>OX376204.1:10000-1344378 GCA_947363905.1 Lithophane semibrunnea | reverse complement strand
TGGGAATCGAACCCAGGGCCTTTGGGTCTGAGACAGGTGGTTTTACCACTAGACCACAGAGGCGGTTGATAAAACGGTGGAAATTACGTCTTCAATTTCTAACCAAGCCCCACTCAACACCACTTTAAATAGTGAAAATATTTTAAAACGCAATGAGACTTTAATATACAATTGGTACATTAATTACACTTTTAATTTTCATAATAAAAATAAAATATTACAAGCACCTACTTATAAATCTCGTGACAAAAAAGCACACGTCAGAATAAAACTAAAATAAGTATTCCGCATCGATCATCATGTTTACGAACAGTTTACGTGCACTGTAATATTTATAGCCAGCGCAGGCGCACTTGTGCACAAATTGCGCCGCATTACATGTGGCAGTTATGATAATGTGAGCCGCGATTCACACCTGATAGGTAGTGAAGATGAGGAGTTCGTAGCTCGAGGGCGTATTTTAAAAGATATTTTGAAGTTACATTTTTTTTGTTTTTCCTAGCCTACGCTGTCCCACTCCTGGGCAAAAGTCCCACTCCTGGAAGTTACATTACGCCCTGTTATTTTCTTTAAATTAGGGAAAGTGGGGTTTAGATTGACTTTTCTTTAAATTGATATAAAATTAAATGAGAGGCTGTATTATAGCTGTTTAAAAACCTGACTGTCTTTTTATAGTTATGATAATCCGTATAAAATCTTGTTGGTTTGAATAATAGGGAAAACCTTCCAGCGGGTGTTGTAAAGGCAACAAAGATAACAATCAATCTGCCCAGCCTTTTCCCAACTATGTTGGGGTCGGCTTCCAGTCTAACCGGATGCAGCTGAATACTAGTATTTTACATGGAGCGACTGCCTATCTGACCTCCACAACCCAGTAACTGGGTAATACGATACCCCTTGGTTAGACTGGTTGGCAGACTTTCGTGCTTCTGACGACTCGTAACGACTGTCAAAGATCCACAAATGACAGCCGGGACCAACGGCTTAACGTGTTTTCCGAGGCACGGAGGAGTCTCAATATGTGAAAATGGTCGCCCATCCACGGACCAACCCCGGCAAGCGTAGCTTAACCTGATGGATCGACCCGAGCGGCTGTTATAACTTAGCCACGAGCTCCTCAGATAGAAACAGCAAAGATAACATTCAAAGGAAAAGGGATTTTTCATCTAGGGTCATAATATCATAATAGTTATAATCCTACTAATATTATAAATATGAAAGTTTGTGTATTTGTGTGTTTGTTACTCAATCACGCAAAAACGGAATGGATTTGGATGAAATTTAGCAAACAGATAATTTATAACCTGGATTAACACATATGATACTTTTTATCCTAATATTTCATGGGATCGAGACTTACGCGGATGAAACTGCGGGGCGCAGCTAGTAGTTATATACATGTAACATGACATGACAACATGGGTATGTTTTTTAAACATTTTGATATAATAACAAACTGTATGTATTTGCTAATTACAAACTTATGCACCACTAACAGATAAAAACTTTATTCAATTACATCACCACTCGTATAAACTTAAAATCCATCGATCTCCATTACAATCCTCCTCCTCCAACAATCCACTCTTAAAAGGATTCACTAATCAAAACTTCAGAAAACATCCCACAAGAAAGGATAGGGCAATCAAAAGAAAATTAGCGTGGCCACCTTCTTACAATTTCAAATGGAAAAACTTGGGGTTGGTACGGAACCAATTTGTGGTCGCGGGGGACACACTAGGATTAATTAGAACCACCGAGTTTGTTCCTCTGTTCCACCCTTATGATTGGGGCTGTGTAATGTAGACCTGACTTAAATAAACCATCGGGTTTTTTGGTTAAATACTCCTTCGTTGGTCCATAGGGAGGGAGCTGCGGTTGGAAGTTCTTTCAAAAAGTCGTGTAAGTAAGGAAAGTTTGTTTAACCCATTTTTGGTCGTTATTAAATTGGAATAGTAGATGAGGTTAATCAAGTATTTAATAACACGTAACACAGAGAAGAGTTTAGAATACGATTTGTAGAAGACAGTCGTCATCTATCATTGCCTTGAATTATTATAGATATTTTGTTTTTAACCAACTTCAAAGGAATGAAACCCGAATACCTTGGGCAAGTGGTAAGAATGATTACTTTTTTTTTAATTTTACCTACTATCATTTGTCCTAGCTAGAGACAGGTTGTACGGGCAACCTAAACTCAGCCACTAATTTCAATACAATATTTTAAAGTGAAAATAATACTGTGACACTAGTCACAGCATTATTTTCACTAAATCAACCCGTCTAACATACAACTTGACCTAAACTCCCAGTAAGCTCGTCGGTGCCCCAGAAACGTATAGGTAACGAGTTGAATGAAAGCCTCGAACGAGTTAGGACAAGTTTTTGTCGGTAACTCCTCGTGTGAACTTTTGCATGCTCGCTGCAAAAAGTTGCAAATATTGAACTTGTGGGATTCTGTTTTCGGTTTGCTGGTTTACTCTGGTTTTGGTTGTTTGCGTTTTGCTGAACCGGTTATAAATGCGATGAAAAATATAAAAAAAAAAAATATTGTTAGGACCAAAAAAGGATGTAGCGATTTTTATTTTGATTTTTCACATCTAATAAATAAATGTAACTTACCGTCAAAAAGTTAAATGTTTTTATCTCATCTATTCTATATCTATACATATAATAAATCTGTATACGAGGCGTTTCTGTACAATGAAAAAAAAAAAAAAAAATTGCTGGGTTGTCCAAGAATAACCAACAGATTCCATTTCTACCATTTTTGGAATTTTTGTCTGTTTGTCTGTTTGTCTGTCTGTCTGTTTGTATGTTCTTTAATTTGATTGTTCCACTATCACGTAAAAAGTACGAAATCAATATGGTTAACTTTTATACTCAAATATTGTGTGTAACTCGATGTTTCAATTAGTTTTTGTTTCATCGCAATCGCTTCAAAATATCAAAAGATATATGAATTTAAAGTGTTCAAGAAGGAATTTTCATTACGTAATGTACATACACGTAACGACATCTATTGACGCGAAATGATACTTACTTTTTAATTACTAGGTTTGTGAGATCGTGTGTTGTTATATGACCGTCATTTTCTTTGCGCGGAAACTTAACGCGATACATTGTGTATAGAATATAACTCTAAAGTTAGATTAATTAAAATTTTCCAGATGCGTTGTTTATTTATTAGTTTAGTATTAGTGCGATAGGTGGCGCTACCTATCTTTCAAATCTTGATAATCATGAAAGAATAGTGACAATTGTTAATTTCTTAAAAAATATAGGTATTTATTCTTTAATTTTTCACTTTTCTACATAGTTTATTTAGCTTACAGAGTGTTCGAACGTTTTCCCATATATTTTGACAGTATCATTTCGTGCTCGATAGATGGCGTTGTTCGTTAAATGTCATTTTCTGAATCGCGGTGTTAAGAGTCTCCGTCGAAGAATGACTTTCGCCCAGATATCCCAAATAATTTTTAGTGTAGGTATCTTTGTTTTTGACTTCTTTAGTGTCGATAATATACTAATAATAATAAATAAATAATAAATTGTTGGTTGGGTTGTCATTCGTTGAAAGTATTGATCTTAGAGATGGGTTGTAACAGATGAAACACGATATCTGTGATCACTGTGACTGTGACAAAAAATAACAGATCCAAATATCTGTTATTAAATCACAGCCTGTGATTTTTGATAAATACGTATCTCAATCGAATATCATCTTTATTTCTTTTGAATTAAAGTCGAAAATCGTATCTATCTGTTATAAAATCACAGCCTGTGATTTTTGTACAGACGATAAATACGTATTGACTCAATTGAATATCTTCTTTATTTCTTTTCGTTAAAGTCGAAAATCGTATCCGAAGTTTTAACAGTAACAGTCTTGAGGATCTGTGATTTTAAGTAACAGATATTTTTTATCGTTAGGAGCAATTGCTATCTGCTATTTTATAATATCTGTGATTTCTATCTGTGACGATAAATACGCCTCACTCCTAATTGATCTGATTGGTTTTGATTTGGTATTTTGGTTGGTTTCGTTCATTAGGTTCAAATTAAGAAGTCAAGAAACGAGTCGTTACAGATCGATTCAAACTTAATGGCGGCTCGGAAGTTAGCTTTTAGCTGCGCAGTACCCCACCCCTCACCCCCGCTGTCACATGAAATTGTTACTGCGCAGCGACTCGCCTCATGTTCCGAGCCGCCATTAAAGAGTTTAAGTTGTGTATGTATTACTAACAAATTGGATTTTATGATCTGAAATAAATGATTTGAATTGAATTGAATTAAGTTTGAATCGAACTGTACTATACTTCGTAATTTGTTCGTATGATTCGTGACCACCGCTCATTCGATTCGATCGTTGTTGCGAATCGAATCTTGCGGGCAGCGGGGCGGCGGCGGCGGCGGCGCGGGAGCGGGGCGGGCATCAAAGACCCGTTCTCGAAACTAGCGGGCAGATCGCGCGTCACTATAGCCGCGTAGTGTTGTGTTCACGATTTTGTCGTCGAGATATTTGTTTTTATTCGCGAAAGAAATGGCTGAACAATGGCGGCAACATCTTTTTAATTCAAATTTATTCCTAACGCTCAATTTATTGTGGGCAACAACACTGCAATGCAGACGCGCGGGCGGTCACCGCTTGAATGGAGTGCACCGCTCGCTGCCCGCCGCCTCGCCGCTGCCGCGCCGCTGTTTTCGAGAACCGGTCCATTTGATTTTACGCATAAGATCCTGCTACGCCCGCGCCGCCGCCGCCGCCGCCACCCTGCTGCCTGCAAGGTTCGAGGCAGAGGCCTTATGGTTGATTTGATTTGTTCGACTATCGGACAGCAATAAATACACAAATATTGGCACATGTTTCTGGGGAAAGTCAACTATATACATCGATAAATACGGTTCCGGAAGAAGAAGATGCCACACACTATCCAGTAGAGTTCTTAGAATCCCTTAACACACCCGGTCTTTCAGCACACAAAATTTGTTTAAAAGTCGGAGTGCCAATAATTCTTCTCAGAAATTTAAGTCCTCCCAAACTTTGCAACGGCACTCGGCTCATTCACCAGCGGCTCATTCGCTCAGTCACCAATCACCAACAAAACTTCATCAAAGCGGAAATCTGAACAGGTTGAGGCGCCGGTGATGTTGTTTTTATTCCAAGAATTCCTCTCATTCCCAATAATTTCTCGTTTAGTTTTAAGCGTGTGCAATTCCCCGTCAGCCTGTGTTACGCCATGACCATTAACAAAGCTCAGGGCCAGACATTATCCGTTGTGGGGGTGGATCTTAGTATTGGTTGCTTTTCCCACGGCCAACTTTATGTAGCTCTTTCGCGTGTGAGCAACCCTAGCAACTTTTTTGTGTACGCTCCAGGTGGTTCCACCGCTAATATTTTATAAAGAGAAGCATTTTCTTAAATAAAAACACAAGTTTTTTGGCAGTTTCTTACTAGGAAAAATCACAAGGCCTGGTCGAAAGATTCCCCCTTTTTAAATGAAGGTACAACTTTTCTAAGCGACATATTATTGTTTTCCGACATCCATGCGAACAAAGTCGCGGGCACAGCTAGTTGCTAACTAAATTAAAAAATTCAACAACACACTTTTGATAAACTCCTTGAAGTGCCATGATTAGATAACCAATTATTAATAAGTAATTTACATCCCAAAGGACACCAAAGACAGATTGGCGAACAAGTATAGGTGTAGTACCTATACTTGTTCGCCAATCTGTCTACTGATAACTCCAACCAACCCGATTAGACTAATAACAAAGTTGTAGGAAGACAACACACAATTACAGACAAACTGACACGCGACCAAACTCACATAGGTGAACAGAATACGAGATTTATTGATTCCCAGACGTACAAAATGCGGGATATGGTCACAAAATGGATATGAACAGAAGGCTAAAGGCTCTTACATACTGGCGCAATTCGTCGCGCGACGCGAATTTTAACAAAACAATGGTGCCGATTCTCTTGTACACCGAACTAAACTAACTAAACTATCACTAAAATTCCTTACTTTTTACTATGAGAATCTTAGAGCTATTCTGCAAAAAAAAAATCTAAATTTAAAAATTATTTTGACAGAACTAAAATCGAATTTGACAATCGCGACTCCACTTGGTACCTACTTGTTTGCCTACCACGTGATTTTTTTTGAGCTGGAGAGGCGCGCAATGTGGCCGTCTCGACGTATTTTTATATGGAATTTTTCACTTTTTGGAAGAAAACAAAAAAAAAAAATCACCAACATGTAGAGTATTACGGGTTTGCGAGTTGCAAAGGGGGTCAAAATTTTCATTATTTTTGCGATAGGACACACCTTTTTCGAGATTTAAGCAAAAGAAAATAAAAAAAGATACAGTACCGTTTTGCAACTGAATTCGAGGTGTCGGTTTGAATTTTAGTTCATGACATCTAATTTTATTCCACACATTTTTAATCGTGATTAAAAATAGTCAGAGTTAGTTAGAGGATTTTAGATATAGAACAAAAATTTTGGTTAAAACGTCAAATTCAGAATAGCATTTTCACTAAATTAAAACTCATTGCCATCTTAGTGCTGTCAAACTAAATTATAGTTAAGTTGTGTCACTTTAGTCTATTTTCAGAATAGGAAATCGTCGTTTGACAGGAATAAACTAAATTTTAGTATTTTTAGTTTAGTTTAGAGAATTTGTGACAAGAGAATCGGCACCATCTTCTGAGAAAACTTCACGGCGAACAATGCGGCGGCGTCGCGTCGCGCGACGTATCGCCCCAGTATGTAAGAGACTTAAAGCTCGCACAGATACAACACGGAAGCAGTGGACCAGGGGGCCTACCACTTACAGCAGTATTATTTTAATATTACATCAGTGTAGGAAAGATATGAAGGTCTACCAGGACGTATAGCTCCATCTCTTTTCCCCATTGAAGTAAGATTAAAATAATACCGCTGTTATGTAAGCGGTGGTGGATGGTATGCCCCCAGTGGTAACAACCCTGGGCACGCCACAATAGCGGCGATAAGTCCCCTCTTTGAGGAGTGGTTAGAGAGGCGCCACGGCGTCCTCACCTTCCGCCTGACACAGGTCCTCACCGGACACGGTTGCTTCGGGAGGTTCCTGTTTCGTATAAGGCGGGAGGAAACGCCCGGGTGTCACCACTGTGTGGATCGCCCGGAGGACACGGTGGAGCATACGGTGGAGGTCTGCCCCGCTTGGGCGGAGCCCCGCCGTGTCCTCTTGGAGGCGGCCGTGACCTCTCGCGTCCGGCTCTGGTCCAGGCCATGGTACGGAGCGAGAGGGCATGGGAAGCAGTCACCTCCTTCTGCGAAGCAGTAATGCTCGCGAAGGAGGAGGCGGAACGCGTGAGGGAGAGGCAAAGTTTGCGCCCTCACGCCCCTAACCGCCGCCGCCGCTGGAGACGCCCTGGGCGTCGGGAATCCCAGGCGGATTCCCGGCCACCATAGGCGCGGTCTTGCGGACGGCGAGCAATGGGTAGCTCGCCGTCCGATCAGGACCAGGCCCGGGTCGATGGCGCGTCGTGTTCCACGCGCGCCTCAAAGAGATGTCAGCACAATTGGCGGGGTCCGCTAGGATCGATGCCTGCCAGGGTTGCGGGTTAGTCCGAAAGGGATACCGGGACCTTGGCAACAGGCAACTGAAGGAACACGGGTGGGTTTTAGTCAGTAAAAGTCTGACACGCCCTTCCGCTCCACCCAGAGCGGGAGAAGTCATTGGATGATTTCCCACCCTCAAAAAAAAAAAAAAGTGGTAACAACCCCGATTTTCAAGTCGTTGGTTTAAATCCAAAATGGCATGCACTTTATTGTACAGCGTTTTTTCATCACCTCTGCTCTCAAAACATCGTGAGGAAACCTATGTCTAAGAACCAAACATTTGAAGCCTTATGTTACATCCATCAACGCGCTATAGCCCACATGGTGAGTTACAGCCCACTCACGCTCAGAGAGAGAGGAGGCTGGTGTCCAGCAGTGGGAATATTAGGCAGATTATGCTATGCATAGACACGTGTCTACGTACGTAAACGCACTCGTGACTGTCATTCGCTTGCCGTAGATAAGGCCGCTATCCCAGTGGCGTTTTACGAGTGTTGGCGCTTCTCCAACGTCTGCGCAGCGCCAACGTTGCGTAGACGCGACGGTAATGTCACGAGTTTCTAGTGGTAAAGCGGCAACGTTGCGCTAACGTCGCAAAGGACCATGGGAAGAAACGTCCCCACCCACCAACACGCTTGAGACTAGTGTCATTCGAAGCGTCTGGTGGGTTCGATACTTTTTTACTATGGCGACATTTTTCAAAAATGTGGGGTTTTCCTGGAATATTACTTTTTTTATTCAATATTAGCATTATTTTACATTTATATATTTTCTTAGTTTGCACTTAAGAGGCATAGAATATAGCGACCTAAATATGGTTTTCATTCATGACAACCTTTCTTTTTATCAGGGACCATTTTTTTTTTCTCTGATACCTTTTTTTAAAGTTAGGTTCGGTTAGGTTATGTTTGGTAAGGATAGGTAATTATAGCTTAGGTTAGGTTAGCTAACCGAAAAGTTTAGGTTAGGTTAGGTTAGCTAACCGAAAAGTTTAGGTTAGGTTAGGTTAGCTTCTTTGCGCTGTCAACGCGGCTCTACGTGGGAATCGTGCGATCGATGGCCCTTTACGGGGCCCCGATCTGGGCGGCTGACCTGACGGCCGGTAGTATCGCAGTCCTGCGCAAGCCGCAGAGAGCGATGGCCGTCAGAGTCATCAGGGGGTATCGCACGATCTCCTACGAGGCGGCTTGTGCACTGGCCGGATCCCCGCCCTGGGACCTCGAGGCGAAAGTACTCGCGTCATCGTATCGGTGGCGCGAGGAAGCGAGAGTGCGGGGTGAGCAACCGATGCAGCGACACATAGAGCTGCATCGGTCTCAGCTTCGCGAGGTCTTGATGGCGGAATGGCGGGACAGGCTTTCACGCTCCAGCGCCGGCCTCGACATCATCGAGGCAATCCGGCCGGTGCTCGAGCGCTGGATCGGGAGGAGGCACGGCTCCCTGTCGTTTCGGGTCACGCAGGTGCTCTCGGGGCATGGTTGCTTCGGGAAGTACCTGTGTCGTATAAACAGGGAGCCGGACGCCCGGTGTCACCACTACGTTGAATGCCAGGAGGACATGGCGCGGCCTACGCTGGCAGAGTGTCCCGCTTAGGAGGGGCCGCGCCGTGCCCTCATCTCAGAAGAAGGCAGTGACTTGTCGCTGCCGGCCGTAGTCGAGTCGATGGTCGGCAGCGAGGAGTCCTGGGACGCGGTGGTTTCCTTCCGTGAGACAGTCGTTTCGCAGAAGGTGGCTGCGGAAAGGGAGAGGGAGATCTCTTCCACTCACCCGGCCCGCAGCAGGCGCACCGGGCGTCGGCGGAGGGCGGTAAACGCCCTCTTCCAGCCCCCCTAAATGGGTCCAGGGACGACGGACTCGGGGACGTCTGTCGCCCCCTACACATCAGGACCCGAGGTGGCGGTGCGTAGTGTTCCACGCGCGCCCCTCTTAGACGTCACGGGGGGAGTCAAACACCTCACTCCTCGGGTCACGGGGGGGCCCCTGACCCGAAGGGTCCCGCAATGGCGGGCCAGTCTGGGGTTGCGGAAGATTTTTACGTTCCCGTGACCCCCGGCGAAGGTGTGAGCTGGAACACTGGGGTGGTTTTTAGTCAGTAAGAGTCTGACAGACCCCTCCGCCCGCCCCAGGGCAGAGGTCATCCATGAGGATTAAAAAAAAAATAGGTTAGGTTAGCCGTTTTTTTTAAGTTTTTTGTACAATTATCCAATCACAAGAATACACAAATGCTTTTTATCATTGAGGAGTTCCATTTGACCTTCAAAATCCAAGATCAAATTATCACTGTTAGGTTAGGTGAGGTTAGGTTATGTTTGGCAAGGATAGGCAATTATAGCTTAGGTTAGGTTAGCTAACAGAAAAGTTTTTTGTTATTACAAAAATACCCCATTGATTTTGCAATGGAGCAAGACAGTAAGTCTTTCTCGGGATCCCTAAAAACATATTGACACGTATCCTATGACTGTTGGAGGGTGGGGACGGAGTCCATACAAAATCCCCCATGGTCCTTTCTTGCGTTTTTTTGGCAACGGATGCATTTGTGCGACGTTAACGTTACGTTCAGCGGATGTAGCGCAGACGTTGAAGAGGCGTCAACGCTCGTAAAACGCCAGTGGGATAGCGGCCTAAAGATCGCTGTACATACTATTTGGGCGTGTGGTTTCGCACGTGGAATCGAGCCGTCCTTCTGTCATCATCATCTGCCTAGCTTTTTTCCCAACAACGACTAACGGCCGAGGCACAGAGGGCTCTTGGCATGTAAAGATGGTCACCCATTCACGGACCAACCGCGGCAAGCGTAGCTTAACCTGTTCGACCGAGCAGTTCGCCTCTTATTACTAAGTCACGAGCTCCACTGCCGGCCTCTTGAGCCAGCCTTCTGTGCCTATCTATGTTGTGACATGGCTGCTTCAAACCAATACGTTTCCAATTACTAAAGAGAACTTCGGAGAGCGTCCAACGAGGATTTTCCTAAGTTGAGACGCGACTTGCTCTAGTAGTTTTGTTTTTAATGACTGTTGAGTTTGAGAGTAGATCAGGCGGTCGGGTTTTATTAGATGCTTATGATGTTTATGGAAAGTGTTATTTGGATATTTAGTTGCATTTTAATTAGCACTATGAATGACTAGCTGCGCCTCGCGGTTAAATATCGAGAAAAAATTATCCTTTTTCCTATTCCATTATGATGCATTAATGTGATTGGCTGCAAATTTTCAAATTTATATGTTATCTGATATGGGTCTTACCTTAATTTTTTTTTTTTTTTTTTTAAATTCCAGGCCAAGGTCTACCCCTGTGCCAAATTTCTTCCAAATCCGTTCAGCCGCTTTTAGCGTGAAAGCGTAAAAAACAAACTCACTTTCGCATTTATAATATAGTTAAGATTAGGATAAATTGAACGCATTTATGTTAAGAAATTGTTCTGGAATATTTTTTTACGTAAGAAAAAAATGCTGCAATACTGAAATGTGTTGTGTTTAAAATATACGAAAGTCATTTTAAACTATGTGCAGGTCGATCAAGATTCAATTAAGGACACAAAAAAAAAAAAAAAAAAACATTTAAAAAATCATGCTACATTCTAACAGCATAAAAACGAGATCTAACAATTTGTTAACAAAATCCAATAACAAATAAACTTAACACTAAATATAATAAAAATCGAAGGCTTTGCCGCAGCCAAGGGCAGTGACGTCACCGGAAATCTCCACTCCGCCCGCCCTGGCCCGGACAAACTTCCTGTACGAGCAAAGCCCGGAAACCGGATGTAGTATCCCATTCGGAAAAACTCGACGGCCAAGTCGGAGTCCATTAAATAGTTCTTGTAGACATTCTCCTATTGGATTAGATGATGTTGAACTGTTTTATGTGCTTATGATGGGCAGTATGCTTTCGTTTTATTACTATACACGGTGTTAGGGTAAACACTGTTATCTTTGAAAACCAGTGGTTTGGTGTCATTTATAGAACGTAAACTTTTTTTTTAAATTATGTTTTACCAGTAGAGTATTTCACCCTTTCACCTATGCGCTAGGGCAACAAACTTGCGTCTCAACACAGGTGGGGGGCGCGGGACGTGACCGGAACGGCCGCGAGCGCGACCCCTCTCTGATAGTCAGCTGTTTCGCTTGCGAGCACGGTGTCGGATATAAACTTTTTACATCTTTTAATGAAAGTAACGTTTTTTTTTTGTTGTTACTCGGTCATTTATTTTTATATTTAAGTCAAATACTGGTTTGAGTGACAACAGTGTTTACCCTTACCCCCTGTATTTGTTTATGATTTTATGACAATCCTCATAAATGGACTCGTGGCTAAACGTATACTGTATACCATGGTACCCAAGGTCACATAAGGGTTGGTCCTAGGTGTCGAAGTATAAAAATTGACTACCTCGTTGGTCTAGTGGTTGCAATCGCTACTGCTCAGCATGAGGTCGTGGGTTCGAATCCCAGGTCGGGCAAAGCGTTACAGGGTTTTTCCATCAGAAATTTCTTAGTAGCAGCCCGGAGTCTGCATTTCTGCCCGGCTGATGGCAATAGGCTCGCCCACTACAGCATGGTACTTAAACATAACGGGGGAAATGTGGGTGTATTCGATAATTGGTACACCTCTGCCTAACGTTAAAGGAAGTTTGTGCCGTAGGTTGCGACGATATACCTAATAGCATTCTCAAAAGATATAAACACATCATTGCCCCTCCGTTGACTCACATTTTTCAGTTATGTCTAACAAAAGGAATATTTCCTAAATTACTTAAAAAAGCCGTAGTCACCCCTGTGTTTAAAGCCGGAGACAAACATTGTGTAAATAACTACAGGCCAATTTCAGTTTTAACAGGCCTCTCAAAGATATTGGAAAAAATTATTAACACTAGATTAGTAAAATATCTTGAAAGCAATAAATTACTTTCTGATCATCAATTTGGTTTTAGGCCTAAAAGATCAACAAGCCAAGCTGTTCACCAACTGACAAATTTTATAAGCACAAACCTGGATAACGGCATGCACACGATAGGGATATTTTTAGACCTTGCCAAAGCTTTTGACACAATTTCTTGTACTTTGCTATTGAACAAGCTGGAAATGCTGGGAATACGGGGAACACAATTCGAACTATTATCTGATTACCTTACCGACCGCCATCAGTGTGTAAAAATAGGTCAGTGCATGAGTTCTGAAGTTAAGAATAGCTGTTACGGAATCCCACAAGGTAGTATTTTGGGTCCTACTTTGTTTTTAATTTATATAAATGACCTGTGCAATTTGACACTCCAAAAGGGTGTAATTATGTCATAAGCGGATGACACAGCTCTACTGTTTGCAGCTAAATCAAAGGCCGAGGTCTATGAAGTAGCTCAGAATGGTTTTAATACCGTGTCTAATTGGCTTCATAAAAATCTCTTAACATTAAATACAGATAAAACCAAGTACCTATTATTTACAATGAGAAACACTAATCCAGCACTTACTAATCCTAACATTCAAGCGCATAACAATTGTGATTTTCATTTTGCTGACATTGCATGTACTTGTCCCACTTTAGCTAAAACCGACCATATCAAATATCTAGGCGTCACGATTGACACAAACCTGAATTTCCGCAAACACATCGATTTATTATGCAACAGAGTGCGTAAACTAATGTATATTTTCAAAAATTTACGTAACATTGCCGACTTTAAATTAATTAGACAGGTTTATTTGGCTTTATGTCAATCTATTATTACCTACTGCATAACGTCTTGGGGTGGTGCCGCTAAATCCATTTTACTGCACCTAGAACGCGCCCAAAGAGCAGTTTTAAAAGTTGCTACTTTTCGTCCATTTAGATTTCCAACACACCAGCTTTATATGGCATGTAAGGTGTTAACAGTACGTCAGTTATTTGTTTTGAATATAGTTCTATTCCAACACACTGAACTTTATTTTAACCCAGTACCTTCAGATAGGAGAAGAAAAGATTTGGTTTGTGCTAACACTCAGACTAAACATGCTTTTGCTCGTCGTTTTTATTTATTTTTGGGACCCTACTTGTATAACCAGTTTAACAGAGTGCTAAAGATTTATAGTTTAAGCTATATTAGGTGTAACTTACTAGTACAGGAATATTTGGCAAAACTCAATTATGCAGACACGGAAAAACAATTAGAAATATTAAAATAAAATTTCCATCTACCTACTCCAACATAAGTCTCTTCCTTAACCTAATTAATAATAGTCTCCTCTTTATTTAATTTAATATTATTTGGTAATTTGCTTAAACATAATATATTTTACTTAATCTAGTTTTAAAATAATATACAAAATAGTTACCTACTGTTTAAGACATTGAAAATAATTATGTCTCCTTTTTAATTTAGAATCTAATAAAATTGTTGTGTTCCTTTTAAAATTTTGATGTAAATTGATGGCCTGAAACACAGGTTTTCACAAACCTAGATCAGGCAGGTCTATATTACAGCTAGAATTAAAGTTACCTCGTTTATAATTAATGTAAATCTTATTTTTACTTTTTAACTTGAATAAATTTAATTTTATTTATTTTTTTTATTTTATAACCCTTGTGGGAATCCAGGTGTGACGTTTGACACTGCAAACTGGCTGCAAAAGACCACTTCGAGATTGGCTGCAAGTTCTCAACCTGATGATTTGATTTTCAGTGTGTTGTTCTAGATATTGACTTTGGCTTCGAATTAATTATAATTAAATGTCTGTGTGCGCTGTACAACAGCTGCTCAGCCTAAATTGAGAGGCTTATGTAATGTTATTATCATTGAGATCCAAATGACAACACAATATGAGCGCAATAATGACGTCACATAATGAAATGATACAATTTGCTACAAATTAGATGAGTTTCGGCCTAACGTTGAAGATAATGTAACGTTATTGTTATGATACTGATATTTAGACGCACACTCACAAACTTTGGAATAAGATTCTATAAATGTGAAAGACTTGGCATAATAGTGTACAGTAGATAAGAAGATAATAGTTTCGCAACCAGTTAAGATACTGACTATAATAATATAAAACCCGCGATGGCGTGGGGTTGAATGCTAAACGCTGAAATAGTTTGAGGAGGCCTCTATGGAAAATAGCTCATTAAGCCAAAATTAAAAAAAAAAACCTCTTTTAATATCAAAGAGAAGTTACACGTTTCACGAAATCACACTAGCAAACATACCATAATAGTTCCAACAAATTCAACCTAAATTCAGCTAACACATTCATTCTATAAACAGTGTGAGCATTTAATTACATCCCAACAACCGACGAAGGCCACAGACCTTAAATAACAGGATATAGCTAATCATATATCGATCGGTAGTGACGGAAACATTAGAGCCACGCTTTGACAAATAAACAGCGAGCGTTCGAAATTAAGCGGGTAAAGAGGTATAACTTTTGACGTTTGCGGTTTTGGATTAAGTTTTCGTTTTGGCTCTTACCGGTGACCGTTGGGTAGACGTGTTCTTGAGCGCGAATCGGCAAACGTAATGTAAGACACCCTCAGATTAGGTGGAGCGACGATCATCGTGGGGTCGCTGGTAACAGCTGGATGAGGGGCTGGTAACAGCTGGATGAGAGTTGCCGAGAATCGAGCTGAATGGCGTGCAATGGAGAGGCCTTTGTCCAGCAGTGGACTGCTGTAGGCTGATGATGATTCGCTTTAGTGAAATATCTTTTGACTCTTGTTTTTGATAAATAGTCCTGGGACTTTTTGTAAAGTAAATTATTGAAACTTACCTTGTATCCTCTCATTCATCTTGGATTGGACTGGGCGGAAGCGTGGAAATTGGCATAAGCAGAGGGAGGCATAATCCCAGCAGTAAGTGCAGTCAGCCTGTGGATGTTGTGATGATACTCCATCTCTTCTGACAAATGTAGACAAATATTTGAAAATTTTATAAACGAGCCTTATTCTGCAAAAAAAAAAAAAAATATTCAGTGAATTGCATCCATTGGACTTTATTTTAATAATATTACCTACAACTTGTTTCTCATTTTGTTATGTGGCAAGGTGGCGCTTTTAATTACTGTTTGGTTAGGATATTACTGGCATTCGAAAATGTATCAACACCATAAGGTTCAGGCTAACAGTACAATTACAATGTGTGTTTAAGATCCATTTTGCTGTGACAATCCCAAATGTAATTAATAGTGATTTTATGGCAGCTATGTTTGTACAGTCATAAACTGTGATTAGATTAGAGATTCTGTTAACGACAATCAGGTATCGTGAATGATTATTATGTATTTTGTTGACGATGTGATTAATTTGGACAAACAGCAATGTCAACCGTGTAGCTATACTAAGTTGAGTGCAGTGAGTTAAAGTGAAACCCCACAGCCGTAGATTGACGTGAACCAGTCGATATCGATTTCCACAAAACGTAGGTTTTTGATATTCCACCTCACTCGAGGGCGACAGTGTTCTATATTTGTAAACTTTATCTTTATGTCTCGGCACAAATGTATGTTTGTTTATGAAATAAATAATTTAAACTGTCTTCGTCGAATAAAGTTCATGTCGAATAAATACAGTCGATATAATTATCGACACTGCGCTGCTGTGTACACTGCTTAGTCGGTAACGCGGCTACCATGCACCACACTGGATCCAGCAAAACATACACATGATCCTGATTGTTCTTTAGCCTCTGTGCTTGAGAGTAATCTATATCTATAGATACAATCCTAATCCTAATCTGAAGTGTTTGTTTGTTTGAACATGCTAATGGGCGCAGCAAGTTTATAATAAATCTGAAGTGTTTGTTTGTTTGAACATGCTAATCTCTGAAATACCTGTGAGATGATAGCCCAATTCTTGAGAAAAGTTATTGGCTATTTAATATTAGGCTAAGATCCTTAGGAGCCAAGGAAAAGTCAGAAAGAACCCTACGCGAAAACTAAGTAATAGCGGGCGGGCGATAATTTCACGCGAACAAAGTCGCGGGCAGAAGTTAGTATAATATAAACTCCGTTAAAAACAAAGCTTCGCTTCCTGCGAAATAAGTGGTAACTGATTCACTGAATTTAACTCATTAAGGTAACTAAAGCTTAATTTAAATGTTGTTAACTTCTGAAAAAGCGTTGGATAATTTCTGCGTATTCTTTTGAGCACCTGGTATAATAGTACCGTTCTCATCTTTAATTCCTAGATGTGATGTTTAATCCGCGTTCATGAAAACGACGATTTCACCTTAAAACGAAAACTAAATGGAGGAAAGTCCAAAAAGTCGTACACCATTCGTCATTGTCAGAAAAATGTCAAATTAGTAGGTGCAGAAGGAGTGATGGAATCTATGTATTGATTGGGCTCAGCATCATCCATCATTGCCCGGTTATTGGTATGTCAAAATTGTACCCGTCTAAGGTTGTCTCTTTTATTAGGACTTTGTTGTAGTTGTTGTTGTAATATTGGTCTTTTGATCCAGGTTGGTCTTTTGAATGGGGGAATAATGTCAGTTGAGTTTAAGTCAAACCTTTTATTTTAATTAGTTATAAGGCACGTTTGAATGTCAAAATCTCAGATATTTAAACGAATAAAACTTTTATGTAGTAGGTAACTAAAAATTTAATACAAAATTAATAATATCTACACTAGAGTTTTTTTTGGTATTTTAGTTTTTGACGGTTTGGTTATCATGTCTTTGTACTGTGATGGCATCTACAACCCCACATGCGAACTACGCATCAAATGAACTGACGTCACACAATCCTGCATCGCGCAAGCAGAGTTTACCGCGCGAACAACATACTTACATAATATAAGTTCCCGACATCAAACGTCTGGCAGTTGCCCGCCAGACATGTCACCCGTCTGATCGGAGAATCCTCCCTTTTCTATATATGATGTGCGAAGTTTACACCCTGTTCCTAATACCGTACTTACAGCTAAATAATTCACCTGACTAACAGGTGTAATTTTACTTTAACTTCCGAGAAATTTTAATAAAGTTTTAGTTTAATAGCTCAACACTTCAAATCACAGGAAAACTTCTAAAATACCCCTTTCACAAGCGTTCCTGTGAACCGTTTAGATTTTCTCTTTACGTAACTTTAAAGGCAGGTTTCGCCGAACTGGATCTCATTTAGGTAATCTGTTCACAACTGTGTGGCAATTCTAGCAGAAACTGCACCGTTTGGGGTTCCTATAGCAGTAACATAGACAATAATAATATTATGTAATCTGCGTTCCCGATTAGTTCTTTCATCCAATTTTTCATCCAAATCTTGCTTCACTTCTAATCAACTTTGATTAATTCAATTTTTACTAGTAAACATAATAAATGTGTTTAAAAAATATTTCAATACCTCCACCTTATTATTTCAGTTTGCGCTACAACTTCAACATTCTATAAGACATTCAATGACATTCTATGTCATTCTCTTAAATGTCAGTCATTTTAAATCAACTTAATTGACTCACATATTTGATCAAGTGGAAATAACATGAATTAGAAATGATTTGAAATTATCTAAGTTAGGAAAGCTAAGTTCCGCGTCCAACAAAATCTAATTTAAATTAATGTCAAAATGTATGTAGTGTTTGCTTAAATCTGAATTTTAATAACATGACGTAATAAAGTAAAGAGTATTTTGGGACCAGCCAATTTAGACCTTATTTAGATGTTCTACAAAGTTTTTGGCTTAAAATTAAATTGGAGTATCTGAAGATTGTAATTTTTACGTAGCAACATGATGTAGGTACTTTTAATTTTCCTCCATAATACACAGATTATTGACAATAATATCATAATCGTCAACTATCATGAAAATCTTGACATATATATATTGATGTATTGTGTTTCAAACTACCTATTATGAGGATAGACAGGTACTTCCAAGGGTTACCTCATAATATGAGGATGCCACAAACATCATAAATAAAATTCCTCCTATAATACCGATCCATCCACCTTGAACTTCACCAGAAACTCCATCTTCCTTTATATCAACGTCACATTATTCTTATGCGATGTGGGTAGTTGGGTAGCTTTATTTATTCTTGCTATTACCTCAGCTGGAACTCTGAGAAAGGGTCCAAGATTAATAAGAACTCAGCCAGTAATGGTACCTTTTTGTTTTATTGTACAAAGCAGTCTTGACGGGGCCCATTAGCCGGCCCGCCCATTCATTCGTCCCCTCATTCGTTCACTCGTTCGTTCAACGATCACCTGGGGACTAGGCTAGGTTTCAGATAATCGGAGGTATTACACAGTATTTCTTGTTTTGTTTTTTTGGGAAATTCAGCCTAATTCTTGTACTGTTTTTGTTGCAATGTTGGTTTAGTTCCTTTTTGTCTTGTTGAACATAAATCATACTGAACTTTTAGGTATTTACGAGTAAGTTGTACCAGCAACTGGCTAAACAATTTAAGTTTTACAGGAAATACCTATGTATCCTAATTTCTAAGAATAAGAATTATTTATTTGCGGAAAATACAGGTGTTACCAGTTGTAAAAGTTGGTGGTTTATGTACAGTTCATATTTTGCCTGTTTAGGTTGGCCTACTGGTAGTTCTAGTTGAGTTTTTTTTTCAAAGGGAGTTTCCCTTTGAAAAAAAAAACTCGTCATAGAGGCTTTAATAGTCATAGCCTTACATAACAATTATCATGCAATTTTCGTTCTAGGATAAGCAATTTGTTAGAGTATTATAATATAATTTAGAATAACCTAATTAAGATTTAACCACACCACAGCGAACAGCCAAAACACATTTCTCAAACTCGAACCAAAAATAAAGATATTTATTTTAAACCAAAAATGTTAGGTCCTAAACACAAAACAAGTGAGGTTCGGCTCAATAAATTCTCAATCCAGTCCCTACTCTAATTAGGACGGTGGGTGAACGGCGCGGTTACAGTGTAGACCCAGCGTAGATAAGCTAATTGCCTATCTGGTTCGTTTTGGGCCGACGCCGACGATACGATACCGATGAGAGAAACCGGGATTCGACAAAATTTTGAATGTAAACTTTCGGAAATTTATCTTTTTGTTGATGTACCGATTACAGGCCTTTAAATATCTCCTGTCAAAGGGATGGATGATATTATCATCTATCCCTTTGAAAGGACAATTATAAGTTCTGCATTACACCTGCTACATCTTGATGTAACAGGTGTAATGCTAATTGTTCAAGCATAAAAAAAATAAAAATAAAATGGTAGGTACCTAAATGCACAGTAGATATAATCGATTCAAGTGAGTTCAGTATCTTTTATAACAGGAAGCCCTTTTTCTACCAGAGTAAAATAAATAAGGATTATAGGCATTCTGTTGTTTCTGTCTACTTCCATGGAAAGAAGGCGTAAGTTAATATATGTTACTGTTAGCCTGCAACATCCCGGCTGATGTATGTATGTAAAATAAATAAAATATTTTATAATACTCTTATACGGAAAAAAAGATCACAAAATTAGGAGTACAACCTACACTAAAAATGTTATAAAAACAGCTTCAGAAATCGTCGCCGCTAAAATTACATGTAAAGCGAAAAACGAAAGTGCCAAAGATTAATTTTGGCAAAGTTAATCAACAAATGTAGGAGCATGGACCAGATGGCTACCCAGAGGCTCGATGGGGTATCAAAATGCTATTTTACAATAATTTTAATCCACTAATTGGACACGCCGTGGTCTGCCCAGAAGGGATAATTAGCAAATTGCTGCTGCTGATGATATTATTTTTAGTATTCGATAACGGTCGACCCTCTGTGCTGTGGTGCAAGACATGGATGGAAGAAAGTGAATTGGCAAATGTCTGCTTTGATTTGCTCCTAAAGGAAGAAGATACTCATATTACAATTTGTATTTTGAGATGGATACAATTAACTTATTGTAAAATGAATATTGATGTGGTCACTCTGGAAAATCACTCGAGCGAATTACCACATTTTTGACAATGATTGCTTTTGACAGTCAAATAAATACCTGGTATTTGATGACGTCATGGTTCCGTTTGATCGTACTTCTAAGGGCAAATTCGCAATTATAGGACTCCTGATTCCATCCATTCATTCAACTGTAACATTGCAGGTTGGATGAGTAAAAGTCTCATTTCATCCGCAACCCTCTTTTGTTTTAAACCAAAAAGGTCTGCCTATCTACCTCATTTTAAATTAAGCAATTCAGATATCGCTTATGATAATCCTCCCCAACGTGTAAGGCCTTTCGTGGATTAATTATATTTTATTAATTTTATGCAGACATACTGAAGCTGTTACTTCTCTTGTTAACGATGTTTTAATTATCATAATGTGATAATCATGCCCGCATGTTAAAGTATCTTATGAAAAAGTGATTATCGAGTCCTTTGTGTTTTGTTTTTGAATATAAGTAAAGGGTATGAATTGTAACAATAGCTGTTCAATTGTGAACTGTAATTTCTGTTTATTCAAACTAATTTAATATCATTGATTCAAACCAAGATAAATTGAATGACTACTACTTTTTTTCTACTAGAAGTATACCGTTTACTGTACTTTAATAAATAATTCAAATTTATTTGTTGTTTTCATCTTGTTTATCACAAACATCATCATTCATCAAGGGCTCGCCCCCTATTAAATGGGACTTAAATATAACTGGCAAAATGTGGGTGTAGTTACGATACACCTCTGTCAAATCTTTCGGAGAATACAGGTGTAATGTTATGCTAGAATCAAGCAAAATTGCCGCATAACCATCATTGACAATATTGACATAACGTTTTCTAATCTGCTGCCCGGATTCGATACAGAACACAAAGTCACAAAAAAGACGACACTTAATTACAAACTACCCCATCATCTCCCAATTCGACAATACTACCGACTGTAATCTCATCGTTACTTTACCAAACATTCAGGACGCGAACACGAATTCCCTAGCCACTTCACAGGCCTTTAAAATACCTACAGACCTTCAATATTAAATTGAAATAATCTACCATCGGCATCCTACCATTGAATCCTGTACAAACGGTATTAAATCCACTCGACCTAATTTCAGATAAGTCGTAAGGAATTTATCTGTCGTTAGCAAAAAGAGGAATACAAAGGCATACGATACCGGCTCTTGAATTAATTTCTCGGCCCGCATTTTGTTCAGATTCAACGTAGTTACCCATACTACTGTTGCGTTTTGATTAGATTTTGTTGCTAACAGTAGCATTATAATTTGGTGAATTACTGTTTATTTGTATGAGATGGGGAAGGTAGGTAATGAAAAAAATATCTGTGTAGGTAGGTATACAACGTATATAATTCGTTTTTTGAATGATTGGTTTTAGAGGTTGGGAGGTGTTTTTCACGTTAAGCCGTTGGTCCTGCGCCTGATCTCTCGTGTCGTGTCGGATTGTCGTCCCATCGGACTGTGAGATTTTCTTAATACGAAATTCGGTCTTGAGGAGTATTTTATTTATTAGGTCCCCACCTATGAAATCAGCGTTTTGTATGGGGAATTTTAAAGAAGTTGCATTTCTCATACAAAAATTTTCTTAATTTATATAACAACCATGAACACTAATGTTTTAAAACTTTTATGCACTAATGTTTAAAAACTATAATAACGTATGCCACCTATAATAAGCGATAAAAATAAGTTTTGGCTAAATTAAACAAAAAAAAATTGTGGTCATTTCTGCTGACAAAATGAGGAGTCTTTTTTAAGATATTTTTTATGTTTAGAAAACTATAAGTAATAAAGTTTTTTTACTATTGGTAGTTGTCTATGATGGTCTTTATTCGATATAATAATTGATGAATATTATAAATCATAGAAGTGACGCCTATTTGTATAACAGAGTTTTCAAGACCAAAACTACTACTACAAAAATGTGTGAATAGACTTATTCAACAAATACTGTGTACTGTAATGATGTTTAACTGCACAATATCTTAGTATTTACTCTGCTTTAGCGGAGTTTGCTGATTAAATTGAACAGTAATTATGCCGCAGTCTCGTAGACACGCAATCTGCCTAGCCTTTTCCCAACTATGTTGGGTTCGGCTTCCCGTCTAACCGGATGCAGCTGAATACCAGTATTTTACATGGAGCGACTGCCTATCAGACCTTCACAACCCAGTAACTGGGCAATACGATACCCCTTGGTAAGACTGGTTGTTAGACTTTCGGGCTTCTGACGACCCGTAACGACTGTCAAAGATCCACGAATGACTGCCGGGACCAACGGTGCCGAGGGTCGAAGGAGTCTCAGTATGTAAAGATGGTCACCTATCCACAGACCAACCCCGGCAAGCCTAGCTTAACCTGATGGATTGACCCGTGCGGCTGTTATTACTTAGCCACGAGTTACATTTTCACTTTAACATAATTATTAATATTATGTCATAAATATACCAGTCGTTACTCTTAGGTAAGTAAAGTAATGCTATATTATATGATACTTATACCGATAGTTTTTCATAAGAAATATGCTCGACGTTTATTTTTGGGTATCGTTTTTAATTACGAAAAATTATAATGGCGGCTACAACCACGATCGCCAATATTTACTATATTTCTTTTTCTTTCTTTCTTTCCTTCACCATATTTTTTATTTGACCAGTTTGTAAAAGACTTTTACTTATCGGTTGACGGATTGATACAAAAAAGGGTAGTCTATTTTTTTCGTCCCCTCATTATACAATACGTGCCTTCCGTCTATTTAAATGTTTACCGGACACATAACTTCAATCTTAATCGAGTTACACGAACTACACGAACATCGTACTTTCGGTAGATTATTAATTCACGTGATTTATGTACTTTCCATGCCTTGCCTTGTAAATAATGCGAGTTAGTTAAAGCACAATGTAATACTGTGTAGGGTTTTTTCTATGCTTCCACATGGCTAGTGACGCAATGACGTTGCGAAAACATTTAGAAAGTACTCTCTTTTGCTTTTCATATCCGCAAGGACTTTAATAAAACTAGAAAGCTCGGTTAGAACCGAACACCAGTTAGATACAGTGATTTAGAATATTGTTCTAATGGTCTGTACTCACATACGGTTTTACTCGATAGTTTTACTCCAAAACGTGTAAAAATCAACGTGTGTACCGCAAAACTCACAACTCGAAAGCTCGCATCGAGCCGGCTCGATGGAATTAAATAAAAGTAGTTTTCTTCGCACCTACTCGAATACTGAACAACAAGTAATGCTGAATGTGTGGACGAAAGCCCATGCCGTGGTTTTTACTCGACATACTTGCTCGATCGAGTAAACCTGTATGTGAGTAGGTACTATACAGTTCAAAAGTAGATTGTTAGTCTCAGAAAGCAATTGAATGTCGTGTCGACTTGACTTACGACCTTCTTCTATAAGTTGTTTCAATACTTTATACACGCACACATTCATTTTGTCTGCAACTGATAGAACTTTATTATTTCAACCAACATAGTATTAGCATACTAGCTCAGTGGTTAATTAATGAGCCTTGATAGGTGTTACTATGGCGAACCAGGATCGAATCTCACTTGCGGTTTATTTTATTTTTATAATTACTATTTATTGTTTTGTTAGCTTTTTATAATACCTAGTAGTATTTCCATAATTAAATAGTATTTGTTTTTTTTTTTAATTACTAGATGTATTTCGATATCATTAGTGTTTTGTTTCGTTCGACTTGGTCACATAAATAATTAAAGTTTTGTAGGTAGACAGAAAACAAAGTAAAATATTTCGATTTCTGTGAGGTAGACAGGTGCAGTTCGTTACGAGTATTCACCTTTGCTTAGAACGTTGTTGTTGGTTCGTGATTATTGTGGGTGACGACTGTTATATATATCTATTAGCGGTGTTGTAGTTATTCTTTTCACAATGCAGTCAAATATTAATATTGAAGTGAGGGCAAATATTATTGCTATCTAATGAAACCGGACTGAGTGTAAGTGTTATCATTTTAAATATTTCACATTTTACTGAACATAAATCTAAAACAAAGACATTGTTAATCCTTTTACTCAGAAGATATCTAATTAAATAAAGTTTTAAATTCAATATGAGGTCAAAGAAAAGAAAAATATAAATAATTTTGAAGATTATTTACCTATTTCGTGAATGATAAATAATTATTATGAGTAATAAATATAATGTTATTTATTTATGTTTTTTTTTTTCTATTAATTATGAATAGTAAAGTAAACAGTTTTAGTATTTTGCTTAGAGATGTCTAACAGCAGCATTATATTTTATTTTAGAGAAATACTGTGAGTCTGTTGGTCAAACTTAAGATTTATTAGGAAGGCCGGCTAATTCACAAGGACCAGTGACGTCACACGGTAATTTGAAAGATTATTTATTTCGATTAGTGAATGATAAATAATTATGATGTGTACTAAATATAATGTTATTTATGTATTTTTTTCTTAATTATGAATAGTAAACTAAACAGTATTTTATTTTAGTATTTTTTTTGGCATTTCTAACAGTAGATATTCCATTATTTGTTTTAGAGAAATGCTGTGAGTCTGTGGGTCAAGATATATGAGGAAGATAAAGCCGGTTAGCACCGGCTTTATCTGCGCCTCGTGAATTAGCATTCACGAGGCGCAGTGACGTCACATGGTGATTGAATATGAAACAAATGGTTTCATACCAACGAGACATTTTGCTGAATTATTCAACACGTCATTATTAACCGTTCATCGTGCATTCAACACTGAACTGGCTTACATCATCGAAGACCAACCAGACTTCACCAGACCACCAGACTTCAATTGGGACAATTCAAATGTCTGCTTGACTGTATCGAGAATAATGGGAGTTATTACAAAAATTAACTGTAATAAAAAATGTTTACATTATTTTAATAAGTAGGTAATATTATTATTAAGGGATTAAAATTTGAGGTTTAGTTTCAATCTTCTTTTCTTGAAAGAAGATCGAAGCTTAATGTTTATGGTGAAATAAATAAATAAGTAAATAATTTAAAACCTTTTTATGTCAAAATAATACAAATTGCATTGATAAAAATATTACTTGAAATCTTTGACAAAATTGCTTCTAAGTTTTTTTACATCTATTTAAATTTCACATCTTACAACAATACTTATTTGTAACGGTTTGTTAATTTAATGTAAAATAAATACCTACTTGGAATGAATAAATATTTTTTTTATATTTCTTATCAATCATCACGCATTTTTTTTATACTAAACCCTTTATTGCGATAACAACATTAATAAAAAAGGCAGAAATTCTGAATATTATTATAATTGCAAATAAAAATAAAATTATTGGCAAAAATTCGCGCTGCGCTATTCGAGATTGGAACCTAAGCCATCTGCTTCACAGTCCATCGCAAGACGCTCACTGCTATCAGAACATATTAGATTTACCCAAATTAAGCAATGGCATAAACTGGCGAAGGTCACGCGCATGATGCGTGTGTGTGGCCGATCTAGCAAAAGTGTGGGAAGTATATTTTTGTTTCGTTCGTTTAGCATGAGTACGACATGCGGGAATACGTGACGATACGGCAGTGTGTGTACTTACACGTACAGATGTACAGACTGTATCGTGTGTTCAATCGACAACGAGTCTTAACGTGCTAATGCTGTTTTGAACCGGACCGTACTTAGCTTAAAAATCTCCTCTACGTTAGATGAATATAGAATCTTGATAACAAGACGTCTGAATATCTTACTCAGAAAGAGTTTCAATTTTTAATTGCATTTATTCTATGCCATGTATTTACTTTTGTGTACTATCCCTTTTTCAAAGTCATAAATCACGTTAAAAATAGTCTTCCAATCGAGAACCGATAGTAACCCACTCACCGCAGACCACCCACGTGGCTGCGATGCACGCTCGCGATAAATCTATCTCTCTATAAATTCGCAACTGTCCATTATGTGACGTCACGACTCACGGTGGCCACGCCCCTTTAAGTGAAACCCTCAGATGACTTATTGTTATGGTCCTTTTTGTGTTTATGGGCACATAATAAATGGTCCTCCTGTACGGAGGTGAACATCGTGATTGATGCCGATTAATTTTTCTCGCTGTTTCGCGAAGTTTTTTGGAATTTCTTTCTGAGAAATGAAAGCGGAGAACGGCATGGGGTGTTTCTTGTTTTTTGCATTGTGTATGATGAAGAATTTGTTATGTCTGTGTTGAAATACTGTTGTTGGGAATGGAGTTTGGAATTGTGAAATGTGGTACAGCTAACTTTAACCAGAAACAAAGGAGGTTGATGTTACTCCATGTAGTCTTTTCCTTCTCCACGTCATTTGAGGATTTAAAAGATGACTATGGAGCAAAGTCAAGAGGGTTCTTATGAGCGAGTTTTCGTTTGATAAATAACAACAAACCCTACTTGATACTTATGGTGTTTTTAATAAAACAAGAAGTCTATACAAGTCATTGCTAAGCATTGGGATTAACCACTTTAAATGTTAAGGCGCCACTCATCGGATATATTGACGTTTATAATATACATAATATATTATAGCATACAAATATGTTAAATAGTTATTCATCGAAAAACTTACAGAGTTTGAAATACAGTTTGATATTTAGTTTAGCTAGGGTATACCTGTATTTTAAGAGTTGATTTACGTCTGTATCATTCTACTGTATGGTATACAAAGAGTAAAATTGTATGTATAAGTGTGTTTGTGTGTTTGAGTGGTGTGTGATCACCAGTGATCGGATATTCGGATGCATATTTACCTAAAGTTTGTATGTTAACCAGTATGGAGAGAGCTTCAGTACGGGAAAAGTCCCGGTTTCCGAGAACGACGAATTAGCTCCCAGATTAAAAAAAAATGAGTGGAATTTTTCAATACATTTAAAGCGTAATAATTATTTCTAATATGTAAAACTTTACATATATATATTAGAAATAATTATTACGCTTAGGAATTACTTGTCTCCTCTGCGTTACTTATGTTTTACATACATAAGAAATAGTTAATATACTTAGGAATACTTGTGCCCTCTGCGTTATTTATGAAATAACCGCGAACCCGGGAAAAAAAGAAGCCGCTTCCATATTTTTATAGCCTTTGCCGGCAAAAAATATGCTTTAGGTAAATATGCATCCGAATATCCGATCACTGGTGATCACACACATACACACACACAGTGTGTGGGTGTGATCCTTAAGGAGCAGTCACTGTGTTACTTTAGATTTTAGAGCATGTGATTTTACAGGATGATGAAGATAAACATGGGAAAGTACATTATTATAATACAAGCAACTACTCGAATATAGCCGTTTGCAGGTAATTTGCTGACTTAATTAACAGTGTGGCTGCAGCAGCGCATCCGCCTTATGTACTCCGCTGCGGTTTTGATTCCCACGCCGAGGTAAATATGACCTGCTGTAATTATGACACTTTTATATGTATGTGTGTACCTATGGTGTGGGAAAAAATATTTTTGTACCAAATTAACAAATAAACCTCCATCTCTCAGTAACGAGACACAATAGAATTTTAATTGTTATAGGCCAATCAACAGTTCAGCGGATATTTTATAACATTGCTTCAAGTGACGACTAGTTTCTGCAGCTTGACTATGGAAACATTACCACGTCAAAGCAAAAAGACGTAAAAATGTATAGTTTAGTTGGATTGTTTAGTGACATTGTCTTTCATTGTGTGCTTATAGCATTCTCTCCACTTTAATCCACTACATTTCACCTCTATCCCATCACTGCATCCAGAACCATTTAATCATAAACCTAATCTTCCAGAAAATGTTGCCATAAAACAGCTATAAATAATTCCGACATAAAATATAAAGGATTTAAAGAAAATTTTCAATATCTGTTGAGATATTTATCGTTGCCCTTTCGATCCATTAGCCAGGTGGGGGCCGGTTCCGGTTTCCGGTATCGTTCCGGCGGAAGTTAGAACACATGGCTCCCTGAACCGGTCGATCGTAAAAAATATCTTATGAAAGATGTCTCGCGTTGATGTCCAGTTTTCCAGAAATTTATTCAACCCTTGCTGCGGTTTCCAGATTTATGATTTCTGGGTGATTTGGTAGAAGGATATTTATGTGAATTTGGTTCTGAAAACCTAGAATATGTTGTAAAATTAGATGAGGTTTTTCTGAGTACATCTTTGATCAGTCTAGGTATTCATATTTTACTATGCAATTTGGAAGGTCCACATGTTTCGGTTCAAGTTATTCATAAGCTATTTCGCTATATTTTATGAAAAAAAACATAGAAAACTAAACAAAAGAATAGGCAAGCTGAAGTGGTATTATGGACCGGCTATATTAGCCGTAGAACCGATGCCCGTTGGGGTAGACGTGTTCTTGAGTGGGGACCGCGAACCGGCAAACGGTAGGAAGCCCTTAGGCTAGGTGGAACGACGATCTTCGCAGGGTGGCTGGTAGCTGCTGGATGAGAGTTGCCGAAAATTCAGTTGAATGTGCAATTGAAGTGGCATCTGTCCAGCAGTGGACTGCTGTACGCTTATGATGATGATAACGATGATGAAAATAAACGCAATTTTAGACAACCCTGCAAGCAGGATTCCAATCCCCTTAAAATACACAGTTTAGTTATCCGTGCGCTGATTGTCAATACACGGATGTAAACTAAAATAACCCCAGGAGTTCCCAATTTAATGCTATTTCTGACTTGACACCCTAAAGTCAGAAATAGCATTAAATTGGGAACTTGTGCGAACACACGCATAATGTATTGTCACTCACTGACCTTTCAAACTTACTAGTAACGCTATATAGTGTTGGCGTAAAAGTTTCGTCGGTCGCGTCGCGGTGAAGGTTAAAAGAGGGACTTTTAGATAAAATATCTTTTATCGTAATTGAGAATCATCCGTTGCTAGGTTAAGGTTTGCTTGCTGGTCATTCTTTGGACCAAAAAGACCCATAGACCTATAAACCGTGACAAAATACAACAACATTAAGACATCGTTTAAAAAAATTGGTCCGATCAGAGCACCTGCCATTTAATCTCTTCACCAGGGTGGTGACTGGTAGAGAATGCTTAAGGCATCCGCCTTTTTATCTTTTATGAGTGCGAAAAGTTCAAATAATAAAAGAACCGATAATTTTATAATATTTATTTTCTTAGCGCATCAGGCGAATATCTGAAGGATTTTCAAATCTTACTTAATCACAATATTGTTTGATCTTTTCGTCTATTTTCGGAACGCACATTTATTTATAAACCCTTATCATAATAATAATATGAGTATTTTCTCTCCTACCATCAAACAATTTGTACGAAAAATAATTTCCCAACGGCCACTCCTCTACCCCCTCACAACCCCATAGACTGATCCCATATTCATCTCACAACTCCACCCCCAACTTAAGGGTCCGTATCACTGGCCGTAGGAAGTTGTCGCACCGTCTGTCCCAGAACAACTCGCGAACACCCAACAACTTATGAATTGTTCCGTTAAAATTGCCACCTGGAACTTTTTTGTTGGATGTTGGAGTTTGTTCGTTCAGGACGTGAACGCGTGATACGGAGTAAGAGGGCTTGTTTGGTATAAGTTCTATTTATTGTGAAGTAGTGTTGGGTAGTAACCTACTTCTGAAATGCCAACTTAATCTGTAGTACTATTCCGTGAAATCTCACTATGAAAACTTAGCTGAAGTGAATTTGAAGTGAGCTGTCAATCTCTAGCATAGATGACAGTTTTTTCAAGCTCATTTCATCTAAGGGCGACTTACAACGTTTGTGTATAATATAAGTATCGAGTTTTTGTAACGTTACAGTAGTCAGTGCAGCGAGTCGAGCCGCTCGATGCGAGCGCCGGACCCTCCACTCGACTGTCGGCTGTTTCGTGGCACGGAAATATGAGAACGAAAACATGTGCTCGAAGCGAGCATTCACCGCGTCTTGTGTTTCGCCGTATTGTAACCAAGCTCGCCTCGAATGATACATCCTAACTAACATTATAAATGCGAAAGAGAGTTTTTTCGTTTGTTACGCTTTCATGATAAAACGGCTGAACGCATTTGGATGAAATTTCGCACTGGGGTAGACCTTGAGCTGGAAAAGGACATAAGCTACTTTGAATCCTGGATCGCTGACGAATTCGCGGACAACAGCTAGTTACTGATACATTTAAAAAAAAGGTTGCAAGTCAGTCTCCGCCTTAATGTTTCACGGGGAGATTTACTAGAATAGACCGGCTGAAATGAAAATCTTTTCAGTCTTGAATGAATACTTAAAAGGTTCCTTTTACGATTTTGGCATTTGGACTCCACTGGTTTAAAATAGCTAAAAATATCAATCCGAAGAAAAGATAAATGCTCCTTTCTTTGTATAAAAATAGACTCTTTTCAAACAGCGAGTATGTTAGGTTTTTACCTCACAGATTGGTGAACTGTCATAACTTAGCAATGCCACAGAATAAATAAGTGGCAGTATTATGTCTCGGCAATGACCTTGAAATAATTACCTAGGGCTGCTCGGTAGATAAACCTTCAGCGACCGTGCGTAACAGTCATGTACTTGATTAGATATACACTATTGCATACTGATAAACACTGAGATTTCGAACCGCGTCGTTTCATTCGCTTTCTATGCAGATGGAATACTGTTACTTATTAATACTGTGGCAATACTGACACAATAAATTCAATGAGAACTTGCATTACCTAGCCGAAAACAATAACAAATGAAAAACGTCTTAAGTACCATAATGTCATAGGAATTAAGTACTTATTGCTATTTGCATAATAAAGTAGTTTCCGTATCAATATCGAAGGACAGAAGGATAGTCTGTCTGTACACAAATCACGTCGGACATTCTAAACTAATTATACAGCGAGTGTTGCTAGAGGACCACTGAAACGTGTTTTTGTTGTTATTAACAAAGGACTCTGGACGGAGATGTAGAGACAATGGAGGAGACAGATATTTCATCTGTAAGGCTTTTAATAATACTAGCTGCACGCCGCGGTTTAATCCGTGTAAGTCTTGATCCCGTGGAAATATTGAGCTAAAAAGTATTCTATGTCGCTCAGCCGTTTTAGCGTAAAGCGTAACAATCAAACCAACAAACAAACTCAGTTTCGCATTAATAATATTAGTTATGATTGGCTGATACTGAGGTTTCAGTAACGGTGGAGTTTCTTGCCCATTCTTCTCCTCCATGCGAAAACTACCTTTTGGAAGGGGCGACTAGAATCATCATCATCCTATTTCTTTGTAAATTTTGACGCTCAAAAGTGCCTTTTAAGTGCCTGATTGTAATAAATTATTTGACTTTGACTTTCAGTTCCAAAATGTTATCGTGGACTAGACTGGCTGTTGATATTTGACTCAAACAATGTTGATTTATTTATGGAACAGTTTATTTTTGGGCACAGAAAGATAGATAGTGCTAAGTTTAGAAGCACTTTCATGCCTCTAAACTAAGCACTATCTATGTATCTGTCTATAACTAACACTGGATAATAATGGATGCTGGATGGAGTATTTACAATGTATCGATTTGTTGCAGCACTGGATTGAAATACTGGATCAATGTAAATCAGTCTTAATTCACGTCTGGGTGTTTATGCTTGAGAGTATTAAGAGTCTGTAAATGCACCATCAAACAGGAGAAATCCTTGTATATAAAACAATGCTCATAAATCCTACAAGATTGAGGTTTTAAAATCGAAAACGCAAGCTATCGTGAAATTAAGTGTAGTGAACCTTATAAGTAATTTTCCGATCTTGACAATATTTCTCAGAAAATAGAAACTTAACTAAGGTTGAAATTATCAGTCACTCTACAAAGACTACTAGAAACTTAACTAAGGTTGAAATTATCAGTCCTATAGACAAAATAGACCTTGCCGTTTTATGCAGTGCGAATGAGATTCAACCATATGACGGTAAAGCGATCATGAGTTTGATTATATCTTCTTGCAGACCTGTTGTCATAAAATGTAAAAAATTACCAAAAAGTCAAACCATTTCCATTAAAACTATATCTGTAACCGCCCAGCCGCTTACGTATTCGAACCCAAAACTATGTATTTGATTAAGTAGAGACTAAGTTTTATAGGGTCGCTCCCCGTCCGACTCCGATGCTAAGTTAGTTTCATGTTAACAAAATAGATACTTCGCTCACGATTAAGTGCAACTTAGTGTAGTGACTATTGTGGTACTTTAGTGCCAAGTTCGTTTCGGAATAGTTATGAGCTTAGAATTACTTATGCAGTTACCGCGGTAGGTGACGGTAGGGGATTAGAAACTTTTAGACTAGCTTATTATGAATTTATAAGATTAACAGTTAGCTAGAGTTAATAAGTCTAAGCCAAAACGGATGTGTTGTCATTATGATTGTGTGAAGAAAGATAAAGGCAATGCCCACATCAAATTAAAGTAGGTACCCTAAAAAAGGACAATCCTAACTAATATTATAAATGCGAAAGTGAGTTTGTTTGTTTGTTTGTTACAATTTCACACTAAACCGGCTGAACGGGTACGAATGAAATTTGGCACATGGGTTGACCACTACCTGGGGGCGAAGTCTACTAATTTAAAAACGTGTCAGTGGTCTCACAATGATCAGTTTTTGACAGATATGCCATACAAAATCTGTCAAAAACTGATCATTGTGAGACCACAGACACGTTTGTAAATTAGTAGACTTGGCCCCCTGGTAAAGGACGTACGCTACTTTTTATCGACATACCACGCGGGCGAAGCTGCGGCTGGACGCTAGTCTCCAAATAAAAATCATCATATCGAGTGTTAAAAGATGCTTTACTTAGCCGAGAGTCACATACACTCCCCGTTATTTTGATTTTTTTTAATACTGGACCATGCCTTGGAACATTCTGGTTACGGAGATACCTATTAAAATTCAAAGTATAACTTTTCCAAAAATAAGCACAATGTTTTACGTGCGTTACATTGCGCGCCGCTCTTAAACAGCGATTTTCACACGAAATAAAAATTAAAAGTCCTTTCTCAGAAATAATTTGTGGTCAATGATACTTAGTTTCATGTACATCGCTTCCTTTTGCTTTACAATGGGCTGTAGCGAAATGCGATCTTACCAGTCAAAAAAGATGCCAACAAAAAAAAGATCGAGAAGCTCTTTTATGTCCAAATTCACACAATAACAACACCCATCACATGAATATTCTACACTTCCCTAATAAAGGCGCAAGTGAAAAATTTACACTGTAAAAAATCGCACCAACAAAACGGAGAGCGTGTTAAAAATTTATTTTGAATGGCCATTCATTAAAAGGCATCCTGGACGGGGCTGTTGCGTCGGCGATAGCGATCGTGAAGAAATTACACTTCCTTCCTTATTGCCGGGGAGCGAAATACGGTAGTTTAAGGTAAAAGTGAAGAATTTATACTAATGACTCTCTATTAAATTAATGTAAGTTGAAGAATGGGATGATTTGTCTTTAAGGAATTTTATTTATGATGTTGCCAATATCGTGGCTCGTGGCTAAATAATAATAGCCGCACAGGTCGATCGAAGGTTAAGCTACGCTCGCCGAAGTCGGTCCGTGGATGGGTGAGCATCCATTAAGTATCGAAACCCCTCCGTGACTCGAAAAGCTAGTTAAACCGTTGGTCCCGGCTGTCATTTGTAGATTTTTGGCAGTCTATCGGATTGTCAGAAGCTCAAAATACTGACAACCATTCTTACCAAGGAATATAGTGGAGTAAAGAGTATCGTGTTACCCAGTAACTGGGTTGTGGAGGTCAGATAGGTGACTGCCTGACAAGGAACGTCTGCTCCCTGTAAAATACTGGCAATATAGGCGGCTGTATTTTACATGGAAGGACTGCTCCATGTAAAATACTGGTATTCAGCTGCATCCTGTTAGACTGTAAGCCGGCCCCAACATAGCTAAGATGATAGATGATGATGCAGCCAATATCGATAAATTATTGGTACAGTTGGCGAAGGAGCTTTTTTTTAGGCTGGCAACACTGGTAGCCGATCGTCAAAAAAACGGTCCGTAGGTTCATTATTTTAGAAAATTACTATAAAGTGTTTATTTAAGTTAAATTAGAGTAATATAGTCGTACCTAGTTCTTAAGTAGTTTAATCAGTAATTATACAGTGTTTTTTGTCGCGTGAACTTCGCATAAAGGATAATAAACCGGCTGTCAACTCAACCAACCCAACGGTGACGGATTTCAAATTATCATCAATCCCGGGGAGTATTTTGTTTTATATTATTCTAAGTACATAATATTAACAGACCACAAAACATCACAGAATACTGCTCAGGTTTCTGAGCTACGTCCATCACACACTGGCACGGTTTATGTCTCCTTTTGCTTGACAACTGGTGGAAGCAAAATCGACGACGAAAACATTCGCTCAGACAATAAACACTACATCATTTACTACACAAAATAAGCTTATTTATTATTACCTAATTATTAAACCTGTAATGTGACATAAAATAAACTTGTTGTGTCAATCAAGTTTCATTTTTATTTACTTTTTTGTCATAACTAAAAGCAGTGTATTCCTTGTAACTTCACTTTTGTTTAACATTCACATCTAATTCCTCAATAACTTCATCTAATATTGTATTATCTATTTGTTAACAATTCATTACCTATTCTTAATTTTATTTTATTTTTTTCTCTTCTACCTCCTACTAATCTAAACATACGAACATCTTTTGTTACACTGTTATTTAGCTGCATAACTTTACACATTCCAGGTGACTGACATTTCAAAGAAAATGATGACCCGCAGTGCTACAATTAAGGACATGGAAGCAAAACTAAGAGCTACCTTGACGGAGCTTGAGGTTTCTAAAGCTACGTGCAAACAGCTGCTCCAGGAAAGAGAAGACAGCGAAGTGGAAGTGGAACACATTAATTTAAAAAACACCTCCCTCAAAAATGAACTGTCTCAGCTACACACACAACACATGGACTTAACCGACCAGCACAATGAACTAAAACATCTAGTGTCAACATTTCATGAGTGCACCCACGAACTGGCTTTAAATCGAATTACGGAACTGGAACAAAAATTATGTGAAGCTCAAAAGGCGCTATCGCTCTCAGAGTGTATCAAGGTCAGCAAACAGGTTGCTAGCACCAGTAATCTTTTTAATGAGTTAGTAGGTAGTAAGTTAAAATCAGTGTGTGAGCCAGCTGTAACTATAGATTTGACTGGTGATGACACCATACCATTATGTCCTATTGTTGTGAGTCACAATAAATTAAAAAAATACATTAAAATCAAGAAATTAATTAAACGGTCACAGAGAGCAATCAAAAAACAAAATCTCTTAAAATTAAATCTGTCTCTTAGAAAGGAACGTGTTGTCTTATCAAAAAGTTTAAATAATTGTACTATTGAGTTAGATAAATGTAGGGAAAAATATGATACTGATATCCAGCTCCTCTATAATGATATACTACACAAGGAGCACTTGTTGAAGGATATTTTTGAAAAATATGAGACTTCACAACAGCAATTAAGTGACCGCTTGCTTGAGGCTGGGGAACTATTGGATTTGGTGAAGTGCAATGTTGATATGTATGAGTCGCTGACTAATAACCTCTCATGCAGCTGTGCCAACCAACCACTACCTCCGCAGCCTCAGCCTAACCTAACCTTGACCCCTCCGGTGTTGGCTCTTCCAATAGAGACCTTTGCTAATTTACAGAAAAATAAATCAATATTTTTTTGTGACGAATTAGGTTCTGGCTTTGGGAAAATTTTACTCAATTACCTTAGCCATAGTTTTACCAATCATAGCTATCATAACATAAGTTTTAAACAAATGATTACAAGAATAGCAAACACAAACCTAAATAATTATTCAACAATGGTTTTATTATTAGGTAATAGTACTGGTATTACCAGAAAGGACATAGTGGATGGTGTGGATACCTTATTAAAATTAAATGTAGGAAAGCTGATGTTGTGCGCTTTTCCTTATTCTGATACTTTATCGTATGATGAAAATAACTATATTTTTAAATTGAATAGTACTATTCGCAGATTGACATGTTGTCATAGTGACAAATTATTGTATTTTGACACTAACAAGTTTGTTAGTGGTTTTAAGTTAACTCAGAGAACTATATCTCTGTCTTGGGAATGTAGACATTTGATTGCTATGTTGATAGCATATAATATAAATGGGGTTATAGCTAATATAACAAATGGTAGTATTAGTGACGAGTCTGTGTTGTCTAGTTATACTAACAGCATAGTGAGTAATAATTATAAATCATCATGTTGTACGAAGGAGGATCCACCTATAATACCAACATCTTTGGAGGCCACAACCAGTCAGATAGGGTATTCTCTTCCTGCTGGAACTGCGACGGGTATTCTAGACTCTTCAGTTGTAGTTGTGGAGGTCACTCCGGATAACGTTTTAAACTAGTAAGTAAGACAACAGAAGTTACCCCTTCAAATAAACAATTATTATTATTAGAGAATAATAAAAAGGTATCTTCTGGCAATATTATACATAAAAATAAACAACCAAAGGGGGGGCAACATACGTTAAAATTATACAGTCAAAATATACAAGGTTGCTCTTCCAAATTACTGGAAATAGAATTGTTTTTAGAAAATACTAAGTTTGATGTCATTTGTTTAACAGAACATTGGTTAAAAGACCATCAAGTAATGTCAATTAATTATGAAAATTATTGTGTAGTTAGCCATTTCAGTTGAAAACGTATGATACATGGCGGTTCATTAATATTAGTAAAAAATTCTATTAAATCAAAAGAACGGAAAGACATCATTGGACTGTCTGTTGAACACACCATTGAATTGTCCTGTGTTGAGCTTGATAAGCATGTTATAGTATGTGTATACAGACCGCCAAGCTACCAGAATCTATCTCTGTTTTATTCTGTAATGGAAGAGGTGCTAAAGAAACTTAGTGCTAATAGTAAGTCAATAATCATATGTGGTGATTTTAATATTAACTTATTAGAAAATAACTCTAATACTGTGAGATTATTAAGTCTTTTTAGGTCATTTGATTTGTCAAATGTTTTTGTTGAACCAACCCGAGTGACAGCTTCTTCTGCCACTTGTATAGATAATATTTTTTGTAATTGTGATTACTTACATAAAGAAATTGTAAATAAGTTGCCATCTGATCACAGTGGTCAAACAATAACATTTTGCGCCTACATGCCTTTACAAAAAATTCAAATTAGGTTTAGGCCAATTACATGTAAAAACTTAGAGAATTTAAATACTTCTTTGGCTAGTAAATTATGTGTTCAGAGTTTTAATAATGTCTGTGACCCAAATGAGTTCTATGCCGATTTCTTTTCATTAATAAATAAGCAATTTAATGACACTTTTCCACTAAAAACTAAAACGATTTACACAAAGTTCCTATTTAGTGATTGGGTGACTCCAGGTATTCGTAAAAGCAGGGAAAATCTTTTTGAACTTTATGGCCTAAAGCAACATATGAATAATACATCCTTTCATCAGTATGTTGCAAAATATTCTAAAACTTTTAAAAATGTTTGCAAAATAGCTAAAGCTCTTTACATTAGCAATAAAATAAAATCAGCTGATGATAAAATAAAAACTACCTGGCAAATCAGGGCTTGAAAACGATACCAATTCACATTAAAAGTAACGTTAAGTAACGGTATTTCCGTAGAGATACTTCGATATCGGTACAATTTGGTAGCGTTACTTAGTAGCATAACATAATAATAACGTTAACATTTTTGGTAAAAATTACCGGTATTTTTAACGTTATTGTAAAAATAGCGGTAAAAAATTATCGGTATTATTTTGTTATTTTAAGCGACGTTGCCAGCCCGCCTCAAAGGCGGCCGCGGCCTACATGCGCGCGCGCCCCTCTCACTCTCACACCCTGTCGGCGCTGTTGCCATTTCGTTTGTCGTCTTCATATCTCTCACCGCTCACGGCAGTCGTACGCGCTTACAGAACACGGTGGACCAACCAACCAAGTATATTCTCAAGTACAAGCACAACACAGAATAGCAATGATAAGATATTGGTGCCGATTCTCTTGTCACAAATTCTCTAAACTAAACTAAAAATCACTAAAATTTAGTTTATTCCTGTCAAACGACGATTTCCTATTCTGAAAATAGACTAAAGTGACACAACTTAACTATAATTTAGTTTGACAGCACTAAGATGGCACTGAGTTTTAATTTAGTGAAAATGCTATTCTGAATTTGACGTTTCAACCAAAATTTTTGTTCTATATCTAAAATCCTCTAACTAACTCTGACTATTTTTAATCACGATTAAAAATGTGTGGAATAAAATTAGATGTCATGAACTAAAATTCAAACCGACACCTCGAATTCAGTTGCAAAACGGTACTGTATCTTTTTTTTATTTTCTTTTGCTTATATCTCGAAAACGGTGTGTCCTATCGCAAAAATAATGAAAATTTTGACCCCCTTTGCTACCGGCAAACCCGTAATATTCTGCATATTGGTAATTTATTTTTTTTGTTTTCTTCCAAAAAGTGAAAAATTCCATATAAAAATACGTCGAGACGACCAAATTGCGCGCTTCTCCGGCTCAAAAAAAATCACGTGGTAGGCAAACAAGTAGGTACCAAGTGGAGTCGCGATTGTCAAATTCGATTTTAGTTCTGTCAAAATAATTTTTAAATTTAGAGATTTTTTTTGGCAGAATAGCTCTAAAATTCTCATAGTAAAAAGTAAGGAATTTTAGTGATAGTTTAGTTAGTTTAGTTCGGTGTACAAGAGAATCGGCACCAATATCTATTAAACGCGCAAATAGTCGTACGGCAGTCTTAGCGTCGATGCAATCTGACATTCTTTTGCAATTGTACGAGAGCGACGGTAACAAAACTAATTATAACGATAAAATTATCGTTACCTTAGATTTTAACGTTACGTATGTTTAACGGTAAAATGTGCCAGATATAACGGTAAATAATATAACGTTATTTATTAGTTAACGATACCCGCATCAGAAGGCTGTAACGATACCATATTTTTAACGGTATTTCAAGCCCTGTGGCAAATAATAAATAATGAAACAGGTAGGAAAAAACAGCGTAGTACTGAATTCAATTTAGAGACTGAAAATGGCCTCATCAACTCAGATGTAGAAATAGCTCAGGAATTTGAAAACTTTTTTGGTAATATTCCCGTTAAAACTACTGAAGCTTTAAATTTTTCACCCGCGCTTTCTGCTGCCTTACTTAGAAAGAATGTAAAGGCATGCCCTTTGGAGTTTAGGTTTCAGCATACAAACCCCCAGGCAGTTATAAAAGCTTTTAAAGATCTTAAATCAACAGAAGATCTATGGGGAATGTCTGTAAAAGTCTGTAGGTCTATCATCGAAACCATTGCGCCTTATTTAGCTTTCTTATTTAACACCAGTGTAGACCAAGGAGTCTTTCCGGATCAAATCCGGCGATAGTAAGGAACCCAACAATTATAGGCCTGTGTCAATTCTGCCAGTTCTCAGCAAAGTGTTTGAAAAGTTGATGCTTAATCAAATGTTACGTCACTTTAATAAAAATTCCATCTTTCATGAACAACAGTACGGTTTCACCAAAGGGCGTTGTACCACTGACGCCGGTGTCTCCCTAATAAAGAACATTTTTAACGCCTGGGAAGAAGCACAAGATGCCATTGGAATCTTTTGCGACCTCTCGAAGGCGTTCGATTGCGTCGACCATGAGACACTTCTGCTGAAACTAGAGCACTATGGGATTAGGAATACAGCTCTTGATTTACTAAGATCATATCTGAAAGATAGAAAAGTTAAAGTTCAAGTAAACGGCGTAAACTCATTGGGGTCTGAAATGGCAATGGGCGTTCCTCAAGGTTCGATATTGGGTCCATTCCTCTTTTTAGTTTACATTAATACATACATAATCAGCCTATAATGTTCCCACTGCTGGGACACAGACCTCCTCTCTATGAGAGGGAGTGGGCCGTAATCCCCCACGCGGGCCCAGTGCGGGTTGGTAGATGTCACATGTCTTCGAATTTTTGGTTCTAAGACATGCCGGTTTCCTCACGATGTTTTCCTTCACCGTTTTGAGAGCAGTGGTGATGAAATTATTTACACAAAGTAAAGCGCCTGTCGGGGTTCGAACCTGCGACCTACAACTCGTAAGTCGCGGCCGTTACCACTGGGCCACCACTGCTCTACATTAATGATTTACCCCAATTACTACTAAACCAACCGAAGATGGTGTTATTTGCAGATGACACATCATTGATTTTTAAAATAAACCGACGGTCGCAAAATCTTGACGACGTGAATAGCGCTATTCTTCAGGTCCAAGATTGGTTTACGGTAAATAATTTGGTACTAAATAAAAAAAAAACCAAATGCATTCGATTTAAATTACCTAATGTTAGAAGTAGCGAATGTGACATCATATTGAATGGAGAAAAACTGGAATTTATTAATCAAACAGTTTTCCTGGGAATCACGCTAGACGAGAAATTACAATGGGGACCCCATATAACATCTCTTGCGGGGCGGCTAAGCTCGGCCGCTTATGCTGTTAGAAAGATAAGACAGTTAACAGATGTAGAAACCGCTCGTTTGGTCTATTTCAGTTACTTCCACAGCATTATGTCATATGGCATTTTACTGTGGGGTCGGGCGGCTGACATTGAATCCATCTTTGTTTTGCAAAAGAGAGCTGTCAGAGCCATTTATAATCTATGTCGCCGCGAATCTCTCAGGGAACTATTTAAAAGGATTAATATTATGACGGTACCTTGCCAATTCATTTATGAGAATATTATGTATGTAAGAAAAAATCTAAATCTTTTTAATAAAATAAGTGATAGACATAATTTTAACACTAGAAATAAAGATAAAATAGATCAACCATTTTTCAGACTAGCTAAAGTACAAACATCTTTTATGGGGTACTGCGTTAAATGCTATAATAAAATACCTAGTGATATATTGCAATTAAATGAAAGAAAATTTAAAACTCATATTAAAAGTACACTTTGTAAACAAGCATATTACAAATTAGAGGATTATATCCAAGATAAGAATGCTTGGAAACATGCTGGTCTTGCTCCATAGGACAAATTCGAGGCTGGACAAAATCAAACTGGATGCTAATCTAGTTGTAAAATTTATTACGTTTATATCATCGATTTTTTTACATTTTATGATAATTAATCTCACACACTGTCCTATTAGTATTACTTGCAAGTTTGTAGAAATATTGTGTTATCGTACGTATACTTTAATGTTTGTAAATATGTGAGCACCATGTACCTATCACATACTTAATTTATTTATTTTTCATTGCTCCATTTTTAATTTTTAATTCTTTTTACCTATTGTAATTGTATTCTCGGTGCATCGTCTTCACATGTAATTATATAATTGATGTACCTATACCAAATATTGTAAAACATTTTTTTTTAAAAGAGGAACGGTGGAGTTTCTTGCCCATTCTTCTCCATACGAAAACTACCTTTTGGAAGGGGCAACTAGAATCAGTTCTATTTCTATGTATTTGACGTTCAAAAGTGCCTTTAATGTGCCTAGTTGAAATAAATTATTTGACTTTGACTTTGAAAGGAACTGCTGGAAATGAATATTGATTGTGTCAGATTGGTTAAGGACTAATTAACCGTACTTACAGTAAAACTAAAGCTCAAACTGAGCCGTCACAAATCAAACACCTTAGGGACCGGTTTGTAAAATAGGGATTCCAGTAAAATAACAGTCACAGCTATCATTTTCAAGTTTGATTTTAGAAACGCACTATATAAACACCCAAAAGTCAGTTAAAAAGAAACATTGTCCAGTAATGAAACAACAAAATAAAAAAAAAAGATAACGACACAAATGCAAATGAATCTAGTTTTAAATTGAAATAGCCGACTGCGTCCAAGAAAATTACTATTCGTTGTTTCAAATGAGAAATGTTCTACAGGAATACGCCATTTTTTATTTCGGGTCGTTGATTAACTTTTTTACTCAATTATGTTGAAGGTACATTTTTCACGAGATTTTTTAAATCAATTTTGCATGGAAACAGGATAATAAGGATTATTTATATGGAGATGGCGATAGCGAGTTTTTAGCGAAAAAGTCTTCCAGCAGATAAATAATGTCTGAACCTCGGAACTGCTTTATTACTTTTGACAACAATTTCCAGTAAAACATCACTAAAGTTTACCAAGGTAACCGACATAGCCCAAAGAATTGCCAAACTTAAGTGACAGTGGGCAGGGCACATTGCTCGCAGAGCAGATAGTCGATGGGGCCAAAAGGTTCTGGAGTGGCGACCGCGTACCGGAAGACGTAACGTGGGAAGGCCGGGAGGCCTTCCCACGTTACATACATACAGGTACATACGCCTTCATAGGGACATATGAAGGCCGTAGGAATCCGTTGGATGCGGGAAAGTACCGGTCACAGTGGCAGTACTTGGAGAAGGCCTATGTCCAGCAGTGGGCGTCTTACGGTTGAATGATGTTGACTAAGGTTGAAACTATCTGACTGACTGTATGGGTGGTAAAATATTACGAGATCGAATACTGGGCATTATGAAACGTCAGAAGCTAGGTGCACGGTTCCAATTGGTCGTTTCCTATGAAGAAGAGCCGGCAAGAAACTCCACGGTTACTCTTTTAAAAATAATTGGCTTCTGTAAATGGCAATGTTTTCCAATTACAGTGTTAATAGGTATGGGAGGATAGTTTAGGTCTGTGAACAAGTAAAAAAGTTTATGTAGGTTTACTAGGTTTTAAAAGTCTCTACACCACAATGTACAAAGAAAAAAAACGTATATGTAGTATCTAGCTAAAGTAAAATCAACAGTTCCTATCATATAACGTAATTTTTCAATCTCCCACAAATTGCGGCACTATAACTACTTCAACCGGTACAAAAATAAAACTGCTCAATACCAGCAAATTGCCAATTAACTTACCTATTTACACATTCCTTTAAAAACTTCCAATCAGAACTAATTGCACATCAAGCGCCGCATTTTCCTTTACTAAACGGAACGTTTACAAACTGACTCGTAAATTCACACACGTTCCCAATAAGGACATTACAAGCGGGCTGAACCAGTGCAAACCGGTTCGGACCGGTGCGAACTGGATGAAGGACCGCTAATTGGCGACGAGACGCATTTAGCGCTAACCACCGGCCATCGTTCGCACCTCCACACATCAATATGAGAAGGTTTTAATACAAGTCATGCGATAAATAAAACTGCGCTTTTAAAGTAGCAGGAAAAGGCTTTAACTGCATAAACAAAAACTTTGTATACAAAACACAGTTCTAAATCAGGATTACCTTAATAATTTAATTCTATTCATTCGTCAACACACAACGATTAAACTGTTAAATTCTTATTTAAAATGCAAAGTAGACTAACTGACATACAACTGCGAACAGCGGCAAATTGATGAATGAATTCACGTCTATTTCGAACCGGTTTGAAGCAGTTTAAGCCGGTTAAAAGCGGATAATTGGCGACGAAACGCCGTGTATGGCGCTAACCACTAGCATTAGCGTTATTTCCCGTCTCAACACTTTAATGTGTGAAGTGCTTCATAAAATTCATACGACAAATTGTCCTACACTTTATGTAGCAGAAATTAATGTTTAGGAACTTTGTCAACTGCTTGCTAAATCTGCTGAAGTCTAAAATTACTGCCACTCAAAACGTCGTAAAGTAAACTTTGTACAGTGAATACTGACTTAACAGACTGATGGACATTGAAATGTTTTTCATGTACTTCTTACATTATTATATTTGTGTGACGTCAAGTCTTTGATGCGTTAGTTCGCATATGGCGATGTGGATGCCGCCACAAATATATCAGAAAAATAATGTTGATCGGTTTTTAATGTTTTTGTTAAGATTTATATTCTTCTCTACATTACGTGTTCCTTACATTTTGTCCAAAATCAACCTAAAACTCCATAACTTCAAGATGCACAACCGATCTCGCTCTTCCTAGATCAGCACGCAATTAACCTTTCTTGATATAGTTAGAACATAACTCGAGTTTCCCGGCACTAAATCTCTAATGCTGCATAAATATTTTCTCTCTCATACATCAAAGCAGTAATTTTTAATTACCACTAAACATATTTTATAGCCTTGCTTGGCAAAGTAAAATATTTGTAGTTATTTGAAGCTATTTTAATAAATTGTGCCATCATGTCATCGTCGCCCCGATTCCTTTGATTATGAGATGCCAAGTAGGTAAACAAAATATATAAAAATATTGCTGCTACCGAAAAATACAACATGAGAACGACGGAAGAAAATTAGAACTGTCAGTAACAAAAGTGGTAATTTTAATTTACAACAGTATAGATTATGTAATTTATGTTATTTTTTTGATAGGTAAATGATCTTAAATACGTTGCTTACCAACCTAATTTAAAAGTATCAATATACCTTAATTAATTTCATTGACATTGGAAAAGGAAACCCGGAACAAGATTGTGAATCTTCGGAAATTACTTTTCTTATTTCTTTAACCTCAATTCCCAGTAGCAGCCTCTTTGTTAATTAGATCCAGATTACCATTCCAGTGACTAAACGTATAATGAGGGTAGTTTAACATAAAATACGAGCGCATTCATCGGTGGAACTTCCAATACCATCTTGTCAGACCTGTTGATCCGATCGGCGTTATTGGAACCGATTTGCGGATCGGCCCGATACGTCGTTATCGCCTCGGGCGCATAATTTGCGCTTTAATGTCACAAATGAAGGCAGCCATTTTTTTTTGTTGCGCCTATAATTTTCGATGAATTGATGGGTCATAATTTCAGGTGAGCGTTTTGGATGGTATTAATTGATTGATTGGGGCGATAATGAATTGTAGGGTGTTATTTTTACAGTAATTTATTTGCCGATATGTTGATGGCATTTAATAATACTTAATAAATTGTGTCAGCGCTACCTTTTATTGGAGGAATTTTAACTTTTTTTTAAATTGCCCTTTTAAGTATAGGTGTAAGGACAGATAATAAATAAATGGTAGACATGATGCTATAAAACGTTCTCTACGTGACAAGATCTGGAACTAAGAAGGCTATAGAAGGTCTATGTCACAGTCATGGACAGGTCAATTGCTTGGAGGGGACCGATAAACATTCCGGCAAGCGGCAATGGAGCGTAGAAAGGCCTTTACGCACACTAGATTCTAGAAATGGGGTTGTATCGAATTGCTCTATAGACTACATAAAATTGGGTCACCATCCGATTCTATAAATAAGATCACTATTCAAGCTAGGCTTTACACACAACTGTGAGAATGGAATAAACTGTAACTGAAGCCATTTCAAACTAACCACGGACATCGTAAGCGGCGCGTCAAAAAACGCTCACACGGATACGACCGCGACACGTCACCGCGTGCAGTCGGAAACACTCGGACGTAAACTGATTCGTAACTTTCGTGACACGCACGTTTGAGTGACGATGAGAGCTCAAAGAGATCGCAGTACGCAACTAGTCGCTGCTTCCGAGAGTAGCGTGAAATACCCTTTATGACTATTATTGATTGTAGTGTTGTAACTTGAAGTGAAAAAAAATTACCAGGTGACCTAATTATTCAAGGACCTTCGACAGGTTCTCGACTGCACAATCAAATAAATGATAAACAAGTTTGTGGTCAAAAGATAACGGTGAAGTCAGAAAACATTTACATATTTGATTAGAATTTGTCTATGTTTAACATTTATTCGAATTCGAGCTCTATTCGAAGTCAAGCAAGCAGTGCAAGTAGGTGAAAAAGCCTGATACTCATCAACCCCTGCGCGAAACAAGTCATGAAGCCGGTGATAACACCCACTCGGGTCATCAAAATAACACATTTAAAATATTCATAGCCGAATCGGATAAGCTTAACCACATTAAACGACCATTTTACCGTTTTGAGGGTATACAGACTAAATGGTTCGTTTAATATTTTCCAGTTCGCGTCGCCATTATGTTCTGTCGTCTGTCGCTGTAATTCCGGAGGGTAGGTACAGCCGTACAGACGATTTATGTTTTGTTGATGTTATTCTCTTGTGTACTCGGAGTTCCGTTTGTATTTCCGGGTGAAGGGCTATTTTTATGCGTTTCAAGGATTTGGGAGGTTAAAATTTATGTTTTTTTTTTTTGGGATATAAATTGTCCCGGTTATTATTTATGTTGTTGGCTGAAGGTGCATCTGATGAAATGTTTTATCTTTAAACCTGTACAGCACCAATATGGTTTAAAACCGATGCATTGCCAACCTACCAGACATCTGACAAGCGACGTCCGATAATATTACAACTGCACAAGAGCCATAAACATGTAGTATGTCTATTTTAAATACTAAGTTGACCCGTCTTATGCGTCCTTTTTAGTTTGGGACATATCTCCCAGTATTGCATTACCGTAGTAATAAATGAAAATATTTTTCTCGATCTCTATGAGCTGATAGTAAAAGAGATCAGGCGCAGGACCAACGGCTTAACGTGCTTTCCGAGACGCGGGGGTATCACACCGCCAACTTCCAAACGGGTTTCCGGGTTGTTACTAAGAAATTGCCAATGGGAAAACCCAATAACACTTTGCTCGACCTGGGAATCGAACCCAGGACCCTCAGCAGTCGCGCTTTTGATCACGAGACCAACGGGGCAGTCAAATACACAAAATATTTAGTAAACGAAATCTCATTTCCATGACAAAAGTCATAATACTCAAGTGTAGCGAAAAATATCTTCAAAACTTCCGACACTTGACTGTTAAACCATCAATTCTTCAGAGAATTCAACAAAGTATTATAAAAAGCAAGTTAAACTCAGTCCAAGTGTATGACAACTGATAACAGTGAAGTCAGTGGCGCCCTCTCCCGGGGGCGAAGTGAGTTAGTGCCCAAGTTTGAGTTTGGCGCAGTGAGTTTTAAGATATGGTCGTAAAGTGTAGTGGGAATGTGGCTTAAGTATTCAATAGGTTTTTATGAAATCTATAGTGTACTGTATGAATCGAATCAATAATATTCTTGAGGAAAAAAATAGGTACAGTAGGTACAATTTTGTGTGCCAACATACGGCTTTTTAGTTGCCATGAACTTTTTTCCTGAATCCCAACTGTCATTAGCAATTCCTCTCATCATCATCATCTGCCTAGCCTTTTCCCAACTATGTTGGGGTCGGCTTCCAGTCTAAACCGGATGCAGCTGAGTACCAGTATTTTACATGGAGCGACTGCCTATCTGACCTCCACAACCCAGTAACTGGGTAATACGATACCCCTTGGTTAGACTGGTTGTCAGACATTCGTGGTTCTGACGACTCGTAACGACTGTCAAAGATCCACAAATGACAGCCGGGACCAACGGCTTAACGTGCTTTCCGAGGCACGGAGGAGTCTCGATATGTGAAAATGGTCACCCATCCACGGACCAACCCCGGCAAGCGTAGCTTAACCTGATGTATCGACCCGAGCGGCTGTTATTACTTAGCCACGAGCTCCTCTAATTAGCAATTCCTCTAATTTCACATAAAAGAAATTCATAATTTGTGGACCATTTTACGAGTCTCCTCAAAACTGTCAAACAGATGAATTATTTCGCAATATGAATTACACGCAAATCATAAACATGAATTGTCAGTTTGTGACATTTTACGATGATTTATAATATTTTCCTATTATGATTTTGCTAAAGTGACCGTTTTAAACCCCATGATCTTGAGGTGCACATAAACGCATGTTGTTGTACAGTCACGGACTTTAATTGATGAGCCACCTTCAAACTTTTCAATTTTGCAGTTTCATACATTCACGAGATTACACGATTAAACACGAACTCAAATCGCACGCTCGTAAACAAGATGACAAATAAATTACTTTTAATCGGAAATATCCATAGAGGTTGACTAATAAGTTCTCAATGATAAAAATAAATACAATGTTGCATTAAGTTTATCCAATCTATTTGATACCGACCTCCTTTGAATTATAGCACATTAACTCGATAATTATGAAAACATAACTGAAGACAGTGACAGTTGAAATATCAAGATGACAAATAAATTACTTTTAATCGGAAATATCCATAGAGGTTGACTAATAAGTTCTCAATGATAAAAATAAATATAATGTTGCATTAAGTTTATCCAATCTATTTGATACCGACCTCCTTTGAATCATAGCTCATTAACTCGATAATTATGAAAACATAACTGAAGACAGTGACAGTTGAAATATCAAGATGACAAATAAATTACTTTTAATCGGAAATATCCATAGAGGTTGACTAATAAGTTCTCAATGATAAAAATAAATATAATGTTGCATTAAGTTTATCCAATCTATTTGATACTTACCTCCTTTGAATCATAGCTCATTAACTCAATAATTCTGAAAACTTAAGGGGGCGTGTATTGACAGCAAAAAATCATATTTCACCCGCGCAACCCTTACCTACCCCTCTCATTAAACACGACGAAAACAAAACACAATGCCTTCCCGCCAGCAGAAACTTTTCGTCTGGCGTTTATAGAATTCAAATTTCAATCTTCTGTAGTTTATTTTGCTTATACGATACGCTAAGCTTGAATTCAGAACTATGGATCATGTTCATGTTTTGGAACTAGAAACTCAATGTTGACGTGAAAAAGTTCAAATTTAAATGTTACCAAATTTTATTTAGGACCTTGTACAATTTGTACCTAATGACGTCTTTGTGGAAAACTATGTTACCAAGTAATAAATATAATGCTATATCGTGGATTTCTCTCTTTGGAGGATCGTGCAAAGTGATACCCAAGTAGAAAATAATATTCGTATAATGAATTTTGCACTGTATTGTGCAACGAATATGGCATGTGTCATGAAAACCTTTCCTGCGCCAAACGCGAACGATCCCCTTCGAAAACATTTGAAACATGTGAAAAAGAGGCCGAGTTCTGTACAAAAGAAATAAATGAATGGCTTCACCACTAAAAGAATTGACATCTATTCATCTATGTAAATGGGTGCCAAAGTACCAAAGGGACTAATTATAACAAGGGCCCGAGGTACGCGGCTCAGTACCTGCGCTGTGTTTTGGGCGCGCGCCCGGCGCGTTTTGGACGCTCGTCAAACGCAACAAGATTTCCACATTTTGTTGTAACTTTTGAACCGTGTTTCTTTTAAGTTTATTACTAATGCGGAGAAAATGACAAGGAAAAATAGTGAAAATGGAACTCGCGTCCAAGCGTCAAGGGCACGGTTAGGCTTCATTTACGGAGACGCGAGGAGTCGCGCGTGGCTTTGGGCGGCGCGGCCCGCACTGAATTCAAACATATGGCGTTGTATGAGTGCGTTTACGGAGACGCGATTTTACACGCGTTTGTTTGAAATGGAGCGTTTTTTACGGCAGAGCCCGCGAATGGCATAGCCGCGTCACACGCGGTGTTTCATCACGGCGGCGCACACAGCAGCAATTCCCGATGAAGCGATGCTCGCGGCATACCTTCTCCCAGTCTTATTTGTAAATCGCACAACGGAGATGCAAGTTGAGAGTGGCAAGTTGCGACATGTGCAGGCCTAACGGCGCCCGGCATGGGCGCTCGCTTAGACTGCAGCGCTTGATAAAATTCGTTACATAGGAATTCATACAATTTTATTGAGCGCCCGAAACGCAGCGTACAAAATGCGCGTCTCGGGCGCTTGTTATAACTAGTCCCTTAGTAGAAAGTTTAGTATGGTCCCTCTTTTTAACTGTTGAAATTGTAGCTTTGAAAACATGCCAAGTTGCATTATAACTTTAGGCCTCATTTACGGAGACGTGGGGCGTGGCGCGTCGCGTGCAGTATGGCGTCACGCGGCGCGTCTGACGTTTTTTCTGTTTACGGTGCGGCGGCGCGTGAAGCGGCACTTATCATCCCACGCGTTAACATAACATATGGCAGTATACGTCTTGATTGTCGCTGCTTTTTTTTGGGGTTATAATATATATTTTTTAAATGTGCTAATTAAAACCTTTCATTTGATACCCAACATGGTATGATTAAAAAATATTTTTTATTGTTCATGATATGTCACCTAGAGGGCGCCATTTTCAATTTAATGTAAATAAAAATAAAATAATAAAAAATGTTTTATTGACATAAAAAGGTGTTACATTCTAATTTGAAGCCCTGACTCCTGAGCTAGGTGGAACCTGTGTTACAGGAGCCAGTGTCTTCACCCGATTTTTTTTTAAACTTAACAATTTATACAATAAAATTAAAACAATATAAATTTAGTGCATGCATGCTTGCTCGTGAGTGGTTTATGTATGTTTGTGTGTTTTGTGTGTACGTGAGTGTGTTGTAGGATTGTGTGTGTATGAGTGTATGTGTGTGTGTGTGACTGATTGTGCTTTGGTCTTCATATAGCCGATGACCAGCGGACGATCAAGAAGCTTCCAAAGATACCTCATTTGTCAAATTGTGATGAGTCTTTTAGAAGATAATATGAGGGAACAGACATAGATAAATACATAGAAACCGGTCAAAATCATAACCCTCCTTTTTGCTTCGCCGTAGTCAGGTAAAAACTAAAACCCAACTACGACAAAAAAGTCAAATAAAGAGATATAAACAAGACATCACGGACAGACCAATTAAAAATCCGGAGTCATACGTAATCTGTTCGAGTTCGATAACCGAAGAATAAAGGTATTATTCTAAACAAGTTTTATTTAGGTCAGTCGCTCCAATTGTTCGTCTAAGGGTCACCTTACAAGAAGTTTGTCAAAAAAGTGGGAGTAAACGAATTTGGATCCTGAGTAAATCGCAATAAGATTTAATCTCCAGTGCGAACTTTCAAATGAACGTAGAATGGGCTCGTTGGCTATGTTGTAAATTTTCTCCGCAAGAAAATTCACCGCAATCCAGAACAATGGCGCTAGTTGTACCTACTTCTTTCTATACTCCGTGCTAATATATCAGTCAAAAATCTGTCAAATAAAATGTATGTCATCTTGAGTTTTCAAATATCAACATTGAATTTTATATGTTTATTTAGACTCGGTATTTATTTATTTATCAATCAATAACACTTGTAATATTCGTTTTGGAAGTGGTTTTAGTGTTTATTTCATGTTTTCTATGTCTCAGTTTCTTTTGTGGAATGTGATAAATTACGAAAATATTATTTACGAAAATAAATAATATCTCAGCGCAGCTAAAAATTTGAGCGCAATCCTCTCGTCTCAACAGAGCGACGCCGACTGATTTGTGAAACAAAAATATGCTTGAAGTTCCCGTAATGTGCGACGGAAGATGGCTTCTTCCACGAACTAAGAACGTCGTAAGTCCTACAAGCTTTGATTCGTAATAAAACCAAAAATAAAAGGAATAAAAAAAAAAGCCTACACAATTTTTTTTGCGTTGTTTTAATACATATAATCATCTAATTTTTATCATAATAGGCATTAGCATTTTAAGTACAAATCGAAAATACGTGAAAATTAGAGGTAACTTCGTGATATTTTTTTATCGAGAACATTTTAATATTTTGTGTTTCTGTTACACAAAAAGTTTGGAAATATCATGTAGTTACTCATACTATTTTTATTTTATACCTAAGTCTTATCAATTTTATGAAAAATCAAATTGAAGACAGGCAATTTTGGTTACGTCCCGGCCTTAACTGAAGACAGTGACAGTTGAAATATCGATGTCTGAGAATTTCTCCGTACGCTAACGTTACTATGCAGCAGTAACCTAGCAACAATTGTTTATCGTTGCTAGGTTACTGTTGCTAGACCTGCAATTGGTTGACTTTGAGTAGTCACTGCTGTCAAGTTTGTAGTTCTGCTCTCAGGTTAGCCAACCGGTAAAGATATGAAATATAATTTTCTTCTTCTAATACGAAGACATATGACTTTGCGTGTCGGGAACCGAATAAACCCGATTTGCATTACACGGCTAAAATGCGAACAGTACCAGGTGGCTCATCAATTAAAGTCCGTGACTGTACAATCCATACTAATATTTATATAATTATATTATATATTATTATTATATATTATGATATATATCCTAACTTATATTATTAATGCGAAAGTGAGTTTGTTTGTTTATTTGTTTGTTACGCTTTCACACTAAAACGGCTGAACGGATTTGGATGAAATTTGGAACACGGGAAGACCATGGCCTGAAATAGGATATAAGGTACTTTTAATCCCGATATTCCCACGAGATCGGGACTGACGCGGGTGAAACCGCGGGGCGCAGCTAGTAATATAATAAATTCGAAACTCGTAAATTCGTAACTATGTCTGTCTGTCTAAATGTTACCTTTTCACGCCTAAACCACTGAACGGATTTCGACAAAAGGCAAGGAGATAGATGACATTCTGGGAAGAAAAAGGCGTAGGTTTTTATCGACATACTACGCGGCCGAAGCCGCGAGCGGAACCTATAGTAGGTATTTAGTAAATCAATTTGTGAAAATATCGTATTTTTACTCTAATTTTCTTTTAATATAATTAAAGGTAAAAGTCCATCACAGACTATTTTGGAAGATATTATATATTTATTATACAAAGACACACTCTGCCTATCTAAGTAAAAATCACAATCAAAAACAGACATAAGTATTTTATTCTGTTTCCAACACCATTATTTTCTCAAGTATTTTCGTAAAGAAAACGTATATAACGGTGGATTGTTCTCTTAATATATCTTTTGTACTTATAATTAAGACGGTGATATAAAAGGCAGTCCCTGAGGCGTTGCTAACTTTATTAGAGAAAAAGTCTAGACTGAGTCGGCTTGAGACGACTGTTGTGTGCAAAAATCTAAGTGTTGGTTAGGATGGATATTTATTTATTGCCAGCTTTTACCCGCGTGGATGTCGGAAAATATCTCACGGGGACGTACTACCGATTAAAGTAATAATTCAGGTAAACAGTGAGCGAGACGAGTGTTATAATATTTATACTCCTCTGCCTATCCTTTTGGCGAATAGGTACGGGCGTCATATTATGTATTTTATAAAAATATATCAACTACAAAAACTATAAGGTGCTCGCAATCTATCCTCAAACCAACTAACCACCACATTATTTGAATCCCAATTTCAATTTGTTGTACACGCACACTTCTCACAGGCCGTTCACCACAAAACCACTATGCAAGCAATTCTGGCGAAACTTTTGGTATAACCTGGCGTCTTTGCCTACTGAATATTACATTAACTAACGGCGGTTTTTTGTCATGGCGCTCAATTTGCATGTTATGAGTTGGGCACGTCATGACGTGTTCTTTTGTTGCTAGGGGCGAGGCCTGAGATGAAGAGACTGGAGAGAACATGTTGATGGTGCTAGCAGGGTGACAAGAGCGGCGGGTTGACTGCAACAACATTTGTTTTTAAATTTCGCAGCATCATACTGAGCTATATCATACCTTTTGGCCTAGTACAGGAATTTATGTTTAAACAAAAATAGGAATGCTGTTTTTTTTTTTAAACCACAACAGGTGTGCTATTGCCTGCATTTCACCAGATGGTTAGTGATGATCAGGCCGAAGGTGGAAGCGAGCTTCACCGTGAATCCTCAACCACAAAGGAACTGGCTATGTTACCTCTAACTGCCAAAACACAACAATGCTGTTAACATTGTTGTTATGGCGACAGACTTAGATATGATGGTGGTAGCTAGTCAGGCGGACTTAGAAAAACTTTACCACCAACCAAACCGAGAAGAAAATTTGGCTCCCACTGGGCATCGAACCTGTGGGTCTCAGACAGGTAGTCTAACCACTAACCGCTGTTGTTTTTAATTATTTTTATTTTTCTTATAATATATTTAATTTTGTTTTATTTAGTCCGTGCTCTTCCTGTGCGAGTCCCAATAAATACTTTTCTTTTTATATTTCTAATACCAATTGAGGAGTAACATTTCACAGACCGATAAATTAATTTTACCTTTTTTTTACAAACAGAATAAAACTGATGTTAGTAGGCCGGACAGAATTTATTCTCAAATATTATGAATTTGTGGGAATTTGATTCGACCATCCATTTCAAGTTTTCAGTATGAATTAACGGCTTATGAAGCGGTCTCACAAAGCCAGTGTTAAAATACAAATACTTACACATCCACCAAATAGACGATCGCCATTCTTCCAATAGCAATATTTTGCAATCGGGGGAAGGAAAATTAGTACCTAATTGAAAATGTGTAATTTTCGATTCGACAACGTGTCGAATTTAAGCAGACATAATGTTAAAAAACTCTAATAATCATGCAATAAGGGTAACATAAAAATCCACAGCTCGAAATAATCTTTACGCATGGATATTATAACTTTTTTCAATAAATATTATGAAAAATAATCTTTTATTTTTATTAACTTTTATTTATTTACTTAATGTGTAATTTAACAGCGTACAAATACAAATCTGCATAAATGTTACCAACTGAATAAATAAATATTAAATAAATAAAATTCATTTAATTCAGATAACTAGATCCATGCATTCCGATTTAAAATTAACATATAAACAAAAACAAAAATAATATAAAATAGGATACACATAAAAAATATTAAAATAAAATAAAATTAACATTAAAATTAAAAATCCCATCATTAAATTACCCTCTTAATAAAGGATCTCCACAGAGGAGAAGAGATCCTATCTGCTACAGTCTTCAGAATTCCGTTGCAGCTGCCACGCATTCTGCAGATCAGGGATACAGTTTTCTTGCGGATGATGGCATGAAAACCATCAATGCGATACAGCGCAAACATCCCCGATGCACTACAAAAGCGAGGTAGCCCCAACATCATCCTGAAGATGTTGTTATATTGGACGCGCAGGACATCCAGCGATCTTTTGGTGTGACTGACCCACAAATTCGCCGTATAAAAGCTTTGGCAATACGCCTTGAACAACGATATCTTTACTTGTTCAGAGCAGCGGAAGAATCTGCGTGCCAGCATATTACCTCTAACCGCTAAAGCCCTGCGCTCCCTCTCAATATCAAGATCGTCTTCAAGACCCTCGGTAATTAAAAGCCCCAGGTATTTAAATTTCGTGACACGATTTATGCACAAGCCATTTAGGATAATATTATGTGAATACTCGGGGCACCCACTGGGGGCCCTAAAGACCATATACTCACTCTTTTGGACATTGTATACAAGGCCATGCGCATGAGCATAGGCCTGACACACTCTTAACAACTCTCCGAGACCCCTCACCGTCGGGCCCAGCAACACCATGTCGTCCGCGTAGCTAATGTTGTTAACGCAGACGCCATCAATCGAGCAACCGACACGCTTGCTAATGAGCTCGACGATGAGGTCATTAATATATAAGTTGAAAAGCTTGGGCGACGTCAAACCTCCCTGTCTCACCCCGCTTTGCAACGTATATGCCTCAGAGAGTGTATTATTCCACCTCACAAAATTTGTTTGGTGAGAATACCAATATTTAAACACATTGAGCACCCCCACCGGTACACCCGCGCTCCCTAACTTTCTCCAAAGCACATCATATGAGACAAGATCAAATGCTTTGGAGAGGTCAAGGAAACACGCATACAACGGTGTCCTGCGATCCATGTAGTATTGGACAGTATGCTTGAGACCAACGATGGCTGCTTCCGTGGATAGCCCGGGCCTTAACCCAAACAAATTAAAACGGTGTTTAAATAATGTTGTGGTAATAAATACACAAGTGTTTTAATACTATTTTACAAGTCATTTGTGGAAAGGAAGAGTTATTCAATTTGACTGTATTTTTGACCATCCTAAACGCACAGATTTTCGCGACCATATCTAGGTGAGATATGGTCGCTTACACGCAAAAATCTACTTGACTTATTTTTTCGAAATATTGAGCGCCTAACAAATTTTATAAAGCAACCAATTGCAGGAACTCGACTGACAAACGATAACATTGCTGCAGGAAGAACTCACGCTCAAACGAAATTGAAATCCTAGCGATTCGTCCAAAGGCTATGAAAATATCCGAGCAATATACTTTGTACGTTCTAGAGGAGTATCGACAGTGTAACGTAGGATTTTTTGTCCCGTGGGAATAATTGGAATGGTGATTATTATTATGTACTTACTTTCTTACGTGGGTTCTTTTAAAATGTCTACTTTTCAATTATTTTTGTCTCATTTTTTAAACCATGTAATATCTACAAGCCTAGAGCAGGATGCGTGAGGAAGGACATAATATTTGGATTAAAACCAGGCCAGATTGACCTTTAGAACAGTAAAAAAATCCCGTGGTTGACATACACCATTCCACTTCTATTCCTTCTTTTTATGAAGTCAGTTAAAAAGGCACTCACACACTGCTCAATTACTGCCGAACAAACGTATTAGTGACAGTACCACAAAACTTCTTACTGTCACATAAAAAGACATCCATTCCAAATCAATCATAATTCAACCTTTCGAATGAACTACTTTCCTCCCCCGCCCCCTTCCCCTCGCAACGACAAACAGTACACAAATCTATCAGTTCCGGTAATTGAAATCCCATTAGTGTTGGGTGATGAAAATGAAGCTGGCCTAGGGCGGAATCAGATGGCAAATAAAATGCGAATCGCCCTTTTGTCTGCCCCGGGCGGACAAGCAAGATTCAATTTGTCAGCAATCTGGAAATGGTGCAAGTTTAAGACGATAGAGGAATTTTGGTAGTAGTTTGATGGAACTATAGCATCATAGTTGGCTTGGTAGTAGGCTTGTTAGAAACATGTTCCTCCGATTTATCCATGCAACTAAGGCACTATTTGAAGATGAGATTATAATTATTTACTTTGGGGCGAATCCTCGTTTGAATTAATCATTTTAGGATCCAGAATACATCATATGTGTGTAATTTCAAACATGGGCATCCCGTAGGACCACTAGAAACCAATGGTTAAATTGGAATAAATCCGACGTTAGGCTATCGAATTGGTGATTGCAGTTGGTTGTTAGAAAGTCAAAATCAAATCATTAATTTCAATTAGGCGCATAAAGGGCACTTTTGAACGTCAATAACATTTTTTATGCACACCAAGTCATCTTTCTTTTAAAGAATAGATCAGTCTTTGCTGGAACATAACAAACAGGGGGGCCAAGTCTGTTTTTTTTTAATAATGGAACTACCAACACAATACAACAATCACAATCACTATTCCCGCGACCTCTCATCACTCAGCGACACAAATTGGTGACACGGAGAGGACAGCCCCCGGGGGTCCAGGGTTTTTGTCGTCCGACACCTGCCCAAAAGATCCTGTTTCTTGTTTCTGAATTCTTATTGGAGACAAACTGATAAGTTTGCTTTTACTTTACACGATTTTGGAAGTGATCGGCCATTGACCTAGCTGTGCAGATATTAAATAACAATGTTTTTGGTTCTATTTTTATCTGTACAGGTGGTTCTAAGCAATCTTCCTTATCCTGTTTTTTTTAATGTAAGCGTTTTTTTAACACTATGATAACCTCAGCCGATGGTATTGGAAGATGAGATTTACGGTTACCTATTCACTGGAAACTTGAAAACTGTTGGGAAAAAAGCGTAAGTCTATGTACTTTAAACATAATTATGTATTTCATTTATATAATATTAATTGTTAAATTATTCGAGGAGCTCGTGGCTAAGTACCTACTAACAGCCGCACTGGTCGATCCATCAGGTTAAGCTACGCTTGCCGTTGTTGGTCCGTGGATGGGTGACCATCTTTACATACCGAGACTCCTCCGTGCCTCAGAAAGCACGTTAAGCCGTTCGTCACGGCTGTCATTCGTCGATTTTTGACAGTCATTATGGGTCGTCAGAAGCCCTTAAGTCTGACAACCAGTCTTACCTATGAGTTTCGTATTTATTTATTTAATACTTTAAGCACACAAATGTACAGAGGCGGACTTAATGCCATAGGCATTTTCTACCAGTCAACATTTGGGTGATGCAGAGACAAACAGTGGTTGTCTACTGGTCGTATTGCCCAGTAACTAAAGGGTTGTGAATGTCAGATAGGCATTCGCTCCATGTAAAATACTGGTATTCCGACCCCAACATAGTTGGGAAAAGACTAGGCAGATTGAAAAGTTAAATTATTGGTATTTTCGTTCAGAAACCTAGCTTTCATTTAAAGTTTTACTCATCATTCTCCTAGCCTTATCCCCATCTATTTGGGGTCTACGCAACATGTCTTTTTCTGTGATACTTCTCTATAACTAAACATAACACTCTGCAAAAAGTCGTCGTCTCTAAACATCCCACCTAACAGATTTGCGTCGCACACTGGTACACGGGTCACAGGAGACATCTATTGCTCCTCAGAGTCACTCGACACGCTACGACTAGTTCGCTTGTTCGACACCCGTGTTGAACACACACTGAGTCGGGCCTTATTGTAACTGAGTCAGGGATTTATGGCCTATTAGGCGGATGTTTTTGCTTGGATGAAGGATTGGTAATGCATTTTAAAGAGACAAATTACCGATTTTCCGGACATCCAAACTCTTTTCACAAGCCAGAAGTTTCTTACGCAGAGGTGTAAAAATGACAGGGTACTCTAATTATAGTTATCTTTATTCCGATCTAAAAAGGTAATAAATTAACTGCCTAACATGCGTTGCAAGTTGTAAACGTCAGGTGACGGAAATTGTGTAAGGGTAAGCACCGGGCAGGCGTAACTTATATTTATTTTCTTTGAAAAACGTGTTTTCTATATTACTTTCTTCTAACATAACTACAAATTATTTTTATGATAGAAAAAAATGCTCAAAAGTCTTTAAATTATGCTTTTCCTGGCAAGATAAACTAAAATATGGGCCTTGGACATCGCTCACTATTGAATACCAGCTACTTGATGAAGGCATAATGCGAAAACCAACAGAAATTATTTATAGGACATTTGTTTTCCTGCCACATAATATGTCAAAGTATATAAAATATCTGTAATATCCTGGCAATAGACAGGGAGTTTCTCAGTAGCAGTCCGGAGTCTCGGTATGTGCCGGATTGATGGCATGGGTCTTAAAAATGACAGGCGAAATGTGGCCCGGGTGTACTATAGATACACCTCTGCCAGCCCTTCAGGACTACAGAAATTATGTTATGTTTTGTGTGTAACTGACAGCTTCATTAATAAAAATAAAAAAATATTATTTATATTATAATTATATTTTAAACCAAATACCTATGTGTCTCAAAATAATTATAATCAAAGTTCGTTTCGCTCTGTCTTACGATTCCCGGATGAGGTATCCAACGAAATATCTAAATGGTCAGCTGGTCAAAGAAGAGTACGTAGGCAAAAAAGGACATCCTTTGTAAGGAGTGAAACGTGATGGACGCTGATACAATACATTCTAGTCGTTGCCTTTGGGTTACGTACCTTTGTAGCGCACTGCACGACCTGAATTTGTTTTAGAACTACTGAAACAATTTTTTGGTGTGGGATGGATGAAAAAATGTGGGTGGATTCTACGTTTAGGTCGATTAGGTAGGTTGGTTTTTCTGGAAATTCAAAACTCAATGGTACCTATAACGTACTTAGAAACATCCCGGACACAATTATGTTTCACATGGAATCCTAAAGTTATTAAGACCTCTCAGACACTAAACTGCATGGTGTTGACATGATCTTACCTTGATAATTTGTGGACTTAATAAAAAATCAAAATCAAATCGTCAAAAACACAAAATCATAATAATTATTTCACCCCTATAAGGGCAAGTGTACACAACCCAACGAGTCAAACCCCTCTCATTACAAACCATACCACCGTAAAAGTCACAGAGTTATTATACGAAATTATAGCACTATTATAGCTCAGCTATAAAACTTACAGCTACAGTACATAACTGAGCCAATCTTAGTTTACAACCTATAAAGATGGAGGTATAAATTGATACTATAAATAGTTTGTGAACTAACTTGCTTTATGTATTTTGTATTACTTTTAGTTTTGAAAATTACAGTGGATCAAAGTGGTGTGAAAGGTTAATTATAATAATACAGTAAAATAATAAATCGAACACCTACCATCGCTCGCTTATATTTCAGAGATCTATGTAAAGTCGGGAATTATCAATCAAATTGACTACAAACTTAAATTGTCTATGTACTCAAGTCACAATGGCAAATTGACGTAAGGTGTTAATTTGCTTAACAATTCCTTTACCTGGCTGGATCTATCCCGAGTCCAGGGTACCTACTATTGAAGCATTAGGATCTATCCCAGGACTCAAGGCTCTGCAGTCGCGCTTATGGCTTCATTCATCTGGCAGTCAAGTCTAAAGAAGTAACCATAATCCTACTTCATGCTTGTTACTCAATCACGCAAAAACGGGTGAACGGATGGATGAAATTTGGGACACATTATAATAATTTATAACCTGGATTAACACATAGAATCTGGACCCAATTTTGAATATAAAAAATTGCATATGAATAAATAAATATGCATTTCTATATCGTTTTCAACAAAATGCTGAAACTCTAAACCACATAACCAAATAATCCACACACACGAACATTCCAACTGCACTAGGTTAAAGAAGTAGTAAATTAATGTATTAAGTGGCAACGCTGACTGATATTCCCGGAAAAGCTCTAGCATTTCCAACCCGCTTCTGTCAAGGCTAAGTTGTCAACCGGAAAAACAGTTACCTGTTTACGGTTTCTTTGTGGATTGAGTTCGGTGCATTTGAACTGGAGAATTTGTAAGTGATCTTTTGAGTTCCAGCATTTACGGGTTTAGAATGGTTTGAGATAGTGCTGTAGGTAGGTACTAGGTGTCTTTCTATCTGACTGTTTGTTGGTAGTGGAGCTCTTTGAGAGTGATTCGGTCCATGAAACAGAATGAATTGAAAATGGTTTCAAAAACAGGTACGGTTGTAGTTTGAAGGACATTGCTGATAGTGCAGAGATGTTTCGACTTTGTATCTCGGCGACGACCGTACCATTTGGTAAGATTTTCTACACTTAAGGCCATGAGCTACACGCTCAAGCGACAGGACTTGCGAAAGCGACTGCAGAGAAAACAAATGAAAGGAGTCGTTAAGAGTATGCCACGAGTGACCGCGACGCGACTTGCGGAGCGACAGACGGAAACAGGTGACGCGCGCTTGACCCTTGATGCAAGTCGCGTCACGTTGCAAGTCGCATCCTCGCGGCCGTGAATCCTTGGCTACAACATCACCGCTCGCGCAACCTGCGTCTTACGTCTGTGACCGCGGAGAGAACAAATGTTAGAAGTTATTTAGAGCGTGCACTGAGTCGCCACGGTGCGACTTGCGGAGAAGAGAACGGCGCGGGAACACTCGAGCGCCGCCACGCGCTGCAAGTCGCACCGCCCTACGTCGTGGCCCAGGTATTAGGTACTTCTACATTGACTATTCTGTTTTTATACTTAATTGCAAGTGCTGTGGCAGTAAATGTAATGCCAGTTACCTAGTTATGGGTTATAAGAGTATGTAAAGTAATCATATTCAATTATACTTAACTACTCATACGTCGATGCAAGCGCGTGTTAAACATTGAACTACCCACACTGGATTGGATTTAATTACAGACTTTTACTTTGAGTCCAGTTCATAAGGGCCCTAACACAGGGCAAATCCTATACTTACTATCAAACCCGAACTGAAGCATTTTTTCCAATTAAATCTATTACATTGTAATTTTGAATGGTCAAAAAATCGGCTTACCCATTCATAAGCGAAGTAGAAGAGCGGATCTGATGGAGAAGAACGGGCAAGAAGTTCAATATATTGTAACGTAATATTGGATACAAGTTATAGCATTCATGTTGAAATTATACATGTAAATACGATGTAGAAAGACGCACACGTTAAAAGCGTCTATAGATAGTAAAAAGATAAATAAAAACAACTGCTCGCCCGCACATTATGATCCACTGCCCGTCCAGCGTCCACCCATCTAAATCCAAACCTCACCAGTCACTTGACTTACAAAAACAAAACAACGTACATCCTCCAGGTATCACAGCGATAATCAATAAACCATTCCGGCCAGTCGGAAACCACATTCATTATTCAGCGCTACAGCGATTGTATCAGCTGTGTAAAATTACACTTCCTTCCCCTAGTTACGTGGAGCGATCGCTTGAAGCGGTGCAGCGCTTGAGGTGTAAGGGCCCGTAACTCGTTCCTTTACGGGTTGTTGAGCAAACAGCGCGCTTTATAAAAGTTCGCTGAGTGTTGAAATGTGAAATATCGCGATTTTTTCGTTGGCTGTTTTGTTGTGGGTCGATCGACATATTTTGGTTCTACCGATAAATGTTTACCTTGTGAAATACTTACCGTACCAGTTCACATAAAATTTATAAATTTTATTAATTAGCAAGTCAATTATGAAAATTGAGGTTGAAATCGGCGTAGATCCCATGTTTCAAGAAGATGCTATCCTCTCCTTTACCATGAAAGAGCTATTCTCAAGAAGATAACCGACTCCAGGTTGTTACTGAGAAATATCCAATGGAAAAACCCAATAACACTTTGCCCGACCCGGGAATTGAACCCAGGACCTCATGGTCAGCAGTAGTGCTTGCGACTTCTAGACCAACGAGGCAGTCAAGTTTATAGTAATATACTATAATCACCACTTTGTTTGCCAAGCATGGTGATTATGGCAATGTTCTATAAATGGAAAGCCTATATTCAACATCCAACCTTTTGGGGCTGAGAGTTGTCAAGATGTTGAATACTTATGCAGAAACCCATTAATCACCAGCCAAGCAAAAGAAGAAAATTTGTACAACCACATCTCATCAGTAATAAATAACTGTTGGCGTATTTTTTATTTATTTAAGTGCAAGCTATCTCGACGGAAAAGAAATATGGCCGGGACGTGACGACTTAATCTGTCCAAACCCAGTACAGTGCGACAAATGTGTAAATAATTTTATTTGCGACTCTTTTCAAAGAGGATTTTGGTGTTCATTTTATGAGTTTTGGTCACAATGTTAATGATCTGTCATTATGATGTTTGGTGGAAATAAACCTATTAATTGTCCGAAGTGAATCAAATAATGTAGTAGGTAAATTATTTGAGACAATAAACAGTTTTGAAGGTAAATTTCCGAACAGAATTTAGAAGAATGTATCGACCACATAATTTTAACTGAGCCGTAACTGGAAATGGCTCTGGCCAAGAAGTAATGGCGCTTAAATAATAAGGGTTTAAAATTCATCGTTTCGATAAAGTAATAATCAATAATTACTTTCATGTTCACAAGCTACCAATCAAAATGCTACAGTATGAAAACAACCCCAAAATAAAATTAACCAAAATAATCCATATTAAAGTCTCTACGTCCCAAAAGCTGAAGGAGCTCACATCCAATTCACTTTCAAGAGTCGACAGTTCGTCGTCAGTTCACCGGTCTCGTCCCAAACACTCGTTGCAATTTGCAACGAAAACACTCCTTTTTAAGACCGAACTGCAGCAAAAGACTTATTCGGCTTCGTACGCATCCTATTCAAGGAGTTAAGTAAGGAAAAATCGGGTCTCCTTTTTTCTTCCAGGCTTTTCAAAGCTACTGTGAAAGGGGTTGTCAATATTTTGAGCGGTATGAATGGGCCTCTGTAGTAGATGTCAATGGAGGCTTAAGTGTGGTGCGCGGTTTTCCATTTGGTGTGATTTGTGTCGGGTTTTTATGGTGGAGTTGTGAGATAAAATTAGCAGATTAGTGGTTAAGTCATACAGGATGAAGGCTACTGTTTCTTGATAGTTATTGTACGTCCAAGTTATTGTTAGTTATCGATTATAAACACCAAAAATAAATCATTTATTTGATTTATTGAAAACTTTTGTCAGTTATCGTCAGTTTAACACGGGACTGACGTGGACTGATAAAAGGTTTAATAATGCAGTAACAATGAAGACCAATATCAAATAAAAATTGACTAACTCTCAATGAAACTAAGATCGGCTAATAGAATTTGCCATTAATTTCTGACCTTTAGAGATCACTAAAGAGACGGCTAGACTAGATTAATATTAACTCGAAGGTTTTGGTTTTTTATTTTTTTGTAGTTAAATACATTTTATTTCAATGTTTGCCTAATTCAAGGTACATTGTACAGGGATCTAAAAAAAATTGTGAACACCTTTATTTTATGTACCTACTTTCTTAGCAAATAAAAGATTATTTATTTATTTTATTTAGAAGATACGAACTAATAATCTACCTTTTGGAAAGGGCAAATAGAATCAATTTTTACTGTTTTTTTTCTTGTAATTTTTCCCTTGAAATAGTCTAATTGAAATAAACAATGTGACTTTGACTTTGGCAATCAAATGAGTTTAATGATAAATCCAACAGAAAATCTGTGTCGACGCCATTGGCAACACGCTCATATCAGGCCTACCCCCTTTTGAGATAGCTCAAAGCCAATTAGATGCGGTGACAAGCGTAGGATAGCGTCGTGAATGGCTACGTAGCGGCGACGGCCTTTACAAAAGTTACACCGATGTGTTTAGATCTATCTGATGGTAGAACGAGGAGTTTGCATGCATTGAGAATGTGGTTGAAGGTGGGTAGTCCCCTATACGTGTGAGGAGAGACAACTCAGGGGTTACGAAAAGGGGGAAAGGGAACTAAGGGGTTATGTCAAGGGGATTGGAAGTTGACGTGTCTGATGTAATTCTGTTATTAATGATGTGTGTGCCAAGTTTGGATAGAACTCGTATCCAAACTTGGCACACACATCACTAATATATTTTTGATTGTCTGTTGTTATTTTGTGAGGTAGTTTAGTAATGGGCTGATGAAAAACATTAATTTACACTATGATAATTTATAGATAAAAGGCGGTATTCTTTCTCCATTGTTATTTTCCATCTTCATTAATTTTATAACTCACTGTCTTCGATGTTCGTATCATCTTTATGCCGATGATCTTCAATTATATACAGCTGGGCGGGTTGAAGGTTTGTCAGACGCTATAGCAGATGTAAACCGAGATTTAGATGCCATCAAAAAGTGGTCTGATAGTTTTGGGGTGTCAGTTAACCCCACAAAGTGTCAGGCCATTGTAATTGGGAGCTCACGCATGATGAGTAGGGTGACGCTTAGCTCTCTTCCTCCTCTAATTTTCAATGGTACCGTCATTCCCATTACCCCTACTGTGAAGGATCTCGGTTTGCATCTGGACTCGACACTAAGCTGGCAACGCCAGGTCTCTAGTGTTAGTCAAAGGGTCAGCGGTACTCTGCGATCCCTGTATCGTCTGAGGAACTTTTTGCCCGCTAAGACGAAAACTATGCTTGTGCAAACTTTAATTTTCCGCGTCATCGACTATGGTGACGTGTGCTACTTTGACTTGAATGCAGTTTTGCTGGATAAGCTTGACCGACTACTCTACAACTGTATCAGGTTCATATTCAACCTTAGGAAATATGACCACGTGTCGAGCTATAGGTCTGAGCTCAAATGGATGTCCATTCGCCAAAGAAGAAGTTTGCGTGCTTTGACCACGCTTTACTCCGTTCTCAACTCTCCTACTCCTCCTTCTTATCTTGTTTCTCACTTCCAATATCTGTGTTCTTCACACACTAAGACCCTGCGTTCTTCTAACAATCTTCTCCTACTCTGTCCTTCTCATACTTCTGACTTTGTTCATTCTTCTTTTCATATTCAGTCCATTCTTCTTTGGAATGCGCTTCCTCTTGATATCAGGACGGCCACCAGTCGTTATGCATTTAAGCGGAAATTGCGGAGTTTTTTCTCAAAATAAATAGAGTAGAGTCATGTCATCACCTCTCACCCTTGAATTTGTATGTTATATATATATTATAGTATTTATTATAATAAATATATGTGTAAGTATATGTATCATAAGTTTATAGCTTATTTATGTACTGTACTGCTTTATCTATAATGCAATATGATATATTATTATTCTTTTTTTTTCTCTTTGTTCCTCTCAATTAGAGCACCTGCCATCTAAACTCTTCACCACCCTTGGTTTACTGGTAGAGAATGCCTCAGGCATTAAGTCCGCCTTTGTACCTTTTTTAGTGCGAAAAGTTTAAATAAATAAATAATCATACTGTTCCGTTTGGCACCCTTTGGGTACGGAACCCTAAAAAGATTGGTAAGTAATATGAGATATTCTATGAATCAATAATTAATTTTTTAGCTACTGATTCAAACTGTTACTTAAAATAAGCTTCGTTTAATAATTAGAATTTACTTGCCATAAATAATTATTTTACTACAGCTACAGCTTACATATAAAAAAAAAACAATACCAATTTATAAGTAATTTATCCTATTACCAAAACACATACCTTTTTAAAGAAATTTGTCAAGAAAAAACTGCAGTTAAATTTAGCTTAAAAATACAAACTATAACACTTCTTATCAGATGATCTTAAAGACAAAGACAGACATGTATTAGGCAAGCCGTAATTCCAGCAGTCGGCCGCAATCGTGCCCGGCAAAACTTGAAACTTAATTAAATATCTAAACTTCGCCAGGTAAGTCAAATTTAAGCGAGTTTCAAGCACCTATTCAGGTGTTGTCCATAATAAAAGCAAGTTGTCCGTAACTGGGGATTAAGTTAGAATACACCGCCGTTGTCTCTGGTTTAGTGTATGTGACGGTTACTGCGAAGCTTGATTTGGAGACGGGATGGTTTAGGGAATTAGTTGCTACGGTTCGTTAATAAGAGGGTGTAGTTGTGTTGTTCAATTTCATTGTATTAGAAATAAATAAATAACATAAAAAAATGCAGCTGAACTATAGACACCGCTGCCTAACCCTTTGGGGAATACAGGCGTGGTGTTGTGTAATGTTATCCTAACATATTAGATATGATTATAAATGTGAAAGTGAGTTTGTTTGTGTATTATGCTTTCACGCTAAAACGGCTGAACGGATTCGCACATGGGTAGACCATGACCTGGATTTCTACTTTTCTTCTTTTAACTAAAATTCAGGGACTCAAGACTACTCGTCCGGTGTAAATAGCAACTCGTAATACAGTAACTAAACAATTTTTTTTTTTTGTTTCTATTTGAAATGAAACATACCAAAAGGCAGTCAAATTTTTGCCTGTATACACATTAATTTTAATTAAAATAACCAAGTAGGTACCTACATACAGTAAGTTATTCCAATTCTTTTTTCATTTAACGTTTCCATAAAACCTGACAAGCCCAAACAGTAGATCTAAAACTCTCTTTCAAACATCTTTGTAAATGGAACCCCCACACGCCCACATCGCCCTCCCAGACGAAAAACTAATTGCAGAGAAAAAAGTGGAAAAAAATAATACTTGAAAAACATTTTTAACGCTTCCTTAAAACGCTGGATTCAATTGGCTGGCTAATCAATCTTAGTTCTTCACCTAATTAGAGCCCAGTCCAACAAACTTCGTCATGAAAGAATCTGGTGAAAAATAAAAGCAAGCGGGTAGTAGGATATTTGTAAACGGTTCCGTGGGCTGTGGGTAATAGAAATTGATGACTGAATTGAATTTGTTAAATTGTATATTTTTGTGTATTTTATATTGTAGGCCGTAGATAATAACAATCTCCATATTATTGAGCCGTATATACGTTGGTAGTGATTATATTATTTAGATATAAAATAAAAATTACCCATTATATTATTATGACACCCCGCTGTGTCCACTGCATGAATTATTTAATTATTGTTGCACTTGTTACGTGAAAATATCGTAAAAACGTATGTTTCTAATTAGGTAGAAGATTTAATTTGGCAAATACAAAAATATTACATAAAGAAGAAAACAAAAATTTTAATTTCGTTTTTTCTTATAAAGGCGATTGTTAGTTTTGGTTTGCGGAATCCTAAAAAGATTTTCTTGATACTTAGCGACGACCCTCTGACTTAGTGAACGTTCAGATGAATTAGTAAGCTCATATTTCTAATCTGGATCTGAGCTTATAATTTAAGTCACTACTTGTTTTATTTTATATCATTAATCTTTTGTCTTTGCGGTGCAGGCAGAGATGTAGATGTTCGGTTCTATTTCAAACAGATTTGTGACAACGAGCAATGCAGCTTGGTAGCCATTTGTTATGGTATATTTATTATACGACGGATGTGAGTGGCTAGGAATCAATTATAAGAGATACTTGCAAATATGAGAGGTTTAGTAAACTCCAGTAAGTTGACTATGATGGTTATGAACGATTTTTTTGTCAAAATTTAATCAACGTAATTAATTAGGTACCAAGAGCGGGTAAGACCTGGTTGAGACTAGCACTGACTAGGGAAGCATGGTACAAAATACACACATGCCGTCGAGAAATATCTCTCAGGCATGCCGGTTTCCTCACGACATTTTCCTTTACTGTTTTTGAAACAAGTGATAATTATACAATACGCACATAAATCCGAGTAGTTAGAGGTGCGTGTATTGGGTTCGAACTATAGACCCTATGACTTGGCAGTCTGACGGACACACCAATAGATTATCACTGCTCGACCATATCCGTACCAATACTACATCTTCTTCTTCTTCGTTTCGCTCTTGACAGAGCGGTCGTGGTCACGATGAATTTTGTCCAATCGCAGGTGTAGTCGTTGCCCGCCTCACGATCTCTCTCCATCTGGTTCAGTTACATGACAGTCTGACGCATACCGAATAAATACAACAAATAATAATAATACTACATACCATTATGTAACATTAGGAGTAAGAGAATTGTACTTTAATAAATAAAATTAAACTTCCGATGATTTCTTACTACCAGACAGTTCAACTAGTTCCAATCCTAATGTTTTCTGCAACGTGGTTAGACAATGCCTATAAGTGAAATCAAGTAATCGGGTGGATCGTTGGGTGGATGAAAAAGGAGCGAACAGTAGCCGTGTTGGCACCCGGCCGATACCGGATGCTCGCTAAATCTGTTTACTACGGAAACTCGAGCATGACTTGAAGAGTTTATTTGAAGTAATTTGTTAAGTCAAAAGTTTAGAAACTATAGTAGGTACCTTATAGTACCTAATACTTAGAGTATTTTATTAGATTTTTTTAACGTATCAACTGGCAAGAATTTTGTCTGCATATCGATAATTAGCTAAGTCTAATTAACTTAACTATGAAGGTAACTATTTCATGAAAAGAAAGAACGAAAATGTATAAATTGGGACTAGCATTATAGCATATGTCATTCTACTATAAGTACTAAATAGATTGAAAAACCGGTTGTCCCTACATCTGATGGCTGGTGGTGCCCGCCTTTAAATACGCCTACAACACCAAGAGGGTTTTCGATGTGCTGTCAACCTTAACAGATAGAAAAAGTGAAATAATCTGCCATAAATTGACATACCTTTGATACTGTTAACACCCACGAAAGTTATAGTATAACACTATAACACCCTTGTAGCTTTTTCTTCACGTTTTTGTTTCGCCGCCTCGCTCACTCATACTGAAAATCGTTTCTATTGTGTTATGGGGGATGTGTGAGCTCACTTTTCTCAGTATGGACACTCTTTTGCGTTAATCTAACGATTTAAATCTTTGCTACAAGTTTAATTTATTCATGAGTTTCAGTATTTATTTCCTCTTAAAAAAGTTTTAGATAGTTTTGAAATTTTTTGTCTTACATAATTATGAGCCAAAGCGATTAGGTACACCCACATTTCATCAGTTATGTTTTAAGTCCTAAGTATAATTTTGCGAGTATTATTGCCACTAACCCGGCAGAAATCTAAACTCCGAGCTGCTCAATATCACATTTCCCAACTCGGCTTCCGAGCCCGACACGTCAAGCTCAGAAGTTGGTGGCGACCACTTATCCAATGAGGCAGCCAGAAAATATTTTAATACAATTTTTATGAATAACTGTTAAAAACCTTTTCGACATTACTAAAGTGTAACTCTGTCAGCTATACAATATTATGATGGATCGAGTTTAGTAAAGCAGCCATCTACTCGGTAAAGTGCTGAAAGTAATTAAGGACTTATTCAACCACGTACCACACTCTAGAATGATTTTGTTAAAGACTTAAGGGAAACTGCTGATAAAGGATCAAGAGATGGGCAGCAGTGTGAGCTTAATAATTATGGTTTAATCATAACTTTCTTTTCTAAGAACCTCAGGTTATAGTTTGCCAGGGTTGCGGGAAAGTCCGAAAGGGATACCGGGACCCTTGGCAACAGGCAACTGAAGGAACACGGGTGGGTTTAAGTCAGTAAAAGTCTGACACGAGAAGTCATTTGATGATTACCCACTTTCAAAAAAAAAACCAAAAGGTAGCGTTATAGTTTATCAAATGGACCTGAAAATAAAAAGAGAAAAACATTATCTTCCTTCTGGGCTTAGTCGCAGTTTGGAAAAACAAGGGTCAGTAATCAATAATGAGTGAGCAGTGGTGACCCAGTGGTAACAACCGCGATTTACGAGTTGTAGGTCGTGGCTTTGAACCCAAACTAGAGCTTTACTTTGTGTAAATCATGCCTAGCATGTCCTAGAACCAAAAAATTGAAGACATGTGACATCTACCAACCCGCATTGGGCCCGCGTCGTAGATAACAGCCCACTCCCTCAAGAAGAGAGGAGGCAGTGGGAACATTAAAGGCTGACTGTGTGTAATCAATGATATTATAATTATTATGAATGTAAAAAGCGGTAGATAGGTTACATACGCAACATTCGATCTTCAAAAACGGTATTTAAAGGTAATATTATTATTGTAAATATCACACTATATTAGATGACACGTGGAAGTAGGACGGCATGTCGTTATCATTGGAAGCGAAACAGAGCGAAAGAGAGAGAAATTAGCGGTTTGTATGGGGAATTTTACTTTACTAACGTTTTCTTAATTTATAAAAAAACCATGAACAAGATGACACGTGGAAGTAGGACGGCATGTCGTTATCATTGGAAGCGAAAAAGAGCGAAAGAGAGAGAAATCAGCGGTTTGTATGGGAAATTTTACTTTACTAACGTTTTCTTAATTTATAAAAAAATAAATTAAAAATTTAAAAAACCCCCGACAAAAACAAAGCGTCTAAAAAGTAAAAAAATAATATCATAAAAGTTGTAGGTAATATTTTGATCCAAGCGTCGTCGTGTCGGGGGACGGCTAATGCAAACGCCAACACACACTAGGCATAATGAATGTGTGCTGTTGCAGAAAGGATAGCTGCTGTTAACTTCCTATTTTCATTAGCCGTCCCCCGACACGACGACGCTTGGATCAAAATATTACCTACAACTTTTATGATATTATTTTTTTACTTTTTAGACGCTTTGTTTTTGTCGGGGGTTTTTAAAAATTTTAATTTTATTTTATTTCCAGCTTTTTAAATTTTATATTATATCACTAGTAGAAACGCTACGATCAAGACGCAGCTCGCCGAAATCTGCGTAGCTGTACGTTTTTTGCCACAGTGAAGCTTGTTACCTACTAATTCACTCTCATTCATCTTTCCTACTCCATCATCAGACTTTGATCACCATCTATCTGTAACCTATTTGTTGAAACCTTTCCAATGAGTACAAACACGATACCTCTGCTGTAGTTCTTGAGGGAGTTGGGTATCCTGCAAATTCCAGGTGATGCTGTAGCATCAGCTCAAGGTTACTAAATATATTCTTTTCATATCATTGAAATAAGAGAATTCTAAATTTCCAATCGATTAGACCTGTGGAAGATCACATCCATTCATCAACTAGAAAAGAGCTGATAATTTTCAAACGGCTGAACCGATTTTCTTGAATCATAGCTAAGAACACTCTCGATTAAGTCACCTTTCAAACAAAACCAAAAAAATCAAAATCGGTTCAGCCGTTTGGCAGCTACGACGGCGCAGACAGACACACAGATACACAGATACAAAGATACACAGATACACACGTTAAACTTATAACACCCCTCTTTTTCCGTCGCCTGTAGCCGTCCCCCGACACGACGACGCTTGGATCAAAATATTACCTACAACTTTTATGATATTATTTTTTTACTTTTTAGACGCTTTGTTTTTGTCGGGGGTTTTTTAAATTTTTAATTTAATTAAGGTATTTTTTATGTTTAGAAAACTTTAAGTAATAAGGTTTTTTACTATTGGTAGTTGTCTATGATGGTCATTATTCGATATAATACCAAGCAATTGATGAATATTTTAAATCATAGAAGTGACGAGGTTCTCTATTTGTGAGAAAAAAAACGCCAATTTCATAGGTGGACCCTATATATTGCTTTTTTTGATGTACGAGTCACTTGTGGAGCTATCTACCCCTTTTCACTTACATAATTTTATTGCCCGTAATAGTTTACTTGTTCCAAACCTCAATCCAAACAAATCAATGTTCGAGTTCCCCTAGTAACGCCTCCCAAGATTAGACAGAGCCGAGACTGTTTCATTTGGCGTGTCTGCATCGGAACAAGCCCTGAATAGCAAGGAGCCAGCTGGAACCGCTTTAAACTGGATCATCCAGGCAAAATGGATGCCGGATTGTATTGAAGTCACAACCAATTGTTTATGAGGAATCTGTTGTTTAGTTAATTAAGATTTTCTGCTGAAGATAGAAGTATTTTTTCTTAAGATAACTTGGTATTAAAGGGACAGGTTTTTGAGTAAGTTCCGAATTCAAAATGAACGTATTTTAGGGCTATCTCAATCAAGGGTGAAACAAATTTAATATTAGCTGGTCTCATTCCAGCTAATATTAAATTTGTTTCACCCATACATTTTTCATTTAATTTCATTAAAAAAAAATACTGTTTCGTAATTATTTACAATAAAAACTAAAACAATTTGAAGATTATTTATTAAATAGAAAATTATGAATACATGAGTTTCAAAATAATTAATAAAACTATATAAATAATTAAATATTTCAAATAGTTTGCAATTCCACTGATAAGTCGGTATGTTCTGTCTAAAAAAAACATAATTATATTTTTTAACATGATAAAACCCACGAGACAAGTGCTGCCTCTAAAATGAAACATGGTTGTATAATGGAACTAAGCCAGAGCTCCAGAACTTTCTACAAACTAGTTATTTTCGTATTGGAATAATATTATGAGAGTGTTAAGGGGATGTTGTACAGTTTAAAGTTAAATTGGCTGGATGGAATATTGAATGTTATTAAGCTCTTGTAATTATAGTTTAGGGAGCGTAGCTTTAGGAAGTGATCATACTTACGTATGTTCGGTGTATAGGGGCTCAGATAGCCCTGGTATCATTCTGAATGGCTTTTTTTAATAACTACGTCACGAGCTAAATATTCGGAAAGAAGTGGGGTATTTCATTTTGAAAATGACGATAAACGTTTTAAACGGTCAAGATATGGACTCACGTGACTTATAAATTAATGTTTAAAATGAATATGATATTTCAAAGTGACTTTGCTATAATCTATATTGCGTTGGTTACAACCGCAGATATAAATTAGTTTTTCATAGTTTTTTCACAAACTACAGAATCTTTCACTGTATGTGTCACGACAAGCACTAGGCCGTTCCAAAATAACTTCGCAAAGAAAGAGAGAAAGAAAGAAATATATATTATTTGGGATATGCACATGAAAACAAACAGTAAGTAATATAAAGTAAGTACCCACATAGTTAAAACAAAAGAAAAAATAACAATTTAAAACTAACAAAATGTTTAACTGTCCTGTGCGAGGCCAAAAAGGTATTCTCTCAGCATAATGCTACGATATTTAAAAAATAAACACCGTAGCGCTATTAGATAATACCCCTTTTCCCTCCATCCGCATCGGTTAACACAGCATACCTGCCTTAACATTCTGAATCGACCGCCGTTCACTTGAAGTTATTCTTACTAAACTCGAACAAACTTAATGGCCGATCTTATTCGAGTATTGCAATATCTCAGCGACTATTAGAACATAAATCATGAAATGTGAAATAAAGTTCCAGAAGTTGGGAGATAATAACTTTGTCAATATAATGTAGGAAGGATCTTGTGTGGGTTTTAATATTCGGCTCTCATTTGTAGGGTCCGTTTTACACAAACTTCCTTACTCAATATTATAAATGCGAAAGTAACTCTGTCTGTCTGTCGGTCTGTCTGTCTGTCTGTCTGTCTGTCTATCACGCTTTCACGCCAAAACTGCTGAACCGATTTAAATGAAATTTGGTACACAGATAGTCTAATGCCTGAGAAAGGACATCAGCTACTTTTTATCGACATACCACGCGGGCGAAGCCGTGGGCGGAAGCGTTTTTCGTCTGTCTGTATGACAGCCTAGTTCTTTTAAACTCCACAATAGATTTTGGTGCGGTTTTCACTAGAGATGGGTTGTAACAGGTGAAACACGATATCTGTCATCACTGTGACTGTGACAAAAAATAAAAGATCCAAATAAATCTGTTATTAAATCACAGCCTGTGATTTTTGTACGGACGGTAAATACGTATCTCAATCGAATATCATCTTTATTTCTTTTGATTTAAAGTCGAAAATCGTATCTATCTGTTATAAAATCACAGCCTGTGATTTTTGTACAGACGATAAACACGTATTAACTCAATTGAATATCTTCTTTATTTCTTTTCGTTAAAGTCGAAAATCGTATCCAAAGTTTTAACAGTAACAGTCTTGAGGATCTGTGATTTTAAGTAACAGATATTTTTTATCGTTAGGAGCAATTGCTATCTGCTATTTTTTAATATCTGTGATTTCTATCTGTGACGATAAATACGCCTCACTCCTAGTTTTCACCATCATTTAGAAAAAAAAAATCGGAAGGTTTATGTGTTGAAACCATTAATATCCTTATACTTAGGCACCCAGCGTTGCTCATTAAAACTTGTCGCCGATCTAATAACTTGCATACCTGGGTAAAGCTGCTTGTATAAAGAGCCTACCTGAATATTCACGGTACTGAAGTATAAGCTAAGAAAATACTGGACTGCAAAGAAGCAAGAACATCCTTACATATTATTAAAAAAATCTTCCGCCGCGTGTGTCTGTCATCCTGTTCGCGATAAACTCAAAGACTACTGCACCGATTTTCATGCAGTTTTCACCAATGGATAGAGTGGTTCTCGAGGAGGGTTTTAGTATATAATAAACGACATCCATGGCAGGCATCAGCTAGTTTAACTTATAAAGCACAGAAGTCTCGATGTTTTTAACATATTGCTACATCAATAGATTGCACCCGTACACAGCAGGTGCGGGTCACTAGTATCTAATATGAAGGGATTGGTGATCATAAAGGCAGTGCTGAAGAAAAATAAAGGCTGTGACAAATTAAAAAGACAATATCTGAGAAACGAATGAAACTTCTTTGATGAAATGATTGGTATTTTTTTCCGAATAATTTTGCAACGATTTAACTAATTTAGTTTGCCTAGTGATCATACCAACAAGCATAAACATAATCATGAACTTTAAATACCACTTCTTAGTAACACAACAGCAACAGAAAATATTTAACAAAATATAATTACATCTCACATACATTTATTTATATACCCGCATTCTATTCAATTTCCACTATCATATTAAATGTATGCAAACAAATTTAAGCAAACTCACACACTCAAAGACTCGCGATAAAAGGCTACAGGCGAGGTCATGGACCGCTTATCGCCTCTACGAGTGTCGCTACGAGCTGCTACGAGCTGCTACGAGGTGCTACGAAAGCTCTACGAGCGTAGACTGAAAATAGGATTGTATTGATTTATGGGCAGAGTTTATTTAGCTTTATTTATAAAAGGAAAGTAGTTTTATGCATATTTGAAATGAAGGCATGATAGGAATTTTATAATAGTTTCAAGTGGAGTCTCCAAATAAATGTGTTGGTTGTAAGCCGTCAAGTTTTATCCGGGTTATTGTGGTAGCGAGACTTGTTATTTCATCGAAAACTAGGTACTATTGACACACTTTCTTGTTTCTTATTAACTTGCTGGTGCCTTTTTTGATTATCCTTTTTGAGGTACAAAAAGGATAATCATATCGATAAGAGAAGGCACCAGCATTAATTACCACCCTTGCTGAAGTCGGGTTTCAAACATCCTAACTATATTTATATAATTATATATCATTATTATATTATCTTATATATTATATTTTAAATGCGTTGTTATGCTTTCACGCTAAAACGGCTCAACGGATTTGGATATAATTTCGCACAGGGGTAGACCATGACATAGGATATTTTTTTTAACCAGAAATTCCCACGGGTGCGAGACTTACGCGGGTTAAACCGCGGGGTGCAGCTAGTTAACTATAAGTCCATGTTTCCTCACGATTTTTTTCTTCATCGATATCAGTATTTATTGAAAAAAAATCCAGTATCGACGAAAGCAAAACAAAACTCGATAACAACAGCTGTTATCCCAAACTTTTATCCAATTCAAAACAAACATAAAATTTACAACTACCCATCAAAAAAACATTCAAGAACTCTTCATCAGCACTTCAACTCCGGCGTCAGATCGCGTGTCATCGTCAGACTAAATTCCAAATCGTTACAGATTTGCATAATTGCATTACCAGCCCAGAGGGAGGCTTTCATAAAAAATATATTAAGAGACACCTGGTTTCCCCGTAACTTTTGCCTCTAAAAAAATTATTTATATCAAACTTCTTTCATAAATCAGGATAAAGTTGTTTACAAAGTAATCTCGCGACCCAGTTCCTCCCGCGAATATTTTATATTACTGCTGTATATAAAAATAAATGACACTTTTCAGTTTTGAACATTTCGAGCGATGTGTTTGTGGACCTGGTGAAGTTTTGTGTTCTGCTTCTTGGGTGCGTGGGTTTTTTTACTGGTTTGTAATTAAGAACAACATCGTTATCTACTGAATGCATCCGTTGTGCTGTTTTGATTGGTCACTCGTTGTTGGGGAGTTATATGTTTAACATAAATAGTCCTCTTCACCGTGTCCGGCGACAGTGACCCAGACCAATATTCTTTCCTTTTGTGTGATGACTAGCAAAACCTTTGGTCTTGATAACCTAGTTGCACTGTATATAGGAGAGCTAATCAGCATCGTTGTTTGTGTAGGTTTCTGTTGTAGGTGACTTTTGCGTATTTGGCGCTTTTTGATAAACATCTGTAGAAAATTCACGACCGCAAACTAAAATATGAGTTTATATAAGGTCTTAGGTAGTTCTATTAGAACGTACTTAGCGTTCAAAGCCTACGTTTTAGTAAATCTTACTTATATTTGAGTTTCCAATAGGTAAACAGTGAATTTTATTTTTAAAAATCTTGAAATGATAAGATGATTCATGTAAGAATTAGCAATATAGAACCATTTTCACTCTCATCCTATCTTGAAGATAAGATAAAAGTAGAATTGTGCAAAAATTTTAATCTCCCAAACTTATATCACAGACTCACAATAATATTCAAGAGGCCAACTCTATCGAAAAATTTACGATTATTTGAAAAGTAATCGAGATATCTAACGCCAGGGGGCTAACAAGGCACCTCCTTATTTGTCCCCAGGGAAGGCCAACCCACCTTTCATATGAAATATTTAAAGTTTTTTACAAAGCATTTGTTTAGAAGTTTTTGGTACATTACTGTGCGAGTCCCGTGTGTGAAAGTGTTTAGGATTCCTAAACTACTCTTTGTGACTTTTAGGTCTATTTCTTAAACTATTTTCTGAATTTTAGTAGACTTGGTAGTTTGGGTTTTACTCTTTTGTAAGACTGAGAGTTGAAGTTTTCTACTAACGCATTTTTTTTTTAAATTTTTTTGCCTATGTACCTATTCAGATTTCGCACCCAATCTTTGTCACTATTCAACAAAACATTACTAAATGAAAAAATTTTCGCTCAGTTGCCACTAATTCTCAATTAGCAAAAGAAAAAAAACAACGCAATCAGTTTCAAATCACCTTTCATGGCACTCACGCGATCATTTCACCCGTAATATGATTTGGACTCAAACAAAACCTTTTCTCATAAACTGGTCAGTTGCACAGGTACCAGTTTCACACAGCTAGCCTCTATTTTCACAGAACAGATTGAATTCTAGCGACCATAGCTTATCTAAACGTTATCTATCTACAAGCTACTGACTTTCATTCATGAGAACAGCAAGCAGATCCCGGGAAGTCACTGGAGCAGAGATATTTAACGTCAGCCCATAAAATAGTACAAGTGGTCAGGGGTCCTGCACCGCCCCTCTGCTTATAGCTCGAGAAATAATGGCTGAGCGAAATAGACTCCTATTTCAAAGTAGGTATCTTTTGACAATGGTTGTGTTGTGAGTTTTGTGTGAACAGTCACGAATGTGAGGAGTAAACGTGTCTAAAGTAAATTTGAACGATTTTAAAATTGAAAAAATTGTTTCGCACATATTTGCTTAGTTTGTTAACCGACTTCTAAAAGGAGGAGGTTATCAATTCGAATGGTTCTATTTTTTTTTTTATGTATGTCCGGGCATAACTCCTTCATTTATACACAGATTTGGAAAATTCTTTTTTTGTTTGAAAGGGTATACTTCCGAAATGATCCCATTGCCATCAAATCAGGATCTGATGATGGGATCCTGGAAAAATCGAGGGAACTCTTCAAATATTATAGGCACACCTATAGCGATTTAGATATTTTTTATAGTAACTCGTGCAGTTGCTCTCGGAAAGCACCATTTGGTGAAGTGGAACTGATCATGAAGAACACAGATGGCCACCGGAACTACTCAATAATAAGTATTTCACGGGTTGTGATTCGATTAGGTACTTTAAGGTTGCTAACCCATTTATGCTCGTCACAATGTATATTATGGTGACGTGGGACTGATGGTGAAGTAGGTACCAGGAGAACTCCTCAACGATTAACGTCCCTGCACCGGGAAAAGTAATCTTTTGTAAGAGGTGATGAGCAGTTGACATTAGGCTATTGTAACTTAGATAAAGTACAAACTGACCCACTAAAAAGCGAGAAATAAAAACTTTTTTACAAAAAAAAAAAAACAACCGACTTCCAAAAAAACACTACAAATTGAAAAATAACTTTAATTTTGGAAGTCGGTGGCAAACAACGAAAATTCAAAACCAAAGACACCGACTATTATTATTATTTCAATGTCGATTAATAAAAAATGCTAATAAAATCCAATGATTCAAGAATATTTTTTAACCTATGAAATGACAAGCTTTTGCCCGCTACTTGATGTCCATCAGTAATTTTTGTACGGGAACGTACTGCCGGGATAAAATTATCCTATGTCCTAACCAAGGTCATGGTCTATACCTGCCTGTGTGCCAAACATCGAAATCCGTTTAGCCGTTAAGGCGTGAAAAGGTAACAGACAGAAAGACAGAGTTACTTTTACATTTATATCATTATTATGTATTTTAAACTAATTAGTTAACTTTTCCTGCATTAACTGCGCTAATTTCGACGAGGTGGTGACAAAATTAATACTTCACAGATAATTGGTTCTTGCATAAAAAAAATCTTCTTATCACCTACATAGATCGACGTCATGAATAATGTAATACAGTCTCAAGAAAAGTCATTACGATTGTGTTACGCAATAAGACGTCTAAGTGTAAAAAGGTTACACAACTTTTATGTAAAAAGGTTCCTTTCAGACACGAAGTACCTTCTAGAATTTCTTTGAAATTATGTAAATAACTTATTTATGTAAACGAGTATCTAGATGTCAGCGTTATGAAAAAATAGAGTAATTTACTCGGCTGTGAGTGACATTCATGTTACGTCACACATGAATGAAGTTTGAGGGCTGTCACGAAGCTGTTTAGAAAATAATATTATTGGTTTTCTGATACTAAACATAAATTACTGCAGTGTGCAACATTGTTTCTTTCGTTTAGTTTTCCAGGTGATAATAATTGCTTCGTAATACCTAGATTCGTTAAAAGTTTTAATTACTTATTTGTATTTTTTTAACAGTAATTGATAAAGTTCCACTAACTCAATAGTAACTACAGCTGGAAATAGAACGCTGCGCCTTTAAGGCTCATGCAGACTAGCGTGACTTTAACAAAACAATTAGGTATTTCTGAGAAATTTCTCGGTAGAACAAATTCCCGGTGTCGAATTTTATTGTAATGTTATTTCGAAATTATAGTTAGCAGTTATATGTAGGTAAAGGGACTTATTTATTTAGTTTGGAAACAGGTACACGTTTAGCTCTTTCTGTAATAAAATTAGGTTTGGACATTGGGCCCCCAGAAGGTGAACAGATGACCTTGTGAAGGCCGCAGGATGCGGGAAGCACAGAACCGGTCGAAGTGGCGGTGCTTGGGTGAGGCCTATGTCCAGTGGACGGCTTGCGGCTGAAAATATGAGTGTAAAAAGTGTAGAAATAATATGACAATTAAAGTCAAAGTCAAAGATTTATTTGCAAACTAAGTGTACATTTTGGTGCTCGTTTATAATATAGGTACTTACAACTTAGCGGCCTTTTCCAGGCATCGCAAATTTGAGGGTTATTTAAAAATTTAATACAACTATGCTATTGACACGATTTTACATTAATAATTTCAATAATTTAGTATTACTCATTCAAATAATAATATATACACATTTTAATAATTCAATAATAATATAAATATTTTTTTTATTAATACGATCGCCTTATAAATTCAATTTATTTAGAATAGGAAGTCATCTAGGTGGTGGTCTAAGTGTGTGTAATATCTGTGTACGAGAATGTGTGTGTGGTAGTTTATTCATTTATTTTTGGTTTAATTACAAACATAATAGATTATAACACATGAAAAAAGTAATTATAATTATTATTTTATGACTCTAAAAAAGTAAACGGACTTGCGTAAAGAAAAAAAAACACCATTCCAAGTTTAAAAAAAAATTGTTGGATTAAAATTGCTTATTAGTCCTTTAGGTTAAATTGTAATTAATTAGTAAGGAAGTGGTTCTTTAAAAAAAATGAATAAACAACCTACAAGACCTTGACGTAGGTACCTCCACCATTTTAATTTCTTGTGGAGTGGAGTTGTGTTCCACTACCTTAAAAAAACATCCTTCCCTCTATTACCACCTAATTTACCCTCAATAACTTGCCAAAAATACAACAAGGAATAAAATTCGGACGCGTGTCAACCCTAAATTCGAGTGAAATGGCGCTTAATGCCCTCACGCGCTAGGGCTGTGCAGTTTATTTCCACGTGACGTTTTATGCGTTAATTAAAGTTTTTAAAGGGTGTACGCGTTGCGACTCGCCAATGTTTGAAGAGACTGGTACTAGTACTTTGATTATGTGTATTTTTTTTTTGTTTTTTTTTTAATCCCATGTTTTTTTATTTGCGGCTTCTTGCCTCAAAGGTTGTTGCCTCTGTTTGATCTAACGCATTTATTAAAATTAAATGAAGCTGTAGGTACAACCTTTTTTTGACGCGTGGATGAAATTGGAAGTAACCCCGCCATCTTATTTATTTTCAACTAGCTGATGCCCGCGACTCCGCACGCGTGGATGTCGGTTATTATATACTAAAGAACTACTCTATCCATTGGTGAAAACCGCATGAAAGTCGGTGCAGTCGTTGTTGAGTTTATCGCGAACAGACACACAGACGCGGCGGAGGACTTTGTTTTATAATAATATGTAGTGATACATTTCACAAATGTTATGGTAACAGCGCCTCCAGGTCAACGTTATTCTTGCGCCAAAAGATCCTGGAAGGACTGTACTAATTGTTTACTATATTATGCACCTATACCTACCTAGGCTAGTTGTCATATTATCCAGTCACTCTTTAATATGAACCTTTCAAAGTTTACGATAACTTCTAGCTAGTACAAAAAAAAAGTAAAAAGTAGGGACACCTCATAAGCCGCCAGAAGCAAAGCCTAAATAAGTTATTAACTTTTAAATTAACATTTCAAGTGGATTAACATTGTACTTTAAAAAAAAAATGAGGTAAGGACAACACCAGCTAAAAATAACATCATACAAAGGCCTCGTACCACTAAAATATGGCCCACCCACTTTTATTTCTCCTCGCCTACTCTAACAAAACTATACGGCGCAGCTACAATTTAAAAAAAACATACACTCACAAAACTGTACAACATTCATCACACTACCGCACCATTTCTCAGCCACATAAAAAGGCCACAACCTAAATATCGAAACAAAACACCGAGGACAATTAAAAAAAAGCTGCAAAAAATAAAAAAGACTCACTTGAGCAATGTTACATAATTATACAATGGAGTTTTCGCGAGTTGAGCAGAGCGCTCGCAACGTGTCAACAGTCGCCAACAATAAGCGGCAGGGGGCGCTCGAGAGCGTAATCACTGGAGCTACGAGTGGCAGCCGAGAGTTACGTTTATGTTTTGTTTTAGTTCTAAAAGTAATTTTAAATTTTTAAATAATGAATTCTTGTTTTTTAAATGTTCGAGATTTTGTTTTTAGAAGTCTTTAAAAAATACGTTACGTAGCTTAGCTACTTGCTTAGTTACTGGATAGGCTTACGGGATCTTTCTTTCAAATAAAAAGTACGTAGTTACTATGTAACAATCCGCATGTGCAAGATGGGATTTTTCAATGGCCAAAATGACAATCTTTCATACCCTATTTAGCTCTTGCTTTCAAAAATCCTTCCTTAGTGATCACTAGCTGTCGCTAGTACTCTAGTAAAAAGACGTTTCTAGACCCAGCGGTTTACGCTATGCATTGTCTGTCAGTGAATAAATGAATTTAAGATTTTAACTAAGTTGTTATTATCTAGGCATAATCCTTTCTATTCTAAGGGCTATTAGTACCTAAAGATTGATGTTCAGAAGTGGACAATGTCATGAATTTTCGATCAAAATTATTTATAATTTAGTAACTGGCGACCAGGAGCGGGTCGCAAGGTTTTTTAGACTTGACAAAACATCGAGATTTCTTAGTTATAAGTAACTTTAATAGAAACGTATTAAACATGTAAACCTTCCGGAATAAATTCTGTAAACGATGGTCAAAACCTCATGAAAATCTGATGCTTGGTTTAGAAGAAAAACGTGGACGTACATACCAACATGAAAAGTGACTTTAATTTATTGTATAGATGTATTGATTAAATAGAGGACGAAATGTAGGTCAGTTACTGAAATTATTTTAGTTTTAAAGAATACGGTCCGTTAAATATTAAGGCGATTAAAAACGTTCCTACCAGCAATAATTCCGTAATATAAAGTCATAAAACAGCGATAAAGTGAAGTTCCACTCCAGCCGGGTGTTAGGGAGTACTCCACTCGGTAAATGATCTCCGCTCATTAGCAAGGCTTCGACGTCTTTTATCCGATCACTTCATATACGAAATAAACAATTTATTGTTTTTAAGGGATATTCAATTTTTTACAATAATTTTACTTTTTGACGGATCGTGAAGTAGCTATTGAATACTTGAATAAACAATAAACAACACAACACAACATCACGCCTTTCCCCGAAGGGTTAACAAAGGGTTACTTGTAGTATGCGTCGCGTTGTATTTAAGTCCTATAAATAATATTTTTGTATTTGATACCCCAACTAGTGAGGAAGGTTAAAGGCTATTTTACATCACACTACGACCCATAGGAGCCGAGCAAAAAGAAAAGTCAGAAAGCCCGATAAGCGAAAACGAAGTAATAGAGTGGGCGGGCGATGCGATGCGACGGGGGAGCAAGTTTTGCGCGGACGAAGTCGTGGACGTAAGCTATTAACCTATAAACGAGCTATTCTCTTGGAAAAAAAAACATAACTTCGTCACAGAACTATCCACTCTACTATCTAAACTATGTCAAAGTCAAAATGTTTATTGCAAACTACTTAAGTGTACAAAAATTAGAATTATATATTATTATGTTAAGAAAATAACATAAAAATGTTAGCTTGTATCGTTGTTCCAAAAAATTCTGCGGCTTCCAGCAAAAAATTACTGACAAATGGATATTTTCCTATTAAATAATACAGAATTCGTTGCCGCTATATTGTATTTATGGTTCCCAGTGGCACCCTCTGGCGTTATTGTTTTAAACTGTTGACCCGGCATCAAGTGGCAAGCGACGCCCCGACACTAGTGCTAGTGATGTAGTGGCGGATACTTCCGGATGATTCGGAGAAGCGCGGATATTTCAGACCCAGAATAACGTAAATTCACTCTAACGTAAGTATGTTTTTTTTTGGAACTATGCACATTTCAAGATGATTTATTTAAGTAATTTTGAAGTTATATCCTTAAATATTTTATCTATTATCATAAAACCCACGAAAATCATCAAATTCTCATCATCGTCATTAAAATTGTCAAATATTTTTGTGCAAACGCAAATTGATTGCAAGAACGGCACGATGACTATGGATAGCTAAAATGAAAGAAGAAACACAAACCTTTTTTCTTTCTATTCTAGTGTAAATACTCTGAATTTATTTATTCGCTTCAAATAGCCGCGCTGTGGATACTGCTGTCACATCACTAGCAGAAACACGGCACAGCACTTGAGAGTTATAACAAAATGTTATATGAAAAATGAACTTATGATTTTTTTTTTTCAAACGCTGTTTTATTCACACGAGTTTACGAGTAGAATTTAATGTTGTATGTTTTTGAGTGAAGCTGTTGCAATAGGTAACTCACGCAGATATTATTAGTCGAGTAAATTCTTTCTTAATTTAATAAAGCTATGTATTTTATGAAACACAGTCTCTATTGAGTCTGCTGCACAAAATTTTTAGGCATTAAAAAGGTTTTACGCTCAGATAAAACTAAATTGCACCTTTCTGACTAGTACATAAGGTGGCATAAATCGACGTGCAAACTGTAACCATGAATTCTGCACTGATTTTAGAAATATTTAGCCATTTATAAAAAAAAATTGCTATTGCATAGAAAAGTGCAATACCTACGCAGTCGAAATGTATGGAAAAGCAATTTTTGTTTCAATAACCGACGAAAAATTTTAACGCAGTTCAGAATCATGTAGGTATCCATAGTAACAGGTTGCGCGATGTCCTGCCACCGTATAGTGTGTGACAAAGTAAAACGCACATTTCTAGCAAGTGTCTTGAAATAGTTATTTTGAGAATGAAGCAGCATCGTTCCATGATCTTAAGGTTACGTCATCTAAGCGTTACCCTTAGTCGCCTATAAACGGCAAAAATTGTCCTCACGGTTTCAATTCCCCAATATCCCCGTATCATTTCTGTTCTCTACGCCACGATCCCTCTGATCCATAACACTCCGAAGTCCCACATCTCCCACATAACCCAAACACATCTCAGTCGAAAGTGTAAAATGCAGAAAATAAAATTTTCCTTCGTCCAATATAGAATAGTGTATTCTAGTGTTCAAAACCGTTTCGGTGCCGTGAAGTTGCTTTTTAGGGACCGGCATTTCCCACTCAATTTGAATTTATATTCGCGAATAAAACCGCTGGAAAACTTTAGTTGTACGTCGGAAATGTATTTTGAATATATCGGGGGATGTGCAGCGGGTAATGTGCCCATGGACTGTGTTTAGAGTTGTTTTTGAGGAACTTTAAAAAGAAAACCTTTAGGTATATGAACACTTTTTTTCCGTCTGCCACAGTGGTTTTCCTCAAGATCTATGCAACCTAGTTTTATATCGTATAGTTCGTATCGTATTATAGTTTGCCTCGGTGACCTCGGTCTGGCAATCTGTGTGGACACACAGATTGCCAGACAAAGACCAAAATAATATTTTTTTGGATTTATTTGGTTAGTTCGATCCTAAGCTAAACAAAGTCTCAGTGTTTTTTAAATGTCGTCATGTAAGATATTATTTGAAGGAACTTTCTCAGTATTTCCTCAGCAAAAAAATACAGGGCCACATTTTTCTTACATGTTTGACATGTTGATTTAAGTAGTAGTTCGACATGTTATTAGATATTGAGTCATATTTAAGGCCACTCAAGTAAACTTAATAGAATTTTAAGATATACGTCTATAAGAGAACAAATAAGTTGGCAATAATTGTAGACTTATCTTTAGGAAACTTAGTGACATTGACACTAAAGTTGACACCAAATCTATTAAATATCTGCTTTAACAGGCTATTGACATTGGTCAATAGCCTGTTAAAGCAGAACTATCCATATCTAGCAACCCTGGAATGGCAATCCATTCCAGGGTTGCTAGATATGGATAGTCTGAAAGGTATACCGGGACCGTTGGCAATAGGGAACTGAAGGAATACGAGTGTATTTTATTCAGTAAAAGTCTGACACGCCCTCCCGCTCCGCCTAGAGCGGGAGAAGTCATATAGGTTGGTGGTGTAAGTAAACTAGGAATGGAACGCAATGTATGTGAGAGAGAAGGAATGACAGTGAGAGAAGGAGAAGAAAGAGGAAGGAGATGTGAGTTTAGGATTTGGTTTTGGAAGGAGAGGATGAGTGAGAATAATTTAAGACTTCATTGTGTTGTTGATAATATAATAAACCATCGGTAAACTGTTTAAAGCATTTTACTTGCCCGACAATCCCACATTCCACATAGATTTCCCATAAAAAAAAGGCTATTGACCAATAAAGCTACCGACTGTACGATCACTTAACGTTATCAACGCCACTGGCTTAAGTGACAAAGATAATGTATAATAATGGTTCACGGTACTACATCACTCATCACCACCACCCCACACCCCACTACTTTACATCACCACATAAACTGCTCACCCCCTCAAAATAAGCTTAGCATTACACTAAGAGCTCATTGTATCATAAATAGGCATCCAGTCTTATCATGCTGCGAAGGTTCGACGCTACGCAAACACACAATATTTATAGGTTCAGAAGGTTGGGTTGGAAAAATAATTAGACGTGCCATTTGTTGGAATAAATAGGTAGATTAATCATGTATTTAGTGAACCCAAAAGAAATAGCACAACACACAAAAACACAATCTATTTTGTGCAATTACTTTGTGAAATGTATTGAAAAAACAAGCTGTTTAGTTTCGGCGTTAGTTCCGTTTTTGTCCACACACCAAAAGATCCGTGTACAGCTTTAAATTCTCATCTTCTTCTTCATCGTTCCCTCAATGCTGAGGATCGCGACCACATATGACGCGTCTCCAAGCTATGCGGTCTTCTGCAGTATGGACCGCTTGATAGATGCTAACTCCAGCAACCTTTTTGATCGCGTCTGACCATCTTGCTGGTGCTCTGCCTTGAGCGCGTTTTCCTTCCACCCGGCCCAGTATCAAAAGCCTTTCCTTTTTTTAAAATTCTCATGCCTGATACAAATTGTTTCTGCTGGACTTTCTGTCCTTCCTTCTACAGTGCTCTCAGCACTCGAGACGGGATTAGTATTCCTCCGACGTTCATTCTCCAAGCAAAATTCAGGGAACCGAGGCTGTTTTTCGATCTTTATTAAAAGGTTCGTGTGCAATAAACAAGATATTGTTGTGCTTAGTTTAAGTTTAGATAAGTAAAGTTATCACCAAATGGCCTATTTTGTCAATCGATAAGTCCATCATCGAATAAATTTCTAGAGGCCACTGGTGTAAGAACGGCTTTACAATTACCATGCTTGGCAAGCGGTCGGTCGGACGACAGTGATCATATTAAAGTAGTGTTAAGCCGATCAATTCTGTAAAAATTTCACCATAAAAACTTATCTGAAGTGAGCTGCCGATCCAGCTGATGCTAGGGATTGACACTATGGACAGCTTACTTTCAGCTCACTTCACCTTACTTTTAACGGTGAGATTTTTACAGAATAGATTGACTGGTCTTATAAATCTGCATAAGCTATATCTCATGTTGCAGTAGAATAATTAGCTAGTCACCAAAGCTAGGTAACATGACTGCTGGATAACTAGGTATTGCTGTATTTAACTATATAGACCCTTGTAGAGTCTTGAGAGGGCCTTAGTAATAGGTAAGGTAACTATCATTATCCTAATGACTAAAATCATTTAGAGTCCGTTTTCGTGTCCCCACCTCTCATAGACGAGGTTGTGGTTGCGAATCCAGGCAAATACCAATGTGACTTTTTCAATTAATTTATGTTATTTCTGAGTTTATCTTGGGTAATTCATATAAGTCTGAAATCGCCAAACGTGGTGATCAATGCTCGACATGCTGGTGCTTTCTCTGTATGAAAAGAGGTTTTTGCCGTAGACTGGGACAACAATAGGCTAGTATTATTAGAGTCAGTTAATCATACTAACAATATGAACAATGGCACTCTTTACCACGAACTGCACGGCGCGGTAAACCAAAATAATACTAAAAAGCAACTAGCGGAAAATTACAAAGCTTAAACAGTAACGCTTTGCTGAAATAATCATGTTCAACGATTATTCCACAAAACGTTAATATTTTAAAAGTTTTGTGGGCAATTAGTGGAACCAGCTAGTTGGTAATTCAGCCGGAACGATGCTACCGTGCTGTGAACGAGCGCGGCGAGGATAAAGTGATAAGCGGAGCGGTGGCGGGCGATTTACGTTAAGGCGCTGACAACAGGCAAAAGGTAAAAGAAGGCTTGACTTAAACAAAAAAAATGCCAAATCTTGATAGTTTGTGGTAGCCGAAAATATATAATTATGTTAATCTTGAATTTATTTCTCAGAACTTCGTTGTAAACACAACACGTTTTGAAAAAAAAAACTCGATACAAATCAACGGTAAAATATCTGTAAATGTCTACGTATGTTGGTATTTTAATTAATAACGAACCTATTATTTGAATGCAGAACTTGTTTGTTTTTAATTTTCGACTCGGTAATTGTTTCATATTTTGCAATAAATTACAAGCGTTATGTCATCGCGCTTCTCTTTCTTTTCTCTGCAATCCGACAATGGCCGCGGTTTATTTGTTGTCAGCGTCTTAAGAGTAAATTCTAGCGTATCATACCTTACATGGTCTACGAAATTTCGAGGATAGGTCACCTTTCTTCACACGTTGGTGAGATGTTTTTAAACTACAACATAAAAAGGTGCCTACAAAAGACAGGTATTTAATTATGATTAACCAAGGTTTTGGCAACGAGACCTGATAAACGATTATTTTAATAATAAAAAAAATTATTTAGTCACGACTCGTGAAACATAAATGCTTCAGCTGACAAACTTTAAATTATAATATTTATTCCACAATTTTCGCTATTGCACCTACCACTGTTTGTCTCTGCATCACCCAAAGGTTGACTGGTAGAAAATGCCTATGGCATTAAGTCCATCTCTGTACATTTGTGTGCTTAAAGTATTAAATAAATAAATAAATATTATTATTAAATTATTTTTATTTTTTTCCTTTGTATACATGTACATAATTTATATATATTTTAGTGTTAGTATTCGCTTGTATATACTTATCGTTTATTAAGTTTTATTTCGTACTTTTTAGTTACTTAAATTATAATAATAAGTAGTATAATATACTTTAAATATTAAATAAAGTTAGATACCTAATATTTTGATAAATAACTTTATTGCTTCCATCTTTTCTCTTTTATAATATTATGTAGATTTAGCAAGATGTAAGTTAACTTGCTACGCGCCCTAACAGCTGCATGTACTCTCCTACCCTGCAACTCTGTGCAAATAAATGAATAATATTAATTTAAGGTCTTCAAGATTATAGCTTGGTACTGGACTAATTTCTTGTTCAAATCGCAAGCGAATAATATTAGCTCACCGAAATTGTAGTGGTCATTGAAGCGGAAACTGCATTGATTTACATTAGCACTGCAATAATCACGTAATTGGAACTTAGATAATGCAATATTATTCTAAATCTGCTCATGGTGGAATGAATCTGCCCGGAAATTACTACAGCAGTATTAATGTATTACATTAGATCGGTTGTGGGTCTGTCTATTATACTAGGTTGGAATGATTTCACAACGTTCAGGACGCTACTGAATAGTTATATCCAAAAATATTTTGTTCCAAACCGAACATCAAATTAAAAAAACTTTACAAAGTTTTTTAGATTTCAATTTTTAGTTAAGGTACAGCTACCACGAAAATTCATATAATATATGTAAACAACTGTTACAGTGACAGGAAGTATTAAAGCTAAGTCAAAAAGAACCAAAAATAGTTCATACAATTTATTTGGGACCACCGCGCAAGCTTCCTGTATCAAATGAAAAATAATTAAATACTGGTCGCAATATCTCTTGAAAATGAAGTGTCAATAATAAATACTTATAGTGGAGAAATAACTACTCTTTCCGTTCACAATAATCAAGAAAAGTACGGAAACATCGTCACGTTCCACACACACACCGCAACGCTACTCGCTAATCTCAACACTAAGCCCTCACCCTCACAACACGCGTTAAAAGGGCAACATCATCTGCAATGCAGATAAATATCATATTTCGTATTAAATTAAATTAATGAGAACCATTTTATGACGTAAACGGCTGACACTTATGGCGACATCTATTCGAGAATGGGTGAACTAGTTTATGGGTTCTAGAATAATCTACGATTCTCAGTATCGTTGTTAAAAATGTCTTATGTTGTTGTTGCACATAAAATAATCAAGCATTAAATGTATTGTAAAGTTTTGCATGTCTGACTATGTATAACTGTATTTAGACTAGACTATGTACTACCTACTGACTTTAAGACCAACACTGTACCAATACCATGTTTAGCGTGACCAACACAACGGGACCAACGGCTTAACGTGCTTTCCGAGGCACGGAGGTTACATACCTCCGTGCCTCGGAAAGTACGATATGCCGTTAGTCCCGGCTGTCATTCATGGATCTTTGACAGTCGTTGTCGTTCAGACTGGAAGCAGACCCCATCATGGGAAAAGGCTAGGCAGATTGATTTTTTGTCGTCCTTAATTATTATGAACCTAATTACAAGAGGCAAGCATTGCAATGTTTTGGTTCAAGAATGAAATTACAGGCACTTCCAACATTATTTAGGTCTCTTAGTACAGCAATGCATTGGCATTATTTTTGTTGAGAAAATCCAAAATGTTTTCTCAACAAAAATATCATAGCAAAAAGGACAAATATTTTTCGTTACACAGACATCGCTTTATTTTATTCGATCCACTTATCAACACAACTATAATAATAATCACACCGGAGAGAATTACCTGAGCTCGTGCATTCACATAATATTTAAATAATAAAAACAGCATTTAAAATGTTGCTTTTAATATTTTGATCTTTTGAAAAGATTTCCATGACTTTACCTATCCCATTATACAGGGTGTTAGGGTAAACACCGTTATCCTTGAAACCAGTAGTTTGGTGTCATTTATAGAACGTAAAATCAATGGAAAATTACTCCTTTTTTGTAAACTACATTTTTCCACAAAAGAACGAACAACGAACTTGCGTCTCAACACTGGCAGGGGGTGCGGGACGTGACCTGACCGGCCGCAAGCGCGACCCTTCCCTCAGTTAGCCAGCTGTTTCGCTAGCGAGCACGATGTCGGATAGAATTTTTTTTAAATCTTTTAATGAAAATAATGTTTTTTTTTGTTGCTTCTCGGTCATTTGTTTTTATATTTAAGTCAACTACCCATGGTTTGAGTGATAACGGTGTTTACCCTGACAACCTGTATATTGTACACACGGCTACACATCAAGCTATACATTTCCAGTATAAGCTGACCTCGCATTGTTCGGAAATCCTATACAATGCGAGATCAGCATAAACTGGAAATGTATAGCTTGATGTGTAACCGTGTGTACGTATGTAGGATTTTTTACCCTTTTTCAAGATGTATAATGTATTTTTAATTTGAGAAACATAGTTACTTGTATTCATTTCCCAATCATTTGTAATTAAAAAATATATATTCCATGTCTGAAAGAGTTTCCACCCGTAAAATCCGCGTTGGTCATTAAGACCGATAATTCGTTCCATTATTACCGTTCTAAAAATCCGTTCATCCAAATAAAATTCTGCGTTGCACCTAGATTCAGTGTGAAATCAGCTGCTGTAAGGTCATAAGTCAGGCGGGGTAAAGTGGCCATAAAGTACCACCCGCATCCCACCCAGAGATTAATCAAGAAACTAGTTTGTTCTAACCATGAAAATATGTGGAAATATGTGGTTGGCCTTTTTAAAACCGTACCACTTTTCTTCTTTTTAACCGACTTCTTCAAAAAGGAGGAGGTTCTCAATTCGTCTGTATGTTTTTACTTTCGTGTATGTTACGCGATTACTCCACCAAATATGAATCGATTTTGATGATTCTTTTTTGTTTGGTAGGTCATGTTTCAGAGGTGGTCCCATAGAAATTTTATTAACTTTGCTTGCGTAGTTTTTGAATTAGCTTCATGTTACGTATTTTCCCCACTTAGTATAAATGTCGACGATGTTCTATGTGACGCTGTCACTGTTATTTACATAGCAGGGATTCGAATTTGTGTGGGGTAGGTACCACAACTAAAATGTGAAAAATAAAAACTTGTTTTCTTCTTTTGATAAAGAAGAAAATAAAAATACACTATGTGTTTGTTTTGTAGAAAATGATATTGTGTGTGTTTTAAGCCGGCGCCAGACACGGCAACAATATTTGAACACTTGTGAGGCCCCGTGCCTCTTCTTCTCTCTTTTTAACCAACTTCTTCAAAGAGGAGGAGGTTCTCAATTCGTCAGTATGTTTTTTTTTCTTTTATTTTTGTGTGTATGTTACCCGATTACTCCGCCAATTATGAATCGATGTTGATGATTCTTTTTTTGTTTGGTAGGTCATGCTTCAGAGGTAGTCCCATATAATTTTTATTAATTTTGCTTGCGTAGTGTTTTATTAGCTTCAATAGTTGCGTATTTTTCCTACTTTGCGTATGTTGATGACATGTTAATTGACTCCGTCACATAGCAGATAACGGTATACGAATTTGTGTGGGGTAGTTACCACAACTAAAAAGTGAAAATTAAAAACTTTTTACAACAAAAAAAAACAACCGACTTCCAAAAAAAACACTAAAAAAGTGAAAAATAACTTGTTTTTTTTTTGTAAAAAGTTTTTTTGAGTATTTGTTCAAATTTCATCAATAATCAATTATAACCGTACCTCACAACTGTTCAAATATGTGACTGTGTCCTGCCGGTTTAAGTACTGATGAGGCGTTGAACGCTTTTAACTAAGTTTCCTTCTCGTTATGTCATTGTAAGGATATGACTGTGTTTAAATGAAGTTTCATAATGCAATCATATTCACAATCGTTTTTTAAACACAGAATTAACTGACACATACGCGTGTGTCAATTTTAATAATAAAAAAACAGAATCATATGAAATAGCAACAAAACACAAGTACTCACACGACACACAAAAAATGTGAACTAAAAATATAAAACAGCCATCCTGCTGCCATTCTCATCACAATAAAAGTTGACGTGTTATCACGTCGTGTCGGGGGCACGTACCTTCGTGTCGTGTCACGCTCCTCGACACGTGAGGTACCTACGACGTGTTACCCCCAAATTAGACGGCTCAGAACGTCCACTTCTTACAACGACACATGCACTATAAAATAGTAGGTACTTTTCAAGTGAAATGGGGTAGTTTTGAGCTGTTGTCGTAGATTTCATGCTTTTGATATTCTTCTTAAGATTCTACAAATTTTGTAACATTACAATGCTGCGTTTAGCCACTAGCCACTCTATCCCATCCCATTATTGTTTAAAATGTAAATTAGTAGCTAACTTGTCCAGATAAAAGTAACGCCTTTTAAGTCATTATGAAACCTCGTTTTTAGACGTCAAATACGAATAAATGCATGTTACCAGAGCTTTTAGGTGTTGCCACAACTAAGTGCAACCTTCATCACTGTCCTCTTGAACGTGGTTAAGATTGTGCTGATCGAGTTCAGTTTTTAACCGACTTCTTCAAAAAGGAGGAGGTTCTCAATTCGTCTATTTTTTTTTTTTGTATGTATTTTACCCGATTACTCTGCCAATAATAATTATGAATCGATCTTGATGATTCTTTTTTTGCTAGGTAGGTCATGCTTCAGAGGTGGTCCCATATAAATTTTATTAAGTTTGCTTGCGTAGTTTTTGAGTTAGCTTCAATAATTACGATTTTTTCCCACTTTGCGTATGTTGATGACATTAACATCGTCACATAGGTATACGAATTTGTGTGGGGTAGTTACCACAACTAAAAAGTGAAAAATAAAAACTTTTTACAAGTTTTTATATTGGTGAATTTCGCTTTTAGAAGTGAACCTTTTGCATCAATCTATTTACTTATCGTTCAAACGTGTTCGTCCAACCAGACGGCCGTGATCGGACCTTTACCTGTCGACTTGTATTTATTAGAACGACTGTCGCATTCACACGGTTAAGTATTAGGTACGTTGTGATTTTTTCAAATAACCCTAAAATGTACCTATCGGTTGCTTGTTCAGGTTTTTAAGTTAGGTTTTTGTTTGGCCGACTATGTTATGGGTTTTTAGTCATTTTAGTTTGAGTTGATAACGGAGCATTAAGTCTCGGTTTCTAAGAGTCATGATCATCAAAAGCTGCCAAGTATAGTTTGACTTAATTGGACACTGACCAAAAAAGGTGTTTTTTTCGTTCGCAACTGAAAACAACATTCGGCATGATTGGCATTTTCGCCTTTTTTGTTTGGTTTTTTTTTTTTTTAGCCTATTTTGTGTCCCACTGCTGGGCAAAGGCCTCCCTTTTTTCAAGCTTGTTTGGTATAAGTAAAATAAAAACTGAGTCAATAGTATAATCATTGAATTAAACAGTAAACTTCAATCTTTCTAATATAATATCCGCTACTCGAATCGGATTCTTCTCAGATGATTCTTGCCTAAGTATAAGGTATTTATGTTCGTGACTGTACCTATGTACGTCGCGACAGTAAGCCGAGTTAACAAATCAATCAATTGCAAAAAAATAGACATTCCTACACAAATCACTCACACATCTAATTTGATTAGCCATTGCGGTACATACAGAGGTGGACGCGTCATAAATCTGAAGCGAACGCGGGTAAAGTAACGTTTTTTATTCGATATTAATCAATTTCGGCCAGCTCTAGAATTTACAAGGTGGCCCGATCGCGTGAGTTGAAAATAGAATTGACATTTAAAATACAAAAAAAAAAAACATTCATTCTGTACTGCTGTAAATCCATAGGTACTAATTCATATCGATACTAATCTTTATATCGATAATCTATAGATATTATAAATGCGAAAGTTCATGAACTGGGTTGGGACATACATAGGATACTAATTATCTTGATGTTACGTTCCCATGGGAAAATTTTCGACGTATGAGCGAAGCCACAGGCAAAAGCTAGCTTTTAATAAGATGGAATTGTGCATGTATTATTATGTGGACAGCTGGATTCAGGTAATTAACTTTATGAGTGGTGCTATACAGGGTGTTAGGGTAAACACCGTTATCCTTGCAAACAGTGGTTTGATTTCATTTATAAAACGTAAAATCAATGGAAAATTACAACTTTTTTTTCCACAAAAAACGCAAGTTCGTTGCTCTATGCGCTAGGGCAACGAACTTCCGGCTCAACACTGGCGGGGGGTGCGGGACGCGAACTGGCCGGCCGCGAGCGCGACCCCTCCCTCAGTTAGTCAGCTGTTTCGCTAGCGAGCACGGTGTCGGATAGAAACTTTATAAAATCTTTTAATGAAATTAGGTTTGTTTTTTGTTGTTTTCGGTCATTTATGTTTATATTTAAGTCAACTACCCATGGTTTGAATGACAAGACTGTTTACCCTTACAGCCTGTAGAAAGTGTTGCCCCATTTTGTAAGAAAAAAAATCAGCCATGTCGTCATCGAGGCGGCTCTGAACCATAAACTCAAACTCAAAGCATTTATGACAATTCAACCTTTTACAGGTACTTTTGAATTGTCAAGGACTCCGTCATTCAGAAACATGAAGCTATTAGCTTATTCCAAAGCGAAAAGTAACCAGTGACAGAAAGACAGTAACGATCAGCCTAGGCTTGATAAAGATGTCTGCTAACGTGTGACATTTCTACCTACCCAATGCATATTACTTCTTGTACACATGTGTAGCCGTACACATCAAGTTATATATTTCCAGTTTATGCTGATCTCGCATTGTATAGGATTTCCGTACAATGCGAGGTCAACTTATACTGGAACTGTATAGCTTGATGTGTAGCCGTGTGTACAAGGAAGAAAGTGGCTTATGTAATGTCATCGTAGAAGCAAGGACTTTGAATCCCATGTTATTCATGTGTAGAGTTGATTAGTGAATGTAAGCTATTCCCTGAATGTACAAAAGTATTCACTTAACATTGTATCGATACCTAACTAATAAGATAACGATAAGATCACCTTCTAATCTAATCCATACTAATGTTATAAATTCGAAAGTAACTCTGTCTGTCTGTCTGTATGTATGTAACCTTTTCACGCTTAAACCACTGAACCGATATGGCAAGGATATAGATGGCATCCCGGGGAAGGACATAGGCTACCTTTATCGACATACCACGCGGGTGAAGCCGCGAGTGGTAGCTAGTCCCATATAACTGATATTCTTACATTACAGTTTGTTAACTGATAACAGATTCCTAACTACCCCTCTCAAACTACACTCCAGACCTCCCCAAAGGCAATTTTTTCTTTGACCACAATAGTGTGGTGGTAACCGGCTGAGTACTAAGGGCACATACATCAATACGCGATAAAAGATCGGTTATCTCCGGCCTAGTTCGTATGCCGGTCGCGAGCCGTTCTGAATGAGACCGGCCGTCCGGCAGGGCTACCGAATTGACTGGAGGCTGCAATTTTATATAATTAGCCCTTTAGGGTTTTGTGAGCTAAATCTAGTTATGTAGGTTTCAAGGTCTGCTTTTAGGTTTTGAAATGACATGACTGTTAAATTAATGTCTGAAATTAATTTTCTTTATTTTTCTGAAAATTTAGTTCAGTTTTAAAAGCTTTGTTCTATTCCATGTTAAAAGTTCTATTAAAAGGCTTTATTTTTCACTTCTCAAAATATTTTTTCTCTGTATCAAATGAGAAGGTTCATTTATTTGAGATTAGGTACATTATCATTTTATCTACATAACAATAAATAAAAACATGCAAATAAATAAAGTAATACCGTCTTTAACTAAACCCTATTTCACACTAGCCCCTAAACCAAAAAATTCATAATACCAATCCCTTACCAGCCCTACATGTAATCCGACCATTCATCTGGATTGAGGCTGATCGAAAGGTATACCTTAATCGCTCTATTGCAATTTATTTGTTTGTTTCTTAGAAGATACAACAAATAGTGTGGATTGCTGCTGATTCGAAAGAATTTTCTTTCTGCTCATTTACTTTACAAATCTGTGTTCGATCAAACGGGGGCTAAAAAGGCTACATTGTGCAATACTTTTAAAAGCGATTCAATTGCCGAATTCCCAGCAGATCATTAGCCATTCTTCTTCTATTCGTAAAATGGTGACAATTTTACTGAATCATAGGTATACCTAGTCAATTGATTTCATATCAGAATCAGCTTATTATTTGGTGTAAAGATTACCGGCCTTTTAGACCCCAAGGGCTCGTTTGGTTGCAGCCTTATTTGCGTGGAAGTTTCTATTTAAGATACTTTGATACTTAAACTGTATTTAATCAAGGGACTTAGGATTTAGTTCCTGAAAGTTTTGGTGAAAGAGATTAAGTATTTTTAGAGTTTTAAGGTTAGGTAGGTACAGATTCAGGTTCACGTTTTCAGTCTTTCGGCTAGGGTAAGTTTATAACAATCCGTCATAGCTGATGCTTTTGAAACCATGACCACCGTCACTATCACTTTATTGAAAGGGCCCGAATAGTCCCAGTCCACATGGATTGCCACCAGGAGGCAATTGGGAAATAAATAACAGTTGCCACCGGCTGGCGACTGGGAACTAGCAATCAACTTCAACTGGAACTAGCAAGCAACATTTATTATTAATAAGAACTTAATTGATAACTAGCTGCGCCCCGTGTCTTTACCCGCGTAAGTCTCAATCCCGTGGGAATATTGCAATAAAAAGTATCCTATGACCTATCCAGGTCATGGTCTACCCCTGTGCCAAGTTTCATCGAAATCCGTTCAGCCGTCTTAGCGTGAAAGCTTAACAATCAAACAAACTCACTTTCACATTTATAATATTAGCTAGGATAAGGATTAGGATAGCATACTATGTCGCAAAAATTTAAACCGTAATGTTATAGAATAGTTGTAATTTCGATTCAAAAACCGTTCGAATTTACTTTACGTTTACGTCATCCGTTCATGCCTTTATACGTCGTTGTAGCCTACTGTAGGAGGCAAAAGACTTCTTCTCATTATGGAGAAAAAACACGCATTGATCACCATGCTTACTCATTACTTAAAACACTTATGCTAATAAAAGTTTTCCCAAAATTAGTCGTTAGCAGTTTGTGGACAAAAACGGCTCAAACACATCAGCCTATTTTTCCTTTGCGCCTAAAACCGGCAGCGTTTAACATTAATTACCACTGTGCTATCCACATTTCGTAGTATTGTACTGGGACATACTGTTCGTATGGTCGGCAATTTCACTAGTGCACTTATTACATGTAAATTTTAGGCTCTTCCATACCAAAATCCAGTACTTAAGGGAAAATAAACATAAAAACGGTGTTGCACATAATCCTTACTTTTTTTTTATAGTATCTCAAATTGTGTGTATGTATGTGTATTTTACTCTAACCGGATGCAGCTGAATACCAGTATTTTACATGGAGCGACTGCCTATCTGACCTCCACAACTCACTATCTGGGTACCCTTTAGTAAGACTAGTTACTGTTGTCAGACTTTCGGGCTTCTGACGACCCGTAACGGCTGTCAAAGATCGACAAATGACAGCCGATACCAACGGCTTAACGTGCTTTCCGAGTCATGGAGGAGTAATAAATAAAATAAATAAAAATAAAAATAAAAAATAAAAAAGCCTTTATTATTCCTTAATTACAAAAAGAAAAGTGGTTTGTAAAATACTTAATTTTAATTTAGTAACTAATTAAGGACCCCTCGACGGGTATAGGCCTCCTCCAATATTTGCCATTGTTTCCTGTTTTTTGCTTTCTCAAGCCATGATTTGCCAATCAATTCTACTATCTCGTCTTGCCAACGCTCTGCTGGTCTGCCTCTTCTTCTCTTTCCATGTGGACCTTTCCAAGCATGGAGGAGTATCGGTACGTAAAGATGGTCACCCATCCACAGACCCCGGCAAGCGTACCTTAACCTGATGGATCGACCCGTGCGGCTGTTATTATGTAGCCACGAGCTCCTTATATATATAACGACTACATACATATTTCTCCTACCAAGCAAGCTCTCCATCCTACCCGGCCGTGCCACCAACATATAAACCGTTGCCAATGCGGGGCTCGGTGCAGCCCCTACAATTTATAGCGCACATTTAGCTCGCATACTTTACGCTGTGCCCTCTTAACGCAACACTACATTACGACTGCAATGCCCGATGTATCGCGGTGGGAGGACGCTGCGGGTTTTAGGAAATGCGTTTATTATGATTACGTTTTATTACTTTTTAAATACTGCGTAGGTACTCCACTCAAGGCATTCCATTTAGATCACCAATTTGAATATGCCTTGCGCAACCACGATTGCAGTGTTTGGTAAGAGCACTAACTTTTAAAAAACATCGATAGATTTTTTTTTTATTGTTACTTATTCACACAATTGTTTTGATAGAAATAGTTAGGAACGCTTTTAATTCTAATACCAAAGTAGGTATCATTCAACGTAATTAATAAGGCAGCTATGAAGCCACGCACTGAGTTATAAATAAAATATATTATTATGTCTTTTAGGTGAATACCCGCTAGGCTTGCATACATTCAAGGTGGTTTTTATTCTTAGTGCTAAATTACTATGTAATGTAGATTCTATTACGTTACAATTTTTCTACAACCTGTGATCTAAGCGGAATGCCTCGACTCGATTCGCTTTTCTAGTGGTCGCAAACACGAGCATGAGGTCCTTATTGTATTTTTTACGAGGAATTTCTCAGTACGAGCCAATATTATTGTCTGTTTCGTCACATTCTTTTCTTTCTTTTCTTTCTTTTCTTTCTTTTCTTTCTTTTCTTTCTTTTCTTTCTTTTCTTTCTTTTCTTTCTTTTCTTTCTTTTCTTTCTTTTCTTTCTTTTCTTTATTTTCTTTCTTTTCTTTCTTTTCTTTCTTTCCTTTCTTTTCTTTCTTTTCTTTCTTTTCTTTCTTTTCTTTCTTTTCTTTCTTTTCTTTCTTTTCTTTTTGTCTTTCTTTTTATTCTTTTCTTTCTTTCCTTCTTTCTTTCTTTCTCTACATACATGCTTGATGTTTTTATGTGTAGTGGAAGGTATCAGTGTGAGCATAAATAATTGAAGAAGATTAACTTGCTTGTTCTCTGCTAATTCTTTAATTAAAATCCCGATAAATGTTACGTAACAAAAAACAACTGTATGTTAGCTATTAAAACATTGTTATTATAATTAACAACTGCGTAATTACAGCGCGCATGTGATAATACCCAGTATCTATTTCAATTTACTAGAGATCTTGTTCTTCTGTGACTTTATATAGGTCATAATGTTTGAGGAATATTGCAAACGTTAGGATGATTGAATTACAGCAAATGCTAATAAAGGATACGATTAATCTTATTTTCTCTCGTGTATGTGTCATCTGGAGTGAGTGGAGTCCTATGTCCAGCACAGGACGTCTTTTACAGTGACTACTTCATTAGGTTCCAAAATCGAATACACCTCTGATGGATATTGCAAAGCCCCATTTACACGATGGAAGTTTCCTGCCTGGTTACGACAAAATTATAGTTATTTAAGCAAATAAGTGTATTAAAACACGAATGTGGGTTGGGTGATAATAGTATCACAAGAGTGTTTTAATACCGAATTATATACAGTTGCATACAAGATTTTATCTACACAATACCAATATCGAACAAAAAAGGCGCGGGACGACGTGAATTCGAATTTTTAGAATTCGAATGTGTTTTGTTTTTAAATTACGGTGCTTTGTTAGTGAAACGAGGTATTCCACTTTTAGCACTGATTTCAACGGCACTTCTCCCAACCGCACTTGAGCACGTCTACTAATAGCACTGAAACAAAATTTTGATAAGTGCGGTTCGGTGGAACAGTTTATTAATATTATTTTCAGTCTACGAACGGCACCTACGTAAAATATTTTTTTAGTGATGGGACGTACTTTTTTGTCCAAGGCATTATCAAACAAAACATATCGATACAAATTAGGGCATGAATCTCGGAATCTCGGAATATCGCAATATCGGAATCTCGGAACGTAAGTTCCGATATTACAATTCCGATACTGAGTTATCCAAATAATACAAATCAGCAGAAGTTTAGTTAGGTCTTGTACCGGATAATTTCACCTTGTTCACCTGAAGCAAGGAGTAGATAATATTACCTACAACTTTTAGGGCCAATACATACTTATTATTTTTTTACTTTTAAGATGCTTTGTTTTTGTCGGGGGTTCTAAAATCAGTATCCATAAGTGCGAATACGAATTACTTTTTAGACTTATTAAAATTTTACAGCAAAGACATGGTTATGTTTTTCACGCGTATCCTTGGCGTGTTGCGTCGTAATAATTGTAATGAGTTTTCGAATAAAATCGACAGCCATGTGGAGACCCTGATCTCTTAAATGATTAAAAACGTTTTTTATAAATCTTTGGTATTGGGCTCGTCAGTAGTAGTTACTTCATGTTTAAGGTTGTCTAAGACTTCTTTAAGATCTTGTTTGATAATTTTTGTTGGGCACGTGTGCTTGGTTATTTTTACTATCTCTTTTTTGGTATCCTGTACACGGTTGAGACAAGCACCGCCAAAAAGAGTGACCGCTTCTGTATACCCTAAATTTTCTATACTGCTTTTTGTTACATATAATTAAGAGTTACGGCCCCTTTTCTACTTGATCCGTAACTGATGTCACTTTTGCTGCTGCAACCGGCTGCGGACTCCATTTTATGCTATTTTATATCTTAGTCACGGACCGAAAAAATATATAATTATCGTTGGTGAACAGTTATGGGGATATCACATCAATCATCAGCATCATACAAACATCTCAATACCTCGATGTAACGCCAGTCAATTCAGTACACGAGATCAGGAAATAAAAAAATTAAGTGAGGTAACCCTTTTGTCGCACCGCGGTTCGCGGCTTCGGTGTACTAACAGCGTTACAGATTAGAATGTCATTCAATAGTTTCTACTACAGAGGTTTCTTTACAAATGAATATTCTCCTTTTTAATGGGGAAGGTCGGTAGGTAATCATATAATTTTTTTTCTTTCTGACGTAACCCTCGAACTCTGTTAAATAAAATAAAAAGAGAGGGAGGCCCTTTTGCCCAGCAGTAGGACACAAACAATGACCCCCGTCAGGAACGAAGTTCCTTCTCACATATGATTTAAAATAAATACTAAATTTTCGCAGACATCATGGATTTACATTTTGACCTCACGACTGACTTTAGCGCCTTCGAAAAGTGTGAAAACGACACCCAAGACGAAAAATATGAAAAGGATATTGACCAATTTGGACCAAATGCTGCCCAGCCATGGGAGTGCTTACAAATGGTTCCTTGCATCAATTTATACATACAAAAATTAAAATAAAAAAAATCAGTCTCAGGGTTAAAAAGTTATTGCCTTTATACGGAGTCGGCAGGTATCCATAGGAACTCCTCAACCAAACAAGACACCACCATCGAGTTTGGACTCGTTGAATATGCATTGACAAGTACTTTACACTAGGCAGTGTCCAGGGTCTGATGATGGAGCCGGAAGGTGGCTACAGGAACTCCTCAACCAAACAAGATAGCACCATCGTATTTGAACTCGTTGGCTTTGTCTTGATAAGTACCTAGTATAGCCCAAGGTTGTATCCAGGGTCTGGTGATGGAGCCGGAAGGTACCGATAGGAACTCCTGAACCATACAAGACAGCACCGTCGGGTTTGGACTCGTTGAATATGCACTGACCAGTGCCTTATACTAAGCAGTGTCCAGCGTCTGATGATGGAGCCGGAAGGTGGCTATAGGAACTCTTCAACCAAACAAGATAGCACCATCGTGTTTGAACTCGTTGGCTTTGTCTTGATAATTACCTAGTATAGCCCAAGGTTGCATCGATGGTCTGATGATGGAGCCGGAAGGTACCAATAGGAACTCCTCAACCAAACAAGACAGCACCGTCGTGTTTGGACTCGTTGAATATGCATTGACAAGTGCAATATACTACAATGTAAATGATATGCATAAAAATGGACTAAGAATGTGTTGTTTAACATAATTACTGTCATTATTTAGTAAAATGCGCCATTGGTTGGTTGGTGTTCATCAATAAAAAATACTCAACAAAAAATAGTTTTTCTCAAAACTCCGCGGATATATTTTATTGAGCTTTGGTGTACAGACTAGTACAAGCCCAAGGATCATAATGCACTATGTGTCCATTCTGGGCAGCACTTGGCCCGGCTCCCATAAATGGATGGTCAGTAAAAAATATTTAACATGTAAATGATATGCATATAAATGAAATTATAATGTGTTGTTTAACATAATTGCTGTCATTATTTTGAATAAAATGCGCTATCGGTTGGTTGGTATTCATCAATAGAAAATACTCAACAAAATATAGATTTTCTCAAGACTCCTCGGATCGATTTTATTGACCTTTGGTTTACTGACTAGTATAAGCCCAAGGTACGTAACGCACTATGTGTCCATTCTGGGCAGCACTTGACCCAACTGCCATAAATGGATGGTCAGTAAAAAATATTTAAAATGAGAATGATATGCATAAAAATTAAATAAGAATGTGTTGTTTAACATAATTACTGCCATTATTTTTAATAAAATGCACCATCGGTTGGTTGATATTCATCAATAGAAAATACTCAACACAAAATAGTTTTTCTCAAAACTCCTCGGATAGATTTTATTGAGCTTTGGTGTACAGACTAGTACAAGCCCAAGGATCATAATGCACTATGTGTCCATATTGGGCAGCACTTGGCCAGGCTTCCATAAATAGATGGTCAGTAAAAAATATTTAACATGTAAATGATATGCATACAAATTAAATAATAATGTGTTGTTTAACATAATAACTGTCATTAATTAATCAAATGCGCCACCGGTTGGTTGGTTTTCATCATTAAAAAATGCTCAACATAAATTTGTTTTTCTCAAAACTCCTCGGATAGATTTTATTGAGCTTTGGTGTACAGACTAGTACAAGCCCAAGGATCATAATGCACTATGTGTCCATTCTGGGCAGCACTTGGCCCAGCTCCCATAAATAGATGGTCAGTAAAAAATTTTTACTGTCATTATTTTTAATTAAATGCGCCATCGGTTGGTTGGTATTCATCAATAAAAAATACTCAACAAAAAATAGTTTTTCTCAAAACGCCGCGGATAGATTTTATTGAGCTTTGGTGTACAGACTAGTACAAACCCAAGGAACATAATGCATCATGTGTCCATTCTGGGCAGCACTTGGCCCAGCTCCCATATATGGATGGTCAGTAAAAAATATTTAACATGTAAATGATATGCATACAAATTAAATAATAATGTGTTGTTTAACATAATAACTGTCATTAATTAATCAAATGCGCCACCGGTTGGTTGGTTTTCATCATTAAAAAATGCTCAACATAAATTTGTTTTTCTCAAAACTCCTCAGATAGATTTTATTGAGCTTTGGTGTACAGACTAGTACAAGCCCAAGGATCATAATGCACTATGTGTCCATTCTGGGCAGCACTTGGCCCGGCTCCCATAAATAGAAGGTCAGTAAAAAAATTTTACTGTCATTATTTTTAATTAAATGCGCCATCGGTTGGTTGGTATTCATCAATAAAAAATACTCAACAAAAAATAGTTTTTCTCAAAACGCCGCGGATAGATTTTATTGAGCTTTGGTGTACAGACTAGTACAAACCCAAGGAACATAATGCATCATGTGTCCATTCTGGGCAGCACTTGGCCCAGCTCCCATATATGGATGGTCAGTAAAAAATATTTAACATGTAAATGATATGCATACAAATGAAATAATAATGTGTTGTTTAACATAATAACTGTCATTAATTAATCAAATGCGCCACCGGTTGGTTGGTTTTCATCAATAAAAAATGCTCAACATAAATTCGTGTTTCTCAAAACTCCTAAGATAGATTTTATTGAGCTTTGGTGTACAGACTAGTACAAGCCCAAGGATCATAATGCACTATGTGTCCATTCTGGGCAGCACTTGGCCCAGCTCCCATAAATAGATGGTCAGGAAAAAATATTTAACATGTAAATGATATGCATACAAATGAAATAATAATGTGTTGTTTAACATAATTACTGTCATTATTTAATCAAATGCGCCACCGGATGGTTGGTATTCATCAATAAAAAATGCTCAACAAAAATTCGTTTTTCTCGAAACTCCTCGAATAGATTTTATCGAGCTTTGGTGTACAGACTAGTATAAGCCCAAGGAACATAATGCACTATGTGTCCATTCTGGGCAGCACTTGGTCCAACTCTCATATATGTCAATGTCCTTTTCGCAGCTGCTATCGTAGATTTTCATTTTGACCAAATTCACACTTTCTCTTTCCCTCTCTCTCTTTTTCGTCCTCTTTGAATTAGAAGAAGACAGTTGCAAGTATGAATGCTTTTTCGCGTGACGATTTCTGCCAGTCCAGTACCGCAAGCCGCATTGATAAACTTCATTTCAAAAACTTAACGAATAGCTCTAAGCTACAATCTACTATTCTTACGGTATCTCGTAAAAGGTGGACTCCAATTTCAAAGTATTAAGGTACACAACAACGAGTTATTTTCGGAAAAAATAATTCCTATACTATTAGCTTATAGTAGAAACTAGATACGACTGCGCCATTTTGACAGATGTCTTCCCTATTCACCATTACGTACGATAACGGAGCCCTTAACGGAGTTAGGACCAATTCATCATGTACACGACAAGGATTGTGTCGGATCTAGGCACGAACACCCCTTCCGCACCGCAGTAATATCGAGTGTCGCGTCTAGCGCAGATAAGATTTTTTTCTTGGTCAGCGCCGAAAAGCAGTGTTCAAGAGTTCGTGTGTAGAAACGACGGCGGCGACTTTTCTTAGCGTGTACATTGTGTACAAGCGGCCTTACTGTGCGTGGGTCGACATGCAGTTGCCGTATCGATATGTTGGTAATGTCCTGGATAAAGAATACATACGTCCCATCACTACAAACTGTACGCAGGTGCTGTTCGGAGACTGAAAATAATATTAATAAACTGTTCCACCGAACCGCACTTATAAAAAATTTGTTTCAGTGCTATTAGTAGACGTGTTCAAGTGCGGTTGGGAGAAGTGCCGTTCAAATCAGTGCTAAAAGTGGAAGCCCTCAGTGAAACGCTCGTGAATGACAATGTTCTTTTTTTGAAATGAGTTGCATTATGAAATTCAGTACAACATTATAACACCCGTTTGGATGATATTATGGTTACTATGACACTGGATGTTTTAATGTTGGCTGTAAGCTAACTGTTTCAGAAACTTTTATAGAGGATTTATAGCATGGGTGTAGATAAAAATAATTAAAGCACCGTGTAAACTAGGTATACTTATAGTGTTAATGCAATCGTAATGAATTTGTGATCAATATTCGTTCCTTCTCTGCAACGAGCCGGGGCCTATTCCCTTACAATATAACAATATATGCCACGGCAAATGTATTATTCTTTCATCATCTGCCTAGCGTTTTCCCAACTATGTTGGGGTCGGCTTCCAGTCTAACCGGATGCAGCTGAATACCAGTATTTTACATGGAGCGACTGCCTATCTGACCTCCACAACCCAGTAACTGGGTAATACGATACCCCTTGGTTAGACTAGTTGTCAGACTTTCGTGCTTCTGACGACTCGTAACGACTGTCAAAGATCCACAAATGACAGCCGGGACCAACGGCTTAACGTGCTTTCCGAGGCACGGAGGAGTTTCGATATGTGAAAATGGTCACCCATCCACGGACCAACCCCGGCAAGCGTAGCTTAACCTGATGGATCGGCCCGAGCGGCTGTTATTACTTAGCCACGAGCTCCTCAAAAAATGTAATGTATTATTCTTTCTCTTTTACAATTGAACAACAATATCTATTTATTTTCAAAAGCAGACCATTTGTTCAGTCCATAAAGTATTCATTAAGGTCCGCTGCAGCGCGGCTGACAAATGAACGTCCAACACTGCGCGACACCGGTCGCCTCCACGTGAATTAACTAGTCAATATTACGTGGGGCTAGCTTTTGCATATCGCACCCCTAGATAAAAACTCCACTAACTCAAAAAGTACGAGTTTCGAGTTAGTGACTTTATCGAATACCTGACTCGAATACCGAATATCGAATACATCAATATAATTTATAAGCTTTAGAAAACGTTACCTTTATGAATGTCTCATTAAATCATTGTTAACTTTCCTATACATTCTAAAAACAGTTTTTCGTCATTTCTGAAAACTGAGGTTTTTTGAGTTGCCGGAGTGTTCATCTAGGGGTGCGATATGTAAGGGAATAACGAAAGGGTTAGATACATGTATTTCTGCAAGATTACAGTTGTTTTCTGGATCAGATCTTCTCACTTCATCTAAAGTTTTCACGGTGAGATTTTTACAGAATAGTAGTAACGTCAAAATGAAACTAATTTAACCGTTTCTTTGACTTTTTGACGTTACTTTGGCTATTACTTTTGATGAAGAACTGTCCGTTAGTGAATTTATAGACAGTGACTAGCTGTTTCCCGCGACTTCGTCTGCGTTTATTTTATACCTAAGTATATCATTTTTTTTTAATACTTATGTCCAGGATAAAAGGTGTAGTATTGATAATACCGAAAGTACCTTGATTATTGTTATCATTATAATTTATCTCAAAGAATACGAACAGTTTTATTTTTATAGTGCGCAGACGCCAAATAAATTCGTTTAAGGGCAGGAGAATGATGACATACATACATAATAGAATTACGCCTTCTTCGGAGGTCGGCAGAAACTACAGAAGAGAACTGCTACGATTCTACATTATTACTCCTCTTGCTTCAAAGGCCGTTTGTGAGTACTACACACCTGACCGTTCTGCAGAACATCACCAATAAGGTCACTTTATGTGCCTCCCAGCGTTTCGACACACAGCACCTTTGAATAAAATACTCTTCTCAAAATTCACAGAATACAAGACATACCTAGGTATCAATCTGACATCCCACTGACATCACAATTTGTAGGTTTCGAATTAATATCATCAATCTACGGCAGCATGCGGTCAGCGCACCTGTCCGATGACGTCATGTAACGTTAATCTTATTTAAAGTGAAAACCGAAAAAAATATGGATAAAAGAATTTTTTATACAAGTTAAATTAAAACAATAAAAACTAGAGTCAAAGCTCACAGTGCAGGATGTACCAATCACAAGCAGTAACGTCACAATGTGGTACCTTGGCTGCGGATTAATATCATCAATCAGACAGCGCGCGGTCAGCGCACCTGTGATGACGTCATGTAACGTCACTAACTTGTTAGGATCTGTCGGCAATTTGTGAAGGATTATGCTGAAATATCCGGTTTAGAGTTGAATAAATAAACGGGGCAGGCATGTTTTATTTATTGTTGATGGAATAGCAGAAAAATGAATAAGCCTTCCTGTGAGGTTTACAAACCAAAGAATCATGACAGAAGAAATTTTGATGAATAACGCACTCATGTTTAACTGCGAGTACTGCGACGAACTATCCTGCGAGCCAGCAGAAGTAGTTTTTTATGTGATATAAAACTAGCGACTAGCTTCGCTTCTAGCTAGCTTCGGTTTTACGATGTGAAAAATCATCAAGATTTCTTTAAAGTTTCATATTAATGTATTATACATAACCTTACGGAAAAAAAAAACAAAATGATGGTGAGAACGGCATCAAAATCCGTTGCGTAGGTAATTAAGAAGAACAATGTGGTAACACAGTGCTACAGAATAACTGATGATAAAAATGTTCATCAATATCTTTTTGGCGTAGACCGAGTGGTCAATCTTATTCCTACTGTCTGAGACCCGACATTCGTCATCCATAATAAAAGGAAGGTTTTTTATAGTACTTTCATGCTCTGTGTAAACTCATTACCTCGTCCTTATAAATGTGGCTTGAAACCAGTCATGCAAGGCTAACGATGCAGTACAATAAAATACAAACTAGGGTACTACGAATTCGTTCAAAACGAAACAAAATAGAAAGTCATCCACTAAGCGGGTTTGGTGCACAAACGTATGATTGCCGACAACACCGCGCCTTATTGCAGGTAAATAGAAAAGTTCCACTTGAAACAAAACATCGAAAATGTATGTATTTAGTTTTCACTTTTCTGGTGTATTCCATCTCTTTCACACATCCGTTCTCCTTTCCGGGAGTGCTGTCAAGCTGAAAGCTACGCGAGTCTTGGTTCCACTTACTTACGGTAGGTACTCATAGCTTCAACTCATTCGTTCTCGATTAATAGACGCACCAAAAGTCAGGCTGATAGAAAAAGACATGTGAAAAATCATACTGATGATATTTTTTAAATAAACACCTAAATATAATTCAAAGTCTATAGATTTTATTTCAAATTAACCTACATGAGCATTTGTAAAACGTCAGAAGCTAGGTGCACGTTTCCAATTAGTAATTTCCTATTGAGAAGAGCCGGAAAGAAATAATTGGATTTACAATGTTTTTGAATTATGCTGTTAATTACAGCTATAGAAGGAAAAAAGAAAAAGGAAGAAAAACCAATAGAAGTGAAAAGTAAGCAACAATGCGTAACCTCAACGTAATTCAAACGGTAGACGGTAGATGGCGCTAAAAACATTTCTTCAAGCATGACGGTGACGATGACGCGAGTTCCATGATTTTTGTTCACCCATAAAGTGCTCAACGCACCTAAAGAAGCTTTCACTTCAAAAAAAAAGAGGGAAGGGAAAATGGGGAGCCCTTGGCCCAGAGGGAGACACAAAGAAGACCAACAAAAAATTGTATAAGAGGACAGTGTGTGCCTGTCAAACAAGTTCCATGTGTAATAAATGGCTACATGGATTGCAACGGCTAACATAGTGCAGAGGACGTGAACCTTCCATTCGTGTCTATGTAGTAACAAGAAGGACCCATGATTGACGCTGTAGGCTCAGCGCTACATCGCTTGACCGGGGACAGACAGGCGACAGGCTAGTTTTGTGTATGTCAGTCTCCCAAAGTGAATAGGTTTTATTGCTTTACAATTTGTTTCAAATAAAAGTTTCAAAGACTCGTTTTTTTTGTGGCTTTGCCTGCGAATTTGTTTTATGCACTTTTTTTTGTTATGTGTTCTTCAGAAAGGTCAAGTGCGTAGTACTCGCAACAACCGTGTGTGTATGACCAGATACAGGGTGTAAGAGTAAACACCGTTGTCACTCAAACCATGGGTAGTTAACTTAAATATGAAAATAAATGACTGAGTAAGAACAAAAAAAATGTTATTTTCATTAAAAGATTTAAAAAAGTTTCTATGCAACACCCGTGCTCGTTAGCAAAACAGCTGACTGACTGAGAGAGGGGTCGCGCTCGCGGCCGTTCAGGTCACGTCTCACGAACCCCTACCCGTGTTGAGACGCAAGTTCGTTGCCCTAACGCATAGGTGAAAGGGTGAAATACTCTAGTTGTAAAACGTAATTTTAAAAAAAGTCGCAATTTTCCATTGATTTTACGTTCTACGAATGACACCAAACCACTGGTTTCAAGGATAACGGTGTTTACCCTAACACCCTGTATATGAACGTAAGCGAAGCAAAAGGAGTTTGTGAAGCTCGTAGCAGTTGAGGTTCTGTATTTTCTGCCTACCCCAATGGGAAAAAGGCGTCAGTTTATGTATGTAAACTGTTTTTCTCTAGACAATGAGCAAACACTAAAATCGATGGGTACCCACAATATGGATAGGTGTACGTAAATTAATACAATCGTAATTAATGTTTCGCTATCATTCGGTAGCGAAATTTTTACATTCATCAGTCAGTATTGATCATTAATTTGGCCTCACAATAAATCATTTGCTCGTTTTTGAGGGACGTCACTATCGAAGTTCATATTCGTTTTCAGAGTTTTACTGTCTGTCTGTCTGTCTGTCTTTACATTGTAATGAAAAAGCTTTGAATAATGTATCTACATAAGTTTCTCGTTGTTAGATAATCTGTTGTTAGATCTCTTACATCTAGGTACTAATTAATATTTGTAACAATCATTAGATTGCAAGCTGGTATTATTATTTAAAAATATCATTTACTTTTTAGTATACTGTTGCCAACAGCATTTTATTTCTATCACCCTTTTAAAATCGTGATTTTCAATGTTTTACAGATTGCGGAAAAATCGTTTCGTCAGCTTTTGATGATGAAATGTTAGTACCTACCTTACAAGGATGTTTTGGCACATTTTCAAAATCAAAACCAACGCCGTCATCTTGTTTTTTCAGTAGAATTTCATAAAAATAAAACAAAAATGTTTACCAACAACGATCCCCCGTCAATCAAGCGCCAAACGTTTTTTGCTGGACTGTATATTTTTCAAATGTATTGCAACAAGCGTCAAATTCCGGTAACACCCAAGCAAACCCACAGTAAACACTAGTACACACAATCTCACAAAAAGTTGTCGTTTTAAATCGGAAACCCTACTGTCATTTACCATTTCCAATACGTCGTCCGCAGTGCGATAACGCAACTGCATCGTCGAGATTTCATAAAAATCGCATCCAATATTCACTAGTCTGGAATCGTACATCCAAAGTTAATGAATTTAATTTGATACGGAACCTCCTTTGTTCTCGCGCGTGTGTAACTGGCTTAATTGTTGACTTTCAATTTGGGATGGAAGATTTGTGAATGTGGCATTAATGTGGAGATAATTATTGTTGCGGAGAAGATTTATTTATTATGGCATAATACGGTGGCACATTCTTGAGCATGGTAGGAATAAAATACAAAATGTTAAGGTGCGTTTATTAAAAACACAAAGATCGTTTAAAACGGAATAGAGTTTAAAGTAATATATATGCTAAGAAAATACTCAGGACCACTTGCAAATCTTGCATCTTGCGAGATTGCCTCAAATTACTAAATGCATATTATTAAAACATATTTAAAACATTATTCTCTGTCTCTGGATTGACAGAAACCGAATGATGTTTTAAAATCGTGTGGTGTAAGTGAGCCTTAGGATAGGTAACAATTAAAATGAACCTTAATCTAACCGACACTATCACATTCAACCGGAAGCTTATCTATAATGTATTACGCATTTCCCTTTAAAAAAGAGTTACAAAGATAACAACAAAACAATAAATCTTAACACACTTATCGCATAGACAAATGCAAGTCGACAAACGCAGTATTTACACAACATGTGGGGCAAGCCGGGTCATAATATGGGCAAGCCGGGGCGAAACGGGCAAACTGGGGCAAAGTGCAGGTGCCACGTCATCTGATTTATGCGCCGATTTGTCATTGGTCCAAACCACAGTGACCTTTGTGTTACGACAATGTGTGGTCAAGATTTGGGTGCTCTAAGTTAGGTGGAAAATGGACTTTATGGTAGGAAATATTTCATCGGATTAGCAGTCGAATGGGACACGTTTTTGAAATAAAGAAATACATGTATTATCCTACTATACTCGTACTACGCTAACTGGTTTTCAACTGCATTCGGTTAGACTGGAAGCCGACCCCAATATAGTTAGGAAAAGGCTAGGCAGATGATGACTGTGATAAAAACGCTAATTAATTACCACCGTTTTTCCATTGCCTCTGGGCATCAAATAGCGCAAGATTTGCTATGTCAAAATGAACAAAACACAAAAATGATTCTGAAAAAGAAAAAAAAAACAGACACTAGAAACAAAATCCAAACTAATCAATCTGCCTAACCTTTTCCCAACTATAGTGGGGTCGGCTTCCAGTATAACAGGATGCAGCTGAAAACCAGTTAGCGTAGTACGAGTATAGTAGGATAATACATGTATTTCTTTATTTCAAAAACCAGTATTTTACATGGAGAGACAAAATCCAAACTAATATTACAAAATAATGCAAAAGTGAGTTTGTTTATTATACTTTCACGCTAAAACGACTGAACGGATTTAGATGAAATTTGGCACATGAGTAGACCATGACCTGGGCTACTTTTTAACCCGGTAGTACGTTCCCGTGGGATAATTTCCAACCACTAAGCAGGCGAAGCCACGTGCAAAAGCTAGTCATCTATAAACAAAATACATTAGGAGTTACTAAGCTTCCAATAAAATACGAACAGGAAACCCACCTACATAATATCCGTGTAGGGAATAAGATGCCAATATATCTCCGGTAATCTGTTAGTGTTGGCAACATTTTTGAGGCTGAAGACAAAGCCACTCGCGGGATTAGCGCAGTGATTAATTACGAGAAGCGTCTATATGCAAAGTGGGGTAATGTTGGTCATACCATACAATAGTGTGCGAGTTCGTTTGATTTTTTGAGATAATTTATTATTACGACAAAAATTAACTAACTTTTGAGTTTAGTTTAATGTTACATTTTTATGTGGAAAGATTAATACAATATTTTATTCCTATTAACCGCTTGAGTCCTAATGATGCACTCGATAAAAAAATTGCGAGGATTTATTTTTTATTTTCGTCTTTTTTTAAATGAGAAGCTGTCCATAGAAATCCTCAGTCCTCTGATGAACATTGGAATCCTTTTTGTTATCACTTTAAAGAATGGTTTTTGCCATAATCACCACTCTTATCAAAAATATTTGATGATATTTTTACCTGTAGGGGGGAGTCCCTGGTGTCCTGAAATACAAGTCACGGCTTAGTTTAGGCACTAGTCTCCCACAAATGAACATTGTCATCATCATAATTATTATTTTTCCATTTTTAAGTTTTAGTCATTAAGTGTTATTTGTGGAAGAAAAACATGATTTTGATTTTAAACAAACATCATGATTTTTTCGTCACAACCTATTTTCTTCCATACCATTTTTTGTCAACCGCGTAGTATAAGAAATGTGATATTTTTCTATACTCCTCCATCACTGATCCCTATATTCACCTTAATCCAGTTATCATATTAGTGTATCGTCAGCAACGTAGGACATAAAGCGAAGAACACACTCGGTGTCGGCTGGTAATTCGACTATTAATCACGCGACCGCGCGCCATGTGCAGTACTCACACTGCATCATAAATACTGGACGCTTTTAGTTCGTACGATACGGAGGCGATACCATTTTTTTTGTGATGATGAGATTGATAATAAGCAGACCTGGGTGTTGAAGCCCACTTCATCACGACTCACTAAAAAGTTTAGCGCTAAACGAATTAAAAACAAAATTGTTCTATTTCCGACAGTCGTTTGAAAGGTTTGATTTTTTTTCAATGAGTTTTTTTTTCCGGTTTATTACATGGGGCACGGCCGGGCGGCAGTCGTCTAGCGGATGTCTACAAGTCATAACGCAGAAAATTTGCTAATTTATAATGAAATTGCAATAACTTTTTTTATTTTCAATTTTTTTTTTTTTCTGGTTTTGTTATTGCAGAAGGTACCTATGTGCCCCTTTCGGATCGGTCAGGGGTTACATGGTGTATAAGGTGAACATCATCCCACCAAATGGTAGCTGAATGATAGTAGGTTACTGTTATTTTACAACACAAACTAAAACAGGAAAAACTTGGAAAAATTGGCTGGTTGACACTTTTTCAAGGAATTTTCAAGGGTTTTGGATCGTTTCGCTCTGTTACGATACCTGAGGCTCTAGAAAAAGTGACATTCTATCAGCGATAACGATGATGGAAAAGGCAAAAATGTATAGGACTGACATAAGCTATCGAAAAGCTTATGTCAATCCTGTTGAAAGTCTTTGTAGAAATACGAAACGCTTTCGAAGCGATTGTCACTTGTCTAGACCCTCAGATACTAAAATAAGCATCTCTCATACACACCAATCTATATTATGTAACTTTTCCAGCGGGACCATCGGTTTAACGTGTAATCCGAGACACGTTTTCATCCATTATATTGATCTTGTAAAGCAAAACCACATGCAAACCTTAAAAAAATATTACGAATATTTTCTGCCATTTTCCTAGAATATTCGAACTCAAATCGTGCATTATAAACAGCTTCTCCGAACCTTCATTTTTCACAGGCCACATGCATAGTTCACGAGGGAAATATTAGTAGGAAAAATGCTGAAGTTATATATTTATGTTCTACGTAGATGGGCTTGAATTAAAATTGTATGAGCTGAAAAACCGGCGGTGAAGGGATGAAATTAATGGGATGGGATGTGCCGACGACATCTTTGGGTCTTGCGAACTTGTGAATATGAAGAAAGTTGCTGATTTATTGTTTTACTGGACTTGGTTAGATATACGAGGACTTTTTTATTTGGTATCTGTGCTATGCGATGCTTTTGATATGTGGTTGTGGGCGAGTTAAAAAGGATGAAAATGGATTAAACAAATGAATTTGGTGACATGTTTAGGTACCAATTTTAGGCTGCGATTCCACCAGAGATGTGCGATGGAAATGTGTCGTGCTAGGATGTCTAGCTGTGCTGTGAAAATGTGTGGGGGGTTCCACCAAAGCCGTGCAATGAAAATGTGCCTACGAGGATGTGTAGCGGAGCTGTGAAAATGCGCATTAATGTGTGGTGCGAGGATGGGTGGACTGGCTGGTACAGTATGCGCAAACCTGGCAACACATTCACTCAACACACATTCCTCGCAACACATCCCTCGCACACATCCCTCGTACACATCCCTCGCACACATCCCTCGCTTGTTTTGTATGCGCAAAAATCTAGCTCCGCTGAGCCGTTTCCACCAGAGCTGTGCTGACCGAGGCGAGGTAAATGAAGCGATTCTATTAGTTCTTTACAAACACATCCCTCGCTACGCATCCTCGCACATCTCTGGTGGAAACGCAGCCTTAATGCCATACAATACTGTGTTGGCATTTGCCCTGCACTGAGAAAGTAAAATGATGATAAGCTACTATTTTTAGTTTAACAGGGACACCTCACAGTGAAAAAGTCGTTATAGTGGGGCTATCAATAGATACCTTCTCTTTATGAGAACAGCTGTTTGGACTGCAGTGACACAGTTACAGGCCTATATTTTATCTAAAATGTAAGCTAAAAACACATGAATATTCCATCGCTAACATTTTAATCCGATAGCATAGAGTTATGACATAATCCCAGTCTGCAAAACTGTTGCTATATCTATGTTTATAGTCCACACGTTTAGTTCAGCTAAAATAGTGCAAAACTAACAATAGTTTCAGTTGCAAGCCTATGTACCTATGTATATATGTATGTGTCGTGTATCTGGGTCAAAGAATCGGTATTGCAACATGAGGTGATAGTGATAGATTTTTGTTGGTTTGAGATTGTTTTATTGTGGTTTTTTGCTTTTTTGTAGCTGAAAGTTACAGGATCTTCACGGTTTATTCATAAAAACGGGGTACTGTTTTCTTTTTCTTGTTGATTTTTCTTCTTTTTTAAACAGGTAAGTGGTGATGACTTTTAATAATGGCAGACAAGAGGATGCCACTATTCAAAGTCAAAGTCAAATAATTTATTTCAAGAAGGCACATTAAAGGCACTTTTGAACGTCAAAATTTTATTCAAACTCTGGTTGAGTTTGAGTAGTACCAACTATCATTACAGGGCACGACGCTTGTGTCCCAGCAGTGGGAACATTGTAGGCTGGTTATGTTAATGCTTATGCCTTGTCAATTAGGTATATATGATTGGGTTAACCCAACAATGTCGTACATAAAGTGTGGCGGCATCTACATTGCCACATGCGAACTACGCATCAAAGACTTGACGTCACAAAAATCCTGACTTCAAATAAATCCGGCATCGCGCAATTAGAGTTTACCGCGCGCTGGACAATTATATACAAGAATCCAACATCAATCGTTGTCTGTCGTTTTCTATAGAGGATGACTGAACTTTACACCCTGTTCCTCATACTCTAGTAGTAAACCTCTTTTACCGACAAAAAAAAATCAAACATTGCACATATTTCCGTCGAACAACTAATACAGACACCTCTAATTAATAGTTAAGGTAGCAACTTCACAGCATATCAAAATGGCGTGCTGATCCATTTAATGGAAAAGCACACAGATTTGTCAAGCGAAGGTACGTAACGGCCCCAATTAGTGGCTCCGAGCTAACGAAGGGGAATTCCGAGGAAAACCCACCGGGGCTAATAAGGTAACCAGAGTACTGATCTTGTGGCGGAGCCTTTGATTTTACGGTAAGAGTTTTGTAGTGAAACAGTGGACGGCGAATGAATGTTGATGAATAGATTGATTATAAAGTGTTATTCGATTTTTCAGAAATGAGTAAATTTTTTTGTTATTGTAAGTTTCCTTTGGCAGATGGCTTGGCTTTGGTTTTCTTTGGATTCCAAGAGATACCTATAATATTACATTTCTTGAGTGTGTATTTTATTAAATAGTCGGTCCATATCTTTGTTAGTATTTTGGTGTTAGTAACAATGGTGCTTATAATTAAATATGTAGGTTAGTATTGAGCATATTCTTGCTAACGTTTACTAGGCTTAACGTTTAGTCGGCTGCAAGGGGCATCCAAATTAAATATTTTTTTCCTCAATTTGGAATCCCATAAATAATTAAAAACATGAATAATATTTTTTGTAACAGAATAAAACCCATGCATTCGTGCAAATAAGGACCATTTTGGCACACACACCTAACTGCTGCTCATGTATGTAAATCTGCTAATACAACAACACAACATCCCAGTTTTATTCCACACAACAAAAGCAAATCTCGGTGCAAGATATCTCCATGCATTGCTCTAATTAAGTTTAAACAAAACATGAATCATTAAAAGCGGTGTAATGTGCGCTGCGGGGGTGAAGGCGGGGGTGAGGAGGTGCGCATCCCCTCTTGATTTATACCCCGATTTGTCGTCGAGCCAAACCGCCCCTGATTCACCGCTGTAATGCCGTGTTTACTGATAAACACAGGAATACCGAATGGCCGTTGTAAATGAGTTTTCATTAAGTGGCGTATTTTTTAGGGGGTGAAAAGGGGTCGATTGGTTTCTCTAAATGAATGAAAGTATTGAGAGAAATTTAATGTAAAACTAAGAAAATAAAGGTGAGCAGTCGCTGGATTTAAGGTACGGAACAATTTCCTTATGCAAAAATGTTAGTGCGTTTATGTCAATCGTATGAACGAACATTACGTGAACGGAACGCATACCAAGCAAATTTTTAAGCTCTCTCCCAATGCGATCCATTGAATTCGCACCTAATATTGACCAAAAGCTCTTCTCTTTGATGAGCGGACTCTTTTTCTTAAATAGTTCTACTGAGCAACATTAGCTTGTTACCAGAAAACTAAGGGCTTTATGGCACTGGCTGCAGCTGGGGAGTTTTTTGCGCCACTTCTTCTTCTCAGCTAAAGCACTAGGAAGTGGTGAAAGGTGGGCGTTTTATTATTATTATTATGTCATTTATTTCAGGCTACGCCCATAGTGTCAGTAACAATGGTCTTAAAAGCTAGTGTTAGTCAACATACAAGTTTTATACATTCGTGTGGAGTTTCATCCAATGTCGCAGCATTGGAGACTCCCATCTATCTGCGAATAAACTCAAGATAGCGTTAGTACTGCCACGAAGACGAGCAAGCAGAGAAGCGCTTCTTTTTCGTATGATGGCCGCAAAACCATCTATATGCCTTTCCGCAAACATCCTTGACGCGCTGCATCGCCATGGCAGCCCCAACAGTATCCTGAGTGCGTTATTATACTGGACTCGCGGATCGCTATAAGCACGCAAACTATAACTAGTCCACAGGCTGCACGTGTAAAACGACGAGCAAAAACGCTTAAACAAAGTGATCTTGACCGCCTCTGCACATCGCGCAAACCTGCGGGCCAGCATGTTGCAGCGTACCGACAGCGATCTACGTTCCCTGTCAATGTCCTTGTTATTTTGATGTTCCTAAAGTGCTGATTCTCAGCCTAGTTTGAATATACTTTTGTTTTTTTTGGGCGTTTTGTGAGCATGTTTCCAGCGAGGCGATTGTGTACCGCGCTCGCTGCTTAAGCAGACACACAAATACGAAACAGTTTTTAAAAATCCACCGAGAGCCGTGAACGAATGCAGCCTATACCTACTCTAGAAACGCAAAATATGGAATAATCGACCAATAAATTAATATAATATTTTCCACACTACACTCAGAATTAGCATAACGTTTTATTTTTCAATACACTGTTTCCAGTATCGAATTAACTGAACCAGTTATTTAGGTTAATGGAAAAAATGCAGTCAAACTTTTAGCGAGCCAAAAATAAAAATTTATTGGTAAAACAAAACAGATAATGTGAACATGTGTTGATAAAACACTTTAAACAGCTGCCATGGAGTTTCTTGTGCTTTTTCTCCATGAAAAACTAGTTTTGCGAACGGAGAACCAGCTTTATAATTTTATTTTGTTCACCTGCAACACAAACGACTATCCACCCAAGATTTTATATCACAAATAAACACAACAGGCTATTTAAACCCATCCATTCTTACAAGCAAGTATAAAATCCAGCAGTGTAACTCTGAGAGTGGGTAAGTCGGTCATAAAGTAGGAGTATGTACGTGACCGCAGGCGCTGTGGCAATATAACTCATGAAGGCAGATTGCACTGTACCTGTAAGTAGTGTTTAGAGTGTTATTACACCTGTGTTTGTTGGTATATAAAATATGGAAGGCGCAGACTGGCGATTGGGAGGAGACTGATAGTGGTTGATGCTAAAATGTTTTTGTTGCACTTACTTACACAAGAAATATTCTGGAGACAATTGACTCTCAAAGTGGACCGATCTTTTTTATCAAAAGAAGTTACTAAAAAGTGACGAGAAAAGTATTTTCCGAGGTAATTGCAATGGACGTCGCGAATTTGTTAGACAAGCGTAGTGTATAAGACAACCTACCTATTCACAACCGATCGAGTCGCTATCGAATTCGATCGTTTAGGTTCGTTTAACGCTAGAAAATGGTACGTTTTGTGGTAGTAAATGTTTCAGTGGTGCATAAATTATTATTATTAGGTTCTAATAGAACCGACAAACGTTGTCCTGTCCAAAATTCAATCGTTCATACAAAATTCCCATAGAAAATGCACCAATATTACCGGCAACTTTCCAAATTTTTCGTTCCGTACTTGATTCGGACTATTATGAACATTTTAAAACGAAAAAAACATTACACTCCTTTTTGGGTAATCGTGTAAAAATAGCCAAATCAGCCAAGCCGTTCTCAAGTAATGCGCTTACGAACGAACAGCATTTCATTTTTATAGATTTTGAATACGCGCACACACAGACGGCGAGTGAAAAATTAAAAAATAATTCAAAATTCATTCTGCTATTGTGATAAGTTACTTAACTATGTCCATCTTTATTGAATTTGTTAACAGATATTCTGAATAAACAAAGGATGATGCCACGAAATGTATGAAAGCTGGTATCAGCTCCAATGGGAATAAATGATATATCATTACAAAAGGTTAGATTGGTGATTGTTTGGAAGATTTAGTACAAGAATTCCAAACGCCTTTGTCTTGATTCCTTGTCCGATCGAGGTAATATAGGATGGAAGTTGAGATGGGAAGCTTAACCGTTGTAACTACAGAAAAATGTTTTTCATACCGTGCAATTATTAGATTTTATTTTTTTATTGATTTAGGATTATAAATACATAATAGGTAAAAGGAAAATAAAATATTTTTTTAAAGGATATTAAGTAAAGATAACATTTAAAGATACTTAAATTAAATTAAATTATAACTAGCTTATGCCCGCGACTTCGTCCAGGTGAAATTTCTTGTTCCCCCGACCCACTGCGTCGCATCGTATCGCCCGCCCGCGCTTTTAATTCGTTTTCGCTTAGCGTTATTTCTGACTTTTTTATTTTTGCTCGGCTCCTAACGATCGTAGCATGATGATAAATAGACTATAACCTTCATCAAAATTGAACTATAAAATGCAACAATAACTTTTCTTTGAGAGATTAGCCCGTTCAAACAAAAAAGCAAACTCTTCAGCTTTATTATTAGTTTATATATTTCAATTACCAACACGGTGTCATCAATAACAACACAATTAAGCACACAGCGAACACGACACTCCCGTGTTGATGTCTAGTGTGGGCTCATTAAAATGAATTATATGAGTCGGTACATGGCCGGGCCGTTGTAAATCATTGCTCACTTGTGCTAAAGTTGTTCGTTTTATAGAATGGGGATTATTTATTGGGAGTTTAGGCTGGTGGCTAAATATTATATGTAGTACTGCCTAGGTTGGTAAGCTGTGTGTTTGGTGGATAATAATAATAATTATTTATTTATTGACCAAAATAAGAAACACATATTATTACAAAATTGAATATTGACAATATACAGTAAATAATGGCTTAAATTCGTAATATACAAACTTTGGGACTATCTTCATCCGAAATAGGTGGTAAACCTGTATCTCGAATTACATTTGATCCCCATAAATAAATTGTAAATATTTAGTAGGTAGCCATGTTTAAAGTTGTAAACTTTATTAGATTGCCATGTAAGAAGATTTAGGAGCCAACATTACGGCATAGGAACTATTTGATGAAACGAACTCTAGCGTTTACTACAATCCTGTTATTCCGTGTTGTGTAAATAAGACAGATGCATTGTTCTTCATCTTCCATTTTGTGCGATTTCTGAAAGAGAAATTATAAATATTTTGAGGGCGTGTTTGACAACTTTTAAATACTCAATGATACTAATGTATCGCCATCTATGTGCAACACTAGAAGATATTATTATATCATTGAACCACTCCCGACCAAGGCCATAACGTTTAAAACGAATTAAAAAAGTTATTTTAAAGAAAGAGCGTTCTACCTCACATGAACACCTGTTTTTCACAGCAAAAACACAGGTGACACAAATAAAACCATCCAAATTAAAACAAAACGTAACAAATAAAACTTTGTGAACATTACTTTGTCCAATTACCTCAATGTTCAAATAAATGAAGTAAACTTCCCTAATTAGAATTTACTTTTCAGGGGATGTTAAATGGGAGATATTTCACGATACCCCGCCAAGTTACTGAGTAAATACTCGTTCGTACACTGCGATCATAGCTTTGACGACGACCAGCGTCTTTACAAGTAGATCATCACTTATTGTGACTGCCCAATATAAGCAGAAAACCGTGCCCGGAAAACCATGTCCTAAAGTATCTGGTGAAAGTGTAAACAAACCCATTCAGGATAAATTCTATTAAAAAAGTAGTGAAGATTAAAATGTTATGTAAAAAAGAAGAATTATGTTTATTTGTCACAGATATACGTGCAAACAAAACGATAATTAACTGGAATATTAAAGATAAAAATAAAAACAAACAAAATAGGTTAGATATCTCACCACCTTTTCCAACGATTATTGTGTCAATAAAATTATTAAAATTAAAATTGAAAAATCATCGACGAAAATTGAGGTCATAAAATTAACCTTAATTTTCAAATAAAAAAGTTTCAGGTATTTAAGATAGATAAGATAAGATAAGATAAGATAAGAAGATAAGAATAATTTATTTGTGAAACATAGGTAATTACATACAAAGATCTTAAAAATTAGGTAGTGCGCTATGTTTTGCCAATGGTGACATACAAATGATCAACATTTAAAATAAAAAATAAAAACGATTGATTGGTTAGGTCCTATTGAATTACAATGATACCTTTATTACATTATAAATAATTGTTTAAATAGGTACCCAGTTATAACGCATATTAGCGCGTGCATGCAAATTACATTTTATTACAATTAAGAGTCAATTTTATTTCATGTCATTTAAATTCAAAAGATTAGTATTAGTATAATGTTAAAATGTACATATGTCAGGATTAGATTATTATAGAGATTTGTCATCAAGAAACTCATCTAAAGAATAATAACATCTTTCAAGTAATAACCCGTTAAGTGTTATTTTAAACTTTTGCAATGGCATACATTTTATTTTATAAGGAATCTTATTATATACTTGTGGAGCAACACCAAAGAAGCTTTTCTTCATTAGAGAAGTTTTACATTTAACAAGGCATAATTCATTTATGTACTGGGCACGTATCGGTGTTCTCTTTACTGCACATATATTTTTAAATAAGTGTGGATTTGTTTTTACAAATAATGCAGTTTCCAGGATGTATAAAGGTAGAGGTAATATTTTTAACTTTTTGAAATATGGAATGCAACTATCTGTTGTTTTTAAGCCACACATTGCACGTAAACACCTTTTCTGCATCCTGAATACAAGTTCCCTATTTGTTGACTGTCCCCAAAAAATAACACCATATCGCAGAACTGAGGCGACTAGTCCATGATAGGCAGTTAACAGTGTGTCCATATTTACTTTTTTTGAAAGTTGGGATAGCAAATACGCAGATTTACTCAATCGCTTACATATTTCCTCCAAATGAGGTTTCCAAGTAAGTTTATCATCTATAGTTATACCTAGGAACTTTGTTTTACTAGCTTCTTCTATTTTAGAATTATCATAAGCGACATTGACTAGTGGTTTCTCAAGCCAAAAAAGTGAAAGTGCATAACTTTGGTTTTATTTAAATTAATTATAAGATTATTATCATTATGCCAATTTATTATTTTATATAGAGAATTATTAATGTCATTTTGATAATTTTTTGGATTGTTACATTCTATAATGGCCGTGCTATCATCTGCAAAGAGTACCATTTTTTGTCCTGTGGATTTTGGGAGGTCATTGATGTATATCAAAAAAAGCGGTGGACCCAAAACGCTACCTTGAGGCACGCCATATTTTATGTACCTTGCGTCAGAGGTATAGGTGGTTTCCAATTTGGTTAAAAGACATATCCTAGAGATTTCCGTACATTGTAGTCTATCACTTAGGTATGATTCAATAAGTTTAAGGATGTTTCCTCTAATGCCATAGCCATGTAATTTTTCAAGTAGAATTTTATGATCCACAAAATCAAACGCCTTCGTCATGTCTGTATATATCGCACAAACATGATTTTGACTTTTATCGACAGATGTCATGACACTGGATAATAGGTCAAATAGTGCCATATTAATATTAACATTTTTTCAAAATAGTTTAAATTTTTCAAAATAAGTATAAATGAATTATAAATTATTTTCTCTATTGTTTTTGAAAATACCGGTATTTTTGCAATTGGTCTATAGTTTCTAACATCAGTTCTGTCATTTCTTTTAAAAATGGGCTTAATGATTACTTTTTTAAACTATTAGGGAATATACCATCAGCAATACATAAATTTATGACATGTGATAGTGGTGGTGCTATAACTTCCTTGACATATTTAATGACTTTGGTTGATATGCCATCGTATCCGACAGTATTCGTATTCTTGAGGCTGTTAATTACTTTAATTATGTCATCATCTGCAACAGGCAACATAAATAATGACTGTGACGCCACATTTTCTTTAACCGATTTTTTTGTCGACGTACAATTCGTTTGTAGATTGTTTTCAACAACCTCAATAAAATATTTATTGAATTCATTGGCTATATCTATGGGGTGCGTTAAAATCAAATTATCTTTTGATATTGATATTATTGGTTCTTGGGGCAAGCAAAATTTTGATTTGTTAATTACTTGCCAGGCTGCTTTTGATTTGTTTTGTGAAACATTTATAAAATGGTTATTTTGGGCTTTCTGGGTTAATTTTATTATTTTCCTGTAAAGTGTGGAATACTTTTTAAAAGCTTGTTTATTTTTTGAAATAGGGTTAAGTCTATAAGCCCAGAGTAGCTGTCTCTGTTTCTTACTACATAATTTAATTCCACGAGATAACCATTTAGTCTTTTTATTAGTATATATAGTGACATTTTTTTCCGGAAAGCATAAACGATATAATAACAAAAAGTCATCTTTAAAGTTTTCATAAGCCTCATTTGCATCTTTGGCTTTGTACACTTGCAAGAAAGATAAACATTTCAAGTGATTTTTTAATTTGGACAAATTACGTGCTGAAATGTCTTGTTTTTTAGTTTTCCAGAATTTTAGCGTGCAGATTTTATTGATAGGTACTTTGAGTAACTGAGAAGTATGATCTGAAAGAACTAGATCCATTACTTCCGCTTTGCATTCTTTTCGGTAAGAGTGTGCAAAGTTGTCGATGCAAGAGTTACTACTTAATCGGGAATGTGCGAGTGCGATCATAGAGAACAGACGTGTCGAACAGTTATTTAAAATAAACAAATAATCACTTACGAAGTCGTGACCTAGTTTTTTAGTGCAATAGCCGGTAATAACGCAAACTGTCTCGGAAATTAGGTTTGTGTAAAGTGTGTGTTTCTTTGATGATGATCCATGATTAGCACGTAAAGAACCTGTTTACAATGGATGACAGTCCATTCAGCCCAAGAAGTAGGTGTGCTCGCTCCCCGCCAGCTACACCCGTGCCCGCAGGCGTACCCGCTGCAACCCCTCAAACAACGACAAGTCAAAGGAACAATGACCTGGATACTATACCGACTGCAGAAGTCCAAAACTGGATGATTAATATTGAGCAGAGCCTGAAGGAGGTGTGCGCTATTGCAGCAGATGGCAAGCTGAACATGGATCAGAAATTGCGCATCAGTGCCCTATGCCGGAAGGTTGGCCATGGGACATCACAAATGGCCGTCCAGTACCAGTCCATCAAAGCAAAAGCTGTCCAATTCCACCATGCTATTATACATTTAGAAAGTAAACTTGACCTTTCGCAGCAGCTACAGGAGCTTAAGTCGAGAATCGGGGATTCAATGAAACCTGCCCTAGGACCATCCTTTTCTGATATGGTAAAGAAAGGTGCCAACAACTACATCCAGCCAATTAACTTAAGTTCAGTAGCTATATATCCGAATGACAAATTGAAGACCAGTGATGAGACAAAATCATTGGTCCAAAAAATTATTTGCCCCGAAAAAATGCAACTTCACGTGAGGGGCCTGCGCAAGACAAAAAATGGTGGAGTGATTATAAGCACAGAGACGAAGGACGACATCGAAAAAACTGAGACAATCGGTGCAGCTCACAAAATCGGGCCTAACGGTTGACGAGCCTCATAAAAGAAAGCCCAGAGTAGTCATCATAGGAGTGCCGACAGCCATGACAGAAAATGAAGTCTTTACATGCATGTACCATCAAAACTTAGCCGAAAAACTTCAGGACTGCAGCCTTGAGTCATTTTTGACCTCTATAAAGCTAAGTCATAAGTCGGGTAAGAAGGACGCCGAAACCTGCAATTATATCGTAGAAGTATCTCCGGTCATTCGAAAAGCCCTGATGTCAAAGGAACGTGTATTTGTGAACTGGTCATCGTGCCCTGTCAGAGACTTTACTTTAGTCACACGCTGCTATAAGTGTCAGCAGTATGGACACGCTGCAAAGTCATGTCGACAGACATCTTACACCTGCGGCCACTGTGGTGATCAAGGGCACTCGATCAAAGAATGTCCGAAGAAGGCAAATGAACCAAAATGCGCTACTTGTTCGTATTTTAAAAAGCCAGACAAACACTTAACAGGTGCTACTGACTGCCCGGCGAAAATAATGGCTGAAAAAAGATACATAAATTCTATTGATTATGGAGGCGCCTAAGAGCGCCGTTTATAAGTTATTTTTTTTAGACCTTTTACTTATCTTTATTTTATTTTAATTTTTCGCTTTCTATTCTTTTATTTCATATGATAGACACGCTAATTAATGACTTAGATAATTTCTCTGTATCCGAGTCTAAAGTTTGTGATGTAGAACAATGCAAACAATATCTTTCCGACTATAAAACTCCGTTAGCCATACTAACACAAAATATTCGTAGCATATTTAAGAATTTTGATAGTTTTTGCACTTTTCAACAGCGGTTAAACATGAATTGTGACATAATTGTTTTGACCGAATGTTGGCTTGCCAAGCAATATAACATACCATTAATCACGGGATATAATATGTACAAAAGTAGTATAAATTACAATCAAAATGATGGGGTGATCGTTTATGTCAGAAATGATCTGAGTGTCTCCGTTGAAGAACCTATTATGGTCGACTGTAACAGTTTGTTAGTCAAAATTGGATCAGAATTTGCGATATTAACAATATATCGGCCTCCCTCCTTTAAAAATATCAGCAATTTTACTAACTCTCTGAATGACACCTTGCAAAACCTGTCATCCTTCAAAAACACGATTGTAATTGGTGATATTAATATTAATATTCTTCCAGGAAGTGCTGATGCATCTGCTCAGGACTACCTCAACCTATGCGCCTTTCATGGCTTGCTCCCCGCACACAATTTTCCTACTCATCAAAGTGGCTCCTGCTTGGATCACATCATGCTTAAATCGAATTTCCCTTCACTTGCACTTATTGTTAACTCAACAATAACCGATCACAATGCTGCCCTATTAATCATAAACTGTAAATTACGTAAACACAACACTCGCACAATTTCTAAATTAAACATAAATAAACTTGAAGAAGATTTACGCGTCATCAACTTTGATCCAGTCTACAATTCTGCTGATCCGCAGTTTTGTATGTTGTATGTAATAGAAAACATACGACATGCAATTCAGAAAAATACAGACATATCAAGATTGAGCCGTAAAAATTGTAACATAAAACCCTGGATCACGACAGGTCTAATTCGTTGTATGAAACATAGGGATAAACTGCACATGAAGGCTAAATCTCATCCAGATAATCCAATATTGCAATTGTCGTACAAAAGGTATCGTAATTTCTGTAATGATCTCCTCAAAAAGGTTAAAAGCAACTACGATAAATCTGCACTGGAAAAGGCTGGAACAAATAGTAAACAGATCTGGAAACATATTAAAAATATAACATATACCTCGAAAGAAAATGAGTCATCTTCAGGTTTATTAAAAGCGCATTCGACACCGCTGACATCTGCTAACTTAGCAAATAATTTCTTTGTTAACGTCGGAAAAAATCTGGCAGAAAGAAATCGGGTACAATCACACTACCTAACAAGCACGCTTTTTGCATGTAACCACACCTTAACATCCTTCACCCTGCTAGATACTGACGAAAATGAGGTAGAACGAATAATCATGACTTTGAAAGACGACTGTGCAGTTGGTTGGGATAACATATCGAATAAAATCATCAAACAATTCAAGAATATTTTAGTACCACCACTGACTTATATTTTTCGAAAGTGCCTTTCTTTGGGTATTTTTCCCGAGTGCCTCAAAAAAGCAGTTATTGTCCCTGTATACAAAACAGGCAGTAAACAGCAAGTAACAAATTATAGACCTATTTCTTTACTGCCTTCTATGTCAAAAATTTTGGAAAAGATAATAAATAAAAGATTGTTTAAATATCTGGAGGATAAATCAATTTTGTCGGAGCGTCAATATGGATTTAGACCTAAAATTTCAACTGCCGATGCCGTACATCATCTGACTGACTTTCTAGCCCAGGAACTTGACATGGGTAACCACACAGTAGGAGTTTTCCTGGACCTCGCCAAGGCTTTTGACACAGTCTCCATTCCTATTCTGTTGCGCAAGCTTGAGTCAGTTGGCATAAGAGGCATTCAACTGAAACTTCTCAAAAGTTATTTAGAAGACCGAACTCAGTGCGTAAAGATAGGCAATGTTCTCAGCGCAGACGAAAAAAACACGTCCTTTGGTGTTCCCCAAGGAAGTATTTTAGGACCTACTCTATTCTTGATATACATAAATGACCTTTGTAAACTAAACCTAGAGCACGGCACTATAATATCGTACGCTGACGACACTGCCCTCCTTTTTTCTGCTGAATCGGAACATGAAGTCTACAAGTTTGCGCAACACGGTTTCAATATTGTAAATAAGTGGCTTCAACATAACTCACTAACACTAAATGCGGCTAAGACAAATTATATTAAGTTTTCAATGCGCAAACCAACATCTGTTTTGCCCTCAACGATGTATGCTCACTGTTGTATGGTCCCTGCAGATTGCTTGCTCACGTGCCCCAATATTAATATAACTAATAAAATAAAATATCTGGGAATTATAATAGATGAAACCCTATCTTTTAAACAGCACATAGAAGCTTTAAGTAATAGAATGCGTAAGCTAATTTTCGTTTTCAAAAAACTACGTTATATTGCAGACCCAAAATTAATTAGGCGAGTTTACTTTGCTCTCTGTCAGTCAATTTTGACTTACTGCATTACCTCTTGGGGTGGAGCAGGTAAAAGTTTGCTACTACCTATCGAGAGAGCCCAAAGAGCAATTCTCAAGGTGTCTACTTGCCGCCCTTTCCTTTTTCCCACTAACCTACTCTATGAAACCTGTGAAGTACTAACAGCTCGACAGTTATTCATAATGAGCATTGTATTAAAACAACACGCAGCCCTCCCCTACAGCACTGAATTTACTAAAAAGAGACGGAAAGACATAGTTTGCCCTAGAAAAAGTACAAAACATGCTTTTGCAGCCAAATTTTTTGTCTTCCTAGGACCATTACTTTATAACAGACTAAATGCGAGAGCCAACATTTATTCACTTAACTATAATAATTGTAAAAGAACTCTCAAAGAAGCTCTTCAAAGTATGTCCTATGAAGATACAGAGAAATTATTAGTTGTACTTAAATAAAAATTGTATTTGTACTAATTAAGTTTAGCTAAGTTAGGTTTTGTAAGAATTAAGATTTTATATTTATTTATTGTGTATTTACACCTTTTTACATACCTATTAGATGACTAGATTTTTATATTTAAGTATGTGATTATTTAGAAATACTATGCCTTGCCTCGCCTGAAACACAGGATGACCTAGTTCAGGCACATAAAACTGTTTGATTTTTCGTAGATTTAAGCAAATTTGTATTTAGTTAGTTACCTTTTTACCAGAATAAACTTTTATTATTATTATTATTATTAATCTAGTCGGTTCATAAAGAGCCAGTTTAAGATGATATTCCAAAAGAAAATTTTCAAATTCTAATGTAGTTTTAAAATAAACAAGTCAAAACACTGGTCTGTCGAATGTAAATCTTTCGTCAAACTCCATACAGGGATCCAGCAGAATATCAGCGTCAGGTATATTTGCCTGACACATGCTGAGTTGGACTCCCATTTGGTGCAACGTTGAGACGTACACCGCACTTTGTATGTTTCGTTTTTTTTTTGAAAGTGTGTCATAGACAATATTCTCATCACTGTCTTTTTTTTTTCTTTTAATGTTTCAATTCTTTTCTTTTTTTTTGTATATTGGCACCCAGCTGTTTATTAATGTTATAATCTAACCGTGTTTTTGTATGTTGTGCTGTCTTTTGTGTGCACCAAATAAACGTTTTATCTATCTATCTATCTATACATAAATGTCGTGTAAAACGTGTTTAACTTAAACAAATGATAAACATGGATTTGTGGTAAGGTAATGTGTACCTAAGTGGCGCTACAAAGTGGAATCCACAAGCTAATTTCCTGATTCATTTGTTTACACATTCATCGGATACTTTTGGAACAGATCATGTTTGTCAAATTTTAAATCTCATACCATAACAATAAAAATAAACGAAACAAAATAAAGCAGCTGAATACAACAAAATCTGGCCTTGCAACGCTCACAAAAGGAACCGGCAAAATAATAAGAACCGTATTAAAAATCTAACATACTGCAGTCTATACCGCACAGTAGGCCGAACTTAAAAACTCTGGACAAAAAACGCCGACCGACGCTAGTCGGTTTAACTGCCAATATCACTGTCATTTGTCTCTGGCCAGCTCTGCGAAACAAAAATTTACAGTTCCCAAACCTTATAGTGAACTTTACTACGTTCAAAATTAAGGTAGATTTTCTGTATTTGGGGTGTGAAATAATAAAATTGTACGCCAATAACAGGCTCTCAGTGACATGTACGTTTTGAAAGCGTTTCGCTTTATGTCTCTAATTGAGTTAGGCACTGAAATATTTTTGAGTGGTCATATTGAAGTTTTTGACTTAAATGGTTTAGTTTGTGCAAATAACAAAGAGGTTTGTCATTGAAGTTTTCGTCGAATATTCGATAAAGCGTAGTACATGTTTGACATTTTATGGGTGTTTCATGAAATATAAACTGATGTAATGTTTTGTTAGTTTGAGCTCGGAGGGATGAAGCATATTTGTATAAACGCAATAAATTCATCGTGCATTGTTGGAAATTTTATTATTGGCTGTTATTTGAAATATTTTTATCGTTCGAAATTGGGTGGATTGTTTTATGATATTATTATTAATATTTACCTGTGTGTGATGAATAAAAATAAATACCTACATGTCAGGAGACAGACCTACTCACAGTAATACTGTTGTACTGTTAAATACATCCTGAATTGAAAATCTTATCAAGACACGTATTGAACCATGCAAAAACATAAAAGGCTATTTCCGAGGAAAATCTGTAGCTTATAAAATATCAAAAAAAAAAAAAATCTGCGATAGTGGTAAGATTTCAATTTACAAAGCAAAATAAACATTAATTATAAGGAACGTTATAACGTAACGCAATTAATTTTAAAAAAAGTAAAAAAAAGGAATAAACTTTTACTGTTAATGTTTAATGAATTCTCCATCAATTACAATTAACGCAACATTTTTCCTTAATGAGAAAATTATGTAACTGTTTTAAACCTTACGAGCGAGATTATTTGCGAAATTGTACTTACCGTAAGTAAAATTTAATGTGCTCTTGGAAATCTGAACAAGCTTATTTTGTGGGACTTTGGTAAAAAAAAAAACTTTTGAATTAATCATCATCTGCCTAGCCTTTTACCGTTGGGGTCGGCTTCCAGTCTAACCGGATGCAGCTGAATACCAGTATTTTACAAGGAAAAAAATTAAGAAAGAAAATACAATTAAATAAGGCAGACTAAAATTATTCAAATAAAAAGTGTCAAGTGCATTGTAGGAAATTAGCAGGAAAGTGTGCCTGAAGGCTACTCCAAATAGGCCCAGTTTACCTATTTCAGACAACAGTTACTAGTCTCTGACTACGCTACGCTTGCCGGGGTTGGTCCTTGGATGGGTGACCATCTTTACATATCGAGACTCCTCCGTGCCTCGGACAGCACGTTAAGCTGTTGGTCCCGGCTGTCAATTGTGGATCTTTGACAGTCGTTACGGGTCGTCAGAAGCCCGAAAGTCTAACAACCAGTCTTACCAAGGGGTATCGTATTTCCCAGTTACTGGGTTGTGGAGATCCGATAGGCAGTCGCTCCATGTAAAATACTGGTATTCAGCTGCATCCGGTAAGACTGGAAGCCGACCCCAACATAGTTGGGAAAAGGCTAGGCAGATGATAGTTACTAGTCTCTGACACTGGTCTTCAACTAGACCTGAAGTGTGAAGTGTAGGATGTTAATCAGTTTTAGAATTGGTCGATGTGCATGTGATGACGGGATGACTGAAGAGGCACATTGAAGAAGATTTAGGCGACTGGTACATATAAAAACTAGTACTGGAAGTGAATTCGTCAAAAAAATAAAAAATTAACACCGATGAAGAAGAACCATCGACACGAAAAGAATAAGAAGCCACATTTTAGAATCTATCCGGTAGTATTTGCGTGATACTAGTACATACATTTATATAAACATACGTAAAATAAATAAAAAATCGGCATTAGAATCGTTTCCCAACATAGTAGCACTATCTTTTTTTTAAAAAAAACCATGTCCGTTTTTGAGTTCGCTACGTACGCACTTACTCGTATAAATTATACAGCTAAGTTCTGCTCAGCTAAGATAAGCAAAGAAGCAAAAAAGTTAAGCTTTAATCTCCTAAAAATAAAATAAAACTATCAACTACTTTAATTCTACACATAGTCCACGAAAAATATATACAACTTCAAAGTTTCCTTTCTCTCGCAATTCAAACTATACTTTTTAATTTCACAGTATAAACCACAACCCGTAATTGTTTTCCTTTGTCGCAAAGCAAAAACCACAGTTTTCAATATCCTCTGTCTCAGCTGAGCAATTTTCATAAGAAATTACTATTTCACAATCAAAATGGGAACAATTGTAGATTGTCAACCGCCGCTGTCAAAGTTGACAGTTGCTGTCAAGCTATTCAAAAGACAAGATGTTCTGAAATGTCCTCATCTTTTTTGCATTTCTCATTTATCGGATTTTATACGTACTTTTGTTTTTTTTTCTTGACATCTTTGGCTTATTAAAATGATTCAGGTTTTTATTTAAAGAGGGATGATAAAGTGGACAGTGAGTGTATTTAATAAAATACTGCCTACGTTTTTTGGCTTTTTGTGAAATCTTTTTTGGTTAATGAAGTTTTGTACATTTCTAGCAAATCTTGTGGGTGTCATTTCAATGTAATTAAAAAGCCTTTAACATGAACCTGTGATTTAATTTTAAACAGAGTACACAAGCAAAACTACTGTTATGGCAGAGCCCCTAAAATAATAACAGCACATAATATTATGTCCTTACATCAAACCCATAGAAACACATAAGTACAATTGTGGTGTAACTATTTATTAGTTTTTTTTTTTGTCCTCTTTGGCAACTGAGCCGATGTCGACTATTCTGCCAGCGTCTATTTAAGTAAACACTATCTCAAGACATCAGCAGCGGCAGTCGCTGTCACTAATGTCAACTGTCAGTTCACTACGAATGGCGGGAAATGGTTAAAAGTGCAGCGTGCCTGCACGAGAGGCTTGGTGAGGGAATGAGCCAGTGTAGTGATATAATATCGCTTAAATGCGGGATAAACAGGATTCTACAACAATAAATACTCGTTTCCTCACACAATCATAAATATCCCATTCAACTTTATAATCACAACACATGAATCAAGCTGTCGACGAGCGACGCAGTATCTTCTAAACAGTAAATCCACCAAGTTTTTAACGAGGAAAGTAACCATTCCCGAACTCATTCTACATTATATTGCCGTAAACAAACGTGCCACATGTTGCAAAAGTACCTCATACTTTTCTCACGTACTGGAAATAAATGACTTGAAATTGCCGTAACTCTTTTAGACTGTGGCAACATTGTATCGCGTTGGGTCCACAGTCCACATATTTTGTTACTAATTACGTTTTTTACGAGGGACTTTTTACAGCGATACTGAAAGGTCCTTAAATTATGTTTTAACGTATATTGGTATTCGACCGTTCGGTGGTAATTATTGTGTGCCTGAAAATTTAGTGGCGTTCGGGAAACGGGTCTAAATTATCATGAAAGGTTGTGTCTGTATTCAGGTTAACAAAATTATTTAGAAATTTTATCACGGGTACCTAATTTAGGTTTATACAAGTAACAAAATGTGTTTATTAAATAAACAAACCCTAAATTAATAAATAAACCCTGCATGTTGTAAACATGTACGGTTTATTTATTATTGTACTAGGTATATTTATTTTTCTCTTTTATTTTCTGCATTTGACAGGGGTTTTTTAAAAGCTACCAGTTTATAATTAAGCTGTTTCTACTCACCATCTAAAATAATCAACTTTATTAAAGTTAACAGTTAGTAAAAACTGAAAATATATGAGATAATTAAATACTTACTTTAGTATAATACTTACTTTAGTTAATTTAGTTATTTATACTTAATCTATATTCCACAGCCTAAAAAATATCTGCAGGCCAGTACATCTAGTTTTTCTTCCATCTCCAACCTAAATTAAACTTACCTTAATTTCGCACCAATCTTGCAGCAACTTCCCAAACTGATTCTATTTACGACATTTTAGTTTAATTAAGAATTTATGAAAGTTGTCCTCGTTTCCACGGTGTTCATTTTAAAACGTCGTAACTGTATTTCGTGATTGTTCGTCCAAGTAATTGCGAAGTCGGAACTATCCTGTATTTAGTTGTAGCGACGACGGTTTAACGCCTTCTCTGACTCGTTATGAATAGTAATTTTTGGGTGTACTGAATTTTGTAGTCTGTGTCTATAATAAAGTTTTTTGTAGGAAGCGCTCCGTATGCTTTCCGTAAATGAAGTAAATAATATCATTATTTTTATTGTTGGTATTTTATATTATTTCTTGGAAAATATATCAGTGAGCGTTACACGTGTCTGTTTATTTTATTTGATAATTCTTGTTTACTAATGAGATTTGAGGGGCTTGTAGCTAAGTAATAACAGCCGCACGGGTCGATCGTTAAGATTAAGCTACGCTTGCCGCGGTTGGTCCGTGGATGGGTGACCACTTTACATTTATTTATTAAATACTAGTAGCACCCCGCGGTTTCACCCGCATATGTCTCGATCCCGTGGGAATATCAGGATAAAAAGTATCATATGTGTTAATCCAGGTTATAAACTATCTGTGTGCCAAAAGGACATTGTTGTAAATGGTCCTAGGACCAACAAACATCTGACGTGTATAATAAATAAAAATATAATTTAATAAACAATTTGCGAATAACAGACAGACACGGAAATTCTGCGTTTTATAATAAACAATTAAAAGAGATAAAACGATTTACGACTTAAAATAAAAAATGCTGCCATCTTTGACAATTAGTTTTGACATGACAATGTCAATTAGTGATGCCCAATCTTTTATTTCACACACATCGAGAGCGGTAAGATAGGTAAGTACATAAGTACTTAAATGTTTTACTTAATCTCTTAGCTTCACTAGCAAACTGGGCAATAGAAATAACATTAGGGACAGGCATTTACTAGCATGTAGTTCTATAGGTACCTATTGAAAGCATTGTTTCTTAGTAAATATAACCTCAAAATCTTCGTTTTCTATTTAAATAAATTCTTCCTGCGACCTGTCCGTCATTAAACTTTGTCTTCATGGGCTTTTACTTGTAATTTAGAACACGCAAAATAATTATCCTTCGCTGTTGCGGGGCGAAAGATGTATGGATGCAGAACAATCTCCATCCAAATCGGTCCAGTAGTTTTGCGTGAAGTAACAAATATCCATCCATCCATCCATCCATCCATCCAACCATCCATCCATCCATCCATCCATCCATCCATCCAACCATCCATCCATCCATCCATCCATCCATCCAACCATCCATCCATCCATCCATCCATCCATCCATCCACCCATCCAACCATCCATCCATCCATCCATCCAACCATCCATCCATCCATCCATCCAACCATCCATCCATCCATCCATCCATCCATCCATCCATCCATCCAACCATCCATCCATCCATCTATACTTACAAACTTTCGTGTTTATAATATTAGTTAGATTAGATAGTTAGAAGTTAGATAGTTAGATACCAAGAAAGCCTCGGAAAGCACGTTAAGCCGTTGGTCCCGGTTGTCATTCGTGGATCTTTGACTGTCGTTACGAGTCGTCAGACGCCCGGAAGTCTCACAACCAGTCTTACCAAGTGGTATCGTATTACTCAGTAACTGGCTTGAGAAGGTCAGATTGGCAGTCACTCCATGTAAAATACTGGTATTCAGCTGCATCCGGTTAGACTGGAAGCAGAGACCAACAGAGTTGGGAAAAGGATAGGCAGATGACTAATAAGATCTAAGAAATTGGTTTTAAATAATAAAAAAATACTATAAGTAAATAGGAATACAAAGAATTTTAGAGATTTTTTGTAACTTTTCTCTTCTTTTAACCTTTAAAAACACATTATCCAAATAAAAATCTTCCACTAACACAAAGCACTCACATACCCAACAAAAACCACGGAAACCCGAACTCTCCAAAATGAAATTGGACAACGTCTTAACGGGAACATTTTCGGTGTCCAACGACTTCCACTGCTGGCCAGTTTAACCCACTTAGCTGGATAGTTGGCTTAAGTTCCCTAATTCAATAACCCACTCAGAAACGAATCGAATTAAGTGAGGAGTTAATTTTTAAAATGGCAAAAGGGTTTCGAGCTTCGTCATGCGAATTTTGCTCATGAAATGAAATAACGTTGAAAAGGCGGGATGGTTTAATGTTTGTATAGGAATAGTAGGTAAATATTGAGGGTTTTTAGTTGTTTAGTACAAGACTTTTGAGGTTTTAGTCTTGGAATTAAGAAGATTAGCATTATTATGTATTTAGGAAGTGGGTTAGTACTGAGGTGCTTAGAATTACAAATATTTTGAAAAACCCAAATAGAAATTGTGACCGTAATTTGATTTATGGTTGTTAAAAAAACATGTTAACGTAAAGATACCTACTATTCAACGTGACAAGACTGGTCATACTCGAAAGTTGTGATAGACAAGCGTATTGTTGGTCACAGTACTAACATGTTTTCAATACCATTGCAGGGCCCAAAGAGTATTAACCACTTGAGAGCTGATAGACCGATTTCGTCTTGGTACACGAGTCACCACTGCGGGCCGGGGGACGAAGACATTACAGCGGTTGTGATTGGCCGATGCAACAATGTCAGGACGAAAGTCCCAAACATAGTGAGGCACAAGTCAGTTTTGCAACAATAATATCGATATCGATAAAGTCGACGTCGATTCGACGATTTCGTAATTGAACAATCATTAATTTGAATTTCACTTATGAGAATTTATTGTTCTATCCTAATCTGCTGTGAAATGCCTTGAATAAACAACGCTATATTTATTTGGAATAAAATTTTCTCTGTGAACTGCATTAATCCACTTTTTTAAGGTTACGGAATATTTTGAAATCTAAAATGTAAACAGTACTTAATGTAACTTTTTTACCATTAGGAATATTTTATCGTCTTACTCGTAGTTGCTTTATTATGAAGTTATCACAACACTCTCCAGTATAAGTGCAGATAGAAAGGGACAGACGTATTGCAATACCCTAGTGAGAGAAAGGGACTTTTCAAAAATACATCAACGCGGTGTACTTTTATTGTGGCCCTTTACGTATCAACCAGTTTATCTTGAGCCCTGCAATAAATTCATAATATTATTAAATTACAAATATATTCTACTTACCGATGAAAAGTAATGCTATCTTTTTTTATAATTGGATGTTCTAGACGATTTTCCACACCAATTGATCGAACAATGTGTTTGCAACGCGTGTGCAGAGTTCCAACCACTTTCACGTTCAGAACTAAAATGGTCACTCATATCGTCATCTAGTATCAGTTCAATTAAACTGATGTGTCGTAAGCTCGAGTTGCCCGCATGAGCAGTCAAGAGGCTATATAGTCATAGGCACAGGCTATGGGGTAGAAGAAGGCGTGACTAGTTCTTTTTATATAAAAAAAACACGTAAAAATAGTATTGTAATTTAAAAAATCGCTCAAGGAAGTGTCATAATATCTCCTCGAAACAAAAAATTTGCAAAAGACGAACCAAACCACAAAACCTACTTCTCCAACTTAGTTACAATTAGCGCCATCTAGCGATTCGCGCCGCAACCTCTTCAAAGAACCCCCAAACAAGGTTAGCTCGCGACGACGCCCCCAATTGGATAGCGCTGCTGGTTTAATAGCTGGGGAGCAGTAATTTTGGAGGCGGTACATAATGATTGCTGAAATTAGGGAAACACTTTTTTTTCAAAACACAGTTTATTTGGTTACATGACTTCAAAATAATATTTTTTCAAGAATATTTTCGCAAAATGATATACCTAAATTCACATGCAATCTATTTGTATTACTTTTGGGAAATCCTTACAGATCTATTGATTCCTTAGTTTCAAAACCTGCAAACGGTTATTTTCATCAAAAACAGTAAACGTGTAAGTAATTTAAGATTGCTAATTTATAAATTAGCACCAAGATGGTACCTTCTCCAAAATTACTGTCAACTCTTGGTCTATAATTACTGTGTACACTCCAACTTTTGAGGAGTGATGTGACTTTGTACAGAGGTGCTATCGGGTGTTTGGTCTTTCAGTCTTTGGAAAGTTTTTGAAGTTAAGAGTGAGTAGAGTAGTTTTTGATTTGTGAGAAAATAAACATTACGATCTTTTTAAGGTACCTATTCTATCTTATTTGTATACTCAATTTTGATATTTTGCTGAAAACCAAGTTAACCGCCATAGCCCGAAGAATTGCCATTGAAAACGTTATTTAATAGTCTTTAGGGTTATCGTTTTTTAGAAAATTAATTTTTCAATTGGAAATGCATCCATTCTGTTCACAATTTATAAGTATACCGTGATTGAACAAACAAGACTTCCCACATTGTTTGACAGCTATCAATTGCTGTAATAATGTAATCTAAATTCATCATGAATAATTCAAAAATTATTCAAATGAAGACTCATAAACACCAGATTATAACACTAACAAATTAAACAAAATGCAAATCTATCAGAAACAGCGTCACATAATCCGGTTGCAGCCGCCTTAGTCTGGTTATAACTGGTTCACGCTGCTTTCATCCGGCTATAACCGCTCGAGCAAAGATTACAGGGTACTTTACCAACTCGCGAGGGCTTATTAAGCATCTAGAGGCGAAAATGTAAATTAGCAGTGAAATTGCGAAGTGATGTTCGACTTAATGATACTCATTCGCCTTCTTGAGTGTGTTAAGTTCAGTCTGCAATCAGCTCGTGCGAACGTCTTTACGTTTTGCTAATAGCTGCCGCTTCTGTTAACGTTTAAGTCTATGTACATTGGGGAAGGATGTTGTACTGTCATGTGCAATAATGCGTGGTTGGTGTGCATGAAATATATTACAGGGAAACTGTTTTGAATATTTTTTTAATTTTAGGTGTTACGTTTTCGTTTGTCTAGCAAGACAAAACCTCGATATGTGTATTCATCACAGATATTTCGTAGCGAAAACGTAAACTACACGCAATCACACAAATACAAATAAAAACACAACCACTCAAAACAACCAGATAACAAAATCTCAAGCACCTCTACACCACAACCAAATAAAGCCGTGTACACACAACCCGTAACACCATAAACTAAAACCCAAACTTATTTTTCAGCCGCTAGCGTCGACGGCAATCGAATTAGCGCCGAGTTCGTGTGCCCTAGACGTTATGCCCCGGCCACACGTTACACGCTCTTAAGCAAACTTTGTAACGCTATTACCAACTTGCCACCACCACTCGATCATGATCACTCAGATCGGTAATGGAACCTTCGGAATACAATCTCGTTGGACTCTGGGACTTGAGAACTACAGTTCTGCGAAATTGGACGCGACTAACGTCCGTGAAGTTAGGGGGTAAACTCTTGTTGGGATAGTTGGTCGTGCCCGCATGCGGTTCCAGAGATAAATTTTATTGTGAGAGTAAAGATAACTATCTTTAAAAAGCCTGAAAGTGTTACCTACCCGCCCTCGCATGCGTTTGGATACTAAAAAAGTCTGCTGGAAAAGGAGCAATTTGAGCTTAGAATAAAACAATGGAAGCCGCGTTTGCAGCTGCTAAGCGTCCATAGAATTGGTTGTCTGTGTTATGACACCGGGCGACTAACCGCATGCGGGCTATGCGGGCACGGAAACAAAAGTGAGAGTTTTCCTTTTGTGTTGATTCTGTTGAACGGAATGACGATCGCGTTGTATAAAATGACGAAAGACGTTATATTACCCATTCTTAAAAATATTTCACTTCATTGAACGTCATCATGATCATCTGCCTAGAATTCCCCCAACTATAACGGGGTCAGCTTCCAGTCGAACCAGATACAGCTGACTACCAGTATTTCAGTATTCATTACAGATTCATTTAACAGCCCTTTTCAAATTTAACTCTCTCCTTAAAATTGTTAATTAACACGCCCCCAAATTGCAAAAAAACAATCCTTCAAAAACTCGACGCAACCCAATTTAAATTCACACGTAATCAGATTAAGGTGCAGGTAATACATCACGGAGCATATTTCTCTTATTCATTCATCAAAACTTGTGAACAATCAATCTTGTGAGGACAATGACACCTCGTTACTGTGTCATTGTTATGTCACCATTGCTGGCAAATGATGGGGGCTCATTGCCCATGCTGGCCATTTTAGGTAGTTGGACATTTTAATGGGGGTTCCATTGTGTGATGGTGAATGGGAGGCGTTGTGGTGTTAGAAGTGTGAAAGTGAAGTTAATGTGAGCTAATGTGTCACAGGGTAGAGATGCTCTTTTGTTGTGAAGCACTTGTGACACATACCTACATTGGTATTTTCAAAGAGCACATTCTGATAGATTCGCTTAAGAAAAGCTATTATGTCACTAATCTCATCTCGTCTCTCTGTATGGTCATTTTATTGTGAACATTTATTTATTTATTTGGGATCTCCAAAAAAACGATTATTTTACGTGTGCTGCTTCAATTGTTAGGAGACCACAGCATGCACATATAACTAGGTGTAAACAGGATAAAAATAAAAATAGAGAAAATAAATGAATGATAAAAATGCAAAAAAAAAACGCAAGATTGAGCATTTATTATTTACAATTTTTCAATATAATAATAATAATTTCATGTCATTTTAGTAAGCTATGTTATGACACTTCACATAAATGTAAGTAGGTATTGTCTTCATCTATAAATATAAAAATGGATGTTAGCACGATGTACACACGGCTACACACATCAAGCTATACATTTCCAGTTTATACTGATCTCGCAATATATAGAATTTCCGTACAATGCGAGGTCAGTTTATACTGGAAATTTATAGCTTGATGTGGTAGCCGTCTGTACCTATGTATTTTTGCATAGAAAAGGTTTTAGAAGGGTTTCCTTTCCGACCTCGCGATCTCGATCCGCGGGTGATTTCGCGTCCAAAAGCTATTATCATTATAATTATCACACTACAATATCTTAGATTCTGTTTTACAAGTAAAGGTACATTTATACTAAAACACTTTTAGGTACCCCAGCATCAGGATCACAAAACCAATGACAACGCAAACGGTTTTATTGGAAAATCGCTCGAGCCAGCACAAGGCTAGCAGCAGTAATCGCGTTACCGAGTAAACCGGACTGGAACGTCGCTAGATTAAAATGATGTTACGTTAGATTTGTTACCCTGGCTTTCAATTTGATTGAGAAACATTGGATAGGTTTAAAAGGTTGAAATGTGGTGGGTTCTTTGTAGTATTGTTTTATGGTTTTTGAGGAAAGTATGGTTCCTTAGGAACGTATAATTAAACTGGTAATTTGGTAATTAAACATCGTAAGTTTAACTGAAAACATCGATGGCCCCACCGAATAAACGTGCAAGAGTTCTTACACGATTTTTTTTTTTTAATTTTTCGTTTTATTTGCCTATCCTGCACCTACTTAATTTTTTTTATAAATTTTAGACTTAAAATATGCCTATTATAATAGTGAATTTCTTTATTCTAGGGAAATAATTAATTTAAAAAATACAGGAATAATAGTTTATGCTTTTATTACATGCTTTTTGAGTCGCCAAGTACACAAGAATAAACATGTTAAAACCTACAGACGTTTGAGAAGATTTCTGATTGTTTTCAAATTTGGGTAATGTTTTCTTACACGTTTATTCCTGTAGAAATGTATGCAAATTTTATTAGTAATGTTTTATCGCACAAAATGAAAGTTTGAATATAAATAGGTTATTAAAATTAAAGTATTGCATTGTATCTTACTATATTTTTTTTTCGAACAATTGTGTTAAAGATTTAAACATGAATATTCTTCGCATATTAGTTTAAGCTTATAACTAGTAACGGTAAATAAACAAATGTTTACGCGATAAATTTTATTGTAATCGAACGTAACATAGAAAGGGGTGCGGGGGTTAAGATGCGAGTGAAATTAGGTGACTAAATCGGAAGGTCAGTCTTGGTATGATTCTATTTTATTTTAATTTTTTTTGTGTTATGGGACTGCTCTTGACCTCGATCTCGCCTGATGGAAAGCGATAGATGACGTCTATGATGAAACGAGCAACCCCAGAAGATGCCTGTTCACTCTTGTTTTGAAGGCTGGTGGGTTATACGTGGAAGGGAACACAGATGCTGGCAGAGAGTTCCACACTTTGGCCGCGCGCTTATTAAATGTGGAAGAGAAGCGCTTAGTACGACTAGACTGTATATCGACCAAGTGCGGATGGTACCCTGCTGTATGTCTGGTGTTACGATAGTGAAAGGAAGATGGTGGGATCAGGTCGTGGAGCTCTTGCGCACACTCTCTGAAGTACAGTCTGTAGAAGACCGACAGGCAAGCAACATTACACGGTTGATGCCCTTCAAGAAAAACGCGAACTGATGGAACAGATTCCGGAACTCAAGCAGACGTTTAAGGATTCTGGATCTGCGCAAAATGGTTCGTTTGCCGATATGGTGAAGAAGGGAGCAAATGATTTCGTTCGACCCAATAATCTAAGCTCTATTGCCATTTATCCCAATGACAAATTAAAAACAAGTGTCCAAACAAAAGAACTCGTGCAAACAATCATTCGGCCCGAGCAAATGAAGCTCCGCGTTCGAGGTGTCCGGAATACAAAAAATGGAGGCAATCAGTACCGAGACGAAAGATGACACTGATAAAGTGAAGCAAGCAGTCCACCTCTCTCTATCTGGACTTACTACCGCTGAGCCCAGCAAGCGCAAACCTAGGATCGTGATTGTAGGAGTGCCGACTTCCTTAGCTGAAAATGAGGTGTTCAGATGCATTTTCGAACAAAACGTAGTCGATAAGCTACCAGATATGTCCATGGAATCCTTCTTGACCTACATAAAATTAAGCCACAAATCGGGGAAGAGAGATGCTACGACCTGTAACTACGTTGTTGAAGTTTCAGCCGATATACGGAAAGCCCTAATCCCTCAAGCAAGGCTTTTTATAAATTAGACGTCCTGTCCTGTCAGGGACTTTACATTGGTAACAAGGTGTTATAAATGCCAACAATATGGCCATGCAGCAAAAACTTGCCGAGAGATCGTATCTACGTGTGGTCACTGCGGTGACGCAGGCCATTCGTTGTCCGAATGCGCGAAGAAAGCCGACAATCCGAAATGTGCAACTTGCTCACGCTTTAAAAAGCCTAGTGATCACAAAACAGGAGACGCTGAATGCCCTGCTAGGAAAATAGCAGAATACAGATACATTAACTCCATCGATTATGAGGGCACCTAGTGCGTCATATTCAAGGCCTCACTTCCGTAACTTTTGTTGCTGACTCAATATCCCTGGCGACTGCGCTGTCCTACTTACTTGTGATTTGTCGCTGTCTAAGCATATTAACCGACCTCTTCAACATCTAATGTAGCCTTGAAGGTGATTTATGCAATATTTGTTTTACCCTAGTTAATAATACTGCAGACGCAATCGTAATCGTGTAACTAAGTGCAAACAACTATTTACCTTAATTATTAGTGTTTAAGTAAACTATAACATAATAAATTAGCTATCTATCTCATTATTCTTAAAACGTATGTTAAATATTGTTAAGAAATCAGTTGTCATAATAGTAATCTTATGAACTAATGCCGCCTGTGATACAGGTTTATCCTAGTACAGGCATCATACTTTCGAATACCTACATTATTTCTAAGCTTTATTCTGTATTTTATCTATTTTTATTTTTTGAATAAATTTATTATTTATTTATTTATTATTATTACGCCGATGAGCCAGGCTGTGAAGCCTAGCCCCCAGCGCCTCGTCACCTATGAGCTTTTTTGCTCTGCGTTCCACCGAGTCAAGTGCAGCAAGCTGGTATTTTGCTGAGCCATCCCATAAGTAGCTGCAATACTCCATACAGGAACGGACCTGAGCTTTATACAAGCCCAGAAGCTGTCCAGATGTGAAGTACCGTCTCACCTTATTTAGTATACCCAGCTTTTTGGCTGCAGTCTGGGCTTTTGACTCGATGGTTGAGCCAAAGTTGAGATCTGACGTCAACTAGGAGATAATTGTAATTGGCTCCTTTTGGCAGTGAATAGACACGCCTGTGTTTTCTGAGCATTGAACTAGACCAGATTGTCGTCGCCCCACTGAGAAACGAGATTTAGGGTCAAGTTTATTCGCTCCACCATGGCCTCTCTAAGAGTTCCTGTTTCCTCTCTGCTGGCTCTTGCACTGGACAGATATCTTTCTGAGACTGTGCTGTCATCTGCGTACCCAATAGCACCAAGCTGTAGCAGGTCATTAATATGCAGCAGAAATAGAGTCACTGAGAGAACAGACCCCTGAGGAACACCGGCGTTAATTCTCTACATCGGGCCTATGTAGGACCCGGTAAAAGCGCCCGTGAAGCTCTTTGCTCTGCCATACCTCCCTGCGGTCATTAGTATCTAATACAATAGGTTTGCGCCAGTTCTCGTGAGCCAAGGAGAGCGGGGTGAGGCCCTTGTCTAGTGAGGCTACATCTCGGTGCATCCCCACGTCGGCATTTAGGAAGTATTCCCTGAGACTGCATATCTTACGGTTTTGCAGGGTCTTAGCATTTAAGAAGCCTCGACCTCCGCACTTCCGCGGGATATACAGTCTCATCAGCGATGATCATGGGTGATGCATCCGATTTGCGGTCAGCAAAGTGCTATCCAGGGCGTCAAGTTCCGTTTGAGTCCATTTGAGTATGCCGAAAGAGTACATCAAAACCGGCATGACCCAAACGTTGAAGGCGCGCACCTTGTTTCCGCCTGATAGAAGACTATTTAATACTATACTCAGGTGGCCAAAGAAGCGCTCCCTCAGCGATTGTTTCATGTCGGTAGCGTTGATTCCTAACGCTTCCGACATACCCAAATACTTGTTGGTTTCGATTGAGGTGAGGGACCTTAGGTATATGGAATCCGAGAGTTGGGTTCCCACGGATTCCACAATCTCCCCTCGCTTTACATGTATGACCGCACATTTGTCCACACCAAATTCTATCCTGATGGTACTACTGAAAGGTTCGGTTACCTTCAGTAGCTCCATCAGTAGCAATATGGTTGGGTAAAATGTTTCAAGTCATCCATATAAAGCAAATGAGATATAACCTGACCACCTCTCCTCAATCGATAGCCTAGACCTGAATCCTCCAGCAGTGTAATTAGAGGGTTCAGGGCCAGGCAGAACCAAAGTAGACTCAAACTGTCGCCCTGGAATATACCTCGCTCGATCCTTATCGGCTCGCTACTCCTCTGGGTATGTAGACATCCTGGATAGCGAAGGACCGTCCTCCATTGCCCCATACACGAAATCAAGACTTGCGTGCGCAGACTTGCATCTACTTTATACAACTCTAGCACCCACATGAGCCATGTATGTGGCACCGAGTCATATGCCTTCTTATAGTCTATCCAACATGTCGACAGATCCCTTCGGGAACGACGAACCTGTTGGTTAATGGCCATATTGATGAGGAGCAGCTCCTTAGTACCGCGGGACCCGTTCCTGCATCCATTTTGAGAAGCAGTTATGATGGAGTTGGTGTCTATATGTTTGTTAATTTTAGCTATCAAAATGGATGTAAAAACTTTATAGAGCGTCGGTAAACAAGTGATCTATGGAGCAGGTGGGTTATTCCTGTCGTTAGGAACTGGGGCAGCGACCCTGCGTCTAAGGCTGACTGGAACTGGGATATCAATCGGGCGTGCGACCTTTGGAACCATTTTGTGTTTTGTGTTCATGTAGATAAATACACAATTATATTTTTTAATTCTATATACATCTGTATTTTATTTGCATCCTTTTACAAAATTATTTATATTATTATACCATGCATTAACAAAGATGTATAACATAAATGAAAACTGATCTTATTAACACTAATATAAATGCATACGATCTTTCCAATAATATAATAGCGGGACAATGTACTGTAAACAAGCGTGTAAAGAGTTATAGCTGGGTTCCAAAATAAACTTGATTTACGGAAAATAAAAGTGTAACATTAGAGTGCGTTTTATTCGTTGTGTATCGTTACACGAACAAACGTGTAATGATATATTACTGTGACTTGGTCATACAAATTTCACAAGAGTAAAAAAATTAAATAGTTTTTCATGATTTTCTTGAAACTCGTTGATGTTTAAAAAAAAGTAAATATGCAAGTCTATAGTTTATTTTTTTACCTATTTATACCTATTTACAATGAAATGAGCGTTATTGAAGTTTAAACGTTTTTATTTTTTGCTGAAAAGTTGTCATTTTTCTCTTACACGTTTATTCGGTGATTTTAAAAAGTTGCCGGATTCGTGGCAGTCACGAGGCATAAATGTTAGCGGCCACCAACTGACAAACCTCCGCTTTGCTGATGATATTGTGCTTTTCTCCACATCATCTTCAGAACTCGAAGAAATGCTCCAAGATCTAAGCACAGCAAGTCTTGAGGTTGGACTTTCAATGAACAGATCCAAAACGCAGGTCATGACCAACAGCACAAAACGTAGGGTTGAGGTAGACGGGCATGTATTGCAATATGTCGATGAGTATACTTATTTGGGCCAGATAGTGTCTTTCAAGAACAGGCAAGACAAAGAAGTCGAAAAACGAGTCCAAAATGCTTGGAAGACCTACTGGGCCCTTAAAGAACATATGAAAGGAAATCTCCCCATATCCTTGAAAAGAAAACTCATCGATATGTGCATCCTGCCCGTCCTAACCTATGGTGCACAAAGTTGGTCACTTACTGAACAACAGAAGTCCAAACTCAAGATTTTCCAGCGGGCAATGGAGCGCAGCATATTAGGTGTCAAGCGAACAGAGCGCGTTAGGAACACCACCCTGCGCTCCATAACTCAAGTAGCGGATGTTGGAGAAAAAACAGCCAGGCTGAAGTGGGAGTGGGCCGGCCACGTCGCACGAATGCACCCGGAGAGTTGGGCAAAGATCGTCACTCACTGGACGCCTGAAGGAGGACGTCGCCGTCGAGGTAGACCGCGGCGAAGGTGGTGTGACGATCTAATAATGTTTGCGGGGCCAACGTGGCCAGAAATCGCACAAAATAGAGAGCTTTGGAAGGAAAAAGGGGAGGCCTTTGGCCAGCAGTGGGACACACAATAGGCTATAAAAAAAAAAAAAAAAAACCTTTATTCGGTGGGGCCATCGACATGTTTCTATCGTATCCTAACTTCAATACTAAATTATTTTAAATGCGAAAGTAACTCGGTCTGTCTGTCTGACAGTTACTTTTTCTAATATATATTAGAAAAAGTATTTACTAAACGGACGAGTTGATCATGGCCTAGGTTAGGATAAAGAAAACTTTTTATTCCGGTAGTACGTTCCCGTGGGATAATTTCCAACATACATGCGGGCAAAGCCGCGGGAAAAAGCTAACAAATAATAAAACAAAATTTCTAGCAGCATGCTGCTAGCAACATAAAAACATGTTGCTGTAACAATGTCACGCAACTTTTGTTTACCATAAAGAAAAGGCTTGCTTCCTAAAATGTAGGCCAAAATTGCACTACTAACTTGCCAACCCCATAAATAAAAAAGTCAATATCCTAGCTTACCAGCGAACAGCTTCCAAGCTGGAGCCGCTCAACACCCACGGGATGGCTAACCCCAACATATCTTTACACTAGACGAGTCTGGGTAAATCGAAAAACTTTAAATGGGTCCAATTTCCAGCCCCCCGCCTCCCCGCAACCGTGCCCCGCGAGACGTGGGGCAATTAAAAGAATTGCCCCGCTACGATTCAGTCCGACGACTAAAAATGAAAATATAGTGTGAGATAATTGAGACGGGGACGTTGAGGTTGATATTGAAGTAGGTATTTCTAAAGCGTCCCTAAGTAAACGCTTTCGTAAATCATCACATTAGTTATCCGTCAATAAAAGCAAAACTGACAACAAAATCTATTGTCTAATGGGCCCCTTTTTTTTTCATCTCCATCATCCTCAATCATCCATTGACTTCTCCCGCTCTGGGCGGAGCGGAAGGGCGTGTCAGACTTTTACAGACTAAAACCCACCCGTGTTCCTTCAGTTACCTGTTGCCAAGGTCCCGGTATCCCTTTCAGACTTTCCCGTAACCCTGGCAGGGTCTAATGCGCCCCTGGGTTTTTAAAATAGTCTACATTACACATGTTATCCGACTAACAGTGAAATCAAGTGTAATGTGGGTGTATCATAATACATCTGCCCACTCCTTCGAGAATACAGGCATGAAGTTTAAACTATAAAGCGAAATTAAAACATTGAACTCTCCCACTGACATCTACTTATACCTTATTTATCAGCCAATAGATGACACCCCTAAAGACACACGCACAGGTCATTAACCTTGACTGCTAGCATCTGATTACCTGTAAACAAGAGTGTAGAGTTACAACCCCATTGAGTGTGATTTATGAGCTGTCGTCTTGGCACGATGGCGGCTCGAGTGGAGGCAATAATAGGTGTTCAATAGCTGATGAGTTATGGAGGTGGCTCCTGGTGGGTTTTAATTAATTATGTGTTTCTCGGGTAAATTATGTATTTTAGTGATGGCCACGCGATCTCATTTTAGATATTTTCTATGTAGTTGAAATTCATGTTTTTACAAGCTTTTTAAATTAGCTTGCTCTGTTCGTATGTGTTTCCGGTTACTCCTTTTGTCATCAATTTTTCAAGCACTTCCTCGCATCCGATTGAGCTAAAACTTGGCATACTTATACAACTACCGAGACATTTTGAAAAAATGATACCATGTTGCTGGTCTGATGGAGCCGGAAGTTGGCCATAGGAACTCCTCAATCAAACAAGATAGCACCATCGTGTTTGGACTCATTGGTCATGTATTAACAAGTGATTTGATACTAGGTGGTGTTCAGGGCCTGATGATGGAGCCGGAAGGTGGCCATGGGAAAACCTCAATCAAACAAGATAGCACCATCGTGTTTGGACTCATTGGTCATGTATTAACAAGTCCTTTAATAATTCTGGCCTTTCGACTTTGTAAAACACAACGTCTACGCTCAAAACAGTGTCCCGTATATTCTGAATCAAAGATATCCACGATGCGGCGCTTGTTCCTCTGCGTCGTTACACCAAGAATTAAGTCTTAATAGGCTAGTTGAAACACCTCCAATTACAACAAGAAAAGTACTCAGATAGGTACTGAGTATTGGATTGTATTTATTGATGTTATTCTGTGTGATGGCTTAACTAAGTTTATTTAGAAGGCATCTATAACTTCAACTTCTATTAGTTGACAATCAGGCTAATAATAAATTTTAAAAAAATCTTAGTTCGGAAGTCTTGAAAAATATATTATTGTACCTTTTCGTGATATTTTGCTTCATTGAAATATTTTTACGTAACGTATATTATTTACCTTTGTTACTGATACTAATTTAGAAGCAGTGCTGTTACTAAAGCCATGTATATTATGTATTATGTATGTAGGTATGTATTCAATAAGTTAACCACTCCTACGAAATAATTTAAAGTGCTAAAAAACATCATGTTCTCATATCAACCCAATACTAAACCATCAATATGTTTTACAGTCAAAGTGCAAATGAACGAATGAAGCCGGGTCCAATCACTCAGTTACCAAGCTATGTTAGCGGATGGTCCCGAAGGTATTCCTCTATCGCAACCGCAATCATTGAACGAGAATCTCTTCCTTCCGTTGAAGAAATTAGAAATTCAAGTCTTGGATAAAGTAGGATTTGTAATATCAGTTGATAGCTTTGTCAATGCAAGGGACTTTTGTGTTTCCAAGAGAGAAGGAAATAATTATTACTTTTCTTACATGCTCATTGTGCCCAGCACATCACATTTTTTTATTCATACCTTAATACATACCATACCATAATATCAAAATCCAAGTGCGAGTCAGACTCGCTTACGAAAGGCTCCGTACCATTATCTGTAAAAATGGCAAAAAAATATTTATCTTATTCTGTTTTTTTTGTAATTTTTGTTATAGCGGCAACAGAAATACATCATCTGTGAAAATTTCAACTGTCTAGCTATCACGGTGCATAAGATACAGCCTGGTCCAGATGGACGAATCAAATCAAATCAAATCAAAATATTTTATTTCACATAAACCTACATGGGCACTTATGAAACGTCAGAAGCTAGGTGCAAGGTTCCAATTGGTCGTTTCCTATGGAGAAGAGCCGGCAAGAAACTCCATGGTTACTCTTTTAATTAAAAAACGGACATTGAGACTTAGTAATAGGGTCCCGTTTTACAGTTTGGGTACGGAACCCTAAAAACCATCGAAAAATTGACTTTTTTTCTCAATCTCTAATATACCTGATAACACCACAATTATTCCACAATTTTCGTTATTGCCCCTACCACTGTTTGTCTCTGTATCATCCAAAGGTTGACTGGTAGAAAATGCCTATGGCATTAAGTCCGCCTCTGTACATTTGTGTGCGTAAAGTATTTAAATAAATAACACAGCTAACAAACTTATTTATATGTTTGTTAGTCGTGTATACCATCATCTCTGCAATAAAAGCATCCACTTTAAATGAGAAGCCCCAACAACGTGTTGTTCAGATACTTAGGTAAACACTATTTAATGAAATTGTCTGACGATGGCGCGAGGGTCGCAAGCAAAATAACAAAGCAATTTAAAACTCAATACTATTAGTATAAAGGTACGGCCATACTAGAGCCGTTTTGTGATAGAGAAAATACGAACGTTTTGGTGCAGATATCAGGATCTGAGGTGTCCATATCGGATAGTAATTTACAATATTTAAGAAGGCTAGGAGAGCAGTGGTGGCCCTGTAGTAACGGTCGCGACTTACGATTTGTAGGTCATAATTTCGAACCCAGACATGCAGGCGCTTTACTGTGAGTAAATTATTTCATCACCACTGCTCTCAAAAATGTTGAAGGAAATCATCGTGAGGAAACCGGCATGTCCTAGAACCAAAACAATTAAGACATGTGACATCTACCAACTCGCACTGGGCCTGCGTGGTGGATTAATGCCTATTCTCTCTCACTGAGAGAAGGCCTGTGTCCCAGCAGTGGGAACGTTATAGGCTGATTATGAAAGGAGGCTATTGTTAATTAGAGTGGAGAACGCGTATCGGCAAGTATAGTGTGGGACGCCCGGGAGCTAGCTAGACCAACGACCTTAAAAACGTGGCTGGGACAGACTGGATGCGGAAAGCGGACAGGGTGTTGCGGCGCAGGCCTATGTCCAGCAGTGGACTGCCATAGGCTGAGTTGTTTTTTTTTTTGTTGTTTTATAAGTGATTAAATTAGTAAACTGTAATTAATTCATGGTTTTATGTTTACTAAACTAACAAGAAACTTCATATTCGTCCAAATATCAAACGCAGTCATAAGGTTAGTAGAGGATTTCGTCAACAAACAACCTACTTCAGATCCTAGAGATCAATAAAAAAGATTCCTAAAAAGGGAATTTTCCACACCAGTTCACCAATCACTTCCAGTGAATCAATCAAGAGAAAAAGTATTGACAATTATTTTAATTAAATCATTTTATTAATTTTCTTTCGAAAACTAGGCTTTTGGCCTTAGTATTACTGTGTATATTTTTAATATTGTGTGTTTTGTTTGTACAGAAAAAACAGTTTTTTTTAATTTTTTATCTTTGTTTCTGATGCAAGCAGTTTTGTGTTCGTACCTTTACAAGGCTAACATAATAAGGGGCTCGATTGGTTATAAACTTGCCTACTTAATGTTATTTTATTCCCTTTAAAAGAATACGCTTTTTTAACACGTCGTTTAAATTCAAAGGAGCGTTCAGGTTATGGTTAGAGGTAAAAGGCATAAGCGATAGCGATCCTACCTGTGACTAACTAAAGCGACTCTAGATAATAGTAAGAAATAAAATACGAATGCTATTAGCGCCATGGTTTATGTATATTCTTACTTCATTTATTTATTTATTAATGAACACCAACTGCATATACATTCAACATTGGTTTAAAAATTAATTATTAAAAATGCCAATATAATAATATATAAAACCAAATTATAGGTGTAAATAACATTTATTTAAATACTCTAAAAACTACTCTAAATACTCGAAAATAAAAAACTGGGAATCTTTTAGAATCGTGTTTATCTAAAAAATCATAATACTTACGAGTAAGATGACAGATTAACGAAACAATAAAGTTTGATTCACCAAAAAAAAAATAAGTTCAGGAATAAGTACTATTTTTTAATTTTGTCCGTAGAAAAATAAAAAGTTGTGGTATACTTCATTCTGAGCAGTAGTTAAATTTAAATAGCTGCTTATACAAGTAGGTAGTCCAATATTTCAATATTAAAACCGACCGAGGCCACAGTGAATGGCAAATAAACCGCAATAATAAATCTAAATTGAAATAATGTCTTTACAAAAAACATTCCTTTATTATTTACATAAATTAATTTCCCAGTGCAGTCACCAAGTGAGTAATGAGAGATGGTTATTGAATAAACGAACGAAAGTTTAAATTGATACCTTGTTGTTATATATAGTTGTTAATTTATGAGATGGAAATAACGGTCCATGGCACATTTATTGTCTTGTGTTTTTGCTACTTTATAAACAGGGAAAAAAAATGCAATTTCGACTTAGTAAAGCATATGGTCGTTTTCAAAACTTAAACATTATGCTATGTATTTGAATGTTCATAATATCTTATTTGTTGAGTTGGGACTCGTCAAATTTTTGCTTTCAAAGCAGTGTAAATGCAAGAAGATCAATCAATGAAGTAAGAACGAAAAAAGTAAAATGGCGGCCAAACACAGGAGCTAACGTGAGAGGCAATGATTACCGCCGCCATTTTTAATCCGTTTCTAACTTTTTACAGTTACTTTTTCCTTTGGCGTTCACAGTATTATTTCTTTGAATTGTCTTCTTGCATTTGCACTACATTGAAAGTAAATAATGGAGTGAGTTATTTATATTTTTTTTTTGTATTTTACAATCATCAAACGCTTAGCTTATGACTTGTGTCGAGTGTCAAAATGTACTGTTAGTAAAAAACAGCATTTATTTGTGCGTATGTATTGGTTTCTCATGCATCACGAAACAGTATTGCTATAAACATATCAGATTCATCGCCTAATGGGGTGAATATTATTTTGTATAGTCTTTTTTGTACCTACCTAATGATTTTAGATTTCGTCAAGTTGTTTTATTAATTTCATATTTATTTTTTCTGTTAATGTTTTGCTTTTATTATTTATTTTTACACGACTGCCCAAAAAGGAGTGAATTGTTTTTTATATTTTTAAAGTAATTTTTCCCGCAATAATTTTAAGAAATTAATTCTATGGCCGATGGAGCAGACGAGTCTTCGAGTGGAGACCGCGTGTAGTGTGGGCTAGATAGACCTTTCTTACCCCACCCCATAATTATGTCGCATGGCAAATCTGAATTATGATTCAGACATGATTATATCGTTAAATTGAGCCCAGTGTGAAAGAGTTTGTCTTCGGACTAAGGGCCACACGCCACAGCCACAAAATGCCGCCACCGGCATATTTCCTGTAGTTTTCATAGCGGCGTTTGTGGCTGTCGCGTGTGGCCCGTGTGCGGCGAGTCCATATAACATGTATGACCCTAAGTTCCACCCTACATTTTAAGTACTGCGCCAACCAGTTTACACATTGAAGTATTGTTTATATAATATTCGACGAAGCGACAATAACACTGATCTAAAACAGCTCCAGTTTGATGAAAACGGTACAAACAACCGCAACATCAATTTCAACTTGTTAGCCGCAACTCAACAACGTCCATTTTGTTACTAACCACTTAGGCTGGTACATAATTTACAATATTTTGCGTAATATTTGGTTAGTTTTGAATTAGTCGTGAGCCCGAAAGACTGACAACCAGTCTTGTCTTGGTATCGTATTATCCAGTAACTGGCTTGTACAAGTCAAAAACTGTCGTTACATGTTAAATACTGGTATTTAGCTGCATCTGATTAGACTGGAAGCCAAACCCAGCATAGTTGGGAAAAGGCTAGGCAGATGATGATGATCTTGAAATTCTCCAACCCCTACACTAAAAAACTATCCCACCTAACCAGGTGAGATAGTTTTGTTTTAGTTGGGGCAGTTTATGATTTGTTATAGTACTGTTGAGTTCAACAGCACTATAACAAATCGTATATCTACTCAGAATTACCCGCTACACTAAGCCGATTCAGTCGTCGAAGCAACAAAATGAGAATTTAATAACACTGTACAGTTCCCTCGTTACCTACACCCCACTGAGTTCATTTGCATGGAAATACGGATTTGAAACGACACGACCGACTAACGTATAGGAGGTTTAATATAAAAATGTCGTCGGATTTTTTCCGTGATTGTACTTTCTTGGCGTTTTTGTTTTTTTTTACGTTAATAATGTTGGAGAAAAATATTGACTTTGTTAACAGGTTATCAAGTTGAATGTTGGTTGTTGCGGTTTTTTTCCTTAACTTCAGTCACTTGCAAAGAGTTTATTAGAATCACGTTTTAATAAGGTTGGTGTGCAATAAGGTAACGTTTAGGGAACAGTGAAAATCTATGGGGGTGCCCTTTTTCAGTAGTGGGACAGTAGGTACAGGTTGAAAAATATAGGGACCTCGCGTAGTACGCAGCCATGAATATGACTTGTCGTAGGACCGGCCGAAATCTTGAACAAAACTGGTCGGAACCACCAGGCCTGCGGCCAAACTTTCTTCGTCATCGGAGGTCCTGCGACCAAGATGGTAGACAGTCGTGCGACAAGTCGCGGTCGTGCCAGCGTAGGGCGCGAGATCCTTTAAATTGTTTATCTTATTCAATCTTATGTTTATGTTTTATTTCTTTTTTGTTATTGTTATTTTATTATGTGCTACACCGATTGACGTCATCACGTCAACGCCGGCTGTCACTGAAAACCAGCGCTGGTGCTCTGTCTCAGCAGCGCAGGGTCGCAGCATTGGAGCGATGGCCGTTTTGCGTGAATATGACGCATATTTTTCATGTATTTGTCCTTTCTTAGCGTCATTTTGCCGCAAGTAAACGTATTTTCTTTCTTTCTTCTTTTTATGTTACAATTGTTTATTTTACATAATGTTTCCAATCGATTTGAACTAGCAATATTTTATGTATGGATATAAAATCCAACAACAATAGTATTTTAGTTTCATAGCATATTACTTTGTCTACGTTTAGATCTGCTAATTTCAAGTTTAGAACTTTGCAAAGAAAAACTATTGTATTTTGTGTCAACTTCAAAATTGGCTATTATAACTTTTTCTTCTGAAAAGTTAAATCAAACAAAAGAATAATCTAATATTACTTTGTATACGAACTTGAAATCAGTTGTAAATACATATAAGAATATCTGAGACGTTATTTATAGTAACTTGTCCAGAATGTCCATTGTCCTCGTAGTTTCTTGCTCGTTCTCCTCCATAGAGATCTACGTTTTGGCTAGCTTCAACTTTCTGACTAAGGGCGAATTTCTCCAAACTTTTATACCGTCTTTTATAAGTCTTATACTCGGTATAAAATTTTCTCCATACAAGCTCTCACTGTTTTTCCATACAAAAACTGTCAGACGCCATTTTTATTCCACGGATAAAAGATATCTGACTTTGGTAAAATCAGCCCTAAGTGTACGACTTTTTGACACATTAAAAGTGTCTTTAAATAATTCAATTGAAATAAATACTTCCACTTTAAGCATTCCCAATTAAGCAGTGCAATAGCCTAGTGGTGTGACCGTCGGACTGCCAAGTCATAGATCTCGACTTCGAACCCAAGCCACGCACCTCTGATTCATATTATTAACAATTGCTTTAAAAAAAAACGGTGAAGGAAAACATCGTGAGGAAAGCCTAAAATTTAAGAGATATTTCTCGATGGCATGTAAAGCCAAGTCAGAGGCCCGTGGGTGGCTTTAAAATTCTGACACCAGCTCTAACCACACGAAAAGAAGATTACCAATTATTCACTCTGTATCTAGCCTTAACTACAAAAACACTGTTTTTCCTTGATTAATGCATAAAACATTGTCCTTTTATTTTTTATATAACATAAAATAATGACGTCATAATTTAACAACATTGACGTTACGCCAACATGACACTATGATTTACACACAACACGATTATGACTGTTTGATAATCGTGTCCTGTAACATAATTACATGTTGCACGTGTCTGTGACTGACCTGACATTGACACTATCAATTACAAAAAAAAAAAATATGACGTAGTGCAGTAGGACCGATGAATATAAATGAATAAACGTGGGACCAAAATCTGAGAAAATTACATTAGCTTTTCTATAGAAACAGTGCTTTTGTTCGTAATCTCACAATCCCCTACATTTTGTGGCCAAACTTCTCGAATATGTGTGGTCATTTTTACCTATGCACATCCTAAACAGTACCTACATATTTTAGGCATGCTTGATTGTTAGTTTTGAAAATAAAAGTGTTTTTAATTAGAATGGCAAATGCTACCAAAGTTTAAAATTAATACAAATAGTTTAATGATAGTTATTAACAAGTGCGAGACGGACTCGCGCACGAAGGGTTTCGTACCAATATCTATAAAAACGGAAAAAAAATCACGTTTTTTGTATGGGACAAAATAAATATTAAGGGGGGCTCCATAATATTTATTTTATTCTGTTTTTTAGTATTTGTTGTTATAGCGGCAACAGAAATACATCATCTGTGGAAATGTCAACTGTCTAACTATCACGGTTCATGAGAAATCAAAATCCAAATATTTTATTTCACATAAACCTACATAGGCACTTATGAAACGTCAGAAGCTAGGTGCACGGTTTTGGTCATTTCCTTTTGGTCATTTCCTATGGAGAAGAGCCGGCAAGAAACTCCATGGTTACTCTTTTAAAAATAATTGGTACAATACTTTCAAATTATAGTGTTGGTAGGCATGGGAGGACAATGTAGGCCTTTCAACAAGTAAGTACCAGGTACTTAACAAAAATAGAAGATGTTCAATAAATCTATAGTCCAATAAGCCTACAACGTTCTCACATTCACAAAATAGAAAATAATCTATCTAAAAGACTAATGATAATAAAATTAGAATTCAAATAAAAATAAAAACCTATTTAAACCAATTGACGTGATTGCTATTACAACTGTAACAAATTGAATAATTATAATTCTGTCCACAAAAGAGATACATGAGGGACAGATAGCGGAGTCTTAGTAATAGGGTCCCGTTTTACCCTTTGGGTACGGAACCCTAAAAACTGTCAAATAAACAAATTAATCCTGAAATCGGATTAAATTTAATAGGGTATTATTATACCTACCTTCCGTTTGAAACAATTATACACTACACAATATAACCCTAAAACATAACGTCTCCCACCGTAACAAACTATCAAGCTGACATTCTTCACGACCGCAAGATGTGTGCCGGCAGCAATATAGCCCAACGTAGCACCGTATAGCCCGATATGGCGCAATAACCAAACCGCGACGTCGCGTATGATGTATGACGGAATTTGCACACCATACGATATTGTGGGATAAATTATGTACATTGTTGGGTGTTATGTCGGTTGTAAGTTATTTATATACGGAGATAATTATTATAGCTGGTAATTATTTAATAACAGGCAACATTTTTCATAGAATAGTCGAACGCGTAAATGCTTTATCATTTTTGACGAAAACTCTCAGGGAATTGAAACTTATCGATGATCGAAATGCAAAAATATTGACCTTGACGTTTAATGACGTGCTAGTGACTTTCTACTCAACCTTAGGGTTGTAAAGACGCCCTGACCGCCACCGCTGGAGATACCCTAGGCGTCGGGAATCCCAGGCGGATTCCCGGCCACCACAGGCGCGGGCTTGCGGACGGTGAGCAATGGGTAGCTCGCCGTCCGATAAGGACCAGGCCCGGGACGATGGCGCGTCGTGTTCCACGCGCGCCTCAAAGAGATGTCAGCACAATTGGCGGGGTCCGCTAGGACCGATGCCTGTCAGGGTTGCGGGAAAGTCCGAAAGGGATACCGGGACCTTGGCAACAGGCAACTGAAGGAACACGGGTGGGTTTTAGTCAGTAATAGTCTGACACGCCCTTCCGCTCCACCCAGAGCGGGAGAAGTCATTGGATGATTTATGACACTCAAAAAAAAAAAGGTGGTGAAGAAATTACGATGTCAACTAGACTTAAAAGACTCGAGCTTTTCTTTCTTTCTTTACCACAATTATAATTAATGATTCTAATAATATTAAAGAAATATGACGTAATTTTTATCCCAACAAAAACATAAATGTGAAATTGGGAGCCAACTTCAATGTTAGGAATAGGTGGTTGATGACTTCGCCGACAAAAGAATTGAGATCTAAATGGGTGCCAAGTTCTGTAGATAATCCTGAAATTTATTTATAAGAACAAACAACATTCTTAAATAATTTTAAAACAAAATTTCTTGTTTTTTCTACTAAAACAGTGTTTGCTCTATAAAAATATAACTCCTTTAATCTAAACAGTCGAATTATTTACACAAAGCACGATAAATTGAAGCTCAAGATTTGACTTGGCTAGTTTTTACCAGCAAGCTAACATTTTAGAGGAGTACATAATATGTTAACCTTACAATATAGAAACCGTAATTTGCCTATCATAAAGAACAAAGATATAAATATGCCTAGATAGAAATAGCTGTGATCGACGTCGAAAAAAAATAGCGCCCAACTGTAAGCCGCTAAATGCACGCACACTAGAAAAGCATAATAACAGCACAATGACGTGGCGTAAGTGTAAGTAGCTGTGTAATGTAGCTGTCACGCACACCAGCATAACAAAGTTGCCCTGTTTGTTTGAGTTCTTTTGCAGCGCGACACTATAGCCATATAAATATATTTATGACATATAAATAATCAAAAGTAAAGAAAATAAGTTGATTAGCCAAATATAAGATAACTTGTAAGTAAAAACTAGCCAAGTCAAATCTTGAGCTTCAATTTATCGTGCTTTGTGTAAATAATTCGACTGTTTAGATTAAAGGAGTTATATTTTTATAGAGCAAACACTGTTTTAGTAGAAAAAACAAGAAATTTTGTTTTAAAATTATTTAAGAATGTTGTTTGTTCTTATAAATCAATTTCAGGATTATCTACAGAACTTGGCACCCATTTAGATCTCAATTCTTTTGTCGGAGAAGTCATCAACCACCTATTCCTAATATTGAACTTGGCTCCCAATTTCACATTTATGTTTTTGTTGGGATATCATTATTTTTTGTAAAGAAATTATTATTATTCGTCAATCAAATCTGTAAAATTTATTTAAAAAATAAGTAGCAAGATTGTGTGAGAATGATGTCGCAGTTGCAGTTTGTGCTATTAATGGTTGTCTAAGTTTTATAAAAAAAAACGTGTGCCGTCGGGGGACCCTTGTCAGAAATGAAGTTCCTTCTCACGTATGATTTAATTAATTTATTTTTAGAGCACCCATCTTAAGTTTACATTTTGACCTCACTATCAGCTTTAGCACCCTCGAAAACCATGAAAACGATACCCATGATGAAAAATCTGAAAATGTTCGCAGCCGCCATCTTTTCGCGCAGTGTATTTTTATTTTGACCTAATTCACATTTTCTCTCGCTATCTTTATAGATTTAGAAGAAGACGGTCGCAAGTATGAACGCTTTTTTTTACCAGTTTATGACGACGATTTATGCCAGTTTATTAAAGAAAAGTTTTTGCTTTTGTAATTTCAAAAGGCGCTAGGTGTTATTAAAATTCGATTGCTTGGAAAATATTTCAAATCGTAAAAATTCACTATTTTCTGTTTTTTTCCTTTGCTTACACACAATTACCCAGCTTGACGGAAAATTTCAACTTTCTAGGTCATCTAGAAGTGGGTTAGGTTTTTGATAGGTATCTAACTCAGTCAGTCAATGCCAATAATTATAGACGTTGATATTTCGTTTGAGTTGTATTTATGAAATTTGTTGTCCTAATTAATCTATGGGTTTTTAATAAATAAAACAAATTTTAAGCCTACCTAAAAAATGTATAGGTACTGGGCATACTGTATCAAACTATCGGAAAGTATCAAAAATAAAATCCACAATACCTAAATAATTGTACAATAAAATAAAATAATTTTGAACAGGGAGCGCATTCTTAATTTAAAATTCAAATATAGAAACATTTCGGCGCGAAATTCAATAATACCTAAAGGTTTCAATAATAATGTCTAAAAAACGATTAAAATTAGATTACAAAAGTATAAATCATTATTAAAAACAGTGCTTATTGTATTTAATTAATGCTTAAAACAATTTTATTAAAATTTCCAAGTATCGATTTCCGACATTAAAAAAAAAGAGAAGAACGAAATTAAAAAAAAAAATCGTTTGGCATATTCGCTTTCGGACATCATTACAATAAAAAAAACAATAATGGTCGGCGATTTTGAACACAAATTGAGTAGTGGTAATGACTATTACGTGTTACTGGACCTGTGTTTGTATTATGTTAAGATCTGGGCATTGTCTAGTGTTTATAATATTTTCAATAATATTTGTCACATTTTAAATCGTATACATGTATATGAGTGATATTCGTGAAAAGTAAAAATGATAACACGCATGATTGGCGCGAAACTTCGATTTTGGATAACACAAAACTTCATTACCACTATATAATTAACTTGAACAATGGATGAATTCGTCATATAATTAAATGATGTATTATTCACAGCCCCCGTGGTGGAGTTTGGATGTTTGAAATCACCAATTTTTATGTTTTTTAGCCTCGACCACCACTGTCATCAAAATGGTGATTATCGTATTTACAGTCTTGAATTTTATAGGTAAAGATAAATTAATTAACTTGCGTGCTAAATAAGAAAGATTTAATGGCGTAAAATAATGAGTTTTTTATCGAAATCTCTTAATTAGCGAACATTCTAAGATTGGATGGGTAGCATATTAAATATTATACTTAATCAAGTTAGGGTGTCATATGTCGTCATTCTGGGCGCACCACCGCCACTGCCGCACCATGTGATTTGACATTTTCATTCTGAGATGTTCTGATTTCTTTTCATCTTACGGTCCCGCGCCGCTGCGGCTCCGGCGGAGTCATAAACAGGAAGCCTAAATGTCACCTTAAGATACGCGAACAATGCGGCGGCGTCGCGTCGCGCGACGAATCGCGCCAGTATGTAAGAGCCTTAACTATTGAATTAGGACAATCCTGTAATGATAGTGATGATGAGTTGCTAAATAAATAATAAATAACTCTAAGAAAATGTTGCGAATCGGTACCTGCTTACTTACACAAACCATCACCCTTTCATTTAGGTAGGTAAGTACAATAAGTTAAGCAAATACGGTAGGTAAATAAGGTGTACCTACGCATGTGCTGGAAGACTAAGTGTTTCCAACAATCTGCATTGCTTGCGTTCATATAAAATTATTAGGTATGCTGATGAATCCTTTCCTTTTTTGTAGTAATTATGTACATTTTCAAAATGTTACATATTAAACGTTTATAAATAGACAACAGGAATCGAATCTGGGCTCTTATAAAAATCACAGACTTTTAAGTAACTAGCACGATTGTGTAAGAATTAATAGTAAGAATGTAGGTATATTTTGTTCGTAACACAATTGTTACAATCTCAATGATGTCAAAACGTTGAGCCGGCGTTGCCAGTTGCAGTTTGTATTTTGATTGGTTGTCTAAGTTTTTAATAATCTGGTACCTAAACAAAACGATGAAAGCGACCTTTCCTCATGGAACCAATTCTCCTGCGAAAGAAAAAGTTTTTGCTATGATAATTTTGAAAGGCGCTAGCTATGAATAAAAATCGATTACTCGGAAAATATTTCAAATCGTAAAAATTTGCTGTTTTCGGATTTTTTCCTTTGTATACACACAATTACCAGGCTGAATACCAAATTTCAACTTTCTAGGTCATCTGGAAGTGGGTTAGGTTTTTGATCTATAGGTAGGTCAGTCAGTGATAAAAATGCCGATTTTTAAACGTGAATATCTAAATAACCGATTGAGCTGTATTTATGAATTTTAGGGGTTAGGTTAGTCTAAGGGGTTATAATAAATTAACCAAATTTCATGTGTATAAGTAAAATAGATTTTGAGATATTGAGGGGTCAAAAGTGGCTCCAAATGGTTCGTGTAATATAACACACGGCTGCTGTCTTTTTTTAAACTTGGCTTGACACGCTGCCGCGTGTCTAGATAAAATATTTCAAACGTTAAAAAAAAACATATTTCTAAAACTAAGCACATCTTTTAAAACATCAACTATGCCACCATAATTACCGAGCCAGCAGCACATCCATATTATTATTAAGTAGAATTACTATTCATACAAGTTAGCAAACATAAATTATACAGAAAACAAACATTCCCTAAAAATTTACATCATTACTAATTAACAACTACGTGTACAATGATAATAATATCTTCACGTAATTTTAAGCTTGGAAAATCAACATTCTAACAACAACATGTTGCTACGATGCTACGTTGCTACGCCGCTACGAAGCCTCTACGCGCTACGAAACATCTACGGTTTCCCGAGAAATGTTAATTAGGTAAAGTTTGGTAGAAATTTGTATGCTAAGAATTTATCGCATGTATGTATAGTATGCGTATATATGTATTGTATTGATAGCACTTGTTTTAGTTTGTTGATGTTAGCTATAAGTTCTTAATAATTATAAGGTAAGGAATTTGTATGTTTACCTTGATACGGAGTTGGTTTGAAATTAATTAGACCCAGGAATACAACAACACTTATTGGTCGCGGAGTTAGTAGTACAGTTACAAAAGTGTTTACTTAATTCGCATGTGTGTACATTACCTTACATCGTTAGTATGGTACATAACGTTGTTCTTAACAAGTACTCGGTAATTAAGTGCAGTAAAGTCTACAATTAAATATGTTACACACGCATGAAAGCGCCTTTATGCTCAAAATCAAAATATTATTATATTATTATTATAAATAAATTATTAAAATTATTAATCATTTATTCATAACTTAGTATTTATCTATAGGTGTAACTAAAACTAAGCCTCATGTATCAGTGCAAATACCATAAAATATCTCGCGCACTTGAATCCCTATTCAAGTGCGTGAGATATGTTATGGTATTTTATTATAAACTTAATTTCAAACGTATTTTGAACTCAAAATTATAATTGTGTCGTATCTGTATGTATTTAACTGTGTGTAGATAAAAGATAAAATAAATAAATATCAATGGTTATTTAAAATCAGTAGTACATTCATATTTTAACTTCTTAATTACCTTTAAATATTAACTTACAATGTGCAACAAAATTTTAGCATTGGAATCTCCGTTATTTCTATCACAGTATATTATTTTTGCTTTTTCCTAAAAACCTTATTCATAAAAATAAAAATAAAAATAAACTTTTAGTATTAGCGCCGTCACTCTGTCACTACATCCAACGGCAGCATTTAGCTGTTAGTGGTAGTGTTTATTTAGCTCAGTACCTGGTGACCACTACGTCAACGCCGTCAGCACGTCAGCGCGGTGACCGCTCGCTACAGCGCGACGTGGACAACGCACTGACGTCAGACGTCAACTAGTGCGAGTTATTTTAGCGCGAAAATGATTTACTTTTAGTGTTGGAATTAAGTCGAGTGGGCTTTATAGTAACAGTGCCAAAAAATTAATGCTTGACAAACTATTTAAAATGACTGTCTGTTGGAAAAAGGAAATGGTTTCACATAATATTTTAGGAATTATAGAAGTCATTGAGAAAGATTTCGTCAGGAGTGATCATAAGCGCAAACCAAGATGTGTTAAGGTTTGAATAAATGTATCAGATGATGCTATCACAGACATGATAATTTTTAACAATGTTTTTGGTGAAAACCTCCCATCTTAAATTCATAGCTTCACCTTACAAGTTAATTTGGTCACCAGGTTGTGATCAGGGGGCCTAAACCGGCCACATTAGAAATCCTCTAAAAGCAGTTCATTCCCAGCTGTCATTAGTAATTCCTCTAATGAAATAAAAGAAATTCATAATTTGTGGACCATTTTACGAATCTCCATAGAAAACTGTCAAACAGATGAATTATTTTGTAATATTAATTACTCGCAGATCAATTATTATGAATTGTCAGTTTGTGAAATTTGACGATGATGCATATCATATATTTTGCTAAAGTGACCGTTTTTATCGCCCAGGTGAACAGTTTCCCAGTTTGGTTATAACTCGATTAAAAAGTAACATAACATCATAAAACTGATATCAGTCACCATAAATCAATTCAACTACGATGATTGGCAGTATTACAGTAAAAAACCTATGAAACGATTACTCATTCGAATATCGCCTGTCCAATCGATTCAATCGATTGTGATCACAATTGACAGACAATTGATTTCGTACCAGTATTCAGCTTGAACGTCAGACTTTAATTCGATTACATATTCAGTTTCGTAGTTATATTCGGAGTACCGAGAATCGGTCGGTGTTGCGAGCCGGGAAAAATTGGATTATTGCGTAACAGGAGCTGTTGTGTCGATATGCCCAAGTATGTAAAAATGGATAGTGCCATTTTTCGCATATTGTGTATTATTTTTGAGAACTTTAAAAAAATAATTAAAATTGTAAATTAACCCTTATACCGATGATATTCGAACTGTTTATTCTCTAAATATTACGTCGAGGTGTGAAGCCAATGCTTCACAGCAGCCCATGGCCTGCAACAGGCAACTGAAGGAACACGGGTGGGTTTTAGTCAGTAAAAGTCTGACACGCCCTCCCGCTCCGCCCAGAGCGGGAGAAGTCTTTCGATGATTTACCATTCGCAAAAAAAAAAAAGCCCATGGATAAACTACGCATATGTATTTAGCTTCGCTTCGTATGAACGCTACGCACGAAACAAATGCTAGCAAACAAATGAAACTTGCAGATAACGTGCCACACCTCTCCGTGAACATCCTACGTCGCATTATTATATTTAGTACCGGTCACATGTCAGTGAAAATCAATAAACTCCCCGATGATATAAAATTATCTCTTTACAAACGGGACTTCAAAACTAAATTGAAGCATTACCTACTGGAAGGCTGCTATTATTCAATTAATGAGATTTAAATTGTAAACATACATTTATTATAATAGAAATTTATCAGGATTATTATTGCTGCTACTATTGCTATATATATATTTTTTTAATTATTAATTACATTCATGACATATTATGTAAGTAATTGACATTGAACATCTGACATAGCTATATTTAATTATTTGTGACATTGATATTCTGGATATTTAAATGACATTTATTTTTTATTAATACTCTCCCTCATAGTAATTAAGTGGCATGTAATTTTTGTATTTTCTTTTTTTTTAAATTGTAAAATCTTTAATATTCGACACGATGTAAAAATTGTTATGAATAAATAAATAAATAAATTATGCCGAGATCCAACGATACGCGATTTTGCGGACCGACACGCACGGCAGACGACCACAGACCGCCACGCACCGCGCACCGAGGAACTTCCGATGTCTGCGATACCCCCCACGTACACCTTCAGACGGTGCGTCGTGCGGGCTCGCCTGTGTCCGTCCTCAATATGGCGCACCGTCGGATCACGGCATTAGACAGTCGACTTGATTCTGCTATTATTTTCTCCAAAAACAATTGACTGCGTTCGTTTTCGAATTGTGTGCGGTCTGTTGAATGGTGAATGTATTTATTCACAGAATATCATTATAAAAGACAGAAACTTCCTCACAAAGCGTGCGTGTTGGGGAAACCTGTATCTTGTGGCAAGCCCTTGATGGAGCGACTTAGACCCAGCTATTTAGATTTATGGTACGATTATCATAATAATTTGACTTTGATTATTTTAGTTACGCCAGTATTGATCGGGATTTTCATATTAAATACCTTCTTCATTTAGAGAAATTTAATTCTGATGCAACCAATTTTCAACAAAACACTATAATAAAATTGATTATCAATTCTGTTACCACTGTTAACTGTAAACAATATAAACCAGTAAACATTAACCCGTGCAGGACAGTAAGCGACAAAGTTAACAGCGACACTGCAGTTCAACAGTTATAATTGTCACGCTGGTTAAATTTGTAGGTCATTAACGACATCTATCTGCGAATAACCACCAACATGAAGTTTAGCTGTAACACGGACTGGTTTAATAGGGCTAGGTTAGGTTAGGGTAGGGTTAGGTTTAGGGGCTAAAGGTAATTATTAAACGTATTTAATTGGGTGTGGGAGGCATCCGGTTAGACTGGAAGCCGACCCCGACTTATTTGGGAATATGTTTGGCAGATGAAGATGAAACGTATTTAAAAAGAATATTTTGTCGTGGCCTTAAATCTTAAATCAAAGTCATTTATGTAAGTAATTATTGTTATTATAATCAGTTCATAGATGTCCACAACTAAAAAAAAAACAGAAAAAAAACATGGAACCTAAAATGGATCCTATCGACTGCAAAGGCAACCACTATAGGTAAAGGAAATTATAGCAATTAGAAACGATTATTTCTAACATAATCAGCAACATTACGTCTTTTGCTAAACATTAGCCTCCCATCGCATCAGCGATTATTCTATGTATCGTCCCAATTCAAAATCTCTTCTCCTCAAATAAACCTATCACATTTGCGCATGCATACAATTATTTTGTAACTGTAAGGCCATTTCTTCGTTTTAGTCATTAAAAGTCTGACACGCCCTTCTGCTCCGCCCAGAGCGGGAGAAGTTATTTGATGATTTCCCACCCTCAAGAAAAAAAGAAGGCCGTTTCTCAGTAAACAGAGATTGGGCTAACCGCAGCTCCAAATAGTTGGACGTTTGTGCTTAATGCACTCGACCACGAGCGTGAGAACAGTGCTGCAGTGAAAGTTAGGTTTGTCTGATAATGTCGGGATTACAGTCCCATTGGATAATGTTGAAAGTCATAACACACACACAAACTAAGTATAAAACTGATTTGCATCCGATACCTCATAACATCAGGTCCAATTTAAAACCAGCGTCAGGTACTAATTGTCTGGCATTTTTGTTGCTGGATGTTGAATTTGGTGCAGTCGAGGGGCACACATTCTTACTAATTTCTAACAACGGAATTCACTTTTTAATTGGCAAAACATGGTGTGTGCCTTGTTTTCTGTGCTTAAATGTATTTTCTTTATTTTTCTTTCTTTCACAAAGTAACAAGTAGTAAGGAAAAAATATGTACTTAATACAGTGCTAATCTCAAGTGGTCCACGGTGTCAGGTTACGGACCACCCAGAAATAGCAACACGGCTGCCCGCGCAGCGTCATTCACCGCTGCGCTCACGCCCGAGAGGATATCTTTTATCCTTCCTTGAAATGCATAGCGATCTTTTTCTTCTACCTAGCGCGTCGATGGTAATCTAAATCGACTCGGCCCTGAATTTGGCTACGTGTTTCGTCCATCAGCTCCTGTAACGAGCAGCTGACAGGACACGCAGATTATGATATTAGTGTCCCAACCTTTGTGGAACTATTGTCTTCAAGATTCATGTTTGCGGAAGAATCTCAGAATACAGTCATTCTTCTTAAGAACTCGCTAGTAACTGGTCAACTGTTCAAGCTTGCATTTACACAGCATTTAATCAATCACTTTTCTATTTCGACTTAACATTTCAATAACAACTAAACAGAAACATCTCAATTACTCCCAATCGCTTTACTACTTACTACGTGTTTTTGGCAGAAGTGTTGCAACACGACAAACATTTTAGTTGATCATTAAAAGTGTAAGTCATAACTTTGTGTTGTTGTTCGTTCGTCTGTCCATCAACTGTGTTGCACATGTTTGGTTAGGACCTGGGATTGAGTAGTAAAAGTTTTGTGGTCTAATTGTCATTCTGATAACACTGATTTAGGTGTTTGTGAGCTTTAATGGGACATGTAAAAACAACTTCTAGATTTAGATTTAGATTTATTTAACTTCTAGATTAGAGAATTACAATAGTATTTTATAACCAACTTTCAATTTTGGTCAGCTTGAAAAAAAGCATTTACGTGTAATGCTAAACATCATAAACAAAACCGATTATAGTGTACGATAAAATACATTATTCTGATGAATAATAAGGGGATGTACGCCTTAAATACATTGTGAATAAGGGATGTGTTGTGCTATTCTGTAAAAATGTCACCGTGAAAACTTAGGTGAAGTGAGCTTGAAGTGAACTGACACTGTCTTAGCATCGGTATCGATGATAATGACAGCTCAATGCACGCTCACTTCACCTAAGTTTTCACGGCGAAATGGTTACAGAATAGCAATGCAGAACCAATTTCGATGAAGCCTCAAAATATATAAAATCACAGTTTCAAGAAACGAAATACAAAATCCATTTGACCTTTCAAACTTATTTACAAAACAGTAAATGAAGCCAGACGACTCAATTACCAATACTTGATAGCTAACCCTTTAAAAACGTCGTTAAACACCAGTTAAACGTTAATAGCGATCGGTTAATTAAACGAAGGCACCCGAACATCCCCGAGCGATGATTTGCAACCTCGTTAGCAACCAGATAGGTACAGAAGGCCAGCTCGATACAACGAGCGAAAACAGGAGTAAGCAAATATCAACTCCAAGCTGATTATATAAAGTTGGAACTGTCAATGTCAAATGAGTATGAAAAGGTCATACAATTTGTTGAAGTTGTAGAGTGTAAGTGTTAAAGTTATATATTTTTTTAAATTAAATTGCGAACGTAGAGTAGACGCTTCGGCGATCTCGAACGCATGCCAGTCATCTACGCCTGCACTTGCTGTACGTAGACACATGTCTATGTGTGCGTGCGTTTTCGCTCGGTGTATAGACCCGACCTTCTGTACCTACCTATGTTGTGCCATCAATAAGGATTTAATTAAAACCCGTTCAGAGTTTTTTGTCGTCAATTGAAGTCTTTTGTAAATCAAGGTTCTTTTGATATTGAGTATTTAATTATTTTTTTGTGTGAATGTAGTTTGTTGCTAAAGGTTGGTAGGTATATTCACTCATATATTTGTAAAACAGGATACTATATTGAGTCCTTGTCATTTAATGGTCAAATATTTTGAATTACAATATCGGTAAACGACTTTGAGGCAAAATTGAAGAATATTTCAATAATTCACCGAATCAAAATCCAATCCAATCTGCCTAGCCTTTTCCCAACTATGTTGCGGTCAGCTTCTAGTTTAACCGGATGCAGCTGAATACCAGTATTTTATATGGAGCTACTGCCTACCTGACCTCCACAACCCAGTAACTGGGTAATAATACCCCTTGGTAAGACTGGTTGTTAGTCTTTCGGGCTTCTGACGACGGTAATGGTAATATTTTTTTTTTGCGTGTATCGACGCTTTATTATTGCAGGTTAACGGGAACGCCCTTCGTTAGATAACATACTATATTTATGTACGTCGGTAAATACATTTATTTGTTATATGTGTCTACTTTTTTAAAACGATCCAACCTGATGCAGAGCTGAAAATTGCAAAAGAAATATGAAAGTTCGAATTTCGCGTTTCACCTTAACCTGAATAGCGTGGGCGTTAATTAAAAAAAACCCAACTAACTTCCGGATTTGAAGTCAATTATGTTTGAAAAAAATACCATAAACTCACAATTCTTCCTAAACAATTACAAAAGCGGCCAATAAAATACTAATAAAAAACAAAAAAAACAATCGGAAACGCGAAGGGAGAACGGATGAAATCAGAAACTCGTACCTCAGCGACATCGGACGCGATGGCCGCCCAATTTAATCAGTATCAATTTCATACAAAAACACATTTCCAGTCTCCCGGTAGACATGTAATATTTATGCGATTTTTTTTTGCCAAATGTACCGACACTCGTGTTCGGGAGTGCATTTGAATTTCAGATTTTTTTCCCCTCCCTACCCGGGATCTATTATTCAAATTTATTTCGGCTGGCCAATGAGGCACAGAATAGATACATGGGTACAGAAGATTGGCTTCCTACGAAAAGCGAAAACGCACGCACATCGTCCACGCGTCCACGTACAGCGAGTGCCACTGAATAAACAAATGACAGTCATTGTGTTTTATGAATGCCATACTTAGGTATGTGGCTGTCATTTGTGGATCTTTGACAGTCGTTAAGGGTCGTCAGAAGCGCGAAAGTGTGACAACCAGTCTTACCAAGGGGTATCGTATTACCCAGTTACTGGGTTGTGGAGGTCAGATAGCCAGTCGCTCCATGTAAAATACTGGTATTCAGCTGCATCCGGTTAGACTGGAAGCCGACCCCAACATAGTTGGGAAAAGGCTAGGCAGATGATGACTTAGGTACGTGTCTATGTGTGTGCTTACAGTTTTCGCTAGTTGTATGGATCCAACCTTCTGTAGGTACAAATTTATGCTTTGAATGAGGAAAGGCAACAAAACCAGAGATCAACTCCGTTTCACTTGTTTGCCTCCAAATGGATTCACAGCGAGTTTTTGATAAGATCATGATGTGCTGACGGACGATAAATAACGCAGGAGAGTGATAACTTTATCAGATCTGTGACGGTTGATTGGTTTCAAGAAAGAAGTGGGGATTTAAAATTGCGCTTAGTCTAGTAGGTAAAATCCTGCCATAAATGAGTAATTATCTCGATGCCGAAATATCACAGTTTTAAAGTTGCGCAGTTGTGTTATGCGCACTTTAAACTATGTCCAGAAAAACCTTTACTCATGGATTTTTACGGATGGCTTTTTCTATTACCTACGTATTATAATTATGTACCTATGTTGTAAGTTTTTTTGAGTTGCTTTTACAATGTGCTAAATTCCACCACAAACTATCAGCTCCAAAACTACCCAAAGTATCGAATTACCAATAAAAACACAACAAGACAGCAAAAAACCTCCCAGGCTTGGTATAGCAGAAAAACACACAATAAGAAAACAAAAGAGAATAGCCTGAAAAAGAACAAAAGCATTTAATTACAGCTTGAAAAAAATAAAATTCATTCTATTTTCAGCTTAATTCAATGTCACACAACGCTTAAGGAGAGCGGCAACGTCGCATACTATTATTGACCTAATTAGTCAGTGTTTCAATGAAAGGGTGCAACGTTGCCATTTCTCCGCATTTGCTCCGTTCTGCCTCCTACTGTGAGAATAGCTACTAACTTCGTTTGTCTATAAAATATGTCAAGCGTGAGTCAAATAGAGAATAGACAAAGAAATAATTTCAGATTAAACTGATGGATATAAGTTTTTTGTTTACAATAATTTTCTTCTAACCAGTAAACTACCCTTAACCAACCATCGAATGATACATTAATATAATAAACAAGACCGAGGTCGGTCCATTCTCATATGTACACCCGGAAAATTAAGTCGGACGACATAAAAAACATAAATGTTTATTAAAGTGCTGAAACCTGGCATCAGGACTGTAATTTGGGATTTAATGCCACGCCACTGACCAGGGGTTGTTACGAATAAAAAAGGAAATGTGAGATGGGGTTCGTAAGATGGGTTCCGTGAGGTAATGAAAAAAAATATGGAGGTAGGTAAGTGCACTTTTTAGGTTAATGGGTAACGCATGGGACGACGCAATTATCCTAAGTATTGCACGAGCAGCTAGTTTTTCAATGTTGAGTGACTCTCTAGAATGGATTAAATATTGTCCCAGGCCCCTTAAAAACCGGAGGACAAAATCTTCAACTTATTTCTAAACTAGTTCATATTTATGAACCATTATTTTCTTGTGTGTCAAACAAACAAAATTCTAAAAACGTTACGTTTTGCCAACTTAACTGCGGAACACTAAAAGTAATCAGAATTCCGCACAACGATTTTAAATCAGACTGAAATACGACGCCGGACGTATTTTAAATTTACATTTGTTAAAAAAAATCGGGAAAGTAATTTTAAATTTGGTAAAAGTTCGTGTTCGTTATCCGGTTCAGGAAATATTATTGATAAACATAATTATTGACTTCCGTAGTACTGAGCGTAATTGAATAATACATTTTCTGCGATTCCAAATTGGTATTTGTAATTTTTAATTAGAGTTTTGGTAAAAAGGTAATGCTGCCTTCTTATTACGCATAATTTACTGCTAATTTGGACTTTTTATTTTATGTGCAAGAATAATTCAAGCTTTATTGGAAACAATACAAAAATAATTCAAAGATAAAATTAATGATTATCACAAAATAAGCTAGTGAAACTAGCATTGACGTCTCGAAGGTAGCACCTATCTTTTGAGTCGGAACACAGCCATGGTGTTGGGCAGAATAATAGGTATGTTTTGCAATGCCTGAAAATTGTTTCATTAAAATAAATGCTTTGAGTTTGAATTTGAGAACTCTTTTAGAAAGCAAAAGGTTGTTGTTGTCGTTTAGTAGTCAAAAATAATTATTGGTATGAAACACATAGCATTATACTACATATGGAAAAACCTATACGATTAATCTGCACCAAAGAAATGTAAGTAATAATGACAAAAAATCATCGTTACCCGAATGTTCTGCTAATGTCCTGCCTAACTAGCGGTCACGTACTGCCCCCTGCCATCCGTGACACGTGACTATATTGAAATCCTGACAGAACCAAGTAATGAGCCGTTTCTTTGGAAATACACTGTAATTTATTTTTTACCATATTTTGCCCGCGGCTTCGCACTCGTGGAGGTCGAAAGTTATCCCGCGGGAACGTACTAGCGAGATAAAAAGGATAACCACCATAGAAACAGGTTTTGTCGACGGAAGAATAGACAAAATTACAGATAAACAATCACGAACTGTCATTTTGTCTATTCTTCCGCCGACAAAACCTGTTTCTTCGGTGGTCATGCTACGCGTGTGTTAGATTATTCTTCGTGAGGCTATGTTAATGGTAAAATATTGTTGTTCGATTTTGACATCTGTCACATTTACGAAGCTTGGGACCAATGTAGAAGTACCTAATTTGACTAAGTATTGTTTACCTAAAAATAATATAGATGTTATAACTATAAATTATTACGTAATATTTAATGATACTTGTAGCATATCTTAGATTTTATATTGCTATTTTAATATAATAAACCGTTTCAACGATTGTTACAATACTGTCAGTTGATGTTGATATTCTATTGAATTTTATTTAAGAATAACGAATTAGCTTTTATAAAATTGCCTCATTACCTTATGATGTTTTAAAACTATTATAATACATTAGATTTGTTTATTATTACCTTTAATGGAAGTTATTAAACCAAAATATATGATCATCTATGATTAGTAGATGTTTGACATAAAGTGACGTTTGTAGGATATAAAAAGAATTGTAAGGACGTTATCGGGTCAGTTGCTCGGTAGAAGTCCAGTTGGTTGGTTCTAGTGCCGTTGTTGTTTGGAATAGACCGGCAGGTGTCACGTAAGTTTAGTCATTTGATATTATACTGTAATTATTGCTGATTGTTTGTTATTAAGTTGTTGTGTATGGTTTATTATTATTGCCAACACTGATAATGTGTAAATTATATAACGGAATATTCATGTTCTTCTCCTTGCTATTTTTATATTATTGCTATTATTCCGATAGAAAACTGTAATACTGTTTCCATGGAGTTTCTTGTCCTTCTTCTCCATGAAGACCTAGTTTTGTGAACGGACAAGTAGCTTTCTGATAAAATACTGACAAGTCTAATTAAATAAATGTCTAGCCTTGTCTGTCTGTGCTTTAATTTATGAAATCCTTTCCCTACAAAACATATTAAACAGAACTTTCATACACAAAAGTAACCAGTAATCATTCTGACAATAAAAGTATTACTAGTTTGGGTAATACCTATATAAATACTTATAATGCTTACCGCATCTTCTGACATCAGAAGTGGGATAGTTCTCTGGCCTTTTTAAACGGCTTACTAATGAATGTTATTTTGTTATTTTCATGATCGACGTTGGAGCTATTGATGACCATTTTGAAACGTTGGATGATCGATGGTTCAATGACTTCGCTCGCACCATAACAATGAAATCACGGTGCCAACTCTGACATCGGATTACGGAGCCTCAAAGTTGCTGTAAGGATATCAGGAAGCCTTCCAGCAATAAGAAGTAGCTAAAGTCGGTAAGGCCCTTAGAGGCTCTTTTACATTAAAACGAAATACAAATAATACGATGATGAAATTCCAAGGTATTGCGAAATCATTTTGGATCATTATTATGTAAGCATTTGGTTCATTCTTGGCTTACAAAGGATGAAAATGAGGATGGCTGGACAATGTTAATTACTTGCTAATCATTGTCACAAGTACTTTAAAATATTTAAAAAAAAATATTTCGGTATGTGTAGACAATCCATGATAATCCAAATGTTAAGCTATATTGCATAAATAAATTATTATCCGAAGTAAAGTCACCTCGTGATAAAACACATAATGAAGTACCTACCTATTAAAAAAAAAAGAAGTTCTGCTAACATAACCATAAACGAATTAAAAAAAAAAAAATGGTTATATGAATCGGTTCGTTCAGTTTAACTAAAACAATCTTTAATACTTCAAATAAGAACAGTCACTTTACGTCCTTGTACATACTTAGCTAAAATTGTCACGGAATTAGGATAGATAGTTTTTATTTACCGTGGAATTAATGGAATTAATAGTGGATTAGGTTACAAAATCAGTTAAGAAATAAATTTTAAGACGGTAAAAAAAAAAGAAAATCGTCATAATGTTGATTTTGAAGGAAAAGAAAACAATAATCTAGTAAAGAGTCGGAATCAGGGTTGGCATAAAACAAACCAGTTGTTTTAAAACGTGTACCTATTTTAGAGGTTTTAAATAAATGAAAAGTTATTAATGTTTAGAACTTGAAATAGCTCGAAAAGAAATTAAAAAGGTTAGACAGTATATTAGATTGGATCTAATTATTACGACGTAATTGCTCACAATTGTTTTGGGGATTCTTATTTAATTATACTTTTAGATAAGGTAATTTCCCGTCTTAGAACGAACATCGGAATTCGCAATTTACAGGGTTTATGCGGTTGTTTCAGTATCTGTTACAAACTTATTTGGATTGAATAAAAAAAAAAGAAAAAAAAAAAAAAAAGAGAACATTGAATAGTCTAGTAATAAATTATAATAGGTCTGGTCGATTTGTTGATAATAAATTTAATAAGTCCCTCAAAGAAAAAAAAAAAAACGATCCTTGTTTGAGACATTTTTGACAGTTCGTTTCGTAAAAAAAAAAAAAAAAGTTCCCTTTTCAACTCTGGTCAGAATTTATAGTTTATACTTTGTTTAATGTGATAATGATTAAGTAGATAGATTTTATTTTAATTGTTGTTTTAGCCGATTGGATTAGTTAGTAGATAATTAAAATTAGCTTGTGAGCTTTTTATTATGACATAATTATGAAAATACGTGTCGTATTCGATTGGAATTTCCAGTGCTTACAAAGATAAGCTTGAGAGGTTTGCACTTTACAATGCAAAATTGATAGACTAAACTCAATTGATTAAATTTAGTTGAACTGAAATGATCCAAGTTCTTTAGACAAAAAAAGAAAAAATATATATATTTATATACATATACTGCTGGTTGGTCACTGGCCTATTGTTAGTCTGGATCTCATGTACAGCAGGTGGGAGCCCTAACATGTCTAAAGGTCAGGGGCTTCTGATAATTTACTGCTGGTTAGTCACTGGTCTATTGTTAGTCTGGATCTCATGTACAGCAGGTGGGAGCCCTAACATGTCTAAAGGTCAGGGGCTTCTGATAATTTACTGCTGGTTAGTCACTGGCCTATTGTTAGTCTGGGTCTCATGTACAGCAGGTGGGAGCCCTAACATGTCTAAGGTCAGGGACTATTACTAAAATATAAATGTTCCTCCTTGTTACCATATTTGATGATAATTTTGGTACATTTCAGTTTAACATAACATTCTAAAGATATATTGGCGAAAATTAGATATTTGTGATACTATAATTTCATTTATTTATTTTCCTTCTTTCTTGTTACCTTTTTAAATACTTCTTAAACTAAAAGGATAATATAAAAATAAAACTCAGGTATATAAAACAATATAAAACCAACAAAAATTTTACCTACTTATTATTATTTGTGGTATAAATAAATAATAATAATATATGACACAAGCAATAACGTAGTGTTTAACGTATGTATTTTATGAATTTACATTCTAACAGTTGAAATATATTTTTACAATTTTGTAAGTGCGGTTTGATCTTTTATATCTTCTTCAGTTCTCAAAATCTTTCCTATAACAAGTCAAAATACATAATACCTTTTAAAAACTACGGTGCTAAGCAGACTGTTATCTACATGGAAAAATATATTTAATCACTTGATAACGCAGATCAAAAAAGTATATACCTTTGACCAATGTCAAGTTGACATAAAGCTGAAACTTTTATTTTAATGGAATTACCATTTTATGAAATATAAAATAAAGTATAAAAATCAAATAAATATTAAAGATCAGTTTCACATTATTTATTCGGTCTAACATGTAAAGATGATGGCTGAATGTCATTCTGTGCTATAGACCATGATGACGAAATATAAAATGCTGAATCGGTAAAGTAAGATTCTATCGTGGAATGAGAAATTAATGATGAATAAAAATTAACGAACTTAATTTGGATACGACTCTTTGTACAGCCACATCCAATCCATACTTTTTAAATGATCACAAATGAGAATGATTTAAATACAACCAAGTGTTCACAGTATCTAATAATTACTTGAATTAGACTCTAATGTTTACAAATTGTTTCACCAAGATAATTTCTTGTTTTGAAGGAAATAAATAGCATTAAGTATCGGAGTTAATAACAGTACTTAAATTAATTTTATACTTTCCATTCCATAATAGTACAAAGTAGTGAGCATCACATATTAGGGATACAAAATTATTATTTTAATCTTTTATTACTATTTTCCCTGTCATTTTTTTTAACTTGTATTATTGGTCTGTGAAATAATTGATTTTACTTTGGTTTTGTTGTTATATATTATTTAAAGTGTTTACTTCCAAAGTAAAGAGCAGTCAGAGTAGCCAAGTAAAAATTTGTAAATTGTAAAAGCAAAAGTGTTTGTTGAATACAGGTTTCAAAAATAGTGTCAGATTGACCGAGTGATGAATGATTTGAATTACTTTTATGATCGCTGCTTAAGTGCTGATTAAACAGCAATTGAATTTATATGACTTAGGTACTGAATTAGTACTTCCCAATTGTTTTGTAAACTAATTATATTGAAAAGTTACTCGTTAATTGATAAATAGTTAAGAACTTGGCGTTTTTCTATTACATTAGCAGAAGTCGCAAAGATGTTATATAATATATGGGAAGAAATTAGTTGCCATTTGCTCTGAGCACCTAAAGCAAGATGCAACTTTATAACTTACATAATAAGGTTTAACTTTGGTTATATAACAAGGTATAACTTTCTTCTGAATTGATTCAGGTGATGTCGTTTTTATGAGACGGTGGATACTAGGTACTTCGAGAACGAAGTACTTGTCAGTCTGACCGTGTTAGATAATTCATTATGAGATTATTGTCATTTTGAAAGAACCGGTTTTGTTATTTTAATTTATACTCGATGTGATGTGTATGTCTCTTTTGTTGGAGATCCTAAAAATAAATTTATAGGTACTTCGAGAACGAAGTACTTGTCAGTATGGCCGTGTTAGATTATTCTTCGTGAGGCTATGTTAATGGTAAAATATTGTTGTTCGATTTTGACATCTGTCACATTTACGAAGCTTGGGACCAATGTAGAAGTACCTAATTTGACTAAGTATTGTTTACCTAAAAATAATATAGATGTTATAACTATAAATTATTACGTAATATTTAATGATACTTGTAGCATATCTTAGATTTTATATTGCTATTTTAATATAATAAACCGTTTCAACGATTGTTACAATACTGTCAGTTGATGTTGATATTCTATTGAATTTTATTTAAGAATAACGAATTAGCTTTTATAAAATTGCCTCATTACCTTATGATGTTTTAAAACTATTATAATACATTAGATTTGTTTATTATTACCTTTAATGGAAGTTATTAAACCAAAATATATGATCATCTATGATTAGTAGATGTTTGACATAAAGTGACGTTTGTAGGATATAAAAAGAATTGTAAGGACGTTATCGGGTCAGTTGCTCGGTAGAAGTCCAGTTGGTTGGTTCTAGTGCCGTTGTTGTTTGGAATAGACCGGCAGGTGTCACGTAAGTTTAGTCATTTGATATTATACTGTAATTATTGCTGATTGTTTGTTATTAAGTTGTTGTGTATGGTTTATTATTATTGCCAACACTGATAATGTGTAAATTATATAACGGAATATTCATGTTCTTCTCCTTGCTATTTTTATATTATTGCTATTATTCCGATAGAAAACTGTAATACTGTTTCCATGGAGTTTCTTGTCCTTCTTCTCCATGAAGACCTAGTTTTGTGAACGGACAAGTAGCTTTCTGATAAAATACTGACAAGTCTAATTAAATAAATGTCTAGCCTTGTCTGTCTGTGCTTTAATTTATGAAATCCTTTCCCTACAAAACATATTAAACAGAACTTTCATACACAAAAGTAACCAGTAATCATTCTGACAATAAAAGTATTACTAGTTTGGGTAATACCTATATAAATACTTATAATGCTTACCGCATCTTCTGACACGTGCAGTTCATGGTCTACCCATGTGCCAAATTGCATCCAATCCGTTTAGCCGTTAAACCGTAAAAAGAAAACAAACAAAATTGGTAAAACCGATCACCATCCGAACTGAGTGCGCCTTCAAAATCTCTAATCTTTATTACTGCTTTAGGTGAAAATGATCTTTACGCATACGCAATAATTTGTAAAATCATATAACCAAATACATTCTTAAAATTGATATGAATGAATGCAAATGTTCACTAAGTTGTGTTGTGCCGTACCTACTTAGCGCAACTAGTGTTATCAACATTCCAAACGCCAGATAAATATTACAAACTACATAAATATTCGTTCATTGCCTCCACAAATCAGTGCAACTAGCTTCAAGATTAGACAACCGTTACTCCATAAAGTCGCATTTCTCCCACCTCAGTGTTCACGCCACATATAAGAGATAATTGTCAAGAGAAGGTTGTCATAAATGGGTTCGAGTCTCATACGATAAAGGTCACTTCAGGAGTCCCCCAAGGCTCAATTTTAGGGCCCCTTCTTTTTATCTTATTCATTAATGACATCAAAGATTGCTTTAAGAATTCAAAGTTCCTATTATACGCGGACGATTTGAAAATTTACAAAAATATTGCTGTCCCAACCGACTGTTTAGATTTTCAGAAGGATCTTGACTGCTTCTCGGAATACTGCAGTGTCAATAAGCTTCACCTTAGTGTCTCTAAATGTTACAGCATTACGTTTACTAAGAAAAAACAGGTGACGAATGTCAATTACTCTCTTGGAAACACTTCCCTAAACATGGTCTCATCCCTCCGTGACCTAGGCGTTAATCTTGACTCAAAGCTCCACCTTGACACCCATGTAGACAACATAGTCAATAAAGCTTATAAAATGTTTGGTTTCGTAATGAGAGCGTCTAGAGAATTTAATCGGCCTTCTACCTACTTGCACCTTTATAAATCAATAATACGGCCACAACTTGAATACGCAGTACCCATCTGGAACCCTTATTACAAAAAGTACGTTGAGATCATTGAGCTGGTTCAACGTAAGTACCTACGTTCCATGCATTACAGATGCTTTAAAACCAAAATGTCATATCAATTATTGCTTGAAAAATATAACCTCATGACCTTGCAATCCCGTCGCACCCTACTTGAAATGTTGACTCTGTTTAGTATATGCCGCAATAAATTTGATAGTACTGATCTTGTGAACAGTTTGTGCTTCCTTATCCCTCGTACGGTAATCGGTCGAGAAGTTCGTTCGAGATGCCTATTTGCTACTTCATTTTGTCGAACTAACTCAGGCGCTCGCTCGCCGTTACATCGCCTGGTTGACACCTATAATAAACAATTTGGCTCTACTGATATTTTGTTTCTGAGCAAAGCTATATTTAAGAGTGAAATTACGAGTATTTTAAGAGATCATAACCCTGTTAATTAGCTAATAAGTACTTTTAATTTGTTTTGCTAACAGCTAGCTATTCTGTATGGTAATCTGTGGATAACGCCTTGAGTAGTGTATTTGTTACTTTTATTATAAGTTTTTTTTAATATTGTGTGCCTACTTTGTAATATACTGCTGTTTGTTATTCCTATCAAATAAATAAATAAATAAATAAATAAATAATTCACATTACAATAAGAGCGCTTCATCATGGCGGTTGTGATCACGTCTATCTGTCACTTTCGCTCCGTTTAACGTCAATAAAAGAATGAAGTTACTTTGTGGAGTAGCTGTAAATCTCGGGGATTGGAGGTTTTTAGATTCAACGGTGAGAGGATGGTTTTTAATCGTACGGTTATGTACGACAAATTCAATTATATAATTATTAACTTTGCGGTTCACTACTCCTTATTCTCTAGCTGCCTCTTTTTAAGATTTTTTGTGTGTTACACTCAAATAAATTTGATTTCGAATGCCTGCGGGTAGGTACTTCACATTGACTTCAAATTGATCTGCAGAAGAAATTTAGATTATGTAGTAATTCCCATAAACAAGCATCCATTAATACAATAAATAAATCTATTAAACATCCATCTCACTAACAGTGGATCCTGAGCTATAGCGATTGATACCCATACTAAAAAACTCATTCTACAACACGTCTTATAGTTTGTAAACATGGCTAAGTCCCCATTAATGGTATCAAAATAAGCTGGTTTAATGTAGGTACTAGTTTACCTATTTCCAACACGAACACTTTTTCTGCCCAAAAAAGGAGGTCTGTTCAAGAGAATTCCTTTTTGTTGTAAAATTCCTGCCGTATCGTCCCCGTATCGCATCCTCTAAACACGCGCCCCCATCCGCTGAGTCGGCGTCCAGACGCGTGTTTTTTATGACAGACCCACAAAATATCGCCGCATTTATTTGAATCGCAATGTTATCATCCACAACTCGAGGGGCTTCAGCCCTTAGGTATAACATTTTGTGTGTGTTTTTACTTAGCTAGGTGCTTTGTATTACGCTGCGTGCTGTAGCAAACAACGCTTGGTTTTACTATTGCAATGGTCATACTGACACTTGGTGCTTCACTGTATGACTATGTTCGAGCTACGCTACTCACTAACCCCGTGGCGAGGTACACGCTCAAGCGAAATGCGTCTTGCGATAGCGACTGCGAAGAAAACAAATGAAAGCAGTTGTTAGGAGCAAGACACGAGTCACCGCGAAACCCAAACGAAACAGCAATGTCACAGAATCGGAAACAGCTGACGCGCGCGCCTCTTGACGCAAGTCGCGTCGCAAGTCAAGGGGCCTAAGCGAAGCTCCTAACTGTGTGCCTTAGAATTTTGTTTTTTTTAAATAAAGTCTAAAATATTATGAGTTCTTGATTTAAGGGGTGGTCTGCTGATAATAGTGTATCGTAAAGTTGAGATGTTTTAATAAATAATTTGGTTTTTGAGTAGGGATCTGTTTATGGCTTGAATTTTTGAAAAGCTTGCAAGTTTATTGTGTAGTTTTATGGAACCACCAGACATTTCTTAAAGCTAACATGAATTTCACATACTTTCTGGAAACCCCGGTCATATTTATAGAAGTAATGTACGCAGAAAATACAACCTAACAAAGGTTCTATTCATAAAATACTAACAAACACACAAAGCTACATCTCAGCCTACTCCTTCTCAGAATTCTGCGTGAAGTTATAATATAAATACAAAGACTAACAAAATCTAGACTAGCTTCCTAAAAATTAAATAAATAGTTCGTAAACAAGCTAGGAGAACTACATTCTTATCGCAGTTCATACATCATTAAAGTTTTCATTCGGTAAAGTACAGACGCGCACAAAAATGGTAATTTGATGTCGTACACTCGCTTTGCGATGTATAAAGACAAACTAAGAATATTTTGTTGGAAACGAGAGAATGTTTTGTGCACAGCTGCTGGGAGTTTAAAGGGTGGGGAATTGTGGCACTTGAGGAAATATTATTTAATATATTATTATTTTAAAAGATTTTTGCCTAGTTAAAAGGTAAAAAGTAAAAAACATAAACATAAAGTAAAAAACATAAAATATTAATATTGTTAGGTAATATTGTTTACTGCACCTATGAAATAATTTGTAAAACTTAACAATGTTCATAAAACCTGCATTTTACTTGCACTATAACTTCAGTAATTTATTTTATTTTTGCCTGTCTTACTTGTGTTGCATCTACACTAATTCGTGCTAGGTCCTACCGTTTATTTGTTTTAATGAAATTAATTATATTATTATAATATAATAAATTAATAAAACAGGATTTTTCACAGAACGGAACCAAAACGGATCCACGTCTAAAAGTGCCACGATTACCGCCCTGGCACACCGACGCATCGCAGATGTACCACCTCGGGCAGTGACGCGCCATAAACCGGCTAAATCGCTTGTCGACGGCCATTTGCATAAACATAAACCGTGCCGGAGCCGTGTCGGAACAAAATGCAAACCGTGAACGACACCGGAGTATCGGTAAAAATGTAGTCATGCAGAACGAGCTTGTGGTTAGGGAAACTAAGGCTAATGTTCATAGTCGCCGTAAAAATTAAGTAAGTGAATTTAGTAATGAGCGTACGAAAAATAATAAAATTAAAACCGAAAGATATTAATTGTGTATTTATTCTTGTGTGAGCAATATGTTCTATTAGAATTAATACAAAATCGCTATTATAAGTAAAATCGCCTAACACTACAAAGTAGGAACATTCTATTGGCCAGATTACCTGGAGTTTGTTAGGATAAAGTTAATTCAGAATAAAATCGGTGTTCCAACGAATTTGCAAGACGTTAAAAAATCCTTGATCTTAAAACGGAAACTGAAATGACATTCCTAAAAATAAACAACTTTAAAGGTCTTTGATAATATTTTAAATAACAACTCAAAAGTCACGTAAAGGTCATAAATTATTTTTTCTTATTCAGTAATTGAATTTCGATTAAATCACTATTAAAGAATGAAACTGTAGAATTATGCAAATGTAAATGCTAAAAAGATTGGGGGAGAAAATGTTTGCGTCTCGTTCCAAAATACGTGTTTATTTTTAACATTTTTTTATGTTAATTATATTTGAATGGATACATTTTTCTCTGTTTTCACGGGTAGGCTACATTTTCCCGCTACAGAATTTGAATTTCAAATTAAGAACAAATCCTGTTCCACGGTTATTCAGATTTATATTCGGTTGAGGGCCAATGACGCAGAAATATGAGTGCCATCTTTCATTTTACTTTAACTCAAATTTATTTGAAACACTTCTGTTCGTGATTGTACATTGGAGATGATTGTACTTTCCGTTATTGGTTAATTAAATGTTTACGTAATTTTATTAATGTTGACTTTGGGCTCAGGATCGTCTTTCCGATTCCAAATGGGAATGAAATAGGTCCCTACTGGTTGATGTTACATAACTTTGTTTTGGTAAGCTTCCTTTGTTTATGTAAAATGAGATAAATTGGTAAAATGTTTGCTGCGGCTCTATCCATCAGGAGGAGGTCAATAAAGACATTTTATTTTATGAAAATTGAAGCTGTGTTAAGAAAGCTAATCGTTCCTACAGTACAATTCAGTCCTTTTACTGAAATTATTAACCAACTTCAAAAAAAGGAGGAGGTTATCAATTTTTTAAATTTTATTTTTTATGAACCTCAGAACCTTCTGAGGTTCTTTTGATGATTCTTTTTTATTTGAAAGCTGGTGCTTCCCGTGTGGTGCCATATAAATTGTATTAACTTTGCTTGCGTATTTTTTGAGTAAGCTTCAATAATTATGTATTATTTTCCCACTTTGTCTATGTAGATGATACCTATATGTATTATTTGACTCCGTCACTGTTATTTACATAGCAAGTAGTGGTATTCGAATTTGTGTGGGGTAGGTACCACAACTAAAAAGTGAAAAATTAAAACTTTTCCCAAAAAAAAAACAACCGATTTCCAAAAACAAAACTAAAAAAGTGAAAAATAACTTTAATTTCGGAAGTCGGTGTCTTTGCTTTTCAATTTTCGGTTTTTGCCACCGACTACCGAAATTAAAGTAATTTTTCACTGTATTATACTTGTACTATATAAGATAAAGGCTTCATATCTCTTTAACCGTTTGTGTCCATATTATAATTCTTAATTAACTATCTTTCAACGTAACATTCTCATCACAGTCATCTATCTTTCTATATATTTAAAAATAAACTCGATTCTGTATTACAAACTAGAATAACAGCTGTATCGACTGAACATTGAACATGCGCTTAACATTTGTGTAAGCGGTGGGACAATTGGAACAATCGACCGCCATCGAAATAATGGCGTCGATTTAACCAAACGACTTAATTGTTATGGAGTGGTAATATACAGGGCCGAGTATGTACTTTTCATTGGAGAGTCATTTGAAATTTCAGTGTTTTTTTCTTATTTTTTACTTATCAATTGGTAACGTTACGTTATTGCGCGTGGCTAAATAATAGCAACCGCACGGGTCAATAGAAGTTAAACTACTCTTGCCAAGGTCAGTCCGTGGATGGGGATTCCGTGCCTCGAAAAGCAGGTTAAATCGTTGGTTCCGGCTGTCATTTGTAGATCGTTGACAGTCGCTAATACGGTAGTCAGAAGCCTGAAAGTCTGACAACCAGTCTTGCTAAGGGGTATCGTGTTACCCAGTAACAGTGAGGTCAGATAGGCAATCGCTCCATGTAAAATATGGGTATTCACTGCATCCGGCTAGACTGGAAGCCGAACCCCAACATAGTTGGGAAAAGGCTAGGCAGATGATGAGGTAACGTCAAATTTTTGTCGTGCTTGTGTCAGGTTTGGACATCTGATTTTGAGTTTCAACGGAAGCTTTACCTTGAAGCCTTCACGCGTTGAGCTCGAATTGAATTCGACTCGTGCAAAAAATAAATGAGGAATACAATGAGGCTTTGAAATGTTTTTGATTTTTTCAGTATTTGGGTAAAGGCTCTTACATACTGGGGCGATTAGTCGCGCGTCGTTAATAGTCATAATAGAATAATCTAGCTAGGTAAGTAATTACTCCAAATGCAAATTTTTTCTCGGCCTATTCATAACTCCGTCTCAAAACATTTTTATCAAAACCTAAATATTAATTTGGTAGTACGACACAACTTAGATGTAGCATACATTTGGAAATTTGCATTCATTCATTTCAATTTTACTAATGTATTTGGTTATTATAAAACTTGACAAGTTGCGTTTGCGTAAAGATAATTTTCACCTAAAGCAGTAATAAAGATTGGAGATTTTGAAAGCACACTCAGTTCGGAATGTGATCGGTTTTACGAATTTTGCCGATGCTACATCTAAGTTGTGTCGTACTGTAAAAAGCATGCACCAGGCGGGGGTGCAAGAATGTAAAAGTATCTCCCGGGCCCTCGACACATGGTAGTACTAGGAACAGTGGGGTTTAGTCGGTAGGAGTCCGACATAACCCTCCGTTCTCCCAAGACGGAGGGAGGGCATCGATGAGGATTTCCCCACGGAAAAACAAAGAAAATTAATGAGCATGCGTTTCTATCGGGCATTCTTGAAAATGGAGGTTTCAATTAATCCCATAACTAATCTCCTAATCACCAGTTACATCCTCAGAGATCACGCTGAAAACAATGCCGGAAGGAACTTTCTAAAAACTACCCGACTAGATGCTTTTCGTCTCCTTTGACGGGGTTAATTGCTAGCGAGTCAACACAAGCAGAAAGCTCATTAAGTCACAAGGGACGGACGCGATACCCCCTCTCCCCGCGCGCCTTTCCTGTAGCCTGAAGGAGGAAGTGCGTTTGAACGTACCTAGGTAGATTTTATTTAGTAGTTTACGGTGCAGAGGTATTTAACGCGAACGCGCGACGTAAACGTAACGAACGGTTTTTTAATCGGAAATACAACTATAGAATTTTGGTTTAAGCTTATGCGACAAGCCCAATTACTGTCATCCATAGATATTGAATAAAGTCTTACAACTAAGTAAATACACATACAATTTATTTCCTCAGAACTTCTAATACGCGTCTCATCTCATCTCATCGTTACATAAGGCTTTTTGAGTTCTTTATTTTATATAATTAGTAGGTATATGCGGTTCCTAGAAAAGCGCTGGCCGCCACATAACGGCCACAGTGACGGCTGTCATAAAAATGATGGTTTGACTTTACGGTATTAAGAAACGCTTTCTAGGAAAACAGAAACTCACTTTTATAAATAACGTTTCAGTGACGTCATTCGCCGGTAAATTGCGGACGCTAAGTTGATGACGCTCTTCTAGGAAACCGTAATTTAAGAAGTTAAACAAAAAACCTATAGGTACCATGTTTCTGTCTATGCTTTGACGTTTATTTCGATTTGATATACACCTTGTAGAATGAAAAGTCTTGACAGAGAAAAACTGTTGAATCAATGACAGTTTCCCAAGTAGAAAACAGAATAAAATAGTGTTCACAATACGTAGTCGAATGTCGTTTGAAAGTTGTTGAAACAAACTTGTTTGAACGACAGATGCGGCGGCGATCAGGGTTGCACTCACACAAATTGACAAAAATTTATAGAGTGGTGAAACAGTGTGAGTTACAGTTCTAACAGTTTCATGGATTCAATTCACACGCTTGTGTTTTAGTGATTCTATAATGTATATTAATATAGTTATACGTAGCGAAATCTAATAAAATTTATTATTGCAGATCTTTTTTAAGAATCCACAACTGTAAGTCTTTAACGTAAGCAACAATGGTTGAACTGGAGGAATATAAAAATTTTGCAAAAAGAATATCAGGTGTAAATCTCATCTGCTAATAGTAAATATTATACCCTTTAATCCGTATTTATACTATACAATAGACGCTGATATATTTAGTAACCTATTCCGCTTGACTATTCTTCAAGAGTCATAAAAACCCTGTAAGAAATCGACACGTGTTTCACCTCTCAACGAGGCATCTTCAGGATGACGATTGACCAATTGCAAACCAGAACGCGACGTGTTACCACACCGAGCGCTGGACGCAGAGTCAAAATAGGTTACTAAATATATCAGCGTCTATTGTATTTTATAATGGATTTCCGCAAAGTCACGCCGGAATCAATTAACTATCGTATTTATACTGTTGAACATTTCAAAGAAGAATACTGTATTCGATTGTCTTATCTACAAGTAGAGGTAGGCTCTTATAATAAGCACTAAACTTAACCCTATAAAAACTATACAAATACATAAAGTACCTACCTTTCAGGTCTGGATGTGAATAGTTGCGCCTGCGCTCTACCGATTGAGAAATATTACACCTTATTCGTTCTCCTTTAATTAAACTTTTCGATGGCCGCGCTCCGGCTGACGTATGGTAAGTAGCTGTGAGGAAAATGTGGGAAGTGATTTTAAACGGTTTTTGGATTGATGATTGAAGGTTATGTGTTGATATTAAGTTTATAAATACTGGAGAGAAATATAATTATAAATATCAGCCCGTAGAATATAGTAGGTAGAAATATTCCCAAAACGTTGTCTCTATTGATCACCACTTTTATAAAATATAACGCAGATTGCTTAACAATTTTGACAATCAAATCGTTAGTAGGATTCAAATATACTATAATGATCTATTAAATTATTTAATTTCATCAACGTAGTAGTACCTACGTAGATACGTGAACGTAATTAGTAATAAAACTTATTTTAGCGAATTGATTCCTCAGAACAGTTGTTTTGGTTAGTTAATTTGTTATTTGGGTTTTTAATACAAAGCAACTATTTATTACTTTTATTGACATTTGTTATTCGAAAATAAAAACAGTCGTGCTATAGTTAATATCATAAAAGTTGTCCATTTCCTTAGCAAGTCATTTTCAAATAAACATCGGAACAATGAAAAAAAAAGCAAGTAACATCTACATACCACACAGTAGCTACGCTGAAAGCAGTCACGGTGGAAATTGAATCAGCTTTCAATAACTGAACTGATCAATTACAGCTCTCAAATATATCGGACACATGTATTTCAGGGCTAAGCAAGCCTTTAGGTCACAGAAAATTCGTTTCAAGAGTTTCTTGGAATCATTAGACCTTCAATAACAGCAATAATGAGGCCCTTTTCTTGGAATCCTCCATTTCGTTGAAATAATTAATAGTAGATTGAAAATATCCTGGAATGTTTTTTTGTAATTGTGTGTTCCGAATTAGATACTTATTTGACCCTCTATTTCAAAGAATCCTCGGTGCCAAATATCATCATAACGATATATTAAACATAAAAGAACCAAATGCCTGTACTTAGTCGGTTTATAGACCAGTGTTGAAGTGTCTTAAGAACAAAGACAAAGAAAGTTTATACATTTAAGAAAATAAATGAGAATTTAACGTCAGTCGCTTCGAATTACGCCCGTCAAAACTAATTAATATACTTAACTACTTCTTATTGCCCCTTCCACCTTCAAACTCCAATTTCCTCACAATCCTTGTCTTCCATTTTATAACATTATTTCTCGCGAGAATTTTCTTAACATTATTATAAAATTACCGAAGACCACTTAGCACCATTATCGTTTGCTGAGAGGAAATTTTACCCAAACAAAGTACGGGGTAAAAAAATCCACGTGGACGAGGCAAGGGGTTAAATGCGCGGATAGGATGCAAATTGGTCCTGTGGGTCATTCAAGCCGCATTTAAAATAATACACAGTTCCCAGTTCGCAGTTCCCAAGGTGAGTACCGAAGGCAGATGGTTAAATAACTTTTAATACGTCATTTGCATTTGGCTGTGTGAAAAAAGAGTTGGTAATATTTTTATAATTCGTTTATGTTTCAGGATGAATGTTAAATAAGGAGGATTTATGAGTGTTTATCTGTTTGTTATGAGTTGGGTGTTGTTAATGTACTGGATGTGTTTCGGTAATTGTGCCTGTTAATGTGCCATTTGTCCTCATTATAGAGCGAATACTGAATCGGCTTATAATATCTCACTGCTGGAAGTCAAGCCTTCTCGTTGAGAATGGAAAGGTAACCACCAAGCCATCCCTGCTTCTTGTATAGAGCGAATAAGTGGTTAAAACTCATATAAATATATTGCGCATTGTAAACGACACTACAAATTGATAATATGAAGAAGACTGAACTTAGGACAGTTGTACTAAATTTAGCCTTCTTCATAGCAATTATGCGGACATAAAATATTATTTACTCACTTCCTATCCATAAAAAAACCAAATAACTTGTTTAAAACCAAATTTGCCATAATTCTACGTATTTCGCTACAAAACAAGCATAAATCTAAATAAATAAACAGGATAAAAGCGTATACTCGTCACCTAGCGAGACAAAGCTAAAATTGTGATGCTTATTGCGCGCGGACCGCGGCCCGACGGATTACAGTAATGGCGCTGAATACTAAGCGTGGAGGACCGGGACAAGCAAAGAGTAAGAAGTAACATGCAGATACGATAGTAATGTTGTAATGGAACGTCCAGTAGGTATTGTGCCTACAAAGTAATCTAACCAAGAAACACATATATCCGTCGCTTATAATTACACTATAGGTATCTACATTAATGATCAAGACTGGATGATTCTAAATTAGTTATGAAATGCAGTTTGATTTCGCAAAATCTGAAGATCACATTTGATTCAAATTCATGCATTTAACTTACCTACACATATCTCATAAACATACCTACAATTAACATGGTATCAAATTCTAACTAACAGTAGTCTCTTGACATATTCACCATAAGGGGTCCTACATAAACTAGGGACTAGCCTTCTTGGTGGCCTAAACACTACACATAACGTAAATAAAATACATCGTGTCAAAGGATTTCCTGAGAAGGTCGTGCTAGTACGGAATACGTCCAGTTACAAACGTTCAATCGATGCCAATACAATAGAATTTAGCTATACCACTAGCTGACCCCATGTTTATTGTTTACAGATGGGGTTGTCTGTTCCAACACACACGTGGAAATACAGTAGCGTCGTTCTCAAAACGCATGCCTCACAGATGCAATCACGAAATATCCACGAACTTTCAAGCTGTTTACCTACTATTATTTCTTTAATCTAGATCGCAAAAACAGCGAAAAGGCCGCGAGCACTCACGTTCCCATCGGCAACTGAAGAATAAACAGGATTACGTCGACACCCAAACTACCTTATGTCTTCTGTTGTTTTGTACAAAAGGTTACCTAAGGACTTGCACTCATTGGATAAAGCGGTAACTAGTCGAATTTAATGTAAGCGTCGAATACCGCAATGTTCTGACTTTGACTTTGACTTCAATCTCTCAATCCTCTTTCTTCTTAAATCCACATAAGGTTCTGTATTTTAGAAGATGCTATGCCACCAAGCTCTTAGAGCGAAAAAGAAGAGAGATTTAGTGATCTGCTAGTCACTAAAGTTATCTCACAATATATTATGGTGCTGACGGAGAGAAAATGCTACGAGTTCGTATGTTTCAGTGACATAATGTAAATACGTATTGCAGTTCTAATAATAATAACGCTTGTTACTTGCCGAGGCATACAAAAAGCAATGATAGTGATTAAGATTTCTCGATAAGATAAAAAAAAAAAACCACGTACGGTCCAGTTCGTCAAATGAGGACGTGACCTAAGGCTACCTAACAAAAACAGTTTACTGCATGTAATTCCCTTAATATATTTTACTAGCAAAGGTCGGTCACGTTTTAGACCTAGGACATTTGTACAGACCCAGGATAGGAATGAGTTAGGAGCTTTGTTGAAACGTTTAGGTAGGGTTTAGACGTTTAGGGTTCATGAGCATACTGTTATGGGTGAATAAGCAAGAAGCAAAAACGTCTGTACCTTTTGTCGTCCCGCATTGTCAGATTGGACAAAAAGCCATCTGACATTGAAAAGATACTATCTCTATCTTTTCAATGTCAGGTACTATCTTTTCAATGTCAGATGGCTTTTTTACAAAATAATAAATAATTTTGACAAACGAATAAATTCTTTTGACGATCATTGTGTGAGCCAAAGTTTTAGGAGTTACCCTTTTGCTCAGGGTGGGGGAGGAGGTAGGGTGTATAAATGAGGTGTGTAGCAAGAAACTTCTATCCCACATCACCCTCGTCAGCTTGTAAAAAAAATGTTTTCGTAAGTTATTACTGTCATTCTAGGTAATCAAATACAGTCGAAGCATGTCAACGCTGAAATATATCCTTCCTTGTACGCATAGAAGTAAATCTCGTCAAATGGCGCGGCTCGATCTTTACCTAGCGCATTTTATTTTCTTGAGGCTACGTGTGAAATAAACCCGGTGTGAAGACTGTGCCTTTAATGGGAACCTCCGTTTACACCGTAATGTGACACAAAAATATTATTTTATTTGTTACTTTTTACATGGACGGTTTGTTACTTTTTACTTTTTAAATGAGTGCGGTCTTGGTAATCAGAACAGTGGATTATTTATTCGAACCATCGGCATTGCAGACTAAACATTTTCAGAAGGCGATAGTGTGTAATTCAAAAATATGGCGTCGAAAAATTCCTCCGCATCACACTTTTACTGTCCAGAATTGGTATCAAACAATTCTGGACAGTTAAAGTGTGATGCGGAGGAATTTTTCGACGCCATATTTTAGATATTAGTTGTTTATTTGTACAGTTAGTTTTATTTAATATTAGTTAGAAAATTGTTTAGTGATAGATTGTATATTTTATTTAAAACTATGTCACATGCAATAAATAATACCATTGAACATACCGTAAAAGTGTTGATTGTCGTATCTGAGTACAACAACATTTCACACACACACATTTCGCCAGTTATATTTCAGGCCCATGTTATAGCGCTCTATGATGGAAATAGGCCCGCCGGCGTATTCCATCAACAGGGCACAAAGCTAGACGGCATCCGGTAGCGGAATATACAGGTGTACTATATGTACACCTCTGCCTAACCCTTCGGGGAATACGGTGTGATGTTATTTTATGTTACATACCTAAATTAGGTTACACAACGGTGTGACATGTGCCTTTGTGCCGACTTACAAGTGAGCTCTCACAGTCAGGAGTGTTTGCGAATGTCGTGCCGAGTGTCGTACGGGTAACAGGTTCTTTTCCGAGCGAAAACCTTTTTGAGACAAACGTTAGCGAGCGTTGATACGTGTTTGTGGTTTATATGCAGCGGGGTTTAGTATTAAATGTATTGACGTTCGACATTTGTGGTGGTAAAGTTTATGTTAGACCAGTGCCCTGTTTATCAAAAGTTACAAAAGTCTACACGTTCACAAGTTACCTAGAATGTAAATTTTTCTTAAAATTCAAAGCTCATCTCCATATTCATAATCAGCCTTAATGTTCCCACTGCTGGGACACGGGCATCAGGTCATCTCTATCTTTTGACCACATTTAAAAAAATAAAATTGAATTTAAAAATTGATTGCGGTACTAAGAAAGTGGGCATGAAACAATTGAATTCAGTACATTATAAATTAAATATTAAAAAAAACACGCAAAAATATTTTTCAAATATATTTTTGTTAAATTCTTTGTCCACTTCAACCTCACAATTCAAGACACAAATCAAACTATCCTACAGCAAAGCACTCACACTGCTGATGCGTCTCAAGAAAAATCGCCCGGTCCATGGGAAGCAACAGTGACAAATAATACGGATGTATACAGGGTGTGTGCGGAACTACACTCATCTGACAATCGAACAGCGGATATCGGAACGTGAGTGAATTCGTGAACAAATAATGTATTGAGGAATTTAGATAGCACGATGTGTTTGTGAAATGTTTAGTTCTTAGTTGTGCTTTTGTTTTAACGGTATTACATGCATAACACTACGTCTGTATGGTATGGCCTGGTTAGGGTGAACAAACAAAAAAAAAACATCAGAATTTTCATACACTTAAACTTGGTGACCTAACAAAAAAAAACATCAGAGTTTTCATACACAACTTGGTGACCAAACAATTTAAAAAAACCATCAGAATTTTCATACTTTCGTCCCAACCAACAAAACCCCCAACCCTAAAACGCTCTCGCATAAAAATAACATAGGGGTACCTATGAAAAAATCGCATCCATCCGTCGGCTAGTTTCATCAGCCCGTATATTACTGACCATAAATTTCTCATAGTAGGTCCGTGTAACTTGAGTAAGTATTTACTGTGACTAAACCGGTATATATCACAGAGACCGACCAATTTCTTGACCGAAAAATTTATAACGGTGCTTGGGAGGCAACCCTTGATATATAGACGTAGGACATCCCTTGGAACACGAATCACTCTTAAGTGAATGCGGGTATAATTCATATTGGGGGTTTACTAGTTATTTTGATGTTTGCATGTTGGTTTTGGGCGCTGTGAAAGAGCTAAAAGGCTCACAATTTGTAAAGAGAAGATCGAAATGGTTCGGAAACATTTAGTTAGTTATTGCACAATAATTATTTGGGAACTTCTTCAGTTATTCAACAATTATTTGACCATTTCTATTTCTAATTAAGTTATTGCGCCGACATTTCGATAATTTAAATGAGGTTAGCTCCCACTAACCACTGGTACCTTTTAGGCGGGCCCTAAACTATATATATTATACAGTACAATACCAATTGCGCAATAGGTATTTTTGACCGTTTAGGGTTAAAGTTGCGCAAAACAAAAGTTTGAACGAGTTAAATTTTAATTGAACCGTGTAGGATAAGTGCGCAGATCTTGTTCACGCTAAAACATTGATGTTTATGGACCGGCAAAGTTATTGCATGAAAATTATGGCTCGTTTGAGGGCAAGGGCTGATTCAGTCATATTGCGCAATATAAATATTACGAAAACTTACTGTAGGTGTATGGGCCACCTACTAAAGGATCTGCGTAGTTTAAAAATGCGCGAAAGCATAATATTATAAGCATATTATTATGTCCTCACTGCTGGAACGCATGCATCCTCCTTGTGAAAGGGAGTTGTCTGCTACCACGCAGGCTCCGTTGCTAACCACATATAAAACCAAATTAATACATTTTCTATATATTATTTATTTTATTATGTATATATACACAGTAAATAAAATACATAAATATATGGCATACTTATAATATGAGTGCAAATATACTGGTACAAAGGTCTTTATCCTTTAACCCTCAGAATTACAGAGAAATCTATTCCTGTTTCCAAGTTCGAGCTACCGATGTTTTCGCATCGTCTCCTACGCAATTAAAACTAACTTACTTTGACTGGTTTATAGGCTTAACAGACTTGTTTTTGCTTTGAAGATTGATAGAACTTTGAATTGTGTTAGCGCTAAATGCGTTAGCCATAGGCGTATTATTAGCAAGCTATGGAGAGAACAACAGAATACAATTAGTACTACACTAGCTGCGCCCCGCGGTTTCACCCACATAAGTCTCGATCCCATGGGATAAATATAGGGATAAAAAATATTTTATTGCCTAACCCAGGTTATGGTCTACTCATGTTTCAAATTTCACCCTAATCTGTGCAGTTGTTTTAGCTTGAAAGCGTAACAAATGATCAAACAAATGTGTTCGGATTCGTTTAGACAATTATGCTTAATCGTGTGAGTTTATCAGTCTTTCACAAAAAGAGAACATAAGAGCATTTTAGCAGGAAATGAAGTAGAGAACCAGTCTTCGGCTTGAAAAAAACACTTGTTTCAGTAATGTGGAACCTATACTGCTTTTTTTAATTGGGCCCCAAGCCAAGAAAGCCAACCTGGTAGGATTGCGGGAAAGTCCGAAAGGGATACCAGGGCCCTTGGCAATATGCAACTGAAGGAACACGGGTGGGTTTTAGTCAGTAAAAGTCTGACACGCCCTCTCGCTGCGCCCAGAGCGGGAGAAGTCATTTGATGACTTCCCAAACTACAAAAAAAAATATTTTTTTTGGAGTTCTGTAGTCAAGAAACCCATTTAGTTATCCACTCCCGGATAGCCAGTCCCGTAGCTTAGAACCATTGATACTCCAAATATGGCAGTATACCTTAATCACCAATCTTGGAAAAGGAGAGAGCTCGTGGCTAAGTAATAACAGCCGCACTATTCGATCCATCAGGCTACGCTTGCCGGGGATGGTCTGTGGATGGGTGACCATCTTTACATACCGAGACTCCTCCGTGCCTCGGAAAGCACGTTAACCCGTTGGTCCCGGCTGTCATTCGAGGATTTTTGACAGTCGTTACGGTTCGTCAGAAAGTCTGACAACCAGTCTTACTCAAACTCAAACTCAAAGCATTTATTTCAAATAAACCAATTACAGGCACTTTTGAATTGTCAAGGGGTCGGTTACCAAGGGGTATCGTATTGCCCAGTTACTGGGTTGTGGGGGTCAGATAAGCAGTCGCTCCGTGTAAAATACTAGTATTCAGATGCATCCTGTTAGACTGGAAACTGACCCCAACATAGTTGGGAAAAGGCTGGGCAGATTGATTAACCATGCTTGGAAAAGGAATGGATGATCGCATCATGTCCCTACAAAACAGAAAGATGCTGCCCAATTTCCGAACACTTTAATAATCACAAAAGACCCCACCCCCCTCAGAACTTAACCCGGGAATCGAATCTTGTAAACAGCATACGTTCGTATTAACAACTTCAATATTTCCGATGGGATATGTAAATGTGGGTCTGTCGGTGACACGCGCTCTCTGCGACTACATTTTAATATCCCGCCCGCTTTTTAAGAGATTATTTGCTTAAAATGTGGGATATGGGTGTGTCATCAGTTCTGGGTTCCTTTTTAGTTGGTGAAGTTTTTGGTAAGTTAAAAATAAGAATTTACTAAGCCGTAGGAAAATTAAAACAATTTTTTTTTTCGTAAATACTCGTTGATTTTGAAATGAAAATTGCTACCACTTCGTATCCAAATTAATTGATTAGAATGTGTGAAAATAACTTCCATAACATGAGATTATCGGTCGCCCTACCACCACCGCTTACAGCAGTATTATCTTAATCTTACTCAGTGGGGGAAAGAGATGGAGCTATACGTCCTGTAGAGCTTCATCTCTTTCCTACACTGAAGTAATATTAAAATAATGCTGCTGTAAGAGCCGGTAGTAGGGACCCTCAATACTAATGACTTGCAATAAAATGAACTTTCTTTTACTTTATAGTCTATCATTTTAGGTACTTAATCAAGTCAATCATGTTAAGTTTGTAATAGTAGTTATAGTTACAAGGCACATCAACACTTTTTGATCCGTCATATTATACAAATTTTCGCACTAACACGATTATATATTTTCATCACGATCACAATTTCGCAATAGCACGATTTCAGCCTCATTTTCTTGTCTCCTAATAAAAACTAGACCGTTTTATTAAATAGAAGTACCTAACTTAGAAAGATTCTAAGAAAACAAGCAAAGTTTTCCCATTTAAATGAGAAAACTCAGCACATACTAACTTAGTTCATACGCTTACAAGTCTTGAATATGTTTAAAATGACGAGCTTTTCTCAAGTGGATCTGTTGTGAAAACTCACTGCCAGAGCCAGTGTAGTGCTGCCAAGAAATGCTGACTGTTATGTTACATGAACTCATATATATGTTTAAAGGGATAAGATATTGGAATAAAACTATAACGAATTGAAAATGAAACATCATCTCGTCACTTACATCTACTAAGATCTAATCGGTCTACACAAAAAAGTTTTTCAATACAAGAAATGAACACACAAAGCATTGCGCCAATAAAGATTTTACTAAAACATTCATAAATCAACTAAACAAAAAGCTATAATAATACAAGCAAAAAAAAGTTCAAAAGAAACAAAGACATTATCAACAAGTGACCTTAACAACAAAATTGTACCATCACTATTACTTTATGAGTCTACCCACAAAAAACTTTATCTCAATAGTTCATCCTGTACCAACAAAATCATTTATCAGAAACCAATGTGGTAAATAATTTTCTTAGCAATATATTTTGAGAAAAATTTAATCAGCAAACTGGCAGTAACTCAGACATGAAATATATGACCAGTGAACAAAGTTTATCTCGTAATATACATATTAGCTCGGCGCGAGTTATAAGCGGCGGTGTTCTGTAAAATATATTTTAGTGTGTATGCATAATCTGCTTTTCTTCAACTAAAAATCTGCACGCATACATGCACGACATTTTATCAGCGATAACGATGATGGAAAAGGCAAAAATGTATAGGACTGACTTATACCTTATGACGTTAAAAGTCGTTGTAGAAATACGAAACGCTTTCGTTGCGATTTTCACTTGTCTAGACCCTCTGATACACCAAAATCATTCAAGTGTGGACAAGGCCCTAGAGACTCCGCTACTGAATGTCGAAGAACGGAAATAATTCCAGATAGTTTTGATTCAGTGTTGTTATAATAAGACTTATTCACTGACGCCATGTTAAGTCTTAAAAATTACTGGACCACTACATTTTTAAATCTGACACTTTTTCAACCAGTCAACCCACTAGTACCTTGCGCCGTGACCCAATCGTATCGCTATGAGTACCATCGATATTTGCATACAAATTGCCCCAACACCACTTCACTAGACTTGAGCGATCCCGCTCCGACTCCACGATTATAAATTGTCGATATTATGCATAGTGATGTCACTATTATCGATTATATCGACCTCGTTGACTAGATGGGGATTGACGTGACAGAAGATTTTTCAGACATGTTTATTATGTAGTGTTTCAGTTGCCTTTAGCTAGCACCGCAATATTATCATCTACTTTACACTACAGTATCCCAAACGCATTAAAAACTAGTTTAAATCGAAGTAGTAATAAATGCAATGATTATAACTGATTATGTGGATAGCTTTCTCTGTTTCGATGAACTGCAGTTGGCATACGAGCAAGATAAAAGCGTTCATAACGTCTGGAAAAATTAAAAAGTAAATGATGTAAATGAAACGATTTTTCACCTCGAAAAATACTTATACTCCTATGTGGCAGTATGAATGTAGTCAATTTTTTCTCCGTACTTACGTACATATATACTTCAAAAATCTGAAACTTTTATCGCGAGCAAAGCCACGGTGCACACCAAGTCTTAAACAATATCAGCTATTCAAGTACCGCTAAGCAGTTTGATCTAATACATCGCCAAGCAGAATTAGCGAAGTCTCGAGACGCCTATCGGTTATCTATCCGTTCATCCATCAAAACTCGGAAACTACTTACAAGCTTTACTAATTCCCTGGAGCTTGCGGATCCCTAAGATCGGGGGAAAGAGATGGAATGATGTTTCACTTTAGTTAACTGTATGTTAGTGTTATTATACCTCGTTTAACGTGAGTATCGTATTGTGTAAGTTGTATGCTTGGAAGCGCTTTCCCCTTTTGTTTTCCCTTCAAAAAGGAAACAACATCAATGTTTGTGGTTTTATAAGGAGGTCGTGGCTAAGTCATAACAGCCGCACGGGTCGATCCATGAGGTTAAGCTGCACTTGCCAGGGTTGGTCCGTGGTAGGGTGATCGTCTCTTTACATATTGAGACTCTTCCGTGCCTCGGAAAGCACGTTAAGCCGAACGTCCCGGCTGTCATTCGTGGATCTTTGACAGTTGTTACGTGGTCGTCAGAAGCCCGAAAGTCTGACAACCAGTCTTACCTAGGTACCTACCTATGGGTAGGTCTTACCAAGGGGTATCGTACCCATTACCCAGTCACTGGGTAGTCGCTCCATGTAAAATACTGGTATTCAGGCTAGACTGGAAGCTAACCCCAATATAATTGGGAAAAGGCTAGGCAGATTGATTGTGGTTTTAGAAGAAGTGCAATGGGCTGAAAGTTCACGTACTGGTTAGCGGCTTTTTGAGCACCATGAACATGACTAGCAAGTGACTTTTTTAGTGCGCAATTATCTTCTAAACGCTTAGCTATTGGCTGAACTAGACGAAAGGAAGAATCGTGGAAAAGATTAGACGGGTGGAGAACACCGTGTTTTGTGGTGTGAATTATCGTCCTATGAAAAAAAAGGCCCAGGAAAATTGGTACAAAAATAAAATATTAATTAAGCCAAAAATATAGGTTGGTACAGCCAACTGCATGCCCATGTTAACCACTTGAAATTGCCAGTTATTTCGTAGTAGTAGTTTTACTACTGACGTGTAGACGTGTACTGCATAACTACTAACGACATCAGGATTGGTCAATTCCGATGATCTAATGAGACGCCATGTAATCCTGTAATGAGATAGATTCTCACTGTCTATTAGATGATGATATTGGGGGAGGGGACGTGGGTATGAAGGGGGAAGGGGGAAGGGGGAACTAAATCAGTGTAATAAATGTTGTCATTACTCTCATATCAAGAAACGTGTCTATTAGTAAACTAAGTACGTACTTAAGGAACATGGAGATGCTTGTGTGTTAAAAATGGTGTCGTGGAATAAAGTGTTGTTATTGTAATGGATTTTGCGCATAAACAAGTTTTTTGTGACACTATAAACCCTATAAAAACATCACTGTTATTCGGCGAAAATCAAAATTCTAAATGCAGAGAGATAATTTAGTGATTATAGCCATTCATTCTCCATTATATTATGAGAAAAGGCTTAGCCTGGAAGGCTGACAATCGCAAGCTAATATCATGATTTTACAAAATTCCAATTCATTGATTGCATTCCATAATACATTAAAGATGTTTAAAAGCTGCAACAGACTTAAAAGTCACAGAGAGTTCACAATGCATCTTTAACTACAGATTAAAATTCAGCTCACACCAAAACCAGTACCAAGATTAAACTAACACGCATAGTTTGAATCAAACTTAGCACATACAGACAGATAGACGCACGAACTTCACGGAAACGTATCGCGCGCAAGAGTGTCGTTAATAAAATCACGTCACGTCAAGCACGCGGGGTGAAGTATGGCGTGATACGCGGGATTATGACGTCATCGGCCGTGCTCACTCGAGCGGTGCACGACCGATAACGTACGTCGTACATACCGGTGGGTGGAAAAACGAGCATGTTGGGTTAGAAAGAAAGAAAAAAAGATGATTTTGCGACACAGAAACCAACAACCGATTAAACGGGTATGTTCTACCTCACTATGTGTTTCTTCGTCTGTCGTTTCACTGTTTTGTGTAGGGTAGATTTCGAGAGGATCTTTAACCTCTTTGCGACATCTATATAATTATGTAGTTTTTATTGCAGGAGTTAGTGACATGTTCACGCAAATCGAATTACATATTTTTTTTTAAACACTGATTAGAATTACTTTGATTTATTTAAGTTGCACATAGGTAGGTACGTAAACGCCATATTTATAGCGGATTATAACGCGTAATACGACAACAAGATTGGTATATTGGTATGATTTTTGTCAACTTCGTAGTTTCTAAACTTCGTATCTTATGTAAACCTGTAAAATGATGTTGTACTTATATGTGATGTTTTATTTTATTCTTGAAAAAAAATCTCGTTTTAAGGCAACAGTATAGGTGTTACAGACAAATATTATCTTGATACCTTATGAAATGCTACCTAGACTACTCCATCGTATGTCACCTCCAAACATATGATATCTGGTGAGATCGCTCCATGTGTTAAAGTGAACGTTTTGCGCCCCTAACGGAGTCGTCACCGAGAGTGCCGCAACTTAGCGCGGTTTATTTTACGTTTCATTGTAAGTTCGGCAGGTATTGTTAGGAAGACTGATCGTTGTAGATTCTGTGAGGAACTAGGACTTTCATAGCTTAGGAACTATTTGGTCGTCTTTTGTGATGCAATCTTTTCATAGAAAAGTGGGAAAATAGCATCCATTTCAGCAGCAGGGCTAGTGCACAGGAGTTTTACGCTTTTTTACTGGAACTATTATAATTACATACTATAAAATAAATTACTTCATAATGATCCAATTTGCACAATAGAGGTTCTCCAGCTTCTGTGCTATGGGTTGCGGGTTCGAGAACTTTATAGTTTTGATTAAATGTATTGTTTATTCTTTAGTAGAAGTCGAGTCGCTTCATGAAAAATACTGGTATTCAGCTTCATCTGGATAGAAGAAAAAACTTTATTAGACAGATGATAATGCTGAAGTATCTGTTCTTTTCATAATTAAAACACAAAACCTCTTTATTAACCTACACTCTAGACTTTTAGCCATTTCCAATCAAAAAGTACCATACGAAACGTCACCACCTCCACATATTATTTGAGGAAGCCGCTTATAAGGCACCTGCAGACAGACTTTACCAAATTACTGTCTTCTGCTCGATGCATCGTCGCTCAAACGGCATAAAAGCCTGGTGGAGGCGCCGGATATTACGTCTTGTAGTGTAATTAAACGACGCATCTGGTAGTAGAGTAGAGGAAAATGAATAATACGATTTTGTTTGTATATAATATTACTATATTATTTAGGGAATGATGTTTATCGTTTAGGAAAAGTACTCGTTTTGACCAATGTCTAATTCACAGATTTTGATTTGTATCATAAGCAATTACGACATTTCATAGAAAATACAAATTAATGTTTATAAAAGACAAAAAAAACTCTCGAAATAGAAATTGCAATAGTGCTAGAAAAATACTTATAAAAAAGGACGTCTAAAGAAACATAATAATCTAATATGAAATTCAATGAACTCCAAGAAAGCTTTGATAAATATGAAACAAAAGAATTGGCATCGACTTGTCGCGACGCTTGCCACTACTGCACAGAGAGTTAGGACGCGGGCAGACTGGTGACTAAACTATTAAAATCAAGTAGGATTTGTATATATAATTTCTGGTAAAAATTGCTTAAACATAATTTTGAAATAATTTTATCAAGGATAATTTAAGCTAAAGATCTTGCGCTACATAGATTACAAAATACGAACACCAAACCCCTTGCCAGGCGTGTTGGTAACTATATTAATTATTAAATTTTTAACGAAATTTATTTAATAAAACAAATATCGTTACCGCCGCGGTTGGTCCGTTGATGGGTGATCAACTTTACATACCGAGAATCCTCCGTGCCTCAGAAAACACGTTAAGCCGTTGGTCTCGGCTGTCATTGGTAGATCGTTGACAGTCGTTACGGGTCGGCAGAAGGCCGAAAGCCTGACAACCAGTCTTACCAAGGGGTATCGTATTACAACAGTTACTGGGTTGTGGAGGTCAGATAGGCATTCGCTCCATGCAAAATACTGGTATTCAGCTGCGTCCAGTGAGACTGGAAGCCGGCCCAAACCTAATTGGGAAAAGGCAAGGACTTACATTAGACTTAGTCATTGAGAATCGCACCCGTTAATATTAACAGACTATTATACAGTGATGACCTTCCAAACTTAGTTCTGGTAATTATCATTAATTTGCTATTGCCATGCAAAAATTTGAAAATAGCCAAGGTTACTGAAGGTTAAATACTTCAGTATTAAGCTATTGGAAAGCTGTGTGAGCTGCGCCCTAATTGTGTAATATACGATCAATCACAATCTAGTCTTAATAGTTAACGAAAATGGTTAATAATAAATTGCGAAAATAAACATTTGAATCCGTTAAAATAAAATAAAAAACAAACGAACTATTTAAGTAGTTGTAAAACATGTTCGAATACAAACAACGATAATTGACCAATGAAAAAGCCACTAGTCTGTCTGAGTCCTTGTGCAGTTTCCAGTTATTTTTAACGCGCAGCTATAAAAAGTAGAAATTTAATTTTCCCTTTGTTGAAGGAAGCAAGAGTATTTAATGCAACCGAGCGCCATTCTGTTTTTTTTATTGTTAACTGAAAAATATTCTGTATAGAAAGCAATATTGAGGTTTCTGACGTTTATTTTTAGTGTTGGGAGCTATTTGAAGACATTATTATGTGGACAAACTATTTAAAATGTTCAGCTTAACAAGTAGATTAAGTTGAATTTGTTTTAATTATTTTAAAGTCATCAACCATGTCGAAACAGTAAAAAAGGCTTCGATGTCCACTTGGTAACATCACCTTAATTTGTAAAACCAATTTCCGGAAAAAAAAACCCGTAAGCCTTTAGTCTTCCTATACCAGTACTCTTTTACCACAATAGCAACGGGTTTTGTCGACGGAAGAATAGACAAAATGACAGATAAACATTCATAATTTGGCAGTTTGTCTATTCTTCCGTCGACAAAACCCGATTCTATGGTTGTCATGCTACCGTGCTGGCAGAGAAAACCATTCATCTGTTGAATCACCCATTATGAGTTTCTACTGGAAACCACAAAACTTATATTTAAAAAGCTACAAAACAATCTTCTAAACTTTAAGTTAAAAAAAAAACACGTATTTTAAAACAAAAGACGTCGTCAAACCACCTTTGACACAAATTACATTCCCAAAGTCAAGAGACAAAGACATCAATCAAGCACAAATTCCATCTATTCTTCTCAGACATAAACGCACAATCACAGCTTAATTACCTGTGGGGGGTTGACTAACGTTATCATTTTTTAACCCTCTCACAATCCGAGGACGGGTACCCATCTAAATTTGCATACAGAGAGGCGGGAATGACTCAAAAATGGCGCAGTAATCGCCGCCCGGTGGTGGAGGCGGGATCACGTTGAGCATGGAAATAGTTAGATGTGGTATCTTTCGTTGGTCTATGGACGTATTTGACCGCTAAAACAGCTGTCTGGTTTTCATGGGGAAGTTCAATTCTTTTTATTGTGCTTATTGAATGGAAAGACTGTAAGGCAACATTCACACGAGATCCGTCATTGACGATTCTTCACGAATCGTCCTCGTGTGAATGAGCCGTAACATCACTTTGTAAAGAGTACTTTCGGCTGACTAATGAGCTATTGGGCTTTTTGGACTACTATTCAAGTCAACTGGAGCTAATATTAATGGCCATGGGTAGTAATCATCGCAAACATTCGAGGCGTTTTGACGCGTGAATCAAAATTTGAAAAAAAATAACAAATACGCTAGAAGCTGCTTGTGAACGAATGTTCGTATCGCGAATAAAAATGTTCGTGTTCGTTCGAATTCTCACGGTGAATAGTTCTTTATATTTCTACATTTATACATAATTCGTACAGTGTACATAATTCTAGTCTTTAGCCGGCGTTTACCGTAAATAATATAAAATAAATGAATAAAATTCATTCCTCACCATTTAAAATTTACCGTCCAAGTTTTAGAACAAGGATAATGGTTTAACCTAAGCAAAGTAGCAAAGTTTGTGCAAACCGTACAATTTAGAGATGTTATGATGAGTTGCACAGAGTATTGACCCTACCCCCTGAACTAGGCGGGATAGTGTTCAGCTATTTATTATATTTGTTTCTTCTTAGGACATTTGTGTATCACTAAGTAATAAACAGATAGAGTACCATCAAGCGTGCGAATGTTCAATTCTCATACCAGGTCCATATTTCCATCCTCAAGGTACTGTAATCTCAGTGCGGCTCGACACGGATATAAGTCAATTTAGTCGGGTGTAATACACCTTGCCGGGTATGACTGCGGATATTAATACTTTTTCTGATGTTGAATGTCGGGATCAATGCTTCCATGTTTTCGTTGTGAACGGCTGCTAATCTGAGAAATGGTTAAGGTAATTTTGTCTTATGTATCCCTTGAGAATGTAGAACCTTCTAAATTAAATTTTGTATAACGTTAGACTCATGATAAATATAATGGAATGGTACCAGTCTTACCAAGGGATAACGTGTTTCCTAGTAACTGGGTTGTGGAAGTCAGTCGTTCCATGTAAAATACTGGTATTTAGCTACATTCGGTTAGACTGGAAGCTGACCCCAACATAGTTGGGAAAAAGCAATGATAAATCAGAATGATGAAAAGTTAACGTCACGAGCTCTCCTCATGTGGTAGACTGGGATTGGTGATTGCAGTTTTTTTTGTAATTTTCAGAAGAGAAAATACTACTGCAGGTGCTCATACAACTTCATACCTACTAACTTGTATGATCCTTTTGCTATAATTTCTACGAGCGGGAAAGGAATGACTTCACATGATGTTGAAGAATACAAAGCTCGCTTTTCCTAACTTAGTAACCAAGCACCCTTTATTACAACTAACCCAACAAGTAGCAGTAGCTATTCGTGATCCTATTTACCGACACAACACCAAAAAACTGCGGTCCCTATAAAATTCTCCCCTATCATCTGAAACTTCATATGATACGACCAACTTAGAAAAAAAACCATATTCCTTTGACCCCTCAACACATTGTCACTTAACCTGAAAATTAACTCGACCCCTGTAAAAAAAACTAAGAGTTAGAAGTAAAGGGGGGGTATGGAAGGTCTTCTAATTTTGGTCGGTTTCAGTCCATAGGGAAATATTGTATGCATGTACCCGCACAGACCTTCATCTTATTAGTTTACGTAATTTATATTCGTATGTTTGTTTAATAGAAATAGTGGGAGCCCTGTTTTTCGTTGGTACCTACCCATACTGGTATGACATACAACGGTAGAAGTTAATTCGATTTTGAAAGCTTTGATCTCGAATTGGGGTCTGTCTGGGCTGATCATATTTATAGAGAGATTTAGTGTAATTTGCTTTCGGACTAAATTAGATATTTTTAACAAGATGAATTCGTTATTTGAGTCCTTTGTGGTTTAGAAGCATATTATATCTATCGTACTTATTTTGTATAGCTACTATTTATTCAAATATGTCTGTAAAAGATGGAACTATTGGTATATTATCAGAAGCATTTCAAAATCATACTTGCATTAGAATGTATAAATTATATAGCAATGCCGTATTTTTTCCGTTTTATGCACTGACCCGACCAAGTCAAACAGACTTCAAGTGACTTTAAATGTTAGCAGTGTAGGTACATAAGTAGTAAACCATATTGATCCATGTCCTTATCAAAAAAGCATATTATAAGATTAAAAGACTACGTTGAAGACAAGGAAGTTTGGCAATAATTTCTTCCTTTTGCACATGTGGCTTCACTGGTACCTTATAACGGCATAAAGAGTCTATTAACTTCTCCCAAATTACTATTTTCATTTTCTTTACATTCATCCTTGACATAATCATTGTATTTGACATTATATAGGTTCCCTCCAATTTAATTTCAACTCTTAGTGCCTTTTGTGGACTTGATAATTATAAAATTTGTTACAGTTGTAATAGCAATCACGTCATTTGGTTTAAATAGGTTTTTTTATAATTTGTCTTTTATAATAGATTCTTTTCTATTTTGTGAATGTGAGAACGTTGTAGGCTTATTGGACTGTAGATTTATTGAACATCTTCTATTTTGCCCTACCATCAACTTTTAAAATACTTGCCAAGTACATGACAGGTCAACTTAACAGGCTAACCTGACAGGTTTTCTATTTGTACCATGAGCATTTCCGTCTGACCTGCAATGTATCAACTTCAGACCTGCTACGTAACCGTTGACCGGTACGCCATATTATAAACAAACGTTCGGAAATACTTTTTCGCAATGTTACCGGTTTTACGGTTTTAAAGAATTAGATTAAATTAATTTAATAACAGTTTATAATGATCAAGAGAATTCTAAAAAAAACTATGTTTCTTAACAAAATATCTTATTTAACACGATTATGACACTGGAAACCCTTTTAGATACTTATGAAAATAATCTTGAAAGTTACCAAAGTTATTGCTATTTTCGAACGACTATCCTAGCCATTAAGTATAAAAAAATATAGTTTTTGATTGCTTGTCAGTTTGACTCTAGTGATGTTACTCAGTCACTAACGGTCAGGCACTCGATTGTTCCGATTATCTAATTCAAGTACTCAATTCAAGTTGAATCTAAGGTAGGTACTAGAGGGAGGTTTCCAACAGCTTCGCACGTTTGAAACGCACACAATAAAAAACAGAGAAAAGAATCATAGCCCGCTCCAAAATACAGCAACCGTTCCATATTGGTACATTGGGGTTTAAGTCAGTGACATTCGGGTAAGATCGGCTTTGTTCGACTTTGTAAAAAGCGCTTTCTCCATATTCCACTCTCAATCTGATAATCAATGATGATACAATGATGATTTTAATGACAAATTACAAGTTATCAACAGAAATCATTAACCCACAGTACATATATATATTTTCACTCTTATTGAAATTCTTTGACTCTACACAACATAGTATTTTGGTACCTTGAGAGAAAATGAAATCGAGTTTTTATTTTATACACTGCAGTAACGAGTTAAACAAAATTTAGCCGCATCACTATCTGACACTGTCAGAAAGACAAGTCAAGTCAAGGGACAACAACGCTTCAATAATTTATTTTTTCAGTTTGTTTCGAATTGCATCAATTTCATATATTTCTTTTTTTCCTACGTGTTATTGAAGGAATATAATTAATATGGAATCTACAAGATGGTACAGCATTTACTCCAGATGGATGTTGTGTTATTTGTTCTTTGAGATTCCAACGCAATGTGCGAAGACATAGTCCGAAGCTATAGATGTGCGGTGAACGCTTTTGTATCAAATGCACGTCGTATAAAGATGAGAGGTGGAGCCTGGTGGAGCAACCTGCATCTTTTTTAGATGAAATATTATCTACTTCTAAGTCGTCTGACATTGAAATTGATACTTACAGTAATAAAAATGCTTTATTTACTTATTGTGATTTTTGCTTTCAATAACCATTTAAAACACCCTACGTTCCTACTATATATTCCTACGTTCATACATTCCCACGTTCCTAGGTTCCTGCTATACATTACGGGACAGTGCACTATTTTACTATACTACAATACCGATGAAGTGTAGGTTGGCCTACTCACTAAACAATTTTTTTTAAGTTATGATCGTATTTCTCAGTAACCTCGTTAGACAAAGTATAATTATTACTACCACTATAATCTAGAGATCATTATCAGAGTACATATTCACAAATGAACATGTACTTACGTATTTTATTTTAAATTAAAGAAAACAGTTCACTAAAAGTAAGTTTTACACGCCTGCTTAATATGACTGCAGGGCAGTTCAGTAGTCGAGTGTTTACATGTCAAAAAGGACTTGATGGTACAGCTTAACGCAGGTCAGACCAGTGAAATGTTGTCACGTGACCACTGACCGGCTTTAGTCACGTGATCGCTGGCTTGCCTGTTATTTGACATGTTCACGGTACAAAATAGCCCGACAGTTCACTTTCCGTCGAAAATTGACCTGCTATAAGAGTTCATGGTAAGCCCCCTGGTACTTACTTGTTGAAAGGCCTACATTGTCCTCCCATGCCTACTAACATTGTAATTTAAAAATATTGTAAAAGCCAATTATTTTTAAAAGAGTAGGTAACCGTGGAGTTTCTTACCGGCTCTTCTCCATAGGAAACGACCAATTGGAACCGTGCACCTAGCTTCTGACGTTTCATAAGTGAACATGTAAATAAAATATTTTGATTTTGATCATCCCTTTTTTCACGAGCAGTGGTGGCCCAGTGGTAACGGCCGCGACTTATGAGTTGTAGGTCGCAGGTTCGAACCCGGATAGGCGCTTTACTTTGTGTAAATAATTTCATCACCACTGCTCTCAAAACGGTGAAGGAAAACATCGTGAGGAAACCGGCATGTCTTAGAACCAAAAATTAATTCGAAGACATGTGACATCTACCAACTGGGCCCGCGTGGTGGATTACGGCCCACTCCCTCTCATAGAGAGGAAACCTGTGTCCCAGCAGTGGGAACATTATAGGCTGATTATGTGTGTTATGTGCGATCATCCCTTTTTTTCGCAGAATAGGGAGAACAATACAACTAACTCTGCTATCTCACCGAAAATCCGAGCACAAACTGGGATATAACTGTTAGATCAATCTCAAGATACATCTGCAACAGGTGCTTCCAATTGCAGGTGCAAGTATTCATCGTTGGCAACTGCATCTAATATAATAATGTACGAAGTTAAACATCTATTATTAAATACAGGTCACGGCTGTAATACTGCAGTAACAGGTGCAAAGTAAGATACGGCCACTATTAAGGAAACCGTTAGCTGTTGTCAGCTTATGTTCTGACCTATATAATGTCTTAAAGATTAGATTATGTAACCAAAAAATTATTATGTAAAGATAGAAAGTAGTTTAAGTAAAGATAGAAAGAAATGGACAGGAAATTGATTTAATTTGAAATCAGAATGTTCGCAATAAAAATTTACTCAATTAATGTCAATATTCATATTAGTAGGGCACTATTGTGTCTTGTGTTATGAAGTACTAAAATTATCTCTTCAAATCAATACACAAAATGTTTACAGTGAATTTTCCAAAATGCTCCTAAGTTTTCCATCGTATTACCCAGTTACTGGGTTGCGGAGGTCAGATAGACATGTGAAATACTAGTATTCAGCTGAATTCGGTTAGAATGGATGCTGCTAACCTAACATAGTTCTAAAAAGGCTAGGCAGATGATGATGGCTTGCTCCTAAGTTTAATTTAGTAATTATACTTCTTCTCAATTTTAATTTCGTCACTCACATTAAAACGACCAAGCGGCCATCTTGAATTTTTAAAAGGACTTTATTTTCAACACCCACTTTAAAAAGTACGTGTTGCGATATCATTTACGGTATATCAAGAGTATCAAATAAAAGCGTAAAATGCTCAATTTACGAGGCGCCGCTATGCTCTAGGAGTCGTAATTACGCGCCCGGGGCACGGCCCGCATGAAAGGGCCTTAATTTTCTCCACAATTATACTAAAGACGCGCACAAAATCTAAGGAGGACTGCTTGTATTTTTTTAAGGATTAAGTTATAGGAGCTAAGCGGCTAAGCAGCGATCGTAAATTGCCTACTAGTCTAGCCAATTCATAATTCCCCGAACCATTAACCTCATGCTTTTAAATCAACTTAACTTGTAAGCGTAAACACTCTTCTAAGATATCCGATATCATACAACTCCGACCTTTAAGTCTTTAAGGAATTTTGCTACAAGAACTCGAGAAGCGAAAATACTGAACATGGTAGATCATAACGATTATGTTAATGAACGTATGCTGTAATCAAATCGATGGTATTACCTAACTATTCAGAGGCATCATGTTCTCTCAAATACCTATCAACATTACCCGCTTTAGGAATCCAAACGTTTAAAAGGATATTTTAAATAGTGTTTGTGTTTAGTATATTCTGTTAGCAACGCTCAGTAGCAAAACGCATACAAAAAACACTTAACACGCACACAATCGCTTTAGCTCATTCATTAAACTGCACAAAAAGTGTAGCTCTAATTAAATTATCTAAATTCGCGAGCACTTCGCGCTTACTGCCGCCACACGCACTTCTTATTCACACATTTAATTATATGAAAATGTATTTACTAAACTAGAGTCTGAAGTAAACCACCTGGAAAAAAAATCGAAACAAATATTATGACCACGCAGGTTTCAATTCGATTGTTCCTACTCCGTTCTCATTCTTACTCATCATCTGATTGGAGGCGAGTCTAACGCTACTGCCCACCCTTTTGAGTATAAATTTTGACTAGTGATGTGGACTGAGCGATCATAGTGCGGTATCAGCCAATGGCTTAATTCCCAATAGCCTCGTTGGGAGGATTAAGGGCTTGATTCAGAAAGCGGTACTCCTGGTCACGGCTCGCATTGTTTGGAGCCTCTGTCATATACATAATAAATGATAATAAAATTATCTAACATCAATTGTAATGACATAAAAAATATAAAATTAGGATTTTCCGTAGCCAATTTTGTTTTCTTTTCGATTTACTATCTAAACTTCTGTCCCCTAATCGCCTTAACAACACCCATCAGCAAGGAACAACCCATATTTTTCCCAAAAGTACGCCAGAAAACTAGACCATAAAGCTGACAGGCGCAAGCTGTGAATATGAAACTGCCGTCACCATTAATAATCGCAAGAGTGTGTCTAAACTTAGTTAAATATGTTTGCGGAGTCTTTACGGAGCATGTTTTGACACAAAACTGCCGTAGTTCCAGCGCAGTGTGCGACCAGCTCGTAAACTACAATAATATTGTCTCGTGCGTGTGTGCACTTGCCTTTATACATAATGTCGGGACATTATTTATGCTTTTTATTTGACGTCTTTATAAGATCAAGAAAGGACTGCTTAGTTTCTATTTGGTTGTGGGTAAGTTACAAAGTTGGATATAGACAGGGTTATGTTTTTTTTTCCCTCAAAATTAATCAAATAATAAATGATCGACTTCATAGTAGTGTATTACTTTCAATATTAATTTTGAACAATTAAGTATTGTGCCAAAATAACTATAACGAGCCTCTTTCGAGTATTTATTTATATTCAATTATTAATAATCTTAACATCAAGTATCAATTTACGTGAAAAAATATATTGAAAAGGAAAAACACTTTTCCTCTGTCGCACACTACCGCCATCTATAGCAAACAGCGTGAACTTAATCGGAAAGACTTGCTTCCACATGTAACCTCGTTACAGAATTTCATACAGCGCCATTGCGGTAATAATCGAAACTAAATGTTTTGTTGTACCGACAAAAGATGCTTGCACTGTGCTACATTTGTTATTACGTTGCTAACAATCATAAACAATTTATACACGATGTAAAATGAGAAATGCAAAACTGTCGTAATGTTTTTGGTATAGGTCTAAATTCTAAAAAGCTGCACATAAGTTTAATGAATTTGATTGTGTGATGTCTAATATTTAGGTATACCTATCTATGGAACTTTTTTATTACTTGAAATCAACATTAATTTAGATAATCCTTAATTACAATAATACAAGCTAAAACTAAAATATATATGTACAGTAAGTTATCTAACGAAGAGCGTTCCCGTTAACTCGCAATAATAAAGCGTCCATACAAGCAAATATTAAATTGATACGTAAAAGAAACACTCTGCACAATCGTCGCACTTGTCTTTCAAAGTTGAAAGACAACTGTGTACAGTTTTGCGTACATATCAAGTTATATTGGAAATGTTATATACAAGTAATAATTATGTGTGTACAGTCACGGACTTTAATTGATGAGCCACCTTCAAACTTTTTAATTTTGCAGTTTCATACATTCACGAGATTACACGATTAAACACGAACTCAAATCGCACGCTCGTAAACAAGATGACAAATAAATTACTTTTAATCGGAAATAGTCTTATCCATAGAGGTTGACTAATAAGTTCTCAATGATAAAAATAAAAACAATATTGCAATAAGTTATCCAATCTATTTGACTGACCTCCTTTGAATCATAGCTCATTAACTCGTAATTCTGAAAACAAAACTGAAGACACTGACAGTTTAAATATAGATGTCAGAGACGTTACTTTCGAACTTGTCGAAATGACTATTATTATTGCTCCGTACGCTAACGTTACTATCGCAACAGTAACCTAGCAACGATTATTTATCGTTCCTAGGTTACTGTTGCTAGACCTGCAATTGGTTGACTTTGGGAGTCACTCTGCTGTCAAGTTTGTAGTTCTGGCTCTCACGTTAGCCAACCAGTAAAGATATGAAATATAATTTTCTTCTTCTAATACGAAGACATATGACTTTGCGTGTCGGGAACCGAATAAACCCGATTTGCATTACACGGCTAAAATACGAACAGGGCCAGGTGGCTCATCAATTAAAGTCCGTGACTGTACATGAACATGATTCGTATGCAAAATTAAATTCTTTCTGTGTCGCTTATCTACAGATGTTTTTTATCATAAAATAAACTTCGTACACAAACTGTTCATCCCATTAATTTTCATTTAGATTTAAAAAAAAACTTTACACGTAAGCTGAGTCGCCATCTCAACTAGTCACGCAAATACTTTACAAGGCAAAAATCTAAAGAAATGCATGCAGCATCGCAGCAGGCGAGTAACACGTTACTGGAGTAGCATTGCACACTCGGAATGTATTGGCACGTACTTCCAATACATTGATAAGTACCCCTCCAGGGATCAACTGGATGCTTTGATCTTTAGTCAGACATTGCTGTGTTATATTTCAAATAATTTCAATTGGAAGATTAGGTAACGGTATATCGTTGTTGTACTTTTGTAGCACAATAGAGGATTACACCAGCATCTCACTTTATTTCGTTCTTCGTCTTTATTATTAAAAGGAAAGAAATGTTGGTCAAAGCCAAAATGTATTTTATTTGCTTTTATTGATACACTTTTGTATGTAATAATCGCCTCCCAAGGGATCGCATTCACATCAATGACTCGTTCCCCGTGTAAGCAAGCTGCGCGTAGGATCACCCTTCAACGCGTTGTTACCACGAGATGGCACGAATGTACAACCCGTCCCCACAATTTTAATTAACCAAAATAAACTGACTTCTGGTGGCCTCCCAGACGATAATTAGTACTCTAGGGTAAAGTAGGTATCACTCGTAGAACAAGGTCATTAAGAGAGCGGAATACCTTTGATGCTCCATAAAACTTAAACCACTTTCTATTTTTTACCGACTTCAAAAAAGGAGGAGGTACTACGTTCGGATGATTGTTTTTTTTTTTTTTTTTTTTTTATGTATGTTCACCGATTACTCCGCCGTTGGTGAACCGATTTTGAAAATTCTTTTTTAGTTCGAAAGGGTATACTCCCGAGATGGTCCCATATAAATTTTATTAAGTTTGCTTGCGTAGTTTTTGAGCTAGCTTCAATATTACGTATTTTTCCCACAGTCTATGTAGACGATATAATTATTAGACTCCTTCACTGTTATTTACATAGCAGGTAGTAACTTGTGTGGGGTAGGTAACACCACTAAAAAGTGAAAAATTAAAACTTTTTACAAAAAAAAACAACCGACTTCAAAAAAAACACTAAAAAAGTGAAAAATAACTTTAATTTCGGAAGTCGGTGGCAAAAAACGAAAATTAAAAAGCAAAGACACCGACTTCCGAAATTAAAGTTATTTTTCACTTTTTTAGTGTTTTTTTTGAAGTCGGTTGTTTTTTTTTGTAAAAAGTTTTAATTCAATAAACATAACACCGAAAGCTCCACAAAAGAAACACGAAAAAAATCTACAAACGTGTTGCCAGCCTATCTAGCACACCTATCTCTTTCTGAACGTGACTCCTCGATCTAAAACGCATACACAAACAAAAAAGGAGTATTCCACTACTAAATATTCCAAGTGCGTCCAACCGAGAGCGTCTTTTTCAGCGTTTCAGGCATTGCTGTGAATTTTCAGTTGAAGTGCTGGGATTTGCATCATAAAGGGAGAGCTGTTTATCCGTCTGCCCCTCCTGCTCACCTTGTTTGCAGTTTTTCATGAAAAGGTTACGTTAAAAGTATGTGAAACACAGAGCGACGCGACGGTGTGAATGTTAGAGGTGGTACTACTTTGCACACTTGTGTGTAAAGCTTTTGTCTTTTGGCTAAATAAAATGTAAGTAAAAATCTGTTTAAAAACAAGCTTTTAATGAACTAAAAAGGATTTTCCCATGGCTACCTTCCGGCTTCATCATCAGACCCTGAACATCACCTAGTGTCAAAGCACTTGATAATACATAGCCAATGAGTTCAAATACCCATCGTATTTGAACTCATTGGCTCATTGCTATCTTGTCTGATTGAGGAGTTCCTATGTCCAACTTCCGGATATATCATCAGACCAGCTCCATGGTATCATTTTTTCAAAATGTCTCGGAAGTTGTATAAGTATGCCAAGTTTCAGCTCAATCGAATGCTAGGAAGTGCTTGAAAAATGGATGCCAATTGGAGTAACCGGAAACACATACGAACAGAGCAAGCTAATATAAAGCTTGTAATGAACAGATTGAGCAGCTCCAACGATATTCAAGCTGGTTGCGAATAGTTTGAGGCTGGCTGACGACACCTCCCATCCCTAACAAAGAGTAAATAAAGCCGTTGATGGCAGAGATCAACCGATTGAATATGTCAGCGTATTCAAAAGCCTGAAAGTTGATAGCATAACTAAGCATAAATTATTGAAAACAGATAAACCAATATTCCGTCCAACATGGCTAGATATAAACTTTCAACATTAGCTTAGAAAAGTCAAAGATGATGGCTTTTGAGGACATGCTTAAAAATTCAAAGAATACCTTCACTATCGCGCGATATAGGTCATAATCAGCCTATTAATGTTCCCACTGCAGGGACACACCTCCTCTTTGTGAGGGAGTGGGCCGTAATTCACTACGTGGGTCCAGTGCGGGTTGGTAAAAGTCGCATGTTTCCGAATTTTTGGTTCTAAGCTATGCCTGTTTCATCACGATGTATTTCCTTCACCGTTTTGAGAGCAGTGGCCTTAGTGCGAGTTTCTTTTAACTATCTTCACTTTACGCATCGACCGCGTTTGGCGCTCCGATTGGCCCTTCACCAGTGAATATAGTTAAAAGAATCTCGCACTAAGGCCTCAGTGGTGATGAAATAAATCACCTGTAAGGGTTCAAACCTACACCTGGTGAGTCGCGGTCGTTATGGCGCCACATGGCACCACTGGACCACAACATTAAAAATTACGAACACCTAAACTCTAACCACTTTATCTTATGACGAGCAACTATAACAGCCCCAAAAAGCCGGAACACAAAATTAAATGCTCGCACTGGAAGATCGTTCCAAACACTGGGTGGTACCGTAGCACGGTGGCGCATCAAAACCACAACGAATTATGTCAGTAATTGCTCTGAATTCACGGCTCCCTTTAGCAATTCCTTATGGAAAATTAAGGCTTTTCAGGTGAAAATTGCATGGCACCGGTGGACGGATAGTGACTTAAATATAATTACAAGTAATGTAAAAAGCGAGAATTTTACTGTGCACGTGAGGATGATCGAAAATTATATAAAAATTGGGGAATTTACTGAGTATCAGACCGATTTCGATTATTGGGTCTTTAAAATGGCCATAAATTATTGTATCCAACAATTTTAATTACCTTTTTAGGTAATAATGTTAATGTTAATTACATAGAAAGTAGATAAAAGAAAAGAACAATTTCTCAAGTTTGCAGAAACAAACTAATGAAAGGTCGTCCAAAATCTATTATAAATATGAAATTTATGATGATTGATGGCAATTCAAAATCTCAAAACGTATGATGTGACTACTACACTGAATAAAACATTTTACGTAATTACGATATTAAAATTTGTTCGCTCGTAGTAGAATTTATAACAAGCCTATTTTTCATCTAAAAAGTCTACGTTCGAAGTTTGGTGGAAAATAAATTGGTACCCAGAATAAGTTAGCTCATATCGCGTTACATAAATAATATTACCATTTATATTTTGATTTGAATATAATCGAAAAAAGTCACGTTGACGTATTGCGTGAATTTATTTTCTTATTCTTGTTTATCCTAGTCATAATAAATATTGTTTGTTATTCAGATTGGTATAAGCTGTTACTGAGGATTAAAATATCGTGAATAAAGCAAAAATAACTAACTGGTTCCAAATTATTTAGAGAGTTTATGCACGTTCCTTCTCTTAATGAAAGGAGGCGCCTGGAAGGCTCTTTGTTGACTACACCTTTATGTTCATCTGTGGCTTGATTCCCAAAACCATACAGAAGGTGTTGTAATTGGGATTGTTTTACACAGCTGTCACGCTTAGTAGACATTTTGGGAATATTAGGCTATCGGTCTATCATACAGAAAGAACAACTGAAGGGACTTCAAAAATTATAGTTAACTCTCTCTTTTCGAGAGCAGTGTTGGTAACGGCCCCGAAATTACGAGTTGTACACACACAGGTCTTGGGTTCGATCACAGACAGGCGCTTTACTTTGTGTCAATAATTTCATCACCACTGCTCTCAAAACGGTGAAGGAAAACATTGTGAGGGAACCGGCATATCCTAAAACCAAAAAATCGCAGACATGTGACATCTACCATCCCGCTCTAGGCCCGCGTGGTACTTTAGATTACAGCCGGAGAGGGCTGTAATCTAAAGAACTAGAAGAGAGGAGGTGTCTCTCGAAGAGAGGAGGTGTCTCAGCAGAATATATTATTATAGGTAGAGGCTAAATACCCATAGTAATATTATTTTGCATAGACTCGCAATAATAAACGGCTATCTTATTAAAAAGGTCGTCCCTTCCCTGCACCGCATCACAAAAACCGGACTATTTAAAGGAAATGAACGTCGGAAATAATGACTTTCTACCAAGTAAATCTTAAATTTATCTTAAATTTGAAGAGCATCGGTCTAGCGAAGAGTAATGGCCGATTACAGGACTTTGCTTAATTAATTGTACTTAAGAAACTTTTGTCTGAAATATTGTTAGGCCGCGCTTTTATGGAAGCCTCGATGGTTTTGTTTTGAGTACTTTCAAAGGAATGGATACCAAATTCCTTTGTGTTGGTTGCAGAATTTGCAAGGCGTTGAAATACTTTATATTCTTTGAACATAATGTTTTGTTTTGTATCATTTTGAACAAACTTCTACGTTTTAATCATTTGTCATAAGTGAACACTTAGATTTAAGTACAGAATATTAAATCCATTAGGTACCTATGCGACCTACAAAATATTTTAAGGACTTTATACTCGTACGTAAAAGCTTTAACTTATACTATAAGATCTGTGTATATAGTATATAAGTATTTTATTTATATTAATTGTTAAAACACACACGAAGACGGTGATTTAATGTCCAAACCTCAAACAAACACGATAAAATAATATTAAACAGCCACAAAAGCCAATCTTGAAATCAACGCCATCTAGCGAAAATCTGCGTAACATACCAACAAAACGTCCTAAACTCGGCGGCCATTGTCCAAATTCGAACACGGACGAAAACAGGACGACAGCTGTTGGAAGTTTTAATAAAAATAAAACTTGTACTTTCATCCTTCAATGGAAGCGATCGAATATAAAATTTTAAGTAAAAAAACCGCATAACTTTTTTCATTTCAAACTAGTAACTTTAAATTAGGTCGAGGACGTAGCTGGCTGCTTCTAGAGACATACTTACCGCCATTTTTGCTACTTACACATCACAAAAAAATTATTGTGTTTTGTTTGTTATGGAACTTTGTTTACTCCAGAAAGTTCCGGGAATGTAAAGTAAGGTATTTCATAAAGTATATAAGTCTGTAAAATTCACTGCTGAATATAGGCAACGAAGTGATTCGGTGAAACGGCAATCATTACACTTTGGAAGTTTGGATAAAGCTTCTATGGAAGGTACCAACTGCCAATTGAGGCAATAAAATTGCTTCGAAGCAATTTTCTTCGGGCAGTGCAGCTTATTATTTCTAGCATTTACGAGTGTAGAATCCTGTTATTCCCGTATTAAGCTGGTTATATCACTACACTGGCTCATCACCACACCAAGCATCTCGTGCAGGCACGCTCCACTTTTTAACCATTTCCCGCAATTCCTCGTAAACTGACAGTTGACATTAGTAACAGCGACTTCACTGCTGACGTGCATGAGATAGCGTTTACATAACTAATAAATAGATACACTACAACGAGTTTCCGATACATTTATTTCTAAACAATTTGCTTTTTATGACTACACGATTTAAAATCACATTGACATCCCATGAGACCACAAAATTACAAAAATTAAAACAAATAAACTTCAATCAGAGCGATAAGAGTCCATTCCCCTGAGGAGTTGGTAGGTTTACACTGTTTTATTTCATTTGTTGGTCATGCCTGGGGCCAGTCTTGGCTTAGTACTTGTGAAAGAGGTACGGTAAAACTGTGTTGTTGTGAGTATAATTTAGGTGTTGAAATGACTAGCGATTCAGTTGTTTTATATTCTAGGGGAACTCTGAAAAGATTTTCACTTGTGTAACGGTGTGGATCCAAATAAAATAGACGGTCCGTTTGATAAATCTGTTACTTGGTCTATTTTACAAAAACCGGCGAAGTGATAGTCAGACTCGCACACGGAGAGTTCTGTGTCACCGTACAATATTTAGCAAAAATCGCCGAAAGAGACATGCTTTTCAGATTAATTGCAAGCGAGCATTTTCTTCATTTAAATCAAGCAAAGTTCTGAAATGTTAATGAATAAAGTGTGCTTTTATTTAACTTGAACTTTAAAAGCCAAGTCAAAGGTTGCAGCTAAGTAGAATTTCAAAAGAAAAAGAAGTTATAGATAAAGATAACTACTTTAGACTCCAGTAAAAGTTGTAAAGAGCTGGATAGTTCAGAAGAGCACAAAATAGATGGGTACCTACTTAAAATGTTAACGGTATACCTTGTGGTAAGATTCTAAACTGCTGTGTTTTAATTACACTTAAGAAAAACTAAACCCGGGGACCAAGTCTACTAGTTTATAAACGTGTCAGTGGTCTCGCAATGATGTGTATTTGACAGATTTTGTATGGCATATCTATCAAAAACTGATCATTGTGAGACCATTGACACGTTTGTAAATTAGTAGACTTGGCCCCCAGGAGCACTGTATGATGGCGTCTGTGACTTTGCGGAAATCGATTAAAATATAATAGACAGTCGAGTCGTCTGTGACAGCTTACAAATTATAAAAGAGGTTATATATGTCAGCGAGGTCTATCTCATGAACCGTAATAGGTAGATAAATTGTGTATTTCTATTGCCGCTATAACAACGAATAATAAAAATAGAATAAAGTTAAAAATTAAAAGGGACCCCCAAAAGAAACGTGTTTTTTTGTTAATAAAGTAAAATGTAGTGTTAAATATTGTACGGTGGTCCGGAACCCTTGTGTGCGAGTCCGACTCGTACTTGGCCAATTTCATTTGATAATTTCAGCATTTCAAAAACATCAAAATGTCAACAAAAACTATGCCCTACTTCAAAAACCTGATCATCATTGAAAACTTCCTCGGCATCAGTCGACCTCACCTTTTCGAAGACCAGAAAACAAGACTCATTTGTGACGTCATCTCTATCAGTGTTATCATCACTATCACAAGTCTAATCATCATGGATCTTATCACTACCAAACTGAGTATTGGATGCCGGATTTTTGAGATTATTATTTGCACGGAATATTATGGGCTAGTGGTTGGATCGAGATTTCGAAAAGAAATATTTTATGCAATTGACAGACTTGATGAAAAATGTGGAGTTGATGAGGATTATGGATCCAAAATCCAAGCAAAAACTACGGAAATTATTTTGATATTTCTACCATCTGTTGTGATTGATATGATTGGGCTGATAATGTTAGAAGTTAATACTGGTTTTGCAGCATTTCTCACTTTGGCTTTTGCTGCTCATGATGCGGAAATAGCTTTTGCCTCTTTGCTGATCGAAACTGTTAATCTGAGGCTTGAAAAATTGAAGGACGCTTTACCGAATGCTGGTTCGAGGGTGTACAGGCATATATTGATTGCTACAGCCCATATGAGTGAGCAATATACTCCGAGAGTAAGTATCTTTTGGACTATTGTAATAAAGTGATGATCAATTTCTGGGAGACTCTTTTTTGAGTAGGTAGTAACTGATTGTTGGTTGTACCTAACTGTTTTTCTAGATAATAAGAGCGTGCTTGCACTGTCAGAATGAAATTGGGCAACATCGCAAATAGCTGTCAAATATTTCGCTGTTTTCACTAATTTGGCATAATTATGAAATGTTGCTAACTAGTGAACTAAAATGCAATAATTAATATTGTAACACCGAATAATTCGTTATAAATGGATACTTTCCAAAACCCCTTTTTACACTTAAATCGGTTACAAAATCAAATTCAGTGTTATAATTGCAATTCTTTATTTACAATTTCATATTTTTTCTTACAGTAATATTGCCAAATTAATCAAAAACGGTAAATATTTGGCAGCTATTTGCAATATTTGACAGCTATTTGCGACGTTGCCAACTTTAAGAATGTCGATATCATTTACTGATTGTATTTTTCTTAATTATCTTTATTTTTTCAGCTACTAATGATGCTTGCAGTAACTCTAATGACAACAATAGCTTACGAATTCATCTTAGTCCTCGCCGACACCGAAAGAGTAAGAAAAAAACACAAATTACATTTCCTTTTTTAATCTTTTATGAATAATAAGATTACAAAAGCTTCCCTATATCTCAACGAAGATGCCTTTTTAGAGAAATCCTTAAGTATATTCGTATTAGTACCATAAATCAGAGGATAATGGTTGTGTGTGGCCATTAAGTAAGAGAGATGCCAAGTTGAAATTGAAAATTCGCAGTATATTGGCTAAAGTTGTTATGGCTCATGATTATTTTAATAATGCGATGCTGACCTGGAATTAAGATTTATATGTGTAATAGGACTGTGTCGGAAATTATTATGGGGCGGTGTTATGCATAGGCAATGAGCTGGCAACTTGTCACTGTTTGAAACGATGCACGTCGGCTTGGAGATTTTATATTATGAATGAAACTTCACAATTACAAGCTTTAACTACAAAATATAATAAGTATGTAATAGGAAATAGAAAACTGTTTATAGGATTATGCCTAATCTTACCTGAAGCATAATTACTTTCAAAATTATAGGTTTAAATGTTTATTCAGAATTAAAATAAAATTTATCAACTTATGCTTAATCTTTCATTAATAAAATAAAAAACATAATATCCTAACTTAACTAAAACTATATTAGAACTACAATATGTGATTAAAAATTCCGCCGCATCACTTTCTATTGGTGGCTTGTAGTATGTATGTATATTCAAGAGACTGACCACATGGCATTGCCACATTTTATGGCAATTTTTAGCCTCTGGCCAACGTCAAAGCCAACCCTTGGGTCACCAATTGCACGCCATTCAGCTTGATTCTCGGCAACTCTCATCCAGTTGCTACTAGCCACCCTGCGAAGATCGTCGCTCCACCTAGCCTGAGGGCGTCCTACCTTACGTTTTCTGATTCGCGGTCTCCATTCAAGAACACGTCTACCCCAACGGTCATCGGTTCTACAGCTAATATGGCCGGCCCATTGCCACTTCAGCTTGCTTATTCTGTAAGCTATGTCAACAACTTTGGTTCTCTGCCGGATTACCTCATTCCGGATTCTATCTCTCAGAGATACTCCAAGCATAGCACGTTCCATAGCTCGCTGAGCGACCTTGAATTTATGGACCAGCTGTACCGTGAGTGTCCACGTTTCGGCTCCATAGGTCATCACAGGCAGGACGCACTGATTGAAGACTTTAGTCTTTAGGCTCTGTGGAATACGCAACGAGAAGACTCGACGGAGCTTCCCAAAAGCTGCCCAGCCCAGCTGAATTCTTCTGTTAGCCTCCTTCTCAAAGTTGTTCTTATCAAACTGCAGAGTTTGACCAAGAGCAGAGTTTCACGAACAACTTCGAGAGCATCGCCATTAACAGCTATCGGTCCCGGACTAACGTGGTCGTTGAACATAACTTAGGTTTTATCCAAGTTCATCTGGAGACCAATGCGTACAGAAGAATCAACTAGGCCGTCCAGCATCTGCTGCAAGTCATGCAGTGACTCAGCCATTATGACAATGTCATCTGCATCTCAAGTGTGAGATGTACTCGCCGTTGATGTTAATGTCGCGTCCTTCCCAGTTCAGCGTCTTAAACACATCCTCTAAAGCGTTAGAGAACAATTTCGGGGAAATAACATCCCCTTGCCTCACACCTCGACGCAGGGGGATATGTTCAGTTTGCTGGTTCTGAGTTTGGACGGTCATTGTCGCGTTTTCATAAAGACATCTCAGCACTTGGATGTATCGCCAGTCAACTTGGCATCGCTGCATAGACTCCAAAACAGACCAGGTCTCGATAGAGTCAAAAGCCTTCTCATAGTCCACAAAAGCAAGACATAGGGGCCGATTATACTCTTCGGACTTCTGTATAATTTGCCGCACTGTGTGGATGTGGTCTATGGTGCTGTAACCTCCTCGAAACCCGGCCTGCTTCGGCGGCTGAAACTCGTCGAGTCTTCGCGCTAGACGATTCGTGACGACTCTTGAAAACAACTTATATACCAGTCCAGTCGTGTCGTTAGTCCAGTCATAACAAGGCGTTATCGTGTTACCCAGTAACTGGGTTGTGGAGGTCAGATAAGCAGTCGCTCCATTATATATAAAATACTGTTACCTACTCAGCTGCATTCATAGTTAGGTAAATAGAAAGATGATTTCATCACTAATCCACAGTAACTACTATTATAAATGTTAATAAACAAATGTTGTTAAACAAATAAACAAAGTTAATAAACAAATGCAGACAGACGTCTGTATCTGTTTGCTATTACGCTGCTAAATTAATTAATATCGATCGGCAGAGAGTCGAAACCATTCAAGTAATTAAACGGTACTTCTCTCTACATACTCTCATGGAAAAATACATGTTTTTGCATTCATGTTTGTATTGTTTGTGCTGTTAGTGCTGCATGTTATTGTACATAGTTCTCAGTAGCAGGCTGGAGTTTGAATTTTTGCCCAGTAGATACCAAAAGGCTTGTTCCCTGTTACATTAAATTTTGTACGTATATATAGTAATATTGTATTTAAATTTTGTTTAATTTAATTTGGTTTCGAAGTCGGTTGCTAAAAGTTTGTCTCACCTTTTACTAAGTGTTGTTTAAATCACATTATAATAGTTAAATCTTGTGTTTTCTTAAGTTTGCTTGTACCTAATTAAGTTTTTTATCAAATTATTTTGTGGATAACGGTGCTGGTTGCATTATTAACTAAATTTTCCTTAATCTTTGTAGTAGTATTAAGCATTATTACGCAATTGTTTGTTGTCCCAAAGAAATTAAAATTAAAATTAAACATATACAATCATAAATAACTGGCGAAATGTGAATGTACTATGGGTACACCTCTCCCTAAACCTTCCGGGAAACAAGGTCTGATCTTATCAGTTTGATAACATCAACAATAATAAATTGTTGTTGTTAATAATAATATGTTGTGTATTTAATCATTCATAAAATATATTAATTAAATTGTTATAAATTTTTATAATTTATTATCTTGTATCATTAATAAAAATAAAATGCCTTTAATTTAGATGCATGCAATGCTATTGTATTTGTAATTGATATTTAATTTTAATATGTTTGTATGTATTTAGTTGGTTTGCCTAAATAAATTAATTAAATAAACTAATCAAATATTCATTCATTCTATTACAGATAATATACTTATCATTTTACCTAATATGGCGTGAATCAAGATCCATGTATTCTTTATGGATGATGTGTTCTGCTATAGCCAGGACTGGTACTATCTGCAGTGAACTATCACTATACTTAGTTGGTAGACTGACACAGGACCAGAGCATCAGTAAAGGTAACGTATATTCTAGTCTAGAATGTATATGCTGTATATTCATAAAGTAGGTATATTCTGCTCTAGAATTTCTAGAGCAGGTAACAATTAATTAGCTTGATACGTATAGCCAACTTCGTCATTGCTTTATCACCCTAAGGTTGAATTTCATTTGAACGTCACAAAACAACAAAGCCTATTTTGTCTTTGAGACAGTTACATATTTTCAACGTTAGTGCAATTTCAATTTAATGGGAATTGTTGTCAAAGTGGTGAAAAATGTACGAGGTGAAAGTCAAAGTAAAATCGTATATTTCGAACGTCAAACTCATCGACTAAACTAAATCTAGCTTACTACGGTATTAACTATGAATGATACTATAATGGCGACGATTAAGTGGTTATAATGTATGTAGGCTGTCAGTAAATCTGATGGCTTTTATTGTCAGATTTAAAATTTATACACATTTTATCGACTGGAATATTAGTGTACAGGCTGTGAGTAAACAATTATTGCTCCTTCTTTCTATGAGAAGAGCCTTTGGCTCTGCAGAACTATCACAAGCGTAAAGTGAACTGTCCACTGCTAATTAGGATGTGCACGAAGAGCCATGTTTGCGACGTCAGCTGCGTGGTTCATTTGTTTACCGCAGCCGCGCATCTGTGGCCTTGAGTCGTAGGCGACGATCCCGCCTATATTGTCATACAAAAGATCACGTGCGTAGCTTACCCATGGGTGGCTGTGGACGCCTTTAAACATAGAAGATTAGGTAATTTCGAAACTAACATAATTTAATGTTTTCAGCAAACAATCCAAGCCAATACAAGACGGTTCAGCGGTGGTACTCCATAGTAATATCCCAACAGCCGCAATACGTCAGTGGCTCCATACTATCCATTGGCCTCAGCACACCAATACTCGTGTTGGACCTGAGCATCAATTACATGCTGATTATGGTTCAGGTAAATATACCAACACACATACGCACATTACTTGCAGAATGGATGGCCGATGGGGCCCAAAGGAGTGGCGACCGCATACCGAAAAATCCAGCGTTGGAAGGCCCCCACAAGATGGATCGATGATCGATGCCCGCTGGATGTGAGGAGCACAGGGCCGGTCGATGATGATGAAATATACCAATACAAAAAATCAAGTAATAAAAACTAAAACCCAACTACGACTTAAAAGGTATAAACAAGACACCTCAGACAGACAAATTAAAAATCCGGAGTCACACGTGTTAAGGCATAAATCGATCACATTACGTGTGACTCCGGATTTTTAATTTGTCTGTCTGAGGTGTCTTGTTTATACCTTTTAAGTCGTAGTTGGGTTTTAGTTTTTATTACTTGTTTTTTTTTAAATTCTTTTGGGGTTATAATATATATATTTTTGAAATGTGCTCATTAAGCCCTTTCATTTGATACCCAACATGGTACGATTAAACCATATTTTTTTTTAAGTTCCTCACTTTATGTCCTCTAGAGGGCGCCATTTTTAATTTAATGTGACTTCTCATAGCCTATAACCAGCGGACAATCACGACGCTTCTAACGATACCTCATTTGTCAAATTGTGATAAGTGGTTTGGAAGATAGGAGGGAACAGATGAACATACATACATACATACATACATACATACCGGTCAAAATCATAACCCTCCTTTTTTCTTCGCCGTAGTCGGGTAAAAAACAGTTTACCAACCTATAAAAGGGTAAAGTAATTCACTCATCTCATCTGCCTAGCCTTTCCCAACTATGTTAGGGTCGGTTACAAGTCTAACTGGATGAAGCTTGTGAATATTTTACATATAAATGAAAATGAAATTTTTAAACAGAGCGACTACCTTTCTGGCCAACAAAATCTAACCTAATTAATTAAAGTAAAAAAATGGAGCGAAAAAAATAGCCCATCTTCTGTATTCCGTGAGTGTTGTAAAAGATTCTGATTGTATCAAGGCAAGGCGTAGGATTAATTAGTTAATACATACATAACATAATCAGCCTGTATCGTTCCCACAGCTGGGACACAAGCCTTCTCTCGGGGAGAGGGAGTGGGCCGTAATCTACAACTATGCAAGCGAGTGAGTAAATCTGCTTATGGCCTACATACGCTTGCATATAAAATAAACTCTAGTGCCGTTTTAATTGCGTATCATGGGCTGGTGGCATCTGTTCGCAGATATGGTATAATTTTTGGGGGAATTCCACCGACAAAGATCTTGCCTTTAAAGCACAGAAACGTTGCATTCGGGCTATGTTTGGTTTAAAATCAACAGAGAGCTGTGTGCCTTTCTTTAAAAAGCACAATATTCTATCACTACCGTCACTGTACATATTTGAAATAGCTGCTTTCGTTAAACAAAATCCTCATTTATTTACCTTAGCATCTACAGCTTTCAATCGAACCCAAAGGGATGAAAGTCGTCTATGTGTACCAAAAACAAATACTGCCTTAATGTATAACAGTGTTTTTCACATGGCACCTGTTATATTTAATAAATTGCCAAAAGAGCTTAAAAAACTTAATATTAATTTATTTAAACAAAAACTGAGAAGTATGCTGTGTCAAAAGTGTTATTATACTGTATCAGATTATTTATCAGATAAATTTTGACATTGTGTAATTGTAATGTTTGTAACATTATGTAATTTGCTTCTTTGACAATATTGTAATTGCAAATCATATTTAATTATTGAACTCCGAACTATTCTGACACTAACTAATTGCTTTGACTTCATTGATGTAACGTTGTATAATTTGCTTCTTTGACAATATTATAATTACAAATCATAATTACTATTTAAATTCAAATTATTTTGACATTTACTTAACAAATAGCTTTTGACTTAATTTAACTCTTTGACAACTAATTAATTATTTAAATCTGAATTATTTTGACATTAACTTAATTTGGCATCTTGACTTAAAATACTGTAAAAATTGTAATGCCTATAGCAGGCAGATCATAGCGAACTTTAATACCAAATATGACCAACCACTGTACCTATGTATCACAAATAAAATATTTCTGATTTCTGATTTCTGATCCACCACGCGGGCCCAGTGTGGATTAATTAGTATAATCTCATAATTACTACGAAAAGTAACCGTCTTTATAAATGACTCAAATTATGAAGTTTAGTAAGATTAAACTTTTTGACACTTATTAAAGAATTCTTTTATTGTTACAGATGTATCTTGCTTATAAATAAACCTAATACCTACTGAGTCGGTATAAGAAAAAATAATTGATAAAAAGAATGCATAGTACAAAACTCAATACAGTGCTAGAGAGGGAAGGATCTCCTAAATTCATGAATACAATGTGGCAATGGCGAAATGGGGATGGAACTTGATTTAAATTAACAGACAATATCATCAACGACGAATACGCGATCGTCACGTTCATATGTCACATTTTGTTTTGTAAATCGGGACGCGCCCTCTGTCGTCGCGTCCACGCGTTACAGTTCACCGAACAAAAAGGTATTATCGCTGTGCTGCACTATCGTGTCCAGGTTAAGGTATTTTTCTAAAAACTAAGCGATTAACTAAAAATTTCGCAATTTCTGCTGTTGAATTGAATAAGTGTCTTTTCATTATAAAACACTAGCTGATGCCCGCGGCTTCGCCCGCGTGGATGTCGGTTATTATATACTAAAACCTTCCTCGAGAACCACTCTATCCATTGGTGAAAACAGCATGAAAATCGGTGCAGTCGTTTTTGAGTTTATCGCGAACAGGACGACAGACAGACGCGGCGGAGGACTTTGTTTTATAATTTATATTTATGTAAGGTTTAAAACAACCAGTTTAATACAGGGTAGTAGGTTAAACGAGGAACATACTTGAATAGAGAATCATACTTTTGAAAATAAACCACTTTTACTCTGGAAACGACTCTGTAATATGAAAAATAAAATACAGATGTTTCCAGATTTTTTCGAGTTACTCCGCGTCCTAACCAAAAGCAATCATCGACGAATACGCGACCGTCACTTTCATATGTCACATTTTATTTTGTAAGTCAGGACGCGCCCTCTGTCGGCGCGACCATGCGTTACAGTTCACCGAACAAAAAGTGACGTAAATTAACGATCGCGTATTTTATCGCTTTTGGTTAGGACGCGACCTTATGCGAATATAAATGTAATGAGGAGCTGATAATTTATTATTTATTTTTAACATGAAAATTATCATATTTAAGATACATATGTTAATTTTCATGAGTACTGCACTCCCTTAAAGTATGTCACTTGTGTAACCTAATACCGTGAATAATTATTTATATCGAAATAAAAATAATATTTAGTTGTCGTTACTTTATTATTAAACTCATTGCTATTTATTAATACCCAATGAACATTTAATTTCATTACACTATACAACATCCTAACAAAAGTTCTATATTAGCGAAACCAATTCATTAAAACGAATATAATTGCCATGTTAATTTTTTTTTTGTCGCAATATTTTTTTGGTTTATGGAATCTTATCTAAAAACTATTATAGAGAGAAGTATATTATGTATAAGTTTTTATTGAATTATTAAAATTGAATGTTCCTGATGTAACCAGTTAATCTTCAAAGGGAGCACTTAAGCCTCCTGTACCAGTAATTGGCACGAAAGATGAATTCTAAGAATTTTCTATATCGGATGAACTAGTGGTACTATAATCTGTAGAAACCCTTTCGTCAAAGTAAAGATTAAATTACAGTACGCAGTTAAAACTTAACGACCACCTTACTTATTTGTCACCTGAAAAGCATGTTTTATATACCTAAAACAGTCTGAATCTTCTCTGTAGCGCCAAATATAACAAGTTCAAAATAACTAGTTGCTACGTAATTGCTACGGCGTAGCGGAAGTCACCGCTACGCAAGCTACGCCGTAGCACCCGTAGTTTTGTACGTGTTTTGGACGTGTAGTTTTTGGTTGAGGATTTTTAGTTTGTAATTATCTTTATTTTAATAAAGTTGCTGTGATGTAAGCTAGCAAAGTTTTATTTTCGAGCTGCAAGTAAAAAAAAAAACGAAAAATTAATGAAAAATACGAATGCTGTAAAAAAATCTCTCATCGTTGGAGGACTTATTTAAACATTTTATGTCAGTACCAGGGAATCCGAATATCGGACGTTGATTGACAAAAAATACGAAACGATTTTTTTTCATAGAAACTAGCATCTGTTATGTAACGACGCATTGAGCTCTTCATTGGTAGTCACATTGCACCAGCACTCTACCGAATTGTGCGAATAACTTTGAAAAAAAATGTTGTAAAATCCAACCTACATTTTTCGATAGGTGAATGAAGAATGAAAAATCTGTGAACCCGTAAAATAACACCCATCTAATATACTCCTATTTTTTATACCAAACAATACCTACTTCTCGTGAGCTCGTGTATCGTGGTAATAACAGCCGCATGGTTAGATTCATCAGGTTAAGCTACGCTTGCCGGGGTTGGTCCGTGGATGGGTGACCATCTTTACATATCGAGACTCCTCCGAGCCTCGGAAAGCACGTTGTGCCGTTGGTCCCGGCTGTCATTTATCGATCTTTGACAGTCGTTACGAGTCGTCAGAAGCCCGAAAGTCTGTAAACCAGTCTTACAAAGGGGGACAGGGTCGGATAGGCAGTCACCCCATGTAAAATACCGGTATTCAGCGCATCCGGTTAGACTGGAAGCCAACCCCAACATAGTTGGGAAAAGGCTAGGCAGATTGTTTGATTGAAACAATACCTACTGATGTCATAGTTTGTATGTTCTAGAATTCTAGATAGGCCGGTAAAAAGATCTTGGTTTTAATGTCTTTATTTATAAACGTTGCTTAAAGATAAGTAATGATTAGCGACTGTTTTACCACACATTTTTGACATTTAAAAGTCTCTTAACATTATTTTATCAAAATTTCTAAAGAAACCCCAGAATATAATTTAATTTCAACATTTTAATTCCAGTCCAATTACGTAGAACTAACCTTCAAAGATCTCCTGAAACGGTGGTCCCTAGGGACCAAAAGCTATTTTGTACACCAATAAATAACTATAGAGTTACCCTAACAACAAATACCGACAATTACAATAAATATTTAATGGTTTAATTATAAACTAAAACAGGATATCGATATTTATACAATTTAAGTACACACAGCAAATGAGTTAAGTTTACAGTACACTTAGCCATTACACCAATCAATCTGCGTAGCCTTTTCCCAACTATGTTGGGGTCGGCTTCCAGTCTAACCGGATGCACCTAAATACCAGTATTTTATAGGGAGCGATTGCCTGTCTGACCTCCACAACCCAGTAACTGGTTAATACGATACCCCTTGGTAAGACTGGTTGTCAGACTTTCGGGCTTCTGACGACCCGTAACGACTGTCAAAGATCCACGAATGACAGCCGGTACCAACGGCTTAACTTGATTTCCGAGGCACCTAAGATGGTCACCCATCCACGGACCAACCCGCATGCGTAGCTTAACCTGATGGATCAACCGGTGCGGCTGTTATTACTTATCCACGAGGTCCTCCTTTACTACTTACTACTTAGCCATTACATCATAATATTTTATTGTAATTATTGATATTAATTTGGTGATAGTGTAACTTTATTAGTTATTTTTAAGTACATTTAGAGACCAAGTCAAATCATTTATTCAATTCAAAACAATAACACCACCAAGGAAAAATTTGAATTGAAACTAGTTGTCCCTTCTGAAATGTACCTATAACTAATTCTGTACTGTCGACCATTCATAGCAACATTAGATGTACCGTTGAAACGAGAAGATGAAGAAGTCAAGATTGCAAATGCGTTTAAAATATGGGAAACAGCTATCTCTTGGCGTACTGTGCGTACGTACATTTTATATAATATTGATCAAATCATTAAACAAATTGCCGACAGGGGACTATTTGCGCGGGTAAATGATAAAATTAATGGGGTCCACAGAGGTTCGTATCTACCTTCGTGTTTGAACAAAAACTGGCTTTGTACATATTTGTACAAATTAAGGCTTTTACATGATTTACTGGGCTTTTGGGAGTGGAGGACGAAGGTAATCGTAGTTTTATTATAAAACAACAAACTTACTTCGCCTTACTTTTGATGCATGTTTAGTTTTTAACCGACTTCTTCAAAATGGAGGAGTTTTTTTTTTTGTTGTATGTATTTTACGCGATTACTCCGCCAATTATGAATAGATTTTGACGATTCTTTTTTTGTTGGGTAGGTCATGCTTCAGAGGTGGTCCCATATAAATTTTTATTAATTTTGCTTGCGTAGTTTTTGAGTTAGCTTCAATAATTACGTATTTTTCCCACTTTGCGTATGTAGACGATATCTTAATTTTCCTTCACTGTTATTTACATAGCAGGTAGTGGTATTCGAAATTGTGTGGGGTAGGTACCACAACTAAAAAGTGAAAAATAAAAACTTTTTACAAAAAAAAAACCGACTTCCAACAAAAACACTAAAACCGTGAAAAATTACTTTAATTTCGGAAGTCGGTGTCGTTTGTGCTTTTTTGGAAGTCGGTTTTTTTTTACTAAATAAAGAAGCCATAAACAAAAACTTTTAAATATTCAATACTCAAACAGAAAATAAATTCGAAAGCATTGCAGATTGCTTGTCAAAAAAGAATACACACTTTAATAATCTTTAATATATTAAGTATCTCTTCAATTACGCCAAATTAGACTACACGGAACCAACTACGCTTAATCGGAACCAACTACGCTCCCTGTCCATCAAACGACCCACCACCACAATACAATCAAATTAGCACCAACAAAACGTCATTACAAAAAATATCGAAGATAATGACACCAAACAGCCATTAAGATGAGCAAAAACGCTCTTCCTAATGTATTTACGAGAAACCCCATCGCTCTCCAGCATCTGAGAGCATTAACGGCTTATGCACGAGCATTTTTCTTCATTCTCAGTAATATATTATTTCAGTGTGACGTCACGGGTTTGAACCATTAGTCATGTCGGGTTTTGACACCATGCAGTGCGGAAGGGACGGATTAGAGGTTTTCAACTGACGTAGATCAGTGAATTGAAATAAGCAGAAATGGTTTGGGTTCCTTTGCTTGACAGTCTGTGTGGTGACCAACGGCTGGGTTGGAAAAGGGACATTTCTATGCATGTGTACTAGAAAAGGCTACTTAGAAATAAAGTATTTTTTCATGATGGATGCCGGTGGAAAAACGGAGGGTAATGCCAGACTCTAACTAAACCCCAATGGTAACCTCCGGCTACCATGAGGGGACTACGGAACAGGGAACAGAATGGTGCATATAAACATAATCGGTCAATCACGTTCCTACTGCTGGAATACAAGCCTCCTGTGTGAATCTGGGTATAATGCACCACGCGTGTCCAGTGAGTATTCGATTTTTTTTTCTAGGAGTTTCCTGTTTTCTCACGTTGTCACTCATGTTTTTAAAAAGCATGGTGATCATGTTAATTTTTCTTAAAGCATTCATTAAAGTAGTCATAGAGAGGCCCGATTTCAGCATTCAAATAGCAGCTATGCTTTGTATTGGAATTGTATTTGATCAACTGATCAGGATCAATTGACCAAATACAATAACAAACCTACGTCAGTAATAACTATTAGTTTCTATAAGAAACTTTTTCGATTCCGACGTCGAGTAACCGGTAAATGGCTATTGGATTACCCCTAATTACTTTATCGGGTCCATCAAGCACCAGTTTCAGTAATCAAGGATTCGCCGATAACCTTTTTGCTTTAATTTACGAAGAGAGCAATTGTTTGAATTAAATTAATGCAACTTTTAGGAGGTACAAGTAGTACTAATGATAAATCATAAAGGAAATATCATAGATCTATAAATATATCATTTTAGTTCAAATTTCCTTCAATTGTGATAAGTTCTTTTAAATGCGTTTTTCTTTATAGTTCGAATTACAGTTTTGGTTTCTGACACCAACTTTTCAATTTCTCTTGCGTCTCTCTTTAACCCTGTGGCCACTAACTACGCATTTAAGTGACACGCGTCTTGCGGAATACGGAGAAAATAAATGAAGGAAGTGGTTTAGAGCATGCCACGAGTCACCGCGACGCAACTTGTGGAGTGACGGACAGAACCACGCGCGCGTGTCGCTTGACGCAAGTTGTATCGCTCGAGGTCGTGAACTGAGCCTGAAGTCTACAATGTACTGTCAATACTGCAAGTAAACCACCATAATTATGTCGAGTAAAAACTTTTTTTTAAAATTCGCGAAAAAGAAGCAAAAAAAGTAACAAAATATCCGTTTCTTCGTAAATCCATGGTATTTCCGCAAGCAGCGTCACCTATTGTTATGTCCCTACGCTGATGGAAGCACCCTGCCCCAGAATAATTGGCTGTAACAAGTCAATACTTTCATTGTTATGGAAAATTTCGAGAGTGATGGCTTCCTAAAAAATGTTTGGTACATTTTGTGAGTCCGGTTGACATCTAGTGAGGCATGAGAGTGCAGGGTGACAATAGATAGAGAATACTTGGGACCGTGGTTGTGAAAAGCCAATGAAGGGGTACTTAATACGTACGTTTATTTTCGAAGCATTTTGATTGGCACTGAAAGCACCTGTGTGCTAATAACCTCTTATTTATTTACTAGCGACCCACCCCTGCTTTTAAGAGGAAAGAATCGAGAAATGAGGAGGAGTATGCAAGAATCATAACAAGTGGCGTTCTCTAGTTTCTGCCAACCCCCATGGGAAGAAGGCGTGAGTATATGTATGTTATGTAGAATCGAGAATTATTTAATATACTTTATCATAAATAATTATGTTTTATACATAAGCTTTTCGGGATAAACTATCTAAATACTGGTTAGAACTACATCAATTCATCATTTAAGAACAACGCTATTACATAGACAGACATGAAAAACGATTCATTTATAATATTATGTATAGACGGAAGATCATCAACAACAACGTTAATGTTATACATTCAACATCGGCTTACATAGTATGTACTAATTAGGAAAGTAACGTATGTAGCAATTAATAATGTAGTGGGCTGTAACATTGCTTAAAGTTAGTTAATTGATTCAGGCGTGACTTTGCGAAAATCCTTTATAAAATACAATAGACGCAGATATATTTAGTAACCTATTCCGCTTGACTATTCTTCAAGAGTTATAAATAACTGTAACACCGAGCGCTGGACGCAAAGTAAAGTCTTTGCGTCCAGCGCTCGGTGTGGTAACACGTCGCGTTCTGGTTTGCAATTGGTCAATCGTCATCCTGAAGATGCCTCGTTGAGAGGTGAAACACGTGTCGATTTCTTACAGGGTTTTTATGACTCGTGAAGAATAGTCAAGCGGAATAGGTTACTATATATATCTGCGTCTATTGTATTTTGATTAAAGTTACAATGTTGTAGCATTTTATTTTTAAACCAAATTAAAATAATAACCTTATTACCACAAAACCGTGTTTATCAGTTGTTTAGCCTATGTAACGGCTAGGGCTTTGCAGGTAGGCTGCGCAGGCCGTTAACGGATAGATAGGTAGGTAGGTAGGGTAGAGAGAGGAATGAAACCAGCTGGGTAGTTTGATACATATATTAGGTAGTAGATCCACAGCTAGGTCGCGGGTAAGGTCACTGATCTTTCCGAGCACTCACACACTTAGGTAGGTAGAAGGGTACCGTCCTTGGTCATCCGTTGTAGTAGGTAGGGGCCTGCCAGCGCAGGCTCAGCTGGAACGGTAGGGTAGCACACGTCGGAGACACGTGGCAGACGAGGCCTGTCAGCACAGGCCTGCAGGTGGTACTCGGCGTTAGGCCGCAGGTAGCTCGCGGCGGCAGGCCGCAGGTAGCTCGCGGCGGTAGGCCGCAGGTAGGCCAGGCCTCGGCAAGGACTCGGTAGCGGGCATTGGCAGTATGCCAACGCGTCCTGTCCTTAGCCGGGCGTAAGAGCCGGGACGTAGTAGCCGGGGTGTAGAAGCCGGGATGTAGAAGCCGAGGTGTAGATGCGCCGGTACGTAGAACCGGGATGTAGAAGCCGTGTAGAAGCCGGGATGTAGAAGCCGTGTAGAAGCCGGGATGTAGAATCGCCGTGTAGAAGCCGGGATGTAGAATCGCCGTGTAGAAGCCGGGATGTAGAATCGCCGTGTAGAATCGACGTGTAGATTTGCCGTATAGAAGCCGATACGTAGAAGCCGGGATGTAGAATCGCCGTGTAGAAGCCAGGATGTAGAACCCCTAGACTCGGGGCACATGGTAAATCTAGGGGTTCTACATAACGAACCGCTAGTATGGCTGGTTACAGATGAAATGCATGAGTAGTCTGTCAAGTAGTGTTGGGCATGTAATTTAGTGTTGTGCTCAACCACTTAGTAACATACTAACTACTCGACTAAGTTCAGGTGTGAAGCCACAACGTTACACCTAAACACCTTTTAAACCTTACCTTACCTTTTTTATTTTTGTATAGAGTTTGGCATAAAACTGAGATTAATTACGGTTGAACAATTGCCTAAGTTTTTGTTGCAAGGCCCTAAAGGTACAAAGAAAGAAAAGCATTACAAGGTACTATTGCATCAAAACCTTCCATTGCATACAGTTATAAAAAAATAAAAAAAATATTAAAATACTTTATTTCAGACCTTGATCCATATGATGTTAGTAATACACACTACTTATAAGCTATGTTAGTAACAAACGAGAAAACTAAATTTAATTCATATATCTGCTGCACTCACCTGACGCACCGGGTATATGTACATGTACACGTACCCAATGCGCCAAAATGGTGCAGCACGGCTTATCACTAATAACCTTCAGAATGTCATTGCCGCTCCCACGCACTCTGCGCATCATAGAAGCAGCCTTCTTACGCAAAATGGTACTGAAACCGTCAGTACGTGCTTCCGCAAACATTCCTGACGCGCTACAGTAACGTGGGAGCCCCAACAACATCCTGAAAGTATTATTATACTGAACTCTGAGGGCGTTGTATGCCCTCTGCGTATATCGAAGCCACAGACTGCACGTGTACAATGATTGACAAAAAGCCTTGAAAAGAGTTACTTTTACTTCTGGTGTACAACGCGCGAACCTGCGGGCCAACATATTACATCGGACAGCCAACGCCCTCCGTTCTCTTTCCATATCGGCATCATCCTTTAAGTCCTCCGTAACTATGTGTCCCAAGTACTTAAAATCTGGCACTCTTTCAAGGGCCACACCCCTTAACATAACCGGTGGCATATTATGCGCTGGTTTTTTATGCTTCGCCCTAAACACAAGCAGTTTGCTTTTTTGCACATTGTATAGAAGTCCGTGCGCTTCTGCATAGGCCTCACAGACCGCCAACAACCTCCTGAGAGCGCTAATTGACGGACTCAGCAGCACCATGTCGTCCGCGTTATAACAAGCTACTGATGTGCTGATACGACAGCTGTAAATACAGCAAATTTGTATGCCGTGCCAATATTTGACTCAAAGCGCGAATATGACGCGAGGACGCGGACAATCTAATATTGGATCTGATGCGTGGATCCAATAATGTCAGGTGCATAGATAAGAACCATTTCTACAAAGTTCTAGGTATTACTAGGTTTGTATCATGTAACTGTTAACTAATCCTAACTAATATTATGAAAGTGAGTTTGTTTGTTGCGCTTACACGCTGAAACGGCTAAACCGATTTGTTTTTTTTTTTTTTCAGATTTTACACAATCATCTGCACCTCTTCATGAATAGGACTAAAATTCGGAACAGCTCTGTCAAATCCATTTAAATATAAGCTACTACCGTTGTAATTAAATTAATCTTATTGTCTACTACATAAAGCGTCCACAACCCACAGTTTCCAACCTCGAGCCTGTTCAAACAACATTTTCGGATGTATTTTTAAAGGGAGCGATGAACATGCGCCGGATGTGCCCCTAGGCCCTAGAAACTAAATTACCTACTTGGTAAAACAAGCCAAATGAGCATCTTTACCAGGAAAACTAATTGGGACCCCGGGGCATGATCCCGCTTCAGAAAGGAAACCTTATTAGGGCCGGCTAATTATTATGTCAGTCCAGTGAGGGTACGGTTTTAAGGATTTTTTTGGTTAGGTGTCGAAAATGTTCAGAGGGATTTTATTGCGTTAGGTGCAGGAGTTTATATTTTGACATTTTGAAGGTGAATTTTGTCATTTCTATGTCGCTTATACAAATGATCACGAATCTATTTAAAGTTTCAGTTTGACCGACTGATGTCACTGGCTTAAGCTCAGTTATATAATAAATTACTCATTCATTCAGTTGATTCATACTTCTCCGGCAAATACCTGATAAATGTAAAAAGCAAAAAAAGATACATTCAATAATAAACATCCAATCCTATCCTAGTCAATTTCATAGGTACCAAAAAAGTACCTAGACACCATTGTGTTTTTTTACACCGAACCTGTAGTACGATTTCGATTCATACTAAATGATGCATCATTAAACTCCACATGCAGCGTACCTTGACCTAAGAAAGCCTGGTATTGCTGCACCGTGCACCGTGCATCGTGGCGAAGGAAACGACTCGTTATACCTGAATGGTGACGCGACGCCTCGGGTGACAGACGATGAAAATTAACCCTTGATTGCTTCGGCTGAAAAAATAGGGGAGGAATTGTGTGGATGCGACTCGAGGTACATTTTTAGTTTTTATCGAAAACTGTTGCACCTTTTTACTATAATAAATATTGCCACTACATCGTGTCCAATGAAAAAACATTTTGCGGCTGTATAATATTTTCCATCATTTTTTTGTGCGATAGATGGTATAGTTGGCAAATTGTTTTATGGTTCGGAAAAGGAGCCGGTCAAATATTTACCACGTAACTGTGAACTTAATTGAAAGGTTTTTTTTAAAATAATATAAATTGGAATGCCATTACGGGCGGGCTATTGTAATTCCCATAGATTGATATCGATAATTTCTACTCAATCTAAATTCTATTGTGTTTGCTCCCTACACAAAAGATTTCTTAAGTACTGACTGTGGTCTGTGAAAGGACAATCGTAACTAATATTTTTAGAACTTTAAACTATTTACTTGATACTACTTACTTTGATCTTCTTGTTCGGGCAGGTCCACCTTAACATTGTCGAATCCCATTAAATCTATTTTTGCATTTATAAATGAGCGCTTAATGGTGCCTCTTTTGTTTTCATATCTTTTCACTTACCTGCAATTAAAATGGCGGAATAACTTTACTTAATACAATCATTATGCGTTTTTAAATCGTGTGGACTGCATTGTGTAGTTATTAATTAGTTTTGGAGTCTAGACAATGCCTTATTAGTTTATTACCTAGTGGTATTTCAGGGCAATGTTTGGACTAGGTATGCGTTTTCGGGGGTTGGGCTCCTTAAGTTCTAAGTTGAGCTACACTGCTTGCACTGATTGGACAGGTCCACTCAAATCTGTGAGGATCTTTTCTCAAAAGATCATTTCAGACACAAATCTACATGGTCCTCGCAAGATCTGATCAAGATTATGTCTAGACTTTAAAAGAGAATTTAGCCCCTGAGTTTGTTTCACTATTTTTTGGGGTAGTCAGATGGGAAATTTCGACTCCATCTAGCTTTATTTTTTTTATATTACTTGTAAAAGTGATTCCTATTCCTATTTACAGATTAAACATTTTCATTTTATTTAAAATCCTTTCCATTCCTCATTAGTGGTATTCTTTCAGGGTAATAATTATTAGGACTATGTACTGAACTGATGTAATGAACCTTTTTGGCGCAGCCGTGAGGACCACACTATTATTGTTAAAACATTATTTTATTTTGTTATTTGTATTTTGTGTTTCACGAACTGTGTCCAAATAAACGTTATTCTTTCGTTCTTTCTTTTACTGCGTTTTTGAAGTTAGTTGAGGATGATTGTACAACTAAACTCTGTGGGCCAAGCACCAACCCGCGGAGTAAACGTCACGTAAATTGGAAAAATTTGCAAAAAATCGTTCCGCACACAATTTATTTTTTAAGACTTTATTGATATCTGATATGGGTGACACTGTGCTTGTCGCAATACAATTTGAACCAAAATGCTACAGGATATAAATATTTTCTATTCTGAAATCGTTTGAATTTACGTTACGTTTACATCACGCGTTCGTGTCCGGACTAGCTCGTTTACGTTCTTGAAACAATTTGGGTAACATTAACATACAATGAAATATAATTATTAGTTAATTAACAGAAATGTTACGCCATAATAGGACTTCCTCCTATATCGACCGTGCGTTTATAAACACACAAATCTCACATAAGTTCCACAAACAATTAGAGCTGAAACTACTAACCGCAGGTCAAACAATTGTTTGTTATACATGGCTTTTGAACGCACGACACTTAACAAAGCAGCAAATCGCTACTGTGCCAATCCTGCATAAGCATATCAGCATTTAATGTTCCCACTGCTGAGACACAGACCTCCTCTCTTCGCGACGGAGTTCGCTGTAATCCACCACGCGGGCTCAGTGCGGGTTGTTCGATGTCACAAGTCTTCGATTTTTTGTTCTAGGACATGCTGGTTTCCTCACGATGTTTTCCTTCACCGGTTTGAGAGCAGTGGTGACGAAATTATTTACACACGGTGTAGTGTCCGCCTGAGTTCAAACCCACGACCGTAAGTCGGTGTCGTCGACCGTAAGACCGTAAGACCGTAAGTCGTTCAAACTCGTAAGTCGGTGCCACTACGGTGGTTACCACTGGGTCACCACTGTTTTCCTCCCATCATGACATTCTCACGAAACTAAATTAATTCTCACAAATCTCTCGAAAACTGATCATAACAATAATAGCACTAAACATATTATTTGGAGTACCTAGCATCCTTCTTCATTATATTGTTGTATTAGGAAACGATCTGTTTTCTAAGAGTCTTGATTCTACTTTGTGTAGTTGGTCAGTGTAGGTATGAGAAACACATTACATTACCTGTGAAGCCTGTTTTATACAGGAATGAGCCTGGTTACCTTCGCCGCTTATTTTCAGTGTAGATTTTATTTGATGATGGGAATCGAACCCGAAATCTCTGCAGTACCACGATGCAGTACGTACTGACCTAGTTCTCACAGCCAAAATAGTGTTGAAGCTGCTATTTTTTCAATTAAAATTAAACAAAAGAAGCATTTTCGTAATTGTTTTTATTAAAACATTCACAATCATCGTTTACAGTATATCACTATAGGTAATGTCAGTCGGGTTCGCCTAATAATAAAAAGTATTTTTTTCTTTATTTTTAACAACAAACAGGATTTAAAATTTATCAATTTCGTCTTGCCGTGCAATTATAAATTAAAATGTTGCAGTCAATTAAAAAAATCCAATGGAATTTACAATTACTAAATAAAAGGCTTAAAATAAATGTTTAATTTACTTTTTTAATTGCTTGCAACACAACACTTAGTATAGTAGTATAATTTATTTTTGTATATTTATAATATCATAGTAACAACTATTTAGCCTAGGACATAGTCACTTTGTAACTTACTTTTCGAGGCTACCTCGAAGGGAGCAATGCCTCGCGCCTTTTCTTAAGCAAGTCAGCGATTGCAGAGTTTAACATTCATAAAATTGACTGCCACCAACTGACTTTCAAATACCTAACACATGACCAGACCCCTCCACAACCCTGTGAACCTGTCAACCTGTGTGATGACAGGACCCTCCCAAAAATGTTTTAATATTTGTTGAAGGACTATTCTCATTAATCCACTCCAGGTTTACGGGAATGAGAAACGAATAAATCCGTTAAAAATCATCATCAAACTCATCATTCTCCGATAATTCGTTTGGACGTTACATACAGTGCAACTGACGCTCTACGATATATTTTTCCTGCAGGCTTTCAGGATTTTTCGTCGGCTTTATTTTATTAACGCAGTGCTGACGAATTGCACGCAGATTATCTATGGTTCATTCTGATTTTGAAGGATAGTGATTGACATTCGATATTGTCTATTACTAGGTACACACTCTGTGGCTTTATTCGCAGAATTGTCACTAGAGTGCGTTTCATCAAATAGTTCCTATGCCGTAATGTTGACTCTATTGTTAAATTTTAACAACGGGCCATTTGGTAAAACTCCGTATCGTATTTGTGTCCGTCCTACAACAGTTGAGCCAACATTACAGCATAGGAACTATTTGATAAAATGCACTCTAGCGACTTCAAAATCAATGTGTGGACGAGAGATTTTGAAATCTTCAGCGAGTTGCCGGCGACCAAAGTAGCTGAGTGTTAGCTAGCATAACAATTTCATTCAAATAAAATTAGACCGGTGTTGAGGTGTAAATTCTAGGTGATTTAAATATTTATATGTAAGTAAAGTATATATATTTATATATAATTTAAAAACCACAGAGCACGAAATCGTGGCGCCGGCAACATCAAGAGACAGCAGTAGGCTACTAATAAACTTCGTGGCACCGAAAGTGCGATGAGCGCAAAACTTTTGTCCAAACCGCCATTTAGAGCCGTCAGTTTCCATACGTCATTTCTAAACGCCGAGGCGTCTCCGTGGTAAGAACTAATAAATTCGCTTTCAAATTATGTGCAATCACCTATGTGAGGTTCAAATTAATCATTCCAGAATAGCACTTCTGCTCATATTATTGGGAATATATTTTCTGTTTATTTTCATAAATTTTTGGAGTTTTTCACTCATTCCAGTCGACTTACCTCTCCATTCCTTTTGACATAATTAGATTACCTAACTCCACATTCCATACAAATGTTAATTTCTATCTAACGACTTGCTCTCGTCATGTCGCTATCAATTAATGAATTCAGTGAGTCATTAACATAACAAAATATGCTAACAGATCATTCCTAGCATTGCAGAACGTAATTTGTAACTAGATTAATTTATATTACACCTTAAATGTTAATTTATACAATAATTAATTTACATTACATCGATATAATTACTTACACATATTGTACAATGTTTCAGGTTTCGTACAGAATGGCGACGTAATACTGATGAAATGAGCAGACATCAAAATATTTTATGAATGCAGTATTGGATATAAAATATACATATACATAAGTACTTAAAAAATAAAATCCATATAAAATTAGAGTAATACAAAAATACGTAAATGATACAGAATTTCGAACGCAATGTTTGCACATAGTGGTTTGTCCAAATATTGCGTTCGAAATTTTCCATTTAAATTATCTGAAATATACAAATATAAGATGACGTTTTCCCCTCACGTGCTCGTCTTCCACGTTAATTATTACTATTGTCTATTTATTAAAACGTGATGCACTTCGCTTTCCTTGCTGTAAACTAAATGTTAATGTCGATTACAAATAGATTCAAAACTAAATTGAATTAATTTCAAGACAGGAGCAGTTGTACAAATGAACTAAAACAAGAACATCATTTCAGTCGAGCTTCATTTACGCATCGATACACTAAAACAACTTGCACAAGAGATACCTACAGTATTAAGTAAAAAAAAAATCAATCAAACTATTAATAATACGCCCTGATGTATTCTGCAAAATATGTTTCACATAATAGGGTACATACCGACCTCTTATTTACACGGACGTGTCGCGCCCCGTCCGTGTGCAAAGCGTTGCAGGCGCTGAGGTGCGAAACACGACACATTCTGTATAAAACGCAGCCACTGTATTTAACAGCCGTTTATACAGGTTTATGCACCGACTGAATTAGTGCGATGATGTATACCATACTGATATAAGTTTGGGTTAGTTTTATATACTTATTTTTGGCTTCAGTATGAATAATAGGTAAATAAAAATATTTTGGGAATAACTTCGGTTTCCATGACTGATACATTCTAGCTGATTTTGATACATTATAAAAGAGAAATGTCGTGTCTCGTTTTTTTTTTTTACTGTTCATATATTTGGGGCCTCTGATTTTTTTTTTAATTTAACCTCATTATATTAACCTAACACATTTTTTATTTCTGTCAGTGAGGCTTAAAAACCAAATAGTGGTACACGGTTCGTTAAAAAATCCACCATTCTGTATATTTGTTGGTACATTCTGCACACACCGTTTGATGCGCTGCGCTGGTTGTTTGCTTCACAAAGTAAACACGCATGGTGTGGGGCCCACGCATAGCTCCATATATTAGAAAACATTGACTGAACTGGGTGCGAATCTAGACTTTCGTCGGTATGTTTTGATTGGCCGCAGTCAAAGGCGGAATTCGACCACGATGACCTAAAGGCAGTGATCATCATCATCCTAAAGGCAATGCTCGTACCTCACTACAATCATGATTAACAGATTTTGATTTGCTGAGTCGCAGAGCGTGTGAATCATACTTATTTGCCTACTAATATAATAAACGAGTGAACTCTGTCTGTCTATCTCTTACATTTTCAGCCTTAACAGCTGAACAGATTTCGGAAGCCATGTCTTTAGGACAAAGAATACTTTTTATTCGATAGTATGTTCCCGTGGGATGATTTCTGTCCTCCATGCAGGTGAAACCACAGGCAAAAGCTAGTCTCTCCTATAAAAGCAACCTCTGTGATGTATCAATATGTTTTAATAATTTATAATAAAGCTGCATTTGATGGTTTCAAGGAGCAAGATATTGTTTTTTTATGGTTTGCCGAAGAAAGTTTAATTTCAAACCCAATTAAATGGTAATACAGATACAGGGACATAATAATAATGGAAATAACAATTTCCATCGTCAACAACGCGGAAAGTTCACAACCCTGCCACGCAAACTTTAAATTTAATCAATCACTCTGTAGCCGCGTGGTATTTTCCATAATCCATCTAATATTGTTTATTTTAAAGTTTATTATTACACCATGTACCCGGGTGTTTAAGTTGCAACTGTGCCTAGGCACAGTTGCAACTTTGCACAGATCTTAATATATATTAAGATCTGTGAGGGTAAGCTACGCATAGTAAGGCCAGATTGATGGATGGGTTACCGTCAGTGTCAAAAGCATCGTTTACTGGCGTTTATATACATAAAAAAAATAAAACCTTAAAACACAGGTAGAATTTCTAAACAAGCGTTTAGAATCGGACTAATGGAGGGCTCAATGTATTTTACCCAATATTTATCGGGAATGCCCTTATCTCAATTATTTATTTCGTGCTGCATGTTTTTCTCTATAATATATATATGGCGTCAACACCTTTCTAGCCAAATCATCTTTTAAAACTATCCACTAATAAGTTGACTGTATGCGCCTTTTTCAAACTCAATTACCCACTTCTGGACATAGGTTTCCACTTAAAAATGGTGTAGAATACCATTTTTAAGTGGAACCCTATGTCCAGAAGTGGGCAATTGAGTTTTGTTCATTTGATTGACCGGCTTTACATATTAATGGGCGTTGAACGCCGAAGCGTGTCCAATATAGGCTATTGTTCAGGGCCATTAGGGACAATGATACTGTGTGTAAACGGGTGGAAGGGCCACTGAAGGTTTTGAAATATGATACTAAGCACTGCTGTGGGTACTCAAATAGATGGGAGGGACTGAACGAGCATAATTATTAAAGTCACAAATCATCTAGCTGTTGTACGCTGTTTCACTGGCATTCTAGGGAAATTTATTCATGTACCCGGACACAAGAATCCTCCAGGTCTTAGTTTATCTTACCAACCACCAGCTAAATACCAGCTACCTATTATTACGGTAACTAGGATAAAAAGTAGGCTAGGTCCTTCTCCAGGTCATATTCTACCCATGTGCTCGATTTCATCCAAATCCGTTCAGCCCTTCTAGAGTGATTGAGTAACAAACATACAAACTTAAACATATTATTATAAATTACAGCTATTTCATAAAGCTGTAAAAGAATAACAGCTGTTTCACGGTGTTACCAGTTAGAAAGGGTTGATTTGTTTACAAAGTAACCTGAAAGTAAACAAGCGTGTCAACTAACGTAGTCAACTTTAAATTACATTAAACTTAATCTGAGCTGCTCATTATCTTAACAAGACTCTACCTGTGAAGTGTGAAGCCATTTATTGAGGTTGAAAATTGTTCTCCAGGTTCACGTTTCAGTATGACAATGTAAAGACCTTTCAGTAAATCTAAAAACTCTGCGCAAATGGATTTTATAGAGTCAATATGCAAATGTCCATTACATAATATCGAGACCCCTCTGTGCCTCGAAAATCACGTTAAGCCGTTGGTCCCGGACATCATTCGTAGATCTTTGACAGTCGTTACGGGTCAGAAGAAAGTCAGAAGCCCAAAAGACTGACAACCAGTCGTACCGAGGGGTATCGTGTTACTCAGTAACGTCGTTTCAAAACAGGTTTTTTTTGCGACATAAACATGCGTCCGTCTCATATGCTTGTCAGTTTATTTTTCTTAAATTATTTTTTTTTTTTCGTTATTATTATTATCTAACACTAATTTATTTTATTATGTATACACACACGCTGTATTATAAAACTAAATAATGTTTTTATCTGTCACCTCACACCTCAGGTCCAGTTGAAAACCAGCGTCAGGCAATAGTTGTATGGCATTTTTGCTGAACTGGCTGAATTTAGCGCAGCCGCGAGGCACACTTTTTTTTCTAGGTACCTACATTTTGACATTTTTTATTTTATTTTTTTACATGTAGTAACATTGTGTTGTGTGCCCTGTCTGTGCTAAATAAATGTATTTTCTTTCTTTCTTCTTTCTTTCTAACTGGGCTGTGGAGGTCAGATAGACAGTCGCTTCATATTCAGCTGCATCTGGTTAGACTGGAAGCCGACCCCAACATAGTTGGGTAAAGGCACGCAGGTTGAATAAATATGCAAATGTCCTTATTTACGTCATTTTTTTCTCGATATTTTAACAAACATTATTGTTGAATTCTAATATTATTAAAGCATTTCGCCATAACATCTTGAATGCCTCTAGGAAATAAGTCAAGTAGGTATTAAAAATTCCTCTAAAACTTTATACAATAACGTAAATATTCCAATTTTCTTCGAAAACATCTCGTTGTTTCAACAGTTTTGCAAACTGTAAGTTCTCTTTATTTATGGCTTCAATTTGTTTCACGATTCAGCTGTGTTCATCCTGTTAGCGATGAATTTTATTAATTATAATTGCTTTTTAAAAGTAATCCTCGTCGACCTCCAAAACGTTTTGCAGAAAATATCTGAGTACATTGTTTTTAGGCAACAATAATATGAAATTAGTGAGTATTATTTTGTTAATAAGAAAAGCATAAGGACCCCTACTAATATTTCGAAGAATAGATCATGTCAAGACAGTTTTTGTCAAACTTCATAAGGCTATACGCAGACTTGAGTCAATACTGTCTGTCTACTTTAGACTATCGCTCTGTAAAAACAATTATGCGTTGAGTCGCAACTAAACTGTTATGTTATATCAATAAAAGTGTTTTGTCTACCATAGACAAAACTTTCCAGGCGCTGGAGTGTGCACTGTCTTAGAAAGGGTAAATATTAGTGGATCCTCTAAAAACTTATTGACCTTTTAATGATGAACGCTTTTTTAAATGAATGAACCCTAAAAATATGTTTTTTCTACTTTCTTAAAATAAATAAGCGTCTTATTAATTTTTTGGCCTTTTTTCAGAGTTGATCGTAAGTAACTAGGCTGAGGCACCCCCACCTAAATGGGTTAGGTTAGGTTCAAACCACGGATGTTAGAACTGTGACAAAGATTCGCGCGCGACCCAAGCGAGCGAAGCGAGCCGTGCCATAGCTGTGGCCGGTGAGCGCTACATTCAAGTCGGTGGCAGTTTACTTGGCTGTTTAGTATTTTAAGGAGGCCAAAATAGGAATTATTTGACACAAAATAAGCGTAATCATTATACTAGAATGTTCAATTATCATTTTAGGACCACAAAATTTGAATTATTTGAGGTTCAAATACATGCCCCCTTAGAAAGTGACAAAATTAGCAAGGGACAGCAAACAATTTACTTTTAAATTAAATTACTAATTGTGAAATAAAACAAGGCGGGTACTAAAATAATTCGCGATAGCTCGGAGTGGGCGGATGTTTTTAATTAATTATATTTAAATTACTTTAATAAATACAATCAAGTTATAAATATAATTCCGTGTACTTAACCATCGTATTTTTAATTTAAATTATTTATTTCCTATACAACAGTTTTGTTACTTAAAAGTATAACCAATTAACCATACCATATGTGTGATCTTTGGATGTTATCGAAATTGAAGTTACATATAAAACTAAATTGCACGTTTTGAGGAATATTATGCGACTAAAACAACACCACTATCGACAACTTTGGTTTTTATAAGGCAATACTTACCCGGAAGAACGAACAACGAAAGGCCCCCTCTGTCAGTGCGACCACACGTTCCGGTTCACCGAACAAAAAGTGACATTTGAAAGCGACGATCGCATATTCGCGCGAGATCGCTTTTAGTCAGGACGCGGCCGTAGGTACAATTATAAAATAAGTTACTAATTCTTTTATTATAAATAATAATCATAATAGCAGCCTATTATTGTCCCAGCGCAGGGTAAACATTGTTCTTATTTAACATCAAAACTTTAATAAAAACTACTAAGTTTATCCACCGTAAAAAATCTAACTAACAATTTTGTCCGAGGAAAATCTATAACCTTCCAAAGATCACACCTCTCTGAACATAACACAGTCACTATAAAGTCCTCACCACACGATCACTTACGCTGCAGCGTCTATATGCAACTCTCGCGCACCTTTCTCGCAGTGGTCACTACCTCTGGTCTTCGCGCGGCCGCTATGTCGGCGCTGCGGGCGGTGACCCCGCGGTTCACCACGCATATACTTACTGATGACTGTGTGGAAAAGAGAAGAAAAAAGATTATACACAGTAAATCAAGTTATAATAATTATTCTTCAAAATTTTCTAGTTGTGGCTCAATGGTAATGGCTTTTAGGGAATTCGGAGGTGGGAGGAAGTATAAAAAAGGAAGTAGTAAGAAAACTCTACAAAATCAAAGTTGCAATGGGAAAAGGAAATAAAAAAAACGTCTAAAAGAAACCTACCACATCAAAATCAATCTGCCTAGCCTTTTCCCAAAAATCTTGTGGTCAGCCTCCAGTCTAAACAAATGCAGCTGAATACCAGTATTTTACATGAAGCGACTGCCTATCTGACCTCTACAACCTAGTTACTGGGTAATACGACCCCCCTTGGTTACTGGTTAACAGACTTTCCAAAATATGAAACACAGAGCGACATAAAAATTAAGTATTTGTCGGGTATGGGTCTATCAGCTGTTGGAAAGTACACTTATTTCTTCTGTATTTAAAGTTTCATTTGCCCTTTGTCCTCTATATCTTCATTAACTTCTTTCCCTTATTTATTTCATTGAATGTATTATCTCATTGTTGCTCTTAAGATGTCTTTGTCTTATAAAATAACAATGTGGAGACCTCACTTTTAATACGGCCACGATGCCTGGAGGTAGATCTTAATGAAATTAGCAAACCTCTTAATTTAATGGAAAAATATTGTGAGATGAGAAATTTTAATCACAGGGAAATGAAAAAAAGATGTGAATACCTACTTACATTAATTAAGTAGGTTTTTTAAGATATTGTAGCCATCCCCAATGTTTTTATTTCCTTTTGGAAAGGGCACAAGGTATAGTATTACCCAGTAACTGGGTTGTGGAGGTCAGATAAGCAGTCGCTGTAACTTTAAATATTACATAGCTTCTGCCCGCAACTTCATTCGTGTGGAAATCGTAGGACACCACAATATTTTTTTTTAACTTCCATGTTGACCAAAACTACGCACGGATTTTTTGTTTTGATCTCAAACATACAGTGTGTAAGGGTAAACACCGTTGTCACTCAAACCATGGGTTAAATATAAAAATAAATGACCGAGTAACAACAACAAAAAACGTTAATTTCATTAAAAGATTTTAAAAAGTTTCTTTCCAACACCGTGCTCGCTAGCGAAACGGCTGACTGACTGAGGGAGGGGTCACGCTCGCGGCCAGTCAGGTCACGTCCCGCGCCCCCCACCCGTGTTGAGACGCAAGTTCTTTGTCCTAGCGCATAGGTAAAAGGGTGAAATACTCTAGCGGTAAAATGTAAAAAAAAAAATCGTCGTAATTTTCCATTGATTTTACGTTCTTTACATGACACCAAACTACTGTTTACCCTAACACCCTGTATAGAGAATCAAGACTGTTGACGCGAGACCGTTTGCATACTCACAGCACTGGCAGGTAGAACAGGTCGGTTGCTGAATATCCTGTGAGGATCCGTGTCCACACCAGGCGTAGGCAGCTTACTATATTCACCTATTGGTTTCTTATCTGCAACAAAATTTACAAAAATTTTATAATGTGAAGATATTATGTTAAGGTAACTTTTGCAATGTTGGAAAACGTAATGAAACTACCTTAGTAGCAGATTTTAATAAAATATTATTCAATAATGGGCTATCACTTCGAATACGAATTTTATTAGGTACATAATTTTAATTTTTTTTATAAGATATATTTTTACAGATTTTCATCGGTATTTTACAGTAAATAAATCACTCTTTGTGTAAAGTGGAAACCAAAAACAGAAAAACTTATTATTTAATAAATGTGAAACCTCAGCTTGCTATATTTCTACATATGCGATTATAAACTATTCTCTTACTTTCTAAAGTAACTGTAAGTAGAATTAGTTGTTGTTTGTGTGTCACGACCTTGTGGACAAAGTGCTAAAGGTGGCATCCGATAAGAGAGTTCACAGGGAACAAAACAAAATTACAAATTACAGCCCACCCGAATTTCAGTTTAATATCTACTACGTTAATATCTTGAATAGGGTCCATTCTATAATACAATAATAACACATAAAAACTTTTTTGTAAACCCTTCCATACACCTTTAGTGCCACATTTTTCATAATTACTACTATTATATGACTAGATAAAAATACATAAATTAGCGTGTATAGTCATAATGTATACGTACGTGAACTCAAAAGACATCTTTTTGGGGTGACGTTCATACGAATATTATGCAGAGTGCTTGGTAGAAGGACCACCACAATTTTTTGAGGGATTGGAGATGTCATTTGCTAGCACAAAATTATTTAATTTTTCATTTGTATTATGAATTTTAAAATTGTTCGAAGCTTAACACAATTTCAAGACTAACACAAGTCATTTTCTAGAACCAATAAATTTTAGATTGCAGATAAAACAAATGATTGCGTTCTATTGCAACAACAAACAAAAAAGGTTGTGACGATGACGGCAGTGTCTAGAGACGATAGTACTTATAAAATTGTGGCGCCAAAAATGCGTTTAGCACCTTACTTATGTCACGGACCATTCAAAGTCGTACGTATTTTCCCACTTTGCGTATGTAGACGATATCTTAGTCTTCATTTACATAGCAGATAACGGTATACGAATTTCTGTGAGGTAGGTACCACAACTAAAAAGTGAAAATTAAAAACTTTTTACAAAAAAAAAAAAACAACCGACTTCACAAAAAAACTCTAAAAAAAGTGAAAAATTTCGGTAGTCGGTGGCAAAAAACGAAAATTGAAAAGCAAAGACACCGACTTCCGAAATTAAAGTTATTTTTTCACTTTTTTAGTGTTTTTTTGTGAAGTCGGTTTTTTTTTTTTTAATTATGTAACGTGTTGACAATGCCAGCTCTAGCAGCGGCCGCAGAGGTTTCTCCATGCTCTGTGGGTTCTATTTATCTATCCATCCATCCATCTATGTATCTATCTATCCATCTATCTATCTATCCATCCATCTATCTATCTATCCATCCATCTATCTATCTATATATCCATCTATCTATCCATGTCTATCTATGTTATCTATCTATCTGTGTGTTCTAGCTCACAGGATATCTACTATTCCTCAAAGTAATACATCATTATAATGGAAACTAAATCTTACCATAATGATAGGGTATAATATCAGGGTCCGTGTCCTCCCCGCTGCCCTCCATCTTCAGCTCATACTGGCTGCAATAGTCCAACTTCGGGGAGCCACAGTAAGTGTTCAGATTGTCTTGCTTCGAAAGGGACTCCACACTTTGTTTCATGTAAAGGGCGTTGCTGTTGAAGGTAGAATTAGCTGTAGGGTTTTAGCAGTAAGTGATGATAATTATGGCTAGTTTATATTTATATAGGAAAGTTTAATTACAGAAACTTAACATAATGATGGACAGGTGGAGAGACAAACAGACTGACAAGATACTGCTAGAATTATCTACAAATTGGTTTAGATCAAAAGGAAAAATAATTATCCTAATCTTTTTTATTTGTTTGTTACGCTTTAATGCTGAAATGGCTGAGCGGATTTATATGAAATTTGGCACATGGGTAGACAATGACCAGGACTAAGACAGGATCATTTTTATCCCAATATTCCTACGGCATTGAGGCTTACGCGGGTGAAACCGCGGGGCGCAGCTAGTGATATTATAAATGTGAAAGTGATTTTGTTTGTTTGTTACGCTCACACGCTAAAACGGCTGAACGGATTTAAGTGAAATTTGGCAAATGGGTAGACTATGACTTGGAATAGGACATAGGATACTTTTATCCTGATATTCCCACGGGATCGAGACTTACGCGGGTGAAACCGCGGGGCGCAGCTAGTAGGAAAATAAATCAATGTCAGTCGCTTTTAAAGATCCTCATTAAATAAATGAGGAATAGATGAATATCTAAAAATAAAACAAAACTCATTTTCCCCAACACTCCAATATTACAAGCACGATTATCTAAAATACCTAAGATCTCATACCACAATCAAATCTTCGAAAAAAGGTACTTCGAAATAAAATGCCAAATCGGAATTACAGCTAAAAGATAACGGCAAATATTACAACAAAATACTCAGAGCTAATCTAAATTTAGTAACCAAACCTTGTTTAACGACAGCCTTCAGATCCTCTTTGGATTTCTAATACTCTTAGGGCACATTCACACGTACGACACACACAACAGCGCAGTGACAAAAATTGGGCAAGCTGTTAGGCTGAGGCTACATTAGGCCGCGACGCAACCTGCGCCACAGGTACGATAAGATAAGATAAGATAAGATTTATTTTTCTCACCACAATATTACATGATACATTGTTACAAGCTATCAGTCAGACAACATTTTTATATTGTGGGAGACTGGTGCCTAAACTAAGCTCTAGGCCTGTATTTCAGATCACCAGGTCTCCGCCCTTTTACAAAATTTAACATTTTTTTTTTTTTTGTGTACTTGTACACTGACAACCTAAAAGAAAACAATATTATAAAAGAGATTGGTGGCTCGAGTGGAAACTTTTAAACTTTACATATAAACTATACTTTTGTTAAAGGTTATTTGTGTGTGGAAGTGTGTGTATGTATGTGTGTGAGTGTGGAGTGTTGAATGACGCGTGATTGTGTGTGTTTTAGGCGCTTTTTTTTTTTTTTTTAGTTAAATAAGTAAATAGGTTTTTTTATTTTGTAAGGATTATTGCTATAGCTTTGATATTACACCATAGAGGTAAGTAAGTTTTCAGTATCCTCATAGTTTAGTTGTTGTAGTAAGGCAGTAACTTTCTTTTTGCACATAGTTCTAGTGAGGTTAACTATGGGTGACATCCTGTTTATTTTGTTATATAGAAAACCACCCAGGTGGCAAAAAAACCGCTTTGAGAATTGGGTAGTAGGTTGGTGTTTAAGACGGCGGTCTACAGGGTTGTACCGTCTTTTTTGATGTGAGGCCGTGGGTTGATAGGTAAATAATGAGTGCTGTTTTAATATGATGTTAAGGATAAAGAGTTGACGCACTGTCAAAACATTAGCGTCCTTGTATAGGAGCTCTGTGGGATAGCGGTAAGGCAGGAATGAGGACACTTTTAATATAGCTCTCTGGGCTCTCTCCAGTTCAATAATTGTAGTTTTCAGAGCACCTCCCCAGACAGAGATACAGTAGGTTAACAGTGACTGAGCAAGGGCGAAGTATACTGATTTTTTTAACTTGTCATCAGCTACTCGTCTCAAGGTTTTGAAAATATATATCAACTTGCGTAACCTGGTTTTAAGTGTATCAATGTGTTGCTGGAATCTAAGGGTACAATCGATTGTAACTCCCAGATACTTAACGTGTCTAGTGCCGCGAAGGTGAGTGCAGGTACACATATTGTTGTCGTGTGGTTCTGGGCAATTGTGTGTTATTATTGTGTAGGGCGCTGAGGAGTTTGGGACGTTAACATTTGCTCTAAGAGAGAAGGTCATATAATTGGTTTTCTCCGCGTTGAGTGTTAGAACATTACTGCGTAACCAATTTGACACCGTATTAAAGCCCGATTGCGCGTATGAAAAAACTTCATCCCATGTGTCAGCGCTAAAGAGGAGCGGAACGATGTAGCCATATACATTCATTTATTTGTTTTAATCGCTCATGTGTCGCAGGTCGCGTTGCGGCTTAATGTAGCCACAGCCTTACATGATATGTGTGAAATCTCTCTGCATCTTGGAGTTGCTTTTTTGTGACTACAAAAATGTGTCAATGAAATATATTTTTTGTTTTCATTTTGCGAATAAATTGTGTACCAGCCTGTGCTGAATAAATGTATTTTCTTTATTTATTCTTTTCTTTTCTTTGCAATATAACTGGGGGGTCTTGAGGCTGGGATGTGGTCAATAAAGTCCACATTGTTGACCTGGCCGATAAAATTATCCATGAAAATTTATCGTTGTGGTGCTGTGGTTGTGGTACATGTGAACATGCCTTTATGTATTCATACGTACGTATATTCTAAATTAGATACAAAAAGAAATCTTCTTTAAAGGATAATCAGAGCTTTAAAAATAAATGTCATTTCCGAGGTTAAACCAACAGACAATAATATTCTTTGGGCGTTAGTACGTGTTTTTTTGGCAAAATACTGGATTCTTTGAAAAGGTTAAATGGTAGAAGGTTAAAAGGTTTAACAGGTAATTCTGCTTTGCTGTTATTGAACGTTTAGGTACCTACTGTGAGACGAAAAATATTATGAAGGAAAATAACATAGGTGTTAAAAACTATCTAAAATCAAGAATCTCGCGAAAACTACTCGGCCTATTCTGATGAAACTTTGGTATGTAGGTAAGATGAAAAGATAAAAGATATTTTATTTTGTAAATATGGGTGCAATACAAGGTGAAATAGGGAATAGGTGAAGAAGGAAGGATCCTAACAAAAAAAAAATGAAAAAGGTATTGCAACGCATTAGCTAGTACCATACATTTGAATGTTATTTTCAGTCCTCTTTGGGTAGTAAATCATATTTTAGAATGCATGACATAAAAACTAGCTTTAACAACACCATTTGGTATACACAATATCATTTGATATTTCCATTAGGAAACGGTATGCTAAATCCAAAAAAAGAAAGCCAGAAAAAAAAAATTAGTAATCTTACGTAGAAGGTGGATGCTTGTCGATATCATGTCTCCTGGCTGCATGGCGTCGATACAGTGCAGTGATAACACCGCAAACTCCTGTGCACAGCAGAGCAGCCACTGATAAGAGAGACACCAGCATTGGAGACAGTGGAATTGCGGTGCTCACTCCTGCTGGAAAAGATACTGGGTTAGTATGAGGTTTTATTTTATAACGTGTAAAAATATGCTTAACGAAGCCGAGACTCAGATGATCTTTTCGTCATTGCGATATTTTTTTTTTGCTGGACCATACCTGGCATCCTTCTGGTTACGCAGATTGAAGGTCGAAGTTCCAACTGTTTTGACTTTTTTTCGATCCGAGACCTTAATTAGTATGCTATTTTGAGTGCGCTACACTGCGTGCTACCGCAACTAAATAGGTAGCGATTTTTTACACCAAAAAATATAATTCGTTTCCTAGCAATTATTTTGATGGGTGTTTACATCCCCTATGTACGTAAATCACAGATGTAAATGAAAGATCATTGTTGTCATGAGAACTACTCTACTTGCTCCAATGAGTTGGGTAAAACTTTATGAAATCAGTAAACCAGTTTTCTCAACCATCCAGACTAAGTTATAACTTGAAAGATTGCTTGGAAACGGCAAAAATAATAAAATCTTGAGACGTGGGACCGCATTTGGGTCGGCATAAGAGTTGGCAATTTTGTTGAACAACAAAATAAAACAACATTGACACAAATTTTCGATTCCGCCACCCGGCTGGCTCTGCCGATTCAGGTTGTCCTGAATATGTGTATAGTAGGGCAGAGCTAACTGTCTACATAGTTCTGCAAAGTTGGAAATAATTATCCATAGGCGAAACTGACCATTCATAAAGTGGCCTGTTAACTAACCTATGACAAACGATACAATACGCCGCAAACTACCAAACAAGTATACAACAATGATTCCACTTAGTAATCACGACAGACCACTAATTACCAATCTCGGTTTGCGCAGCATAGCTTCCCATGGGGGCCATAAGAAGTTCCTAATGAACAGTTCCAAGGGAGCATGAAAACGACCAGTGGCATCGACGTGTGAGCTAATAGCATCATTTCTACCACCCAAGCACGATAATTATGGATTGTTCAAATAATAGGAGGGTAGGCAATCAGTGGACGTCTTCCGGATGGTATGACAGATATAATGATGGCTTTTTTGGATGATGTCAAGGTTGTGATGTGTGGTGGGTTTTATATGACGAAAATGTGTAATTGGTCTTTGAATTAATGTTACAGAAAAAGAGAGGGAAGAAAATTAGACAAAGACGTTAATAACCAGATAACAATGGTACAAGGATCTTTTGGCGCTTGGACAAAATCGGAACTAACGCCGCCATCTTGTTTTTTAACCACAATTTCTGTGACAATCTGTTAAATACTTACGCTCCCCTCTCAATGTCATTAAAATGCCACTTGATCTTTTTTGCCGCTTGTATTACTCTAATATTATTGACGTACCTAGTTTAAAAATTGTAGAGAAAGTCGTTGTAAAAAGGCCACCCTGAAAGTATAAAATAGTAATATTTGCCGACAAGCTGCATTACTGCAATCCAGTATATCGAATATCGGAGCAGGCATAATTACGGACACATTAAACTTTTAAAGTTTGCACGAACCGGCTGGCATTTACGTTGATATTGTGTGTCCAATGGTCAGATGAAACAAAAACGACTGGTTTTTTAATTAGTTACAAAATGCTTTTATCTCGTGATATAATCAATATTTTTTAATTTTGTAATATAGGTACAGCAGAGAATTTGACCAGTTTCAAATATGAATAGAGATTATGCGTTTTCAGACGTGTAACAGCATTAATTCATAGCAGCACAAGGATATTGTGGCGAGTGGCCAAAATCGGAAGGCCAATTATTCTCGTACTTAAAAAACGTTCACATTCAAGTAGCAATCTGTCAAACTTGTCAAAAATGTTGGTACATTGATTGTATTTTTGACAGATTGCGCTTAAAAATACGAGAATTGCCCCCTCTGAACTAACGCCGCCATCTTGTTTATTCAATACATTTCACAAAACAATTCTTACCAACAGCGCCCCCCTGTCAACGTCATTCGAGCGTCAAAAGATCCTAGAAGTTTTTGCTGAAAATCAGCGCTGTTGACAATAGGTTCGTCTGAAGTCACGGCTTTTAGCTGAGCAATGACCTATTCTTGCACAGATACGACGCACTTCCTGTTATTGTTATTTCAGAAATTGATAATTTTCCACTGTAATCAGCATTTCGTTTAATTTGTGATTGTTTTGTTTGTTTTCATTTGTTAATGTCGCAACACATTACGCAACTAATTTGTTTTTGGCCTCTCATCCACAGATAATTGTCTAATATTCTTGGTATTAAATACGAGGCTTTTGGCTTATTTGTAGTTTTAGTAAATGTCATTTTTTATTTTGTATTGTGCGTTTAGTTTGTGCAGAATAAACAATTTTTCTTTCTTTCTTTCTTTAGAACAAGCTACAACCTCAAATTGTGACCTTAACAGCACATCTTAAAAAACATCAAACATCCAAAAAATATCCACCACAAACTCCTCTCCTCCTCCTTCCCGGCGTCTAAATATGCAATAACCTTTAGTACCTACATACGACTCAGTAATCGCGGTATCTAATTGTTGTAACTTGCAAACTGCAGTGAATAACGTTCCGTTGCAGCTCCAATGAATATTGTACTACCAACGGATTTACGAGTTACGAGTGGTTATTTAACTTAGCATTGTATCCGCGATATTTATTGTATTATAACCTCACGTCGGTGGTGCATGTGGTGCGGGTGGAGGCTTATGTATGGTTTATGGTGGTTGTGTTTGTAAGGAAGTGTTAGTAAGTGAGGGGCATGAGGTCCAGGGTTCGTTTCCCCGGTCGGGCAAAGTGTTATTGGGTTTTCCCATCTGGAATTCCTCAGTAGCAGCTTGGAGTCTAGATTTGTGCCCGGTTGATGGCAATAGGCTCGCCCCCTATTTACATGGGACTTAAACATAACTGGCAAAAATAATGTGGGTGTACTATTATTATAGGCACATCTCTGCCTAACCCTCTGGGGAATACAGGCGTGATGATGTTATGTTAGTAACTAATGTACTTACTTAAGATTGCGTCTTTGATTGTATCGTGTTACTATCAAAAAACGATTTCTTGTGTATTTTCAGGGCAATAAAATACTTTCATCAATCAATCAACCTAGCTTTTCTCCAACTTTTTTGAGGTCGGCTTCCAGACTTCCAGTCTAACCAGATGCAGTCGTAACACGATACTCCTGTTGTAAGATTGGTTGGCAGAATAATACTTATTTTAGTATATACAAAGCTTAGATACGATTCTATAATGCAGGCCTACTGGCATTTACGCATATTATTTTGATTCCAGAAAAACCTATAAAACCTCCCTGCGATCGCACTCCGATCTTGTTTGACTAATAAAACTGTATTTTCGTTTACGTCGGCTCTTATCGTAAAGCCGTCAGTCGCGTTGAGCGTCATTCTCTCAAATAGAGTGAAATATCAAGGCTCAAACTGGTCGCCATTAATTTATTCAACTGTCTACTGAAGTAATCATTGCCGACTATGAGTGACTTGAAAATGTATACCCGGATTAAAAGTAATATTGTTTACAGTTGAAAGCTTCCCTGAAAATGTTAAAATGAAAATTGGATTCAAGTTTATATTTTTTGGCGAACTTGAGCCTTAAATCAACAGGGTAGAAAATGATTTGTGTTAAAATGATCAATACGTTACTAAGATTTTAGTCTTCTCATTAACAGACGGTCAGAAAATAAGTCATTATAGGTTCAATAACAGACAACTGTTATTGTGATTTTATGTAGGTACTAGCTGTGCTCCGCGGTTTCACCCGCGTAGGTCTCGATCTCGAGGGAATTATAGGGATAAAACGTATCCTATGTCCTATTCCAGGTCATGGTCTACCTGTGTGCCCATCCTCTCCTCTCTAGAGTAGGGAACGTCACGGCGGCGAAGCGCCAGCGTCGAACGGTTCGCGTATTGCAATTTTATACTTGTGATAACTTCGAAATTAAATGTCCGATTTGAATGAATTAAAAAGTATTTTACTGCTACATAAATACCCTTGATGTTAAAACTATTTATTTGGATAAGAATTAATATTATGTTAATAAAACTCCTTCGCAAATAATGTATTAATTTCGAACAAATTTGATTACCATAAAAAAAGGTTATAGTGAGTCAATCTTAAAAGATAGACATATGTTGTCGCGGACTTTTTTTTAGAACTTTTAAAGAGGAAAAATTCCATCATACATGATATTCGCGTAACTTAAACCGTTTACGCAGCGCACGCAACGGAAGCTCTCAAAAAGGATTATTTTTTCCGGTTTTTGCAACATTTTTCATTAATGCTCCGCTCCTATTAGTCGTAGCGTGATGTTAAACTCAAACTTAAAGCATTTAATTACAGGCACTTTTGAATTGTCAAAGGGTCGGTCAGTCAGAAAATATGAAGCTAGTTGCCCATTCCAAAGCGTAGTAGGTTCCTATGGAGAAGAACGGGCAAGAAACTCCACGGACACTCTTTTAAATCAGAATATTGTTACAATATGTTGTTTACATCATTCAATGGAATGGATTTATGGAATCATACATGTGAGTACAATGTAGAAAAACGTGCAGATTAAAAGAGTCCGTAAATAAAAGATAAAACGATACAAAACAATTCAAAAATTAAAATAAATCAAAATAAGCCGTGGCAGCTAATAGATGACCAGTCCCTACTGATGGCGCCCGTTCACGAACATGACGCATGGATCAGAACCATTCAGCTCAACCATTTTGAAGGGAACTTAATGATCCAACACACACGCCACCACCAGCGAGACATTAAAGTGAGCATGACATGCTTTCAGCCGCCAGGGCACATTCAAGTCAATGAAAGACGTACCTAGTAAATGGTAGCTTTAACGTACTTAGGTAAGTACATAGTGCTCACACACATGTGCTATGCAGTTATACAATACTAGGAGATTGAATTTATACAATGTAAAGATAGTTTTTACAATCTTCAGCAGCTCCAACAATATTTTCATATGCTAATCAATTAGTTGTTGCGCCCTGTGGAGCTGGACCAGCGCTGAGCCAAGCATTTTTGTCAGTGATGTAATCCCCCAATTTATAATATGCTTGGCGGCATAGTGTGCGTTTTATACAAGATTTAAATTTTGTTTCATTCAGTTGGAGTATGTGGGGAGGTATTTTATTGTAACATTTTAAACAGTACCCCATGAAGGATGAGTCTACTTTAGCCAGTCTGAAGCCCGGTTGAACTAATTGGTCCCTATTCCTAGTCCTATAATTGTGTTTTTCACCTCTTTTACTAAAAAGACTTAGATTTTTCCTTACGTACATGATGTTTTCGTAGATATATTGACAAGGTACCGTCATGATGTTAATATCTTTAAACAGTTCCCTTAGAGAATCGCGCATACGGAGGCCATATATTGCTCTGATAGCTCTTTTCTGCAGAATAAAAATAGACTCGATATCTGCAGCCCGTCCCCATAGTAAAATACCGTAAGACATGATACTATGAAAGTAACTGAAATAGACTAGCCTCGCGGTATCTACATCAGTGAATTGACGGATTTTCCTCACAGCATATGCTGCTGAACTTAGCCGTCCTGCAAGAGATGTTAAATGAGGACCCCATTGCAGCCTTAAGTCGAGTGTGATCCCCAGGAAAACAGTCTTATCGACGAATTCTAGTTTCTCCCTATTCAATATTATGTCACAATCACTACTTTTAACATTCGGTAAAGCAAATCTCATGCATTTAGTTTTTTTCCCATTTAATACTAAATTATTAGCAGTGAACCAATTTTGGACCTGCAGTAGGGCATTATTTACGTCGTCAAGATTTGATGCACGTCTATTTATTTTAAAAATTAAGGAAGTATCGTCAGCAAATAACACCATTTGTGGTTGGTTTTTTAATAAATGGGGTAGATCATTAATATATACTAAAAAGAGGAAAGGACCCAATATCGAGCCTTGTAGAACACCCATTTTTACATTTAAACCGAGTGAATTGACACCATTTATTTGAACTTGCTGTTGTCTATCATTTAAATAAGATTTTACTAAACTAAGCGCAAGTTTACCTAGTCCGTAATGCTCAAGTTTTAAGAGTAAGGTTTTGTGATTTACGCAGTCAAATGCCTTGGAGAGGTCACAAAAGATTCCTATGGCATCTTGGGCCTCCTCCCACGCAGTAAAAATGTGTTTTAATAAGGTGACACCGGCGTCAGTCGTACAACGTCCTTTGGTGAAACTATACTGCTGATCGTGTAAGATTTGGTTGGTATTAAAATGATTAAGCATTTGATTGAGCATTACCTTTTCGAAGACCTTGCTGAACACCGGCAAAACAGATACTGGTCTATAATTGTTGGTGTCTTTACTGTCTCCAGTGTTATATAGCCTATAGACTTCCTCGATAAATGGAGTATCCAACAGAAAAAGATTTTTTCAATTCCAACCAGCAGTCCCTGAGATTTCCGATTTCCCGTTCAAACAAACAAACAAACTCTTCAGCTTTATAATAATTATTAGTAAGTATAGATAGTATAGATGTACGGTAAGAATAATTTTACTTCAATTTTTTGCATAATTTTTTTTTATTTTTATTTATTAAACTTTATGCACAAGTAAAAAACTACTGTACAAAGGCGGACTTAATGCCTGAGGCATTTTCTACCAGTCAACCTTAGGGTGGTGCAGAGACAGACATGGCAGGTGCAACATAAGACAATACATGTAACTTGAATAAAAATGAATACTAATTAATACATACACATATACATACATAAATATAAACTAAAGAAAAAAAACTTAGTCAGGAGAAATAACGACAGGTAGAGGAGAAAACGAATCCAGCGAATTAGCGCCGGGATGATTCTGCCAACATCTTATGAATATGTTCACGTGCCTTGACTTTAAACGATAAGCGACTGGTTGCCGTCCTGATTTCCAGGGGGAGCGCATTCCAAAGAAAGACCGCCTGGACGAAGAAAGAAGAGTGAATGAAACCAGAGCGGTGAGAAGGACATCGTAGAAGACGATTGTTGGTAGAACGAAGATTTTTACTATGGGTAGAGCATAAGTATTGAACATGGGAAGTCAGGTAAGAGGTAGAAGTGGGTTTGTCGAGTATAGAAAACAACATAGACAAAGCCCTCAACTCTCTGCGCTGACGAATGGGTAACCATTTCAAAAGCAATCGATGCGCGGATACATGGTCATACTTACGAAGATTGAAAACGAATCGAATGCAATTATTGAGAAGGCGATCTAGTTTATTAAGGAGATCTGCATTCAGGTCATAGTAACACACATCACCATAGTCAATAATGGGAAAGATTAGGGACTGTACAAGCATTGCCTTTATGTGTGATGGGAGAAGGTTTTTCAACCGATAGAGCGACCGCAACGTTCCGGTAACTTTATTACTAACTGTCGTGACCTGCTTTCGCCAGTCAAGACAAGTGTCGACATGCAAACCAAGATCCTTTACATCCGAGCTAAACGGAATGACAGAGTTATCGAATATTACAGACGGAACAGTTATGCCATTCAGCTTCCTAATGCTATAGGGGCTCCCTACTATGATGGCTTGACACTTGGTAGGGTTAACCGCCACCCCAAATCGATCAGACCAGTTCTTAACCGTATCTAAATCCCGGTTCAGCTCCTCGATAGCATCGGAAATGTTGTCAACGCTCGCCTGGCAGTAAAGCTGCAAATCGTCAGCATAAAGATGATACGCAGTTGAAAGCACGGTGGTAATGAGATTAATAAAAATGGAGAACAAAAGAGGAGATAATATACCGCCTTGAGGGACGCCAGCCGCAAGGTCGTACCAACTCGACGACGAGTCTCCAGCATGAACAGACTGCTGACGCCCCCGAAGATAAGAAGAAAACCATTCCAATACCTCCGGAGAGACCATAAGATAGGAAAGAATGGATAAAAGGACTTCGTGACTGACGGTATTAAAAGCATTGGAGAAGTCAATTAACACTAAGACTGTTACTTTAGTGTCTTCCATTCCCCGCCTAATGTCGTCAGTCACTTTAAGGAGAGCTGAAACGGTGCTGTGCCCGGGCCTGAAACCAGATTGAAAGGGACTGATGAGGGAGTTGTGGTGAATAAAGCGGGAGAACTGTTTATGGACACTGGCCTCGAGCACCTTAAACAGAAAGGGAAGGATGGAAATTGGGCGAAAGTGACTAGGAAGAGTGGAGTTAGGTATCTTAGGTAGGGGCCGGACAAGGGCTTTACGCCACTGGTAAGGGAAAACACCAGAGTAAAGGGAGTAATTTATGATGTGGGAGATTGCAGGAAGAAGTTGATCAAGAGCTGTTACGATCATATGGCGGCTGATTTTATCGCAGCCCACAGCTTTGGATTTAATGGAAAGGATAATCTTTTTGATCTCTCCCGGGTCAACTGGGGTGAAGACAAAAGGGTTAATATTGGGTCGCGTCAGACCAGCAAGGTAGTCGAGGGTTTGACATTTTGTTAGACTATCTAGAGTGGGAACAGTGGCGAAATGACGATTTAGATCGTCCAATCCAAATGTGTTAGGAAGGTCTGAATTTCGTGATTTGCCGATGCCTAAAGTTCCAAGGAACTTCCGAATATCGGCAGGAGAAGACGAAGTGATATTATTCAGAATGTGGCGGCGTTTGGCGTTGCGTATCATCTGATTACACCGATTCCTAGCAGCCTTAAAGAAAGTCCAGTTGTTCTCCGAGCGATCCCTTTTAAATTTCCGAAACGCGCGGTCCCTCCGTCGCATTGCCATCCGCACTCCCCTGTTCATCCAAGGCGCAGGCGGACGCTTCAACTTCATTTTCTTGACAGGAGCATGGGTGTCATACAACTTGATCACCGTGTTGTTGAAGATGCTAACTTTTTCGTCTACAGAAGTAGCTGCTTCCAAGGGTGACCAGTCAATACTGGATGCATCTTGTTGAAGCCTCTCATTATTCATGCGAGCAAAGGCACGCCTGTACTGGAACGTGGGTTTAGGTTTAGGGGGTTTTAGGATATAGGATAGGAATATAAGGTCGTGATGTGAAAAGCCAGGAGCAACGTGTTGACCATGCGAGGAAACTAGGGAAAGATTAGAGGTGAGGATCAAATCAAGCCAGGTGTCATCACCGACTATATTATGGTGAGTGGGCTGGAGAGGCAAAACATGCAGGCTGGCTGACTCGATTAGATGCAGGAGTTTACGGGATCGAAGGGAGCTAAGGGCAAGGAGGTTGGTATTAAAATCTCCCATAACAATGTGATGTGCATACTCCGAACCCAGAGATTCAAGTACCGATTCGAATTCAGTGAAGTAATCAATAGTTCGCTAAGTTGGAGAGGGCGCTAGTGTGACGCTGTCAACATCGAGTCCGCAAAAATATATTGATTTAAAAATCATAATAACTCGTTTTGAACTGTCTACATAGTGCACAAGTGAAAAGTGGCCAAAGGATTGTGCGCAAAACATTAAATCCTCAAGAAAAATCAACGGGAAAAGACAATGTTATAATTTGAATCGACCCAACGAACTTGGTGCGTTCCATCGTCAGTTACAGACAAAACAGAAAAAATTAAAGTGAAGTGTTTAGACAATCATAACTGGGTGTGTACTGTGTGAAAGTGAGCTGAATAACAATAAAAGTGATAGCTACAACCGGTACATAACCTTAAAAATAAAAAAAAACACTTAGTCATACTCGAAAATTACCGCTTACAGCGCCATCTAGCGAGGAGTAGCAGCTGTGGCAGCAACAAAGCTGATAAAATCAATCATATTAAATCCGCTACCGGCCAACAGAGGTCACTAAACTAAAAAAAATGGAAGAATTCACCAAAATACTTAAAAATATACAAGATCGCATGGATGAGCAAAGATTTGAGTTTCAGAGTTTTAAAGATAGTATAACACAATCTATAAATGACAATATCAATGAAAAATTTAATATTATTGGTATCAAACAACAACAAATTGAAGAAAAAATAGGAACAATGCAGAAACAATTAAATAATCAAGACCGATACAATAGAAGAAAAAATGTTTTGTTATTTGGAGTAGAAGAAGAAGAGAAAGGGTATCATGAACTGGAAAAATTAGTTCTTGGCATATTAAATAAAAATTCAGAATATGTTTTCGAACAAAACGACTTAGAATTTGTCAGAAGATTGGGAAAAAAGGCATCAAAGATCAGACCGATTCTTTTAACATTTACAACAATGGGGAAAAAAATACAACTACTGAAGAATAAAAAACAGCTGGAAAACACTCCTTACTACATCAAAGAAGACTTTCCTCGAGACGTAATTGAAAAAAGAAAACAGCTAACTGAACAGCTGAAAGAGGAAAAGAAGAAAGGAAACAAAGCAATATTAAGATACGACCGGTTGATAATACTTAAGGACAATTCACACAACCGAAAACATGTCAACAAACGTAACTTATCGCTCTCACCCGAATATACTGATCTAATCACAGAAGAACAGGTAATAAGAACCAACAACCGAATGACAAAGAAAACCAAAACTTCTTCGGTTCCGGTAACTATAACTGAAAAAGAAAAGACTACATTCCCACAGAAAACGATTCTCTCCTACCTAAACAAAAACAACAACAAAGACTCTACTGAAGCCAGTCCCGCAGATGGAATCTAGCAACCACCCCCGCCCCTCCTACACCCATCTCCCCCACAACGGCTTGTCACCACGGGGGTAGTAGACTACAACCCTCCAACACAAAATAAAAATAAAACTAAATATTATGTCGCTACTTTAAACGCAAGATCGCTGTCGAACGAAGTTAGATTAATCGAGCTGGAAAACGCACTATCAACTATAAAATGGGATATTCTAGGTATTTCAGAGGTACGACGTCAAGGCTACATAATAGAAGACCGGGGTGCATATTTGTTTTACTATTATGGCGAATCAAAAGGCGTGAAAGGAGTGGGCTATCTCGTCAAAAAACAAAGTGAAATTATTGTTCAGGATTTTGTTGGATTATCTGAAAGAGTTGCCCTTCTTCACATAAAAATACAATGCAAATCATACACAGTAATCCAAGTATATGCACCCACAGAGAGTGCTGACGAAACGGAAATACAACAATTCTATGACTGTCTCAAACAAGCAATGGAAAAAAGCACGAAAAATATCATACTTATGGGTGACCTAAATGCTAAAGTTGGAAAACCACTACCAGATGAAAACATTATAATGGGTGAATTTGGTTATGGCAACAGAAACCAAAGAGGAAAAACGTTCATAGAATTCTGCTATCAATATAACCTGAAGATAATAAACACTTTTTTCAAAAAGTCGCCAAATTTAAGATGGACATGGAAATCGCCAGATGGTATAACCAAAAATGAAATAGACTATATTACCACAAACCTCCCCAGACCAACCATAGAGAACATAAATGTCCTAAGCAATTTCAAGCACTCTAGTGATCACCGTTTAGTTAGAACCACCTTTAATTTTGATAAATCAGCAGATAACCGGAAGAATTTCAACAACAAACAGCTAAATCAAATCGACCACGAAAGTTATAAAGCTCAACTACACACCGTAAGCTGCCAAGATAGTAGGGAATCAATACAGGCTCAGTACAACACTTTAGAAAATTCATTATTATATTGTGCAAAAGAATCAACCGTATCAACCAAGACAATACGACAACAAGCCATTATAACAGAAGAAATAACAGAACTTATAAACCAAAGACATTCACTGAAAAATAAAGAAAATAAATCAAGAATAGAAAAGATTTTTTTAAGCCAATTGTACAGAACTATAAATAAAAAAATCACACTGAACATCAAAACTCACAGATTAAAAACAATAGAAAAATACATACAGAAATCTGGAGCAGTCAAAAAAGCGTTCAAAAAACTGAACAACACAAGATATCTCATGACCCAGCTACAAAATTCATCAGGAGCCAAAGTTACAAACAGGCTTGATCTGCTTAAAGTAGCTACTCAATTCTATAAAAACCTTTACTCTAAGCCAAATTCAAACAGCGAGGCAAATGGGTCGGAGTACACACCAAATAACGACCCTATTCCACCATTTAATGAAAATGAGATAGAGTTTTCAATAAGAAAACTAAAATCAGACAAGAGCCCAGGCCCAGACGGCATAACAAACGAAATGCTACAAGCAGGAAAAAACAAGCTGGCCACGCCACTAACTAAGTTATTCAACAATATTATGGAGAAGAAAGAACTACCTGAACAGTGGACATGTTCTGAGATTATACTGTTGTATAAAAAAGGCGATCCTACATTGATATCAAATTACAGACCTATAAGCCTGATGTCATGCCTTTATAAAGTGTTTGCTTCAACATTGCTGAGACGAATAACTAGAGTGATCGATGAAAACCAAGCCGTAGAGCAAGCAGGATTCATGAGTAGCCGATCTACGGTAGATCATATTCACACATTAAAATTAATCATTGAAAAGTACAATGAATACAACATGCCACTGTATATTGGCTTTATCGATTACTCAAAAGCGTTCGACTCTATCTCCCACAGCTCTATATGGAGAGCGTTAGAAGAGCAAGGGCTGCATCAAGAATACATCAGCATAATAAAGGAGATATATACAAACAGCAAAGCCAGAATTAAACTGGACAGTACCGGACCTACTTTTGAGATAGAGCGGGGTGTGAGACAAGGAGATCCTCTATCACCAAAAATTTTTATAGCTGTCCTAGAACAAATATTTCGCTCGTTGACCTGGAACAACGTGGGTCTGAATATATATGGAAAATACCTATCCCATTTGCGATTTGCTGACGACCTTGTATTGCTCTCCGAGGACCCGAACGAGTTACAATATATGCTAGAGACACTCAATAAGGAAAGCAAAAAAGTGGGGCTTGAAGTGAACCAGAGTAAAACTAAAGTTATGACGAACTGCACAGAAACATCAATAATGCTAAACTCTACACCCCTGGAGTGGGTCAACGAATATGTGTATCTGGGACACTTAATTTCTACCAAAGACTGCACAAAGTTGGAAATAGACAGAAGAGTAAAGAACACATGGACCAAGTACTGGGCAATGAAAGAAATCTTCAAGAGTAAACTCCCTACTAACTTAAAGACTAAAGTAATGGAGACCTGCCTGATGCCGTGTCTAACATACGCCTGCCAAACATGGCCTCTAACAAAGAAATCTCTACAAAAATTAAGAGTTTGCCAGAGAGCAATAGAGAGAAGCTATATGGGCCATAAACTAAGAGACAGAGTGAGAAACAGCTCAATACGAAAAGAAACTAAGGCTAAAGACGTAATCAAACAAACACTAACACTAAAATGGAAATGGGCTGGACATTTACAGAGAGTTAGCGATGGCAGATGGACCCAAACCATAACAAACTGGTATCCTATCAACAAAAAGCGAAGTCGCGGTAGACCCAACAAAAGATGGAGTGACGATATTCAAGGCTTAGTAGGAAAAACATGGAGCAGACTAGCTAGAGATAGAACAAGATGGAGACAGATGGAGGAGGCTTTTACCGCACTAGGCGGTCCTTATAACGAACTATCCGATTAAATTAAAATACGCAAAACAAAAATGCTACTAACTAACGAATTTATATACTAACAATAATAATTTCAATGTGTAATTTATTCGAACTCGCGATTATTTATTTCTGCAATTTTATTAAACAAGAATTTAAATTATTATATTAATTTATTAGAATTGAATTGAAATGTATTTTTGTTATTTGTAATGTGTAATATTGTAAGGAATCAATAAAAGCTTTTTATTTATTTTATTTTATTTTATAATCAATAGTAGGGGGGCAATAGACGACACCAAGAACAACTTTAACTCCTTTGACACAAACCTCGAGGAAGAGAAACTCTGCGGATTCATTTGAAGACGAAGAAGAAGCTAGGATTTTAAAAGGGAAATCACCACGAAGGTAGATAGCTACACCACCCCCCCTCTTACCTGTCCGGTCGTTCCGCAGAAGAACGAAACCGGGGAGCGGGTAAGTGGTTGAAAGCAGGTTAGGTTTGAGCCAAGTCTCGGAAATCAGAACGGCGTGCACGTTGTTGTCGGCAAATGTGTCGTACAGTTCGTTGTAGTGACTGGGAATGCTCTGAGCATTGAGGTGGCATACATTAAATAGCCGGCTAGAATTTTGACTAAAATTTTGGCTTAAAAGAACACCTAAGGTGTCAGTGAGAGATATAAAACTTTGTTCGCTGGAAGAGGCACTAGATTCGTTGGCAGAATAAAAAGATTCGTCATCAGATGTCATACTAAAGATACAAGTTATAAAAATATATATATCTATAAATAAATAATTATAAATAACGCTAAAACAACAACTACGCGAATGAGTGGTACGACGCAACGTTTGCATCTGCACCACCCGCCAGCTCACAACATCAACTAATTTCAAACATTTGTCAAAATATGTAACAAAATGAAATAAAGCACACAGCAAAACCATAACTAACAAAACAGTACAAATGTCACACGGATCAAATCGTAATGACAAGATCAAAACTTTCATACCAATTTTGTGGAAATACATATTAAAATTGTTAGTATTTTTATGGCGAGACAAAAATTTTTTAAATCTGAATGTATCCGATCCAACAGTGATCTGCGGACATTATTCTACTCTGTGACATTATTTGACATTGACATTTGCGTTCATTTACGAATTAGAAAATGTATTGTTTATCTTGTTCTTGTTGAGGGTAAATAATTATTATGTAAAGTGTCCCAAGTACAATCCACAAGAGATTGGAAATAACATAGGTAACAATAGCAGGACTACTTAGAACATAAACAAAGCAATTCCAAAGGTGAGTACTTAATTCCATTCCATCAATTGCATGCTAATATGTAGTAATACTAATAAGTTTGTAGATACCATTAATGACCCGTTCTGATTTGCAGGCAATTATCTAGGCAGTTCCTAATATTTTCGTACTTGGTAACTACTTATTATTTAATTATACAAAAGCTTATTGTAAAGAAATAATTTTCTGAATTAAGTTTCACAAAGTAAAATATTCATGTGATTCTTTCTGTTTCTGGTACGATCCCGGAGGGGTTTTTATTAATTTTCTTTTTGAAACTTCTTGTTTTAAAACAATTTAATTGTAATTCCAAATGGTGTACCTCTGTTTTCCTTTCTGAAATAATTTAAATTGTAAGTAGGTTCCTAGTTGCTAAGTACCAAGCGATCCTTTGATATAATAAACAGAATCACTACATAGTATAAAACAAAGTCGCTTTCTCTGTCCCTATATCCCTATGTATGCTTAAATCTTTAAAACTACGCAACAGATTTTGATGCGGTTTTTTTTAATAGATAGAATGATTAAAGAGGAAGGTTTATATGTATAATAACATCCATTAGTATTTAGTATCAGCATTGCACCCGAGCGAAGCCGGGGCGGGTCGCTAGTAAATTATAAGATTTTTTTTTTTTATATATAACTACTGGAGATTTTACATTGTGATATATATTACGGTTAATATCTGTCGAGAATCTCACCATCAAGGGGGATCCATGCCACCCGTTTTTTTAAAGTTATTGGTTGGGAAACAAGTGGACCAGAGCAGTGGTGGCCCAACAACCGCGATTTACGAGTTTTAGGCCGTAGGTTCGTGGCGGTATCTACATCGCCTCATGCGAACTACGCATCAAAGACCTGACGTCACACAAAAATCCTGACGTCACAAAAAATCCTGCATCGCGCAATTAGAGTTTACCGTGCAGTGGACATATATACAAAAACCAAACATCAATCATTGGGCATTTGCCCGCCAGACACAACACCCGTCTGGTCCCTTTTCTATGGTGGAGGAGTGAACTTTACACGCTGTTCCTCATACCCCTAAAGATTCGAACCCTGACAGGCGCTTTACTTTGTGTAAATTATTTCATCACCACTGCTGTCAAAATGGTGAAGAAAAACATCGTGAGGAAACCGGCGGCATGTCCTAGAACCAAAAAATCTAAGACTTGTGACATCTACCAACCCGCACTGGGCCCGCGTGGTGGATTATGGCCCTCTCCCTCTCACAGAAAGGAGGCCTGTGTCCCAGCAGTGGGAACATTTAGGCTGACTATGCTAAACAAGTCAACCGTTCCCACTTGATTCTAAGTAGTCGCCGCCACCTCTGGACATCTCTGCGGACGTAAAAGCTTGTCACGTGGTTACCACCCCAACAAAAACACTAATATCGGAACTTCCAGCCCTGATTTGTGATAAAAATGGTTGAGCTACGACCTCCTTCACAAGAAGCTCCACTACAACTCAAATCTCTCTGACCTGCTTACTCTTACTTCTAAACTTACCGGTATACTTATCAGGCGGTCTGATGGCGACTGTATACAGTGTGACCTCTTCACTCCTGCCCTTCGCGTTGGCAGCATACAGGACTAGCGTGTAACTAGACCGGCTGTCCAGGTCGCGGACTTCGAAGACAGGAGTATGGTTTGAAGAGACGTTTGCTCGGACCTGGGCAAAAGAATCATCATCATTCACAGTTATTTTATTAGAAGCAGCTTGTATAACAGCAGGAAACCATCACTACATAATTTCTTTTGAATTTTATTACTCGATTTTGTTGTTGTTTTAAATAAAGAAAAAAATGCAGCAAATAATTATATAACAATGATTTAAAGTTATCACAACTGAGACTCTTTATTCATATTGAAAATATACAATACATGAATAATAAACATTATATATAAGCCAAAACTGAAACATACAAAATAACATAACATCAAGCTTTTATTCTCTACCGCGGTAAACACAAAAAAGAACACACAATACACACGTGTTTAATACACTCACATTAATTTCAACAGTCCTACGAATAGTAGTAATAATATTCATATTCGTAGAGGAGCAGAAATCTTAAAAATAACTGATAAAAGGCAACTTCATTCATCTCCAGACCACTTACCATCAAAGAGGGTAGTTCCAACACCTCCATGTAGAACACCTGTGGCAGGCCTCCATCGAAGCCCTCCAGACATTCCACCAGCAGGGTGTTAGAACTCTGGTTCACCACGGAACAGTTCTGCAGGGCTGTGGGGTTCCCTGCTGAAACCGACTCGATTTAGGAACACTTAACACCAGTCGGTCTATTCTGCGAAAAACTTAGAAGAATTTTATTGAACTTGAAGTGAGCTGTCATTGCTCCTGATGCTAGGGATTGACACAATTGACAGCTAACTTCACCTACGTTTTCATTACCAGAATAGATCAGCAGATCAGTAAGTAGATGAAGAGTTTATATAGTGACTGTTAGAGGGGCGGACATTGTTATAGATTCTTGGGGCTTGTCATAAATCACTTTGGTCCTTGAAGACTCTAAGCCAGTGCATGGTGTTTTTCGACATCACTATTTTTATTCTTCATAGGAAGTAAAAAAAAAATAATTTTATAAATCTAGCCTATTCATCCAGTAGCTTGTTTATTTGTACATAATGTTATTGTTAGAAAATTGTATGTAATTAAAACTGTATACGAAAAGTGAAAAGATTCTGAGTTCGATTTCCAGGTTAATTTTATCGATTACTCCAGTAGCTACAATGCAACCATAAATGAAACTGACTGACAAATACATAAGACAGGTAGACAAACTCATAACATTCCTGTTTTTGAGTCTGCTTACAAAAGATAAGATTATATCGAAACATTAATGCTTTAAAACTGGCCAAATTAAGCTATAACACGATTCACGGCACGTGCCACATTCATTGCGATTACGACATGTGTTAAATATTACGGTGACCGGCGATATAATATAACAACTTGTATTGCGCAGTTTATTATCACTGCAGGCGATAAACAAAGCGACCAACTTTCTCTCGTACGCAAACCAACAACTTTGTATCGCATTTTGCTATCACAAATTGAATTGCACACACAAGATGAAATAAGCGCAGAGTTAAAGCTGACTATAAAGTTTTATGTAAAAAATTAAATTAAAAATTTAAAAAACCCCCGACAAAAACAAAGCGTCTAAAAAGTAAAAAAATAATATCATAACAGTTGTAGGTAATATTTTGATCCAAGCTTCGTCGTGTCGGGGGACGGCTAATGCAAACGCCAACACACACTAGGCATAATGAATGTATGCTGTTGTAGAAAGGATAGCTGCTGTTAACTTCCTATTTTCATTAGCCGTCCCCCGACACGACGACGCTTGGATCAAAATATTACCTACAACTTTTATGATATTATTTTTTTACTTTTTAGACGCTTTGTTTTTGTCGGGGGTTTTTTAAATTTTTAATTTAATTTTATTTCCAGCTTTTTAAATTTTATATTATATCACTAGTAGAAACGCTACGATCAAGACGCAGCTCGCCGAAATCTGCGTATCTGTACGTTTTTTGCGACAGTGAAGCTTGTTACCTACTAATTCACTCTCATTCATCTTTCCTACTCCATCATCAGACTTTGATCACCATCTATCTGTAACCTATTTGTTGAAACCTTTCCAATGAGTACGAACACGATACCTCTGCTGTAAGTTCTTGAGGGAGTTGGGTATCCTGCAAATTCCAGGTGATGCTGCAGCATCAGCTCAAGGTTACTACATATATTCTTTTCATATCATTGAAATAAGAGAATTCTAAATTTCCAATCGATTAGACCTGTGGAAGATCACATCCATTCATCAACTAGAAAAGAGCTGATAATTTTCAAACGGCTGAACCGATTTTCTTGAATCATAGCTAAGAACACTCTCGATTAAGTCACCTTTCAAACAAAACCAAAAAAATCAAAATCGGTTCAGCCGTTTGGCAGCTACGATGGCACAGACAGACACACGTTAAACTTATAACACCCCTCTATTTCCGTCGGGGGTTAATTTTTTACTTTTTAGACGCTTTGCTTTTGTCGGGGGTTTTTTAAATTTTTAATTTAATTTTTATTTCCAGCTTTTTAAATTTTATATTATATCACTAGTAGAAACGCTACGATCAAGACGCAGCTCGCCGAAATCTGCGTAGCTGTACGTTTTTTGCCACAGTGAAGCTTGTTACCTACTAATTCACTCTCATTTATCTTTCCTACTCCATCATCAGACTTTGATCACCATCTATCTGTAACCTATTTGTTGAGACCTTTCCAATGAGTACAAACACGATACCTCTGCTGTAAGTTCTTGAGGGAGTTGGGTATCCTGCAAATTCCAGGTGATGCTGCAGCATCAGCTCAAGGTTACTACATATATTCTTTTCATATCATTGAAATAAGAAAATTCTAAATTTCCAATCGATTAGACCTGTGGAAGATGCTCACATCCATTCATCAACTAGAAAAGAGCTGATAATTTTCAAACGGCTGAAACGATTTTCTTGAATCATAGCTAAGAACACTCTCGATTAAGTCACCTTTCAAACAAAACCAAAAAAATCAAAATCGGTTCAGCCGTTTGGCAGCTACGATGGCGCAGACAGACACACAGATACACAGATACACACGTTAAACTTATAACACCCCTCTTTTTCCGTGGGGTGTTAAAAAGAAAAGATACTGACGTACTGACGTCACTGTTTCAGATACTGCGATCCTTAATCTATCTGCTAGGCGTGGTGATTATAAATATTATCCTAAAACAGTAAAAGGAAAATAGAATAGAAGAAGAAGATAGCAGGAGGAAGTAAGAGAAGGGATAGAAGTTTTACTTTCTTCAAAGAAAACTTTACTGTAGATTCATCATCATCATCTAAGGCTTTACAGCCGCGGGTGGGCCTTGCCTGGTCAAGGATATTTCTCCAACGTGATCTATTTGCGGCTTTTTCTCTCCAATTTCTCACTCCAACAGTTCTTAAGTCTTGGTCTACGCCACTCAACCATCTTACTGTAAATTGCAGGAAGTTTTTTTTATCTACTACTATCTGTCTTCCACAATTACCTAATATGACTATTTCTTCTGACCATTGATCTTCTGAGCTTATTTTGAAGAATAACCTGTTTTAAGGTTTAAGCATAGTGTTTCACCAATCCCTTTAGCAAATCACCGGGCTTATAGTCAACAGACTTACACATCTTCTCTGTATTACTATCATTTTGTTTTATTTTCGGGGGGAAACCTTCAAAAGGCACCAGGACTTGGGGGTAATACCGGGGAGTGTGTAATTAATACCTCACTAAAACCCCCTTCTATGCAATGCCTGTTAAGGTCCCTTGGGGCTGAATATCTATCCTGGCAGTCATTACGGGGATCATCTTCAATAGTGAACCCTAAGGGCTGTCATAATGATTTACCTGCAGCAACAAGCTTGTACAAGCAGGGAGCCTCCTGCTTGCCCACAGTGTTGGAGGCCGTACAAAGGACGGTTCCAAAGTCCATGTCAGTAGTCGGAGTGTACCGAAGAGTCGAGGAGTTGCCGTAGGTCGTGTACAAGCTGGTGGAAGAAAAGTAACTGTGAGATAAAAAAATCTTAATATGCAGGGTGATTTTTATTGTAGTTGCAATGGAGCTCATGGTTCTTTTTCTATGATGTAGAATTTACCGAATCGAAAAAATCTCTGTCGTCCTGTTCGCGATAAACTCAAAAAATACTGCACCGATTTTCATGCTGTTTTTACCAATGGATAGAGTGGTTCTCGTGGAAGGTTTTAGTATAATTATAATAACCGACATCCAAGCGGGCGAAGCCGCGGGCATCAGCTAGTATAAAATAAAAATAATTACCTTAATACTAAAAAACCTTGTTAAGCAGAGTACAGATTTGCCTACCTATCTTTTAATACCTACCCAATGTCACCACCAGCAATTCCAAAAATAACTCGACTCGGATGTAGGTATTCGAACCCGTAATCAAGCCTTCTATTTAAGTTCAAATGTCAAACTAAACTAGACGTAGCTAAGCAAATTCAGCAGGACAATGACAAAGCGCACGACCGACCTCTTCAAAGCTCCGGTCTCTACTAGGCTGTGACCACAAAATAAATAAGTACAGAAGGCCGATTCCATACAATAATTGAAAACGCACAAACCTATAATACTCCCATTCAAATACTCAAATCAAATCACGCGATTTGTAAGTGGCGCTACAAGTTGGCGTCCACTGGTACGTTCTCTGAACCTTTCGTGTACATTTTAAAAATTTTGGTGTCGGACTGTATTAGGTTTGTGCGTTTTCAATTGTTGTATGGAATCGGCCTTCTGTATTTATTTATTTTGTGGTCACAGCCTAGTACAGACCGGAGCTTATTTGAATACTTAAACCCGAAATTCTAATTTTAAATCACCTTATTATGATCACGAAGATGTTTTTCAATTAAGTACTATTTAATGAAGTTGTTCAATTAATAATTGCTGGACAAATTAGTGAGATAAAAAGTAAAGTTATTGTGTTGTTACTAATTCGTGTGAGTGATTGCATAAAACTTTAACCTGAACAGACCATAGTCACAAACGGCTATCTCAAACGAAAACCAGTCGCGAGTGTGCCAGCTCTCTTTGTACGTAGACGCCTGTCTATGTGTGTGTGCGTTTTCACTCATTGTATGGAACTGACCTTCTGCACCTATCGATTCTGTTACCATGCTGTAGGCGTATGACACAACGCGTGGTGCTAATTTCTAGATTGCTCGCCCTCGATTGACGAGACGAATGCGTGCTCTTCCGTGCGAATGCACTTCGGTTCTGCGTTTAAAGTACTGGTTAACTATTTGTTTGATTAAAAAAATGGTTTTGTTTTTTTTGTCAATAGTTTATAGGATAATAGATTTCATATTTTCAGACCATTATGTAGTATTGTTGGCCTGATTTCGCATAATTATCATAAAAATGATTGCATTGTTGAGTCACAAGCGCAAATTCTGGTTTCATTTAAATACCTACACTCGATAAAAGATATCGATTTGGGGTCTTGGATCAATGTCCTTTATTCCAGTAAGTAGGTAGGTATTCTAAAGTTACACTCACAGAAACAGTTCACTAAAGTTACACTCACAGAAACAGTTCACCAATCTACGTTTAATCACAGAATCAAAGTGTGATTCTCTCATGAAACGTCCCACATTAGAGATGCTGTAGAAACAGCACATTTACGCGCGATTCCATGTCGCCACATAAACACTTAACATGCATGACCCTACGAAACAAACGTTGCATATAAACAAACTATCCACTCTAACGACCCGCGTCCAACGCACCCTCAGAAAAGCCTCGTAGCGTTGAAATGCCGGCGCATAGCCACTGCACTAATTAGAACTCCGGATATGCACGTAGTTAGTGACCAAAATTCCTCCGAAAAGCTGCCTATCGGACCCATTAGCAGCTTAAATCTTGAGCTTCTCTGAGCCGATTTTCATGACTGTTTTATTCAGTGAACTTTTTCAGGCTTTGTTTCAAGTTCAGGTCAGAAATAAACCGGGGCGGCTGAGGCGTAATTTTGTAAAGTAAGAGCTAAGTTTGTTTAAGATCTGTTCTGAGAAATCAATATTTTGAGAGTTAAGTAGTTTATTTGAAAGGTCTTTGAGTTATCGATTTTGTTTAAATATAATTATGATTGTTTGAGAGACGACAGTATAACTTTAGACTTGACACTAAATTCATTATTCGCTTCAGGATAACAAACTCATTTTACTGGGTTGTTTCCTTAGAAAGTTCTCAGTAGGTATTAGCAGTCCGGAGTCTGGTTTAGTTTAACTCTGTTTCTGTGAGTGTTTCCACTGATTTTCTACTATCCACAATACAATATGCTTCTAAATGGTGGTAAAAGTGAAAAAGTTGTCAATTATTTATTTTGATATATTCGCACTTATGCCATTGCGTCAATTTCTGCATTTTTGTACAAATTGATTCTCAATTCCAGTGCTGACAAATTGATATTCTGATGAAATTATTCACCAAAATTGTATACAACGTTCAAATTGTTGGTTATCAAAATATGGCTTTATTTGTATGCAAATTCAATTATCTATTCCATAGTTTAAAATTGAAATAGTCGGCCATATGAGAGAGCTATCAATTTGTATCAATTTTAGTGCAAATAGCGATATATTAAAAAAAAAGGTTTTTATAAACGTTCTCTATTGCTGTTATAAAACCTATGATATTTATAGCATTTTTTAAAATAACTTTCATGAAAAATCTTTTGTCTACATATTTATTTACGTGTATTGTTCGGGTTATAGACTACTATCAGGCTAAAACAGAATGAGTCAATCGAAAACGACTAGTAGTTGTACTTTTACAAGTAAAAAAAAAAACAAAAGGTTGTCTTCATTCCTTACCTTGGAGATATCTCAGTCTGCTCCCCGGAACTGTTGAAGAACCAGCTGAAGTACGTGGGAGGTGGACTGGAATCCACGACGCATTGCAACACGACTGCCTCCATCTTGAGAGCCCCGTATACCTCGCCTTCATTCAGTGTCTTGCACATTGGAGCGTCTGGGTGGAAAATATTAACAATACAATTATTTTACAAGACTTGAATTGTTTGAAATGATTCTGAGGTCTTTTTCAGAATTTTGTAGATGGCAATCTAGGTTGGGTCTTCCACAAAAAAAAAACGATGTGTATTGCTTTTCAGGAAGTGTCTATGCCTCACAGCACGAAGACTGGGCGGCCGCTGCTAGAGGGGCAGTGTCAATACTTTTCATATAAAACAAGCGTGTCACCCTTAGTTTATCTAATGTCGTGTCGCCGTTGTCTCGAACTACGACACAGATGACGAATAGAAATTGACGGCTTTAAATGGTGTTGGCGACAGAAGTTGTGCGCTCAACACACTTTTGGTGGTATGAATTTTATAAGCCACTTCTAGACGCTGTGATTCCCTGTTCTGTGATCTGCATGCATTTCTTCAACGTGCATAATCAGCTTATAACGGTCCCACTGCTGGGACACAGGCCTCCTCTCTGTGGGAGGGAGTGGGAGGAATCCATCACGCGGGCCCAGTGCGGATTGGTAGATGTCATAATTATATGTCTTAGAATTTTTGGTTCTAGGACACGCGGGTTTCCTCACAATGTTTTCCTTCACCGTTTTGAGAGCAGTGGTGATGGAACAAAGTAAAGCCGCCTGACGGGGTTCGAACTTACGACCTACAACTCGTAAGTCGGATTCGTTACCACTGGGCCACCACTACTCAGGAAAAAAATATAAGAAGTTAAAGAATATACAATATTCAAAACCCGTATTGTTGATAGAACTTTTAACAACCCACGCGTTACTGGCTTGTTAAAAGAAGCAACATACTTACATCCACGTGCTAAAATAAATGCGCACTGACATTACTATGGCTCCTCGCGTCATACTCCTAAACATAGCTATGTACGTCTGTAGAGAATTGTGTACCACTTGTCTGAATTATGCCTTTTAAGTATACAAAGTCACAATTGTACACAAAGTCTCGCTTTTCCCATAGGGGTTGGGTAGAATCTAAAACTACGTTGTACGATATAATACACCCTTTGCTTCATCCAAGTTATGATGTTGTAAGCAATGATATTATATTAACAGATATGTTATACACTCACAAAACAACCGAAAAAAGTGTTCCGCGCAGCAGCGGCACACATACCCACATTTAATTAATTTTACATTTCACTACAAGTAAAAACGTTACAATTGGAATGTTTTCGAGTCTTCACGATTGCGCGCTTATAACATATCTAAAGGCAATAAGTGGTTTTTATCAGAAGAGGTCTTATTGTCTCTTATTATGCGTGGGTTTGCGGGCTAAGAGATGTAATTAAATGGGAATGAACAATAATATAAACGACGTTCCACCGAGTACGTGAGGCGCGAGCGCAGATCAATCAACTCACTGCCCTGCCAGGGTAGTCACCATGATCACTAATACCACAGTCGCCATGAATCCTTGCCGGTTTCCCGGTTTCGATCCATCTCCGCGATCTTCCAATATTTTGGCGGGGGGCCGCCTCCTCAGTACCCGGGGTTACGTCAAGTTGACAGCTGTCACAATCGTTCGAAAATCAACTCCGTAAGTTTAGCATCGTAATATCTTAAGACGCGCCGTCATATCTGTTAATATAATATCTCTCTCATTGGTTGTAAGGAATAAATAAAAACTGAACGCTTGTATAAGAAATCAAATGACTATGTCAGAAGTTTCATGAAATTATAAATACCTTCCACTGTACAGAACTACTATAATTATATAATTTTTTTTTTTTTTTTTTTCCATTTTAACTAAATAATTCCAAATCAACACAATCAAACGTTGTCGTCTGTTTGATCCCTAGACAAACCACACAAAACCTATCTCAATTTAAATTAGGTCCAGCGTATAAATCTGCTCAGCCTGACAATTCTGGGCTGATTCAGTGCTCAATCTGCTCGTAATCCCAGCGGGTTTCCGCAAACTGCCGCAAACAACGTCTACGGACCACATCCATTTCATTTTGAATCTGGATTTCTTCCAGTTTTCCAACAAGTCAAAGCACTATAATATGCCCACGTATGTTCCCCAAAGGAACCGACAGAGGCGTAGTTTCATGCATCCAGTTTTCACTAGCGATTATATTTTTTTTGTTAAATGTGTGGATGGTTCTAGTAGTTGTCTATATAAGATTAAGTTTGCAGTAACGGCTTATTTCCAATTGCATTAGTTCTGTAGCGAGTTTAGTTCAACAAGTTATGTGTCCAAACGTCAGAAGGCGTCCCGTATTTAAACATGTTCAAAATATAGTCGCAATGAAAATGAAAATATAAATCAGCTATTAGGGTTGTTATCCTCATCCTAACAATGTATCTATTGTTGTAGTTCAAAACATCGAAAACACGAAGATCACAAATGATCGAATTAATTGTTATTTGTTTAAGTTTATTCAATTGACTTTTGACCTCGCCAGTTCAGGATAAGGATTCCAAAAACATTATTTCACAGAGCGAATCTATCAAAGATGCTTTCAAACAATCTCGAGACGCCAACCGAACACAAAAAGACAGATCTTATACAACAACTTCAAATAATATAGAACAGAACGTACCGTGCCGACCGTGATTCAGAAATGCCGCTTAGGTTGATCAAATAACTTTGATGTAACCGAGTCACCAAAGCCAGGTCTCAACATGTCGGAATTCAACACCTTGAAACCGAACTCAAGTTTATTCATACCTCTAAAGCTTCGCCTACACAGTATGTAGAGGAATTTAGTGTGATTCCTATTTTAAGGTTGTTATCAAACAATATTACCCTTCCCGAATTGCTCCATATGTGATATTGACATAGGTAACTGAAAACCTGAAAGAGATACATTGTACAAATAATTATGAAAAACTTTTACGATGACACTCACGCTGAAATCAAATCGAGGTTTGCAAACATAAATGTAGGGAACAGCAGATACTGTTTTCGCGATTTCAGGGTTGTTTCCATTGTACCTATAAATTGTTTAAAATGATGAGTAAAATGACAAGTTTTTCATGTTTCCAGTTATTTCGATCATACTTTGTATATTCTAAGCAGTGGTGGCCCAGTGGTAACGGCCCCGACTTACGAATTGTAGGTCGTAAGTTCAAACCCAGATAGGCGCTTTACTTTGTGTAAATTATTTCATCACCACTGCTCTCAAAACGGTGAAGAAAAACATCGTGAGGAAACCAGCATGTCCTAGAACCAAATATTCGAAGACATGTGATTTCTACCAACCCAGCACTGGATTACGGCTCCCTCTCACCGAGAGAAGACCTGATTCCCAGCAGTGGGAACATTATATTTTGCTGTTTTATAAAAATTCTGGTGTGAAGTTCGTACCGCTCAATATGTTTCAACGTTATGTCTAGTTATAATTACTACATGTTGGCATCGGAGTTAAGTCATTTTTGCCAAAATATTCCCCAGATTTCAGTAATTCAAGTTGCTGTAAAGTTCTCACAATTGATCTGTAGTGACACCGGGTTGCTAGTGGCACTGCCTTCACTATTGTACGCCAGACAGCTGTAGTCCCCTGCTGCTGACCTGGCCACACTCTGCAGCACCAAACTCTGGTCACTGAGGATGACTCCAGCACTAGCATTGTGCTGGATTTCTTTCACCTGTGAAATATTTCGGTCTTTAGTCAAATTGCAATATCATTTCAGAGAATGTATAAGTCAAGTTTTTTTAAGTATGGGATATATAATAATAAAAAAAAAAATTTTTGGCCTTTAATTGAATGTCTTCTAATTTTAAGTGACGATTATAAATCAAATAAGCTCCTTATCTTTACGCAATCTGCCAACTTCATAATTACAATGATGACGTACATCTTATTATGTATTCATAAAACTCACCCCTTTATACCACGTGAGTTTCTTCGCCTTGGGGTTAGCTTTGACGCTGCACTCGAAGTACACGCCATCTCCTTCCTTGATGTAACTGGGGTTCAGGTTTGATCCTAGTTTGAGAGTCACGATTGGGACATCTGTCAAACACACATGAGTTATTAAGATATTAGATAGAGCTGAATTGATGAGAACTGAGCAGAATGATCAGTGAACCACGTAGGCGATTAAAAAAAGATAGAGATGAGGAAGGATGATGATAAAATGATGAAAAGGAAAAAGTAAGAATTACTTTCAAAGATTTGAGAATTTGAAAATGAGACCTTGTCAAACCTTAGCATTACCTACTGTGATAGCCTGTGAAATCCGGAATTTGTTACGTTTTTTACAAAGAAATGTTGACTTTCGTACTTTACTTTGAAGTAGTCACCTTGAGGGTACTATAAAGGACAGTCTAGAATTCCTGGATGCGTTTGGGTCATAAATAATATGGCAAGTAAAAGAGGGGGCCTAATTACCTGCAAAGGAAGGCGGATAGGTACGATGATTTTCATAATTATGTAACCTTGCTGTCAAAATAAAATAGACGTAGATATATTTAGTAACCTATTCCGTTTGACTACTCTTCAAGAGTCATAAAAACCCTGTAAGAAATCGACACGTGTTTCACCTCTCAACGAGGCATCCTCAGGATGACGATTGACCAATTGCAAACCAAAACGCGACGTGTTACCACACCGAGCGCTGGACACAGACTCTTCTTTATATAGCCAAGCGGAATAGGTTACTAAATATATCTACGTCTATTGTATTTTATAATGGATTTCCGCAAAGTCACGCCTGAATCAATTAACTATCTTGCTATCAACTTTAAAAAGGACGTTCCACCAATTTTAATAACATCCTTTCATAACAAAATACGGGCGCGGTGTTCCGTTTATCACAATAATTTGTCGATTACATTTTGGATACCAAGCTATGTTACCGTAGCGTTCCGATTTAATAGCGCCAGTAATTAATATAAAATTAATATTAATTTATTAATATTTGTTTATTTTAGTCGTACTACAAATATTATAGGTATTTTGAAAACATGCATTTTAGTTATTTCGGAATGTACGTAAATGTTTTGTTTACGTTTGAAAATCACAATAAGCAGCTATCCTCATGTTGATTATTTGAGCTTTTATAAAATAGAATAGTAAGTTTAATAGAATTTTTGTCCGTTTGTCTGTGTGTATGTTGTAGATAGGCGCAAAACGGCTGCACGAATATGGATGATTTCTGCTTTGCTAATTAGTAAAAATTAGATACATTCGATTAATGGCCTGTTTCACCATCTCATCAGAAATCTGTTTCATGTCTAGTAGTTGCCTTTTCAGACAATAATTATGCAAGTACATAATTATACTATCTTTAAATAGGGATCGCATGCATTTCAAAAGGATGTTTTTAGTTCAATTCTCTTTGAAATGGATACGTCTTTGATACAATACGAAACTGAACAATACCGCTGTATCTCATGAACCGTAATAGGTAGATGGTTGAAATTTTTAACAGACAATTGTGGATTGCTGCTATAACAACAAATTAATAATAAAACATATTTTTTTTATTTAAAGGGGCCCCTTTTAATAAAAAATCATGTTGTCATACAAGAAGCGTGTCTTTTGCGGAACTCTTCGTGTACGAGTCTGATTCACACTTGGCCGGTTTTTCTTTCGTCTTATCAGTAGGGATTCAAAATCAAAATCAAAAGTCATTTATTCAAACTAGGCTGAGAATCAGCACTTTTTGAACGTCAAAATTACATAAGACAGTCCCCCGAAAACGCCCACCCTTCACCACTTCTTAGTGCTTTAGCTGGGAAGAAGAAGTGGTGCAACAAACTCCCCAGCAGCACAGCTGTCTGTTCAGTTAGAAAAAACTGATTCTATACAAAAGTATGCAAAATCATTTACATTATGCAACACAAAACATAAATCTTATTATTAGCCATATGTCAGCTAGCACACGCTAATATACCAACCAAAAAAACGAGAACTATATGTACTCAAGCAGAAATAAAAAGTAAATGTAAACATAAAGGAGGACCGGAAAAATGGTCCCCACGACCAATGGCAACCAGACCTATGTCATTAGATAGGCATTTTAATGTAGAGCAACAACTACTATGGCGGGACTTTTGAAATCGCTGTGTGAAAAAAGTTGTGGCGATGTTTCGCAGAACGGACCTAGACAATTTGTTATCGTAATACTTGAATATTAATAATTTCTAGTGGTCTACTTTGAATATTTTCAAATGTATGCGATGATAATACAATAATTTCAATAATATGGTACCATCGAGTTGATCTGATGATGGACCTGGACGCTAGATAATGGAACTCTTGAACAGCTTCTAGTATACCCACCGAGTGTGGAATCATTAGATGTGTCTCAACGAGTCCTGTTCATTTTACCTGGTGACGAAGACCTGATGACTGACCTGGACCTTAGATAACAGAACTCTTGATTAGCTTCTAGTATACCCATCGAGTGTGGGCTTATTAGATGTGTCTCAACGAGTCCTGTTCATTTTACCAGATGACGAGGACCTGATGACTGATCTGGACGCTAGACAACAGAACTCTTGAACAGCTTCTAGTGTACCCAGCGAGTGTGGGCTCATTAGAAGTGTCTCAACGAGTCCTGTTCATTTTACCTGATGACGAGGACCTGATGACTGATCTGGACGCTAGACAACAGAACTCTTGAATAGCTTCTAGTATACCCAGCGAGTGTGGGCTCATTAGAAGTGTCTCAACGAGTCCTATTCATTGTACCTGATGATGATGACCTGCTTCTTATACGGTTAGTAAGTTTCGACTCCTAGAATACAAATACTTTGTCCCATTGCTCGCTGGCTGAACTCGTGAGTGCTGACTTTTGACGCTTTGTTAATGAAGACGTTTGCGCTCCATATTATAGGTGAGCGTGGAAAGCATGCTCATATATCCATGAGTTTCGTCCTTTCATTAGGTGTTAATCATTAACCAATAGCTCTTCTAGGCGTTCTCGGTGCGTCGAGGGACATCTTTATCTTGTATTGCCTGAAAGGGGACTATTTGGCCGAGGCATATTTATATACTCATGGACAAGTTCAACCTTCACACCCCTATGTCTACCTACTTTGCGTTTCGTGCTGTTGGTCAAACATAGTCTTTATAATAAAAAATAAATATATGGAATAGTAAACAGTTTTATAATTACATACCGTCATCCATAATAATCGCAAAAACGTTATTGTGTACGTGCTAAATGTAAAAAACAAACACTGAGTTTCGATGGAATTTCAGAACTTCATTATCCACCTTCCAGGCCAACCATCAGGTGCTCCACATCAGATACAATGAACAGGATTCGTTATGACACGTCTAATGAGCCGACACTTGGTGGCTTTACTAGTAGCCATTTAAAGGTTCCAGGTCAGTCATCAGCTAAAATGAACAGGACTCGTTGAGACACATCTAATGAGCCCACACTTGTTGGGTTTACTGGTAGCTATTCAAGAGTTCCGTTATCTAGCGTCCAGGTTCATAATCAGACTAACTCAATGGGACCATGTAGGTGTCTAGGTCAGTCATATGGTAAAATGTACAGGACTCGTTGATACACATCTAACGAGCCCAAACTCGATGGGTTTACTAGTAGCTATTCAAGAGTTCCGTTATCTAGCGTCCAGGTCAGCCATCAGGTCCTCGTCATCAGGTAAGCGGGGTAGAACTTGCTGAGACACGTCTAATAAGCCCAAACTCGATGTGTTTACTAGTGGCTATTCAAGAGTTCCGTTATCGAAGCGTCCAGATCCATAATTAGATCAGCTCAGTGGTTCCATATTATCATCGGAATGCATATACATTTGCAAACATTCAAACTATGATCACCAGAAGTGATTAACTATTCAAAGGTTTCATTATCTAGCGTCCAGGTCAGTCCTGCGAAACATGGCCACAACTTATTTCACACAGCGATATCGAATGAGTCGCCATAGTAGTTATTGTATTATATTAAAATACCTATCGAATGGCATATCTGTGGTTGTTATTGGTGATGAGACCAGCTTCCATACATTCTTGCCGATCCTCCTTTACTAAATAAAAGCCTCCAGGCACAAAGGGCGTGCCCGCCTACATATTGAGAGATTGATCTCATACTGAATGAATCAATTAATGAAATGCACCGATCCCAGTGACGACAGCTTGGTTTAACCAGACTCGATAAATCGAATGAACCCCAGGATTTGCACTAGCCCCTAGAGCTACATGGGTCATGGGGCTACAGAGGCCATTGCATATCAAGGAGTAGACCAGGGAGCGCGGTTAATGGTAGGGAAGATCGTGCCCTCAGGGATTTGGTAGGATTTGCGAGCCTCGGCATCCTCGAGAAAGCAATGGACTAGTGGAGAGACGGGTAATATTTATATAAGGATGGGCATCTAATTACGACGCCGCCGCCAGTTGGCTCCGTTTGATCTTCATCGGTGAATCTATGCTGCGTTCTCGGCTCTTGTCTATCTCCCTGCTGTTGGTAAAAATCAGTAAACACCCGTGATGTGCCACCGGAGTACTTGCATAACACACTTACAATGGTTATTTATGTCGGCGAGCAGGCGACATTTATTAAGAAACAATGGATTATGAATTTCTTTAAAAATCCTTCGAATTGTGATTAAAAATGTGTTACGTGTCATCGGGGTGCAGCAAATGAAAAAAAAAAAAATTAAAAAGCGTTTATTCGCAGAAATAATTTCTTACCACATAAATATTATTACCTCTGCCAAACTGCACACCAGTTTTTAGGCATACGTAGCTCCTTTTTTAGTACTTATGTGTAGACATATTTATTTATTTAATACTTTAAGCACACAAATGTACAGAGGCGGACTTAATGCCATAGGCATACTTAACACTTTTTCACCTATAGGTACGCTAAACTATTCATGAATGAATTCTCAAATGAAACAAACATACAATTCTTCTAATATACACTACAGTGAGGCTTTGACGAATTACATTTAAGAGGTACATATTTATTTTATTTTTAAAAGAGGTTTTTATGATACCTACAACTATAACTACACATAACACTACTACTACTGCTTACTATACTGTCATACTACTTACATTGCACATTGAGGAACCATCGGTCTTCAATAACAGCGTTAGGAACCCTGGGGTTCTCGGCGCGGCAGACGAGGTACTTCTCATGATCCTCAGCCATCGGCACCAGGTTCAGGGTACTGAGTGTGGCGTTGCTGTCAGAAAACTGTATGAGAGAAATGAAAATGTTATGACCAGACATAGACCAGACATAAAGAAAACTTAACTAAATCTTATCAACTAAAAGTTGATAAGATTTAGTTAAGTTTTGTTGCAATTTAAAGACGAGTCTTTACCAAAAATTAAGCAAAGATTTAAAATGTTAGATTCGCCCGATTGCGTGAAAAGATGGTCACGTTTCTTTTTCTTGGACAATGATATTCGAATAGTGTCTGCTATGCGGGATGAGTGAGCTCACTCTTTATAGTATGGACACTTTTTCGACCGACTTTGGTGAGGCAAATCTATTGATTTCAATCTTTGGTTTTAAGAGATTAAATCTTCAAAATACATTAAAAAATTATCGCGAAAGATTGAGGTGCAGGCTGGCGAGTTAGAGGTCATGATTTCAATTCCTGTCAGTTGCATTTCTGATATCAACAAATGGTAACCTAAATATCAAGTTAGGGGGCTCCTCTGCGAAGCAGTAATGCTCGCGAAGGAGGAGGCGGAACGCGTGAGGGAGAGGCAAAGTTTGCGCCCACACGCCCCTAACCGCCGCCGCCGCTGGAGACTCCCTGGGCGTCGGGAATCCCAGGCGGATTCCCGGCCACCATAGGCGCGGGCTTGCGGACGGCGAGCAATGGGTAGCTCGCCGTCCGATCAGGACCAGGCCCGGGTCGATGGCGCGTCGTGTTCCACGCGCGCCTCAAAGAGATGTCAGCACAATTGGCGGGGTCCGCTAGGACCGATGCCTGCCAGGGTTGCGGGTTAGTCCGAAAGGGATACCGGGACCTTGGCAACAGGCAACTGAAGGAACACGGGTGGGTTTTAGTCAGTAAAAGTCTGACACGCCCTTCCGCTCCACGAGCGGGAGAAGTCATTGGATGATTTCCCACCCTCAAAAAAAAAAAAAAAGGGGCAACTCACATTTTTAGTAACATTTAATACATTAAAACTGATTCATGAAAACACCTAAATATACAAATAGTAAAATAGGAAATTACTTTTGCATCTACTAAAATAACACATTACCTCCACATACAACAAAGCTGCTGTTCTTAATCTAGCTAAAGTACTAAAATGTTGCTCCATAGCTGTCTGCAATAAGTTTTACAGCTGGACCAGTGCTTACGTTTCCATTGTATGGGTTTCCTGTTTTATGGGCTTAGAAACTGAATGCTGTGCCAAAATAAGTGTTAAGTGTGCTTTAAAGTGTGTCTAATGTTAGTAAACAACGGTTTTGGGAAGATAATGCCAGGCTTGGCAGGGATATTAGCGATCGCAGTGGGTATTTTTGTGTACAGTGGTGTTCTAGTAGATATACCATTATTTTACCATCAAGAACACGTTATTATTTTATACTTTTGTTACGAGCTATCAGTTGTAAGAAAAGACAAATGGGTCTAATAGATTCAAATAATATTGCGATCCAGATTTGTAATCCTTCAATTTGAACATTCCAAAAATAAAATTACCTGACGTAGGTACACTCGACAACTAAATTTAAATAAAATGTATAAAAAGCAAAACAAATAATTTGGACAATCAATCACAACAGTGTCAGGGCATTAGTCATTAGTCGAAAGCCACACGAATGCTGTACTTGTCTGTACATAAAAATAAACATGTCAAAACAAATGACTGTCTGTAGATACGTTGATCGAACGATGTTTATATATGTCACAAATTGACATCTTAATTTAAAAGTATGTGTACAGTTATTTATTTTTGTATTTTTTCTGTCACTGGTAAGTGTGATGGATTGATAAATAATATATTTGTTATAGAAAAGTTATAAAACTTTAATGAAATTATTCAGACTCAGATTCAGACAAAATTGTCTAATGAGGTAAACCTACTATATTTTTGTTTACCTACGCTAAAATATCATAACTCTTTTTATAACGAATTAAAAATAAAATACAGAGATTTATCGGTATTCTTATTATAATTTTTAAGTATTTTACCAATAATATTGTAGTTTCTGCTTGAATTTTCCTAGTAACAGAGTATGAAGCTGATCCTTTTTCCAATAAGCATTTTATAATCGGAAACTTTATCAATTAGCCATGTAGAAACAAGGGATTAAACAAATTGAGACTAATAAAATATTCATTTAGAAAAAAGTTATATTTAGCCTTTCGGTTAGCTGTGAATTTTACAGACTTTGTAGGTCACGATTATGGGATATTTTTGTCTTTTATTAATTTTTAGTATTTTCAAAAGCTTCTAAAGCTATTATTGGAGTTTCCCTAGGTAACAAAATCAGGAAATGGTGAAAGCTGGTGATTTAATTCACAGAATTATCGATATTTGAATCTTTTATAAAATTGGTACCTACCTAAACATTGTTAAATCTAATATTTACCTGTATTTATAACAGAAAAAAAATGAAGATAGAATACATTTCTTAGCAAAACTTGCGAATTAAAACACCCATTTTATACGTGGGTAAGACCACGGGTAAATCTAGTTATGCAAATAAAAATTATGTGCAGAGAATGCTCATAAATTGTCAAAAAGCTTGAATCCGTAGAATGTACACCCACGTTGTTATGTTTAAAATTAGAAAGGGAGGTACAAAAATACTGGTGGGTAATAAATACTAATTTTTCTAGACAAAGTTGGAGCATGTAATAAAACAGTGTGTAGCTGAAATGTGTGCACATCAAAAGTATATTCATATTTCACTGTTACTTCTAACAATGGTGAATTTCCTAGAACTGGGTTGCGACAAGATTTATTTTTTGGTTTCATTGTTAGGGTTCTGTACCCAAAGGACCCTAATACTAAGGCTCCGCCGTATGTCCAGTATGTCCGCACGTCTGTGCATCTATCACGGGGCTGTATCTTTTGAACCGTAATAGATAGATAATTAATTTCAAACACAGAGTTTCTGCAAAAAACGTCTGTCTGATACAAAATGATGGCTATCATTTGACATTTAGGGCCGGCGCAAAACTGGCGAAGCACCGCACAGAGTGGATTTTACTGCCAAGCAAATATCAACATTGTGTGTGTTAAAATAAAATAAAATAAATAATAATCCGATATTAACCTCAGACGCCCTCTGTCCGTGCTCTTGGACTAAATAAATTTATTTCACCCTTATTTGTGAAGGAGCAGGGTCAGTATTTATTTGCCAGTGGAAACCACGCCGCGCTGCGCTTCGCCAGATCTTTGCCGGCCCTTATTTAAGGGCGCACCCTACCTCAGATTTTATCCCGCTCGCACCATACTACTCGCGACCTGAGTGAGAACGAGACGGAGTGGGGCGCTAGTGACTCTAAAGCGTCGAAAAGTTTAGGTAATTGCTTTTTACAGTGAAAATAAGGGTAATTTAAAAAAAATTACACACATAAGACCAGCTTTATAATTAGTTCAGTTATCATGCAAAGTTTCATGATCTAATTTGAAGTGTTTTTTGAATACCAGCGGTTTATAATTCTGTGCAGAGGTAACTTTGGATTTTTTTTCTATAGAGAAAATTTTATTTAATCGTGTTTTCGCCTCACATAAGACTTAGCATCAATCCTCAACTTTAACATATATTTATTTCAAAATTAATGCTGCAGTATTTACGGCATAACAGAGGATCATGCTAAGCAATTTGTGATTGGGTACCCAATCACGTAGGGCGCACAAAACGTAGGTATCGGCAACTCCGTTTTATTTTAATATTTTTTTGTACATTGGTTTTCCCGATACTATTGAATATTGGAGTTGATTAAAATTGTAAACGGTTAAGTTGAGCAGGTATAATGAATTGTGATGAACTTACTGAATGACGGCGAATAGTGCACTGCGATTGGATGAATTTATTGAATAAAGTGAATTATATTTTTTATTGTGACAAACTAGCTTTTGTTTGTAACTTTGTTCATGTATATTTCGGAAATTCAGGGACAAAGATATTTCAGCTTAATTATTTTATTTCAACTTAATGTCACTAAGCACCTAAGCACCCTTCTAGACGTTGATAATATGCTTTTTAAGGAGATTTCTAATACATTGCTTCATAAATTATGTTTGAAAAATTAGTTTTTCTACAAAATCTCAATAACGCAATGAATGTGTTTGATTTGGCAAAATGAAAGGTTATATTTTGAATTTGAATGGTACCCAACAAACATTTTTGTCATATAATCAAACTTTTATATGACCTTAAGTCTTTTTAAAGTTATTTTATAGTCATTATTTTAACTCTTCGTCATGTACTGGTGTATTATATGTCCGAATAGTCATAAACATTTTTTGTCGTATAATAATGTCATATGACGTTATTTCGACATTTATAAAACTTACTTATACAACTTTTCGTCCTCTAAACGTTTTCGTAGTATAAACGTCATAAACCTGTACATTTTGTCATATAATTACCTTTTAAACATCTGCTAAACGGATAATAATTGTTTACACGTAGTATTTGTTACCATTATGTATAAGTCGAATAAGTATTACGAGTGCGACCTGTATACATCCTAAAGTATCACAAACATGATAATACGACCGCTACTTAATTAATACTCTTATTAAAGGTTTATAATAACCTTGTATACAATTTTCGCATACTTTAATACAAAGTAATAGAGCTCAAGCTGAGAGTGAGGAAAATAAGAAAGGTTCCGTATCACATTTAAATGCAAATTTAACTAATCAATTTAACCAAAATACTACAAGTGTGCCCCGCAGTTCATTTTCCAAAGTTCAGGACTCTTGTTGATTTTTAGAAGTTGAAATCATCCGAAAATGAAGATAATGTTGATAAAGAAGACACTTCAACCAACAATGATGACTTCAGAGACTATTAAACAAGTGGGCTATTGATTTTAATATTCCACAAGTTGCATTAAAGCAAAATAAATCTATATGAAGGAGGTAATAAAAAAAGGCAGTAATAGTAGATTGCTGCATCGAGCGCCAAGTGAGTTATTAATGCACTCGTGTTAATTTAGTGCCCTCGCATAGTGCGTAATCTACTTTTCTTTCAACTACCAATTTACTCAACTCAAGTCAGGTCAAGTCAGGTCAAGACAGGTCAAGTCAGGTCAAGTCAGGTCAAGTCAGGTCAAGTCAGGTCAAGTCAGGTCAAGTCAGGTCAAGTCAGGTCAAGTCAGGTCAAGTCAGGTCAAGTCAGGTCAAGTCAGGTCAAGCCAGGTCAAGCCAGGTCAAGTCAGGTCAAGTCAGGTCAAGTCAGGTCAAGTCAGGTCAAGTCAGGTCAAGTCAGGTCAAGTCAGGTCAAGTCAGGTCAAGTCAGGTCAAGTCAGGTCAAGTCAGGTCAAGTCAGGTCAAGTCAGGTCAAGTCAGGTCAAGTCAGGTCAAGTCAGGTCCCCCACCGAGGGTGTCTCCACGTTGTCGTCGTGGTGGGGCTTGCGCGTCTCAATGATCTTGGGGCTCTGCCGGTAGAGTTACTCATGCCGGAAAGGCCCAAGTGAGAGACCAGACTAAGAGAGATACCGGGACGGGGTCGCTCCTGATCGATCGACGATAGTCGATCGACAGTTGACGTGACCATGCCGCTGCGGTGCAGGCGCACCAAAGCGGCGCGTGTTTCTCTCGTTGAGGAGTCGTCTCCAACGAGAGAACTTTCGGCGGGTTCGCTGAGTCGGGTTGGCCGGACAGCGAACGGAGGCATGTTTAATGCCGCCGTCGGGGGCTTGGCTTAATTGCCTGGCCCAGAGGAAGGCTACCTCTAAGATAAAAAACCACCTAATCCTAAGCTTTGAAGCGCGGTGAGAGGATGAGTGGCTGGTGGGGGACCAGTCGCTAGCGCTTCCCCTGTAGATACCTGCCGCACTCTACAGTATTTAGGCTTACCGGGCATCTAGGCTCTACCCGGTGGACATTTGTGACCTATATCGACTCGTGGGATTCATATGGATACAATAACAAATAAAAAACAAACAGAGAAGGTGCCGATCGTGTTGGTCGAGCAGATGGGTGTTGGTGTGGTGTCAGATTGTGACACCGCATCTGATAGAATGAGTGTGGCGAGCGTGGCGAGCGTAAGCTCAAAGCGCTCGCGGACGAAAGGGGAGGGGGCTGAGCGTGCGTCCAAGTTTTGGAAGAAGCACGCACGCAAGGAGGATGAGGAGCACGCGGGGTTCTCTTCCAGCGAAGAGAACGTACCGGCTAAGGTGCCGAAGGGCAGGAAAGGACGTGGTCGTGCAGCTGGTGGAGCGGGGTCGCGTAACTCTTTGGGGCGCTTTCTTAAGCGCCCCGACACGCCGTTGCCCAGCGCAGGTAGTGAGTCGGGGTCCAGACAAGTGGTCCTCGAGCCCACGGTGGCGGACCTTGGGGGGGGCTCCGCTGTCATGCTGGAAGCCAATAGAGCGGAGGCCAATGCTGCCAAGAGATCGCAGCAAAAGACTGTCGCGGCTGACGAAGTCAGCGAGTTGGCCCGACAGTCCCGAGAGCGGCGCTCTGCTCGCATGGCTGACGGCGGGAGCGTATCGGCGGTGGCGCTTAATCGCCAAGTGTTGGACGGCGTGGATGTCGTCCTGAAGGTTGCTACCAAATCGGGCAATCTGAAGGGCACATTCACGCGTGCTCTTAAAGAGGCGGCAGACGGCATAAAGGAGGCGGTTGAGGTCCTCCTTAGTCGCACAAGCACGGAGGAGACGGCGAAACTATGGGAGGAGAATGGCCGTCTCCGATCCGAGTTGGAGGACCTCAAGCGGCAGTTTGCCGCCCAGAGGGCAGCTCCCGCGGCAGCCGGCTCCCCTCCTATAGTGGCGCTGTCATCACCGGTCCCATCTTCGACGCCTGCACCTGCGGATGCGGAGGTCGAAAAGATCGCGCGCATCTGCATGGTGCAGTGTGGGAGGATGGTGAGTGCCCGACTGGAGGCAATAGAGGCGAGGCTCCTCCCGGCTCAGAACCTACGCCCGCCGCTCGCTGCGGACAAGCGGAGGAACGAGGGGCAGCCAACAGCAAGCGCGGTGGCTGAGTCGAGCCGGTCCGGGAGGGGGACTAAAAAGCCCGCGGAGGGTACTTCCGTGCCCGCCTCCCGGTCAGCTGCGCCTCCAGCTGCACCGCCGGCGGCCGCACCCGGGCCGACCACTGAGGCCTGGGTGACAGTCGTCAAAAGAGGCCGCCGTCACGGGAGGAAGACAGTGCCCCCGGCGCCCGTTAGAGCACCTGCACCGGCGCCGAAGAACGTTAAGGGACCGCCTAAGGTCAGAGCCCCACGCTCTGCGGCTGTAGTAATTACGCTGCAGCCCGGAGCTGCCGAAAGGGGTGTCACATACAAGGCGGTCCTTACAGCGGCGAAAGCCAATGTCGCGTTCCCCGACCTCGGCACACCGTCCGGCTTCAAAATGAGGCCGGCGATTACGGGAGCGCGGCTACTTGAGGTGTCGGGTGCTTCTAGTGGCGAAAAGGCGGACATCCTGGCCGCCAAGCTGAGGGAGGTCCTCAACCCGGAAGACGTCCGGGTGTCCAGGCCAATGAAGACTGTTGAGTTGCGCGTCGATGGCCTGGACGACTCGACGACCCCGGCTGAGGTCGTGGCGGCCATCGCCAAAGCCGGTGGATGTCCGCCCGAAGACGTCCGGACGGGTGAGATACGCGCCGACGCTTCCGGGCTTGGCACGATTTGGGTGCGGTGCCCGGTGGCGGCGGCGAATAAAGTCGCCGACGGTGGACGTTTGTTGGTGGGTTGGGTTGCAGCGAGGGTCAAGCTGCTGCAGCCCAGGGCCATGCGGTGCTACCGGTGCCTGGACATTGGGCATGTCAGGGCACGGTGCACCGCCGAAACTGACCGCAGCGAGCAGTGCTATCGCTGCGGCCAGGCCGGCCACAAGGCGGCCCAGTGCTCCGCGGCGCCAAACTGCAGCCTCTGTACAGCTGCAGGGAGGCCCGCCGGGCACAGAGCGGGTGGAAAGGCCTGTGGCGCGCTCACCACCAGCAAGAAAAGAAAAAAGAGAGGGGCTGCCAAGGCTGCGGGGGGCTCTTTACCCCCTCCGCAGCCTGGCTGCCTTTCGGCCGACTCCCGGCCTAGGAATGGTGCGGAGGGAATGGATTGCGCATAACGGCGCTCTACCATTTCCTCCAGGGCAATATCAACCACTCTGCTAGAGCTCAGGATCTCTTGCTCCAGAGCATGGCAGAGTGGTCGATTCACGTGGCTGTGGTCGCCGAACCGTATTTTGTCCCCCCCAGGGATAACTGGGTGGGAGACTTGGACGGTTTGGTGGCCATCATTGGCGGGGCTCTCGTCAACCCGTCCCGAGGTCACGGCTGGGTAGCCGCCCTCGCGGACGGCATTGGCACGGTTGGGGCGTATTTTTCGCCCAACAAGAGTCTCGCCGACTTCGAGAGGTTCCTTGTCGATTTGGGTGCCGTCGTGGGCCGACTCCACCCTCGCCCGGTGCTGTTGCTGGGGGATCTCAACGCCAAGTCTGCGGCGTGGGGATCCCCTGTGACCGATGCTAAGGGCGAGGCGCTGGAGGAGTGGGCGGTCACGACTGGCTTGACCGTCCTAAATCGGGGCTCGGTCCACACGTGCGTTCGGCAGCGGGGCGGTTCTATTGTGGACGTCTCGTTCGCTAGCCCCGCTGTCGCGAGCAGAGTCCGTGACTGGCGTGTCGCTGTGGAGGTGGAGACGTTGTCGGATCACAGGTACATCCGCTTCGACGTCTCCGCCCAGACCGCCGGCGGCCGCGGTCCACCGGCCCCGCGAACGGACGGTCCACGCTGGGCGCGTAAGCACATCGACAGGGAGCTTCTCGAGGAGGCCGCTATTGTCCAGGCCTGGAGCCGGGAGTCGGCAACGAACGGACCCGTCGACGTCGACCAGGAGGCGCTGTGGTTCCGCGGGGCGATGACGCAAATTTGCGACGCGTCCATGCCCCGGGTCCACGCACAGTCCGCAAGGCGCCAGGTGTATTGGTGGACAGCCGAAATCGCACAGCTGCGCGTCGCGTGCGTGGCGGTTAGGCGCCAGTACACCCGATACCGGAGGAGACGTCGTCGGGTCCCTGACGAAGAAGCCGCGCTGTATGAGGTGTACCGCGCGGCTAAGGAGACTCTGTGGCTGGCCATCGGCGCGTCGAGGACGCGAGCCAGGGAGGAGATGTTGGAGACTCTAGACGGGGATCCGTGGGGGCGCCCTTATCGCGCGGTCCGAGGGAAACTTCGAGCCGCGGCGCCCCCACTTACGGAGAGTCTCCAACCCGAGCTGCTGGAAGAGGTGGTTGCAGCCCTCTTCCCGGCAAGAGCGGAGCATACTCCGCCGCCGATGGCTTTGCCCACAGCCGCAGAGTCTACAGAGGTGGAGAACGCCATCAGCGTCCCAGAGGTGACACAGGCAGAGCTGAGGGCAGCCGTGATGCGGCTCCGGGCCAAGAATGTGGCTCCGGGGCCCGACGGGATCCACGGCTGCGTGTTAGCCCTCGCTCTGAAGGAGCTTGAGCCCCAACTGAGAGGACTCTACACAGCGTGCCTTGAGCAGGGCCAGTTTCCCACGTTGTGGAAATCTGGTCGTCTGGTCCTGCTCAGGAAGGCGGGGCGCCCTGCGGACTCGCCGTCCGCGTACCGGCCCATAGTGCTGCTAGACGAGGTGGGCAAGCTGTTCGAGCGGATAATCGCAGCCCGCCTCGTCGGCCACTTGTGCAGAGAGGGGCCGGACCTGGACGACAGCCAGTTCGGGTTTCGGCATGGGCGCTCCACAATCCACGCTGTGTCGCGGGTTAGAGTCCTGGCGGAGGAAGCGGTGTCCCGGGGCGGGGTGATGTTGGCGGTGTCTTTGGACATCTCCAACGCCTTCAACACCCTGCCCTGGAGTTGTATTCGGGAGGCACTGCGGTACCATGGGGTGCCTCCCTACCTCCGCCACATCGTTGGGGCTTATTTGTCGGAGAGGTGTGTCACCTACATGGGACGTGATGGCGGAAACCAGCGCCGCATGTCGTGCGGTGTTCCACAGGGCTCGGTTGTAGGCCCGCTCCTGTGGAACATCGGGTACGACTGGGTGCTGAGGGGCGAGCTCAGTCCGGGGGTCGACGTGACGTGTTATGCGGATGACACGCTGGTCACTGCCCGGGGGAGCTCGCACAGGGAGGCAGCGTTGTTGGCGACGGCTGCGGTCTCACAGGTGGTGAGCCGCATACGTCGCCTAGGCCTGGAGGTGGCCCTCAGCAAGTCGGAGGCCATGGTGTTTCATGGCCCCCGGCGGGCGCCGCCACCCGGCTCACACATCGTGGTCGGGGGGGCTCGGATCGCTGTCGAGTCCACCATGAAGTATCTGGGATTGGTGCTCGACAGCCGGTGGGACTTCGGGCCCCATTTCCGACGGCTGGCGCCCAAGTTGCTGGGCGCTGCTGGGGCGCTGTCAACGCTGCTTCCCAATCTGGGGGGCCCGAGCGCCGCTTGTAGGCGGCTCTACGTGGGGATCGTGCGATCGATGGCCCTTTACGGGGCCCCGATCTGGGCGGCTGACCTGACGGCCGGTAGTATCGCAGTCTTGCGCAAGCCACAGAGAGCGATGGCCGTCAGAGTCATCAGGGAGTATCGCACGATCTCCTACGAGGCGGCTTGTGCACTGGCCGGATCCCCGCCCTGGGACCTCGAGGCGAAAGTACTCGCGTCATCGTATCGGTGGCGCGAGGAAGCGAGGGCGCGGGGTGAGCAACCGATGCAGCGACACATAGAGCTGCATCGGTCTCAGCTTCGCGAGGTCCTGGTGGCGGAATGGCGGGACAGGCTTTCACGCCCTACCGCCGGCCTCAACATCATCGAGGCGGTCCGGCCGGTGCTCGAGCGCTGGCTCGGGAGGAGGCACGGCTCCCTGTCGTTTCGGGTGACGCAGGTGCTCTCGGGGCATGGTTGCTTCGGGAAGTATCTGTGTCGCATAAACAGGGAGCCGGACGCTCGGTGTCACCACTGCGTCGACTGCCGGGAGGATACGGCGCGGCATACGCTGGCAGAGTGTGCCGCTTGGGAGGAGCCGCGCCGTGCCCTCATCTCAGAAGTAGGCAGTGACCTCTCGCTGCCGGCCGTCGTTGAGTCGATGGTCGACAGCGAGGAGTCCTGGGACGCGGTGGTTTCCTACTGCGAGACGGTCGTCTCGCAGAAGGAGGCTGCGGAAAGGGAGAGGGAGATCTCGTCCACTCACCCGGCCCGCAGCAGGCGCACCGGGCGTCGGCGGAGGGCGGATAACGCCCTCTTCCAGCCCCCCTAAATGGGTCCAGGGGCGACGGACTCGGGGACGTCCGTCGCCCCCCAAACATCAGGACCCGAGGTGGCGGCGCGTAGTGTTCCACGCGCGCCCCTCTTAGACGTCACGGGGGGAGTCAAACACCTCACTCCCCCCCCTGACCCGAGGAGGCCCGCGATGGCGGGCCGGCACCAGTCGGGGGTTGCGGAAGATTTTTACGTTCCCGCGACCCCCGGCGTAGGTGTGAGTCGGAACACCGGGGTGGTTTTTAGTCAGTAAGAGTCTGACAGACCCCTCCGCCCGCCCCAGGGCGGAGGACATCCATGAGGATTTTCCACCCCGGAAAAAAAAAAAAAAAAAAAAAAAGGTCAAGTCAGGTCAAGTCAGGTCAAGTCAGGTCAAGTCAGGTCAAGTCAGGTCAAGTCAGGTCAAGTCAGGTCAAGTCAGGTCAAGTCAGGTCAAGTCAGGTTAAGTCAGGTCAAGTCAGGTCTAGTCAGGTCAAGTCAGGTTAACTCAAGACAACTCAAGACAACTCAACTCTACTCAACTGAAACAGAGCCGGAGAGACGAGCCTTAGTAAAAGAACTGTTTTAGTTCTAAGCAAAAAATACGTCCTTTGAGATCGGTTTTGTAGTGATTAAGATAACATTACCACAGATATTATAATACTACGTACAGATACCCAATCCCATACAAAGAAATGACACCACCCTAAGTCTGGCAATTTTGGCGACACGGTTGGCGCAGTGGCTGAGCGATGGACTGCTGCGCAACGTGTCGCGGGTTCGATCCCCGCACGGAACAAATATTTGTATGATCTGCAAGTAGTTGTTCCGGGTCTGGGTGTTAGTGTATGTGAGTTTCTATGTTTGTAAACGCACCCACGATACAGGAAGAAATTCTTAGTGTGGGGCAACGTTTTTAAAAAAAAAAAAATAAAAAAAAAAAATATTTAGACTTAACCGCTTGAGTCCTAATGATGCATAAAATGCATCAGTCGATGCCACGCAACTTAGATCTCTATTTCTACTGAAATACGGGTTAATAGTGTCTATGGGCAGTAGCACTCTAGAGTTGGATGATATTCACGTCAAATTAATCTACTAAATGCATAATCTGTGCATGGAACACCACTAAAAATAAAACATTTAAAAAATAAAAATTGACGTTTGACAGTGTCATCTGTCAGAGCGCCTGCGCGGGTGTGCGCGGTGGTGCGCGGACGGTCTCCGTGCATATTTTAATAATTATTTCGTGTTTTTACTGCCGTAATCGTCGTGAAGTGATATTAAATCAAATTAATAATAGTTTATACATCGGGTATGATAATAATGGGATCCTGCCGTTTTGCCGAAAAGATTTTGCCCAAATTTCACTACCCAAACAAATTTTAGCAACCATTTTTTATAGCAATGCAATGTTTGGAATGATTTTAGTACGCACATTTTCATTTGGTCAAATTTTTACTTGGCAGAATATTATCAAGGATAATGTCATTTAGGCATTTGGTCTTTAATCAAATGATTTATTACAGCAAACAATCTTTAGATAATAAACGTTTGGTCAAATGATTTGTTAGGTTAGGTTAGGTTAAAACTGTGACCTACTACGCGCTAGCCGAGCAAGCGTAGCGAGCGGTGCCGCGGCAGCGGCCGGCGAGTGCCAGAAACGACTAGATTATATAGAAAAAAAACAGGCTACCCGAAACTGACGATACTAAACATTTGGCAAATTTTATTTTGCGCCAACTGAAATATTTGACTACATAAAAATTGGTAAAAGTACTATTTGTTATACAAGTTATTGTTTAAACGTTCACTTGCCAAACATTAGGTTTGCGTTGCAATTATTTGTGATGAGATTTTTTGCTAAGTAATATTTTGGCAAATGAAATTATGCGGAAAATTGTTTGGGAAGTGATAATTTGGCAATTTATTTTCGATGAAACAAGGGAGACCCGATAATAATATTACCAAAATACATAAGTTGAGTGTGCAAAATTAGCGTATCAAAAAAATGCCATGAAAGTACTGAGTGTGGTGGTGATTATGTGAATAGTGTTTGTTTTATGATGTTTACAGCGTGGGAAGCTACTATAAAATATTAATTAGTGTAATTGAATTAATTTGTAAGTGATTTTCACTACTATAACGACATAATAACAACATTTTGTCGTCAAAACACGGTCCTTGAAATCAAGGTCAAGATGACCTCTAGTTACGTAATAATTTTGTTTTCTATTTTCTGTTTCAAACTGTTATATTTTTTAGATTCGTTATCTATTCATTATACTGCCTGCAAAATTTTATAACAATAGAATCAGTATTTTTAACAGAAATCGTCAAAACATAAGAACAAATAAACTACCACGCACTTTACGATAATATTTTATTATTGTAAATCCTATTGTATTCATCCGTTCACCGTATATAGATAAGTATGTGGTCTGTTTATTCAAGAATCCAAACTACTTTACGTTATCGAGCTGCGATAAGTATAACTCCAGATATTGAGGTTTTACCCGGAGCCGCTGACACGCGGCGGGGTTTCCGGGGCGCGATGTCGGGCGAGCAGCGGGCCCTAAAAGAATTACGCGTTCCAGCAAGGAACCTGAGAGGAGTTAACTAAGTTATAAGTCACGCAAACAAATATTCTATTTTTTTAATATAAATTCTTTGAACTAAGTTAGCTAAGCGTTTGTAATTTTATTACTGATCCCTAAATCAACTGTAATGGCGTAAACATTTATGAACACGCAGTTTATAGGTCGGGAAGTTATGTAGTTGGCATATAACGCAGTCACTTAATAAAATATGTGAAAACGCTAGAGTTTTAAAAGCGCATAAAAAAATTCTTCCAAACCTACCTCACATTAATCAGTAAACTTGATTGCACAATGGTTTACAACTGATGAAATGGTTTTATCACCCCAAATAACAAAGAAAAATGCAATATTAACTCAGCTGTCAAAAACACTGCCATATTAAATGAACGTGATATAATCTGTTACAATATAATTTCGTTCAATATGAGCATCATCTTTAAATGACAATAACACAACGATTACATTATATAAAAGTCATATTGTGTACCATAACTCGACTCGAAGTCGAATACACGCCGCGACAGCTATCATTACATGATATTTAGTCAAATCGCCGACGTGTATATGACTACTATGCGACTAAGTAGGTATTTATATGACTGTTACACGAAACTCTTAGCAACTTAAGTTGAATAAAATGGGCCCTAAAGCCGTCGTGTAAACCCTTATGACATTTATACGATTATACTAAATAACATTAAGTTGCCACCAAAACGTCTACTCAAAGTCGTAAATGTTTGTTGGGTAATAAATATTTTAGCATGTATGAACGCTATACCTACAATTGCGGGTTAACGGAAACGCCCTTTGTAACTAACATGATGACGATGTTCACCAAACATCCATACTAATATTATAAATTCGAAAGTAACTCTGTCTGTCTGTCTTTCCGGTTTTCTGTATGTTACCTTTTCACGCCTAAACCACCGAACGGAATTCGTCAACATTTGGCAAGGAGATAGATGGCACCCTGGGGAAGGACATAGGCTACTTTTTATCGACATACCACGTGAGTGAAAGCTAGTACTGTATAATTATTATTTATCATGTTTTCACTCGCAACTATCACCCTTTGGCCATCAAAAAGACTATAGCTAACCCTTTACGTCAATCACATCGTCACCTTAGTACGTAACAGGTCGGCACTACTAACACAAAGGGACGGCAACAGTTAGTCGTTCAAACAAGTCGGTACGTTTGCTACTCTTCTTAAAACTTGAGTCTTTGTATTCTTACCGTTTCAAGTTTTACTTCAGATCTTACACTTGCAAATGTTTCGGAAACATTTTTAGTCGAATTAATTTTTCAGCTGGTAAATAATCTTTCTGTTTTTTTGAGTGTTCGAGGTGGCGCGAGAAAAGAGTTCCTGGAAGGACTTGAGGGAGCGCTTTGCTCAGACGTGGCAAGGCTTATGAAAACAAAATTACTGAGTGAATTCTTCTCGTATATAGTAGGAAAAGAATAAGAATAATTTATTGGTCCATTGTTTCAAAAATAATAATATTGGATGCTTACTGTTAGAAGAAAATATTTAACATAGTAATTAAAACAGTGGTCCCCAAACTAGGCAGCACCTGTATCTTGGGGGTCTGAGTTGCGTTATCTTTCATTTTAAATCTAGACATGTTTCCGTTAGCTGAAACTTAATTACAGGATGTTTGAAAATGGACAGAGTTCGTAATAATTAGCGAACTATCAAAAATAAGATAAAAATAAATTGAACAAAATGAAGTAATTCTAAATAATGTTGTAGTGTGTGTGTGTGAGTTGGGATGTGTGTGTGAGTGGGGGTGTATTGGTGAGTTTCACAAAAGTTTAATATTGCTTTGTCGACACTTTGCTTTGAGAATTTCAATCTATTAAATTCGGGGTTTCCTGTCGTATTTCTAAATGAATTATTTAGAAATCACATTGGCATTCATATTATAAATATCAACATGTGTGAGGTTTGGAGCCTGTAACCTCGGGTTTAAACGACATATTCGTTACCATTCGAACTATCACAACGCATGCCTGTGATATTAATATAAAGGTAATATTATGCAAGTCACAACTTCATTTTAACGTAGTCACATTTGACCCACTTGCAGACGTGTTTACCTAGCAAATGAGCATAAATCCTGCCAGTTAAAAGTTCAACAGTCACGCAATTTTGTTAACTGGAAAGTACTGAAAACTTCGGCCTTCAAACTAAATACTGGTATCAGAAAAAGTACGGAAATAATGTTGGGTTCTGATAAAAATATGTATAATGTAACAGTGTAACAGCAAACAGGCGCGAAGCGACAGCGCGACGCAACTTTAGTAGAACAATTTCTATGAAAACTTTATATAAATTGTTCTACCAGAATACATCACGCTTGTCTGCGGGAATCTTTACACCTTTTCTGCTTAAATTCATTCACTGACAGACAACGCACAGCCAGCTTGGGTTAGAAGCATGCATTTTGTCCCTTAGATAGGTCTGTAACCATGGTGAGCACTATGGATATTTGAAAACACACCCCCTAAAGGGGTTAAAGTTTTATCAATATTATAGTATTATAAAAAACATAATATAATCACAATTTAACATAATTACAATGAATATACATGCAAAAAAAGCCACAAACGTAAACTGTGGCAACAGCTACACTCTCCGAACTATGCACAACTCAACGATGAAAAGAATTAATTACCGACGTGATGACACATTGTCTCCCCACGTGTTGACCCACATACTCCCAGCACTTCACACAATGGCCGCCACGCTCAGTAAACTTTCATAAATGATGCGAGAAAATTAGCAATTAACACATTTTCATCAAATTTCCGGCAAGAGAATAATTTTACATGCATACCTAACGTTACGCCTGTAATCCCTGCAGGGTTAGGCAGAGGTGCACCTATAGTATACGTAGGTACACCCACAGTTCGCGCGTTATGTTTAAGTCCCATATAATAGGGGGCGAGCCTATTGCCATCAATATTTATTTGTGGAAGCTTGTAATTAGCAATTGTCAGCTGTTTACTAATTCGTTACCATTTACGTGTTCTGTATGCTCTCTTAAAATTGTAAAAATTAAATAAAATAAATAAAATATTAACCGGAGGAATAACACTTTGCTTAATCTGGGAATTGAACCCAGGATCTCATGCTCCGCAGTAGCGCTTGCAAACACTAGACTAACGAGCCAGGCAGGATAATTTAAGTGACTTAATAACGCTAATAGTTATTATAATGTGATTTCCATGTATACATAATAGAATAGATTTATTAATATATTATTATAAACTATCTTTTGCCTGTGGTTTTGCCCACGTGGATGCTGAACATATCGCAAGGGAACATATTACAGAGATTAAAAGTATCCCATGTATTAATCCCGGTTCTAAACTATCTGAAACTATCAAAATCCGTTCATCCGTTTTTGCGCCAATCCGGAATATACCTACATCCAGATGAAAAATTCAGAAATCTATATTTTTGGCATCAGACTCGTTCCCATACCTCGTAGCTATTAATTTATTTCAAAAATATTCATTGTACAGTGAAAGGAACTCTGTTAGTCTGTCTGTCTGTTAGCTTTTCACACCTAAACCGCTGAACCGATCGTTATATTTGGCAGATACCTAGGACCTGGGACCTGGAGAAGGACATAGGCTACTTTTTATAATGATTAAATCCTAACTAATATTATAAATGCGAAAGAGTTTGTTTATTTGTTTGTCGTCTGAACGGATTTAGATGAAATTTGGCACATGGGTAGACGATGACCTGGAAAAGGACATGGAACTTTTCATCCCGATATTTCCACGGGATTGAGACTTACGCGAGTGAAACCGCGGGCCGCAGATAGTACAAAATAAATGCAGACGAAACGGGCAACAACTAGCACAATTTTATTTGAAATAGCTGCTTAATTACGTAGATAATGAAATGGTACCTAGATTACCTCATTTCCAGTGGTTAAATCAACACGAAACGTAAACTTCTGGGATTAGGTTCCTTTTGTTAAGTAGAACGAAATTAACAATCCACTTAATTAGTTCTTTATTATGCTCTCTTTGTTTTGCACGCTGAACTTTTCTTTGCCTGGGAGATGTAGGAGAATGCTTTCAGATAGTCCAACCCACGGAGGTCATAAAGTTTAAAAAACCAATAATTATTATTTACCTAAAAAACGATTATTATTATGTGGTCTGTTTGAAAAAGTAACGTTAAAGGGCGTACGTTCACGTAAAAAAAGAGTAACATGCATAATTCTGAAAAGGCACGCATGCATCTAATTTAAAAAAAGAGGAACCATGAAGTTCGTAGGGATTTTTTTTATTTTTTTTTATTTTTGCTCTTTGGTGAAAATAGGGGAAACTTCCAAAAGCCGAAAGTGAAATAAACGTGACACTGAAAAGCAAAGAGAACCAGTTTGTTTCAACTCTGAGACACCGTCAGATTGTACAAAGAAAACATGTTATTTCACGCGAGCAACAACTTTAAAGTTAGTAGGTACATTATGATGTAGTTGATAGATAAGACAAATATGTAATTACCGATAACTAGACCATCCATGTAACTCTATGTCCTGTGAGACCAACAAAAGATACAATGCTAAAAATATAATTTAGTTTGTATCTGTTGCTACGAGATGGCGGTACTGCAGCATTCGGGCTTGAAAGGCAAAATGAAAAAATTGTTTAATGCTTTGAAAAAATTGTTTAAGAAATGTAGAAAATGCTTTAATGTAAAGTGTAGTACCGACACTGAAATTTTAGTTGCAAATGCTTTAATGCACTCAAACTTGCAATTTTTGCATGGTTTAATATGGTAACCAGTTTAGATAACGTATCAAATGTCTTGTATGGTCAAGCTTTTTAATCACCACTCACTGCGAGCGCGTTTCACATGTTTTTATTCACCGTAACCGACGTTTGGTCCATAAATTAGTCGGTTCTCGACAGAAAACACAAATTAATATTTATAACAGTTAAAGGTAATATATCAGTAAATTCGTTATCATTTAATTGCGATGATTCCCCAACGTGTAACTTCCTTAATTAGTGGTTTATTAATTACAAATCGTGTTGCCCCATTTTATGGTCCGTGGCATTGTGAATACCGTGTAACTTGTAACATAACAATATGTAGATGAGTGGGTTATATCAAATAGTCATATTATTTGTCTATTATTGTTTAATTTTCATAACCATTCATTGTTTTTATGTAGGTAAACAGAGAAATTGTAATAAGTCCGAATAACACAAATCAGCTCTGAATCTGGAAAAAGCCAAGAAGTGCCATAAACGAGATTTAAAGGATTCTACTTAATTTGTGTAAGCTATACTATCGAGTTTCTCACGGATTCCCACAGGAGCATAAAGAAATAGTACTCAACTTCTGACACAAAATCGCAGAGCAGTATAATAAGATAACTTTGAAACTGCTCCAAATGTTGAGTACCTCAATTTAATTGGATAGTTTCCTCTTCCAAACATCGTATTATTCTTTCAAAATCATCAAAATTTTAGTAACGTTATTAATACCAGCTGAATTGTTCATATAAACTCAAGTCAACACAAACCGAAAACTAGCATTCGTGGTAGGATTTAATTAAAAACATCCACTATTCAAAGTCTGGCATAGCCACATAGACACGTATTTACATTGGGAAGCAAATAGTAGATTATTGTACGGAGCAGATTATTAATGCTGAGCATATTTGTCGTGTGGTAGTTCAATCAATGTGGGTTTAAACGTGGCTTAGGTTTGTAATCAGCACTTGGGCGGAGTAACCGCGGAGAAAGTAATTGGTGCGCGAGCTGATTACTGAGAACTGTGTAAAGGCTTCGAGAAAATTCTTTATTGGATGTAATGTGTGGAATAAGGAGCTAAGCAGCTCTTTCAATTTTTCTCTCTTATAACTGGCTTTGATCAAATTATGCTTAAGCCAGTTAGTGTAATTTCTAAATTTTATCACAATTACTTTAAGAGTCTTTATCATCCTTATTTTACGATTTCATTTTCGATTACTCTAAAGCAGAATGTATTGGTTATAGTTTAAAAATTGCTGCCAGAACAAAAGTACGCCAATTTGTATTTCAAAAAGAACGCAGTCGCAAGATTTTCTCATTTTAAGTTATAACAGATAATCATTTTTGCTACCAATTCAATCAAAAATACAAAATTATATCTGTAAAAATGGCAGACACAAAATCAAATAGAAGTAGGTACCGGAGAAAGAAACGAGACTACAAGTAAACATTCTGCGAAAAACATGAAATATACAATAATAACATGAATACATCAACAAGATCTACCTGGGCTACCCACGTTTCTAGTTTCATAATATACAGCGCAAAAAATTATGATTACCTCAATATATTTTAACGTAATCATTATTCAGAATTGACGACATAGCCCACAGAATAAGCAAGCTGAAGTGGCATTGGGCCGGCCATATTGACCGTAGAACCGTATGACCGTTGGGGTAGACGTGTTCTTGAGTGAAGACCGCAAATCGGCAAACGTAAGGTAGGACTCCCTCAGGCTAGGTGGAGCGACGATATTCACGGGTGGCTGGTAGAGTGGATGAGAGTTGCCGAAAGTCGAGCAGAATGGCGTGCAAACGGGGAGGCCTATTTTCAGCAGTGGACTGCTATAGGCTGATTATGATGATTAATCAGTGACAACGAAGCGACGTAAATAAAGATTTACCTACTTAAAACGCAGTTTTATTACTAAGTAGTTTGTGATGGGTATCGTTTACACAACTATAGGTAAGTACGTATGCACAGTCAGGGATTAAATTGACACTTTACGTGAGTTTGCCGTGTTATAGTTATTTCATACAACTGTTAATGAATGAGTTGTGATTTGAATATACGGACAATTTTAAAATGTCAATTTATTTAAAAATGAATAATGCCTTACGCACATAAACTTCAACCGTCACGTTGTCAGTGTACAAGAAAGCAAGTAAATAATAGTGCTATGGAAAAAAGTGTGATTTTTACAAGCATTTAATTTGATTGGTCCATTTTAAAAGGTCACTCGTAATTTGTAGTGGCTATATTCGGGCAACAGAGTTAATTAAGTTTGTGATACATTAATAAGTTTACGTTGATATTTCAAAATGCAGGGTAGCGACTAGCATAACGATGACCGAATTTACTGTTACTTCAGGTCTAACAGTATTCACCATACTTTTCCATAAATCCTTATCAGAGGCCCTAGCACGAACGCGCGAAGTAAATGAAACTTAAATTCGAACAATTTTATATATCTTAAATACAACTATCCTATAGCAATTTGGTTTAAATTTTTGCGACAAACATATCACCTACTTATTAAATCGTATTTATGTATGTTAAGCGAAACGAGTATTTTTTATCCTTAATTTGATTATGGGTAAATTAATTTTAATATCGTTTGAATTTACGTTACGATTACTCAGGGGGTTCGAGCTAGACCCACTGAAGACGATCACGTACCGAACAGCGAACCGACTACTACACTCACGTTCTTAGCACTCCTCTTGAGCTGTCTGCCGGCCTTCCACCAGGTGACCTGTGCCTCAGGCCTGGACCCCACGGCCTTGCACTCCACGTCGTAGTTCCTGTCTGCGGACAGCTGACCCCGCTTGTTCAGGATCTGGACGCTCAATGGCCTTACTGCAACAAACTGGACTTATTGACATTGGATCGATGGTGGGATTGAAGTGGTATGAAATGCTTCCAAAAATGTGTTTTAATTGGTCTTTGACTTTGACTCCTCCTTAGGCCTCCCACAAGGTGGACCAAGGAAGAGAAGCACAGAACCGGTCGTTGCATCCTTGGGAAGGCCTTTGTCCAGTAATGGACGTCTTTTGGTTGAAATGATAATGACGATAATGACGATGATGGCTTTGATTTGGGCTTTAATGAAGTGACAGGATTCAAAATGACTTCAGTGAGTTTCTTTTTAGTTATTTATTTACCTACTCTTTTCCTGTATGAAACAAAGGCTTTTCTAGACCTCAGTAGCAGGTAACAGAATTAAAATGCCTGATGTTTTAATTCGGTTACCTACTTACTCGGTAACGCCCAAGTTACATACTGGTTTTGGCATTATTTCCCAAATTAATCTGGTGTTAGAAATAGGTAGGCACGATTTTGAATTTTTACTACTGAATTTTTTTGAATGATTTATATTTTATAAACCACCAGTTTATAATATAGATTTGGGACTAAATCTGGATTGTGTGTCCCTTGCACTACCAATCACTAAATAGATTTAGTGTTAAACGTAAAATATGATGGACAGAAACTGAATTATGTTTTAAATTCGTTTAGCTTTAAATATGTTTAGCGATTTGAGGAGCAAATGAGCCTAAGTCAAATATTAAAAAAAAATTAAAGTAATAAAAACTAAAACCCAACTACGGCTAAAAAGGTATAAACAAGACACCACAGAGGACTAGAGGGCGCCATTATTAATTTAATGTGAGGTCACATAGCCTATAACCAGCGGACAATCAAGACGCTTCCAACGATACCTCATTTGTCAAATTGTGATGTGTGGTTTAGAAGATAGGAGGGAACAGATGAACATTCATACATACATACATACATACATACATACATAAATACATACATACATACATACATACCGGTCAAAATCATAACCCTCCTTTTTCTTCGCCGTAGTCGGGTAAATAGTTCTTAATACACATCATAACAACAAGCATAAACAGACACATAAAGAAGACTCAGAGCAAATAAAAAACCAAGACAGAGCGCTGCGAACAATACAGTGAAGCATGTCAAAACAACACCGCTCTGTGCATACACGCTCACACGCACACATTTACAATCAAACTACACCTCACTAAGTGCACACATATTTACGAAACCGGCCTCACGTCACTGTTGACAGCGCTCTGCCTTGGTTTTTTTATTTGGTCTGAGATAGGAGATGACAACAAATTAAGTAGAGGAGTCTATCAGATTTGGATCACTACCTCCTATTTATGCCCATTAATATATTAGGTCGCATAAAAATATCTGTCACAATAATATTGAGAGAAGTGAGGTTTTGTCGGAAACAATCAATAACGGTTGAGTTAATCTCCAACAACCTATTATTAGTCGCAGAATATCGGACGATGTCGGCAAATATTTCTCGTTCATTTGACCTTGTTCCTAGTACGAGATATGACAAATAAAAATAGCAGTCCTATGAGAGAAAAATATATGCCTATTTTCTATTGATATGCAAAAAAAACATAAAGTTAAAGAATATGCAGGACAAAACTCGAATTAATTCCGCTATTTGCTACATCATGATCATTATTTTGTCCTTTCGGCGCAGGACATATGCCTCCCATCGCCAACTAGACCGATCCACAACAATTAAGAATTCAATCCATAACTCTATTTAAATTCTTATCAAAGCCGTTTCCCAATATCATCATAAACATCCATATGCTAGGTACTCATAAGTTCCATTTTCCAACTCGCAACTTTTCACTTATCAAAGTCTTTTGATCTTGTGCTGCCTCAACGATCAGATTTACAACCATCTGTACAGGAAAGGTACATTTCCAGCAAATGGTCGAGATCAATTTCAATATCCCATCGCAATATTATTTGCACGATTCTAAAGCTTTGCCGTCTGTGTATCCCGTAATTGAAACCAACTACCGGATCTGCTCAATCGGAAGTTCCAATTGAGTGCCTGCTTATAATAGATCCAAAAATGGCCACTTACCTTGAATCATGAAGACGTACAAGGAAATGTATAATTTACAACACAGTAGAGTGTAATAGTTTCTTATTATTGTGACGTCATCAATATTTTATTTATAGAAATATAAACCCATCTGTATGAATACTATGGCTTAAGGTCCGTGATGATAAAAAAAATCCATGCGTATCTCGACCGCTTAGCAGTTAATAATGCCTTTTGAGTGAAACACCTTAAACAAAAGTCATGCATGGAAATCACATGTTTAACTTGCGATCTTGACTTGTTTTGGTCATGCTTGCTGCCAAAGCTTCATATGACTTCAAAACTTGTTGAGTAAGCCAAACATAAACACACTTCAACATAAAAACAGTAAAAAATAAACCGTCATCAACTCGCAAACCATTAAAATCTTCAACAAACCCAATAAACTCACAATTGATATCCAGAATTAGCAGCTTAGCCTCAGGAGCTGCGAGGTTGGTGTTAGATGCCTGACAGACGAGTCTCGCGTTCAGGTGCTGTCGGCCCACGTTGGGGAATGTCAGCGTGTTCGATGTCACGCCGTCAGGGCGCTGCTCGAACGAGTCGTCTATCACGGTGTTCTCGAGGTACCAAGTGAGGCGGGGACGAGGGTCACCTGGGGAGAAAAAAAAGAAGGGATAATAATAATAAGTATTATAAATGCGAAACTAACTGTCTGTCACTTTCCTTTCGGATGAACGGATCTGTGGTACATTTTGTCCTAGGGTCTCTGTACGTTGGGTCAATGCCAGAACACAACAATGCGGGTAGGCGGTGTGATATTATGTTAAAGAACTTCCCCAAAAAAGAAGGAATTTTAAATTGGAGCTTTGCTACTGTGATAACCTTACATCAACATAATTCCTCTAAAACATATTTCAGTAATTCCTGGCTAGGTATATTTAAATTGCTCCTGAAGTCTTCAAGAGCTACCTGTAGAGTTTAAACGTGGAACTGACTGTTTTCGTCGTTATTAATGTCGGCGCTTAACTGACAAATACATGCGCTTTACTTGCCCACAGGGTCGCACCGAGTACATATTTTAGCATCCTCAAGATTACCAGAGTCTTGGAAGTTTTTTTTGTCAACGCTGCTCAAACATCAATCTGCCTAGCCTTTTCCCAACTATGTTGGGGTCGGCTTCCAGTCTAACCGGATGCAGCTGAATACCAATATTTTACATGGAGCGACTTTTTTGATATTGGAACATGTCGATGATCACGATGGATATCGATTCAGGACGCAACGAATCAATATCCATCGTGATCTACCGCTATTGCCATGCTAAAACAAACTGATTAGGTATCTGTGTCTTTAAGATCTTCTTCTTCTTTTCGTGTGGTTAGCTACTAACCTGGTGTCAGAGTTTTAAAGCTGACCAAGGGTCTCTGACTTGGCGTCACAGGCCGTCGAGAAATATCTCTCTGGCATGCCGGTTTCCTCACGATTTTTTCCTTCACCGTTAAAGCAAATGATAAAGACAATACGCACATAAATCCGAAAAGTCAGAGGTGTGCGTGGCTTGGGTACGAACTCGAGACCTTTGACTTGGCAGTCCGACGGTCACACCACTAGGCTATCACTGCTTTCCTTAAGATGATTGATAAGATAAAACATGCTAAATGTTTACTCTATAAAGACAAAAAGATCAACTAAGGTATTCGGCTTTAAAGCTATAATAGACAGCGATAAAATAGTGTTCCTTATATAAAACCACATATTATATAAACTCATGCCTTCTTCCCAAGGGGGTAGACAGAAACTACAGTATGCCACCTGCCACCATCTTTATATACTCCTTTTGCTTCGTTTACGTTTATACCTACATCTTATACATCTTTATCCTAGTAGAGGCATCTAACATTATAATACCTTTGTAAATTATTTCTAAGATTTTATGTTTATCTTTTACCAATTTTGAATACTTAATAAAAATTCTATTTTATTCTATCTGAGGGCCAATTCTCTTACTTAAAAAACGTTCACATTTAAGTCGTAATCTGTTAAACTTGTCAAAAATGTTGGTAAACTAATGGTTTTTTTCAACCGAATGCGAATGTGAACGTTCTTAAATATAAGGGAATTGCCACGCTGGTCATACAGTACGCCGGTTGCGAGTACTAGGTACGCACCTGACCTTTCTCAAGAACATCACTAATAAGGTCACTATAAGCTGGTGCTATTAATAAAGTATTGATAAGGTTATTTATGTTTAGGTTTGACTCCGTATAAACAGATTGACACATGTTATTAACTTAAGATTATCTTTTCACAAAGCGAAAGACTTAGAAGTTACCTTTAGGCACCCTCCTAGCATCGAAAACAGCGTAGAAGTTGTTTTTGTATGAGTCATCCAATGATATTATATTAACAGATATGTTATACACTCACAAAACAACAGAAAAAAGTGTTCCGTGCAGCAGCGGCTGCACACATACCCACATTTCATTTATTTTAAATTTCACTACAAGTAAAAATGATAGAAAAGAGATGGCTTGATAAAAACAACAAGAAAAAAAGAGACAGCTAGTTTTGTCAGTTGCGCGTGAATGTAAACAAACATTATTCTGGCCACCAATCACCGAATTTTGGCATCACAGACTAACAATTTTAACGAGACAGAAGTTAAAAACCGCGCGTACTAAATTTGTGCACGCGGTTTGTACCTACAACGTTTGATCTCTACTGTTTCATTTGGCTCCTACTAAAAAATCGGCCACCGATTATCAGGCTGGCAGCCTAAATGTGGCGATAAAAAATAGAAATAGCTTTACTTTAGTATTCTCCGTGATACATTATGGTTATGGTAAGCTATCTATATGTTCTTATCCTGCACCTGACATTTTTAATTTCTATTTAAGTATATCAATCATTTCATAAGACAAAATGATTAAATAATACAAGGTTAGAAATAAGGAAAACAGAACTGTGGGGTAACCATGACTTAACTGCCTACGTAATCGCATCTGTACTTTTATTCTGTCCGGAGTTAAGAGCCATAGTTCTCTCAGACACCTTCCGCATGTGGGCGGAGCTAAACTCCCTACTCCCCGAATACGTAAAACGCGCGCGGTGGCGCGCTGAACTAAAACGACGATCAAAGAAAATGCACGGGCGCAGACTTGCGCGAATAGGACGTCAATTTTGCCTACGACTCCAGAAAGGAATGGCGGAGATGCAAGACTGATATTTGTATAGATAGATACATAAGTTACGTATAGCTATTTTAAGTTTTTACTGGACATTATTTTTTTGCATGTGTTTGGAAGAAAATATAAGGTGTATCTTTTCATACACGAAATATTTTAAGGGGTCATTGTACTCATCATTATGAACAACTTTCACTATGGTACCAACCCTGAAATCACGAAAAAAAAATCAGCTATTCCCTAGGTACTTTATGTTCGCATAGCTCGTCAAAATGTAGGGAACAGCTGATTTTTCTTTCGCGATTTCAGGGTTGGTCCCTATATTATGGAGTGAGAGTTGTTCATAATGATGAATAAACACGACTACACATCAAGATCTCGCATTGTATAGAATTTCCGTACCTACAACGCGGGGTCAGCTTATACTGGAAATGTGTAGCTTGATGTGTAGCCGTATGTAGGTACAATGACCCCTTTTTAATATTTTCTACCGACATACCTAACTACATACCTACCTATATACCTACCTACACACCTAACTAAATACCTAACTACATACCTACCTACATACCTACCTATATACCTACCTACATACCTAGCTACATACTTACCTACCTACATGTTCTTAGAGTAAACGCTCAAAACTCCAGTACTTACCTACATATCATTTATTTCTGGTGCATTTAGAAATCGAGTTTGACCACCTGTTTTTTCCATTGCATTGCTAAAATTCGCGCATTTCTCACATGTACTAGTAGCTGTATGGGCTTAGTAATGGATTCACGATCATTGAGGTCTGAGTTCGAATCTTAGTCTTTTGTTGTATTTATGTTTATTTATAATCTATTCATTCTTATTATCTATTTTTTATTTTATTATGAAGTTAAATATTAGTTATTGTATTATTATTTAACTATTTATAGGTATTGGTATTCAGCAGACTTTATTGTAACTAATAATATGATTATTTTAGACTTTATTGCATGTTTTTTTTTTTAATATAACGTAACGTATAAACTCGAGCACGATACAGCCAGTGCGTGTGCGTGTATGAATGATGTCTCAACATTCCACGGAGAACACACAAATATGAACTGTCTTTGTACCTACCTACTACCCAAAAAAATATAACATTGTTGCATTTAGAATACGCGTCATAGTGGCGAACTGTTCCTACCATTCCATTGCTAAAATTCGCGTATAACTAACATGTGCTCGTAGCTGTATGGACTAAGCAATGGATTCGTAATCTATGAGGTCTGGGTTCGAATCCTACATTACTACGCTGTTTTTGTTTCTTTGAAAGCAAACACTTGTTAATAAATAGGGTATTTATATTCAATTCATGCTTATTATTTATTTTTTTATGAAATTAATTGTATTCATTACTTCCAAACAAGTAAAAACTTACAAAAAGTTTTAGTACTGTGTGAGATTTGAAATTTTGAACTCACGGCTCACTGATACACGCACACAGTCATGTAGCTGCTCGCCAATCATCTTGACTTGACTCAGTCACAATATTACGTTGAAATTATGAACTAGAAGAACCACACAATGATGATTCAAGTGTCTCTTGAAAATAGAAGGTCATAAGCATAGAAATAATAGGGGCAGCTCAGACCGCGACGTGAAGCAACGCGCACTTTTGAACAATTATCGAACTTATTTTGTTCACCAAAAGGTATAATTTCAGTGCGAGGGTTGAGTGGGTTGGTTTTAGGGTCAATGCCCCACTTCTTCCGTGTCTGTGTCCGCGCGCCATGATCAAGATGCTAATGTCGTAGGCAAATGGCCGTCTCCGCGAACTTACGCTTTCGTCCGCATCATTCATGACATGACAACCTAAGATGCAGTTCAGTGGTTTCTTCTAGAAATTTAAGCCAAACTAAAAAGTTTATAAATTATGAAACCACTTACTACATAATTATCAGCACACGTAGGTATTTTATTACCTATATTTGTCTGGAATATCATTATTCATGATAAACAACAAATCGGAAAATATTTCTTGCCTTTACTACGTTATTTTTGCTTTCATATTATCACAGCGACTGTATCATGTTTGCAGGAAATACATTGCTTCTTCACCACTACCTAAGTGTGTCGCTAAGTGACTGGACAAGCAATGTAAAAATCACAAAACGATACTTTATAGCGGTTGCATCGCGCGCGTAATACAGAGCTTGCGACAAGCCAGTGATTTCGTGTGAGTACCTGATGAGATAAGGTTTATAATTGATTGTACAGTACGTTCTGATTTATGAATGTGTGTTCGCGACTTCGTATCTATTGGTTTTACTTTTACTGAATTGCATGTGTATGTAGTGACGTGGATGGTTGTACATAATTATTATAGATTTAGACAATATTTTATGTCACGACTGCCCCGTTGGTCTAGCGGTCGCAAGCGCTACTGCTGAGCATGAGGTCCCGGGTTCGATTCCTGGGTCGGGCAAAGTGTTATTGCGTTTTTAGGGTTCCGTGTGTCGTTGGAAAGGTCGTTCAAAAATATTGCGAGTGTATGAACACTATTTTTGGATTCATGGATCTGTTTGCGAAATATTAAACTTTGAAGTGCTAATTTTTATTAGAGTCAAATGTTGAGGCCCCCCTGCCAGGTAAATGGTTGGTTTTGGATATGTGAAAAAATTCACGGCAGTAGTAGGTATATATTATAACGAAATTAAAAGGAAAACTATCACAGCTAAATAGGCTCTACAAGTTAACGAGTAATAATCTACCAACTTAAATTTGCAGTTGCAAAAACAATGTTGTTCATCTACAATGTTGAGTTTGTTCTTGCAATAAATTCATCTCAACTACGGAACCCTTCATTTTGTGTGGTCCGACACGCACTTGGCCGGTTTTTACATCTGGAATTGCTCAGTAGCAGCCCGGAGTCTGGATTTGTGCCTGGTTGATAGCAATAGGCTCGCCCCTATTACATGGGACTTATCTGGCGAAATGTGAGTGTACTAACTAAAGATACATCTCTGCTTAACCCTTCGGGGAATACAGGCGTGACGTTATGTTAGATTTTATATTTACATTTTTTTTGGTTTACTTACATTGTAAATTGTTAATTTGTATGTAAATTTTGTCAATGTAAATAAAAAAACTATTTTATAAGTAATTCCACATTTAAAAAAAAAATCAACGATATAGCGCCTACGCGCACAATTGAATTGGGCTCTCTGCAGCGAGCTATTCTATAAACGCACATTGATACAATTCGTACGTAAATATTTGCACTAATACACGCAAACGCGCGTAGTCGGTCCATAGCCGGGGCGGAGCAGCGAGCGACACAGCCATCCCGTCTCAATGCTCACGCGCGACTGCCGCCCGCGCCCGCGCAGAGCACCTCTCAACCTCTATCTCTAAGTGGGGTCATTATCTTTGCAAATATTGATTGATTTAAAAACGCTCTTTCAATTTTGTAGTCCTTCAAACCATCAATTTTTCAGTGTAAAAATATTTCCAAACATCAAAGCCGTTTAGAAGTAGTAGGGAATATTAGCCAAAAATAGCGTTTTGGTAAATATTTTTTTAAGGCAAAAGTATTAGTCATACGCAAACACCCCTTTTCAAAAATGTTGTACGTGAATCTATGACAAACATATATTTTTTTCAGATCTTTTAACCCAGCCGTTAATGAGGAGTAGGCTTTTTAATGTGACCGTTTTACGGTACTAAACCGGACTTAGCGCCTTAATGCGTCCTTGTCGTCCTCACGACAAACAAATGTATTTCCATTTCTTTCTTTTTTCTAACCTCCAAATATCAGAATATTAGGAAAATAATTGAAATTTAATAATAAATCGAAGTATATTGTGTACCTACATATGATACGAGATCCCTTGTGTTTTATTAACTTTGGTATCATAATTGGTACACTTTCCAAATACACACGATGACATTTTTTGAATTTTTTAGCTGCTTCAACTAAGCGTATTACTCGCGCCATGCGTGTCGCAGACTAAAGTCAATATGTTACAATTGGGGTGTTTTCGGGTCTTCACGATTGTGCGCTCACGACATATCTGTTTAATATACACACAATACACACGGCTGCTGCGGCGCCAGTTCTTTTCTTGAACTTGGCTTGACACGCGGCCGCGTGTCTAGATATCATTGGTGTCATCTAATACGATGAACAGAAACTAACAAAACCAGAAAGTATTAAATCAGTTTACATTGTTTTACTACTTCAGTAAAGACTCTTTTCTAGACTTGACACGTGTATGACCCGACACGTGTCCTCTAAGTTAATGTCTTCGTATTGAGGCAGGCACAGAAGTTTATTGCCCTCATGGAAAAAGTAACAATTTATCTAACTGTCAGGATAAATATAAAATAACTGAACCGCAAGAGTAGGATCAGAGCATTTCGTCCCTAATAAGAAAGCTTACTGAAGAGATTTAAAGTCGACACCAAAAGTTCTTAGAGTGACAAAAAAAAAGATAAAATGTTTTGGCATTGCGAACGTCGCGTCAGACTGTTTGACACTCTTATCTCTGTCAGACCTCTAGAGGCATCGTCACTTGGAGGATTTCAGAATTCATAACGGAGTCTTGTTATTTTTGAGAATTGTTATGATTAGGAATTCAATTGTTCAGCTTTGTAAAAACTTTGAACAATCCTTTATAGGTCGAGATCTATATATGTTATTTAGTTCGTGCTTTGACTTAGACATGTTCCCGTCTCTGCTATGTACTTGTAGTTTGAAAGTTGTGCGACAGTGACAGGTCGGTATATAATGCTTAACCTAAGTACGTTCTAAGTAAAGTTTTTATATCTCAGCCATATAGACTTAGACTTGTTGTTTTAGTACATTTTATTTTTTTATGTTTATAGACATGTGCTCAATAACCACTGTTTTCTCATAAAAAAGTCGAAACGATTACATTTTTTTGGATTATCCCGAAAAGTAACTAAATAAACATGAGATTCGGTCCACAAAATTGATCAACTCAACTACTTCCGTGCTAGCCCAAATATTTCCAATCCTTTCACATCTTTCTTACCAAAAAAACCCCGAAACGCCAACCAAGCAATACATAACAATATTACAGAAATAATTTATACGCAACCCCTATTTGTCTGATTGTGAGATGCACAATGCCAGCACATCAACGCGCCATGATTATTTGGCAGATACACAAAATATTTACAATACTTCGGGTGGATTAGATTTTTTCCTCAACCCAACAGTAAAATGATTAGTTGACCCACTTCTGGAAATTGAGGAAAATGTATTGACTAATGTTTGTTTGAAAAAAAAATGGAACTGTCGCGGTGGAGTATCAATTGAATAATGTTTTGTTGGAAAAAAAAAAACTATTGAACTTTACTGTCATGGTGGGTCAGACATTTAGGGACCCATTTCTTATGGTTTTGAATCCTGTCATTTTGCGATTATTTTTTAAGGTAATCAGCCTATAATATTCCCACTGCTGGGACACAGGCCTCCTCTCAGTGAGAGGGAACGGGCCGTAATCCAGCACGCGGGCCCAATGCGGGTTGGTAGATGCCACATGTCTTCGATTTTTTGGTTCTAGGACATGTCAGTTTCCCGATGTTTTTTCCTGTACCGTTTTGAAAGCAGTGGTGATGAAATAAAGCGCCTGTCAAGGTTCGAACCTAAGACCTTATAAGTCGCGGCCGTTACCACTGGGTCACTTCTCTTTAAGGCTGCTTTTAAAGTATTAAACTAATCTCAATCACCACCAATGCCGTAAATTAAAAGAAAGACTTGTAGACCTAAAATCGCTAACACACATTCAGCAAGCGATGTGATTTCAAAGTATTTTCATTTTTTGATAAAGGAATATTTTTATATAAAAACTAGCTGTGCCCGCGACTTCGTTCGCATGGATGTCGGAAAACAATAATATGTCGCTTAGAAAAGTTGTACCTTCATTTAAAAAGGGCGAATCTTTCGACCAGGCCTGGTGATTTTTCCTAGTAAGAAACTGCCAAAAAACTTGTGTTTTTATTTAAGAAAATGCTTCTCTTTATAAAATATTAGCGGTGGAACCACCTGGAGCGTACACAAAAAAGTTGCTAGGGTTGCTCACACGCGGAAGAGCTACATAAAGTTGGCCGTGGGAAAAGCAACCAATACTAAGATCCACCCCCGCAACGGATAATGTCTGGCCCTGAGCTTTGTTAATGGTCATGGCGTAACACAGGCTGACGGGGAATTGCACACGCTTAAAACTAAACGGGAAATTATTGGGAATGAGAGGAATTCTTGGAATAAAAACAACATCACCGGCGCCGCAACCTGTTAAGATTTCGGCTTCGATGACGTTTTGTTGGTGATTGGTGACTATGAGCCGAGTGCCGTTGCAAAGTTTGGGAGGACTTAAATTTCTGAGAAGAATTATTGGCACTCCGACTTTTAAACAAATTTTGTGTGCTGAAAGACCGGGTGTGTTAAGGGATTCTAAGAACTCTACTGGATAGTGTGTGGCATCTTCTTCTTCGGGAACCGTATTTATCGATGTATATTGTTGACTTTCCCCAGAAACATGTGCCAATATTTGTGTATTTATTGCTGTCCGATAGTCGAACAAATCGAATCAACCATAAGGCCTCTGCCTCGAACCTTGCGGGCAGCGGGGCGGCGGCGGCGGCAGCGGCGGCGGCGCGGGCGCAGCAGGATCTTATGCGTAAAATCAAATGGACCGGTTCTCGAAAACAGCGGCGCGGCAGCGGCGAGGCGGCGGGCAGCGAGCGGTGCACTCCATTCAAGCGGTGACCGCCCGCGCGTCTGCATTGCAGTGTTGTTGCCCACAATAAATTGAGCGTTAGGAATAAATTTGAATCAAAAAGATGTTGCCGCCATTGTTCAGCCATTTCTTTCGCGAATAAAAACAAATATCTCGACGACAAAATCGTGAACACAACACTACGCGGCTATAGTGACGCGCGATCTGCCCGCTAGTTTCGAGAACGGGTCTTTGATGCCCGCCCCGCTCCCGCGCCGCCGCCGCCGCCGCCCCGCTGCCCCCAAGATTCGAGGCCGAGGCCTTACACATGCCAACAACGATCGAATAGAATGAGCGATGGTCACGAATCATACGAACAAATTACGAAGTATAATACAGTTCGATTCAAACTTAATGGCGGCTCGGAACATGAGGCGAGTCGCTGCGCAGTAACAATTTCATGTGACAGCGGGGGTGAGGGGTGGGGTACTGCGCAGCTAAAAGTTAACTTCCGAGCCGCCATCCGCCCCGCTGCCCGCAAGATTCAAGGCCGAGGCCTTACACACGCCAACAACGATCGAATCGAATGAGCGGCGGTCACGAATCATACGAACAAATTACGAAGTATAGTACAGTTCGATTCAAACTTAATGGCGGCTCGGAACATGAGGCGAGTCGCTGCGCAGTAACAATTTCATGTGACAGCGGGGGTGAGGGGTGGGGTACTGCGCAGCTAAAAGCTAACTTCCGAGCCGCCATTAAGTTTGAATCGATCTGTAACGACTCGTTTCTTGACTTCTTAATTTGAATGAACGAAACCAACCAAAATACCAAATCAAAACCAATCAGATCACTGATCAATACTTTCAACGAATGACAACCCAACCCAACCAACAATTTATTATTTATTTATTTATTATATTATATTATATTATTATATTATCGAGACTAAAGAAGTCAAAAACAAAGATACCTATACTAAAAATTATTTGGAATATCTGGGCGAAAGTCATTCTAAGACGGAGAGTCTTAACACCGCGATTCAGAAAATGACATTAAACGAACAACGCCATCTATCGAGCACGAAATGATACTGTCAAAATATATGGGAAAACGTTCGAACACTCTGTAAGCTAAATAAACTATGTAGAAAAGTGAAAAATTAAAGAATAAATACCTATATTTTTTAAGAAATTAACATTTGTCACTATTCTTTCATGATTATCAAGATTTGAAAGATAGGTAGCGCCACCTATCGCACTAATACTAAACTAATAAATAAACAACGCATCTGGAAAATTTTAATTAATCTAACTTTAGAGTTATATTCTATACACAAATACACAATGTATCGCGTTAAGTTTCCGCGCAAAGAAAATGACGGTCATATAACAACACACGATCTCACAAACCTAGTAATTAAGAAGTAAGTATCATTTCGCGTCAATAGATGTCGTTACGTGGATGTACATTACGTAATGAAAATTCCTTCTTGAACACTTTAAATTCATATATCTTTTGATATTTTGAAGCGATTGCGATGAAACAAAAACTAATTGAAACATCGAGTTACACACAATATTTGAGTATAAAAGTTAACCATATTGATTTCGTACTTTTTACGTTAAAGTGGAACAATCAAACTAAAGAACATACAAACAGACAAACAGACAAAAATTCCAAAAATGGTAGAAATGGAATCTGTTGGTTATTCTTGGACACCCCACCAATTTTTTTTTTTTTTTTTTTCTTTGTACAGGAACGCCTCGTCTACAGATTTATTATATGTATAGATAGATATCGTATTATTCTTTATTTCCTGATAAAAGCTCCTAATAATATATTATATTAACACGTATACATAACATGTCCTCTATTGATAATTATTTATTGCTGAGTAGATATTGGTTTTTAACAAAAAAAGAAATACCCACAGGTCAATGAAAAAAAACAATAAACAGTGTAATAAATACAAAAAAAAATTCAAAAGATTCATCCCTAACAACATAAAATCGTAATAGCTTTATTAAAAACATGAAATCATCCATTGGAAATAAGGATCAAATGAATTTCAAAAACTCGAATGCGACAACAATACGGGGAATCTAAAAATAATTCCCGAATACCCCAAAATAACGAGTGTGGGACTGTGAGTGAAACCTATCAGAGGCATAGCAGTGGAAAAAACTGATGATATTGGTATCTTTCAATTGTTTCATTAATTCAACTAGCTCTCGATACCAATAGCGTTATTTTGTAGTATGAGTCAATCAATCTGCCAAGCTTTTTCCCAACTATGTTGGGGTCGGCTTCCAGTCTAACCGGATGCAGCTGAATACCAATATTTTACATAGAGTGACTGCCTATCTAACCACCTAGTAACTGGGTAATATGATACCTCTTGGTAAGACTGGTTGTCAGACTTTCGGGCTTCTGAAGACCCGTAACGCCTGTCAAAGATCCACGAATGACAGCCGGGACCAACGGATTAACGTGCTTTCCGAAGCACGGAAGATTCTCGGTATGTAAAGATGGTCACCCATCTACGGAGCAACCCCGGCAAGCGTAGCTTATCGTGATGGATCGACCCGTGCGGCTGTTATAACTTAGCTACGAGCTATTAGCTATGAATATCACTGTCAAAATAAAAAAGACTGCTAAGAAAATAAAATTCAGTCTGAATTTACCAATTAATTACCTGCTAAGCAAAAGCCTCTTCAAATACGGAAGAGATAAGCATCTATAACCACTTTATCCCTCTTTGTGTTCGCAATATCCGACTAGAGATAATCTCTATACATTCTTAATTACTCCTCTAATTACATAGTTCCCTATTACATGGGATTAAACATAACATAACAAACATCTTTGCCTACACCTTCGGGGCATGCTCAATACAGGGAGTCTACCCTCTAAGCAGAAAATTCGTAGTTTCGTGTAAAGTTACGGGCCTTTCTTACTTTGTATTACTCACGAACATAAGATTAGTTCGGAGCCCGAACTAAAAATGAATGACAACACGGTTTGACTGTTGTCTCTAATACCGATTAGTTTTTGCCCATCCGAAAAATTGAATTTGTCACTTGTTTTGACGGATCAATTACTTTCGAAAGGGCCCGTATCTTCGTAGACGGACGTAGAGAACACACACCAGGTGTGATTTGACGTTATTTTACTCCAAAACGGACGTGCACTTTTTTTTCTTAATAATAAATTATGGTCGGCTTCCAATCAATCAATTTGCCTAGCCTTTTCCCAACTTGTGTGTTGGAGCCAGCTTCCAATCTAACCGGATGCATCTCAATACCAGTATTTTCCTAGGAGCGACTATCTATCTGTCCTCCGCAATGCTGGGTAATGAGGTCAGATGGGCATTCGCTCCTTCTACTGGGTACCACGGTACCCCTTGGTAGAGTGGTTGTCAGACTCTTGGGTTCCTGACTACCTGTAACGACTGACAACGATCTACGAATGACAGCCGGGACTAACGGCTTAACATGCTTTCTGTGATAGCACGGGGAGGAGTCTCGATATGTAATGGATGGTCACCCATCCACGAATCAACCGTGGCAAGATCGAGCCGTACGTTACCATTTCCAGGCACGATCCCCTTCAGTCTTCCAATAATTCATCCATACGAAATTGAGCGGGTTATAATTTGGTCCTTATGACGTCGTAATGAGATCAGCGATAGCAGTGTTTATGAATTTATGACGTCAGCTGCTGTCACCCTCGGGACCTTTCAATATTGTTTAATCAATCTTAATCAAATCAAGATTGAATATAACATTAATATTATTGGCTAATAACAAGGATCACTAAGCCAAAGGTAAGCCTTTCATGTTCAAGAATTTGATTAATTAGATTTGATTAGATTACAAGATGAAGACTGGAATCCAATGAATAATTCAAGAACATCAAGGCGTTTAGGAAAATTGATATTTTTGTTCATTTGCATAAATTGACGAGAGAAGACGATTGTAATAGTTAATTTAAATGCGCAGTTTCTTTTAAAATATTACTTGAAACCCATGTACTGAGCAGTGTGGTAATCAAGTAAATGTTTTTAGAGGTATGAGGAACAGGGTGTAAAGTTCATTCATCCTCTATTGAAAAGCGAGGATCCTCCGATCAGACGGGTCTTGTGTCTGGTGTCAACTGCCCAACGATTGATGTCGGAACTTGTATATAATATGTCCATCGCGCGGTAAACTCTAATTGCGCGATGCAGGATTTATGTGACGTAAGGATTTTGTGTGACGTCAGGTCTATGATCCGTAGTTCGCATGAGGAGACGTAGATGCCGCCACACTTTATTTAAAAAAAAAACTCGTTCTTTGGAGTCTTGCGATTATTCTAATTTTATTTATTTTATAATGGCTTACTGTAGCGCTTTCATTCTTTTATTACGTTAGTCACAACTATTATGTTTAATATTGTCTTCACGCTTTGTGCACTAGAAAACTTAGTTTATACTACAAATTGCTACACAAGTGGCGAGCACTAATTTTAACGCTGCTCACAATGGAAAAAAATAAAAACGAAATATCCAACAGCAAATGCGGGAAATTCTAGCCACAAAAACTCGGTGAATACACTCAGTATTAAAGTGCAAACTCTTTGTTATAGAACCAAGATAAAATTGTTTTAGAGAGATCTTAATCTAGTTTTGGACTATAAAGGACACACTTGATCGCAAGATAACATAAATAAAAGCACAGTTTAAAACCAACTTACCACCTACTGAGCTCAACTTATTTAATACTCCATGGACTTGAAAAAAAGAAGAAGAACCTCACTGTATCTTGGAGGTTCAATCAATGACGGTATTCGCGTGACTGAGTTTAGGGTAACAACACTCGATATTTTTGCCATCGACACGCTAAGAAGAAGAATCAATGACGATAATTCTACTCAATATAATTAATCATTTATTGCATTCCGCAATGTATGTTGTACTTAGGTGGATTATGGGAGCAAAGCGAGTTAGTAGGAGAGTTGAACTGTTCCACTCTTAATGACCGTCAAAACTAGCCACACAGGATCACATGAAAGATCTTTTTCGTGTCATAATTAGAGAAGAACAGGTAGGACTCACCACCAAAGCACTCGCATGCAAGTTCCAGGGTGTCTCCCTCATTGTATGGCTCCAACAGTCGCGTGTGGCTTCTGGTCTTAGCGTCCATTATGGTCGGCCGGTTTGGCGGGGCTGAGGACAAAATAAATAGAACATTAACTATAGATATAGGGAAATATCTTCTTGATATTATCATAGAAATAAGTTATGCCAGCGTTTTAATGCCTTTAGTGCCTAATGGCATTGATAGTTAAGGCTTAACGACTTTGTCTCTAGGTTAGGGGCGCATTATGACTGTCATAACTCACCAATTTAATCGAGACACAATCTATGGGTAAACTTACGCTTTGATTTGTCAAAATCAGAGTGCATTTTGGGGTGATTTTGGCAGATTTAAACATAAATTTACGCAAGTTTCGTCTCTGTATCACTCAAATATAATAAAATCTTAAAAACACGGTAGCAGCACGGTGGCAAAAGGCTCACCCCCCATGACATGAGACTTACACATACCTAGCGAAATGTGGGTGTACTATAGATACATCTCTGCTTTACCCTTCGGGGAATAAAGGCGTGATGTTATGTTAGAAAGAAACTCGATAATCATGTTAGTTCATAGACATAAAGCTGCTACCATAGGCTTTCACGTAGATTTTCTCGAGCAGATAGTAAGTTATCAATCGATAACTCAACACATTGCTATTCGTTGTAGCACGCAGTACGGACGTAAATCACACGGATCTGTATTAATATCGCCTCGGGAATAACATAGTTACATTATGTGATCCTGAGGTACGAATTCATCGTCTTATGTATATATAGAGAAAGGTTTTGGAATGTAAAATGGTAAAATGAAAACATCTGGAAACCAAAGAAAATTTCTCCATGTTATTTTCACCTTTGCAGTTTAATTCGTGTATTTTTTTTAAACACCGTTTGCACCTAACGTTGCTATTGGAATTTCTCCAAATAGAAGAATTCTTAGCGTGGAGCAACTATTTATCAAAAGTAGTTGCGTTTAAAAACACAAATACACGTCCACAAACAGCCGATAGTTTACTTTTACAAACAATAAAATTGAAAACGTGGTTTCTAGGAATGCTTTAAAGCGAACCATGACGTTTCCAATTTTTCATTTTTTTACACGTTAAAAACTCAACCTGTATAATACAGGCTGATGATGGTCGTGGAAGATTGATTAGCATCATATAAATTACATCATCAATCTAAATTACATTTAAGTGAAACTAAATAATGTAAGTAAACAAACTTGCTTATTTAACAACAGTTAAATAGCAAATGAGAGCACTCCAGGTGAACTAATATTGGCATACCAGCACAAAGCACAAAGGTTTAATACAAATACCATTCATATATCGCATTACACGGAAATGTACCTAATTTGAATGTCAATCTAAAATGCGAATGTTACTTAATGATTGTAACTTAATCACACTGGCTTAGTGAAAATAAAATGAGTAATCAATTAACTTAGTATAACGCAGTCCACTGCTGGACATACGCCTATCCCGGGCTGTGCCAGTCACTTCGAGAAACATGGCCACCCCACTGCCACTTCAACTTGCTTACTCTCCAAGCTACTATGCAAATCTGGTTCTTTTCTGGATATTTTTCCTTTAAATGAGTAATAACGACCCATTTGTTCCATTCAGGCAAACAAAGACCTCCTCATAGAACGATCGGGCAATGATAACCACATGAGCTCACTTTCTTTTTTTATCAACCGCTAATGAAATATGATGTGCTTCAAGAGATTTTTCTTCATCACAAGCAAAGAAAACATGCTTTTTTGATAGCGAAGTAGCTAAATGCAGTTAGGGAAATGATTTGTCAAGCAAATTGACACCCTATTTAAATTTGTCGTGTTATAGTAATTTCAAACAACTGTCAAGGGATGAGAGTTTTGATTTGAATAATTTATACGGAAAATTTAAGTTGGTAGTCACAATGTATTTCACTGGCTTTACTTAATATGATTTCAAACTTAAGGAACCTTGTGTTTGATCACAAAACACTAGTAAACTGTTTGCATAGTGAAATAAAAACTAAATATTTTTGCACAACATTTTACTGTCATAGATTTCCGCAATATAACGCATGATTCCATAACTTCTCGACTTTCGAGTCACCACGCCACCCATTATCAAGTATCAAAACATTCTGACATTCATTCGTTTATCTCCATAGAATCAACCACAATATTGCAAACTTAAATCAGATTATCCCTTCAAAGTCCCATAACGGTCGGCAGTTGAACCTCAGACCTCAGTTGTAAGTTATGCCGCAAACCGCGTCACACAGTGAACTACGCAAAACGTTTAGCCAAAACTTTTATCTGATTCAATTTAACGGGTTCCGTGTGAAAACGTTATAAACGAACAAGAAAACTTCGTTCTTTGTTAATGTGGATTTATCAGTTCCAAGTCTTAATGCAAGCCTCGCTTTCAGGCCAGGGATATTTGGAGCAACGTAGAAAGTTACATGGTGATGTCACAAATCTGTGGCGGTATCTACATCGCCACATGCAAACTACGCATCGAAGACCTGACGTCACACAAAAATCCTGACGTCTCAAAAATCCTGCATCGCGCAATTAGAGTTTACCGTACAGTGGACATTATATACAAGAATCCAATATCAATCATTGGGCAGTGTCCCGCCAGACACAACACCCGTCTGTTCGGAGGATCCTCCCTTTTTTATGGGGGATGAGTGAACTTTTACACCCTTTTCCTCATACTCCTAAATTGGTGACCCCGAATATGAACGTCAACGTAGCCTTCGTGCAGCTACTCCAGCGTGACGTCATCATCATCACTCCCGCAAGCTTTCAGTGAGGCGAGTCACACAGCCAAGCCAACACCCGAGGCGTCAACGGGTATCCTGACCACCAGCATGCAGCGAACGCGCATTCCTGGACATCACCCTCAGCCTCATCACCCCCATTGTGGTTTAGAACTTGGTAGAGAGAAAAAAATAAATGGATATGAAAAAAACCATCGCCGAGTGCATGCGCCAATGTGGGTGAAGCCTCCTGTCAAAAATAAAAGTATTTTTCGTTTTGAAACGTCGGACCGTACACTTGATTTCTATCGTTTGCAAATAAATGCAAGCTGCTACTGTCCATCCAATCATATGCGGCAAATTCATATAGGTACGCTGCGAAGTTATTCCCCGTTTTGATAAATTCGGACCTTTGTAATACCAATCATTCTTGAATTTTCACAATGAACTTTAACTACATACAGGGACGTTAATAGTTAAGCAAATTGACAACCTATGTCCATTAGCCGTGTTATACACATATACATCTGTCAAAGAATTACAGTTATGATTAGAATATACTGCCAATTTAAGTTGGTAGCCATTTGGCTTACAATCAGCTTCCCTAACTTTACATAATAGGTGTATTCACAATAGTAGTAAAATTATCAAAATAAACAGCGGCCGTTAAACACGGAACAAAATGTTAAAATGTTCTGTTTTTATAACACCTGAATGTAAACTGAGAACTGAATGTAAACTGAGAAAAATGAGCTCCCATGTTGTTGCTGAGCGATAAACTAGCCACCTGCTGTTTCTCGCACTTTCGCAATGTTTAAACTTAAGGGCCTACCTTACCTCAAATTTTATCTCGCTCGCACCATACTACTCGCGGCCTGAGTGAGAGCGAGACGGAGTGGGTGCTGGCGGCTCTCAAGGCTCAAATAGTTTAGGTAATTGCTTTTTACGGTGAAAATAATGGTAATTTAAAATAAATAAAACCTGCATAAGACCTGCTTTATAGTTAGTTAAGTTATTATGCAAAGTTTCATGATCTAATTTGAAGTATTTTTTTAATACCAGCGGCTTATAGTTCGGTTTAGAGGTAACTTTGGGTTTTTTTTTTCCATCGAGAAAATTTTATGTAATCGTATTTTCGCCAAACATAGGACCCAGCACCAATCCTCAACTTTAACATAATATTTATGTCAAAATTAATGTTGCAGTATTTTCGGCGCAACGGAGGAGCAATTTGAGGTAGGGTAGGCCCTTAACATTATCACTGTTTATTTACTGCACCGTACTGTGTCTCAGCGAGATTCCTTTTTATCAAATAGAATATTGATTTTCGAACACACTTAAACTAAGAAGGAGAAAAAAAAATGTAGATCAAAGACAAAAGACTCTTCAAAAGGAAATACCTTTTCTTCTTTGAAAGGTAAAAGACTCTTTAGATTTTTGTTTTAGTTCTAACTACCGTGTTATACATCATCAAACATAATAATGTCAATGATTAACTTATTAGTGTAACGTTTAAAATACTACTACGTTGCGTACTACGTTGCAACATGTACGCGACCGACATTAGCGTAAGAGAAATTCTGAAAGATTGATAAAGTTTTTCTACAGTAGGTTTATCTGTTGTCAAATCTCATTTAGTTGTAGTGATTAGGTTACAACTGAAATAAAAACAGCCTATCATTACTTAAGTAGGTTACATTATTAGATTAAACAATAGATTAATTGAATAGGCTTTCAGAATAGGTAATATATTATTATAATTCAGATTTTCAGCTTTATAAGCCCTCCAAAATTATTATAATGTTTAGTATCATAGTAAATGCCATCAAAAATTGTAAGGAATAATGACCAGTATCAAATTAAAATTTCCCTTAATTACAATGGTAATGTAATATGAACGGCGTGACGCTAGCGTGGTACGTGCGTGGCGAGTGCGGGGCGAGTGCGTGTGAAAATAATCACGTTACGAGATATTAGCGAGTTGTTAAACATTTTAATTTGAGCGTCTCATGTTTATACTCATTAATTGGGGATCCGTTAGACTGAATTATAATTACGCAGTGCGGCATACAGTATCTCAAGTTTGTATAGAGAATAATATAGCTTACGTGATTTTATTTGTATGAGGGTCGGTTAATTTTTCAGGCTTGGTTCTCCCGAGGGATTGAGCAGGAGTCTATAGCAGTATTTTCATACTTAAATTATTCCACGTCTAGTCTCAGATTTTTTGTTCAAAAGGACTAGTTGTAACTACAATTTTGTTCGTTAGACCTGTCTGGTTGGTTTTAGTGCTCATCCTTACGAAAACTTTCCGTATTCATTGTTTACGATGCTGAAAGGAAAGTTAAGTTACACAAAATCAGAAATTACTGTCATTATGGATTTGTTTGTAGGTACAGGAATCACTATTTTCTTTTCGTAAACCATAATAATCTGGTGATAAAATCTTTTTTTTTTTTGAGTGTGGGGAGTGAGCGGAAGGGCGTGTCAGACTTTTATTGACTAAAACCCACCCGTGTTCCTTCAGTTGCCTGTCTCCAAAGCCGCGATTCAATTTTATCTCGTTGATGTAAAGAAGTCCTTAAGTAAGAACTGTGAATAGCAAAGTGCATTGGTGCCTTCACTGATGAATGTTGCGGAAACACAAACTGATTCCTTCTAAAACTCTATCTCGACTGTGCCAAGGCGGCATAATCCCTCGCTCCTGCCTAAGACACGTTCGGTCTTTGTTCTCTCGGCTCCGAAACTCTTTGTCCCACATAATTACATCGCTCATTGTAACACTGTATCTAATTAAACGGTAGGCAATAATTTACGTTAGGCAATATTTATAATTTATTTGTTGTATTATTGGGGAAAATTGAACGCGATTGGAACAGGGTTGTTTTGGGTAATTTCAAGACGTGGGTAACAGTTGATTAAACACGAGTTAAGAAGAAGATCGATTGCCTTCTTTATTAAACTGGGTTTTCTTGTCATAAAAAAAAATCACTACATTTCTAAAAATTGTAATTTAAATGTATCTAATAATTTTATTTCACATTTCTTATAAATTGTAATAATTCAAATAATTGTATTTTTATTCAAATCATTCTTGGAAATTAACTATAATTTTGCATGCCCGTAAAGAGGGTGAAATGTGTCCTGTGCTATAATTTAATTTAACATCTTGTGTAACCATGTTTCAGGCAAATAAATGATTTTATTATTATTATTATATAAAAACTATGTAATTATGTGGTGTATATACAAAAAAAATATTCAGAAACAAAAAAAAATGTTGAAGTGAATGTTTTCTTGTGCACTTCGTGGAACATGTGTTTTGTTATTTTTAAAAACGTTCACATTCTAAGTCTATATCTGCCAAAAATACACCTACATTTTTTTTAAAGATTTTGAAATTGGTAGCCACTGCGATTAGCTTACGACTGATTATGAACGTTTTAATTACGAGAATTTGCCTTCTGATCTGCCTATCGTTGTTTAGGTAGGGAATAAATACCCTTGGCGGCAGATAAACACAGATATCTGGATACATAGGATAACATGATGCAACAAACCATGTGCTAACAAACGCTAGAAGAGTTTTCTTGAAACAAAGTAAGACTAATCTAAGAAAAGGACATACCACACGGAATACCAAACATTAAGAATGCATGCAAAACATTTTAATTTATTCACGTCTCCACATTGTGACGCGTTCCCCCAATGTCTTACACATTGGGCCCGAAATAAATCCGGATCCCTTAAACCCTAAAGAACAGAACAACAGCTGTAATCGCCCGCATAAATGAATAACGGGCCGTGTCCGGGCCGTATCTGGGCCGTATCCCGGCGCACTTAGATTCTGGACCCAAACAATCCCGAGAGGGAAAGGGTTTCTTAATGATGTAAGGTGATGGACTGGCGAGCTCCTTTTTCACGCGTGTTTTAGCTTTAGAAGACAGTTGAACATCGTGTGAAGATACCAATATTGCGGAAGTTTATTAAGTTCTATGTATGGGTATAATATTACAACACAAACTGCCTATAAATGTACCTTTAAAACATTCAGTTGATTTAGTTACCAAAGATTCATAACATCTCAAAAATAAAGAACTTGATTACCTAAATACTACGGGAAAACATGACATTTACAAAATGGGTATTTTGTCATTTTAAATGCAAGACTAAAATATATAATACCTCGAAGGCGTTTGATTGAAATGAACACGCAATAACGTAGGTATACCAGTAACTGCTAGGTCCTATTTGATTGCTTTTAAGTTTGGCTGCTACCTTTGCTAGTTGTAAACTCGTTTACCTATCTGTTCACTATATTATTTAAACACCTACACAAATCTACTAGGAAATAACAACAAAAACACCCAGGTACATCAATAAGTGCTCAAACTTACACCAAACAGCGACCGTAACTAAACAACGCAATCGTGTCCCGAATTTGTGCCCATCAACCTTCGAATACCGACCCAAGACGTCCAAAATAAGAAATTTGTTCACGTATGAGTCCAAAAAACGTCCGCAGAAGTTAAATTTAATCGCGCAACTAGTTAGGAAGAGAGGGCACGTACACGCACGTGTAACGGACGAAATGGGAAATTGTCCTTTTGCGAAATAACCTATTCATAGTGCGGAGCTAATGTGTCGTGAAAACTACTATTATGTACAGATCTGTATGGGAATTACGTTTATGTGTTGTAATATTTCAGGGTGCACGAAACAATTTGTAATTTGGTAACGACAGGTTAAAGGTATTCGGAAAAATTGGATGAATTTGGAGTTAATCCGTTGAGGCTGGCAGAAGATTAGCAATTTTCACTGATTATTAAGCTTTTCAAGGCAGAAATAATTTCAGGCGTATTTTTGATTCTTCAAAACGCAGCATATTTTATTTTCGCCACCTAGATTAAATTTATTGCTTAATCACGTTAGTTGGTAGGTACCAAAAATATTTTAACTGGATTATTGCACGAAAAAATATTACTGTGGTTAAAAAAGCATAGCCTGTATTTTTCAGCGCTAAATTCCCGTTTTACCCTCTATTTTTCCTTCCTTATAGCACGATGTCGCGTGCAACGAATGCCACACCACTTGCAGCGCAGCCTTTGCCACCACAAGGCGCACATTGCACCCGACAACCTGTCATTTATACCAGAGCTAAAAATTTAGAATTTCGCCACGAAGCAAGAGTGAAAAAGTCTTTGGAAAAAACGCTTTTGAAGTGAGGTTAGCAATATTGGCATGTGAACGAATATACTCGGCCTTTGAACGAAAAGGATCGCTTCAAATAAGAAGACGAATGAGTTAGCTACATAAAATATACTCAATAAATAAACATAAGTTATACGTACATAAATGTATGTAACATAAAAAGAAAAAATGACGGACGCGACCTCAACTGTTGGTCTTAGAAATGCGAGTTTCGTTTCTGCCGTGAGCTACCACTGTGACGAATTTACTGAATTCCCGTGGGATCGTAAAGAAATGGGATCGTCAAGTTTAGACGCGCAATCGAGGGGTGACCTCTGATGTAGGGATGATTTATAACATACCTACCTTTTATGAATATGGATTTGTTTGTGACATAACACTTTATTTGTTTACACTATGATTTTTTCTATATTGAGGGACACATTAAAGATACAATATCACACGTCCAAGGTAAAAAAAAATAGGATTAGGATAGAATACTCTACATTATGTACACCAAGTGTATATATTAATTCATAGGGGCAATTTGGATTCATAGAGGGATCAACCGGACAATCCGTATCGCAGAAGGTCGAGTTTGTAGCTAATTAACCAATTAAGCCTGAATTTCCACTCAGCCGTCATTTACCAAAAATAAAAAGAAAAATGCAACTATAAATATATTCTTAATTCAAAAACAAATTCTATGTTCTTACTTTACGATTGCCGTGGAACGTACAGTGAAATAATATTAAAATTGGCTTCCGAAACTCCTCCAAGTTTCCTTAATAAGACGTCATTAGACAATGTCAGGGAAGTTTCTTTTGTTTTTGCCTGACATTCTCGACTCTAACTTCAATCGTTATAACACGCGTTTTATTAGACCGAACTTTTAAAACACACTTCCTCTAAGTGGAAAAAGTAACCGTCCCTTTATGAATATTTACAATTGTTCACGAAATACTACTTCAGAAGTTTTCCATTCCCGAGAGTCCAGAACGCAAACTGAAGATAAATTAAAAATGCAAAAAAAGAAAACGGGCGTGATAAAATTTCTTTTTTTAATATTCCATTATTCGTCAGCCCAGGGTCGAATGGAGCCGAAACGCTCCGGAACTAATTTCGTTTTGGAATTATTGAAAATGCCTGTAATGGTATTTTCGGCGGACGTTTAGAAATGGAAAAGTTCTTTGATCGCACACGTTTAATGAAACACAAAAGACTCGACGTGTCTGATTCAGTTCCATTTTCCACAAAGTTACCGGATTTAACGCTCCAAGTTTTCTAATGAATAACTGAATATGAAAAATTAAGGGCCGTTTTATACTTAGTCTATGTAAGATTAAATTGTGTTTATCTTTTATTTAATGCTCTGGAAATAGAAAATTTGAATTTGTTCTTAATAAATTAAAATTCATGAAAATATTGCAATTACTACTTAATTGCAATAATTTACTGATACTTTATTTAGTTTGGATAAAGTGCATTTTATTTTTTCTGCAAATAAGTTACGATTAAGTCCTTTTATAGTTTTATATTAAAACCTGTTCTTATAAAAAAATATTATTTGATCTTAGTCTTTTGTAACATTATTGGTACAAAATCACGAATTCCAGAAACTATTACTTAGGATTACTATTATTTTTCACATAAACAAGAACCAAAAATATTTCTTCTACCGAAGTATTTGACTCCAATATGCTCCGATAATTATGTACCAACAACTAGTACCTACTAACAAATAGTTTTCATTTCATTGGAAATACTAATTGGACACTAATTGACACGTCAACTTGTCATACATCATTAAATTTCGCTTTTATCAAAACAATAATAATATGGTCAGGGAAATTATATTAATTTGAAGCGATATGTGATACCTATCAAACGCATCTCGCTTGTCGGACTAAAAATAAATTAAATATTACTAAATGTCGGATTTGATTAAATCAACAGTTTTATCGCAGAGGGGGTTATGATACTGGTGGACCAACTCAAATTTATTCTTCTTCAAAAGACCATTTCAGACACTAACCTATACGGTCCTCGCATGATCTCACCGGAAGCCGAATATATCTGGACTTTAAAAGAGACTGTGACCTCTAAATTTGTATCGGCCTTTCTTCAGGATAGTTTTCTAAAATATGATTGACGAGTTGAAGTTTTTTTACAAACCATTTTACAGAAATAAAAACATTATAATGTATTTATGATTTTCGAACTTTCCATTACCCTAGAAATATTTTTTTACATTTGTTAAACGAAAATGAAATGAATTAAAAATTGAGTGCTTGCCAATATCTGTAGTAGAAATAAAAGTTTATTAGGGCAATCCGTTATTTCATGTTGTATTTGTGCATACTATTACTTTTTCATGAATAAACAACAAGTTTTTTTTGTCATACTTTAACTTATTCATTCATATTACCCCGTTAACGTGAAATTCCTTTTCAAATGTAGCTGCACCAAACTGTATACGAAATATTACCATAAATACAACAGTAGATGAATTGGTGGTACATTTTTCAAAGGATAAATAAATAAAATTCTTTATTCAGAGTAATAATGAGACTCATAGTGTTAGTAACAACAAAATAAACTTACAACTATGCTAGTGATACAGTTAGAACAATTACACGAAACACAACATCATAACAATCACTGCATGCACTGCAGAGGTTAATTTTTTTGCCAGCTTTGCTTATACATACAATAATATAAACTCATTTTCTCATGGGGGTAGACTAAAACTATAGAATCTCACGATTACTCCTACGATTAGATAGTTACCTGTGCATGCAATGTATAACAATTCCTTTAATGATACCTAACCTATTAAAAAACACTCCTAACGTTACCTTTCTACTCAACATCTCGTTCCAGTCATAATCGTAAAACAATTGAAATGAGCTCAAGCACGGGTTGTAAACGATCCCTCACTTATACCCACTGTATTGGAATCTTTCCAATTTGTAATTGCTGTACGGCTGTAGCAGTAGAAACCACTTCAGACCTGTTACTGATTGCAGCCATTATCGCAGGTAGAAACGTGACCGATACGTACTGGAAGCCTACCTACTTTTTGGTCCTTTGACGCTCACGATACGGTACTTGTTATGCGGACTGGTCTTTTACGTCGCTTTGTTATGTTGAATAAAGGCTTTTCTTTATTCCGTATTCTCAGCTTGAATATTGGATTCAGGTAATCAAATATTTAAACTTTTAATAAAATGTATTCACGATACCTGACACACAGAGTGCAATTAAGTCAAACATGAAAACTTGGTTCGCTTGTTCCGACGGAAACTAGCTGTGACATAAATTAGGTGCAATACTCTTGCGCTGGGCAATGTCTGGCAATAGGCCAATTGAACGAATAATGCAGTCAGATGGTAGGTTTATAAGTGAAAAGATACGATTCATCATTGTCGCCTAGATTCAACTACAATTTAATGTCGTGAAACCTTTTAACTTCTGACCCTCCCGTTAGATATATGTATGGGAAAGTTGCAGCACTATCGAAAGAGAATAGAGTGTTGGGCCACTGAATGTACATAGTAAGCAATTGTATTCAATAAATAAATAGCCACAGCCTCTTTTACATACTACGAAGGTATCTTTGTGTCGGGAGGCAAACCATGTTAGTGATGATAAACGACACTGGCGCTTGGCGCCACGATGCGTGAAAAAGTTGACATTGCAAGAAAATTGTAGTCCATGCATTGGTTACCTGGAGCTTGTGACATAACATGCAGCCCAGCACTCTGAGCAATAAGTGAACCACCAAGCCGTGTATATAACTAGCTTCGAAAGATCGATGCTAGGTAGAGTTTTGGAAACACTTTAATTGTATGTTCAACTAAGGAGTAAAATTCCCTGCCGGAATCTGATTCTAGATAGCTATAACCTGAGTGTCTTCAAGTCGATAGTGAAAAGGTTACTTTTAGACAACTGTACGCCATCGTCGACCACATCCGTTTACTATCAGGTGCGAGAGCTGTCAAACCCCTTGCAATAATAAAAAGTCACAAAATAAATATTTTTATTTCAGTACGTATGGGTTTACTGGTTTTGCTAAGTCACACCTAATCATTTTGTACGAGTCAACTCGCGGCTCGAAAGAATTCAAGTCTTGTAATTTTTACGCGATGAGAAACTGTTGACGCACTCAGAAAACAACCAACACCCTAATCAGATTAAAACGTAATTGGATCGCAATTATAATTATATTCTGTTTCACAAACGACATTTCCAACATATTTTATTAATTGCATTGAAATCGCCTCGTCAGCTCTCATTGTTTGCGAGAATAGATCATGATTAGTCGTGACGTGATGACGCCGACAATCGGACAGCTTACAAATTATATTTATTGTGTTAGCAATGTTGACAGTTGGATTAATTTGGGCTATATTTTTATTGTCCTTTTTATTTTTGTGGTGTTGAATTATTCACACTATTATAAATGCAAAAAGTGGAGCCTGTGCTGGATTTTAACTGGTAAACCAACAAATGATAAAATTGTGCCTGTTAAAACAAATATTTTGGAGCTTAAATCAAACCTCAAAATATCAAAGTTATATTTATTTTGCCTCTAAATCTAGATCTTGCTTACTTTCAAAGCATTGAAAACAAATAATTTCTAAGCCCTAGCTTGCGCTAGGCAAAGTCTTATCAAATGATTAGTTTTGCTCGGATAACTAAATCTCCTGCTGTATCCCCCACAGCTATCCCTGTAATCTCCCGACACAAGGTATTTTCCTTACCCCACCACACATTCCTCAGTGGCTGCTACAGCCAGGCTTTAAACAACCACTATTTAATTACGCGTAACGTGACATAGGGAACTCATTATACAATCTGAAATCCGCAGGGAAATTAATTAGGAAAGAAGTGGCTGGTTTTCTTGGTGGATCGCTTTCCTTGGTCAAATTGGTTTTGGGTTCGTATAGAACGATGGTTTTCTGTTTTTCCAATGTGGTGTATCACACACTACCTGCAGCTGCAATTTGAACCCAAATACAAATAACATTACTACAGATAACTATGGAAAAAAAATGCTTACTTTTGAAGGAACTTTATAATAGAATAGGTTTCTTGTGTAGGTAAGAAATCTATACTCGTTCAATGCATTTAAAACCGAGTTTAGTCATTATAATAATTGCGGATCGATTACTTAGTTTAAGCAGGTTAATGTTATCTTTTTGTATGCACGTGTTTCTGTGACAAATAAATCTATTTTTCTTTCTTTCTTTCTTTCTTACTTTTGGAGAAATAAAAGCATTGGATGGGTATCTAGTTTGTAACTGATGACGATGAACTTTGTGTAATTTATGTATGTTTTGTATTGTTCTCAAAGTAAGAGATAGTATGTCTTTATTGAGAATAAGGTTTATTTAAACCTAAACCTATGTTCAACTATTTTCAGCACCAATCATAAGACTCTGATTTTCCTCCCTCAAAATATTTCGGGCATGGAAAACATCTCGCCGTGGGTGTCCTAATATCTATCAATACAGTGCGACGCTACTACTAACGTGTCCCAACTGTTGATGTCACACTATTGCCGTCAAAGAAACCATAATTTATTTGAGGCACGCCTTATGAATAGTCCTGAATTTGAATGGTTTTATAAAAAGCTCGGCACGCCTGTTGTCCGGTCCTTACTCATCGCATATTCAATTTCTTGTAAAACCCCTCTCATTTATATACATGAAATTTTTTCTTGGTGTTCCAGTCAAATTCTTCACATTTAATTAAAATTCTGAAAACTTATATTTCTTGTTATAAAACTAGATTTATCATTTTACATTGTGACAGACGAGGGCATGAATAAAACTTTGAACTTACACTCGCGACAATGTAAGAAGTCCCCTTTGACGTTTCGTTTTCGTACTTGTAATAAAACATTATGCCTTGAGAATCAGTTTTAAGCAATGTAGATAAGTCGTCGATTAGAAACTCTCTAAGTATGTTTAATCGATGTCTCGAGAATCAGTTTATAAGAAACTATTTTTTTTTTCATCACTACACAAAGGATTTTTATAGCTGTCAAAACGGACTTCTTAGATTGTCGCGAGTCTAAGCAAAATTCTGTTTCTATAACATTTTAAAGTTAGTACTTATTATTTATTGCTATTTAAATTTTAGTGTGTTTTCTCTTTGCAAATTAATCAAATCATAGTTAAATCAAATTGTCCCAAAAACATCTTAGTAAGTACCTACCTAAAATTCGGGACATTATTAGAATTAAGGTTTTATATCAGTACCTACACAGACCTATTTATAAGAATACGGCACATTTTTAAAGGGCCTCGTGTATGGTCAAGATATAAATAAGACGGCATTTGTAGCAATTTCTATTTCCCATTTCTGTCGGCTGGATAAATTCCGTCCCTTTAGACCAAATTCTGGATTTCAGGACCAAAGATCGATGTTAAGCGATACATATTGCGTGGCTACGCTCGTAAAATTCAGATAACCCTTAGTACGTTAAATAAATAAATCCTGTTCGTGTAGTATTCCGGGAATATTGGATGTTGTAATAGATATCATGTGTTTTGATTAATTTTTGGGGCTTTATATGGTAGGTTCCTACAGATAATAATTCTTTTATAAATAATGTTATGTTATAAGAAAATGTTTACGGCCCCGCTTGTTTATTTCCCACTAAATAGAGCAGAATAGAAGTTAATCTAGATGTAATGATCTGCAATTGTTTCCTACTAATGTATGAAAGAGGATCGGGACATTATCGATTTTACTTATTAAAGTTTACATTGTTTTAAATTCAGGGACAGATGTTTTTTCTCATAAATTCTGAACAAAATTATTCGTAAACCTCCATAAATTAAATAAATGTTTTAAACGCTCTTCTAACAGATAATTTTAAACAATGAAAATATTGAGAATAATACCTACGGAAAAACTAACCAAAATATCGACAAATTAACCTCTAAGCGTAGTTTTTCATGTAGACGTAGCTCTATTCCATTTGCTAGTCGACCCTTTTCAGCAGACCGACAAACACGTACAAGCGCGATAAATAAAAATAACTTCAACCTTTAGACGTTAGATCAACGTAAGACCTTTACATTAATATTATTTATAAAGCATAGAATATTTTCATATTATTAGCATATTTAAATATTACTTTGACTCTCTTTACGAGTAAAGAATTCATGTTTTAAAAATGATATAATAATTATTCAAAATTAAATGTAAGATTTATGACGTCAGTAAAAATTATGATATGGAGGTAAATTGACATCATAATGTTCATAATAGTAAAAAAATCCGTTTAATGTATAAAATCAATAACTATGCTTTGTAAATTGGCTTAAAACCTTCTGTTTTTGTTTCCAAAGCCTCAATTCGGACATTCAAAACTACGAATTTCCAGAAAACACTTATCCTAAATAATATTATAAATGTGAAAGTGTGTTTTGTGTCTTACGCTTTCACGCTAAAACGGCTGAACGGATTGGGATGAAATTTGGCAGAAGGGTACCTTGGCTTGGAGAAGGACGTAGGCTACATTTATTCAACATAACACGCGGTCAAAGCCGTGGATGGAAGGTTAGTCTACTATAAATCAATAGTCAATAGTATGGACACGAAACGAATCGCAAGCGCGCCACTGGCGGCATCACGTGATCTACGATATCACGTGATCTACCCGCACCACAAGTGCGTTTCTACAGAGTCGTGATGTTTTAAGTCCACGGCGAGGAGGGCAGTCAGTGTCTGATCGCATCGCAGTTAAGACGTCGCGGAACTGTACTCGATTCGTTGTGCTGAGTTATTGTGACTTATTGTAGTTTGTGGCTATAGTGATAATTTGTGATTTTAATGAACACTGTGTATCCCACCCAGTGTGTTTTCATTGCACGAAACCCATCTTCTGCCCACATGATGCCGATGCCTTCTGATGATTTTAATGGAATAAATCCTGTCGATTCTCCGACATAACACACAAGCTTACAAAGAAGAAAATACTCACTAATAACAGTAAAGTTGACCCTCAGATTCCTGGTGGGCGAGTTCTTGAAGTCGACCCTGCAGCGGTAGACCCCTGCATCTGAAGACACGACGCTGTCCACAAACAGGACGGCTGGGTTCGCGGCCGCACGGAAATAGGCGCGCGTGCCGAAGCCCGAAGTTGAGGACCAGAGCTTCGGCTGCGAGGCTAAGCGGCCTCGGACGTCATAGCTGGAGGAACAAATAATATTGTGGTTATTTTACATTAATGAGAAAATAATTGTAAGGTAATTTACCCATTTTTAAGGTTCCGTAGTCAACAAGGAACCCTTATAGTTTCGCTATGTCCGTCTGTCCGCGGCTTAGCTCAGAGACTATTGGTACTAGAAAGCTGCAATTTGTATACGGGTATACGTATAAATCACGCCGACAAAGTGGTAAAAAAAACTCAGTGTCAAACAAGTCAAACATGTTCTATAAAGTCGAGGCAAGTTTTTCAATTACAATGTTAAGTTTGTATGATAAATTCATCCCAACCGGAACCCTTCCTTGCGCGTGGTTCGACACGCCGGTGGCCGATTTTTTTTAGGAGATTTTATATTTTGGCAAGACTGAAAACATTTTTTGGGTTAAGATGATCATCATAAAGTTATCATGTAAACTATAAGCCAAGGGGCTTATTTATAAACGTTGCTTAAAATAATTGGTTAAGCAGACGTTGATCATTACTTACCTAACAAGTAATAATTAACAACATAAACATAACATCACACGTGTATTCCCTAAAGGGTTAGGCAGAGGTGCACCTAAACCTTCCATTTCGCCAGTTGTGTTTAAGATCCATGTAATAGGGGGCGGTCCTATTGCCATCAACCGGGCACAAATCCAGACTCCAAGCTGCTAATGAGAAATTCTAGATGAAAAAACCCAATAACACTTTGCCCGACCCGGGAATCGAACCCAGGACCTCATGCTCAGCTTCGCGCTCCTCGCGCTTGCAACAACTAGACCAACGAAAAAACCGTAATATTTAACCCTTTGTTTAACCGTTCAACTTTTGACTTTTAATCGTCTTTTAACTTTAAGCAACGTTTATAAGATAAACTCAAGTTTTGTAACATTTTTCATAATTATGTTCCTTATAAAATCTAAAATTGAAAAGATAATTATTATGATTCGATTATTCCACCATACTAATTCATATCTGGCTGAATACAGCTAATTAATATCCGATGGATAGAGAGTAATGATCCGAGCGGATAGAACTGGTCCTTATTGCCATCTCCGGGTTAGTTAGGCGGAAAGTGGTACTTGAAACAGTATCGTCGTTAACTTCTTGGTCCACGGACGTTTAGCTAGAGTGGGTGTAAGATAATTATCGGCAAAATATCATCCTTACATAATTATTATAAAACAAAGTCGTCCTCAGTCCCAAAGCCTATCGTCCTATTCGCGATAAACCCAAAAACTACTGCACCGATTTTCAAGCTGTTTTCACCAATGGATAGAGTGGTTCTCGAGGAATGTTTTAGTATATAATAACCGACATCCACGCGGGCGAAGCCGCGGGCATCAGCTAGTTATTATTAAAATAATCTTTTTCATATGAAATTATAAGATCGTATATCTGCCTCGTTGGCCTAGTAGCTGCAAGTGCTCCTGCTGAGTATAAGGTCCTGGGTTCGCTTCTCGGCTCGGGCAAAGTGTTATTGGGTTTTTCCATCTGGAATTTTTCAGTGGCAGCCCAGAGCCTGGATATGTGCCCGGTTGATGGCAATAGGCTTGCCTCCTATTACATGGGACTTAACATAACTGGCAAAATGTGGGTGTACTATACAGTATGCAAGGTTAAACACCGTTGTCACTCAAACCATGGGTAGTTGACTTAAATATAAAAATAAATGACCCAGTAACAACAAATAAAAAACCTTATTTTCATTAAATGATCCGTCACTGTCCCGATACTCATGGATACGCGTTCGAGAGAGCTGCGAAACAGTTGACGGCCGGTCATGTAACGTCCCGCGCGCCCCGCCCGCCCCCGCCAACCGTTGGCCGCCGTGTTTAGACGCAAGTTCGTTGCCCTTGCGTGTAGGATGAAATATTCTTGTGGAAAAATGAAGATTTTCTTTAAAAAAAAAAGTTGTATTTTTCCAGTGATTTTACGTTCTATAAATGAAACCAAAACACTGGTTTCAAGGATAACAGTGTTTACACTAACAGCTTGTATAGTTACACCTCTGCCTTACCCTCTGGGGAATACAGGCGTGATGTTATGTTATGATGTGTATAAGATTGTATTTGTGTTTAATTCAACGCAACAACGCGTTTTGAAATCAATATTTTTTCCTTGTTTACTGCATTATTAATTTGAATTAATTAATGTTGAGTGGAGTTATAGACTTAATATTATGTTAAATTATGTGACTTAGGGCTGATGTTTCAAACGTATTATCATAATAATAATAACCGTAAAATAAAATTGACGTCTGACAGCTTTCGTTCGAAAAAAATTTACGGTAAGGATACAGTGCAGTTTTGTACAGAATATTCAAAAATATTCCATGAATAAAAATATCTTGTGTTGGAAAAATCATCAACTAAACAGTTTAAAAATAAAAAAGTTACTCGGTTAAAATTTAGTAGTAACTAAATGCTGCAGAAAGAATCAACTCTGAAGTAGTAAGAGACATATTAAAGCACAGAAAGTAGTTTTGCAAAAGCAACGCCCCAGAAAACTGCAATCCCTCTTTCCAACAAAACAAATACACTTGTAAACCCGATGTTTATCTGTATAAAACTAGTCGATAAAACGTCTAAGCCTTTTAGTCTTCACTGCAGTCTGTAGCGAACCTAAAGCAATCAATCTGCGTGCTTTTAGCATTCAATCGAGGAGAGAGCTGCGACCGGCAACCATAGTGTCGAACATAAGTTTAGCGGTGTCTGACATTCCGTACAATCACGAACAGAAAATATCTTACACTTATGCTAAATTCAAAAGGGATTTTCTTGTCAAATAAAGATTGCAACTTTGAGATAAAACCTATTCCATAATAGTATGGTTCCGACCGTACTACGTTCGTAACACTAAAATTTCAATCATATCTTTAGGAGTAAATCGTTTTTGAATCTTGCTTATGGGGAAAAACATGTCCTTAAGCTATAAGTCAAAAGTAACGCGGCCCATCACAAACTAGATAATAACGCTTTGTCGGGAGGTGTACGGACGCTATTGAAATACTAATGCCATTATTCTGGCTACTAATTGGTGATTTGATTTTGTAGCAAGTTACTTTCGAGTGTCGTTGTCGACGGACAGGATATCGTATTAATGCTCCAGACGGTACAAAGTCAAACAACAAACCATTTATTTCAAATAGGCACGTATACGGTTCTTTTAAACGTCGGAATTAACAAAAAAGTAGAATTGATTCTAGTCGCCCCTTCCAATGATAGTTTCGTATGGAGAAGAATGTGCAAGAAACTCCACCGTTACTCTTTCAAATGTTTAACAATATTTTAGTATGCATTAATAAGTTACATAACTTAAGTTAAGCTAGTTGTCTAACAAGAATTCAAGTGTCTGAAATCTCTTTCCCTTTCAGTCTGCTACTTTGTTGGTCTCCATTAAATATACAGTGCCTGTCTTATTGTGCTTTTTACGTGTTGCGACCTTTTCTTACCCGTTTGACATTTCATGATATTGAGTTTTTCTTTTCATTGCAGTGTTTGTTAAAAAATTCAGTTGTTTGACATTTTCAAGATCGTTAGGTGCGAGGGAACATGTTTATATTTGCATACAACTTTTTTGGAAATGTTATTAACATTGTGTTACGAGTTTGTATAAACGACTGTTACTTGCGAAGTTGTGACATTAATTAGAGCCAAGTGTGTGTAATATTGTCTTAGTTTGTTACGTGTTGAGAACTTCTCCTTGTCACTTCATATACTTATTTAATTAATTTGAACTTTAATGCTGTTTGAATTAATTATGCTTTTTTGGTGTTAGATATCTTTAAAACTTTGCCTAATTATTGAGCAGGGGCATGACGTGAATATTATTAAACCATTTCAGAATTAAACTATAACTAATATACTATACTTATATACACAAACCTAACAATATATATATATAAATAATTAAACACATTATAATTTATAATAATATTGAATTGCTTGAATTTCTGCTTAGGTCTCTTCCTCTCTCCTAATGTTGATGTGTCCGACAGGGTCCATATTAACCTTTTACTTGTTATACCATTTAAGTAAGAGTATTGAAGCTTCAATGATTAAAAAAATGCACAAATGTATCTTTTCCCAGACAGCATCGACTAGAATATTTATTCGAACCCTCGTTTTGATGTTCCATTTAATTTATTCGTATCACTACAGGTTGCGGGAGCCTCTACCTAGTTTCTGTTTTAAACCCGTGATCAGACATATAAAAATGCAATGTCGATATTTTATGTATCGAAATAAAACAAGAGCAATAGGTGTGACTGGCAAAACCTTCCGCTCTAGCGCCTCCGTTCGGATATTTTATTTAAATTTAGTTTAGCTCATAAAAAGAAACGAGCTTGAAAATATGGTTCGCCGAATAGTACCTACGGAAATAACCGGACCGGTTTAAGGCACTTACCAAATAACTAAGTACATTTTAACTTATTCTCTATCTGTTAAAAGCTTTGCAATAGGATTTTCTCCTTTATCGTGTGAGTGTTTAGAGACATGCAGAGAAAAAAAAAATTATGTTATAGTAAGCCGTATTTACTCTTCCATTTTTTTGACAAAATGTATCTTTGAAGATTTCCTCACGAAAAACCGATACCTACTCTATAGTCTCTGTCGCCTCTGAGGACCAATTTTTAGTGTACACAAAAGTGGTCCTTCGAGGCGAGAGGGTTTTAAACCCAGGCCGAAATAAATAAAGTCAGCCCATTATGATTGACACTGACAAGGATTTATTTTATCTACAATAATTCTTACATAAAATTGTATCAATACATAACTGAAATTAAGTGTACAATATGCACCTATTATGCTTTGTAGCTATAGGTTCATTGGTACGATAATTATTAAGGAACAAAGCTTGTGGACAATAAAATGAATATTTATCCGCGTATAGATACATCTTATTGAAGCTAACGGTACTTATCAACATGACACATACCTGTACAAAGGCTCTCCATCAGTCTCCTTGAACCAGAGCACCATGGAGACATGATCCTCGGCAGCAAGAGGCTGGATGTCACACGGTAGGGCAGCCTTCTTGCCCAGCACCCCTTGTGCGTGTGCTGTTGGTACTGAAACAAAGGAATGAATAATGTATTATTTATTTATTGCGATACAAGCTTCCCGAAGGGATTCCCCATTGGCAAAAGTTGCGTACTGCCTTACAAACGTTTAACCCCTTTAGGGGGTGAATATTTGCCTGCCAGGGTTGCGGGTTAGTCCGAAAGGGATACCGGGACCTTGGCAACAGGCAACTGAAGGAACACGGGTGGGTTTTAGTCAGTAAAAGTCTGACACGCCCGTCCGCTCCACCCAGAGCGGGAGAAGTCATTGGATGATTTCCCACACTCAAAAAAAAAAAAAAAAGGGGGTGAATATTCGAAAATAATTAATTAGTTCCACTTTTAATAATTATAGATACGTGTACAGATCTTGCTGTTTTGGCCGTGGGTTGTCTGTCAATGAACAATTATAAGATTTTTATTGAGACAGTCACAACAAAAAGTCTAAACTATAAAATCCACCTTCTACCATTTCCTTAAGCTGGGAAAAAGAAACTATATCTCGTTATTTTTTACCTAGCGGTAGAAAAATAGCCCTGTGATTAAAGTAATGTGACCCGGTAATGGATACATTATTCTCATGCCCATACTAATACGCGTGTAGGTAGATAATGCGTAGTTAGGTGCTTTACGGTTCCAACAAAGGTCAAAGAACAGCAAAAAATTAAATAAGATTAAGAAAAATGAGGGTAAAAATATAAAATACAAATGTATTTTCAATTCGTCTTGATTATTTATCATAAACTTAGTAACCTTCTACGACACATAATATAACATCTACATGTAAACTGATATTTAGCCGAGTTTAGTCACCTCAAGATAATTCGTAAAAAAATATCGGGACTCATTTTAGTTACCATCATAAAGTTTATTCGATATCAGCCAAATGCGTTCAGCCGTTTTACCGTGAAAGTGTAACAAACAAACGAACAAACTCGCTTTCGCATTCATAATATTACTAGCTGAAGCCCGCGGCTTCGCCCGCGTGGATGTCGGTCATTTTATATTAAAACCTTCCTCGAGAACCACTCTATCCATTGGTGAAAATAGCATGAAAATCGGTGCTGTAGTTTTTGATTTTATCGCGAACAGGACGACAGACAGACGCGGCGGAAGACTTTGTTTTATAATATGTAAGGATTAAGGATATAGTTATAGTTATATAGTCATGACGGCGCCACTGAGGCATGAGATCACAGTTTTTCTATGAAATTTCTTCTGATAGCCGCTCTATAGTATCTTATCTCTTGTTGTTCGCGCACTAGCTCTGCTCCGCGCCTCTAATGGATGCCCGGCTCAATATAACCCTTACTACATTATAATCCAATTAGTTGTAAGCATTATTTTTAATTGTAATTTACTTTAAACTAACCAAAAGTATCATTATACGTGTACAAAACCAAGATAGCATCTTTAAAAAGAGCTTAAACTTTTTACATCAAAACTTAGAACACTGTATTTTATTTAAAGTAAGTTGATGAACAAAATCTTATTATATCAGATAAAAGTAATTTTTAAGAACGGACGAATAACATTGCTTGTCTTTTTGATATCATTTTTAATCTCGAGACGGAGTTCATTTAATCCGCAATGTATTTAAGTCTCGTATAAGTATTTGAAACTTATTTGAAGGCAGGGACAGTAATTACGAAGCATAAAACGTCTGAAAAATACACTATGGCGAAACGATTGAAAGACCCTTCATAGGGCCAGACAAAGTGACATTCTATCAGCGATAAAGATGGTGGAAAAGGCGAAAATGTATGAACTGACATAAGCTATCGAAAAGCTTATGTCAATCCTGTTGAAAGTCGTTGTCTAGTAATACGAAACGCTTTGGAAACGATTGTCACTTGTCAAGACCCTCAGTTAATGTTAACACCATTGACTATCCCCGTCAGATTTTGTTTCTACCATTGGCATTGTACACCAAGAACCTACTATAATAACTGATGTCTAACATGGTCAACACTCTCAGTGAGCATTACTGATGATTAACGCTTATTTCTTCTTTTTAAGAGAAGCAACCTTTCACTTTAGGCACTAGTTTCGCCAATTCTCTTAAATTAAAACGCTCAAAGTATGAATCATCGTAAAATGTCACAAACTGACTATTCATAAATGATCTGCGTGTAATTTATATCTATCTATACATATAATAAATCTGTAGACGAGCCGTTTCTGTACAATGAAAAAAAAAAAAAAAAAATTGGTTGGTTGTTCAAGAATAACCAACAGATTCCATTTCTACCATTTTTGGAATTTTTGTCTGTTTGTCTGTTTGTCTGTCTGTCTGTTTGTATGTTGTTTAGTTTGATTGTTCCACTATCACGTAAAAAGTACGAAATCAATATGGTTAACTTTTATACTCAAATATTGTGTGTAACTCGATGTTTCAATTAGTTTTTGTTTCATCGCAATCGCTTCAAAATATCAAAAGATATATGAATTTAAAGTGTTCAAGAAGGAATTTTCATTACGTAATGTACATCCACGTAACGACATCTATTGACGCGAAATGATACTTACTTCTTGATTACTAGGTTTGTGAGATCGTGTGTTGTTATATGACCGTCATTTTCTTTGCGCGGAAACTTAACGCGATACATTGTGTATTTGTGTATAGAATATAACTCTAAAGTTAGATTAATTAAAATTTTCCAGAAGCGTTGTTTATTTATTAGTTTAGTATTAGTGCGATAGGTGGCGCTACCTATCTTTCAAATCTTGATAATCATGAAAGAATAGTGACAAATGTTAATTTCTTAAAAAATATAGGTATTTATTCTTTAATTTTTCACTTTTCTACATAGTTTATTTAGCTTACAGAGTGTTCGAACGTTTTCCCATATATTTTGACAGTATCATTTCGTGCTCGATAGATGGCGTTGTTCGTTTAATGTCATTTTCTGAATCGCGGTGTTAAGACTCTCCGTCGAAGAATGACTTTCGCCCAGATATTGCAAATAATTTTTAGTATAGGTATCTTTGTTTTTGACTTCTTTAGTGTCGATATAAATAAATAATAAATTGTTGGTTGGGTTGGGTTGTCATTCGTTGAAAGTATTGATCTTAGAGATGGGTTGTAACAGGTGAAACACGATATCTGTGATCACTGTGACTGTGACAAAAAATAACAGATCCAAATATCTGTTATTAAATCACAGCCTGTGATTTTTGATAAATACTACGTATCTCAATCGAATATCATCTTTATTTCTTTTGATTTAAAGTCGAAAATCGTATCTATCTGTTATAAAATCACAGCCTGTGATTTTTGTACAGACGATAAATACGTATTGACTCAATTGAATATCTTCTTTATTTCTTTTCGTTAAAGTCGAAAATCGTATCCGAAGTTTTAACAGTAACAGTCTTGAGGATCTGTGATTTTAAGTAACAGATATTTTTTATCGTTAGGAGCAATTGCTATCTGCTATTTTATAATATCTGTGATTTCTATTTGTGATGATAAATACGCCTCACTCCTAATTGATCTGATTGGTTTTGATTTGGTATTTTGGTTGGTTTCGTTCATTAGGTTTAAATTAAGAAGTCAAGAAACGAGTCGTTACAGATCGATTCAAACTTAATGGCGGCTCGGAAGTTAGCTTTTAACTGCGCAGTACCCCACCCCTCACCCCCGCTGTCACATGAAATTGTTACTGCGCAGCGACTCGCCTCATGTTCCGAGCCGCCATTAAGTTTGAATCGAACTGTATTATACTTCGTAATTTGTTCGTATGATTCGTGACCATCGCTCATTCGATTCGATCGTTGTTGGCATGTGTAAGGCCTCGGCCTCGAATCTTGGGGGCAGCGGGGCGGCGGCGGCGGCGGCGGCGCGGGAGCGGGGCGGGCATCAAAGACCCGTTCTCGAAACTAGCGGGCAGATCGCGCGTCACTATAGCCGCGTAGTGTTGTGTTCACGATTTTTTCGTCGAGATATTTGTTTTTATTCGCGAAAGAAATGGCTGAACAATTGCGGCAACATCTTTTTGATTCAAATTTATTCCTAACGCTCAAATTATTGTGGGCAACAACACTGCAATGCAGACGCGCGGGCGGTCACCGCTTGAATGGAGTGCACCGCTCGCTGCCCGCCGCCTCGCCGCTGCCGCGCCACTGTTTTCGAGAACCGGTCCATTTGATTTTACGCATAAGATCCTGCTGCGCCCGCGCCGCCGCCGCCGCCGCCGCCGCCCCGCTGCCCGCAAGGTTCGAGGCAGAGGCCTTATGGTTGATTCGATTTGTTCGACTATCGGACAGCAATAAATACACAAATATTGGCACATGTTTCTGGGGAAAGTCAACAATATACATAGATAAATACGGTTCCCGAAAAAGAAGATGCCACACACTATCCAGTAGAGTTCTTAGAATCCCTTAACACACCCGGTCTTTCAGCACACAAAATTTGTTTAAAAGTCGGAGTGCCAATAATTCTTCTCAGAAATTTAAGTCCTCCCAAACTTTGCAACGGCACTCGGCTCATAGTCACCAATCACCAACAAAACGTCATCGAAGCCGAAATCTTAACAGGTTGCGGCGCCGGTGATGTTGTTTTTATTCCAAGAATTCCTCTCATTCCCAATAATTTCCCGTTTAGTTTTAAGCGTGTGCAATTCCCCGTCAGCCTGTGTTACGCCATGACCATTAACAAAGCTCAGGGCCAGACATTATCCGTTGCGGGGGTGGATCTTAGTATTGGTTGCTTTTCCCACGGCCAACTTTATGTAGCTCTTTCGCGTGTGAGCAACCCTAGCAACTTTTTTGTGTACGCTCCAGGTGGTTCCACCGCTAATATTTTATAAAGAGAAGCATTTTCTTAAATAAAAACACAAGTTTTTTGGCAGTTTCTTACTAGGAAAAATCACCAGGCCTGGTCGAAAGATTCCCCCTTTTTAAATGAAGGTACAACTTCTCTAAGCGACATATTATTGTTTTCCGACATCCATGCGAACGAAGTCGCGGGCACAGCTAGTTACGCAATAATTCACCTGTTTGTTGAGTTTTTTCTTATGGAGATTCGTAAAATGGTCCACAAATTATGAATAGATTTTGTGTCAAATTAGAGAAATTGCTAACGATAGCTGGGAATTCAGGAAATGAATTGCTTTTTTAGAGGAATTGCTAATGTGGCCGTTTTAGGCCACCAGGCCACGCACAATGGTCCACTTTAAGGACTGAGTGCAGAAACCAAATCCCTAACATAGATAGATAGGCTCCCAGGTAATGTTTATGCAGTCGCGTTTTTGTTTTTATAAGTAAATATTATAATAATCGATCATCAACTTTTAAAAATTACTTCTTACTTATAATAATTGCAACATAAACAACAGTCTGTAAAATAAAAAGTCGTCTGTTTCGGCTCAGCGCAGCCGTGCCTGACGCTCAGTCGCGCGCGACATGTCTCACGGTGTCTCGTATCACGTGTCGTGTCGTGTCGCCATGAGAACGGGCTACATTCACCCGATCCAGTTACACTGGACACTAGTTTTAATTAAATGTTTTTTAAAACCTTTGTGGCTGTTTTTTTTGAGGCTCTTTACTTCTGTTTAATTTCTCGTCTGTTTGATTTAATGAAAAGCTGGATCCTGCGATACTTATAATGAATTTCTGTTTTCCCGTATTTAAAAGGTGTTAAAGTTATTATTTTGTTATTGGAAACAGGTAACGTTATCAGCTATTCTCTTATAATAATGTTTTAAACGAACTTATTCTTGAAACTATTCAAATAAAATTGTATTCACTCTCGAATGTAATAAAAGGCCTATTAACTATTTTATAATTGAAATAAACCACTTCTATTTATTTCAACTAATTCCTTTAGTTTTAAATTGATTTAGTTAGTTTCTAGTTTGCCAGTAATATAATAATGTTCTTCAAAACGCAGACGAAATAACAAACTTTTGGTATAAAAAATATCATCATTATTTAACATTCATCATGTGACTAACCTTTTCCCAACTATGTTGGGGTAGGCTTTCAGTCTAACCGGACGCAGCTGAATACCATTATTTTACATGGAGCGACTGCCTATCTGACCTCCACAACCCAGTAACTGGGTAATACGATACCCCTTAGTAAGTCTGGTTGTCAGACTTTCGGGCTTCTGACAACCCGTAAGGACTGTCAAAGATCCACGTTTGACAGCCGGGATCAACGGCTTAACGTGCTTTCTGAGACACGGAGGAGTCTCGGTATGTAAAGATGGTCACCCAACATGATGGTTTAACGTTATTTAACATAGCTAACCTATAATATGTTTTTTATCATGTAATGTTATAGATATAGTGTGAGGTATGTTACTTTATGGTATGTTGCTGATTATAGGGCTCCCAGTGACATCACCATCACATGCAAAGAAGAAATTGCCATTGTCATTTGGATGTATGTGGTCTTAAGCAAAACATAATCAGCCCAAGTAAGCGCCAGACGGTTCGATCGATCAGGTTAAACCTACGCTTACCGCGGTCAGTCCGGGATGGGTGACCATGTTAAAATACCGACACCTCTCCGTGCCTCGGATAGCACGTTAAGAAGTTGGTACTGGCTTTCATTCTTGGATCTTTGACAGTCGTTACGGGTCGTCTGAAGCCTGAAAGACTGACAACCAGTCTTACCAAGAGGTATCGTGTTACACAGTAACTGTATTGTGGAAGTCAGGTACACAGTCGCTACATGTAAAATACTGTTATTCGGCTGAATCCGGTTACACCAGAAGCCGATCTAGTTGGGAAAAGGAGTCCCAAAAGATTGATTTGAACGTTCCCTTTGCTGGGCAACGCGGGCGCAGTGCGAGGCACAAGGTCATAGTTTGCAGAAAAACTCTTATTAATTTATTATTAGGTACTTCCTAGTTCCCTTGTAAAACACGCACGTGATGTGGTAGCCCAGTTTTTCTTCGTTACTACCAGACTGTGTAAAATTCTAAAACGCTGCACTTTCGTCTACAATTACGTTACAACTCAACTTTAATGCAATTTTCATGTAAACTCTGCATTTAGCAATCTATTTAAATGTTACAATGTAGCAGTAGAACGAGTACATTGTTACATTTATAAATTGTTAGTTTTGTACCTACATAACTATTAAAAAACGGCCAAGTACGTGTTGGACTACACACAATGAAGGGTTCCGTAGTTGGAATGAATTTATCCCAAGAACAAACTTAACATTGTAGTTGATAAGTTTGTACGCTTAATATTGAGTGATATCATTTTATTTTAAGGCCACAGACTCCTTATAGGTTTTCCTATGATATTTATGTATAGAACTATTCTCTGTATTTACGGAGATAAGGAGGGAATGGTAAATCATCAATTTTTACCCGAATACGGCGAAGCAAAAAGGAGGGTTATGATTTTGACCGGTATGTATGTATGTTCATTTGTTCCCTCATATCTTCTAAACTTTTCATCATAATTTGACAAATGAAGTATTGTTGAAAGGGTCTTGATCGTCGGCTGGTTATAGGTTATGCGACGTCACATTAAATTGAATATGGCGGCCTCTAAAAATATAAAGTCATGAACTAAAAAAAAAGTTTTTTTTAATCATGCCGTGTTGGATATCAAATTAACGAATACGGAACCCTAAAAACTAAGACTTTTTTTTTTTTAACTACATAAAGTAATAGTTTCTTTACAATCTGCCGTTGTGGTGCCAATACCAACCATAGACTTCAAACACAAACACTAGAGTATTAATTAGAGCCGAGTGCTGCTTAGCACTTAGTAATACAATATAATTGCGAAGCACTTCCTAGAATTTGGAGGCCGCCCCTAGTGTTCTAGCCTCTGGTGACTAATGAAACAGACAGCATATAATATAATATACAAACACGAAAGGCTTTTGACATAATTTATCAGACAGGATATTTACACTACATGTAGGTATTTTGTTATTATATTATCTTAAATCTATAGATTTACAGGTTGCACTAATGCGATAGTTAAGTACCTACACCATCATAAAAACCTAGGTACATCATTTATTTTCAAGTTATAAAATACAAGCTGTTGTCTGCGACTTCGTCTGCTATCCAGGATAAAAAGTAGCCTATGATCTTCTCCAGGGTATGGTCTATCCATGAGCTAAATCCAAATCTGTCCAGCCGTTTTAGCGTAAAAGCGTAACAAACAAATAAACAAACTTTCGCATTTCTAATATTATACTAACTTTTTCCCGCGGCTTCACCCGCGTGGATGTCGGCTATCGTCTCACGGCAATGTACTACCGGGATACTTAAGAAATGCTGGGTTTCCTATACAAACTTTCATCCCCTATATCGCCCCTTATAGGATTATTTTTAAACAAAAAGTAGTCTATGTCCTTCCCCAGGATGCCATCTATCTCCTATCCAAATTTTGTCGAAATCCGTTCAGTGGTTTAAGCGTAAAAAGGTAACATATAGACAGACAGAGTTACTTTCGAATTTATAATATTAGTATGGATAGTTAGTATACTAGTATAAACTCGGTGTATAAACTGAATTCACAATGAATTAAACAAACCTACCTGTTGGCGACGAACAATAAACTAGTTTGTAAGACACGCTGATTATCTAATTAAGAAGTACTGATTAAATAAATAACTTATTTTCATATTAGAAACTAGTAATAAGAATTATTGTACCTGATTAGCATAATAGGGCTATCTTTATTTCCCTTATTTTGTAAACACATAAGAGCAAGCACCTTGTACTCATACATATAAACAGCTGACTAGCTTTAAGAAACGTGATAATAAACATATTTTCCTTATTAGAAAAATATTCATGTACCAAACTTACCTAGGGCTACCTTTATTTCCTCTTACACATACCATACAAGCGCATAAGGGCTGATATAAAGTAAATAAACACTTTACATAACCGAGAAATCTAACTAGATTCCAAACAGACAAGTCGCAACCTGTTCTAAAAACCGTTAGACATCTACATCACACCACACCATATCCTAGGCACACTAATACAGATAATAGACTCGCCCAGAGGAGCAAGTCTCAACTTGCAACACTCACACATACAAAACATCTACGAGAGTTTACAAAACACAACCATAAGAAATGGCCTCGCCCGGGAGCAGGTTGCAACTTGTCCACAAGAACAACTTACGCTTGACCGAAATATCGAAACCTAGGCAGCTACTATTGGTCTAAACGACTAAAATAAAATTGACCTATCTCAGACCCACACACAACTTGCGCTATGGTAGAATAATACTTAAGCTCTACGATCAAAATCTTAGTTAGTTTTAAGTTGTTTATGTTTTTTGCCTTTATTATGTAATAGTTATAAGTGCGCGGCTCAAGTGATTATACAGTATTTCCTATTTTATGTGGTGTTTCTATGTAAATCCCCAACACTACCTAAAGAACTTATTACTCTGCTGCCATACCGACATGGTTATTCTAAGCACCCACGACCTTGTAAAATTACTTTCTGTATTAAAACTACATAAAATGAATTGATTCCCCGATTTTTACCTTCCACTCCATAAATAAGTACATACTAAAGTCTGGCTTCAAAATATCTTTCTCAGAATACGACCCTCAATATCCATAAAATAGCTCATTAATTATTAATCTAATAAAGAGAAGGGGTGATAAATCAACACAATTAACAAGCCTTGCCTTTTCACTTGACTGTAAATAGATTTCTTTTTACGCGATATTATTTCGATTTCGACAACCAATCTTAACGGACGAATTGAAACAAACATTTGTAGCTGGATTTCCTTATTTACCGAAGATAGTTACCGAAGAGAAGTTTCAGAGAAGTCGAGGAAAAGAATATTAGGGACAATAAAAATAATCTTCCATTAATATGGTAAATATACTCTTTATGCCTCCACTCTCTGTTCATTCGTCTTTATGCCTATAAAGACGAATGAACAGAGAGTCTCGGTAAAAAGTAGATATTTATTTTACTCTTCAAGACAAATATTTATGCATTTCTTCGGCCTTCTTATTTGAATTATCATCTCGTAAAAAAAGCTAGTTACCTATAACGTTTTTGGGTTCTGAATTAATTATTAATTTTCTTTCACTACCAATTTGAGGGAAATAAAAGAAACATGACATCTATAACTTATACGAACGGAATTGCGGATGACAGCCCTCATTTGTATTTGTCATTTTAGTGCTCTATAAAAATATGATTTGGCGAAAACATTGTGTGCCAAATAAAAAGAGATATTTTAATATCGAAGATGAAGATTATGAAGAAGTTAAAGGACTGTTTGATACAATTTTGGCAGACAGCCAGCGCCACATAGACGACAAGGCACTTAATATTGTTGCCATACATGGCTTAATTGCTTGCTAACCGGGTTTAAACTTGGTCGTGCAGGATATAAACGAATTAAGACGACGCTATCCTCCGTGACTTGTGAAGTTTAAAAAGTAAAAGAAACGGACAAGTTTTTGCTCAACAGCGACTAAACAGTTAATTTCTTTTCCGGAAACTTAAATACTTTATTATGAACTAGTTTCTGCTTATCTGGAATTTATTATGTGACAAAAATACGGATATATTCCGGTGCCAAGTGCAGCTTTAAGGCTTTGGCAAGAAATGCTGGTGAAATTATAATGCGTAATTAAACTAGTGATGATAATGAGAGGATGCTCAATGTCGTGTTACTGATACAATTTCTTATGAGGAAGTCATAAATGTTCTAAAAGTCACTGCAAATGTAAAGACGTAGAGAGGCAGTTTGAAAGTAGCCAGTGATGAAAGAAAGATGTATAATTTATAGCCCATTGTTAATACCTACATGATGGTACGAAGAAATAAAGAACAAGTTCACAGAATAGAATCAAGGATAGAATAAGAAGAAAAATCTACAGCTTTGATAAAAAAAGAAGACCACAATGAAGATGGATGAACGCTATGAATAATGACGTCTCATAAAAATACGACCCCAATTAAATTCACGGACAGAAAGAAGATAATACAGACACTATGACACATTGAAAAACAACCAAAAACCAAAGCATAACGTAGGAACATAGATCTCGGAGCAGACAGTCATAACAAATGACTATCGCGGCTGGCGGCGTCGCTAGATGTATTGGCCTAATAATCGAACTTGGCACGTGTATGGGTAATCTCTGTGTTATATTAGTCCTTACAGGTGAAGGATTATAGCAAATACTGTGATAGTAGTGCCGTAGATAAACGTTTCAATGCCTTTTATCCTGTTTGTTGACACTATACAACTAAGAGTTTTTTTTCCTTCAAATCTCTTCAGAATGCGAACGGTAGTGAGAAATGAAACCGCCATCTTACTTTAAAAACAAGTCAGTTCTTTTAAATCTCTGAGTAGGTATAGTGAGGACACTACAATAAGGTTTGTAGTGAAATTAGCTTATCAACAATTTAGCATTTTCTGGCTGATGCTTTTTTTTTTTTGAGTGTTGTCAATCATCCAATGACCTCTCCCGCTCTGGACGAAGCGGAAGGGCGTGTCAGACTTTTACTGACTAAAACCCACCCGTGTTCCTTCCGTTGCCTGTTGCCATAAGGTCCTAGTATCCCTTTCGGACTAACCCGCAACCCTGGTTTGACTTGTTCAATCAATAAACTTGGTCTTTTATAGACTACTTTTGAATTTACATTTTGTTGTATTACTACTGACCTACATATATTTCATTCTCATTCTTTTATTTATAGCCCTCGAACTCCCCTTGCAACAACACGAATCCGGAGCAAATCTTGCATCAAAATCTTTTCCATATTGTATAAAGGATAAACTGAGTCGGTTTTATTAGATAGACTTGGCCAGAGGGACAAAGGTATCTCAGTATCTTTCAACTGTGCCAAGAAACTCTCCAATACCTCCGATACAAAAGCGGAGACCAAGATCTCCCAAGGGGGATCCTGAGAGATGCTGAGTTATCCTACTTTGGCCGACGGAGTGCCGTAAGCACTCGACGTCTAGTAACGATGCAGGCAAGTTAACTGGACGGAGATGGCTGCATTAACAAAGTGAGCCGCGTTAGATTCAAATATGATACACAAGATGTGACACTGGTGTAGTGGTTTTGTTTCGTAAATGGCTTCAATGTTATTTGTGACTAAAAGTGAAAACTAAAAACTTTTTACAAAAAAAAAACAAAAAACAACTTTAATTTCGGAAGTCGGTGTCAATAAGCTACGATAGTGTGGAATGATAACGATGGTATTATGTGTTAAGAACATCACCTAGTTGTAGGTAAAGTTGTGTCTTGTTTGTCGTGCCTTTAAGTTATAGCGGTGCTACTCAAATTATAGTCGTCAGTACAACATAGTCTTAGATTTACATTTTGCATTGTGAACTTGTGATTGATTTTCATTCTCAGAAAATCCGGCCTGTCGAAAGCAAGCAATATCAAAATCAAACTATGCAATAATTGAATTAACATAATTATCCATCTGCGCTAACCACATCGATCGCCTCAACGTCAAAGATTATCAAGTTCATAACTCCTTCGAGCGAAACAAAGGTGATTATAGCTCGAAGTAATGCCTTGAAACCTCAAACCTACAGCTAAACCACTGTAACAATGAAGGAGAGGGTTTCAGAACTTTAAACACCCTTCAAACGCAGTTTATTGATTCGTGGGTATATCGATTTTCTTGTCTATTAATTAGTCAAAACACCGGCGAACTGAGACTAGTGAGACTTAACACCGTTGAGCTGGCGATAACATGCTTGTGACACACGCGCTGACAGGTTGGTTAGCGAGTTTTATAAAGTTGGGAGTCAAGAGGAAAAAGAAATTTCTTGGAACTTATTATAACTTTTGTTGGCTTGGATTTATTGTAACTGGTATATTCTTCTTATGTTTAATGTTGTATTATGTACTCGTCTTCCTATTTTATCCTTATTCCAACACTATACAACTCACGTCTGACATGGTAAAATAAATAAAAAATAATATTTTTTGTCAACTGGCCTTTGTGTTTAAAAAATTAAAACCAGCTTTTCCAAAACCCACATTTCTACATCAGCACCAAACGGACAAACATGACACTTTTACCACAATACGAACGCAAATTGTCACCCTACATGCACGTCACACACAACCGACACAACTTCCAAAGACGCCACAAATGAGGGTAGGCCATACTTCTTACTTCCCCGCTCTGCTAGCCATCGTTCATTCCCGTGTGTGATCCCGTCAGCTACCCACGTGTGTCGTAAATAAACAATACTACTTGGTTCTGTTCGGAACTCGTCGTGCAATTCCGTCGGTGGTCGGATGGAAACTCACGACTACCGTCCATCTTTACGTAATGATGAACGACGGTGATGTGAATGGGAGTTGGTTTTAGTAAAGGAGTTAGTTTTGAGAACGTTTCTTATTGGTCGTAAACGGGGTTGTTGAAGGCTGAGTCTTGTGTTGAACGATGTAATTTTTCTAGGAAATAGGGTCTTCCCATACAAACGCTCTCATCTGTTTTCTCTCTGGTTTATGACCTTAGAGCAATGATTTTTTACAGTAAAATAAATATCAACTAGTTCTATGCCTCTATGTTTTCCGTTTTGATGATACATTATCTGTAGAAGCACTAGAACCCTCGGAAAATGCTCAAAATTGCCTATTTAGACCGCTGTCATCAGAGGCCTATTGTACAAATTTGACAACTATTCATGAAAAAAGAAAAACATAGGGCACAGTAAATAAACTTCTTATTCAATTTATAAAATGTCTCCGCTTAGGCGCACCTTGTGTTGCTCCGCATCGGTGTCACTGCGGCGAAGCTGTCGACAGTCTCGGGCACCATGGCCTGTTCTGCTACAGGAGTGCAGGCCGCATAGCACGGCACGCCAGCATCAACGATATTATTCGTCGAGCCCTTGTCACCGCCGGCGTACCAGCGGTATTAGAACCAAACGGCTTGGTACGTGACGATGGGAAGAGACCAGATGGCATGACGTTGCTGCCTTGGAAGGTAGGTTGGCCTCTGGTGTGGGACGCAACGTGTGTCGACACCCTTGCGCCATCCCATGTTCCTAGCACGGCGGGCTGTGCTGGCGCCGCTGCTGCGGCTGCTGAGACCCTCAAGCGGCGCAAATACTGTAACCTTGTGGGCAACTACAGTTTTGAGCCGTTTGGGGTCGAAACGCTCGGGTCATGGGGCCCGAGTGCGCGTCTCCTTTTTAAGGAAATTTCTCACCGACTGGTCGATACTTCACGTGACCAGAGGGCTGGCTTGTTCTTTGGCCAAAGAATTAGCATTGCCATTCAACGTGGCAATGCTGCCAGTCTTCTGGGCACGTTTCCGGATGACAGCGATGCGGACGAATACTTCGACGCCTGACGCCCCTTTGTTTTTATATCTATTAGTAAGTCCTTTTAGTTTTAGTTTTTTTTTTTTTTGTTAATAATGAATTCAACTTGTACATAATTATTATTAAAGATAAAATAGATCATGAATTTATAAAATATCTTTCAAATTGGTCTAATATTGGAGGAGGAAATAGACGAGAGCCGAACCTCGAATTTTCACTTTTTGTATGGAGAAAATACCGACCCTATCATCTCTTCAGTGTGCAAATGTGTTGGTGAAGTTTTTAATAGGCTGTTATCCAGCGTTATGAAGCTGTGAGAGAGTCTTATTTCTCATGATCTAATGAGAATTGCTAAAATTAATTATTTTCTATGTACAGAGTTTCTTAGGAAACCCAACTACTTTTTTAAACCTTACCAGTTACATTATTATTGTGTTTTAATGACCTTGATCTTCATACCCAGCGAAATGTGGGTGTACTAAAAGGAACACTACTCTACCTATCCCTTCGGGATTTACAGGCGTGATGTTATGTTATGTTATTTTTTCAATATAATACTACTTCATTATTTCCCCAGGGCGACTTTTATGGGTACTGCGTAAATATTCATCTCTCTTCAACGTGTTGCTATCTCAAACTTAAATGTTTAACATAGCAGGAACCACCCTAAAGACCTATTTCGCGTGGCATTACGAAATTCCCGTTATCAGCCGAATTTCTAATTACGACTTGAAGAGAGAAAACGCGGATCTCTATTACCTGTTTCTTGTTAGCCTCTTCGTAGAAACATAATGTACACAAACATCACAAACAACCAGCATTTCTGTCTTGCCATTCTTAGAACCAAGATCGGTAACTTAAAACTCCAACAACAGTATTTTGTAGAATGTTGCGGTAGTATTAAGTTATTCCATTATTCTTTAGAGTTAATGATCTAGGACCAAATTAATTATAATTAAAGATAGCTTGAAATAAATAACGATTTAAAAACACTTCCATGAATTTCCTCTCACACTCACGATCGACGGTGGATCTCAATAAAAATGGATCGATTTACGGACGGTTGAAAGACAGTTGAAAGTCACCTGAGAGACTTTCAACCGTCTTTCAAATGTTTTTTTTATCAAAACATTATACACGTTAAGTTTCAAACCGTCTTACAAATGAAGGTACTACTTATATCAGTACTAGCGACCCGTCCCTGCTCGCACGGGTGCAATCTATTGATGTGGCGATATGAAAGGAGAATGCCATATTGTCGTACCAACAAAGGAGCTAGAGTGTCACAACCAAATGTAGTTCATAAAATTACTCCTATTTTTTAAATCAGATATACGATTTTGTTATGAAAACGATTCCCGGCTTTCGGACACCAAAAATAAAAGTCTTTTTTTACTTTTGTGGTACGTATTTTCCGCTTATGTCACTGACATTGCACTTCATTTCCGAATGTTGCTACTATGTTAAAAATATAGGTACCTACATGTCAACGAACATTAAAAAATGAAGAAGATAATTGTACCAATTTGCCATTTTATATTAGGATACAATATATTTTTATGTGTGTCAAAAAACATCTTTAGGTCACGCGTTACATCGTAATAATTTATTATTATTTTTTTGGAATACATTGCAAATACATGCATTTAATGAAAAGAGGACCTATTCAAAAAAGTAAAATGTCATTTGTACTGTGACGTATTGCAATAATTATTCTGTGGCGCCGTCATGGATGACGTTACTTTCAATATTGGTTTCATCTGAACTATTTGAATAATAATTTGTAATACTTATTAACAAAAACGGGGGCTCAGGTGCGTTTTCATAACGTAGTCTTTGTGTGATAATCCTTAGCGATGCCCTCAACTAGAGTAAGACATCGGCCAGCAAGTCAGCGTCGCCGACGTATCCTAAACCGTTCACTAGTATTGTTAGAACAATTTAGAATATCTTACATAGAAAATATATCCGTGGATATGATCGTGTTTTAACATCATAGATTGTACCGACGCGACGCCTGTAAGTATTACCTCACCTAGTAGAAGCATGTATATTATAGTTAGCTTCTAAAGTACCTACCTACTTCCGGGACTATTTATTCAATTTAAGGATTAAAAAACAGTTTTTATGTTTTCAGATCAATCCTGGTAGTTCCTATTCATAATGTTACAAATGTTTCGCATTGATACAAGAAAAACTCCCTGAGATTCCGAACTGATACCTGAACTAACACTTGGTCACAATGTGGAGTGATGTGTGCTTTGGATGTGGACAGTCCATGCTACGTGTTGCAACAGTTGCAAGGCGTTCCCGAGTGCTACCCAATTGTCCTACCTATTGTTTTATTTGTATATTTCTTTTCTGTCCTGGTAGCGGTCGAGGTCAAATACGTTATGTAAATATGAATATATCGTAACTGCGTTTTTCATTTTTGATATAAGTGCCTTATTAGGTACTAACAAAATTATCACCTTATTATTATTTACTAACATGTGAAGTTCGAGAAGTGGGTGTACTATATAGTAAATTCAACTCTGCCTAATACTTTTGGGAAAACAGGCCTGCTGTTATGTTAAGATTTCAAGATATTAGGAATCAGTAAACACAGTACTAAATTGATTACTTATTCAGACTACCAGCTGCACATACTATGAGTACCTACCAACATGATTATTGATATCCATTATCATTATATATAAAACCTGACACCAAGAATTATTATTGACTATCAGTGATGTATTGTATAATCATCCATCAGGAAACAAGCGCCAAATCAAGAATAAAAAGCAACCGATATTAGGTACCGCTTCATTTGTCATCAACTTCACCATTTCGAGCCTGTCACTTTCTCGAACTTAACCTCAAAATATGAAGTAGATAAATGGTTAATAAATACGAATTGCGGGAAACCATGTAAAAAAAATTTAACAATGTAAGAAGAACATTTAATTCTCCTCTAAATACTAGGTTTGGTTGTGACAGGCGGACTTTTCGCTTGGTACAGGGTGCCCTACATTCCTGGTCATTCTCCTTTGTGTGCCTGTTAACTTAGATAGATCTGAGTTAAATATTAATTAATTATCCACACATTTAAGTATATCCGGAGTCAATACTCTATGATACTAATATGATGGTAAGAACCGAATCAAAATCCTTTGTTTAGTATAATACGAAGTAAGCAAAAATTGACGTTAATCAATATAATAATATCGTTTGAGATGTCAGCCATCTAAAATCAAATTCAATAAGCCTACATGGGCACTTATGAAACGTCAGAAGCTAGGTGCACGGTTCCAATTGGTCGTTTCCTATGGAGAAGAGCCGGCAAGAAACTCCACGGTAACTCTTTTAAAAATGCTTTTACAATATTTTCACAATATTTTCAAATTAGTGTTAATAGGTATGGGAGGACAGTGTAAGTTATTCAACAAGTACCAGGTACTTAACAAAATAGAAAATCTACATTACATCTGAGTCTGAGTCACATTGGAGTAATATCACCCTTGCAGTCTGAGCACATGGTAGGTACTACAGCTCTATAAACACTAATCCGTGTTCACACGCGGTCCAACGTAGGGGCTATCGCATCCGGAGGGAGTTACCCGAATTAGATTATGGAAATTAGTTTAGTTCGATGGTCTGCATCCACCTGAATCTTGATTGACAACAACACGAAATTTAGCAATTTGTACATTATTGTAACGTTGATGATAGGCGTGTATACAATGAAGCGAGTTTGACAGCGAGATACAGTATAACATAACAAATTGTTATGGCTTATTCTATATAAGCTATTTTAAATTTAAAAGCGCAAGATGCCTGAGTAAAGGTTGCTTTCTGCTCAAGGGACCAGTTAGTAGATTTATGCTGATAAATGGAAATAAGCATATAAGCGTTATGCAATATTTTTTCACACATCGTATAAACTTCAGGATTAGTTTGGGCACTGGGGCTTATTAATTTTCCTACAAAGACATTTCATATTTTTTGAAAAACAGTTTCTAAATTATGTCCCTCTTGCAAACAACATAGTCGACTCAAAATCACCTGCCAACGTTCAGAGACGGCGACCGATGAGATTAGGAAATCCTTAAAGCGAGGTTTGTCGTAAACCCCAAGACAGATCCAGTTGGCGTTACAATGTGAGACACTCTGCCTCACCAGAGAGACATGAGATGGTAATGCTAATAAGGCTGTGTGCAAACTGAGTCTAGACAGGGTTCTGCGAAATCAATGAATTAGCAACAAAACTTGATCGTAATAAAAACGTACTATAAACCTATTAGGTATATTATTGACAAGGCAAAACTGCTTTGTTTATAGCGCTCTGCCTAAGTCAAGATAAATTCATGTGTACCTACATATAGTAGTAGGTACTTTGAGCATTAGACGAATTAAAACAGGAAAATAAAATATAAAGAAGCTTCCAGGAGCTATACGTAGTACGTCCAGCATACATATCTTGTTGACGGCCTAATACTATATTGACAAAATAATGAGCAATTCTTAAGGGAGCTGCGCTAAGGTAGCCCGCTAAATTCAAATTTTCTTACGTTCTTTTTTTTTAATTTAGCTTTCGCCTTAAATAGTTCTTGCGGATAAGGACAAAACGAAAATTACCATACTTATCAGAACTATAAGCTAATGCTGTATTTTTTGTGGGTTCTAGGCAGAGGATTGTTTACCTCTTATTGTTCTACTCTCAGTAGGTACTTCCGTATAAAAGTACCGACTGAGAATTCCATAACAAGAAACAATAGCACTTGTTTAATCTGAAAATTGACCACTAAAAGTGTCAGAGATAATTATCCTCCGCGTTATAATAATATACTTACATACGTTTTTTTAATAAAAATATTCAAAACATGTAAAAAATATGTATTTAAAAAGAAATAAAGAGAAAAATAAATATACATACGATATACATAGACGATACATCGTAATAAGAATTGATATTGTGTGTGCCTTTGATTTGGCGCGATTCGAATTGACGGTATTCCCAGGCGATTGGAATACGATACTGGAATAACAGTCTAATGTTGATTAGGGCTGTCTTTGATTCTTCCGACAATAGAAACCAGAATTATAAAGAGACATAATGAAGAATTAGCTTTAAAAAAATATGCTACTTTGTATGCCATGGATAAAAGTGCCTATAAAAATAAAATTTACATAAGCATGCAAATTAGATTGTTGTAGATTTTTGTGAAAAAGGTTTTTTATCGTTGCGACATTATCATGTGAGCATGATAACATAACATCGGAAATCCAAAAAATAAACATGATTATTTAATTGACAGAAATGTCGTTACTGTAGATTCTTACTCAAACTCAAAACTAATAACAAGTATTTTTGAATTGTCAAGGAGTCGGTCAGGTAGAAAGATGAAGCTACTTGCCCATTCCAAAGAACAGGTTCATATGGCGATTGAATGGGCAAGAAAGTCCACGGACACTCAATCAAAATATTGGTGATTAATTTGTTTACAAAGGCACGAAACTAAGGTATTTTATAACGCCAATGTCTTTTGTGTTCAAATCTATTTAAGGCCGTTAGCACACGAGTCAATCAATCAACTACTACGCCACTCATACCATCACTAGATCAAGTGACAAATCAAGAACAAAAAATAAAAATTGTCACTACAAGAAACGTTACCCCGATGTCGATGACGCTACTCAATCGTAACCAGCCATGTGTTAAGGCTCTTACATACTGGCGCGATTAGCCACGCGACGTGAATTTTAACAAAACAATTTCTGAGAAACCTTCACGGCGTATGCGGCGGCGCGGCGTCGCGTCGGGCGGCGAATCGCGCCAGTATGTAAGAGCCTTTAGTAAGCTGCGTCGTCGAGTTCTGGAGTGAAGATCGTATTTCGGCAAGCATAGTGTAGGACCCCAGCTAGTTGGACCAACGACCTTAGAAATGTGGCTGGGACAGACTGGATGCAGAAGGTGGAGGACAGGGCGTTGTGGCGTAGTCTGAGAGTGTTCAGCACTGGACTGATGCGAGAGGCTGAGTTTATTGATTGAAGTCACGTCATTTACGGACCACCATTGAAATACTAGTGCTGTAACATTCTGGCTACTCATGAGTGATTTGATTTTGTAACATATTACTTTTGAGTAGCATTGTGGACGATGGGCCTTACTCTTTTGAACGAAATGGACAAATTTGAACTTACTTTTGTTCGTAAATTCGCTCAAGTTATCAGCCAGACAAGTGGTTTCGGTGTCATTTGTTAGAAACAAGAATTCAAACACATTTTCTAATTTATGGTTGGACAGGGACACATTCAAAACAAAGAGATCCCTTGAGTCTATGTACGGAGCAAAAATATCTACAATTTAAGAAGAATATAAATTGAATCGTGTTATGTGGTTTACATGATACTGTATGAACAAAATTGACATTTTACAAACTCGTTTTATAAATGGACTATTACACGACTATTACCCACTTGAGGATGACCAGCCTTGATACCTAATAATTCTAGTCGGGATACTGACCGCCTTGTAACTGTGTCAGTTTATTTTTGTAACGAATTGAATTCCATATTGTTTACATTATAATGATTTACATACTTGATTTACTTAGTAAGCACTTAGCAACAGCTGCCACAAATCAACAAGAATGGACATTGTTAGGTAGATATTACATATAATAAAATAGTAAAGAAGTCAAAACTGTACATTGAAATTATTTATTTGAAAAAACAAACACCCATCATCATCATTTGTCTGGATGTAGGTATGTCCTATTGGCGCAAAAACGGCTTAACGGATTTTGATGAAATTTGGCACACATATTATAGTTGGATTAACACATAGTGTACTTTTAATCCCGGTAGTATAGTTCCAGTTCTCGTGGGATATTTTCCGATGTCCATGCGGGTGTAGTTGCTGGAAAAAGATAGTACCTACGGTATAATCATCGATACATCTGAATTACAGAAATCTATTTACAGCTCGATACTTACGAGTATGTCTCTAAGCGACCTACACTGATAGAAATTGCAAAAAAGAAATTACCACCCTCGTTTCAGCTTATTTAAAAAAAAAAATATTTGTGCTTAAAACTATGTTAGTTCACACATAGAGGAATACAATACAAAGAACGTACAGTGATACCTGTCCGCTATCACACTCAGGATGCTGTTGCTACTCACACGCACTCTGTGCAGCTGCAGTGACGCACGCACAGATGGTTTCGCAGCAATCTTACGCAAGAAAGTGCGTAAGATTGCCGCGAAACCATCTGTGATCATGATCCTGCTGAGGCTCCCTCCGTTTTGCAGCGCGTCCGCCATGTTCATGGAGGCACGCACAGATGGTTTCGCACTTTCTTGCGTAAGATTGCCGCGCAGCCTCAGCAGGATCATGAATGCGTTATTGTATTGGACCCGCAGAGGATTCACAGCCTTTGCTTATTTATCCTGTCCACAGGCTGCTGGAGTAAAACATCTGACCGAATCCTGCGTCTGACTGAAACCTGCGGGCCAGCATATTATCTCTGATACTCGTATATTTATTTCATTATTAATTTCATTAATTCATTATAGGTATTCATTGTTTTTATTTTAAAACTAACAATCAAACCAGTTTTTCAGCCTCGTGGATTTAAAACCAAAGATAAACATTATAAGTTCAAGATTTTCATTAAATAAAAGGTTCTATACAAAATTAAGATACTGTTTTTCTTTCTAACTAAAGTTCAGCAAAGACAAGATTCCGTTGTAACAAAAACTCTGTTAGTAATATCCTAATGAATATGCTGATTTAGTCATGGAAGCACATTATACTGTTCTAGTTGTTTATCTAGGAGCACTACTAGGTATAGAATTCCTAGGAATCTTTTGAAGTTAGTAGGTACATCTAACATTCTTGAGAAACACTGGGCCTTTGTGGTAGGGACAGCTGGTAATACCAGCTTAGCTTGTTGTGCATTGTTGTTGTTTGTTGTCCATTGCTAAACATTTCCTTGCATCTTGCATCTAGTTTTAATGTACGGTCAGGGAAACAGGGTTGTTTAGCATATTGACTACCAGCTTAAATTATTGCCCGAACCTACCAACCTAGAGCTCTACAGGCTCATTTGCCGCAGGCGATATGTGTGATATTTTTTAAATACAATTTTTATCCTAACTACTTAATATTATAAATGCAAAAGTGGTTTTGTTTGTTTGCTACGCTGTAACGCTTAAACGAAAAAATTTGGTTGAAATTTGGCGCAAGGGTAGACCTGGAATATGACATAGGATACTTTTTATCCCGATATTCTAACGGGATCGAGACTTATGCGGATGAAACCGCGGGGCGCAGATAGTTAATAATGGTTTATGTTTAGATAGTAATTGCCAAAAGAACTTTGTACCACTGAATATTAAATTCCAACTGTCATTCTTTGACAGTTGTATGTGAATTATTTTCCCTGACTAACGTAATAAAGTTTTCTGCACAGAAAATCTGTTTATCTATTCCTAGAGGTAAAAGTAACCGAGGAAATAGTAGGTCAATAAAGATAATATTATGAAAAGATATTACTCCTAGTAATAAATAAAATAAATAAATAGTATTTTATTGCAGGCAAAATATCCGTATACAAAAAAAACAGTAAAAACATCAAAAAATTAAACATGAAGGTATTTAAATAAGGAATACTTGACTGCAAAATAAATAACAATACACTACAAATAAAAGTCTGGCATTTTCTAACAACTATTCATTTTGCCATGGAACTTGCCCTGCCTTTCAATACAGACAGAAAAGGTCATAGATCAAGTCCAACAAAAAATAGTAACATGTTCCAAATTCGCCGAAAACAACTTCCATTTCAAAGCCTAGAATTGAAAAGAAAACAGTCGAACGATCATTTGATTTCCAATATCACTCCAGTAGTAATATTTTTCTATAGTAATATATTGAAGAGAAAATATTTGTATTTTCTTTTGTTATGAATAAACGCAAAAAATTACTGGATCGATTTTTAAATATTCATTCAACAGGTATGCTTAATATTAACACTGCGTAGCATAGGGTATGATAAAATAATAATATAAACACTTAGACTTTGACTTTCACGCCGCTAGCGGAACCTAGTATAGTATCAAAATCAATCTGCCTAGCCTTTTCCCAACTATGTTGGGGTCGGCTTCCAGTATAACCGGATGCAGCTGAATACCATACCAGTATAGTATACCTACTGGAACCTAGTATAGTATACTAGCTGTAATAAGAAAATACGAAAATAACTATCCTTCTGTTTGTTTATTACCTCATCACCACTAAACCACTGAACCGATCGTAAGGAGACATAAATAAGGCTGGCGAAGGACATATGTTACTTTTCATCCTGAATATTCATGATTACTACAAAAAAACTACTCGCAAACGAAATCGAGGGCAATCTTTATATTTCAATAAACCTAATATTTTACAAACTCCACTTTCAAGAGACATGTAATTGTAACCAATAACAATACAGGTATCAACTGTCGGGCTTAAGCCGGCTACGGTCTTGGCAAACACCGGATACCGACTGGCAAGTGCCGGCAATACGAACCGAGCCAGATTGTTTACGATTGGCCATGTCGGAGGAATAATCTCGCGGTTCGCCGCGTCGGACCAAATTGTCAGCTCTACGGCCGAAGGTGTGATCAATTGCGAAGGAAAGGTTTAAGGATTGACTTTGCTAAACACCCTGTAGACTACGCTAAATTTAATACTAAAGCCTCTTGACCAAGAGACTCTAATTTCATTTAAGAAGCTGAACTATCTAACTGGTTAGTGGGCAAAGCTACAAGATTGTGTCTACGCTAGATAGTTAATTAATCCTTGAGAAATTTACTTTGTCTAGGATATGGTGCTAGTGAAATTAATGCATTCCGAAGCCGTAAGGTGGACCCGGCGGTTCCACTGTCTTAAGTATTTTTATCTGCTGACCTTTGAACGATATTGTAATAAAAATACGATCATAAAATTTTTGACATGCGCACTAAAAGGTGTACATACGCATTAGGAGTGATAATGGCGAACTCATCACTTAAAATATTATGCACTTATTAGCCTTTATCTATAGGTATAAGAATAAAGCTGAAGAATTTGTTTGCGTTTTTTATCTCTGGAACGACCAGGATTTGAAAAATTCTTTTTGCATTTGAAAGCACAATTCTAGAGGAAGTTTATAGGTAAAGATCACACTACGGCCTTTAAGAGCCGAGCAAGAAGTCAGAAAGAACGTTAAGCGAAAATAAAGTTATTGCGCGTGCGAGCGATGGGATGCGACGCGGTGGGGTTAGGGCCAAAGTATCACGTGGAAGAAATCATGGGCAGAAGCTAGTATGTAATAAAATCAAAGATGGCATAACTTTTTAAACTTATCGTAGCATAAAAAGTATCCAACCTTATTTCAATAACTTTCATCTAGGTCAGTCCACCGATAAAACCATTTTAAACAAATAATTTCTAAGTCGGTAACTTTTAAAAGTTGTGTCTCGTCTGAATCGATTTGTTTTGCCCGCCTGCCCGTTGAAAGTCCGTTTGTGAAAGGAATTTCTATAATTCAACCCTCAGAGCCTTACAAACTTGTTTGATTGCTCATGTCTTTGGCAACATTCGGAGGGTTAAGAGCTGTAGTGTGTATGGCTCGAAACTAATTGAATAGCTCGTGTTTCTCGAAATGCTTTTTAAAGTCCACATTCTCTTGAAAGTTGGATTTAGATTAGTAGACTGCGGTAAATTGCATGTGGATTATTTTTTTTGAAAATAAACATTGAATTCTTTAAAATGTATGATTATATTAATTTAAACTGGTATTTCGTTCATTTTTGTCTATAGCACTATTAATCATAGTTTAAAATAGGTATATATGCAACTACTAATTAATAGGGCTCAAATCTATTATACTATAAGAAACAATAAAGATATTTGCATTTTCCATGCTGTATCTTTCAGAATTTCTGACACTGGCGATATTGGCTGTCTTCAGTAGTAACCTCTACCAATATTGGTTGAAAAATCTTACCAGTCTTCATCTTTTTATCGTGTCGACGGCAAAAATAATAGGAAAAAAGTTTGGCCCAAAACTTAGCAACGCGAATACCGTTCGCCGACGCAGCCATAGAATCTCACGTGTGCAGGTAACTGGGCATGCAATTTAAGATGGGAGGTGAGCCGTTGTCTGTGGAGAGATGCCGCTTACACACCAGAGATCAGAGGGCCTAGACAAAGTGACATTCTATCAGCTATAACGATGATGGAAAAGGCAAAAATATATAGGACTGACATTAAGCTATTGCAAAGTCTAGGCCCTCTGAGCCGTCCATAAACCCACACTTGTGGAGGTTGTCCTTGCTGCGGTCCACTTGGGTACCAAGTCTATTCAGTAATATTAAACAACAACAACTTCCAAAAAAACTCGTTACTCATCTAATCCACCATGTTTACAAGCAACCACTCACAGCCTCTCAAGAGAATTCAGACAATACTCAATCAGACAGCTCAACCAGCATTGATTGTTCCATCAAAACATCGTGATGGCTACTGTTGCTAATCAGTTATAAAAATAAACACAACAGAAGCCATTTCTTTTAGACCTCACCTGTCATTACTTTAGTCCTCACCTGTCATTTGTTTGGTCCTCAGCTGTCATGTGACAATGTTCACGACGTCAAAGGGCCTGATGGAGACGGCAATCTTTTGTGAGCCATGTCAACAAATATTTCGTTATGACGAACCGGAATAGGAATAACGGGAAAAAATGTTATTCATAGTATTGGGGCGACCATTCTTGTGAGTAAATACATTACACACACATACTATAGAATCTATACATACATACATTTTACATACATGCATTACACATAATACACTACACACAAACATACATTTTAATACACATTTTAATTATTATATTTTAATGTGATTATCTTCCGCAATAGTTCTGAAGTAAACCCCACTTCAGAACTATTACAGAAATTGTTTTACTATCGGGAAATTCTTGTTTGTAGCGATGTGAGTTTTGGTCTGAGACAGATTGCTTTTAGTAAGAATATTGTCTCGCTATTGGGATATTTTATTTAGATAGACAACGCACAAAAAGGAAATTAAAATCAACATGAAAATGAATTGTTATTGTATAAACTTTTAAGATCCTCAAACCGTATAATTGGACTTTATGTTAAAAAGCAATATTAGAAATGAATAAGGGAGTGAAAAAGTATGCGTGTGTCAAATGTTTACATTATTGTTAAAACTGACTTTACCAAAACCTCAATGCAATTTAGGGACTTTACAGACACAACCATTTTCGTTTCGACTGATGCAGAAATAAGAAATAATAGTCTAGTTCAAAGCCACAGGCCTGCAGAGTTTATTTTTCTTCGAAATCATTTCGATACAAAATAACATAAATCGGCTTTGACGTTTTCAAAGAAACAAGACTTATTATTTTGATTGACTGCTAATCATTTTTTACTCGTAAAACGTCAGAGTTTTGAGCCTTTGATACTTGAAGACTCCATTTTATTTTTTTACTTTATTACGTCGTCAAAATCACTTATTAGCTGGTCCCTGAATACTTATTTTATATATTAAATGAGGTCTGTTGCCGACCGCTAAGGCGGATGCTACATTGGGGCGGAGCGGAAAGAAAGAAAAAAAAAACATATTTTAAACAATCGCTGCTCGTCGAAGTAACAAGTTAAGGCTAGCACAGATTAGGGCGGGTCACGCCGCAACGCATCGAATTGCAAGTATAGGGCCGCACTGCGTTTGGCTTCTAAAGTCACAATTTATGAATTTACACAGATCCGCTCCGCTATGCTCGGCCTCGCTCCTCTCCGCTCCGCTCCACCCTATAACATCACTCAAACGCTTGACATTTTCGCTTCGATCTCGGGGCAAATATTTGATTAGGTTTTTCTTCTTCTTCATGCGGCTTATACAAACTAATATGACGGATATAAATCGCGTCGGTCCCTATATCCGGACGCGAATAACTTTGCTTACGAATAGTAAGTAGTATGGTAATGCAGCTGTTCCAATTCTACTTACTTCAGGATATCAGCTGGTAACAGATGCACGAGTCGTAGTTTAAACGGTTCGTAATTTATAGAACTAAGGAAAATGTTTGTGGTTCATGGAATACAAAGGGCTTTAATTATTTTATTAGCCATACGACGGAGCAAAGAAACTTCGTTTTTGGATTTATCGTGGCCCTGTTTACAAAGGCTGTTAGTTTAAATGTTGCAAAAGCAGTCTTGCCGTCTACACATTTATTATGATAGACAGCGCAATTGCATGACTTCATTTTGACCTATTTAGGTACATAGCTGCTCTGTTCTAGGATAAGGTATCAGCTGTTGGAAACAATAATTATGTGCTCCGTCTTAAACTCATTTAGGAATAATAAGCGAACCCACACTTTATCAACAATTTGTACATGAAATTATAAAATGATTTATACAAGACACACAAGACACGCGTTGGTTTAAACAAGCGCGCTTTTAAACCAACATCTAAGGCAAATACCACCTTTCAAGCTAGCCTATTATCACTTTCATAGCAAAATACCTAAGTATGTACCAGTGTAGGTATTTTGCTAGTTAAGGGGATGTGAGCCAGCGCAACCGCAACTAGCCGCCACAAACTACGAATGATTTGCAAAGCAACTGCAACGTATATAGATACGTGTTATGCAGGTTTACAGGTGCGTACGATACCGTACACTCCTTCAAACCACGTAGTGTATTACTGAATTAATTTGTGCTGCGGAATTGGCTTGAGGTGACGAGATATCGGTGTGATACTAGTTACTCTGGTGCCTTGTATTTGGAGCGCTGTAGGTTGTAATTCTCTCTGTTCTGTTGAATACGTACGACTTAGGTTAGGTACTGTCGACATAATAAATAGGTATGTAAATGTAAAAATATTTCGATGCTAACTTTTAGTCTATAGTTGTATGCTCAGCACAAGGTTCTCGTACAACGTTTGCAACGTTTTAAGAATATATAAACATGTAGGTCTTATGAAAAATATGTTTTGCGTTTTAGTTTCGTTAAATTCGTGAATGCACCAGGTCCAAGGCTCATGTCCATACGATCCAGTGACCAGATTGTTTGAAATTTTGCTTTGGTGGGTTTTGACAAAAGCTTAACTATTCGCAACCCGTTTCATTGACGCATGCTGCAATGCGTGGTAGCTGAAGTGAAAAGATTTCAAGTTTTGTCCTCATAGTTGTATACCTACTACACTTTTCATCTATCTCTACTTTTATTTACCTACAGGTGTAAACTAGCACCATTTTTTAAATAAAATTATTATTTATTAAAAATTAAATATAATTTATAAATTCTTTCTAGCAAGATTTTTACTATATGTCAAGCCATTTATATAGAAACAAAGGCGACCATAATTTGATACTCTATCCGATGCGTACCTATCTTGTATAGGACACTAACCTAGCTATGTACCTGACACGCGACTTGATGTGGGGTCGCCGTCATGATAAATAGGTAGCACAGGTACTCATTTATCAGATAAAATGTCTTCCCGATAAGTAAACAACTCACTGGGCGAATATTTTGAATACTAGTTAACGAAAAAAATATTATAGGTATCTTTTCTTTAGTCAAAATATTACTAAACTATAGGTACCTTAATTTAATCATATTTTTGTACGAGGTCCTGGGTTCGATTCCCAAGTCTGGCAATCTGTTATTGGGTTTTTCTATCTCTATTGAATGTCTCAGCAGCAGACCGTAGTCTGGTTTTACGCACGGGACATAGGTACACCTCTGTCTTACCCTTTGGGGAATACAGGCGTGATGTTATGTTATGCCATTCATCGGAATGCCATTCAACGGAATCGTATTACTAAGCCTACATCCGTCCGTCTGTCTGTGCGGGCTGTATCTCATGAACCGTAATAATAAGGTTAGGTTGTAATTTTCCAGATTGTGTATTTTTATTGCACCTGTAACAATAAGAATGAAATATAGTACAAATTATAGGGGAATCCACTATATTTTTTAACTTTATTTCATTTTTATTATATCCATACACGAAACGTGTTTTATTTGGCGTTTTTGCTAAATATCATACGGTGGTACGGAACCCTTCGTGTGCGAGTCGGACTCGTACTTTGTAGGTTTTTAATTCGAATACAATCTTATCTACCTATCGTACAAATCGAATAAATAACAGATGGTGGACTGAAATCTAACCATCACAAACAGGGTAAGAGATACAAGATACTGAAGAAAACCATTTAACAATTTAGGCGTTCTGTCTAGGAGAGCTGTTAATCAGTAGTCTATATGCATCAAGCATTTTGAACCAATTTAACTGCCTACAGATAGCCTTTTTATAATTCCAATTTTAATTCCGTTTATAATCCCAATTTTAATTCCGTTTATAATCCCAATTTTAATTCCTTTTTTAAACAGGAAATACAACACCAAAAAATAATGATAAAATCCGAAAACCCCGAAAACACAGTAGTGGTGGAACATTCTCTGTACTTTATTTTGATCCCAAAAACTAAAAATTCTTTCCCAAAATAAATAACCCACGAATTCAACCATCAAACATCCACAGAGCGTCCTGCCAAAGGGCCTAAAATGGGTTTGAATCGATTCCCAATACCGTTCACTATAATGAAATAGAGAGTGTGTGTTGGTTCGTTAACCCTCATTCTTCGTAGACGGCTGCTTAACGTCACCCGCGCCGCGGCCAAAGAGTCGCCCGAAAAACAAATAGTCGATCGCAACCAACTGTAGTTATAAGAAACTCGGTACAAAGTTGTTTAAACAAATGCTCGGGGATGTGTGGTGTGAGTGAAAGAATGGAGCGGTGCACCGGAAATAACAACTATCAAAACAGTTTCCAAATAATAGTAAAATGATTGAGTACGCGTTGCCGTTTATTAAATTCAAAATTGTAGTCTTTAAATTAATGTACTTAAAGTTTAATGGTAGGTACTTTACACACTCTTAACAATGCTGCGTAGCAGCGGAAATTGCTATAAAGTTAGTGTTCCCTTTGACAAACTCCACAAGAAACTGTAATTAGGTAGGTACCTACAACTTACTTGGAAGTTTTCCTCTTAAATATCACTTGGTTCAAGCCCTCTAAGCCTTAGGCTAGTTTCAAGACCACAAATGTAGTACAAATTTAATTACGAAATTCTGTGAACGCCAAATATTACAAAGTATTTATTATTCTATTCATTTGAGGTACGAACGAATTAATTAACTAATTTGAATTAATATTTAAATGTGTACAAATACAATCCCTGTAATTAGATACATTAGGTACATTTAATTTAATTACATTTTCGAACAAGAAAGTTCTAGTAAATCATAAATATTTAACTTATCTCTTAGGTACTTGTAGCTCAAACCAAATTGAAAAGTTCATTTCAAATAAAATTTCATTGTTTTCAATGAGTATTTCTCCAAATTAAGTACATTGTCATCTGTTAACTCGCTTCCGCGTCCTCACCCGCTGGCGCTCATGCCGCACGCGGCGTCATAAACCTTTGTTTACATAAGTGACCCCCAGCGCCGCGGGAATACATTACCGGACTTGTGAATGGACAATTTCAATGTTGATATTGACATTAAAATAATTATGTTTACATTCACCGACGATTTCTTCCAATTTTCGGTAAGCAGTCATGTTTGTATGGCGTAATATTAGATGTATCGCTGTCGGAGCGTCGATGTATATTATGTGCAAATCATTTGGATTGAATTGTATATTCCTTTTACTCTTTTGTTTATATTTGTTTCGTATATTTGTATTTTACATTGGGTGTTCTGTTACATTTGTTCGTAATTGGTATCAGGATAAACATTAATTACGAGACCTCAATGTTTATTTCGATCTTTATTATTTTTTGTGTTTCCATTTTGTTAATTATAATTTTCCTTTCTTCTGAAATTGCGGCGGTATCATGAATGATAACAAGAAAGAAATACGCGCAACTGAAACTTCGCCTCGTGATAAACAAAACAAAATTTAAATCAACACAAATTTTATTAGGAACTTAAAGAAATCCGTGCTGAGGAAAATCAGCGGCGCACCTTTAAGTTCCCAACATCGATCCTTACAAAATGTTACGCAAAAACAATTTATTCTGGAGAGGATCCCTTTGGAGCGGCTTATCGGGAGGTACTTCATTTGTTGGTGAGATTTGAAGTCCGCTATCAAGATAGGGTTGTTAAAGCCCTAGCTGGCTGTGTAAAGTGGCCGTGAAGCTGGTGCGACACAGACATCAAATGATATCTTATCAATTGTAATTTTAAACAGATTAGTTCGTATATTATGCTCTGAGCTTTTCGGCGAACACGGAGGATAAGTTTCAGACTTTAGATCTCAAAGGAGAAGTCCCAAAAAAACCCAGAATCGATTAAAAAACTTATGTGTACGTTAATATGCATGGTAGATATCAAATGTGAAATGTGTATTTTTATACATATATTATTATACTGCTAATCAACTTTATTTATACGATGAAAACAAAACATAGGGATCATTTAAAATAAAAAGTAATTTCATATTTGTTATTTATTTATTTATTTTATTTTAAGGCACCAAGTCCCAATATACAAATTATTACGAACTAATTAAAATTACAATTAAAATAAATACATTTCATTACCATTCCTTCATTCATTGACATTCAAATAAAATAAGTTACATTACAATTCATTGGGTCATTCATACATTAAAATTCAAAATTGGTTGAAATTAAAGTTCAAAATTCCATTATCCGTTATCCAAAATTAATACCTTTTACCCCACATACGTAATTTTTTATCAACTGTGGGTTTTGCCCATACTTTATTGGGCATTTTAGCTCATGAATGCTTCCGTTTCAAGTTATTAGAATTTCTGAATGTCACGCTCATTTAATATTTAATTGACTTTTTCTTTCTATCTGTATACCTACTACAATCTAGACTTTGTACCTTATTAACGTAAGTTACTGTACTGTACAAGACAAAGAAAGAGAATAATAATCCACAGGCTGAAACTGTATACCCTAAATGTACCCTAATTCCCTAACGACCTATCAAACAATATCCTTCAAACACAAAACCGAAAACTTTATATCCAGAGCTTTTATTGGCCTACGAATATAAAACACAGTTTCTTATGTTGTTACCATAATGACATTGCTAGCTACAGTTTTGTGTTTATTTCCGACATTACAACTCATCCAAGGAGCATTTTAGTTACCACCGATAAAATTTGAGCGCGTCCTAAAGTTAACTATCATGTGACTTGCCAAACTATGATCAAATGTGACTTAGACACTATTAAATCCACTGTTACTGGTATAAACAGGGGAATTGTCGGTAGTTTTGGACCTCTAACCGCTAGCCAGAGAAGCTATTGAGGACCTAATTGTTCAATTAAGCCAATCGACTATTTCACTATTTGGGACGTCTTAATTATGAACCAATTTGAAAGTAATTAGGCATCAAACGGGTATGGAATTAGTAAATTAACTTCGGCTCGAGGAACCTTCGAATTATAGTGTAATTAAGTTTCATGTGAGAATTGAACTGTTAACAAGTTGATGAGGTCTCGATATTACGTACATTTCATGTTTGAAGACAAGAAGTTTCGAAGAACTTGTCAGACAAAAAAAATGAGACAGCAAGATTCTGTTTTTTTAATTTTAAGTGGGAATCTTCCTGTCTGACAGAGAAAAAACAGCCTAGATTATTAAGAAAAAAACCTAGTATGTTTATCCCTTATAATACAAATTGTAAGCTATCTCTTACAACAAGCATTCCTTCCACAGATGTGTGTAGATTTAAAACTAGAGTGAATGTAACCTACTCGTATCAGCTTGCGAGCTCATCGCACAAACGGAATTAAGTAAACCATTCCGCTCAGCTGCAGATAAATTACGTACAGCATCTGACACCCACACGTATTTTTTTTTTTTCAGAAAAACTAGTTTTTGACTATGTCTGATTTCTTTGAATAATAATAAAAAAAACATTTATTTCAGGCATATTAGAAAATGTCTTACAACACCAATTAGGTACATTATGTCGAAATCAATCCAAGTTATTCCTTTATTAATAATATATACAATAATATTATTAATAAAAGTAGGTTTTCGCGTCGTCTCTCTGTGGCCGCATTGTTCTTCCAAACAACAACGTAAGGAATTTTGAAGTGGTTTTCATTTCACCATCATTTAGAAAATTATTCAGAAAGATTTATAGGTAGCTGTATTACATTAATTAAACTTAAATATAATAAAGAAATCCCTGTATTGTCAAGTCATAAAACCGTGCGAAGAAGGGGCGGATCGTTAGTATAAAATAAATGGTAACACTCATAAATTGGGGGAACATTTTACTTTGAGACTGCGGCCTGCGACAGCCTGCAAAATGGCGGGCGTGAGCTATGCAGGAACTGCAGAGCAGGTGAAAGGGTTCACCGCTTGCTGAAACGCCTCGGTGCAGCTGTATCCAAAACTCAGAGTGTGTAACGAATATTAAAATTTGTTATAACCAAACCCGCTCCGCTCTTATATCGCCCGGGCTGCTACATCTCGTATGACACATGGCATATTATCCTATTTCATCATGAGCTGTAGGTACTTACAAAATTTAACAAGCCAACATAATGGTGACATTCCGTTTATTAAGGAAGAGACGCCAAACCTGTTCATTACACGCACTTAGTACAGCTAACAAAAAAGTACGACACGATTAGATGCGGAAAAGCTAACGAAAAGACTATGAATTGCGGGGATAAAGACTGTGCCATTAGTGGGAAGGACTTAAAATTTAATCAATTTTCTTAGTCTTGGATGTAAGTACATAACTGCACTGGGAAAGTATTTAAAGCACACAGCATTGCTGTGTAATCGTGAGCTTATGTATACTTATGCCCGAGTTACGGATGCAATGCAATTACATACAGAAGGCATATTTAAATTACTATAGGTAAAGGCAGTTTCTAACATTTAAGATTAAAAGTGGTATAAAAATTGAAACAATCTGTTAACATCAAAGTAGTACCAACTTTCTATTCATCGAACACAAGGAAAATTACAATTCCCTTAGATACTATAAAACCCGATTTTCATTTACTGAATCACTTACAATAAACTTTTGGTCTGGATGTAAAGCTGGTTCCCGATTTTATACTAAGACCCCACGCTGAGTTAAGTAGTTTAAATTCATTGGATTTGGTCCATCCTTTAATTTTTATGCATAAGATTATCAAAATATTTTAGCACCAAAATTTTATCGTAAAATATTATTTATCTCGTTATTTGTGTATATGCCGCAGTAACATAGTTGAAGTCGTGATATAGTTAAATCCCTAGGGATATAGCTATAAACCGTAATATAGTTATATTATGAAAGCGGTTCATAAGTCAAAATCAAAATCAAAATCAAAATATTTTATTTCACATAAACCTACATGAGCACTTATGAAACGTCAGAAGCTAGGTGCACGGTTCCAATTGGTCGTTTCCTATGGAGAAGAGCCGGCAAGAAACTCCATGGTTACTCTTTTAAAAATAATTGGCTTTTACAATACTTTCAAATTACAGTGTTGGTAGGCATGGGGGGACAATGTAGGCCTTTCAACAAGTAAGTACCAGGTACTTAACAAAAATAGAAGATGTTCAATAAATCTACAGTCGAATAAGCCTACAATGTTCTCACATTCACAAAATAGAAAATAATCTATCTAAAAGACTAATGATAATAAAATTAGAATTCATATAAAAATAAAAACTTATTTAAACCAATTGACGTGATTGCTATTACAACTGTAACAAATTGAATAATTATAATCCTGTCCACAAAAGCCAAGTGTCGAAGGACTCTAATTTTGTTACTGCGAAAAATTTAGACGTAGCGCTCGACGACGGCTGCCGCGGCACCACTCGCTTCGCTCGCTTGGCTCACGCTTAGTTGGTCACAGTTATAACCTAACTCAAAGCTATTTGGTCGGAGTGCCCTAATAGTTATATTACTAGATCGTGGTCGTATCAAAGTCAAAGTCAAAGTCAAATAATTTATTTCAAATAGGCACATATATGGCACTTTTGAACGTCAAACAAAGAAATAGAATTGATTCTAGTTGCCCCTTCCAAAAGGTAGTTTTCGTATGGAGAAGAATGGGCAAGAAACTCCATCGTTACTCTTTTAAAAATGTTTTACAATATTTTGTATACATTAATTATATAATTATATGTGAAGACAATGCACCTACAATAAGATTACTGTACTACGAAAGGTAAAAAGAATTATAAATGGAGCAATAATGAATAAATTAATTACCAGATACATGGTGCTCACATATTTACAAAGATTGTAAAAGTATACGATATTACAATAGTCCTAACATTGTTACAAGTAGTACTAATAAGTCAGTGCGTGAGTTTAAGTAATGACAGAGTGTAAAAGTCTATGACATACAAATAATAAATAAAAAAATAAAAAAAAACTAAATTAGCTATCAGTTTGATTTTGTCCAGACACTAAATCGTCCTATGGAGCAAGACCAACATGTTTCCAAGCATTCTTATCTTGGATATAATCCTCTAATTTGTAATAAGCTTGTTTCCAAAGTGTACTTTTTATATGAGTTTTAAATTTTCTTTCATTTAATTGCAATATATCACAAGGAATTTTGTTATAGCATTTAACGCAGTACCCCATAAAAGATATTTGTAGTTTAGCCAATCTGAAAAATGGTTGATCTATTTTATCTTTATTTCTAGTATTAAAATTATGCCTATCACTTATTTTATTAAAAAGATTTAAGTTTTTTCTTACATACATAATATTCTCATAAATGAATTGGCAAGGTACCGTCATGATATTAATCTTTTTAAATAGTTCCCTGAGAGATTCGCGGTGACATAGATTATAAATGGCTCTGACAGCTCTTTTTTGCAAAATAAAAATGGATTCAATATCAGCAGCCCGACCCCACAGTAAAATGCCATACGACATAATGCTGTGGAAGTAACTGAAATAGACCAAACGCGCGGTTTCTACATCTGTTAACTGTCTTATCTTTCTAACAGCATAAGCGGCCGAGCTTAACCGCCCCGCAAGAGATTTTATATGAGGTCCCCATTGTAATTTCTCGTCTAGCGTGATTCCCAAGAAAACTGTTTGATTAATAAACTCCAGTTTTTCTCCATTCAATATGATGTCACATTCGCTACTTCTAACATTAGGTAATTTAAATCGAATGCATTTGGTTTTTTTTTCATTTAGTACCAAATTACTTACCGTAAACCAATCTTGTACCTGAAGAATAGAGCTATTCACGTCGTCAAGATTTTGTGAACGTCGATTTATTTTAAAACTCAATGATGTGTCATCTGCAAATAACACCATCTTCGGTTGATTTAGAAGTAATTGGGGTAAATCATTAATATAAACTAAAAAGAGGAATGGACCTAATATCGAGCCTTGAGGAACGCCCATTGCCATTTCAGACCCCAATGAGTTTACGCCGTTTACTTGAACTTGAACTTTTCTTTCTTTCAGATATGATCTTAGTAAATCAAGAGCTGTATTCCTAACCCCATAGTGCTCTAGTTTCAACAGAAGTGTATCATGGTCGACGCAATCGAACGCCTTCGAGAGGTCGCAAAAGATTCCAGTGGCATCTTGTGCTTCCTCCCAGGCGTTAAAAATGTTCTTTATTAGGGTGACACCGGCGTCAGTGGTACAACGCCCTTTGGTGAAACCGTACTGATGTTCATGAAAGATGGAATTTTTATTAAAGTGACGTAACATTTGATTGAGCATCAACTTTTCAAACACCTTACTCAGAACTGGCAGAATTGACACAGGCCTATAATTGTTGGATTCCTTACTATCACCGGATTTAAACAAAGGAACTACTTTACTGTGTTTCATGAGATCCGGAAAGACTCCTTGGTTTCCACTGGTGTTAAATATGAAAGCTAAATAGGGCGCAATGGTTTCGATGATAGATCTACAGACTTTTACAGACATTCCCCATAGATCTTCTGTTGATTTAATTTTAAGATCTTTAAAAGCTTTTATAACCGCTTGGGGGTTTGTATGCTGAAACCTAAACTCCAAAGGGCATGCCTTTACATTCTTTCTAAGTAAGGCAGCAGAAAGCGCGGGTGAGGAATTTAGAGCTTCAGTAGTTTTAACTGGAATATTTCCAAAAAAGTTTTCAAATTCCTGAGCTATTTCTACATTTGAGTTGATTGGGCCATGTGCAGTCTCTAAATTAAATTCAGTACTACGCTGTTTTTTCCTACCTGTTTCATTATTTATTATTTGCCAGGTAGTTTTTATTTTGTCATCAGCTGATTTTATTTTATTGCTAATGTAAAGAGTTTTAGCTATTTTGCACACATTTTTAAAAGTTTTAGAATATTTTGCAACATACTGATGAAAGGTTGAATTATTCATATGTTGCTTTAGGCCATAAAGTTCAAAAAGATTTTCCCTACTTTTACGAATACCTGGAGTAGCCCAATCACTAAATAAGAACTTTGTGTAAATAGTTTTCGTTCTAATAATAATAATTGTTTATTTGAAGGGGTAACTTCTGTTGTCTTACTTACTAGTTTAAAACATTATCCGGAGTGACCTCCACAACTACAACTGAAGCGTCCAGAATGCCCGTCGCAGTTCCAGCAGGAAGAGAATACCTTATCTGACTGGTAGTGGCCTCCAAAGATGTTGGTATTATAGGTGGATCCTCCTTCGTACAACATGATGATTTATAATTATTGCTCACTATGCTGTTAGCATAACTAGACAACACAGACTCGTCACTAATACTATCATTTGTTATATTAGCTATAACCCCATTAATATTATATGCTATCAACATAGCAATCAGATGTCTACATTCCCAAGACAGAGATAAAGTTCTCTGAGTTAACTTAAAACCACTAACAAACTTGTTAGTGTCAAAATACAATAATTTGTCACTATGACAACATGTCAATCTGTGAATAGTACTATTCAACTTATAAATATAATTATTGTCATAATCTGATAAAGTATCAGAGTAAGGTAAAGCACACAACATTATTTTTCCTATATTTAATTTTAATAAGATGTCCACACCATCCACTATATCCTTTTTGGTAATACCAGTACTATTACCTAAAAGCAAAACCATTGTAGAATAATTATCTAGGTTTGTGTTTGCAATTCTTTTAATCATTTGTTTGAAACTTATGTTATGATAACTATGATTAGTAAAATTATGGCTAAGGTAATTGAGTAACATTTTTCCAAAGCCAGAACCTAATTCGTCACAAAAAAATATAGATTTATTTTTCTTCTGTGTATTAACACAGGTCTCTGCTGGAAGAGCCAACGCCGGCGGGGGAAAGTCAGGCTGAATCTGAGGAGGTGGTGGTTGGTTGGCACAGCTGCATGAGAGATTATTAGTCAGAGACTCATACCTCTCAGCATTGCACTTCACCAAATCCAGTAGTTCCCCAGCCTCAAGCAAGCGCTCACTTAATTGTTGTTGTGAAGTCTCATATTTCTCAAAAATATCCTTCAGCAAGTGCTCCTTATGTAGTATATCATTATAAAGGAGCTTAGTATCAATGTCATATTTTTCCCTACATTCATCTAACTCGACAGTACAACTATTTAAACTTTTTGAAAGTATGACACGTTCCTTTCTAAGGGAAAGATTTAATTTTAAAAGATTTTGTTTTTTAATAACTTTCTGTGACCGTTTTATTATTTTCTTCAATTTAATATATTTCTTTAATTTATTGTGACTCATAACAATAGGACATAATGGTATGGTATCGTCACCAGTCAAATCTATTGTTATAGCTAGCTCATACACTGATTTTAACTTGCTGCCTACCAAATCATTAAATAGGTTATTGGTGTTAGCGACCTTGTCGATTACAATTGACGTTATCATAGTTGTATTCCTAGTAAGACAGTTATAGACCGCTATCAATATAACTATATTACGGTATAAAGCTAAATCCCTAGTGATATAACTATATCACGGCTGTATAACCATCAAACTCAAACTCAAACTAGGCAAAGCATTTATTTCAAATAAACCAATTACAGGCACTTTTGAATTGTCAAGGGGTCGGTCAGTCAGAAAGATGAAGCTAGTTGCCCATTCCAAAGCGTAGTAGGTTCCTATGGAGAAGAACGGGCAAGAAACTCCATGGACACTCTTTTAAATCAGAATATTGTTACAATATATTGTTTACATCATTCATGTTAGAATTATACATGTGAGTACAATGTAGAAAAACATGCAGGTTAAAAGCGTCCGTAAATAAAAGATAAAAAAGATACAAAACAATTCAAAAATTAAAATAAATTATAATTTGACTGGTCATTTCTTAGCCGTGGCAGCTAAGAAATGTCCAGTCCCTACTGATGGCGCCCGTTCACGAACATGACGCATGGATCAGCACCATTCAGCTCAACCATTTTGAAGGGAACTTAATGATCCAACACTTACTGTCCCTATCCATCTTACTGTGACATAATATACATTAGCAGAGTATAGCTCTGCTTGAAATCTTTAACCTTTTTTTTTTTGAGGATGCTATATCATCAAATATGACTTCTCCCGCTCTTGGCGGAGCTAAGGCGTATCAGACTTTTACTGACTAAAACCCACACGTGTTCTTTGAGTTGCCTGTTGCCAAGGTCTCGATATCCCTTTCGGATCTTCTTTTACCTGCCCTGGTCCCATGTTCCTTTGGGTCGGCACCATTTATTCTTCTCTACCTACCTTATCTCCCTCATTTTTATCATCCTTTTCTTTAATCTCCCTCTCCCACAGTTTTGCAATATATGGTTATAACTAAGGCATTCCAGTAAATTTTTGTAGGCATTAAGAAGGAGATCATTGCATTTGCTATAATTCTCTAGAAAACCCTGCAAACGTTTTGAACTTTTGACCCTACCTCGGGTTACATTTTGTTATAAATATCCAGGTTCTCTCTAACTAGATTTCCGTCTCCATATAAGTCAAAGTTACGGTGTAATTTCACAGCTGAAGTAAAAGCATCCGCAAGCCTTAAAATAAATATATGGACCAGTAAAAATAAGCCACTTGCCTCCTTCGGTCCACGAGACCAGTGAGGCATACATCGTTGTTTATGAGCGCCACTTGCTCATAAGTCTTGGGGAAACTCGCTTTCTCAGTCTTCCCAAGTTAAAATTAAATGAATCGGGTACATACAACCCTTTGATTACTGACGGAACAAGCACCAGTCCAGCGGGCCTAAAACGGCCACATTAGCAAAACAAAATCAATTCATTTCCTGAATTTCCAGCTGTCATTAGCAATTCCTCTAATTTGACACAAAAGCAATTCATAATGTGTGGATCATTTTACGAATTTCCATAGAAAACAGTCAAACAGATGAATTATTTCGTAATATGAATCGCACGCAGATCATAATATGAATTGTCAGTTTGTGACATTTTACTACTATGATTTATTTTCCTATTATGATTCTGCCAAAGTGACTGTTTTAAGCCCCTGTTCTGAACATATATTATTATTTAAATATCTCCGATTGCTCACCACTGTGTTCAACCCTCACCCATTATCAACCATCCATTTTCTGCCACCTCGGTCTAGGCAGTTCACAAAAATATCTTCCTTAACGTCTATTGGCTTGTAAGGCATTACTACATAACTGTGAACTGGTACGGTAGGCCGCATGTTAGTTGTAACTATACTGGATTAGTTACAACTGACATGCGGCCTACCGTACCAGTTCACAACAACATCAAGCATATTATAAATTGGGGGATTACATCACTGACAAAAATGCTTGGCTCAGCGCTGGTCCAGCTCCACAGGGCGCAACAACTAATTGATTAGCATACGAAAATATTGTTAGAGCTGCTAAAAATTGTAAAAACTATCTTTACATTGTATAAATTCAATCTCCTAGTATTGTATAACTGCATAGCACATGTGTGTGAGCACTATGTACTTACCTAAGTACTTTAAAGCTAACATTTTCTAGGTACGTCTTTCATTGACTTTAATGTGCCCTGGCGGCTGAAAGCATGTCATGCTCACTTTAATGTCTCGCTGGTGGTGGCGTGTGTGTTGGATCATTAAGTTCCCTTCAAAATGGTTGAGCTGAATGGTGCTGATCCATGCGTCATGTTCGTGAACGGGCGCCATCAGTAGGGACTGGTCATCTCTTAGCTGCCACGGCTTATTTTGATTTATTTTAATTTTTGAATTGTTTTGTATCGTTTTATCTTTTATTTACGGACTCTTTTAACCTGTGCAGGTTAAAAGAGTCCGTAAATAAAAGATAAAGTTTTTCTACATTGTACTCACATGTATGATTCCAACATGAATGATGTAAACAACATATTGTAACAATATTCAGATTTAAAAGAGTGTCCGTGGAGTTTCTTGCCCGTTCTTCTCCATAGGAACCTACTACGCTTTGGAATGGGCAACTAGCTTCATATTTTCTGAATGACCGACCCTTTGACAATTCAAAAGTGCCTGTAATTGGTTTATTTGAAATAAATGCTTTGAGTTTTGAGTTTGAGTTTGAACAGTAACGGGTGTAAAAAGACGCATAACGAAGCCGAAAGTCACTTGTTGTTGACGTCATTGTGATCATTTTTTTGTTCTGCATCATACCTGGGAACCTTCTGGTTACGGAGATATTGAAGGTAAAAGTTCCAACCTTTTCAGACGTTTTTGATAGAAAACAAGTTTTATATGCTTTAACGTAATTTACGAACCCTGAATCGTTGCATGCACCCATAAACACAATGTTTTGCGTGCATTACGTTGCGCACTACCGTAAACAGCAATTTTTCACACCAAAAATAAAAGTCGTTTCCCAGCAATTATTTTTGTGCCATGTTACATAATTTGATGCGTAGTTGACTGCTATAATACATCACATGCTTATACACATACATCACCCATGCTTATACAGGTATAAGCAGGGGCCCTTTTATTATTGAAACACCGTTCTACGCTACGCCCGCTCAGGGCCAAAGTGTTATCACTGACTTGCGACCTACTGTACTTAATATGCCATCCACATCACCAATCCTACATGTATTACACTATTATTTATTAATCTCTATACGCAACTCCCTTTCATTGCACCCGTTCGTTCCTACTAAGTTATACTAAGTTAGCAACGCGATTCTTGCTGACACCTCAGCGAGGTGACTGCCCCCCCCTCCACCAGCTGTTCTCGAGCGGCCAAACTTCTAGCTGAACTGCACCTTGGGTAAACATTGTACCATGACATGTTTGTCCTGACTACCGCTCACAATTTGTTTGCGCGAGTTCGAAGTGGATGGAAAATTAAATGATGTTGGAGCAGTTTGAAATGTTTAGTGTTTTGATAGTGTCAGAAAAACATTTTGAAATCATCACCAAGGCTGTATTTATTATTGCTAAGTAGTAATTTCATCCTACAACTGGGATGACTATGAGCCACAAAAATTAATTAAGGAAACAAAATTAAAAGTAATTACCTACACTTAGGATACTTTACCAAATTAATAAAGTAAAAGGAAAAGTACATCACGCGTATAACCGTATTATATTCCCAAAGAAATCCCTCAAGGCTCAGCGTTTCAAAATGGCGGAAAATACCAATGAGTTTTCTTACACCTCGAGATTCGAATTTTTAATTACAACTTGTTAACAGTCTCCATCAGTTCAATAGAACTCGGCAGAAGTTCCGACAGGCAAGCGATCCTGTGAGGGTCGCTTCCTATTTTTGAGCACAAAGTCCTAATTAGAGAGCTCAGCAGTTAATTAAGAAGGGTACCGCGGCGCTGGCGATCAAATTTTAATAAAACTCTAATTGTTTGCTCAGCAAATAAGGCTGCGATGAGCACTTCAGTGTGGGCACGCGCACATAAACGACCTTTATTTCTGTATTAACTGTAATCATGAAAGTGGGACACAAAGAGATTCGTGAATAAAGAACACAATGTCATGTTATCAAGGAAGGCGAATTGTTTTTACTTACAGCTTTTGTTCAGTTTTTGGTAATTAACTTCATTGTTACATTTAAATTAAAAAGCTACAGATTAGTCCTCAGTTCATAAACTTTTGAGATGAAACACGTAAAACAAACTAGACTCGTGCTACATCCCGCATCGTTAGGATCACAGAGATGGAGCGGCGCGATGTGATGAACTAGCAAACTTGAGCGTGCACTCAAGTTTTAGTCCTTTAGAGAAGTTCTTCCATCCGGTCAGAAGGCGTCGTCGCGAATAAATGTAACATCTTATGAATGAAAGCAGAGGTGACGCGCTCGGATCGACGACGTAACTAGTTCAATGGCACCTCCAAAGAGCAGCGCAAAACGACTTGAACCATTTCTTGACAGGAAAGAATCTAGAAACACGGCGTGGTGAAGAAAGATTGCTATCAAAGAACGTTTTAAGCGACGCAATAAAACTATTCAAGAGAACAGCGAAATGAAACTCCATTCGCGTCAAAGTGTTGCCGAGCTCACAGCTATTGCAGCACCATTAACAATTCAACATCAAAGAATTCGAGTGGAATGGCGTAGCCTTTCGAAAAATTGTACAGAATAAATTGACGCCTCTGCCACCATATTTGATAAAGCGATTTTATTATTCGAGATAGAATGCAATAAAAAGTGCCATTCATCCTGTGTGCCGGCAATATTGTGTAAACATAATATAACACGGGAACTATCTGTATTCCCGGCGGCCATGCCCTAAAACTGGCCAGGTCCAAACTGTGACGAGGGTGTACTAACTACATTATTGTTGAACTCTTTATTATCTACAAAGTGTAGAGTGAGTGCGGAAGCTGAAATATTTAGTTAGATGGCAAACAGTTTTGGGATCACAGTAATACTATTATCTCGTTTTATCTGCGACAAATTGTGAGAAAGATTTACGCTCGGAGCAACATTTTATATTCTTTGTCTACACTACAGACGTTATCTAAAACATGTCTCGTCGGCTTGCCGTGGTGAGAATACTTTATGATGACACGGATTATTCGGAGACGCTTGTCGAACCTGAAAACATAAATTCCTTGAAAAAATCTGAAATAGGTATGCCTGACTGGCTGGCATATTTTCTTGATAAAATTAGTCTGGTACCAAGTGGTGTCGGGATAAGTGCTCGTACAGAAATATCCGACTAAAAGGATGGAGCGTTTTGATGAAAAGTAGACGAGTCGCTTGAATTAATGATTAACTAGGCTACTCCCGAGAGCCTCTTGAAGTCTAAGTTATTTTAGTATGGCCTAGCTTGGATGTATTGAGATGGAATAGAAGTGCAGCCTGACGTGGCTTTTTCTTTTTGACATGTATTATTTTTGCAACACGTCATGTGTTCAGCCAGGCAGTCAACGGTTTTTTGCTTTGTTCATCGACGAGAACAATTTTTCAGGAAAATGCATAGAAAAATTAAATAGGAACCCTACGTTCATATTTTCTTTGTGTTTTTTTTTTTATTATTATAATAAATGTATACCTCATAGGTGAGACTACATACAGCCAACTTAATTATTTCGTAGCCAGTGCTCGACACAAACAAAGTCCATTACCATTGTTCAATAAGCTTCTATTTATTATTCCGATAGAAAACAAAATATCAATTCTGTTTTAAAGCGAATATATTGAAGTCATTTTTAGACTGCAGATTCTTGGTTATATGCAATATGCTGGGTTTTTTAGAGCATATTTTAAAATAAAACGTGTGTATCCTCGTGAGGGTCGTAATTCGCGTGAGGTGACAGATACTCAGTACAGCTGCAAAGTGCAGCTGAAAAATATACCGAGTTTTTGGTTAAGAGAAAGTAATTTGTATGATAATCAAACTCATTTGTCTGTGTGATTTGTGTGAGAGTTGTGGGCAGGACTCCAACTTCTAGATTGATCTTCTAAAATACCGGTTTGAGCTTTTTTGTGGCAGAAAAAATATTTTAGATGCTGGAAACAAGTTGCTAATTTACTTTACTCCACAATCTTACTCGCAAAAAAAAACACTCGTGTTGACACAAAGTATTATAATTCTTACCGTGATCAAAAGAGCCAGTCAGCATAGTGAGTAATGAGGCTGTTTACCCAGCCAACAGTTACCGACTTATTTTAGAATCGCCACTCGTGCAGACATTGTAGAATGAAACGTTTTAAAATATTAGCAATTAGCAGCTATTTTATTTTAATGCAGCTCGACACTGCTAACAAAGGGATTTAAATAAATATTAACTGTAGGTACAGTCAGAGAACCAAGATAAGTATCTAGTACAAATCACACAGACAAATGAGTTTGATTATCATACAAATTACTTTCTCTTAACCAAAAACTCGGTATATTTTTCAGCTGCACTTTGCAGCTGTACTGAGTATCTGTCACCTCACGCGAATTACGACCCTCACGAGGATACACACGTTTTATTTTAAAATATGCTCTAAAAAACCCAGCATATTGCATATAACCAAGAATCTGCAGTCTAAAAATGACTTACCTTACCAAGCAAACTGCAGGCTTAAAACGGTCACTTTAGCAGAATCACAATATGAAAATATTATGAATCATCGTAAAATGTCACAAACTGACAATCTGTTTGACAGTTTTCTATGGAGATTCGTAAAATGGTCCACAAATTATGAAGTTCTTTTACGTAAAATTAGAGGAATTGCTAATGACAGCTGGGATCAGGAAATGAACTGCTTTTTAGAGGAATTGCTAATGTGGCCGGTTTAGGCCCCCTGTTGGGTAGGATAGATATTTTTCTCTGCCAACTGACCATACTAGAACATAGAACAAATCTGATGAATTTCTTGCCTAATAATTACAAGCAGTAAATAATGTACTCAGTATACTATTTCATAATTACACTACAATGGCCACAAAAATGGGAATACAACCGAAATCACAGAACTAATCAATTGTTAGTTACAACCACAAGGTGACTGCGTACCACTCGAAATTTTAATAAACCATTAACAATAATTAAACCAGTGGTTCCGTATCTATACCTACTATATCTACGTTTACAGGTTACCTAACCGACACCCATTTCCCATAAAAGGTGGCTACAATTTACAAACCAGTAATTTGACCGAGGTCACAATGGGGACAAGTTATATTATTGTGTGATTAACATAGTAGTAAATGTATAATAGTTCGTACATTTTAAATGAGCAGAGGAAATAATGATTTGGTAATAAGATTGTAAATGGCTGCTTTATTACTGTTTCCGGATATTATATTTTATGGGTTTCTGTACGAAGCGAAAGTATTTTTGGTGCGATGTCGTCTTGTTGACATACATATTTCAAACAAACTCGATAACGACGCTGAGCAAGGAATCACGTGAAGAATCTGAAAAGATTTTCAGGAAGCGTTTTATGGACAACATAACTTAACAAAACATTACGCCTAATTTTCCCGAAGAGTCGGGCAGAGGTGTAGGTACCTATTTTACACCCACAATTCGCCCGTTACGGAGTATAATTTTCTCATGCAAAATTATTCACAGAATTAAATTGGTTTCCATAAAATATAATTGTGTTGGTTTATATTATATCTTTACATCATTAATACATTTATAGACATTTAAAAGTCGCTTTCATGTGGGTCTATGTGACCGCGTTGTTCTTCTTCACGACGCAACGAATTTTGATGCGGATTTCACCATCATTTAGAAAATTTATTCTGGAGGGTTTTTTGTGTTTAATAAATTGATAGTTACACTATAATAATTCATGTAGGTAATATAGAAATCTCGATGTTTAAACAAGTTGTAAAAACCGGGCGAAGCAGGGGCGGGTCGCTAGTAGTAGTATAAGTTCTTTTAAATAATTTTATAAATAAAACATTTTGATTTAAAATTATGCGATTGTTGTATGCGATTTACGATTTGCTTTTGTGCTATTTAATATTATTGCTTTTACACAATTTCATTTATGTGCTACTCAAAATTATAATAAATAATTAATAATGACATTTAAGTAAATGGTTTTATTTACTTCATTATCTAAAAACAATTGACTAGAGTTCGACCCACTTCCATTTTTGTTTTCGGCAATTTTCAGCAGAAATATCTATTTTCGGTCATTTTTGTATTCGGCGGAAAAAGAAAATGTTTTTGGCAGTGGCCGAAAAAAATCAGTTGCGTCAAAACAAAATATTTTTTTTTTTTTTGAGAAATCCCATCGTTTTGACAAAGAAAAGCACAATTACTGAGGAAATACGCTTTTTCTCTCTTATAAGTTGGTTTTTTAATAAAAGCTTTTGCGTCCTTAAAGTTTTAGTCGGTTTAATTGAATTATTAAAAGATAGACCCGTTTTAATATTACTTTTAACAAACAAAAATATAACGACATACAAAAACTGCTTTTGGCCGAAAAATTAAAAAAAAATGTTTTCGATCGTAATGTATACATTATACTAAGGATGAAACGATCCTCAGTATAATGTATTTTACATTTTATATATCATTGCATTATTTTTATACCTATTTTACTCTTCGTAACAACCACTGTATCTATTCCTCGTTTGTATATTATGTTATATTCTTAGTATTACTTTAAGAAATAAAGAATTCTTAATAAGATTCTATTTTTAAACATAACTGTGAGAAATGTACAGCTTTACATAAGTTTCAACATGAATTGCAATCCTGTGAAAACCAAATCACGTGACTCAAATAAAATATACTTTGGCAAACACACAAGCTGAAATATTTTCAAGAGAGGAAAAACTTTATGTTCAAAATTGTAAGATGGGGTTGAACATTTTGTTATTGATAATTTTATGACAGTCAAACCAGCACAACACAATATAACTTTGAACGCACACAACACGTTCGCGTAGACAGCCGATTTTCCCACACAAACTTTTACACTCTTAAGCTGTTTTCGTTAAGTCCCTTATTATTACTTAACTAGATTTTGCCTGCGACTTCGTCCGCGTGAAATGTCTTCTTCCCCTGACCCACCACGTTGCATCGCATCGCCTACCCGCGCTAATACTTCGTTTTCGATTAGCGGTCTTTCTGACTTTGTTTTCTTTTTGCTCGCCACCAGCATGGTCCTAGCATGATGTTAAATAGCCTATATCCTGTAGCCTTCCTCAAGAATTGGGCTATCAAATGCAAAGAGTAACCGTAATGTTTCTTGACAGCTCTTCTCCATAGGAAACGAACAATTGGAACCATGCACCTAGCTTCTGACGTTTCATAAGTGACCATATAGGTTTATGGGAAATAAAATGTTTTGATTTCATGAAAAAGATTTTCTTTATATCCGACTGGTAGCAGAGATTAGCGCGTTCAAACAAACAAACAGCAAAACAAACTCTTTAGCTTTATTATTAGTTATATATTATCTCGCTTTATTAAAGGAAACGACAAGGACAGGTAGAACAAACAATATTTTTTTCTTAAGAAATAACTATTTAAAACATTTAAATGCCAATTTTCAAAGCTGCTAATGCTAAACCCCTGTCTGTTCCCCTCCAAAAAACAATAACAAAAGACTTATCACGCAGTTTTTTGTTAGTATTGAAGATCGCGGGTGGGCGTGGCCTCCGATGCAGTCAGTATAAACGGGACGTGACCCAGATCATATAAATCGGCATTTGCATTGAAGCTTTTAGTTTATTCCTTCAGCTCAAACTTAAGCGAACTATAGATTTTTTCTGACCTATTTTTGACAGCACGTAAACAATTGATCGCTTCAATGTACAAACGGTTCATGGAACTGAAATTGTCCTTTTGTTTGTTCTAGATGCCATTGATGTTTACCGTCGATTTGTGCCCGGTTCCAAGAAAATAAAATAATTTCAAACGGATGTTTCTTCTAAGCGATTTTTTATGAAAAACATAAACATGAATAAAAATCCTACGAGTAAATTGGGTAGAAATTGGCACGTTATTTGTCGACAGGGACATAACTGAACGGTAGACCAACAAAACTAGTTAATAAAACAACATTTTTTACGACGCGACATGAAGTTTTACAGCGGCGGGGAACAGTTATCGTCCCGAAGAGAGTAGCCTAATCAAATAATAACTAAGACATAAGTTTTTATCTTAAAAATCATCTATGAGAGCACGACTCAGCCAAGAGTCGTTATACTACCAATTAAAAGTTACTCAGAATTACTAATCAATAGAGGTTCAAGTTTGGGTCGCCAGCACGATTGTAAAGATGATAGAGCACAGTTAAAGAGTAAGAGACATTATTAATGCGTCGGCTGGCTCTCGGTAGAGCCGCTTTGTGAGGAAAAATATTCAAAGCTTAAATCCCCGTTTTAAGTTAGGTGGGACAATTTTCTCTGCGGAATAATTTTTCACTTTTTCTATGTGTGTGTGCCATGTATTATAATGCTAGCTTTTGTTGGCGGGTTGGCTTGAGTTCTCAGCATAAGTAGGAGTAAAAAGGCAATCTCTTTCTTCATGATTTAGTGTTCTCTCAAGTTAAAATTATTTACAATCCATTAAGTTTGAAGGGTGATGGGGTAAAAGATGTAAACTTTTACGTCTATTTTTCGTTTGTTCGTTCGCCCGTGTGGCCTGCCTCATCATTTTAGAAGCCTTTTCCTGACGAAGTTGTCGTCAACTTTCAGTGAATCAGAACATCAACATTTGACATGGAGTGACTGCCATCCATCTGGCCTCCACAACTCAATTACTGGAAAACACCTATTTTCTGAGTTTACACTGGTGGTGATTGCCTTTTTGCGTTTGCTAGCCATGCATTATGATAGTCGTGGTGGTCAAACGTGCTCTTTGAGGCTGGGTAGGACCTCTGCAGATATGAAGTAGTACCAAAAGTATGTTCCAGTGATTATAATTATACATAATATAATATGTATCGTCATTACCGGCGCTTCCTGGGCTGTCAGCCACACTAACCACGTACCGACTGGCTAATCTTTTTATAACAGCATGAAAAACGTATCAACGTATCGAATCGTTCATATTGTATATGAACGATACAAGAAGAAGACCACGAACTAACCCATAGCCATACCAAGCGCAGCTTATCGATCGACCATCCCCCATACATCACCCAAGCATGTTTCTGACTACCAACAACCAAAAATTGCAGGAACAAATCATCCAAACTTGACATTCAACCCTCAAAATCAAACTACAGCTGAACAATTCACAATTCAAAATGGCGGACACGAAACCGGAATCATGGGTCACAAAATTTATTTCACTATTAATGTTTGGAAACACTAGAGGCTAGTTATTTATATCAGTAATTATCGCTTGTTTGTGCCCAGTTAGGTTCTACCCATCCCTCTAGTTGGGCAAACAGTCGTAATATTTTATGGGCAAACTTAGATGATCTATGAACCTATAGCCAGTGGGCAAGGATACGACAATGCGGCCTTGATAAAGTCAAGCGATAGCGGGTAAATAGAAATTGTTTAGAGTCGACTTCCAATAAACGACATTCTCAATTCAGCATTCCTTGCCGCAGTAAACTATAACAGTATTACTGTTTGACTCCCTTTTGAATAGTTTACTAATGACATCTTTTATTTATTTTTCTAACATTTGGTATTTACTTTTACTTACACTATAATGCCTTTGACTTTGTAAAGATCAATTGAAACTTCAGTTAGGGTTTACGGGTGTTAGAGTATAGAAGAGAACTTTGTAATATTTGAAAGGGTATAAACAGGGTTAAATTAAATTGGTTACCTAGGCAACCTAGCTCTGCTGCTCGGGTGAAAATAGAGAAAATGATTTTTCTCAAAAACGAAACCTAGCTAGATCGATTTTTCGCCCCCGTAAACCCCTATATTGCGACTTTCATCAAAATCGTTAGCCGTTTTCAAGAACATGATTACAAACATAATGTACACATATGTATTTATACAAAGAATTTGTTTATGGTAGAAAAATGCGGTCATTTTTTCAAAACAATTCATTCAATCTGCCTAGCCTTTTGCTATGTTGGGGTCGGCTTCCAGTCTAACCGGATGCAGCTGAATACCAGTTTACATGGAGCGACTGCCTATCTGACCTCAATAACCCAGTAACTGGGTAATACGATACCCCTTGGTAAGACTGGTTGTCAGACTTTCGAGCTTCTGACGACCCGTAACGACTGTCAAAGATCCACGAATGACAGCCGGGACCAACGGCTTAACGTTCTTTCCGAAGCACAGAGGAGTCTCGGTATGTAAAGATGGTCACCCATCCACCGACCAACCCCGGCAAGCGTAGCTAAACCTGATGGATCGACCCGGTGCGGCTGTTATTACTTAGCCACGAGCTCGTCCACCATTTAAAAAACTCTCTTTATACAATTATGGGAGTTCACAGCGTATCACAACCTTGATCATAGCAAACATCTTTATGATGTTTATTCTACGATGCGAAAACATCCCGCCACGAAAAATATATCATTACCTAAACGTTTTTTTTATTTGTTGTTTTTATACACCGCTCTGAAAAAACCTGCAAAAAAATGTTATTTCAGCGGTCACGGCGTTAGCATTTACAATATTCTGCAGCATCTGGGCGGGTCCTTTCCGTGAGCTCAAAGCATACATTTCTCGATATTATAACTTTTCCGAGTTGACGCGAAACATGGATAAACCTACTTAGAGGAGCTGCCTTCCAAGATTTCCAATAAATGGGGATTCAAACGGTATAAATATTTAACTTCCATACCGGGAAGTTTTATTGCTTTAGAATTTATAGTTCGTAGCGACGACAGTTTTATTATTATTTTAGCCCGAGAACGTTTACTAGTGAACAATGAACATGAACGTCACATTTAAGTATCTATTGCTCTGTTATATTTATTGCTTTTAATCATTTAGATGTGCATTTAAACAGCCTTTACGATTGGTGATAGTTAAATGATAGTCATACCTTGGGCAGTCAGCAGAACTACCAACCTGCTTAAGTGCTGACCTACACAATATTATACAACGTGTAACGTTAAATGCGCAAAACCTCAGACAACCCCAACTGATTTTTAATTCAATTGTCATATTTCAGAGATAAAAAAAAACATATTTTTAAAAATTGTAAAGGTTTTATGTGCTGTTTTAGTTTTGGAGGATTCGTAGTTGCATGGAAATAAAAGCTATTAGTATCCCGCGGATGAGAAAATTTAAATTGGTCCACGACAATTTGTATTTGTTTACCTATTTGGCGGGTTTGCGCATGTGCTGGCTTGACCTATTAATAAATATACACGGCAAAGTTTTTTTTTTTTTTTAATTTGACCTATATTTAAAATATGTTTTATTGATTCTGCTCGTTATTCTGATCAAACTGTTTTCAGGTTTACAAGTTGCATACTTACGAAAAATAATAGTTTTCCAGTTATTATAGAGAAATTTCCAAAATAGCACCACCCTTGGCAATGGCTCTAGTGGTTGAAGTTTGTTGGTATAAGCAAACCAGAAAAAAACATCCACCATTTATTACAACGATAACGATAAATGTTTAAATCATTTTTCCTCAATCCAATTTAGTTTTACAAAAAACTCTTTTTCTCTTTGATAAAACTATAAAAATATTCCGAAAGCCTTGGTAAGAATATAAGAAGTTTTACCCCATTTCCTAAAGGGCCTACGTTTTTCTTTCAACTTTTAGTCGTGACAAAGAAACTTCCTTTAATTTCCTTAAAATCTGAGAATCTTCAATAAACTTTTATAATAATATTAAAAGGGTTTCTTTAATGTTTAGCACTTCTTTACTTATTAGATTAGTTTCTAAGCAAGCAAACTAAATCCTATGATTTTGAGATAAAAATAGTACCTAATGTTGTTGAACATTGAATATATTTGGTGAAAAAATCTTAGGTGTTCCACAATCATAAATATAACCTATAAAAAAAACCTTATGAGGGCTTGGATAGGCACAAACTAAAAAACTTTTTGCCCTTCTACGGAATCGAACGTAGGAACACAATAACTGCAAAACTTACAACCACTTCAACACACAGACGGTAATCCCAAATTAGCATAAACAATACATACTCAGACAGACGTCGTCCCCACCTGCGACATACTCACACAATACTCATGTATTCATGATAAATACATAATAATATTTGCATGTATATGTGCCGAACATGGTTCTGTCACCGGTACCGGTATCTGTACGGTAGATACCGGTACCACAGAATAGATTAGTACAGAAGGTCAGCTCCCTAAAAAGAGCGAAAACACACGCACACATAGACACGCTTTCCGTACAGCGAGTGCAAGTGCACTCGTGACACGACTGGCATTTGTTTGAGATCGCCGTACTTACGGCGGCGGCGTGCTCCCGTTTTTGCGCGCTGTATGTAGCAGTTCTTCTGTTGTTATTCTGTGGCTGTACAGTGGTATTGGCTCCTCAGTACTACTCGGCACGTCGAAATAATCCAAGCTTGTGGAAAAGGAAACCCGATTTTAGAACTGCCTCATAATGTGTAAACATAGGGAGGAAAGTATGGGGCTGACACGCAGTTTATACAATGAATAAAGCATTTATCATTACTAGAATTTTGTCATAACATGGCCATTTTATTTGAGAAATAATAGACAGGGTATCCCTAACAAAAACAGTTATAACAACGAAAACTATCGAAAAAATACGGGACTATTGAAAAAAATACGCGACCAAAAAATACATTTAGTCTCGACAAAAACGTTAGCTAATACTTTGTTTTGTTAATAAAAATAAACACGTTAGATAATACGTGATACGTTTTAGCAAAAAGTATCAGTTAAAAACTCATCATCGAAAATTCAATCAATGAAATAATACATTCGATCGTGACGGAAACGCTAGCTCATGTTAATGTTATTTTGATAATAATGAGGTTATCAATGCGTGTTACATTGATGTCATGTGAACATAGCCTAATGAGAGGTCTCCGGTGAACAATGAAAACCTAGCCTTATGATCGTCATTAGCGTGTTAATACATTTCTTTGTTTATTAGCAATTAGTTTGATTCTGATTATACCACGAATATACCTACATACTAACGATGTGGTCCGTGGATGGGTGACCATCTTTACATATCGAGACTCCTCCGTGCCTCGGAAAGCACGTCTCGGCTGTCATTTGTGGATCTTTGACAGTCGTTACGGGTCGTCAGGAGCCCGAAAGTCTGACAACCAGTCTTGCCAAGGGGTATTGTATTACTCAGTTACTGGGTTGTGGCGGTCAGATAGGCAGTCGCTTCATTCGGTTGGACTGAAAGCCGACCCCAACTTGGTTGGGAAAAGGCTAGGCAGATGATACATACTAACGATGTGTAAGCTATATTTGACATCTCTTTTTGTGTCTGTTTACAGTAAATATTAATAAATAAGCCTTATAGTTTTCTCATTTCTCCATGCAGTGTTACAATATTTGTTAGCATGCAACAAAGTATATTCATAGTACGAGATAGGGCTTTATAGAACGTTGTCCCTGTCACTCTCATTGGGCTTTATAGAACCCCTGCCCCTTTCACACGTACCAGTCTGATAGAATTTTTATAAAGCACAATGTGCCATAATACTGGACGTCAATGTACTTCTTGAAAGCACTTCAGTGCTGTACATAGATGTACGTATTTAATACGTAGTACATAGATGTAAGTATTTAACGTTCATATTTAAGTAGAATTCAATCAGCTTAGCTAATAAGCCAACCGTACAGGAGTAAACTCAGCAGAAATAATAGTTTTAGAATCCTAAACGTGAATAATTTGAATATAATTGGGATCGTTGGAATATTCCGCATCGACAGCGCGTAGATAGGTATTATTGGACATGTTAGAACCGTATTAAGGCCCGTGCTGACTTGCGCGATATCGAGGGCGCGACAAGGGTTGCGCTGCCTGTCGCGCTAGCGATATCACGCCATTTTGCACGAGCCTTTATAGGGACTGATTGAATGCCAGTTGTTTGAAAGATGAAATTTTATATTGAACTAGCTACCGCCCACGGCTTCGCCCACGTGGTTTGTCGATTAAAAGTAGCTATGTCCTTTCTCAGGCTTTAGACTATCTGTGTACCAAATTTCATTTAAATCGGTTCAGTAGTTTTGGCGTGAAAGTGCGACAGACAGAGTTACTTACGCATTTATAATATTAGTAAGGATAGTAAGGATTACTTTAATCATGTGAAACTTAATAACAATGTTTTGGACCTGTTAGAAGTCTAGCTGCTTGGTGTGAAGGGCGTGGTTCAATTTTCAAGTCAAGCAAAGTAAAATAACATTTTTTTGACGCTCGCAAGTTTTTCGTGATTTTATATAGAAACCCTGTGAAGTTTCCCTAGTCAATTTAATTTCACCCTGTATGATGACAATTGGTAAGTACAGTATACCACCACAACTGCTCATACTAAAACCAACAAAAAGCGTGAACATACCAAAGTAGCGGAGTGTTTCAATTCTCTTCGGTCATAACTCATCCGACGAGCCTCATTGTCGCAGGAGACAAATTGAGGATACGTCATCATTTGCACCCCACTGGGTATGTACCGAAGATTTGTACGAAAGTGTTCAGTCACTATCCAGTGGCTTCAAATGAGAAATTATTTTCAGTTATGCCCGAGATACACGAGGCTAGTTTCTCAAGCCAGGATAATAAGCTTGTGTTAGTAAGCTAGCACGCTATAGTAACTCTGGCTTCGTGTATACAGAACAAGCTTCATTTCTAGGCTAGTAAGCCTTCTATTATATTGTGAGCTAGTAGCATCTCCACCACTGATTTTACTATCCTGTGACCGGCGAAGCTAGTATTAGATTTTTACGAATGCAGTTAATTTTACTTCACAGACGTGTGGTTACAATAAGCACTGCAATGGTACTGGCTTAAAACTATCTGGCATCGTGTAAATAGCACTATCATGTGCCAAGCCAGGACAGCAAGCCATGATACTACACCAAGCTTGCTATCGTAGCTTTGAAATACTAGAACCGTGTATCTCCGGTATCATAGTTTGATGACAAATGGCTTGCACCTTAAATAAATGAATATGAATATATAACTTGCCAAATGATTTTAGAGCTTTTTCATCACACCAGTCGCCATTATTATTATTATTTTCCACCATTATTTTCTAATACGATTTTTAACCATTGCTAATTACTATTGTTAGTAATTAAGGTAATTGTGTCGCTAAGGCCGTGTTCACACCAAAGCGCATAGTCGGCCGCCGACTGTGAGCGTTCAGTAAAAAATGTATGGAAAAACAACGTCTGCGCTGCCCAAACTGACAGCCCTTTGTTTTTCATGTATGAAAAACAAAGGGTCATAACTCATCCGACGATCATAACTCATCTTCGGTCATAACTCATCCGACGAGCCTCATTGTCGCAGGAGACAAATTGAGGATACGTCATCATTTGCACCCCACTGGGTATGTACCGAAGATTTGTACGAAAGTGTTCAGTCACTATCCAGTGGCTTCAAATGAGAAATTATTTTCAGTTATGCCCGAGATACACGAGGCTAGTTTCTCAAGCCAGGATAATAAGCTTGTGTTAGTAAGCTAGCACGCTATAGTAACTCTGGCTTCGTGTATACAGAACTAGCTTCATTTCTAGGCTAGTAAGCCTTCTATTATATTGTGAGCTAGTAGCATCTCCACCACTGATTTTACTATCCTGTGACCGGCGAAGCTAGTATTAGATTTTTACGAATGCAGTTAATTTTACTTCACAGACGTGTGGTTACAATAAGCACTGCAATGGTACTGGCTTAAAACTATCTGGCATCGTGTAAATAGCACTATCATGTGCCAAGCCAGGACAGCAAGCCATGATACTACACCAAGCTTGCTATCGTAGCTTTGAAATACTAGAACCGTGTATCTCCGGTATCATAGTTTGATGAGAAATGGCTTGCACCTTAAATAAATGAATATGAATATATAACTTGCCAAATGATTTTAGAGCTTTTTCATCACACCAGTCGCCATTATTATTATTATTTTCCACCATTATTTTCTAATACGATTTTTTACCATTGCTAATTACTATTGTTAGTAATTTAGGTAATTGTGTCGCTAAGGCCGTGTTCACACCAAAGCGCATAGTCGGCCGCCGACTGTGAGCGTTCAGTAAAAAATGTATGGAAAAACAACGTCTGCGCTGCCCAAACTGACAGCCCTTTGTTTTTCATGTATGAAAAACAAAGGGCTGTCAGTTTGGGCCGCGTTCACACCAAAGCGCATAGTCGGCCGCCGACTGTGAGCGTTCAGTAAAAAATGTATGGAAAAACAACGTCTGCCGCTGCCCAAACTGACAGCCCTTTGTTTTTCATACATTCTCACAGTCAACTGCCGACTGTATACGTGTATACGCGGCCTCGTGATAATAGTTGTGATTTTTTTCCTATTAGTCATGCTGCTTTGAAGTCTTACAAATCATCCATTTTCTTTTTTCAAGATGGCGCCAGCGCTTACGAAATACCTATTCCATTGCTTTATTTCTCCGCACTCTCTACCTCTTATTACTCTTCATCTTCTTTCTCAGTTCGATGTTATGAAGAGGCTAGCCAAGGTACCAGAGAAAGGTCACGGAACTGATGGAGGCTCTATAAACTAGTTCTACTTAATTAGGTATCTAATGAGTTGGATTTTAGGTCACTAATGTAGCTATTCGTTAAGACAAGCAAGCTCCGACTTGCGACCTAATTACCAAAAAAACAAATTTATATATAAATTATGTCTTCAAGGCAATGTTAGATTTCTTACAGAGTTCTCTTTTGTGGATCCAGCATATTTTCCTATTTGCAAACAGGTGCATGCACAAACACGACACGTACTCTCTGAATCATGAACACACCTAGACTAACAAGACAAGGCAAGACAAGTGTCACCAATTGAGAGAAAAATTCAATTTCGACAAAATTTTACTCAACCTTTTCTTCTCAGTATAAAAACAACACGTGTGTTTCCACAACAATACCTGAACATACCACGTTTTCACAATAAAATGCTTTTGTGAGTATAAAGCGCTTACCGTGATATTTGGCGTTAGGAACACCCCGACACCTCAGTTTGCACCCTTCATGGGATTACAAAAGATACGACTAGCTTTTTACTCTACACTCTTTTTTCCCCACTCCCATTATATAACACCCTTATTTACATATTATTCGCGCGAATAATCATTTACAAAGTTTAGGGTATAAATGGGCATGACAGTTGAATTATGAAGAGAGAGAGCTATTTGTCAGTCTGTTTCAAGTTTGTTTTTATCTAGAATGGAATATTGTAGAACGTATCAGTAGGTAATTAGAGAGGGAGACATTTACATTCTTTGAGGTCTTGTTAGTATGGTTTGTGTCAACTTTGATGAATAAACAGAGTGGGAATACAAACTAACAGTGTTATTAAAATGTAAATTAGAGGTTTTACCTTCAAGATTATAAAAAAAATCAAGCAAGCAAAACAATTTTTACTAAGGGACCAACCTCGAAATTCCGGAACAAAAATTAGCTGTCCGATATAAAATATTATTTTTTCCTTTTATGTAATTGCAAATGTACTCAATAGCTTTTTTTTCGCGATTTCATTTCTGGTTCTATAGTAATAGTCTTTCATAATGATGAGGTCAATGACCCTTTAACGTGAGCTAGGGTAGCCCACGTAATTTTCTTACGTTTTTTGCAGGTCAATATCACATTGTAACTTGTATGTTGATTAAATATTACTCGCGAATCATCCAAATCAATTCATAATTGGCGGAGTAATCGCGTAAAAAAACACACAAAAAAAATACATACATTCGAATTGTGAACCTCCTCCTTTTTGAAGTGACCTGGTTAAAAATACTACTTATCTTTCGATACTTGGAAGAAAACTAACTCATAACCAAAGACCCCGTTTACAAATTACCCTTGCACAATCTATAATACCTTCTACCTGATTCTATTAGCCACGTATACAATCTGTAATACAAATGCATACACAATCGGTACGGCTTCACCTGGGGACCTTGCCTTGTTAGTGATGTTCGCAAGTTTTCTTTGCAAAGAAAAAGTAACAGTTGGAACTGGAGGTAAGTACATCTTTTTTTTCAAACTATTTGTCCCTGAAGAATCCGGAGTTCCGTTTACCTATTGAATTTTATTGCAGGCAGGTTTAAATGTGAAGTTTATGATGTATGACTAGATGTATGAACGTAATCGAAGCAAAAGGTATATGTAAGGACCGTAGGGTGGTGTTTCTGCCTATCCCCATTAGAAGACAGCGTGAGTATATGTATGGTGATTATAGTCATTTATCCTTGTTTTGTGTTTGCCGGTTATCCTGAATAATAACAAGGAATTTGGAGAAATAACGTACCTATTAATTATCGAGGCATGAATGTGAAATTGTAAAAATTATAAATTGCTCTGAGGGAAAGTAAGTCACGTTCGTTTGAACGAAAGTACCTACAAGTAAGTGTATAAGCCAGAGTAAATGAATGTGTCGTAACAGGTGGTGTGTGAGCAGAATGTTCTTTTGTATTTATTTTTATAAGAATTTAGCTACCGTCGGTACTGTATGAAGGAAAGAAAATAACAAAACATTACTTTTGCATAAATTTAATCGCAATACACTGACTGGTGCTCAATTGCTCGTATTATCTAAAGCCCCTAAAAAGCCAATGTATCGAAAAAACTATTACTAACATCCACTAAACTATCACATGCCATTAAATACGCGCATAATACATCCTTAACTAAGTTAGAAAATGAGACAAAAAGCTGGAGATTACGCGGAATCCCCGAGAGACGCTAAAAGTACGACACAACTCGTGAAAAGGTTGAAAAAATCCTGAAGGGTCGGCCTCTATAAGTTAAGCAGGTGTTTGGTTAGTCGCAGCAAAAATTCGCGAAGTTGCCGGACCGACATATTTTTACGGATAATCTGATAAACGTGCATAGACGTATGTAAAGGGAACAGGGAATTTGTTACTCTGGACTTGAGTTTTCCATTCAGAGATTAAGGAAACATTTATTGTGGAAACGTTTTCAGGGAATCGATTAGCGTTCTCTGGCTTTCGGTTATCTGGTTCGATTTGTGAATAAACAATATTTGTATGACCAACTGGCCAAACTTTTAGATAGAACATTTGTGTATTTCGTTTGTTTGTAAAGGTATCCACTATGCAGAAGAAATCACTGTATCCAACGAGATTGTTCTGCTCGTGAACTGTTATTTTACAGGACAAACATTCGTTTAAACTGAAACTACGCTGGAACATGGCTCAAAACATGCAGTTTTTGACAAGTCTGTTCGTAAACGGAAAGTTGCGTTTCAACATTTCTCGTTCAGATAATGTTATTGATTTTGGTTCTATCAGTAAACTGCTTTCTGCTAACCTAATAAAAACAAAGTAAAGTTCGTATTTGTCAACCTTTCGACTGTGAATCTACTTATTTGATTTATTAATCGTTTAGGTGGGCAAATTTAAGGGTCAGAGGGTCGCGCTGGACCAATATTTTTGCTACTCCGTTTAGATTACACCGGTCGGACCTTACTCGAGGGTACAACTTTAATAGCATCCAATATTTCACGTTTTTTTGTGAAGATGCGTTTTTTCATGGAAGAATTTTGTTTATGTATAACATACGGTGCTCGCAAAATATGTAAATTACGTCACTATGTGAGAACATATTTTGCAACTTGAAAAGGGTTTAGCAACAAAACAGCACTTTATTTTTGGCTATTCTTTTATAATGCTACGTAATATTTTGTTGAACATATTTTTGAATGTAACCATAGATATTTTATTTTTACGTGTGGCATTTTAAAATAATTTCACAATAAAATTGAAGTCGATCTGTGGAGAGCAAAGTTTAACAAAAATGTCGCGTATTTTGGTTAACATCGTCTGTATTACTTCGAATGCAATCTAAAATATTGTGTTTGAAAACTGGACATCAAAAGCTCGTTTTCGAAATAATATATAGGTCGAGATTTATATTTAGTTTTCACGAAAAATCTCTCGCAAAAATTCGTGTTCATAATATCTTGTTTCAGGATATTTTTATTACGTTACGTAAATTTTTTGCAATATTTTCATTATCATAAATAAATCCAATTTACTTAACATTGTGTCCTAGATTGTCACGCTTGCTAAATAAATAACACTAGGTACAAAATAATGTGTAACAAAAATATCACCTGCACAGTGATAATATTGATCACACTTCAACGTTCATCAATTACCTACTTAAGACCTCTTTCACACGAGCTTGAAGTATGGCCCATTGTGTTCAGGCACCAACCATTATATATTTTTTCTCCCCATTACGCCATATCACACATTGGGATCTAATGTATAGCCGCGCAGGTCCCAACAAGGGTAGTTTACGACTGGAGTCGATACAGATAGTACAGTTTCCGATACTTGCGACTTGCGAGGTTGATACCATCGGTCACCTACCACCTGATTTATAAGACTTAACCGCTCTCTATGACCTTGTGGTCATTTAGTGAGACATGGGCAAAGTGTTCTTGTAGGAAGGTGATGTTTTTGTAAAGGGTTTGCTATGTGGTAAGTTATTTTAGGCAATGAGGGATTTGTGCACAAATCTAGAAACAACCTTGTAATAGCAGGGTGGTCAATTCAATAATAATAAAATAACATGTCATTTTTAATCGGATTCAGAAAACGAAAAAACTTTCTAATCAATACATTTTGTATAAAGTTGCGGATGCACTGCCATTTATAATCAAGTCTACAAAATAGTTAAGAGCCTCTGCTACCTCAAATTGCTTAGCATGATCCTCCGTTATGTCGAAAATACGGCAGCATTAATTTTGAAATAAATATATTTTAAAGTTGAGAATTGATGATCTAGGTACTATGTTTGGTGAAAACACGAGAACATAAAAAGTCTATAGAAAAAAAATCCAAAATCCAAAAAATCTAAACCGAACTATAAGCCGCTGGTATTCAAAAAATACTTCAAATTAGATCATGAAACTTTGCATAATAACTGAACTAACTATATAGTAAAGCAGGTCACAGTTTTTTTTTTTTAAATAACCTTTATTTTCACCGTTAAAATCAATTACCTAAACTATTCGAGCCTTGGAGCCGCCAGCACCCCACTCCGTCTCAGTCTCACTCAGTCCGCGAGTAATATGGTGCGACCGAGATAAAAAGCTGAGTTAGTAGGCTCTTAAAAAGTACATTTACAATGGTATAAGCCTTCATTATATACATTGTTTATCAGAATTAGATACAGACACCATTCGAGATAAAAAGGCTCGATTAGGTCACCTTTTTGTAAGGTGTAGAGGTAAACAAAATATGTATTCGTTGAAGATTCAGGTCGAATCCTTGTCAAGTTGGAAGCCTCTTGGTATCTTAACGATCTAGTTTTCTTTATTATTTCTGACATTGACAAAATAAATAAAATACTCATCATAAAAAGGAAGGCTTTAAACATCGCCAATCTTAATCGATTGGCCAACCAATAACCTGGCAAGACTCGCAGCGTATAAACTGGACCTCAGGCCACTCCCTTGAATTCGCTGGCACAACTGGCAGGCGTCCAGTATCGCAATGTAGACCACTCGAGGAATGCTTATCTGTCGCGACACGTAAAATATTATCAGGGCTTTGTCCAAACTAATGTTTTAAGCTAAACGTGGTAAACAGCCTTATGTAAGCAAGTCCTAATTTCGACTGAAAAGAGTCCTAAAATTTTATTAGGGAAAAGTTTTTGTAAGCTCGAAAATTCTGTGTACTTTTCAAAGAGAAAAGTAGTGACTCATCCTGAAATAAGATTAGGGAAACTCATATATGACTTTGTGATACTTAACGAAAAAGTTAATATTTGCTTTGATGGACCAAAGACCTTTTCAAACACCTAAGTAAGTTAAAAATAGTTGAATACTTTTAGACCTTTTGGCAATCAGTCATTTTGAAGTTCCGCCCGAAACCCGGATCTCAATAAAGATTAAAGATAGCGCTGATGAAATGTTTAAATCTACATTCATGAAAGCTAACATTCAGAGAATCTTTATTTCTAAGAAAATGTTCCTTTGACTAGTACTTATCACTCATGATTACCTAGTAATTTGTCTGTCTGTAAGTACTCGTGTATTTTATGTTACGACCCTTAATTATCTTATTCTAGAATAAATAACGATTAGATTAGATTGGGCTAGATCTTTTAGTAAACGACACAAAAAGTACCTATTACGAATAGATAAAGCCGTTGTAAAATTCAACGTCTGGTTAGACTGGAAGCTGACTCCAACATAGTTGGGAAAATGCTAGGCAGATGCTGACGATGAAAACCGTTGTAACATTATTGGCCAGGTAGGAAGATAGTGAGACTGACTGTTCAGGCTGTGAGGGCCGCGTCTAGTGGACATGGAACCTAACGAATGTAGCGCTGCAAACATAAAAAAAAAAAATTTAGAAATAATGCTGCAGCAATAGGTGCCTATGCCAAGAAGATAGAAAAGAGGACCGAAAATAACAACAAAATACGCACGTACATTCAAGAGCCAATAGTAATAAAGCAACGCATTCCAAATAGTTTACCAAACTCCTTTGACGGAAGTATCACGACGATTCCTTGTCGTCGCATCCATCTCAGGATGTTCACGCACGTGCAACCAAACGATCTTTTCCCGAAATCTCTCCGGCGTTGCGACAACTCGACGAGCAACCATTTAAACAGGCTCGGAACCGTTCCTAAAGAATTGTTTCCGTAGCAAGCTGGGAATTAAACGACGTATCTTAAGTCACCGTAAAACTCTGCGATAAGATTCCGAGCACTTTCAAGCAATGAGTCGCCAGCTAGCTTTGCAACAGTATTTTTAGTCCATTTTAGGCTAAACCAGAGATATATGACCGTCATTAGCTTTGCACAAGTATTTCTGGGCTCGGACGTATTTTTATCGCTTAAGCCTCTGTTTTGAACACAAAAGCAAGCGGTTCGCACGGCTTGTATGTCTCTTTTCATACTTTTTTATTAGGTTTTCGGGGTTCCGAGGTTCCTAGTCGGATCCGTAGTAAAGCGATTATTGCTGATTTATGGGACTGCCAGCCTCGTTTTATTGTGGTTCATAGCTGACTCGTGAGTCTACGGGCTTATAGCTTTCGCGTGGTAGTTATCTTATCCGGTTATATGACATTAGGGTATGTTTGGAGAACCTTAAGTACCTAAGTAGCATACTACATAGCTTATAGTGTGTTACTTAGCCCAACAAATATGTTATGAAAAGACTGCGAACGCGCTATATAGAAACGTTTTCAACTATCAAACGATTTTGCGTTTACCGAGCTTCATCTATAAATAGTATAAACAAAGTGATTTTTCGTGTCTGTCTGGATGACCGCTTAGATCTGAACTACGTAATGCCTTTTGAGCACTTCCCATTATCATTTAGAGCATTTATTCTGGAAGGTTTATGTATATTTTGGGCAGAATCTTGATTATTTGCCATTTCTCCATCGCAGCCGTAGGGCGACGGGGCGGGTCTCTAGTGTAAAATAAATATACTGTATAATCTCTAGCTACCTTATGCCATCATAGACTACCCAACAAACATTTACGACGTTGAGTAGACGTTTTGGTGGCAACTTAATGTTATTCAGTATAATCGCATAAATGTCATAAGGATGTTTACTCTACGGCATTAGGGCCCATTTTATTCAACTTAAGTTGCTAAGAGTTTCGTGTAACAGTCATATAAATACCTACTTAGTCGCATAGTAGTCATATACACGTCGGCGATTTGACTAAATATCATGTAATGATAGCTGTCGCGGCGTGTATTCGACTTCGGGTCGACTTATGGTACACAATACGACTTTTATATAATGTAATCGTTGTGTTATTGTCATTTAAAGATGATGCTCATATTGAACGAAATTATATTGTAACAGATTATATCACGTTAATTTAATATGGCGGTGTTTTTGACAGCTGAGTTAATATTGCATTTTTTCTTTGTTATTTGAGGTGATAAAACCATTTCATCAGTCGTAAACCATTGTGCAATCAAGTTTACTGATTAATGTGAGGTAGGTTTGGAACAATTTTTTTATGCGCTTTTAAAACTCTAACGTTTTCACATATTTTATTAATAATTTTATTAAGTGACTGCGTTATATGACAACTACATAACTTCCCGACCTATAAACTGCGTGTTCATTGTAAATGTTTTACGCCATTACAGTTGATTTAGGGATCAGTGATAAAATTAAAAACGCTTAGCTAACTTAGTTCAAAGAATTTATATTAAAAAAATAGAATATTTGTTTGCGTGACTTATAACTTAGTTAACTCAGGTTCCTTGCTGGAACGCGTAATTCTTTTAGGGCCCGCTGCTCGCCCGACATCGCGCCCCGGAGGCTCGCCGCGTGTCAGCGGCTCCGGGTAAAACCTCAATATCTTGAGTTATACTTATCGTAGCTCGATAACGTAAAGTAATTTGGATTCTTGAATAAACAGACCACATACTTATCTATATACGGTGAACGGATGAATACAATAGGATTTACAATATTATCGTAAAGTGCGTGGTAGTTTATTTGTTCTTATGTTTTGACGATTTCTGTTAAAAATACTGTTTCTATTGTTATAAAATTTTACAGGCAGTATTATGAATAGATAACGAATCTAAAAAAAATAACAGTTTGAGATAATAACAGAAAATAAATAACAAAATTATTACGTAACTAGAGGTCATCTTGACCTTGATTTCAAGGACCGTGTTTTGACGACAAAATGTTGTTATTATGACGTTATAGTAGTGAAAATCACTTACAAATTGATTCAATTACACTAATTAATATTTTATAGTAGCTTCCCACGCTGTAAACATCATAAAACAAACACTATTCTCATAATCACCACCACACTCAGTACTTTCACGGCCTTTTTTTTGATACGCTAATTTTGCACTCTCAACTTATGTATTTTGGTAATATTATTATCACACACGATGTATAAACTATTATTAATTTGATTTAATATCACTTCACGACGATTACGGCAGTAAAAACACGAAATAATTATTAAAATATGCACGGAGACCGTCCGCGCATACCCGCGCAGGCGCTCTGACAGATGACACTGTCAAACGTTTCATGCACAGATTAAGCATTTAGTAGATTAATTTGACGTGAATATCATCCAACTCTAGAGTGCTACTGCCCATAGACACTATTAACCCGTATTTCAGTAGAAATAGAGACCTAAGTTGCGTGGCATCGACTGATGCATTTTATTCATCAGTGGGGCTTGAAGGATATTTCCGATTGATGCATCGCGTGCATCATTAGGACTCAAGCGGTTAAGTCTAAATAATATTTTTGTTTTAGGTAAACCCCACAGTGATCTCTAATTATACGGATGTTGATAAGTTTTTATCAAAGATGGACCTCATTGAAATGATATGCGCACATTTGAAATGGAAAACTTGAAATGTTAATTACGTTCCTGGGATAATTAAAAAGATGAAACAATTTTTTCTTTCAACTACATAGTAATGTTATCTGTGTAGTATTATAATATCTGTGGTAATGTTATCATTAATCACTGACAGACCTGACTTGACCTGACTGGTTAATACAAATGGATAAAAACCGTTTAAAATGCCTTGACTTGACCTGACTTGACCTGACTTGACCTGACGTGACCTGACTTGACCTGACTTGACCTGACTTGACCTGACTTGACCTGACTTGACCTGACTTGACCTGACTTGACCGCCTTTTTTTATTACCTCCTTCATATAGATTTATTTGGCTTTAATGCAACTTGTGGAATATTAAAATCAATAGCCCACTTTTTTAATCGTCTCTGAAGTCATCATTGTTGGTTGAAGTGTCTTCTTTATCAACATTATCTTCATTTTCGGATGACTTCAACTTCGAAAAATCAACAAGAGTCCTGAACTTTGGAAAATGAACTGCGGGGCACACTTGTAGTATTTTGGTTAAATTGATTAGTTAAATTTGCATTTAAATGTGATACGGAACCTTTCTTATTTTGCTCACTCTCAGCTTGAGCTCTATTACTTTGTATTAAAGTACGCGAAAATTGTATACAAGTATAAAGAAAACACTATTTTCTTGCTAATACTTTTAATCCGCACAACTTAACTATTTCACAATCAAACGACGACTGACTCTGCACTACATTATACCATTTTAAACGACTTTTGCCCCACCCAGAAATAACGATAATATCATAACCGTTATTTCTAAGTATTGCCAAAGTAAAATAATACATTCATTTGCCATAATGGAAATACATTTTAAAGTGTCTTACAATATTAGTCATTTGTAGTTTGACAGTGTTGCCACAGTGGATATTATAATTCGATAATAATACATTTCTTATATTAATTCAATGAAATCACGACACTCGGCCATCCGACGGCGTGCTAACTCCGTAGTACGCACTATACAATCACGACACTGAGGCAATACATCAAATAGCAAAATTATTCATATTTCTATTCATTTATTTGTGTTCCACAAGGTACCTAAAACAAGATGTTAACAAAAAAAAAAAAAAAAAAAAAAAACTAAGAGCCGTTGTAGCAGGGCACATCAGGGCACAGCAATATAGCTAGATATTATAGTTAAAAATGTAAGTCGTAGAAATCTAAAAATTCTAATAAAATAAAATTGTACATTTAAACTGAATTGCATTACATTACCACAAAAAGTCAGTAACAATAACATAGATAATTAATTATGTTTTAAAAATTATAATCTAATGCGAGATCATATTTAAAGATTACAAATTGTGAATAAAGAAATGTTTTACGTGTATTAAGTAACAAATAAGTAACTACAAAAAAAAAAAATACATAAACAAGATTCTCATTCTTGCCTAGTAGGTACCTGTTTAAAAGAGAAACGAGTTGCACTTCACTTCACTTGTCCTATGACCGAATTCCGGCCACGGGGCGGTCAACCTCAACGGAGACCCGACAAGCACACAGGATGCATAGTGCAAACAGATGCACTTTCTGCTCTTCCTCGGTCCGACGGGACAGTAACCTGACATGACCGGCTAAGGTCAAGGCGCAGGACCAACGGCACCACATGTCCCTCCCGCCCCGAGGTACGGGGCGTCACAACTCCAATCTCTAGGCTGCCATTGAGTAATTCCTAGTGGGAAAACAAACAACACCCTGCCCGACCCGGGAATCGAACCCAGGACCCCACGCTCAGCAGCTGCGCTCGCGACCATGAAATCATTAAGCCTATATTTTACCACTTTATTACCCTATCGTTTTGCTATTACTTTATATGAACCGATAAAAGGGAATAATTTCTTACTTTTGCCATAATTGTCGAAAAATTAACCCAGCTTCTTTAAAATGCCATACTCGACTTCAAATGTATTTAGTTGCCTAATGAATTAATAGTTCAGCGACAATAAAGTGAGTTTAATAAAGAGAGTATAATAAATGCTTTTCAAGCTTAAAAACAAGCTACTGTAAATATGACTCGGCAACGTGAACGTGATAATTCTTAAGCAACTAAATTTGTGATATGTCTACGCATTGCCTAATCATTGCCATAGCTTCTAATAAGTTTATCAACTGCATCATATTGTTGTCATCAAATAATGTTAAGTAAATGAAAGCTCTAATTTCATTTAGTCTCCTATCTATCTACAATGCTACCATAAGTAATTTATGACTTGACCATTATATCTACCTCTAATTGGGTTCCCTATCCATTTGCATAAGATATTAAGACAATGTATCATGGCATACTTTTGTTTACATAACCGAACTATATTTACGCATTACAACAGCTTACGAATAATTATTTTAGGCATAATTTATCGCGTCTAACTAGTTTGTTTCCGGATAATACGCCTAGTAACATTATGCGTATTAAAATTATGTCACATAATAACACAACAAAATTATGATAAAAAGGAAGATGATTTATTAATTAGATTGTTGAAAAAAATGGCTATTTCGATTTTATTAGCAGACGGATGTTGAATCACTAAAATATTTATTGTAGACCACTTACAACATTAGTTGATGAGTTATCAATTTAGAAGAAAATTTATTTAACGGAAGCTATGAGTCATATTAATTTATATTAAATCACAATGAATAAGTAAGGGCAAGGGAAACCTTTTCAGAGTCAAAGGCATCTTATCTTTGACGATATTTTTAGAGATTTGAAGAAATAGGGGGTGATAAAACTACCCGGCGTTACTGATAGATAACCTATCGTACTTTAACCATTTCGATGCGATGGTCACAAGAAGACAGATGACAGATGGACACAAGGTCATAAGAATTGTCTGGTTGAACCTTTATGCTTTGCAATTTGCTTGATGACAAGCAACAGCGTTTAACACATTTAAACTGTTTCGCGTAAAAACTGTTCCACGATATTATTCTAGTCTGTGCTCCAAAACCAGTTAATAATTTTTTCAAAAATTTGAATTGTTCTAGCAATGAGATATTTATTTTGTACTATCAAACTATGGATAAAATATAATTGTTACAACTAATACAAATGGTTCCAAGTAGTCTAAGTGTATGGCATGGAAATAGGATGCAATAGCCCATTACGCGTTCTTGCCGCATATCTTTGTTTTAAATATGCACAATTTATTTAAGAAATCATTGTTGCAAAGTATTTTTTTGTAATGTCTATTTTCCCGCTTAGATTCGACCTCAAATTTAAGGATTATTTTTTAGTAAAAGAATCCAAAGCAGCTGATATTTGTATGCAGCTTAGTATTCGATGTTTGGTCGTACAGAGCAATCAAGGGTTTGTCATCCAACTCTATATTCATTGCACTGTCGGTTTGTGCAACCAATCTCACTCAAACTCTGAGCAAAACATTTCCTATTATTTGCAAAAAGTTTAATTTCGAAAGTAAACTGATCAATGTCTTGGCCTATTTTAATGCCAGCTTTATTGAGATAGTTCTCGAGCATTGAGAAAATCTTCACTAATTGACACGGTTTTAGTTTCTGTAACGGAATTTACCCACTTTAAAACATCTGTTTTAAAGGTACTGCCGTTAAAAGAAGTAACAAATACAACCGTTTTACCACTAACTATTTTATAACGGCCTTGATGTCAGTGATATTCTTGATTTGGATTCTTTGATGCTCTTAAAATCAAGATAATATCGCCTAAGTAATGCTCATTGGTATAGACTCACCAAACCAGACCCGAACTATGGTCGTATCTTCTTCAACATATACCTAGACGTAAGTTCCAATTGATATATATATCGGTCACTTCATTTCAAGGATATACATAAAGCAATTTCTCAGATTCCTTCATAACGAAAGTTTGATTAAATTCTGTAGTTATGTTGTTGAAAAGTTCAACACTGAATATCGGCTATTAATCTTTCTCTAATAAAAATATTGTACAAACTAGTTCAGAAAATGACGCAGAGCTCAAATAAGATTAAAATTAACTACACTAATCTATTTTCAAATAAATCAATGTACGGGAAGCGGCCATTGGTCTTCCTTTAAGTCCATACTTTACTTTTGCCTTCGAGTATTCCATATCCAATCTACTGCCTAACAGCCATCGATTTCACACCTACTGTGCAATTCTTGTTACACACCTAGGTACATGTTTCACATACATTGTTGACTACAGCAGCACACCTACATGGCCTACTAACAGCACGCATGCATGGCTGCATAAGATCACATAAGTGCCTACGTTAAACTTTGAACTACAGCTCATCTACATGGCTGCATAAAATCACATAAGTGTAAGTTAAATTCTAAACTACAGCTCGCCTACATGGCTGCAAAAGATCACATCTAGTGTCTAAGTTCAATTCTAAACTACAGCTCATCTACATGGCTGCATAGGACCACATAAGTGTCCAAGTTAAATTCTAAACTACAGCTCACCTACATGGCTGCAAAGGATCACATAAGTGTATGTTAAATTCTGAACTACAGCTCACCTACATGGCTGCATAAGATCACATAAATATTTAAGTTAAAATCTGAACTACAGCTCACCTACATGGCTGCATAAGATCACGTAAGTATTTAAGTTAAATTATGAACTACAGCTCACCTACATGGCTGCATAAGATCACATAAGTGTCTAAGTTAAATTATAAACTACAGCTCACCTACATGGCTGCAAAACATCACACAAGTGTCCAAGTTAAATTCTGAACTACAGCTCACCTACATGGCTGCAAAGGATCACATAAGTGATGTTAAATTCTGAACTACAGCTCACCTACTTGGCTGCATAAGATCACGTAAGTATTTAAGTTAAATTCTGAACTACAGCTCACCTACATGGCTGCATAAGATCACTTGAGTGTAAGTTAAATTATAAACTACAGCTCACCTACATGGCTGCAAAGCATCACACAAGTGTCTAAGTTAAATTCTGAACTACAGCTCAACTACATGGCTGTATAAAATAACATAAGTGTCTAAGTTAAATTCTGAACTTCAGCTTGCCTTCATGGCTGCAATAAACTACACGCATACATCTCCATAAAGCTCACCTACATGGCTGAACTAGAGTGCAAGCCGCATGGAACTAAACTATACGCATACATCTCCATAAAGCTCACCTACGTGGCTGAACTAGAGTGTAAGCCGCATAGAACTCGAAACTATACTCGTACATGTTTATCTTGAATAGCTCGCCTATATGGCTGAAATAAACTATACGCATACGTCTCCATAAAGCTCACTTAATTACGCGGCTGAACAAGAGTGCATGCCGCATAGTACTCTAAACTATACTCGTATCTTTAAACTGAATAGCTCGCCTACATGGCTGAAATAAATTATATGCATACACCTCCATAAAGCTCACCTACATGGCTGAACCCGAGTGCACGCCGCACAGGTCTTCTATACTTGTACATCTCTGAACAGCTCACTTAGATGGCTGAACCCGAGTGCACGCCGCATAGGCGTACATCTCTGAACAGCTCACCCACATGGCTGAACCCGAGTGCACGCTGCATAGGGGTCTACACTATACTCGTACATCTCTGAACAGCTCACCTACATGGCTGAACCCGAGTGCACGCCGCACAGGTCTTCTATACTCGTACATCTCTGAACAGCTCACTTAGATGGCTGAACCCGAGCGCACGCCGCATAGGCGTACATCTCTGAACAGCTCACCTACATGGCTGAACCCGAGTGCACGCCGCATAGGGGTCTACACTATACTCGTACATCTCTGAACAGCTCATCTACATGGCTGAACCCGAGTGCACGCCGCACAGGTCTTCTATACTCGTACATCTCTGAACAGCTCACTTAGATGGCTGAACCCGAGCGCACGCCGCATAGGCGTACATCTCTGAACAGCTCACCCACATGGCTGAACCCGAGTGCACGCCGCATAGGGGTCTACACTATACTCGTACATCTCTGAACAGCTCACTTAGATGGCTGAACCCGAGTGCACGCCGCATAGGGGTCTACACTATACTCGTACATCTCTGAACAGCTCACCTACATGGCTGAACCCGAGTGCACGCCGCACAGGTCTTCTATACTCGTACATCTCTGAACAGCTCACTTAGATGGCTGAACCCGAGAGCACGCCGCATAGGCGTACATCTCTGAACAGCTCACCCACATGGCTGAACCCGAGTGCACGCCGCATAGGGGGTTATAGTATACATTTCATTATATAGCTCATATAGTCATTAGATATAGCCCCAATCAACAAAATCTAAGCTACTGCTTAAGCTAACCAACAAACAAACCATAATCAAACCACCATACCGCCGTACCATCAACAAACTATAAAAACCTGATCAGAAAATTCAGTGAACGGAACAGACTTAAAACATAATATTCAGATTATACGAATTGAAATCTCGTGGCTAAATTCCCAACACTCACTCGCACAATTTTTTTTAATTTACTTATTCTCGAAGTTGTCCAATCCAATGATAGCTCTATCGAGGAGTTGCCTCGACCAAGAGTACCACGTGCACTGGCCCAACTATTCACTTATTGTTTATAATTAGTCCACTGCAACGATAACCTTATCGAGGAGTTGCCTTGACCAAAGGTAGCACGTGCATCGGCCCAATCATTTACTCATTATAACTTTAATCAGTCCAACGCTACGATAACCCTATCGAGGAGTTGCCTCGACCAAAGGTAGCACGTGCACCGGCCCAATTACCATTATAATAATAATTTTTAACCATAATGTTTTAAATATTAACCATCTGGGAAATACGCCACAACGATTGCTTATTTAAATACCGAGTTATGAGACTACACAATAACCACCTCGCTCTACACTGAACTTATCTCGGACAAAAACAATGAACAATGTAAATGTAAATAATTTATAAAACTACTTACGATTTTACCAACCTATGGCTCGTGGTTCTTGTCACTTCTGACTTATAAAGAAAACACTATTTTCTTGCTAATACTTTTAATCCGCACAACTTAACTATTTCACAATCAAACGACGACTGACTCTGCACTACATTATACCATTTTAAACGACTTTTGCCCCACCCAGAAATAACGATAATATCATAACCGTTATTTCTAAGTGTTGCCAAAGTAAAATAATACATTCAGTTGCCATAATGGAAATACATTTTAAAGTGTCTTACAATATTAGTCATTTGTAGTTTGACAGTGTTGCCACAGTGGATATTATAATTCGATAATAATACATTTCTTATATTAATTCAATGAAATCACGACACAAGGTAATAATAAACCTTTAATATGAGTATTAATTAAGTAGCGGTCGTATTATCATGTTTGTGATACTTTAGGATGTATACAGGTCGCACTCGTAATACTTATTCGACTTATATATAATGGTAACAAATACTACGTGTATACAATTATTATCCGTTTAGCATATGTTTAAAAGGTAATTATATGACAAAATCTACAGTTTTATGACGTTTATACTACGAAAACGTTTAGAGGATGAAAAGTTGTAGAAGTAAATTTTATAAATGTCGAAATAACGTCATATGACATTATTATACGACAAAAAATGTTTATGACTATTCGGACATATAATACACCAGTACATGACGAAGAGTTAAAATAATGACTATAAAATAACTTTAAAAAGACTTAAGGTCATATAAAAGTTTGATTATATGACAAAAATGTTTGTTGGGTACCTATTCAGATACCTATGCCCTGATCATCAACCTTATTAACCACAAACCGTGTTTATCAGTTATTTAGTTTTGTGGTAATAGTGGTAGTATAACACAGGGTGTAAGGGTAAACACCGTTATCCTTGAAACCAGTGGTTTGGTTTCATTTATAGAACGTAAAAAAATTACAACTTAAAAAAAAAAAGAAAATCTACATCTTACCACAAGAGTATTTCACCCTTTCACCTAGGGCGCTAGGGCAACGAACTTGCGTCTCAACACGGGTGGGTGGCGCGCAACGTGACCTGACCTATCCCTTAGTAAGTCAGCTGTTTCGCTAGCGAGCACGGTGTCGGATAGAATTTTTTCAAAAATCTTTTAATGGAAATTACGTTTTTTTTTGTTGTTACTCGATCATTAATTTTTATATTTAAGTCAACTACCCATGGTTTGAGTGACAACGGTGTTTACCCTTACAACTTCTATAATGTTTTGATCTAGGTAACGGTTAGGCACTCGAGTTACGAACCGGGCAGCAAGGTAATGCAGCTTTCAAGCAGCGTCAATCAATCAAATGTGTATAGGTTTCTGCCATTTTGTGTTGGCAACAACGGTAGATGATGTGTAGGTATTACAAAGTCAAAGTCAAATAATTTATTTCAAATAGGCACATATATGGCACTTTTGAACGTCAAAACAAAGAAACAGAATTGATTCTAGTTGCCCCTTCCAAAAGGTAGTTTTTGTATGGAGAAGAATGGGCAAGAAACTCCACCGTTACTCTTTTATTAAGATTACTGTACCACAAAATGTAAAAAGAATTATAAATGGAGCAATAATGAATTAATTAATTACCGGATACATGGTGCTCACATATTTACAAAGATTGTAAAAGTATGCGATATTACAATAGTCCATTGTTACAAGTAGTACTAATAAGTCAGTGCGTGAGTTTAAGTAATGACAGAGTGTAAAAGTCTATGACATACAAATAATAAAATAAAAAACTAAATTAGCTATCAGTTTGATTTTGTCCAGACACTAAATCGTCCAATGGAGCAAGACCAGCATGTTTCCAAGCATTCTTATCTTGGATATAATCCTCTAATTTGTAATAAGCTTGTTTCCAAAGTGTACTTTTTATATGAGTTTTAAATTTTCTTTCATTTAATTGCAATATATCACAAGGAATTTTGTTATAGCATTTAACGCAGTACCCCATAAAAGATGTTTGTACTTTAGCTAATCTGAAAAATGGTTGATCTATTTTATCTTTATTTCTAGTATTAAAATTATGTCTATCACTTATTTTATTAAAAAGATTTAAGTTTTAGGGTACAGATGTATGAACGTAAAGGAAGCAGGAGTATGTAAGAATCGTAGCATTTTGTAGTTGAGTTGATTTATGATATCGGCAAACAAGATCATAATATCGTATTGTAAATATCAGTTTTCTCACAGTCGATGGGGTATGGTCTTAACAGTACTTGCCTATTCTTGTATGGTAGCTATTCTAAGTGGTCCACAATTGTAAAGAGGATAATATTTTCTATCCCTAAACGTTAACACTCCACACAACAAGTATCTTACAAAACGAGGAAAATAATTGGAGTACAAAAACGGTTGAATGTATCGCTAACTGAAATTATCTACAGTACTAGTATTAACATTAGTATTCGCCGCACATCGCACGATATATATCTGACACCCTGCAATACAAGCCCACTTTAAATGCTTATAATTCCATTCATTATTAGTTTTACGATACCTTTAGTGTTTTATTTAAACAAACAAGCAACAAACTGCCATGATAGGGTTTAAACTGATTAACCTCTTTTCATTTACAATCATCACGTGATACAATGTCAGTCTTCACTAGACACAGAATTGTAGAACTTACCTTAGAAGTCGTAAGGGCGAAAATCGCGTAAGATCAATAAATAAATCACTTAAATAGTTTAGGGGACCATTCATCAATGTGGATCGAAAGTAGGCTCTATTTTCACAGATTATTTACTCCAATTAGACCTTACTGATGATCGTAGCGGATTACAAAGTGGACTGTATGACCTTATCTTTAGATATAGAATCGAATGATGGACCATTACAATTCTGTTTTACATAGGCTATACATAATGTAGTAGGTTTGTAATGGCCAATAATTGGTTGAAATCTACGTGTAACTTTAGAATAACGGATGTGGTTCGACACGATAGATTATAATAAGGCGATTCCGTGACCCTTGTGTAGAAGGAGGAGGAAAATATAGCAGGTTTTTTTGTTAATGACAAGGCATTATAAACTTTATGTACATTATCATAAAATATAGATACGTTTGATAGAATAGCGGCTGCTGTCGGCTCGAGCCACGCCGCCGCGCCGTGAGAATTCACGAGCCGCCGCGCGGCGTTTTCTATTCTATCAAGCGTATCTATATTTTTTGTTATTGCAAATAAAGTTTATAATGCCTTTTCATTAAAACTGCTCGGCGCGTCGCTGCCGGTTGCTGCCATGTTACGTTACGAGTACTTAATGCTGATTCTCCAATGATAAATGATGATAAATAACATTTGACCAAAACTCAAGTGTATATGCAGACAGAATAGTAAAAAATGAATGCAGTGTGAAAATACTTCTGCATTTTAAGAGGAGCGGAAAGGCGGAAATCGTTAGTTATAAGTTCGAGTTGAAACTTGAAATCGGTTTTTAACTTTTTTTACTTCAACGGCAATTTAGTTTTCCACCAAAACTTACTTTGCCACCCTATCATGAATTTCTGAAAAATCAATAGTGGCATCCCATAAAAATGGCACATTGACTTTAGAAAACTTTAATTTGTAGAGCACCATCTCTGTCACTCTCATACCTGTGTGACTGTCTCTTTCTAATGCTTACGCTTCATCCATACTAAGTATCCATATCAATCTATCAATATCCATTCGAAAGTATATCTGTCTGCCTGTTAGTCTGTCTGTCTTTATGTTACCTTTTCACGCCTAAACCACTGAACGAATTTTGATAAAATTTGGCAAGGAGATAGATTGCATCCCGGGGCGAAGTCGCGGGCTGAAGCTAGTTCATAATAAAACCAGTGAAGTGACATCGAACGAGCTCGGTGTTGTCATACTAAGCAACTTAGCTTACACTACAACGCTTGGAATACAGATTGGTGATAACAGAACAATGTAGGTAACTAATTCACAGCAGGAACCTTCTTTTAATTAAAAAGACCAGCTTTTGATGAAACCTTTGTCCTCGGCATCTAATATAGTACGGAAAATAAGATTTAAAAAAATAATTGCACAGTTTTGTTTCAATAATTAGATATAAAATCAGGGTAATTAATTATTCTGACTTCCTAGTATATTCTAATCACAATTGTCACTCTACACTAGTTAAGCTCAAAACACACACAAGGCGGGTGCGTCTCGAGAGCGGGTCTGGCGCCAGAGTACAGCGGGCATAATAAATTGTAAGTATCTCAAGAAATAATATGGATGTCAACACACAGAACGCGTGCGTAGAGCGTGTCGTATTTGTTTTGTGACTGACTAGGTACGTCCGCGCCCGAACCGCCGCCGTCCCGTGCCCGACCCGCTGCCGTCCCGCGCCCGGGCTCTGTTTGAACACGATGACAGCGCGGCTCCCGCGAAGAAAATACCCGACCCACTCCCGACACGCACCCGCCTTGTGTGTGTTTTGAGCTTTATAATATAAGGAATGGCTACTACACGGCAAATTGATTTACCTAATGTGTCAATATAAAGAAATAACTTCCCTGTATTTAGAACGGACGAGGTGCTGACAAGGGAGAATTTAATAGAAAATCATATTGCGCTGACCCCACGTAACATGGAAATGGGACCATGTCAGGCGGAAAAAAGGAAAAAAAATACAAAATATATGTACTTAGAAGATGAAAGCAGAATACGAATAACTTCTGGTACCACAGGAGCAACTTAAGTTTAAAAAAAAAATGTTATCGGCCGTTCTTAGAAACATTGAGAACAATGTAGGTAAGAGCAAACATCTTTGATGTTTGCTCTTTCGCACGAATCCACCTCTTCTAAAGTTGTTCATAATTCATGGGTTATTTCATTACGACCTTAAATAATATTACATCTATCTGTCTCACCTTGTATGTTTCTATCTCTATCATAAGTAACAATTTCAAGTGCAGTTATTTAAATTCATTACTATAATTTCGTCTGTAATTAAAGTCTAGATAGCTTAACTCGAGTTAGAACAGAATCGATTAAGGTTCTCGTTACCGAAATAATGCGGTTAATAAAAGTCGGCTAATCGCCGAATAAAATCGATTTGCGAGTGGTGCTTGCGATACGAGAAAACTTGGCACGGTTGTGTAACTAGCTCTTATGCATAATAGTTCATTGGGTAAATATATATAGTATTGAAAATAGTATATAGGTATGCTTAATAATAAGAGCGGGTGATAGCACGCTTAAGACAAGACAAGTTTGCAAGACTTCATTAAACAGTTCTAAGCCATCTCTTGAATATAATCAAATAGCTAGTTATTTGCCAACCTACCTAATATCCTGTTTCTTATTACTTAAGTAGTTATTTTTAGGTATTTTGTGAATCTAATCTCGCTAAGCGAGATTAAACTGTCTAAGTTCACCTCTGAACAAGCCTAACCGTACTCGTTCTAGGCATTTCGTACAAAATGATTATATACGTAGGTACTCTCAGAAACATACGAGTACCTACTTGACGATCAAACGAAGTTTTTGTATAACGACGAGTATCGATCACAATTATATTCCGCTGGCTTTTTCCGAGGTTGATTAAACTAATGTGGAGGCACGTTATATACATACGTAATTTATGTACATGGATATGTCAGGTTGTTGAGAATATTATTTACCCGATACCCCCGTTAACTGAAAGGAACAACACACGTATTGTAAGAGTTGTTCGTGTCAATGACTTGTAGTCAGGATGAAATTAGTGTAATCTGAAAATTACAATCCTAATCCTAACTAATATTATAAATTCGAAAGTGAGTTTGTTTATTTGTTGGGGAAGGAAATGCGCTACTTTTCATCCTGGATAGCAGAAAAAGTCGCGGGCAACAGCTACTTCATAATAAAAATTATGCTAGTTTCAATCTATACATAATCACTACATAGTATAAAACAAAGTCGCTTTCTCTGTCCCTATATCCCTATGTATGCTTAAATCTTTAAAACTACGCAACGAATTTTGATGCGGTTTTTTTTAATAGAACTAGAAGATTTTTTAGAGTGATTGAAGAGGAAGTTTTATATGTATAATAACAAGCCCGTGCGAAGCCGGGGCGGGTCGCTAGTAATTTATAAATTAATGTCACTTTTCGTGTCTGTCTGCGTGTCCACGTTGTTCTTCTACGTAACGGATTTTGATACGGTTTTCACCGCCATTTAGAGGATTTATTCCGGAAGAATACATTAACTTAGTTATAGCACATAAATCTCAATGTTTTTAGAAGTCGCCACATCAGTAGGTACGTTTAGCTCTTGCAATACTTATAGTACGTAAGGTAAATAATCAAAATTCAATAAATAATATGAACGCCAATAATATGTAACTTTCGATAGCCCAGTGTGACTTATTATTTTTCCGAGAGCATTTTGCTCACATTACGAATGAAAATGACAGTTGGAAAATTTGACATGTGTCGGCTACCCAAGTGTTATCAACATCTAGATTTAGGTTTATTTATTTGTGTATATTTTATTGTATACCACAAAAATACTTAACAAAAAATAAATCAAACATTACAAACTATACAATGGGCGGCCTTATTGCTTTCTGCGTCTCTTTCAGGCAACCTTGGAACAGGGAATTGCCTGGACATAAAATGGGGCTGTCGTTGGTGCAAATAATAATTATACAATATACTTAAATAGATACACAGACATATACATTCCCTTAATAATAGGTATCTATTACTAAGGTTAATAATAGGTATCTATTACTAAGGTTATGCAAAGAAAATAAATGAAGACTAGATAATTACAGTCACGAGAACAGTTTGTCTATGTGACAGTGTATAATTACAACACTTTAATAAGCCCATTTTTTTCTACAACTCAACCTTTTTAACGCGTGCGTAGGTATTATGTCAAATTCAAACTCAAAGCAATAATTTCAAATAAACCAACATTCACTTTTGAATCGTCAAGGAATCTGTCAGTCAGAAAGATGAAGCGTTGCCCATTCCAAAGCGTAGTTGGTTTGCATGGAGAAGAACGGGCATCAAAATATTGATTACATCATGCATGTTAAAATTATAGGTACCATTGTGAGAACAATATAGACGTGCACATTAACAGCAACCAAAAAAAGGAGGTAAAATAAAAAAAAAGTAATTAAATTTAGCCGTGGCAGCTAAAAGATGACCAGTCCCAACTGACGGCGCCCATTCACGAACACGACGCCTGGATCAGCGCAACCAATTCGAAGGAAAACGAATGATCCACACATGAGCCACCATCAGCGAGACATTTGAGTGAGATAATATTAATTTGAAAAACCTTTACGTTCCACGAGAGTACATACTCTCATGTACTCACAGTATATATGTTTTTATTACCAGTTCAGTGCAGCAGTCCATTCTGTTACATAGATTTGCAGATACATTTCCGCCACGTGTGACTTCGAATGGTATGTATATTATGGAGGTACGAATGCATTTACTGTTTGCAGATTTTTCGCCTCGGAATGGGAATGTAGGAATGAAGATGTGAATATGTTTTTGATTCTAATATTTATCTATATATCAATCACTTGCTGCATTTACAGTTTACACCTAAGCGTGCAGCAAGCCTATAACTATAACATATCTTTTGTTACCACATAAACACTAAAACCTCAATCAATCTGCCTAGCCTTTTCCCAACTATTTTGGGGTCGGCTTCCAGTCTAACCGGATGCAGCTGAATACCAGTATTTTACATGGAGCGACTGCCTATCAGACCTCCACAACCCAGTAACTGGGTAATACGATACCCCTTGGTAAGACTGGCTGTCAGACTACATAAACACTAAAACCTAGTCAGAGATAATCTTTCTATTTAAAAATAACTCGTGCATCGGTGATCATAGTTCTCAAGATATAAGCCAACTAACGGACAAACAGAAAAAGAGACTGGTATGCGGTGTGGAAATATATGAGAATTTAATAGCCTAAATTCACTTGATTGGCGAGCAAAAGGTTGCAAGTATAAGTTCATCCATAACTGACTGTATAATTTATAGTCGTTCGAGACAATAGTACTACATTATTATCACATTAATATTAGCGGAGTACCTATTCCGCTTTCGAGTAATAAGCTGATATTTTTGACTGGTAACCGACCCTGACATAGCTGCAATGGCTAGAAGGTAGGAATTCATTTACATTCGAGGTCTATCCGCATACCAAACGCAATCCAAGAAAAGAGATTGTAAATCTTGACCTATATACCTTGTTTTAAGGGCAGATGTATACGTCAAAGTATTTAAAAATGCAATTTAATTCGAATCAGTCATAAATCAAACAAACTTCACGTTGTTTAGAATCTACTTTTCCACTGCAAAGGAAAACGCGTAGCAATTTGCTACGAAACTCGTAGCATCGTAGCCTCGTAGCAAGTGGGTACTTTAACCGCACTTTCGTAGCAACCGTATCTTTCAAGTTGTATTTCAAAATGTTGTCCACACAGATGGACGGACCGATAGGCGCAGCGGCTCTACGATAAGCTTTTGTGCTACGGGTTCAAGGTTGCAATCCCACATGGGATAATTGTCTACGAAAATTGTTTTATCTATGAGATTGTGATGATCTATAGATGCAGCTACTGCGGAAATGAGTTTTTGTGGATTTCATTACTATGTCAAACAAACACGACGATGTCTTTTGCAAACGTCGATACGTTTGCAAAAGAAAACTTAAAGAGACAGTCAAACTGAGTATTTTCTGATTTTTATAATCATAAACAGCAAAACGAGTAGGTATGGAACTTTAGACGTATGAGGAACAGGGTGTAAAGTTCACTCATCCAACATAGAAAAGGGAGGATCCTCCGACCAGACGGGTGTTGTGACTGGCGGGCAACTGCCCAATGATTGATATTAGATTCTTGTATATAATATGTCCACTGCACGGTAAACTCTAATTGCGCGATGCAGGATTTTTTGACGTCAGGATTTTTGTGTGACGTCATATCTCCGATGCGTAGTTCGCATGTGGCGATGTAGATACCGCCACAGAACTATCATAGCTGATGGCGTTGCATAGATTCGACTCCCATAGAAAAGGAGTGAGCTTATTAATACGTATGTTTTTAAACACATATACATTTTACAACAAATTAAAAAGTAACAATAATAATGTAAGTCTCAAAATAAACGAGGTTACCAGCAACATTACTCCTGGGAGCAGGTAACACCCACTCACTCCAATATATCAGACTTGAGTAGCTAACAACGAATTAATGTATCATTGCTAAGAGCCTCTCAAGTTAAATTTGCTTGAGCTGCTTAATTAAGCACATACGTAACATATTGCGTGAGATATTTCGTACATTTTTAATTATTAGGTTTCATTTTTGAAAGTGCGGGCTGAATTGTTGTGTCTTATCATGTTGTGTGCTTTAAAATATGATAAAAGTTCATTTGGTGATCAAAAGATGAGTTAATAGCAAGGATGGTAGCCGAGTCGACTGCCCCGAGGGCGTACAAATAACAAAACTTTCGACATGTGGAGAGGATTTTTTGGAACCATTTAATAGAAAAAATTTTAGCATGTACGTATGACGTGAACTCGCTGCATTGAAAAGCCTTAAAGCCAATATTCTGTCTATTTTCAGCCTGACTACCATTAAATTCTATAACAAAATTGTTATGTACGGTATTATAATAAGTACACGTTGTGAGGGTATGTAGAAATACTTATATAATAAATCAGTCTTCATTGTCGAACATAACAAAAATCACACAGTAATCCCAGCTTCCCAAACAGAATATTTAATGTTCCACAAAATAGATTGTGCTTGTACCTAAAATCTGGGAATATTTAATTCATAGAACACGGGCCAGAAACCATAAATACGGGGACCAGCTTTAATGTCATTAATAGTACATTACTATCGCGGCCTACAACTGGCACACTGATGGACGATCTTAAAATTGTGGGCCGAGGCGAAGACGAGGCCAAGGCTTGTATAGTGCGTTTCTCAAAAAATGCGCGGAAATTCAAACTGAATGAATTAATTATAAATCCCAGAATCAATGATGGACAACGACATTTTTTTTTTTGTTTTTTATTGAACCTTCCCCCCCCCTTTTTTGTATTTGCAAATGCAATATACCTAAATATTATTAGCCTATGTCACTCCACAACGACACCTCATAATTAATTAATTATGTTAAAATCCATCAAGCCATTTAGACTACAGAGCGTGCCAAAGAAATAGACATACATATGTACATACCTAGATACTCTCGAAAAATAACATTACCCTCCTTCCGGAGCAGCCGAGTAAAAATAAGGTTTTTGTATGAAAATAAAACATTTAGTGATAAGAGGCGGCTTTATACGAATTCGAGTACTTTCTGTTATTATTGACATGTATCTGGAATAAACAGGTATGATTCTCAATAAAAGGCGATGGTTCCAATCGGCTTATATTTTTCTCCTGTCGAAAATGCTTCAGAGAGGTCGTAACCACGACTTTTTGTTGACCGGGACGGACAGAAAAACCTTCAATGTAGAATTCAATTACACCATAATTTGTCAGTCCCTCGAGACCCACCGCTGGGCACAGGTCCCACTTTGCGACAAAGATCCCATTGGTGATAACGACAGTAATTTTGTTCGATAGTAACCCTTACCCAACACCATAAAATCAAGGGACAATTATTATTGTTATGTGACAAACTAATGAACCGTAGCTCTACAAGATAATGATTAGATAAACTACCACATTTAAATTATAATTACAACATTTATAAAACGTGTAAATAACCATTATAAATTCAAGGATCGGCAAAGATCACGCTCAAATATATAGTGTATCTGAAAGTACCTACTAACCAGTACTTAGTACAAAACTATCGGAACAAAACCATATTAGTTACAATAATATTGTTTGCAGAATTATTTACAATACTATTTGAATTTGGTGCATTCTATCCAGATTCTGAACCTTAGAGATTCTGGGACAGAAACAGAATTGTAATATTTGTTTGATGATAATAATTATACACTAGAATATCCAACCAAATCATCATTACAAAAGTGGTGAACTTACTTGGCTTGTCCAGGTCGCTGATGAACTCCTCAGTCTCCACATATCCTTGGATCCTGTCAGCAAGCACTATAAGTACCAGCCACAACACTCGGCCCACAAACACTGACATACTAGCACAAATTGATCCCATCGTCAAGATGACAAACACTAAACAAAAACAAATTTAATTTTCAACAACATTTTCTTCTCAAGTCTGTTTTAATTTGAATTCAAATAAAGTACAACGTTTAATGCATGGAGTACTTGTTGATCTTCTTTTTAATTAAATCTCACTTTTCTTTTTAAATAATACGAATAAATTGCGTTCTTTTATATGGTTAGAATAAATATTAGAGATAGGTAAAACACAACGGCTCGACACGTGTTGTAAGACTGTAAACAAATCGCGCTTTGACAGGCGAGCTCGCGACGCATGGAGTAACGTGCGTGCGTCTCGACGCCGCGGGCAACACTGATCGAAAACCGATAGGGCAGCAGTAACAATCGCAGAAAAAAATAATTTTCATTTCAATCTGAAAATGTTTACATTAAAATTTTAGTTTGATTTTCGAATATTAAATTCGAACGCGAAAACTATGATGGCTCGGCTCGCCACCACCAATGATCTGCGAAGATTTTCAACATTTTGTTGCACGGATCAGTCTATTGCCCACGTTTATTGTAAAAATAACGGAGTATGTTATTCTTCGTAATATTTTCTTTACAACTCCCTGGGCCCAGATAATAGTATATTACCTATCCTATAATTGAAGAAGTACGTAACTACATGTAGGTTTTATGGTTATATAATTCAAAAGTAACGTAACGGACAATAAAATGTTGAAAGTTTTGGGAATATAATAAAACACTTGGAAGGAAGTTTCGTTAAAATTGGGTCACAAATATCAGAGGTTAGCCTGCTGTCACCAGCGAAACGTCTTTATAAGTTTGTGAGCTGTGTTTTAGTTACTAAGTTTGTGGGCTGTGTTTTAGTTTAGTACCTGAGTACAGTCGGCAAGAAAAGTGGGGCGGTTAGATAAATCGCACTTATTTAACATACTTGCATAAAAACTAGAAACTGTGGTGTTTTTTGTTTCTACGCCTACTGTGAAGTTGTATTTTTGAGTCAATTGTTTTTTTTTCTTCTATATTTGAAGCTTTTTAGATTTATTTGTATGGGTATTCCAAGAATAAATAAGTGGTATAAAACATAGTCATAATAACACATTCGTCTCTGTGTGGGAACTATTAACGTATTTATTGTTTTCTTAGTATCTGTACCAATTTATTTTAATATTAGTTTTATATTTTTAGACGGAATTTACGGTATCATGTATTCGGCTGTATAGTTGAATGTTTGAAACCCTAAACTGGTAGGTAAATACACTTAAAAGCTCAATTTGCGGTTGTTACATTGATGACCTATCCAGTGGTTTATTGATTAACGAAACTCAACACGGGCATACAATATTTTAATCAGTCTGAAAATGGACCTTATTTCAGTGTCCAGATAGGCTTTATCTACCAGATCGGTTAGACATTGAATATAATTACGATAAAATCATCTCCCAGATAATTATGTTGCCAAGGGCTTCGACTTATCTGGTGTTTGAGAAGCGGATAGGTAATATTTAAATAATCTGTTAAATAAATAAAGTCTGTTAAATCCAATCCTGTTGCAAACTGAAAATGCCTAAATAAATACCTAAATTCGAAGTAATATTCGTCTGTATCTTTCTAAATATGACTTAAGGAGGACTTACAAGGGTATCCGTTATTTTATTACGGAGTTCGCGCGCAAATCGTCAGGCCGCCTCCGGGCAAGGGATTGTACATAATATGTTGGTTATTTTATTTAGGAAGTTGTCGTGTGGTAAATTTTGTCTATAGAAATGTCAGTCGTTTTACATACTGTGTATGTAAAGGATAATGATCATTTACGTTGTATCGGAAACTTCAAAGTAGGCAAAAATAAGTAGTAAGAATTATTTTCTTTAAGAACGTGATATACAAAGGAAGGTATTTATTCATTACAAAGGTATTCGTTAATTAAATGGGAATAAATTTATTCTGTATCATGATTTCGTGATGTTCCCTTCTTATTTATTTAGGTACGTGTTTTAGTAATGAAAATAAATTGATACAGTATATAATAGGTATATACATTGTATTATAACCCTGACTTCTGAGCTAGGTTACTAGAGTCTTCTATTGTCACCATAATCAGCATTAAATGGCCTATAGTGAGCCGTTTTCCACCAAGCAGGCCCAGTGCGGGTTGGTGGAGTGAAGTGTTGCTAATATGGAATAAAAACAAATAACATCATGCATAATCTAACATATTTCTACAACGTCGTATAGTCGTATTAGTGGTTTCAAGCATGTACTAGGCGTAATGTATCATCATTATCATCAACCTAAAGCGAACCCACTTTTGAACAAAGGCCTCTACAATAAAAATATTACCAGAAGCAGAATGTATTTCCATTAATTTGGTTACTAAACAAAATCATCTACCCACTGCGCCGTAAAAATTCGTATTAATAAAAATAAATTACATTTGCCAATTTATTTTACATCTGTTCTATTGAAATAACAGAAAATTTTGCGAACTTCGAAGTTAAAATTCGAAAACATTTTTACTGTTCCTCAAATTATTCTCTTTTGCTTACCCACTTTAGGTTATTATTGCTCGAATAAATACTTTTTATTATTGTTATAAAGTATCTTCTTCTCACTGCCTCGTTGGTCGACGCGACTGCTGAGCATAATTATAGTCCTGAGTTTGATCTCTGGGTCAAAAAAAGTGTAAAGTGTTTTTTCATTAGGAAATTCTCTGCGACAGCTCGGGAGTCTAGATAAATTCACAATACGCCCTTCTTTACTTCTTCACGCACACAAGTGTGATGTTATTTTCTTCTTCTAAGTAGGTATCGTCTTCACCATAAGATTAAATTATACACTTTTTTGTTGTTTTTTAATGGTTATCGTAAAAACACAACTGGTTCCTCAATGTATTCCAAAAGGACGAGTAGCCCGCACTTCATAAATTCATGACGGCGGCCATTGGTAAGCACATATTCAGCTGTCAAATTAACGGGCTTAATAAATAGTGGTGAATACTGCCGCTGTCAACACGGTATAGCGCCGCAGCAGCATTCATTTGTTTCTCACTTCTTGCTCCCTCGTCGCGCTGTGACAGTTGTTTTCCAAATAGCCAATGTCATCGGCAGGACCTGCACCTGGCCACTTAAAAAGCTCTGATAAACAACAAAATGAAAGGTCGTAATGCAAATTAATACTCATTACCCCTGAATTTCGGCCGGAAGAGTTGTAAGTACATGACCTTCTTTTTTTATAAATCTATTTTGTTTTTCTTTTTTTGCATATTTTTTTATGATGTTAGAGCCGCATTAGTATCTACTTGTTAGCTTTTAAATGTCATAGTTCTACGGAAGAGCGCTGTTTTCTGAGATACAGATATTAAATTATCTAGTTCAGACACAGATGTCTTGTATAACCGGTTAAGCTTAAATGATCATAATTGTATTTTTATAAAATGAATGTAATTGAAGATGAAATAAATAAAACTGCGAGGTAATTAATCTGCTCCACAGTATCACGCCCCAGCACGAACATAATATATTGTTATTTTTTTCCGAATGCTGTCCCACTCCTGGGCAAAGGCCTACCTCCACTCCTTCCATCTTTCGCGAGCCCGCGCGTCTTCTTTCCAGTTTTGATGGAACCTATCTAGCTCGTCCCGCCATCTCCTACATGGTCTGCCGCGACCCCGTCTCTAAAATTATGAAGCCTTAATTGTACATCAAAGTGTTTCTCTTGCACTTATCATGGTTATTCTGCTAACACTAGTAGAATTTGTCCGAAAAGGCTATGGCTAAACAGTCGCACGGGTTGATCGAATGTTAAGCTACTCTTGCCGCGGTCGGTTCGTAGATGGGTGAAGACCTATTACATAAATCAAAAAAGGTCCCTTAAAATAATAATTCTGTTCCCATAATATATCACTCACAAAAATGTCAAGAAGATAGAAATAACGGTGTTTTAAATATCCTGGGAGTAAACTTAAGCTAAGCTACCTATACAGCGAATGATAAACTCGCATCATTTCGCGAGTAATCAACATTTTAAAACTCATGTGACAGCTGTCAACTGTGCACAACATAACATAATTTACGGAGCATACAAAAGCACGTATTTTTTCATAAAAAATTGCTAGCATCAAGGGATCCGGATATATGATTTAAAATTCTTTGAAACCACGATACCTAAAACATTTGTGACTTATGGGGCTAAAACATAAAAAAATATTGGAGCTTAAAGACAGTAAATTGATAAAAAATCACTAGAGGTCGCGTTTGAGCGATTTGAGCCTACTAGTAGGCGCCGGTAGTCGGTCGCCGGTTAGTTAGTTAACACGCATTGTGGCCTAGTTGTGCCAGAAAATACTCGTAGTTCGATTCATAAAGGTTTCAGGAAAACCTTTTTGAAGGCTTAAAATAACTTGGTTAATCTTTCAACATTGAGCGTACAAACTTACCTTATATTTTCAGTTGGAATGTATCATAAGGAAGAACCATGATTTTAAAATGTTAGTTTAATCTTAGGATAAATTCATCGCAACTATGGAACCCTGCATTGTGCGTGGTCCAACACGCAACTGGCCGGTTTTAAAATTAAATTTTAAAATCATAATTCCAAATTTGTTAAGGCTAGAATACATAGTCATTTTTGCCTAAGGTACCGCCTGATAACAAAATCCGTCCCGTGAGTGGCTGTTGCATAGATCGGATCGATTGGTTTTAGTTTCAGATCGATTACATCGCCATCGTCGGAACGATTATTATTAATCGCTAAAACTAAACAGACAGATCATTTCGGTCAGACGGTTCAGATCAGAGGGCCTAGAAAAGTGACAATCGCTTCGACAGAGTTACGTATTTCTAAAACGACTTTCAACAGGATTGACATAAGCTTTTCGTTAGCTTGTCAGTCATTTATAAGACATGTTTGCCTTTTGAAGAATGTCACTTTGTCTAGGGCCTCTGATTCGTATCTCACTGTATAACGGTAACGCAAACCAATAACGTACGGCAAATATTTTCCGCCCCTGATTTCTTCTTCAAGTCCATCAAACAGCCATCAGTCAATAATGACATTTAATTTAAGTACGTTTATGTCTCATTTGCTTGCCGAGGCTGCCTAGAGGATCAATTGAATTCAGCACAAAGGAAAAACACAATTGTGTACAAAAAATCACGGAGGGTTCCGTAGGCCAGAGTAATAGCGTTAAATAAATAATATGAGAGCGTCTCAACTTAATTTGGCAACCCTGTTATGTATTATATTATGGCGGAGTGGCCTTGGAGGCAGTGGAGGCTGAAGCGAGAATGATCTTAATTTTTAGCAGCGTTAGATGAGATTCAATGATTTGGCATTTGACATGGCATCATCATCATCATTTCAGCCGAAAGACGTCCACTGCTGCACATAGGCCTCCCCCAAGCACTGCCACGTTGACCGATTCTGTGCTTCCCGTATCCAGCGGTTTCCATGGCTTAGTAAACCAAAATAGGTTCTATCCTATATGCATATTAAATAACACATCGTTGTGCAAATTACCAATTCTGAGAAGCCATTTCAGTGAGATAACTCTGGTTTAGAGGCCATCGATTGGAATAAAGGGAACTCGAGAGCCTTTACTATGAAACGATGTACGCTACACGTTCCATCGGCGATTTACGTTATCATTGCTGAGTTTGTAAGCAGTATAATTAAATTTCGTAAAGAAAAGCAGTAATGGATAGGGAATAGAACACGATTTTCAATTGTATGTTTATTTTGATTGGTTCCTAGTGAGTATCGGTAAAAGTACCAGCAACATATGAAAGGTTTGAATTATGGGTACAGCAGAGTTGATGGCTGACGACTGAAAGAGCAACAATGCTGTAACAAGATTAAAATTCCACACAAGATGGATCGAATTTGATAAGATCCTCTTTGTAAACAGCGTTTCCCTTTTACCATGTTTATTAAGTATTGGTTTAGCGGAGCCTTGGTGTGGCATCAGACGTCTATTTCGGATATTTTGATAACAGTGTCTAAAAGACGCGTGAATATTTGGCTGCTTTTTTGGATGAGTGTCAACTTTTTTGCTCTTATGACACACTTTTGCCTTCTTCTTCACCTGTGTGAAGGACGGAAATTATTCCACGGGTACTTACTACCGGGATAAAAAGTATGCAATGTCCTAACCTAACCCAGGTCATGTTCAATCTGTGTGCAAAATTGCATCAAAAAGGCGTGAAAAGGTAGACAGACAGAAGAGTTAGTTTCGCATTTATAAATAATATTAGTATGAAAGGATTGTTAGGGATTATTATGGCTCTGTTTCGTATAAGGCGGGAGGAAACGCCCGGGTGTCACCACTGTGTGGATCGCCCAGAGGACACGGTGGAGCATACGGTGGAGGTCTGCCCCGCTTGGGCGGAGCCCCGCCGTGTCCTCTTGGAGGCGATTGGCGGCGGTGACCTCTCGCGTCCGGCTCTGGTCCAGGCCATGGTACGGAGCGAGAGGGCATGGGAAGCAGTCACCTCCTTCTGCGAAGCAGTAATGCTCGCGAAGGAGGAGGCGGAACGCGTGAGGGAGAGGCAAAGTTTGCGCCCTCACGCCCCTAACCGCCGCCGCCGCTGGAGACGCCCTGGGCGTCGGGAATCCCAGGCGGATTCCCGGCCACCATAGGCGCGGGCTTGCGGACGGCGAGCAATGGGTAGCTCGCCGTCCGATCAGGACCAGGCCCGGGTCGATGGCGCGTCGTGTTCCACGCGCGCCTCAAAGAGATGTCAGCACAATTGGCGGGGTCCGCTAGGACCGATGCCTGCCAGGGTTGCGGGTTAGTCCGAAAGGGATACCGGGACCTTGGCAACAGGCAACTGAAGGAACACGGGTGGGTTTTAGTCAGTAAAAGTCTGACACGCCCTTCCGCTCCACCCAGAGTGGGAGAAGTCATTGGATGATTTCCCACCCTCAAAAAAAAAAAAAAAAAAAGGGATTATTATGGCTTTGCGACCGCCTTTAGTTATTACTAAGCATTCAAGCATACCTTGACATTATTAATCGCTGCATCATTTACAACTTTTTACGCTTATAGGTTTCCGTACCCAAAGGATGGCAACGGGACCCTATTACTAAAGCTCCGCTGGCCGTCTGTCTGTCACAGGCCTGTATCTTTTGAATGGTAATAGGTCCAAACTTGAAATTTTCAATGTGCTAGTATAGCCGCTATAACAACAAACAATAAAAATAAAGTTCAAAATTAAAGAGGGTCCCGATACAAGAAACGCGTATTTTTTTAAATATTGTACAGCGGTAAGGAACCCTTCGTGTGTGAGTCCGACTCGCAGTTGGCGGCTTTTCACATATGAAGTTTTCGTGTATGCCTATGACTATCGCACCCAACTGACCTGATGGTAAGCGATGATCTGGTCGACGATAGGACGCTTGTTTCAAAATTACTCAAGACTTGTATAAATGATTTTGAATTTTAAATTAGAATTTACGACACTGCCCGAACTGAATATTCTATTTCCTGTCTGAAACTGTAAATTGTTCTTACAATCGAGCTATTTTCACATACGGCCACTATTCACTTTCACAACTTCTTTGGAAACTATTTTTGGTAGTTATTTCTGTCCACCCAAAAACTACCTTACTACCGATAACTACCACTTTTGACTACCTTTTGGGTCAGTTTGGCCTAGTTAAGTTTATCTGGCTAGTGACATTCTTTGGACACGTAATCTATAATATATATACATACATAAACTCACGCCTTCTTCCCATTCTTTCACCTGGTACGATCCTTACATACCATACACGCATGCCACCGGTTGCGAGTACTACACATCGGACCTTTCTGAAGAATAGTTATCATCTATAAATTCGTGTTAATAATTTTACTGACTATCTTTGACTGTAAAGTAGGTAATCTCTAGGCATAATACTTGGTTGCACAGCTTGTCAAAAATGCAGGTTTTCAAAAGTTTTTTTGATAGATTGAGAGTGAGATTAGATATGTGACGGGAATTACCGCTCTAAATGCCTAAAAACTCAGATAATCATAGAATGATTGGAAGAGACTGATAGCAATCTCTGTAAAATATTGAGAGCCACATCTAGTTAGAGGCTAAAAGCCAATAGTCGATAAAAACCTTGTTAGGAAAAGGCTAAACGAATGATTGATGATAATCGGTGTTGATTAATTTCGGAAGTCGGTCGCAAAAAACGAAAATTCTAAACCGAAGACACTATAACTTCCGAAATTAAATTTATTTTTCATTTTGTAGTGTTTTGGAAGATGGTTGTTTTTTTTTTTGTAAAAAGATTTTATTTTTTACTTTTTAGTTATGGTACCTACCTAATCCACATGAATTTGAATACCACTACCTGCTGTGAAAATAACAGTAACAGGAAATTATTATAACATTATCCACATAGACTAACTGCGAACATACGTAATAATGAAGCTAATTCAAAAACTACCCAAGCAAATTTAATGAAATGTATATGAGACCACTGCGCAAGCTTCCTCTACCAAATGAAAAACTATTTTCGAAATTGGTCCACAATTGACGAAAAAATCAATGGACATACCTACATAAAAATAACGTACAGACGAACATAGAATCTCCTATTCGAAAATTGGTTAAAAATAATTATTAAGATTTAATATATAAGCAAAAGAATAACAACAGGTTTAATTAAAAATGTGAAACGTATCACGCGCCATATTTTAAGACAAAAATAAAAGGAATAAAACATTTTTCGTCTTTTTAAAAATCTTGCCAATTTTTCAGGTATTCTTGTAATCTAGAATATAGTGAAACAGCATATTAGGCAGAAAATTAAAATGGCTTATTCAGGAGAATTCCAGACGTCTTAAGTACGACTAGGCCATTATTTTTACTGTTATTGGTATATGCTGTGCCTTGTTTATCGTACCTGAATTTGTAATGATAACACAAGGCTTACTCAAAAATATTATTATTAGACTTAGGTATGCCTTGGCTTAGTCTGCAAAGTTATAATATATACTAGTTAGTACTACATATAATCTTTGTTGATAGTCAAAACGCCGTAAACAAAATAAATGACTGTGGTGATCAATACTCAATCCTGCCGATCTGTTGTGTAAAAATCTCACCGTACAAATAAGGGTGAACTTAGCTTTAAGTGTCAACAGTGTCAATCCCTAGACAGTGTCATCGGGTGGAATGACAGCTTATTTCACCTAAAATAAGTTTTCACGGTGAGATGTTACTGAATAGATCAGGTGAACTTTCTTTCGATTACTCAAAATTGATTACCAACCCTCAAACCCATAATAATAATTGCACTTAAACAAAATTGCATACAAAATGAGAAATCATTATTTTACTTACAGAAACGACAAATAATTATTTCCGTGGACCGTTTTTGTAGCAATCAGTGAAACAAACATACATAAATAATATTTATTATGAAATGCAATGACAATACGACAGTCTTGTTAGGTCATCGTCCTGTGACGATAAATCAAAATCGATGAGTACGAATTTAAATTGTACTGTAGTGAAAAACATTTATTTTAAATAAGCTTTTGTCATTTTGTACCATAGTTTGCAAGCGCATTATTCAGTATTATGCGCATTGTTTTATTATTTCAGCCTACATAGCATAATCAGCCTATAATGTTCCCACTGCTGGGACACAGGCCTCCTTTCTTCAAGAGAGAGTAGGCCGTAATCTACCACGCGGGCCCAGTGCGGGTTGGTAGATGTCACATGTTTTCGAGTTTTTGGACATGCCGGTTTCCTCAAGATGTTTTCCTTCTTGAGTTGTATTTTATTGACAATACATCGCAATAAATAATGCTGAGTGCTCCGACGGTTGAGTTTCTTTCGTGGAATGAGCTGATAAAAATTACCCATATATTTTGGACTGTACCTAACTACTTAAATCATTACAACCTCATTCCCCGGTGCCTACAGCAGTAGGCACCGGGGAATGAGGTTGTAATGGTCGTGTTCGGGTGGAATACGATTATAGGTAGCAACCTATAATCGTATTCCACCCGAAACTGATATAATTATAAACAAATAAATGTCATCGACAGGATGCAAAAAACTATACAATAAGTCTAAAAAGCGCTAAGAAAGCAATCAAGCTCAAAATCAAAGTCAAATCATTTATTTCAATTAGGCAAATAAAAGGCACTTTTGAACGTCAAAAATTTGCATAAAAATTTATCTGATTCTATTCATAATGCAACAATATGTAAAACTAATATTCCTTCTTCCCCACCATAATTGAATATCATAGACCAAAACCCACAAGATAAACAAAAAATCAACTCCTCCGCACATGAAAAATTCATAACCGTTCAGCTCCATTTATCTGGAGATACCTAAATATGATCAAAAAAGCGTGGAGCAGACACGAAAACAAATTAGGGTTCACTCCATCACTCGTTGTAACATGGTTAGTAACAACACAATATATCAGGCATGCAGCAGCCCTAAAGGCTCTTCGGGGAGAGCATTGTGGGTAGGAAAGGAAAAGGGAAACAAGGCTCTAATAAGGATGTGTTCCGTAAAATTTTCAATTCTACATATTATACATATATGAGATATTGGCCTGAAGGTGTCAATATCCTAACTCTAGTTAAAACTGGTTTCAACCAATCACACGGCTTTTAGTTTAGTTGTTAACTAATGCTTGAGTGTTGAGATAGGTTTTGCCTTAGACATTCACTAGGTTTAATCAAATTGCGTGATATATTACGTTATGATTAATTTATAAAGGGGTTCGTGGCTAAAAGATAACGTGGATAAAGAACCGATCAGTAGCTTACAACGCTTCCCGCCGTCGGTTCGTAGATGGGTGATCATCATCCATCCATAACATATCGAGACGCCTTCGTGACCTGGAAAGCACGGTAATCTTAACCTAATAAATGTCGGGTCAGCTTCCAGGCTAAGCGGATATGCAGGAATACCAGTATTTTACATGCAGCGTCTGCATACTCAGTTACTGGATGACACAATACCCCTTGGTGAGACTGGTGTTTAGACTTATCTGACTACCCGTTCCTGTGTCAAAGATCTACGAACGACGGTCGGGACCAACGGATTAAAATAAATAAAAAAATTAAAAACATGCCTAATATTATCATTCACGTAGCGAGATATCCTGAAGTGTCTTCTTAATTGGTTAGGAAGTTTTTAACTTAATTTTCCCGTTCTAATGTTCATTAATGGCTTCCTTGTTTAGTTTATTTTGTGCACAACAAGATAGAGCTCAATGTTAATTGAACAGGTGGGAAGGTGTTCCAGGCAACATGATCAACATTATCATGTTAACGTCGGCTGTCGCTGGAAGCCAGCCATTTTTTTTTTGATTGTGGGAAATCATCTAATGACTTCTCCCGCTCTGGGTGGAGCGGAAGGGCTTGTCAGATTTTTACTGACTAAAACCCACCCGTGTTCCTTCAGTTGCCTGTTGCCAAGGTCCCAGTATCCCTTTCCCACAATGCCAGCCTATGGCTCTGTTTCGAGCTATGCATGTGCTGTGTGAGCTGTGTCACGGCATTATGCTGAGCGATGGCCTTTTTGCCCGAATATGACTCTTTACCCCTTCTGTTTGTTTGTTATGCATCACATCTTGGTGCCTAAAACCGCTTTTTATTTCATTCATACAAATATTATAAATTCGAAAGTAATTCTATCTGTCTGTCCTTCTGTCTGTCTGTTTCTCTGTATGTTACCTTTTCACGCCTAAACCACTAAACGGATTTCGATAAAACTTGGAAGTTAGAAGGCATCCCGGGAAAGGACATATGCTACTTTTTATCGATACACCACGCGGGCGAAGCCGCGGGCGGATGCTAGTGAACGATATTGTTGGAAACCCTAACAAGTCTCTAGCATCACAAATTGCATTATCCCCAAATGAAAAGGTCCATTTCTAGGTCAGTTATTAATATGGGTATCTCAAAGACCACACTGCATCCAAGTTAGAGTAAATGGGGGCTTCTAGAATAAAAAAATGTTGGGTTAAAAAATAAAGATGGCCAGCTTACAACCTTTGTAAGCAATATTGGGCAATTTTCTGAACCATTAAGTATATCTCCCCTCTTAAGGCTATCTTACAAATTGCTCAATAAGATAAACTGGCGATAATATCCTGTATCTCTTTTTGCATTTACTGTCCTTTATTTGGAAATCGAAAAAGGACGGCTACGACCGATTGATAATCCAAAATGAAATAATTTCTCACAAGTCTTCGAATGATTGACAAATTACAGCCATCCCTCTTACAGAACACAGATTTTTCTGTCCCAACATTCAATTTACCGCTTGTTATTTTCAGAAATCAAAGAGTTACATTATTAAGAGTTACATACATACATATACTCACGCCTTCTCCCCATGGGGGTAGGCGGGAACTACAGAACACCACCTGCTATGATCCTTACATACTCCGTTTGCTTCGTTTCCTTTCATACCAAAGAGTTACTGACTCATTCATACTAATAGAAAAAAGAAAATCGTTTGTTGTCCAGTAAGCAGGTTACAATATTACCTATAAGCAAGATTATGCAAGGTGATAATAGGTTTACAGGTTACAATATTACCTAATAGCTAGGTTTACACAAATTATTTACCAGTGAGCCCCAAACTAGACAGTTAGTCTGTATCTTAGGGCTCGGGGTACGACTTACAGAGTGGAGACTAGATAGGTGATTTCAGGTGTTGTAATAATAATGAGCATTATTACAGTTTGGTCTATGTGTAGATAATTACTTAGCAAGTAATAACAAAAAGCTAGTGCAGCATTTCCTTGTGTTATCGACAAACGAGACTTGGATCCCCGCTAGGTATAGAATAGTGATCAGTTCTCGCAGAACAAAAGATCATGAAAATGCAATTTCGTTGAATCGCTAATACGACCTAAGTCTTCTTTTAATTTCTTAGCGAATTGTAGAAATTACTCATTTTATAAGAAAATGATCTAACTTTCTTTTCACTAACGAATCATCCCAAATAAGTCGACTTCGACTCACCTTCTGTTGAGAGGGATGTGCTAAGGTTGCCCGCGAAATTCAAATTTTCTTGAGTTATTTGCCATGTCCAGGGGGCCTACCACCACCGCTATGTTTTATGTTCTATGTTATGGGTTTGGTTTCCGCACTTAGTCCCTAAGGTGGACCATTGTGCGTGGGCCATGGCGGCCGTAGGGGTTATTCCAACCAACCCACCTCTCTCCAGAAGTTTACTAAGTCTCCTGGTTTGTACAGAACCTCCGTGTAAGATCTGGGTGACCCGTGGGTTTCAGTTCTAATTTGGGTGACGCCCGAGCAATCAAAGAGCACGTGCGAGACGGTTTCCTCAGCCTCCATGCACGCTCTGCATAGAGGACTGTCCGTTATGCCTATTGTGTGGAAGTACTACCACCGCTTACAGCAGTATTATTTTAATCTTACTCAGTGGGGGAAAGAGATGGAACTATATGTCCTATAGAGCTTCATCTCTTTCTTAAAGTGAAGTAATATTAAAATAATACTGCTGTAAGAGCTGGTGGTAAGGGCCCTGGTCAGTGTCAAGTTCTATGTTGATCAAATTCTGATTCGCGACCGTAACAAATATATATCCACAGAAACATAAAAATCATCATTTTCATTGGTTAACACCAATGATAGCAATATACATAGGTAACTATCATTCAACTATTGAAAGTAGGTCGACTATCAAAGCATCAAATGACAACATTAAATACTTACGAAGATCCAATTTCGACAAACTAGTCGTTATTACTGGAACTAATATTAAACTTTAATTTACGAACTGAAGTAAACTCTACGGTAACGGTTATGTCCCCGCGCTTACAGACGTCAATTACCAGTAATTATGAACCGTTAACTTGCTTGTACAAGGGTGGCGACTACATCGATCAAAAACTTTTACTTAACATTATTTCCGGTACAACATTTTAAATCCTACCTATTACTAGGTGGCAGGCACAACGCCGCACACCCCCTACGTAGAAAATATTCGTCGGTTACTTAAAAAAAAATCGACTGTTACAGCTAGCACACATCGTAGGTTAATAGTTGCTTAACTTAAATCGACGTATGTGAGCGCAGTGGTAAACGTGTCAACACTTTACAACAGAACATTCTGGTACTTTTCTTTAAAAGGGAATATGTATAAGTATCCTATGAATACATAAATATAACGGAAAAGGGGAAACTGCAAAACAGTCTCATTCAGCTACAAGAAAACCCTGCATAAATTGCAGCATATATACATATTTATCAATATTGCTCGTAATTTACCCAATTAGTTCACTCTATCATAACAAACAGGGATTCCCAAAGAATGTTGTATAGTCAGGGAAAATTGTTTATCAAATTGACTACCTACCAACTAAAATAAATTGTCTGTTTAATCCAAATCACAATGTTCGTTGATCACTGCATGAAATGACTACATACAGGACACTATGACGGTGTGTGTCAATTTGATAACCAAATAATTTCCTTAACCATACAAGCGAACTAAGCGACTCTAAGTCGCATATTATGAGACAAAATTATTGGGCTGTAATAAGAAAACTGTTTGGGGTTTGTTTTGTGGTGTGAGAGGTCAGCAGTAAAATGAATCGATAAAGTACCGCGGACAGATTCGGACGCTGTTACGAAGAATAAGGATTCAATTTGGGAAAGGTCTGAGCTATTTGTGGCGTTTGATATTGTTATTAGATGATTTGTTTAAGGGTAACGATTTAGTCTCAAATATCAAGGCACTATTTTTTATTTTTTTACCGACTTCTTGAAAAAGGAGGAGGTTTTATGTTCGTCTGTCTGTATTTTTTTATTTTTTTGTTTGTTCTTCGATATTTTCGCCAGTTGTGAACCGATTTAAAAAAAATATTTTTTAGTTCGAAAGGGTATACTCCCGAAACCGTCCCATATAAATTGCTTTTCAATTTTCGTTTTTGCCACCGACTTCCGAAACTAAACTTACTTTTCTTTATTTTTGGGTGCTTTTCACTTTTTAGTTGTAGTACCTACCCCACACGGAGAAAAATAATATATCGTCTACATAGACTAAGTGGTAAAAATACGTAATTATTGAAGCTAACTCAAAAACTACGCAAGGAATATTAATAAAATTTATATGGGACCACCTCGGGAGTATACCCTTTCGAACTAAAAAATATTTTTTCACACCACCTGCTCGACAATGTCAAATTATATGTCATGCAAACCTAACCTAAAGTAAGTCATTAAGACCTAAGAGTCTAGCAGGGTAATAATATTGTACTGAATTTCATTATGATCCGCTGGTCATTAATGTGATTTGAATTTGGAACATAAAGTAGAACATTTATGATAAGTAGTAGGTACATACTAATTCCATGCATTCACCATTAAGATCTGCACTAAAAATTAATTGTTCGAAAATCGAACTGGCCACCACGAGTAGAATAAAGAAAAATAGAACACAAATTATAAAGAGGCGCGAATACTAATAAAATATAAGTAAAAATCTTTTTAAAAACAAGCTTTTATTGAACTAAAAAGTACCAAATAAAACATACGTAACCATAGAACTTTAATATTTTCTTAATGAAATGAAATGAAATGAAATTGTTTATTCTGTAAATAGGATATTGGAATCACTTTTACACATCATATTAAAAAGTTGTAAAAATAAGCTAGATGAGGTCGGCGTTTCCTATCTGACTACTCTGAGAAGAAAGACCGAAACAAACTCAGAGGTCACCGTCTCCTTTAAAGTCCAGACATAATCTTGGTCAGGCCATATGAGGACCATGTAGATAAGAGTCTGAAATGGTCTTTTGAGGAAAGAACCACACAGATTTGAGTGGACCTGTCCAGTCAGTGCAAGCATTTGTCTGTAATAGTGGAGCTCAACTCAGAACTAAAGGAGCTCAACGACTCGACGAACAATACCAAAGAAAGGACGTTTGGGTAGGTCGCATAAAGTTCTCAAATTGCCAGACCTTCCCTAAAACTAACAGAACGAAAAATAAATATCCACATAGTCCTCACATTCACAATAAAACAATACTTATAAGTAATCATCATGTCCTTTTGTATATAATATTCAATAATGTCAATTTGTATATAAAACTGGTAGGTATATTTTTATGGCTTTCCATAATATTCAAAATGTCACAATGCTTAGCAGAGCGAGCAGCTCAATCCCATGCATTTTTGTCTTCTAAATAATCTGTGATTTTATAGTACCCTTTTTTACAAAGTTTGGTTTTAATACAGCTTTTAAATCGTTTAATGGGTAAGTTTCGAATGTAAATGGGAAGTTTGTTATAAAAGCGTATACATTGACCCATGAACGAGTTGCCTACTCTGTGGAGACGAGTGCGATGTACAGCAAGATTGTGTTTATTCCTGGTATTTAAACTATGAATATCGGACATTTTCTTAAACTTTGATATGTTTTTGTGTACATACAATAGGTTTTTAAATATATATTGTGAGGCTACAGTCAGAATATCTATTTCTTTGAATTTTTCTCGAAGGGAATCTCTTGGACCTAGGTTGTAAATGGCTCGAACAGCCCTTTTCTGTAAAACAAAGATAGCATTAATGTCCGCACAGGCTCCCCAGAGAAGAATCCCATAAGACAGAAGACTATGAAAATAACTAAAATAAACAATTCTGGCTGTATCTACGTCAGTTATCTGTCTAATTTTTTTAACGGCATAGGCGGCCCAACTAAGCCTACCTGACCATTTTTCTATGTGTGGGCCCCATTGTAATTTACCGTCAATGGTTATTCCAAGAAAAACTGTCGATTCAACGGGGTCCAACTCTATTCCATTAACTTTAACATTGGTAGATAGCTGCCTGACATTTGGCGTTGAAAATTTAATGAGTTTAGTCTTTTTTTCATTCAAGAGGAGATTATTTACATTAAACCAATGCACAACTTTAGAGAGTGCATCGTTAACTTGTTCAAAATTGACTAACTGGCGTTTGATTTTAAAAATGAGGGATGTGTCATCTGCGAATAATACGATCTTATGATTATCCCTTATTTGGTAAGGCAAGTCATTAATATAAATGAGAAATAAGAAAGGAAAAAACCTTGAGGCTTATCTACAAGTTTAGTGTAAGAAGGCCATTTATGCCACCTGCATTGATTTTTGGAGTGAATGGCGCTTGTCGTGGAAATGAACTCATAAACATTAAAATCGAAGTTATCGAAAAACATTCAGATTTGTTGCTGGTAAATTTTCCAGATACAAAATCAAAGAAAGAACGGTAATTCGTAGTCCGTGGAGAATACGTAAGAATTATCGAAAAGTACCAAGCTCTACGCCCCTCTAATATAAACACTAAAAGATTTTTCGTAGCTTATAATAATGGCAAGTGCACCAGGCAAGTCATTGGAAAAAAAAAAGATCAGCAGCATGCCGAAAGAAATTGCGAAACACCTGAAATTAACAAATGCCGAGCTCTACACGGGCCATTGTTTCAGGAGAACATCGGCTACTCTATTGGCGGATTCAGGAGCAGACATGACCCAGATTAAAAGACACGGTGGCTGGAAATCTGATGTAGTAGCAAAGGGCTACATTGAAAATTCTATACAAAATAAGGATAAAATAAGCTGCCGCATTGGTGACAACATCAAACTAAAAACACCGTTGATAACTGATCCTTGGACACCTTTGTCACCACAACCTTCCACATCAAAACACTATTCATCTAGCCCGCTGCCTCAAACACCACCTTCACCAACTTTCACAACTTCCACGATGCAAAATGGTCCTCAGCAGACCCAAGTTTCTGAAACTTTACTTAACAGTAGGTAATACTCAAATAAACTCTATCTCAACTTCAATAAATGTACCGAATAAAAACATAACTTTGTCTTTCCACAACTAGTCTAATGTATCAAACATTACCTTTAACATTTAATTGTTTTAAATAGGTCTACTAACTGTTATGGTAATTTGAATAAATACTTGGATTCTAGTACTAATGCTTTTTATTGTCTCGTAGATGGTGTGAAAAGTAGAGTATTCTCCTCGGGGATAAAGGTGCCTTAGTCTTGGGCTGCACTCAGGATTCTTGACTTAACTTTGCTCGGGAGTTAACACTCAGAATCCTTCGTTTTGCTCGGGATTCAATACGGCGCCCGCTACATAAGACACTACTTTATCCCCTTAGTGCATAATCTACTATTTTAAATCGGTTCACAACTGCCGAAAATATCGATGAACATTTTGTCTGTTTTGTTTGTTTGTTTTGGCTAATTTACATCGATATTATTTTGTGATTACTCGTCGCTATTAATGATAATAGCCACACGCAAGGGTCGATAGACGGTTAAGCTACACTTGCTGTGGTCGGTTCCTGGATGGCTGACCATTCCTTACATAATTATCGAGACCCGTGTTTTGGAAAGCACGTTAAGCAGTTGTTCCCGGCTGTCATTCGTAGATCTCATCATCTCATCTGTTATAGACAGACATTACGGGTAATCAGAAGCCCAAAATTCTGACAACCAGTCTTACCAAGGGGTATCGTGTTACTCAGTAACTGGGTTGTGGAGGTCAGATAGGCAGTCGCTCCATATTAAATACTGGTATTCAGTTGCATCCGGTTAGACTGGAACTTGCCGCCAACATAGTTGGAAAAAGGCTCGGCAGATTGATTGATTTGTGATTGTTAATGGTTTCATTCATTTGTTGCTCATCAAGTCTTGTGATTGCCCATTAACCATAGTTAAGTTTTCTAAATCGCGTCCTGTCGAAGTTCAGCCACTGATTAAGTAAGGTTTATTTTTGACGGAAACTAGTTGGACATGACAGTCATTATATCAACGATAGTAAAACCGTATTACGTGATGCGCATGTTTATATCTTTGAAAGAGCGTTGCACACAAATTAGTTTTAGGTTAATAAAATCTTCTTGGTTGTAAAAGTGTTTTATTGCATTATTGGCCGACTTTTACAATTTTTCACGAGTTTGCCACCTAAAACATGGAACAGTTTCCATGTACCAACATAAAGGAACAGATATAATTATTTTACATGGAAAATTTTGTGCGGAAAAATGGTTTTAAAAGCGACCAGACACATTGAATTTGTTTCGGTTTGTCCCAGCATTTAGCGGAGGTAGGTGGTCATAGGTAGTGAAAATTTGCCGTCATATTTGTTGCAGCCTATCGAAGTATCTAGTGAATATCGTGTAACAACATTTTTCAGTATTATACCTGTGCAGGTGAAGTGATTTACAGATTTTTTTTTAAGAGTTTATATTTTTATTGTTGCTCTATAATTGCCCAGTCCCAATCGCAAAAGCCTTCAGGTTGTTGTACATTGAACCCTATGTTTATTTTCGATTACTGTAGATACCTAAGTACATAATACTGGGACTTTCACTAATAAAATTGAACGTGATCAGTACGTCTATAGATCTATTCTATTTTTTATTACGACAAGCACAACTGTCGATGTCGACCATTCTGCCAATGTCTAAAGTGAGTTGGAAAAGCAAGTGTATATTGAGATTAATAAAATAAAAAAATAGAATGATACAAATCTTTGATCAGTACGTCTAAACCGCGTTCAAGTGGCGTCATCATTGTAGTTGAATATTGACATTGAAATGTGCTGATCACGTTCAGTTTTATTGGTGACATTCGCCGTAAGTGATTTACTTTCTGTACTTTACACTTATTTCGTGAAACAAGCAACTATTTCACAAAAAATAACTTGGAAATACTTTTTTTATGTAAACCATTCCAGGCTTTATTAACATCTCCGCGTACAGTTTAAGTGTTTACCTGCCTACCTATAGCGAAGCAACGCCCTCCTTAAGGGGTGTCTTGTGTTTCCAGGAACAACTTTAATATTACGAAGGTCCGTCAAATGTAGACGCTCCGTCAACAGTATCTTTTACAACGATACGACTGTCGAAAACTCCTGTCCGTATTTAACAAACATTGCGGGTTTCGTATTAGAAATGTTGGAGGAAGTTCTCTGAAAAGTGGTAACGGATTTTGAAGTTAGACGGATTAACGTGATTGTTTGCATAGTAAGAGTGAAGACCCAAGCTAACTTTTAATCATTTTAGAAATATCTGTTCGCGAATTCGTTCCGAGTGTACAACTTCACTGGGTGGCCGCTCCAGTTTGTTATAAAAGTTAAAGACATTTGAATTTGTAACAGTAGCCGTTCTACAAGTTGTAATTGTAATCATTGAATTATAACAAAGGGATGTAGGTTTTATGCTAATTTATAAACGAGGTAAGAATTTTAGAATTTGGAGGAATAAATTGTGACTAGGTACTTACTTATTTTTTGGTACATTAACGTGCAGTTGCAAATAGGCGCTTGTTCCTGACGTCACAGCGGGCCACACACCGCACCGCGATCGCGGGCTCCCTCCCGCCTCTCACTCTCTCGTCGACACTTTGAGCGGCACAGACATTGGCACCCTAATTGTGTAATGCACGATCGGTCAGAATTGGAATCGGTTTCAAATAATGTCTAAACCATTGCATAATATATTCGAAAAAAAAAATCTGCTCAACAAATTGACAACATTTAGGGGTTCAACATGGTCGGGGGTAGAGATTGTAGGGATTGAACGTGGACTAGACCAACGTAACTTACGAACTTATGAAGCAATGGATTAGACATTTGTTTCAAACCGTTTCCAATTCTGATTGATCGTGTGTGATCTGTACACAAGAAATACAGTCATATCATCGAAATCAAGTAGTTTTTAACCGACTTCTAAAAGAAGGAGGTTCTCAATTCGTGTGTTACGCGAAACACTAAAAAGTGAAAAATTACTTTATTTTCGGAAGTCGGTGGCAAAAGATTAAAATTGAAAACCAAAGACACCGACTTCCGAAATTAAAGTTATTTCACTTTTTAGTGTTTTTTTGGAAGTCACTTGTTTTTTTTTTTTTTTGTAAAAAAGTTTTTATATTAAATCGAGACCACCAGCAAGCAGCACACGTCCTGGAGCTTGATACTCTACAGCGCTTTATTATATTTTTGCTCTATTAGACACTTTACTTTAGTATGTATGTTCAAGTCGTAGTTTAATGTAACTCAACTCTGTGTTATTTGCAACATATTAAAATCTTATCTTTTAAAACGCAAGATGGCTACTTTTATCTATTGTTTTTACTAAAACATCCCCAAAATTCTAAAAAAGCCATCTTGCCCTTACATCTTACCCAGTTCTTACAAACACACGTAATATTGACACTTAAAATCTCAGTTCCCCACCGAACCGAGGGGAACAAAACATCGGCATCTCTTTAGCAAATAACAAACGTTTAAGACAGGCATCCACTTTGAATCTCGACTATGTCAACGTTGAATGGGAATGTGCAAGTATATGAGATATTTCATTCAGTTTATCAGATACTTGGCTCAATATATCAGATACTTGGCTCAGTATATCAGATACTTGGTTGACTATATTTAAGGCAAGAGAAGGTCACTGAACTCTTGTCACATTTCATTAAGGTTCTATTGTCCAGTGTTTTGTTTTCTATTATTTTTAGCGTTTTGTGGAACTGCGCTTTGCTTTATGTACTACTTACAACAGTGCATTTTCTCAGCGTTTCAGCTGAGGCTCCTTAATATTGAAATGAAATGATGTTTATTCATGTAAGTAGTCTACATTTTTTCAAAGATACTTTTACCTGCCATCGCTTTTGCAGATTTGTTTAAAACTTTGATATTTTATAACGATCTATGATTGGAAAAAGGGCAAATTAAATGCAGAGCTCATGATATGGCTGCCCTTACTCCAAATTTCATCCAAATCCATTCAGCCGTTTTAGCGTGAAAGCGTAACAAACAAACAAACTCACTTTCGCATTTATAATATTAAGTTATGATTAAGTGATGGGTATGTGGAAACGTAAATTAAATTGACCAGGTTTCCAGATATCGTTGAATTTAATGTTTGTGGTTTTAATTGTTTTGTAAAAAAATTAGACATCCGATGACATGAGATTTGGTTACATAAAATAGAATAACAGCTCCCGCAAATAGGCGCGACGCGACAGCGCGATGCGACAGAGCGACACGACTTTAACAAATCATTTCTGCGAAAACGTCACGTCGCGCGACAAATCGCGCTAGTCTGCACAAGCCTTTAAGTTTTCAAAAGATATTTCAGGTAGAAATAAGGTTTCATTAGCCGAATAATAATTTATTCCCTAAGCAAGTAAATACCTATCCTGATATTTCGTCGTATAAATCAGACCAAAAATAAGCCGTACTTTCAAAGGAAAAAATACCCTTAAAACATCGCGCAATAAAACAACATTTTAACTTGTATTCCCAACTCCAGTCTCAGTTACTTTACTTGAAAGACTCGTTCCTTCACGTGATTATAATAAAATAAAAATAAAAAGTACATACGCGGTCTGAGGAGAGTGCGTATTACTGGCGTCTCGCGTAATACCGAGGCATCAAGGTTCCTTGTATTATGATAATGACACGCATGTGGTGTTATTGCTGCGTAGGAAGACATACGGGCTATTTCGCGTACTGCCTAACGTATGACGGTAGAAGTCGGTAAGATTGAACGTTTATGTAGATAGATTGCAGTGATATATCGCACGGTGTGTTTGTCTAGGGAAATTTCCATACAGTCGTGGTAAGAAAAAGTTGGGATAATAGTCTCGAAGTAGGGCACTGTCTTCAACTGTCAGATTACCGAGTTAGAAAGTTTAAAGTTTTCTTTGTTTGCAAGTGCAGAGGTAAAGCATTTATGTGATTGTTTTACAACTTTAACTTTTTTGTTTTTTATTAAAAACTTGGTTCTATTTGGTTTGAACAGATTTATTATCATGCTGTTGCATTAAATGTTGTTTCAAATGACCGTTAGACTTAATACCTACCAAAATAGTTTTAAAGAGTAATGTTTCAAAAATATTTTGAAGGTTCGCTTCGGATACGCAATGGTACACCTGAAAAGCCACTAGAGGCGATATATAAAAGTTTTTCTCTATCCTCATTCATTACCACGGTAATGAATCATGATTAATGAGGAAACTTATGTTCTGTTTAAGCAAGAAGGCATAATATTATGTGTGTATTTGGTATTAACCCTCCTAATTGTTCCTGGAACCAGTGGGCCTAAAACGGCTACATTAGCAATTCCTCTAAAAGTATTTTATTTCCTGAATTTCCAGCTGTCATTAGTAGTTTCTGTAATTTGACACAAAAGCAATTCATAATATTTGGACCATTTTACGAATCTCCATAGAAAACTGTCAAACAGATAAATTATTTCGTAATATGAATCGCACGCAGATCATAAATATTATGAATTGTCAGTTTGTGACATTTTCCGATGATTTATAATATTTGCCTATTATGATTCTGCCAAAGTGACTGTTTCAAGCCCATTATAATCTGATAACGAATACAGAGAAGCTTCAATATTTTATCGACATGATTGTATTTTACAGTTAGCCTCAAAAAGATGTTCGATACGTCAACAAATTAACTGTCTACTGTCATAATATGGAACTTTTTGTTCCATAATATTGAATCAATGTGTAGCCACAAAACATATATTATTACACTTTAGGTACTTTATTGAAGCTATACATTGATAAGGTTCTCGGACAAACCGGTTTTCACGACTTTTTCCTTCACCGCTTTAATTCGAAGACATGTGACATCCACCGATCCGCACTGAGCCCGCGTGGTGGATTATGGTCCGCTCTCTTTTACAGAGAGGAGGCCTATGTCCCAACAGTGGGAAAATATTGGGCGAAATTATAGGCAATCAAATGAATTCTTGTTGATGTAGGCGTACATCATTTTGAGGCTTACTGTACGTACTGTAACTACAAAATGGAACATTTCACGTATAGTCCGTCGTTTCCAATGAATGTAGTTCGATGAGGCCGGCTGTTAATAACACGGCTGATGCAAAGATAACATTACGTGCTGAGCGATCACCACTTCGGTTGATTGCTTCTGTGCTCTTGAACATAGTATTCTGTTTGGGTATATATTTTTTGCTTCTGACTTACACTTTATTTTGTGAAAGTGCCTGGTGTGGAAGTACCTACTTTTCATTAAAGTCAAATGCCCATCGTCCACGAAGCTGACTCATCGCTACATCGCGTCGTCAGCGTGTTACAAACTCAAATCTCCCATGAGTAGCCAGACTGTCCCAGCACTAGTATTTCAATGGTGGCCCGTACACGACGCGACTTACTAACAGCGTTATTAACTAGTTAGTGGTTGGCAGGCCAAATTCTTATAATTTACTAAAAAACCTTTGGCTAAAAGTTTCCTGAGATAGACTTAAAAATACTTACTTAAAATACAAAAATATAAGGCCTTAGAAATAATAATAATATGGATCTATGTATTAGTATTTATTCTTTCTCGAGTCTTTATCTATCCCATGTTGTACCTGCCATGCTTTGTCTCCGCATCACCCTATGGTTGGCTGGTAGAAAATGCCTGACGCATTAAGTCCAACCTTGTACAGTTTTTTTTTACTCGTGCATAGTTCTTTTATATAAATTAAAAAATAATTATGTAAAAAACCACAGCCATAATATAATTAAGTTTGCTCAAACCTGGATTTGAAATGAGAAGCCGAAGAATGTGATAGGCTAAGCTGTATGACTTACTTACTATAGACTCTATGATATAATAAAGAACTATAGATAATAAATTAGAAAGAAAGAAAGAAAATAAAAACGCACTCATTACAAAATAAAAGAATGTCATTTACTTAGTACCACCAAAAGCCTCGTATACGGATTACATTTACAGACATTATGTAAATCTTAAAGTGACACTAAAAAAAGATGTTAACAAGGCAGATATGAGTGGAAACACGAAAGGGATGCCCTAGAAGTACATAAATAGTGACTTTGTTGTTGATGTTCTTCAGAAAGGTCAAGTCCGTAGCACTCGCAACCGGCGTACGATAAGTCCGTAGCACTCGCAACCGGCGCACGATAAGTCCGTAGCACTCGCAACCGGCGTACGATAAGTCCGTAGCACTCGCAACCGGCGTACGATAAGCGTAAACGAAGCAATTCGGTGTTCTGTAGTTTCTGCCTACCCCCATGGAAAGAAGGTGTGAATTCATATATATGTGCGTATGTCCTAAATCTTAAAGTTATATTATTATACATCTACAAAAACGTCTTCTATACATCGTCAGTACGTCACAATGTATCTATCTACCTGTAGATAAACAGTTTTACATAGTAACCACACATGGTTAGTCTGCTTGCATAATATTCATATGTATATGCACACCACAGGCACTCGCAGAAGTGTCTAGAACTCTAAATTATATACTGGCATAGAGTTTGTACGCTCATGGAAATTAAAGGTTAAGAGCGTTTATTCTGCAAGTGGGCGACGTCGCAAATAGATGTCAAATATTTCGCTGTTTTAATTAATTTGGCAATATTACTGTATGTAGATATGAAATATGGCTTGACAACTGTCTTAAATATTGATTATGAAATGCAATAAATAATATCGTAACACCGAATATTTAGTTTTAGTTGCAAAATTAAGGATTTGGGAACGTTCCAAATGCATTTTTTACACATAAAACCGGTTACAACTTAAATTCAGTGTTATAATTGCAATTCATTATTAAGATTCTAGTAAGTTAGATAACGATATTTCATAGTTCCATACAGTAATATTGAATATCAAAACAGGTAAATATTTGACAGTTATTTGCGACGTTGCCAACTTTTAGAATCAACGCTTTTAACCATATTTTTAAATATGCCTTTCTCTATTTTCTTATTGTGACATTTACATTTAAAATGCGTTGTCGGAAAAATAAAAAATCATATGCTAGTTGCAAGTCATATTTTGTTCATTCTTATCCCAATTTATTTGGGGTCGGCGAATCATGTATTTTGCTTCCATACTATTAGTCGTCATCTCGGTAGTCACCCCCTTTCTGGAATAGTGCAAGTAAATTGACCTAAAGTCAAAGTAACCATTTCATTCTGCGACTGTACCAGTTAATGAATACCTAAGTGTTGTCTATGATAATATAGATACATAGGTTATAGTTATTTTAATATCAAGTATGTATGTCTTAATTAATTGCACTTGTCATTAGAATATTTGGATTGTCTTATTTGAGAGACGAAAATGTTTTTATTTCTTGAGGGATGTTCAAATTCAAGTTATTGCTAAGGATTAATAAGTGAGTTTCAAGTATGTAATTTAAGAAGCTAACACTTATGTAATGGTGTTGCACCTGCAACATTAATATTTAACCATCAGAATACTAGGAGTATATTATGAAGAGACTGGAAGCCGAAATTTTATGAGTTGGAACCCTACCAGCAGGCGTAGCATGAGCACCGTTTTGTCGACGGAAGAGTAGACAAAAATGACGTTACCTGTAAATGATAAATGATTTATTTCTGTAAGTAGGTTTGTACAAACACTTTTACACGTCAATCACATTTTTAAAACGAGATGAGGTCGGCGTTTCCTATCTGACTACTCTGAGAAGAAAGGCCGAAACAAACTCAGAGGTCACGGTCTCTTTTAAAGTCCAGACATAATCCTGGTCAGATTATGAGAAGACCATGTAGATTGGTGTCTGAAATGGTCTTTTGAGGAAAGAACCACACAGATTGAGTGGACCTGTCCAGTCAGTGCACGCATTTGTCAGTAATCGTGCAGCTCAACTCCGAATTTAAGGGGCTCAACGATTTGACCAACAATACCAAAGAATGGACATTTGGTTAGGCCGCATAAATTACTCAAACTGCCAGACTATAATTAATTAAAATTAAGAAAAAATAAATAATAAAAAAGAAAAGAAAGATCCACATAATCTTCACATTCACAATAATTAAAAATAATATAATACTTTACAAAGTAGACAGTAGACAGTACCAGACGGCGGCAAAGTACAAAGAATCAACTGCACTTTTTACGAAATTCACTCTTTTACGTAATTCAACTCAGAATTCTTTATTTTTTCATAGGATATATCGGTTGTCAGTGTGATTTTGACAGTAAGGATAGAAAACTTTCTTCCGAAATAGTCTACCTACAAAAAGACCTAGACAAATATTGTTAGAAATGAAAGACAAAATGACAGATTGTAGAAAGATTTCTACGGTGGATGTCAAAAATGAAGAAACGAACTGTCACTTTGTATAGAAAAAGCTATGTCTCTTCTTCGTAGAGATAGAAAGCGCCATGCTACGCCTGCAGGAGTATAGAGGAGGGACTTGACTTGACCAGCACCATAGTTGCGTAATACACGATCAATCAGAATAAAATTGTAATCGGTTTGAAACAAATGTCTAATCCATTGCTACTTATGTTTGAAAACAATTCTGCTCAACAACGTAACGGTTACGAAAATAAGTTACGCAATTAGATAGCAGAATAAGATTATTTTTAAAACATAATAAATACTTCAAAGTTACTCATGTATGACCAAAAACTAGCTGAAGCTTAAAATAAGCTTTACCTCTAATAAGCATACAATCTCGTATTAACTCTTATTTCCCAGGAAATTAGCTCCTTGTTAGCAGGACTGCACAAATAACAAACTAATTCGCTCCGCTCATCCAAAAATGTTTTCCTGCAAAATAACGCTGCATTCTATCGGAATATACGATATATAACTACGAATCCACGACGACTCCGATCTGCCTGGAATAGGACCAGCTTTGAGTTCAGGAGGAGAGTTATGATTTGTGCTATTTGTTAATCTTGCATAAGATTTTTCACAGCCCATCAATGTAGACGGATTGTCAAATTCTTGGTACTAATTTTTGTGATAGACTGACTAAAAGAAGAAACACCAATAAAATCTTAACATTAGTTCGATAATCTGTCAGCTCATTGTTAAGTTTATTAACCTCGCAGAAACTGGGTGTAACAGACACAGGTCTCTTGTGGAAATTCTCAAACTAAGATCAACTATCCGTAAATACAAATATTAAGTTTGAAGTCGGTATCCAACCGCAAGCCTTCTCAGAGTAGATACTTACTTGTTCCAACACTACGCATTTAGACGGCAAGTTTAGTATCCCTAAGTTTTCGATTGGCAGCCATAACCACAACCCGAACTAAAGAAACTGTTTACCTGCAAAGAAACTAAGTCTTAGTTAGTAGCGAACCATAAAACATAATCATAAGTGACTTAGAAACTTCATAAATAAGTGGCACGCGGCTTCTCGCAATGAATCTTGCAAACCTCGGGCAGTTAATTTAATCAAGGGAGAATTACGGCCCCGGCTACACACTGGGGCCCTGGGGCCCGGAGCCACTAACACCCACGTGATGGAAAAATGTGGCTTCTTAAGACAATGGCGTGATAGATGGGACAATGGGGGTGGGTTGTCGATGTGTTGGCAATAACAGAGGCTGTGCTGGATGACCAGTGTCCGGGTGGTGTGTTGGGGATTGTGCCTGCTATAAGATATGTTACGATAAGTTCCAGGAAAGGAGCCTTTGAATGATTGTGTTGCTGAAGAAAATTGACGTCTCGGCCTGTTTTGTTTCCAATTGTTAGAAAAATCTCGAACAGGATTGTGTAACTGTGAAGGGATATTATTATGATGTAATCAATATTTTGTAACAATATATTGATTTAAAAGAGTGTCCGTGTAGTTTCTTGCCCGTTCATCTCCATAGAAACATACTACGCTTTGGAATGGGCAACTAGCTTCATCTTTGTGACTGTAATTGGTTTAATTGAAATAAATGCTTTGAGTTGAGTAACTCTTCAAGGATTCTAACGAATTGAGGAAGGTTATGATGCAGGTTTCAAATCTAAACAGTGTTTGTGTGCTTTTTTGTTTTTCTAATTAAATTCGCAAAACACGTTGGTAAAAAATACTTTGTGCCATTAATTACTTACTGTTTAAAAAACACTAAAAGAAAACACACACAGATTTCATGTGGACGCTGTGGATAAAAGGTGTACCTACCTATATCAAAGAAATTAATGGTTGGGTAGCCCGGCAGAAGGCTGCGTGGGCAAATTGAGCCAAACACATTCTTGTATTGAATATTCAATTCTTTGCCCTATTCAATCTGCCATAGAGGACGGCAATTTGAATTTGGGCAGTATAAGTTGGCACATAACACGTTGATTTATTATGGTAACAAATAGTTAGATGTAAGATTAATTGCATAAGTAGGTTTAAGTAGGATGAAAATGGGCTTAAAAAACTTTGGCAAAATCATAATAGGAAAAAATATTATGAATCATTGTAAAATGTCACAAACTGACAATTCATAATAAATTATCTGCAGGCGATTCATATTACGAAATAATTCATCTGTTTGACAGTTTTTTAAGGAGATTCGTAAACTAGTCACGTATTATGAATTGCTTTTGTGTCAAATTAGAGGAATTGCTAATGACAGCTAGAAATTCAGGAAATGAAATGCTTTTTGAGGAATTGCTAATGTGGCTGTTTAAGGCCGAGTAAATGAATAACAACAACGATCGTATATTTGTCTTAAAACCTAGTAGATTTATTTCAAATACAACCACGCATTAAGTAATAGGGCGTTCCATTCCCAAAACACAGCTAAAGTAGAAAGTAAATATCCTATACCCTTTCGACCTTTACAATCTTCGCGAAATAACAAGGAACTCCATTTTTCCCCTACAAGCATAGTAACTTAGTAGCTCATCGGGAGCTTCGCACCTTCCCTTGACCCTTACAACTTACACAAAATAAGCGACTCCATTTTTACCCCAAACCGACTTGACAGTTAATTACAGCTGCAGAGTAACAAAAGATTTAGGACCTGTTTTGTTTAGGGCAGTTAATTGATTCTGGCATGACTTTGCGGAAATCCATTATAAAATACAATAGACGCAGATATATTTAGTAACCTATTCCGCTATGTTACTATTGTTCAAGAGTCATAAAAACCCTGTAAGAAATCGACACGTGTTTCACCTCTCGACGAGGCATCTGCAGGATGACGATTGACCAATTGCAAACCAAATCGCGACGTGTTATCACACCGAGCGCTGGACGCAGCGCTCTGTGTGGTAACACGTCGCGTCACTCTTGAAGAATAATCAAGCGGAATATGTTACTAAATATATCTGCGTCTATTGTATTTTGTTTAGGGCACACAAATTAAAAAATGGAACAGACTTTATCTGCCAGATGAGTTACCAGAACTATTTCGGAGACGGTGAAAAGAATTCAAGCGGTTTTGTTTAGTGAAGTTGTAGCTATAGTTATGTGGTCGGTCTACTCTTACTAAAAGCTACATAGCTTGTTCCCGATCTTCAGGTACTAAATTGGCATCGACTTCCAATCTAGCCAGATGCAGCAGAATTTCAGTATTTAACCCTTTGACGCACAAAATCAATAGGAAATTATTTCTCGGTAATTAGGTGCATTATTGGGTGTATAATGATGATTTGTACACATGCTAATTAAAAAATATATTAATTATTGTGTAGATTTTTTGGAAATCTCTGGGACAACTATGTCCCAATATGCGGTAAAGGCCGAAATGCATGGTACTTTATAGCGTAGTAAATTACGTTGTTCTACATATAATATTAGAACATTTGAAAATAAAAAGCAGTACGTTTTATCCGAAAATAAATATATTTATAATGTTTATGTATGAAAAGTTGCAAAACAGTTTCTTCAGCTCTAAAGCACAAAATTAACTTTGCATATAGGTAGTACAGATGCTGCTTGTCCGATTTTCTACGCGCTCTTTAGCGCAATGCACCCATCTTCATCTATTTGGTCCTTTTACTATAATGTGGAATGGCAACGAATTTATGAGACCAGAGACGGAGACACGCAGGGTATGTTTCCTAATAGTAAAATGTCCCATCATCGCCCTGGCAGCTACCTGACGAAATTCTAAAGACGATAGTCTACCTCCTTCAAAATGATTTGAGGACGCATAACGTTGGCCACGTAAGGAGCACCCATGTCAGGTTTTTTTGGACCAATAGCTTCTCAAACTGGGCAAGACATGGTAACCCACAACATAGTTCATGCCAGTAACTGCTACACAGATCTCGGAAAGATCAGATAAAAATACTGAACCATTTTGATGAGCATATCGGATGGACTCTGGCTTTTCAATCAATACCTTGATGTTTGTTACTGCATCAACCACATCAATTGGTTTCAGATTGATGTAGTTTAGTAATTTTAGCAAAATCATATTTGGAAAAGGTATATGGAGGATAAGTGTTATTTTTCCACCGGATAGTAGGAACTGCACTGCTCAATGATGGAATGTGTTCACCGGGTAAGGTAGATGTGAAAGGAGTTTGTGGTGCACTTGCAGGCTCGACAGTGACTAATTGTGCTCCTGCTTCCATGGCTTGCTCTATGAACGACTGGTCTTCATCATCTAAAACAAGGGCATCTTCACAGTCGCTCGTGTCAGCCATTACGTATTCTTCCACTTCGGTGTCTTGCAGAGAAAACATTCTCGTTCCCTTACTAGGCTAAAACAATAGAAACAATCATTTGAAACATGATAAAATTCACAAAAACCTCATAAAACATTCGCGAAAACATTCGCTGAAAGTATGTAATAATTGATCAAATATGCATATTGGGACATATACTTCCCATTCATGAATTTTCGTAATTTAGGAAATAATTTCAAAGATATTATCACAAATAATAATAAAACATAAATATTCACTTACCACTGTAACGCAATAAAGCACTCAATCATTATTTTAGCACGAACTCAAATTAAAAATAATTTTTGAATCTTTTTGTAAGAAGCGCGCGAAAACTTCAAACTTCAACTCATTTTTTTTTATTGTATACCGCTGTCATTGCTGCCAGCATTGCAAATATTAAAAGATTAGTCCAAAAGTAAATACTCAAAAGCCTAATAATAAAAAAGGATTACTAGGTTTATGAAATAAATACGAATGATTTTTGGGGACACGGGTGTCCCATTTACGTCAAAGGGCACAGAGCGCCCGGCACGTGACCTTTAAAATTCAAAAGCCAGTTCACACGGTGAAAACGGTAACTGAAAGTTCGTTCGGTTTTCAAACTTCCGGGTTCTGGCTAGCCTTAAAGTCTATCAAAGGTATTCGCGTGACAACCGGTATTGTACCTACATAATTTATGGAGCCTCTTCACATATAGTCCTTTTTGTGTTTCAATGGACAAAATTATGTAGAAAATATACATAGATAAGTAATCTCAAAATCAAAGCCTTTAATTACGATACAATTCTGTCTAATGTATGTAAATGACAAAGGCAATAATCCTCTAAAATTCCTTTCACCGGTATTATAATAAACTTATGGCAATGAACTTTTAAGGTACATACTTTATCCCCAGTGTAGGAAATGTACCCAGTATCTACGGGCGATTTAGCAAAGTACATAGAGTACTGAGAGCGGTAGTGTGGCACTCATCATCGTTTATACCCGATGACGATAGAGATGTCTCTATCAAGACGACTATGCAAATGAGTTCTAGTACAGACGTGTACAGAAATGTGTTTTGAAGTTTATTTAGGTAAGACTAACTTTTGGGCGCGGTTTCACTAGCATTTTAGAGAAACTACTTCATTTAACCGGAAAAAATAAACGTTAGCTTTTAATTTAGGGTGTGGTCTATCTGTGTGAAAAGTTTCATAAAAATCCGTTTAGCCGTTTATACGTGATCGAGTAAAAAACATCTCGACTAACGTTCACTCATTTACAAAAAAAAATTAAAAGCATTGTGTAATGAAGGTGCCATCTAATAGGGTTGGCACGCATGAGCGCTTTTCTAAGTGGCGTTAAGACGAACAAAGATTAGTCGCGTTAAAAAACAATATACTTACGCTGACCATATTTACTTTATTAAAAATTTCTTAAATGATGAAGAATAATAGTGAGAATGAGCCTTTTGGGCGAGGAATTTGATACCTGCTGATCTAGTCTCTAAAAATCTCACCGTAAAAACTTAGCTGAAGTGAGCTAAAGGTGATCAATGCAATGACAGCTCATTTCACCTTACTTTCCATGGTGAAATTCTTACAAAATAGACCAGCTGTTACTGTTATTTTCGACTTAACCCGATCTATAGTTACAGATAATAATTATAATTGTAAACATTAAGTTACACATGTCACGTAACAGTGTCCACAATTACTCATTCAACATTGTCAGAGCGATCGCTTTCGAACAATAAATCATTTAAGAGAATAACTACTTGTGTTGTAAATATTATTTATGAACTTCTGAACGCATGATAGAGGAAGTTTCATTACTGTATTTATTGTTTGATGCATTAATACGCTATTGGTTTAATACGCTGACATACAATAAAATATATGAGTGTAGTATGTGTGTGTATGGCTAAGAATAACCACCTAACTGCTTGGTACAGAGATCGCATGCAGGGCTGCTAACCATAAGTTGCAAGATTGGCTTGCTAGATCGAAAAAGACTTTTTAAGTTTTTGTATTACGGCATCGATGCGTTGCCAAATTGTAAACTAAACGTTTGTATAAAGCAAGCCAGTTTTTCAATAGAAGGGGTAAGGAGGATGGGTTATTGTATTACGCAGTTACTGGATTGTGAAGGTCAGATAGGCAGTCGCTCCATGTAAAGTACTGGTATTCAGCTGCATCCGTGTAGACTGGAAGCCGATCCCAACATAGTTTGCAAAAGGCTAGGCAGATGATAACTTTTAATATGTATTTTTTCCAGTCATTCATACACCTAGTCGTCGTTATTTATCCAAGGAAGGGAAATAAACAACAAAAATAGCAGTCGCTTATAATTCCGCGCAAGTATTGTGGGGTCAAGCCTTCCCTTAGCTAACGTGCGGCACAGAACGCGTTTAACAAACGAGAGGCGATATTCGTACGCCGTATTTGTATAACACGACTATATTGCTGCTATATGGTGGGCAGAATTGTAAAGTTGGCTGCCGATAACATGGCCGCAAGTTATTGGTTAGGTTGAGATCGCTGTGGAAACCGGGACTACGCTGAGGGTTAACATTTTTAGTATCAAATGCAGTATTTATAATAACAGCGTAATATTGTTTATTTTCATACCTCCTCTGTATAGAAGGCATACTTGAGCATTGATCACCACGCTTGCTTAAGGTGAATTGGCGATTTAGTCTTATTTTTATTATTGTATGTTCTGATTTCCTCACTTTGTTTTCCTTTCACCGTTTATCAGTGACGTCGATGATAAACTTAGAAAGTAAAAAAATGCACATCATCAAACATAAAAAAAACATTGATTGTAAAGTTAAGAGAAATCGTGAAGAAACCTGATGCCCTAGACAAAGTGACATTCTATCAGCGATAACGATGATGGAAAAGGCAAAAATGTATAGGACTGACTTAAGCTATCGAAAAGATTATGTCAATCCTGTTGAAAGACGTTGTAGAAATACGAAACGCGTTCGAAGCGATTGTCACTTGTCTAGGCCCTCTTCGAAATGAAGGTCTAAAATCTCCAACCCCCAGTGAGCAATAGGCTAACAACGCACGTTCCTGCATTGTTTAACAAAAAGCTTTTGCCAAACATTGGGACAGTTACAGACTGATATTATATTGTTAATTGATGGCATCGCCCTGGGCACAATTCCAAAATAACTTCTGCTTCTCTGAATTTTCTTTTTACCCGATTGGGGACTTGAAGGGGGGTCCTTGAAAGCCCCCTTTTACAATCTTTAGAAACTCGTAAACCCTACACTTGATGGCCTCTTCGAGTTCTATCAGTGTGACTGTATTTATGTTCAATATTTGCATAATATTCATCTGCATATTTTATAGTCATTTTGCTATAAAACAGAGACAAAGCAAAGATTATGTCCCTGTCTCGTCTCAGATAGAAGTTTAGTTAGTTTAATGATAGACTAGCTAGTCATGCTTTTATTAGGCGATGCTGTTTTGTTTTAGGTATATATTTTTGTATTAATCTGGTTGGTATAAACAAGTGATTAGTTGTTTATTTCAAGGAAGAGAAGGAGAAACATACTAGTGTAGTGGCTTTCCCCGATTATTAATTTAGCAAAAACAATTATTTTCAATGGCTGGAAATTTCAATAAGCACAAATACTTGAAAGTTAGGAGCCCTTTATAAAATAAAAACACACTCAATCGTCCTTTCGGCGAATGGAGGGAAGCGATGGAATTCCGTTGAGATACTTACAAAATTATTCTAACGCATGTTGGTCAACAATTTAATGAAAATTTAAATTTCTGGGAACAACGACTACATTCCTCAGCTACCTATAAAAGGGTAGTTAGTACTTACCTTCCTCGAAATAAAATGAAATTCAATGATCAAACGGACTTGTAAAATGTCCTGGATCTAATAACTAGACCCTACTCTGGGTCAGGACAAATAGGACCTATAGTTTACGTGCCCATTCCCCCATATTCTTTGTGCCAAATTTCAAGCGATTTCCCATCGCCGGAGCATATTCCGTTACATTTTATACCGTTCCGGTCGACCGGGCCGGCCCGGAGGTCATTATCCATCGGCTTTTCCGCTTTACTGTTTTGGTTGTTGTTTTGCCGAAATTTTTCGGCCATCATCAGGCCGAAGTTGCCATACTTAGCAACTTCCGACTCCTAACCATTTTTATGACATACAAGACGACGGAACCCGAGGCGTTAGCCGCAATTTGGGGTTTGTTGTCCTATATTTATTCTGATTTAATTCCTTTTGGAACTCAGTTTTTTGTCGTGAATCTTTTTGTTGCTGCTCATAAAGTCTTTAAGAGTTTGATCCTCGACCTTTTTAAGATTTAAGGATCAACAAATATAAGTTGTTTGATCTTCGCTATTGAATTTCTTGCCCTCATTCGTGATTACAATACCCATAATCTGTGAAACCGATAAACGGAGTATTAAAGGAATCAATCGTTTGCTCTCGATATTAAATGTGCTCATTTTATTTTCTAACATATTATTAAAATGTAGTTGTAGCTCTTCAGAGAAGTAGATTTTCTGCTTAGGTTTCTATTTTAATGTGCAGATTAAGATACATTACACATCCTATTTGCAACAAATCTTATGTTGTTTGATTGGCAGTTCGTTTCACTGTATGTTATCATAATTATCATCTTAACCATTCTAGTCACGTTTCAACGCGCTGCCTAATTGGCTGACTCATTTTGACAGTTGCTAGGACAGACGATTCAGCAATCAGCATATTGATAGTGGGTTTCAACAAGCCTACACACGATGCAATCAAACGCTGACTCATGACAAATTTATGGAATAGACTGAGTGTGATATTGGAGCAAGCAGACGGAGTCTCTAAAATCCTGGTGGTACTAAATCTTACCTCCGCCAAAGAGGGTGATAAGTTAATAGTCACCTACTTTATTCAAGAATACTTTATTCAAGGTAATAATATGAATACATGGCCGCCAGCACTTGTGCGCTCGATCTCACCGCGAGCAAGTGCCCGTCGCGCACATTATAATAATCGATGGCATCACTTACCAGCTTATGAATATTTTACATCCCTCATAAGACTCATATGTCCCCTTTCACCCCCTTTCACCCCCTACCGGGTAATGTCCGCCCGTAAATTGTGTTTTGCGGGTAATACGGCGTAACTAACGCCCTTTTTGCGCTAAATTATCAAGTTGCAATTAAATTATGTGTGCTTATTAAGATGTAACATTACCCCCTCCCCGTGTCTGTAGGTTGAAAGGATTTGGGAAACCACCGATGCGAATGAAAGGATTCTGATGGAAATTAATTAATTGTTTTGTATGAAGGCTTTAATGGCGCCGTGAAAGCGCATAGAATATTACGCTAGATTGAATTTATCAATTTTGTATTATGTGTACCTAATGGAAAGTAATTGAAATTATGTTGCATAACTGGATTATTAGTTTAATTTAATTTTAGCTGTTACTTGGTGGACAATTTTAATTTTTGTTTATAAGGTGTATCTTTTCATACACGAAATCTTTTTTATTCTATTTGTGTTCGCGTATCTCGTCAAAATGTAGGGAACAGCTGTTTTTTTTTCGCGAATTCTGGTTTGGTCCCTTATTGAATGTTTTTTCATAATGATGATGACAATTTGACACCGATCTGATCTGGTCTGATCACCACAGGACTGTTTATGAGACGCAACATAAAAATTAAGGCATAGCTGGCTGAAAATAAACTGAAGATGACATTTACTTCTAAACATCTTCCAGAAGAATTTCTTTTAGGAAATAGTTACAATAAATTCTTTGGGAGTACTTTATAAAACATGAGTCACAATCTGAGACGCTGGCGAGTTATTACGGAAAAATATTTCCACAGTAAACAAGAAAATATATTTGTAATACGTTACATCAAAGAGAATGTATTTTTGTCTGGCTGAGAAGAGATAATATTGTAATTAGCAGGCGAACACTGGGGAGTAAATTAAAGGCTGAACTGCTGAATGCAATGGTCGCAACATGTGACAATAACTAACAGGATGATGAGGGAAAACGAAAAAAAAAAAAAAAAAAACAACAACAAACTTACCGTCCTTGTACTATGTTTCTACCTAAGTACTTAGATAAGTTTAATTAGATCGTGTAAACCAAATGTTTTTAAGACGAGCGCTAATCCTGCCGACAAACCGCCGGGCAGTTTGGCAGGTTTATAAAATGTGTACAATGTTTGGTCAAAATAAATGATTTATTTATTATATTATTATTATTATGTCAATAATATTATATTGAAGTTCAAATATACGTGTAAGTCTAGAGTAAGCTGCCCAGAGAATTTTATCTCCGTACGAATGGTTCTGGAATACTAATCTCGTGTGCGGTGAGTTTGCTACAAGTTACTTCGCCGGGTTTTAGAGGTCTATTTATTGCCAACCGAAGATATTTTGTGTTGTCGTGCGTGATTAATCTCGCCTGTAGCCTTTCTGATCACTCTTCTTTCTTTGAATTTTTTTGCTGTTTTTGGTTTATCATAGCGTTATGCACACTCTCTTATTTAGTTATAACAAGCGCCCGAGGCGCACGCTCAATACGCTGCGTTTTGGGTGTGGATGTAAATATTGGTATACAAGAAAACGACTGGTGTCGTGGGACACCCGGTTGGAGTAGTTCCTTTTGCTTTTGCACGCTTGTTACGTTACAAATGTGTCGATGAAAATTTAGGTCTTTAGGTCAAGTTCTCATTCGCCAAATGTGCAGAGTCGTGCGATGGATGAGAGATTCGTTCCAAAAAATTAACTTCATATAATACTTATCCCAAGTAGAAAGACTTGCTTATACCAATGCAAACAGTCATCATTATCATTTCAGCCTAAAGACGTCCACTGCTGGACATAGGCCTCCCCCAAGCACCGCCACTTCGACCGGTTCAGTGCTTCTCGTATCCAGCGGATTCCCGCGGCCTTCACCAGGTCATCGGTCCACCTTGTGGGGTGCCTTCCAACACTACGACTTCCGGTACGCGGTCGCCACTGCAGAACCTTTCGGCCCCATCGGCCATCTGTTCTGCGAGCAATGTGCCCTGCCCACTGCCACTTAAGTTTAGCAATACTTCGGGCTATGTCGGATATGGTGCAATTTCATTGGTCGTTAACTCGTTCGGTATACAGCATACGGGGAGTCCCCGCAGGCGAGATAACAACCAATGAAAGTTAACAAGTCGATACGTGTTCGTCACCATCTGCAGGGATTCCCCGCTTGCTTTATACCGATCGTGATATCGACCAATGAAATTCATCGGTCGATGTACAGCTTGCGGGTCGTGAGTTCCCCGAATGCGGGCCCTGTGGCACGCGTTCCAGAAATCTCTCGCACCTGGCATGCGGGCCCTATCGGCTAATGAAATTGCGCCATTACCTTAGTTCTCCTACGGATCTCTTCATTTCTGATTCGATCACGCAGGGATTCAAACAGTGAATGGACTTATACGACGACTTCCTCGAAAACCACTCTGGGAAAATTACAAAACGATCGCCTTGACTCGCTTTTTATATAGTTTTCAAGGAAAGAACCAAGGAGTTATAGTAGAGTATACATTCAAACCTTACAGGGTCACTTGGAAAGTTAAAGATATTTGTCCTAGTAACGACTTGTCAAAGATATCTGTCGTCAAAGGCGGCTCTTTTAAAGCCGCACTTTATCCTCACCTCGGACACTTCAAGGTTGTCAAAGAGTACCTACTTCGGAAAGTAGTTTAGTTTAAATCTGTGATATTTAAGAATGATGAGGAATCAAGATCTAAATATCAGAGATTTTGAGCTAAACCTGGCTTGATTTGTCAATACCGTTTGATTTTGTGATAGTAAAAGCATATTTTCGACGAAAGACCGTTAATTAACTCGACCTTGATCTCCAAGATTTTAGATCTGTCACCAAATTAGAGCTTATATTATTGAGCCCGTTGAAAACTGACGAGAATCCATAATAATCCATACTTCTTCTATACTCAATAATTTATAAACGCGAAAGTTACTCTGTCGGTCCGCCTATCCGTTACCTTTGCACACGGATTTTGATGTTTGGTATTACTGTATACACTATACAGGCATATTTTTATGCCGGTAGTAGCTACGTTCGTGTGGCATAATTTCTTTGACCTTCACGCGGGGAAGCCGCGGACAAAAACTAGCCTTATAAGAGTTTAATCTGTCACTAACGAGGCTGAATAGAATGTTTATTGTTATCGACTTCTAAAAGCAAATTGACAGTTGAGCGGAGGAGGAGACGACAATACGACTACTTTAAAATCGTTTATCCAATGACGTTCCTAGTCTGCATACAAAAGTTCAATCAAATACTCGTTTATTCAATAGTTTAGTCAATATAGCTACTCAAAGATTGGCAAATTCTAAACCAAACTACCACGTAACCAACTACCTTCTAACTTTCTACAAACTTTTTTTTTTAAACGGCTTCTGAAAAAATCATGGCCGCAAAATCATCAACGCCTGAGAGATATTTCTCAACGGCATGTGAAGCCAAGTCAGAGGCCCATGGCTTTAAAACTCTGACAAGAGGTTAGTTACTAACCACACGAAAAGAATACTTATTTATTTGTTCCAAATAATCACTTTTTTAAATCGATGTTAGGATTTATTTAATAGTTCCAAAATACTCTTATGTATCAGTTTCGTTAGATTTATTGCCGTATTATCTGCACATTGCAAAATTTCGTGAATTTATTTGAATCAACGCAATTTCAGGACATTAAAGAACTGTTTATTGTCTGTATCTTACTTCCAGACAAACATTACTGGCACATGCTGTTTTGAAACTAGCTAAATATTCATTACATTGCAAACTCATACAGGATGAGTTATAAAATTAAATTCGGTTCTTTGTTTTCATTGTTAGTTTTGTTTTTATTGCATTCAAAACATAATTATTAGGTACGTGTTAAATTAAAGTTAAACTATTACGGTTCAATAGTAAGCTCTGTGACAGACTGACGGACAGCGGAGCCTTAGTAATAGGTCCCTGTTGCGTACGGAACAACAAAATACGGAACGCAATTTGTATTAATATTTTTATGGAACTTCAAGAAAAGGACTCGCGCGCGAAGGGTTCCGTACCATTATCTATAAAAACGGCAAAAAAAATTTTTTGCCCTTAAATATCTATTTTATTCTGTTTTTTAGTATTTGTTGTTAAAGCAGCAACAGAAATTCATCTGTCTGTTTGTCTGTCTGTTTATCTGTCTGTGAGTGTTTTTGGCATGGCACCTCAAATTTATAATAAGATACCTGACTGTATAAAAGCACAGCCAATAAGAATTTTCAAAAAGAAGCTCTTTGCTCTACTTGTGGAAAAGTGTTATTATTCCATCAATGATTTCCTAAATGATCCGTCAATAATAAATAATAGAGTACTATAAAATTGAACTTGTGTAGCGATAGCTTAATTTATATCTTCTATACCTAGTTTAGCTTAAGTAAATTATCGGATGTTTAATTTTAAAGTCTAGATTAAGTAAATTAAGTTAAAATTTGCATGCCTAATAGGCAGAATGTACAAGGCCCAGTAAAAAATATTCAAACACCAAATTGTAAATACCTGCATTCAAAGCAAATAAATTTTATTTCATTTCATTTATTTCATTTTCATTTAACTATCACGGTTCATGAGATACAGTTTGGTGACAGACGGACGGTCGGACGGACGGACGGACGGACTGACAGCGGAGCCTTAGTAATAGGGTCCCGTTTTACCCTTGTGGTACGGAGCCCTAGCAATAACAACCTCTATATCAACCTTTAACAAAGTGCCATTATTGGGGTTTTCCTTTTGAAAAGAAAATGCAGGAAGTAGGTAACTAAGGGCCGAAAAATGCCAATTTGTTGTAGTAGTGGTTAACGTGCTTTCCGAGCCACGGAGGAGTCTCAGTAACTATGTAAAGATGGTCACCCAACCACGGACCAACCCCAGCAAGCGTATCTTAACCTGATGGATCGACCCGAGCGGCTGTTATTACTTAGCCACGAGCTCCTCTATAAATAAGCCAAAGATTTAAATCAAAATAAGCTACCTTTTAAGGGTTACCTAAAGCGTAAAGTTATTTAATTTAATATTCTCCCCGCCTCATACGTAGACGAACTGTCAAAAATACATCAGTAATTCATATTAAGCAAAGTTTGTTTTAACAAAGTATATAACATATTAAATAAATACCTTTGCTTGGAAATACTTCGAGTGTAACGTTCGGGGAAAGTTAGGTACTTTTAATCTATGTAACGAATGATTTTACAGCACATATTATGATTTCGTATGAGTAGGTTCGAATTTAGTGTGGGTTAAGTTTTTGATAAATTGACTTGAATTATAAATATACAGCATTTTATAATCATGTGCTATGTAGAACTGGGATTGTAGGAATTCAGTTTTCAAAATGTGCCTCACTTCGTGCCCAAAATGTATCAGAATATTACATTGAGCTTATCACTAAATATTATAAAACAAAGCCCTCGGCCGCGTCTGTCTGTCTGTTCATACAACATACCTTCATCAATACAGAAAAATCACAAACTTTTTACAAGCTTTATATTAGCTTGCTCTGTTCGTATGTGTTTCCGGTTACTCCAATTGTCATCCATTTTTCAAGCACTTCTTGGCATCCGATTGAGCACAAACTTGGCATACTTATATAACTACCGAGACATTTTGAAAAAAATATAGCATGGAACTAGTCTGATGATGGATCCGGAAGTTGTCTATAGGAACTCCTCAATCAAACAAGATAGCACCTTCGTGTTTTGACTCATTGGCTATGTATTTAACAAGTGCTTTGACATAGGTGGTGTTCAGGGTCTGAAAACCTTTTTTAGTTCATTAAAAGTTTGTTTTTAAAAAGGTTTTTACTTATATTTTATTTTACCAAAGACGACATGAGCAGGCGTCACAAACATTTCTCCCACCGTCATAACTCACACAACGTAAACAAGTTTTCCCAGAACAGTAGATAAAGCACTTCCTTTGTTTTTGTTTGTCGATCATAATGCGGCGCTGATAGGCCTGCGCCTGCTATCATCAGGGCTCGTAAACTGCTGCGTTAGAGTAAAGACGTCGGTAATGTTGGTCGTTTACTGCGGGAACATGGACATCTGACTGTTTGTTTGTTTGAATGTTTTATTTGATTTGTGAAGATTTTATTCTCGTTTTGAAATAAGTGCTTCATTCTTAGGTATTATCTTCACAGTTACCAAGCTGTTGGAATTGTGATTGCTGTTTTTTTTCTTTTTCAAGCCGAGGTGCATTTCCTGTCTTTTAAGAACGATCGCATTCTAATACCAATCTGTCAAAAATATCTCTTAATCACCTACATTATTGACGGCAAAAATCTCATAACTAATACTGACAGAAAAAGTGCCAGTTTGATCTAAAACCAGCCCAACACTTGCAAGTACTAAACTAAAGAACCAGATTATAAAAACCACATTGTATCGAACCTACATAATACTTTACAGTCCAATAAAATCGTTTTAACCCCTCCTCCATTATTCATTCATTTTTGTATTTATTTGAGCACGTATTTACAATTTTACGAGGCTAATACACGTCAGATGCACGTGAGGGAACGTTTTTCACAGGTTCTGTATATGAATATGACAATATAACGTTCCTATTACATTGAGTATCTATCAAAAAATATTACAGCACACTTTGCGATTTCACTTCTTCGTTTTTACGAGTAAGGATTTATGTCCATCACTCTATCTTAGGTATTCCAATTTTGGATATAGTTGTTCGATTTATCAGACTTTCTTGTTAAGTAAATAAATATTTATTTTATCTTTTCATTTCAGTTGCCAAACAGAAGGTATTGCTGTATTCCGGTGAAATAACAGGTACCTACATGAAATGTTTTTTATTTGATCTCTAAGGACGACGAATTCTCTACTGTTTGTTACATAACTGTATTTTATTTTAAAACATCAGAAACTGAATCATCATAATTGATTGAATCAATCTCTTTCCACGTAAAAACGTCTAAGTACTTTTATTTCATAACTCGCATCATCTTTGTGCCTCTTACAATTTCCATTTCTTTGGCTCTCTTTCCGAAAAGCATCTTCCTCCCTTTGACAAATTATCAGATACATATTTACAATTGGATTGCCAAACTTGTATGGGACGTAAACACGTGGGCACAATCGTATTCCCGTCACGTAACCGTTCCGGCCCCTAATAAACTGATAAACGGCGCTGAGATTGCGAAATTTTTATCGGAAATACGATTTTAAATTAATATTGTTTTATCTAATATTAGCATCAATGAAACGCCGTGTGGAATAAAAAGGCTTTGATTTGTGAAAGATTGTTTATTTTTGTAATTTTTATATTAAATGGTGATCGTGGTGCCGCAGATGTTTACCGGATCGGCCTGAGCATTTAATTTCCAATTTTATGTTATTTCCAGTTACTTTCGCTTTTATGTACTGTAGGTACGTAGGTCTGCACCATTAACATTTACACATAATTTTCACACTAAGCGACGTAACGTGTCTCTTTTCACGTAATATGTAAGTAGGTACAGACAGAGCAAGCGTGATAATTATTTTATCCTTATCTGTTTGAGAAGTTGCGTTTGCCAACCGATAGGCCATTATCATTTTATATTTACATTTGAAATAAACGCAAATAATTTCCCATGTATTTTAACCCTCCACCATACACAATAATACCAAGTAAACTACCCAACTATGTACAGTACCCATACAAATTAACACAACACACGTAGCTCCCCTCGAAAATCAACACAGAATCACCAATCTATTTATTAATCTAAGCATAAGCCCAAACACAATCACAATCCGCAATAGTGCAAACCACCTCTCGCAAGTTGTGCCGTCAAGCCCGTCAAACTAAGTTAGAAGCGAATGGGCCAACTTGTGTGACGAACGTGAGAATGGTACACAAATGGTACACAATCGGGAACAAGTTATGACACCCGTAAGTGATCCCAATTAAGTTGAACTGTGTGCTCAAGTGTGATGGTTTTAAGTGGCGACGTGAGGTGCTTGTGCACTCGAGCGGTGTCGGTAGACGCGCGATCGAGCGGTTATGTTGAGATAAGTTTGTTGTGTGTTGTATGTGTGTAGTGGATAATAGTTTTATTATGAAATGAAATGAAATGAAATTGTTTGAAATGAAATGAAATGAAATGAAATTGTTTGAAATGAAATGAAATGAAATGAAATTGTTTGAAATGAAATGAAATGAAATGAAATTGTTTGAAATGAAATGAAATGAAATGAAATTGTTTATTCTGTAAATAGGATATTGGAATCACTTTTACACGTCATATTAAAAAGTTGTAAAAATAAGCTAGATGAGGTCGGCGTTTCCTATCTGACTACTCTGAGAAGAAAGGCCGAAACAAACTCAGAGGTCACCGTCTCCTTTAAAGTCCAGACATAATCTTGGTCAGGCCTTATGAGGACCATGTAGATAGTCTGAAATGGTCTTTTGAGGAAAGAACCACACAGATTTGAGTGGACCTGTCCAGTCAGTGCAAGCATTTGTCAGTAATAGTGGAGCTCAACTCAGAACTAAAGGAGCTCAACGACTCGACGAACAATACCAAAGAAAGGACGTTTGGGTAGGTCGCATAAAGTTCTCAAATTGCCAGACCTTCGCTAAAACTAACAGAACGAAAAATAAATATCCACATAGTCCTCACATTCACAATAAAACAATACTTATAAGTAATCATCATGTCATTTTGTATATAATATTCAATAATGTCAATTTGTATATAAAACTGGTAGGTATATTTTTATGGCTTTCCATAATATTCAAAATGTCACAATGCTTAGCAGAGCGAGCAGCTCAATCCCATGCATTTTTGTCTTCTAAATAATCTGTGATTTTATAGTACCCTTTTTTACAAAGTTTGGTTTTAATACAGCTTTTAAATCGTTTAATGGGTAAGTTTCGAATGTCAATAGGAAGTTTGTTATAAAAGCGTATACATTGACCCATGAACGAGTTGCCTACTCTGTGGAGACGAGTGCGATGTACAGCAAGATTGTGTTTATTCCTGGTATTTAAACTATGAATATCCGACATTTTCTTAAACTTTGATATGTTTTTGTGTACATACAATAGGTTTTCAAATATATATTCTGAGGCTACAGTCAGAATATCTATTTCTTTGAATTTTTCTCGAAGGGAATCTCTTGGACCTAGGTTGTAAATGGCTCGAACAGCCCTTTTCTGTAAAACAAAGATAGCATTAATGTCCGCACAGGCTCCCCAGAGAAGAATCCCATAAGACAGAAGACTATGAAAATAACTAAAATAAACAATTCTGGCTGTATCTACGTCAGTTATTTGTCTAATTTTTTTAACGGCATAGGTGGCCGAACTAAGCCTACCTGACAATTTTTCTATGTGTGGGCCCCATTGTAATTTACCGTCAATGGTTATTCCAAGAAAAACTGTCGATTCAACGGGGTCCAACTCTATTCCATTAACTTTAACATTGGTAGATAGCTGCCTGACATTTGGCGTTGAAAATTTAATGAGTTTAGTCTTTTTTTCATTCAAGAGGAGATTATTTACATTAAACCAATGCACAACTTTAGAGAGTGCATCGTTAACTTGTTCAAAATTGACTAACTGGCGTTTGATTTTAAAAATGAGGGATGTGTCATCTGCGAATAATACGATCTTATGATTATCCCTTATGTGGTAAGGCAAGTCATTAATATAAATGAGAAATAAGAAAGGACCTAGAATTGAACCCTGCGGAACGCCCAATTATAATTGGGAATTGAATTATCAATTATAATTAATAATTCAAGAAATAGGTATAAGTCTATTTTGTAAAGGGCGTTTAAATCATAACAATATTCTCATGATTTAATAAAATAGTAGTTCGATAAAGTATTTTATATCAAAAACTCAAAAACATATAGAAAGTTGCCAATAAAGAAAACATAATTATAATGATGCAGTTGAGAAATGCAAGTGATCATATGTGATTAAAGTGTTGAGATAACATTGTTGCACATTATTGCATAACAGCTTAAAGTAATGATACAATTTACATAATAAAAACCGTACATATCAACTCAGACTTTACACACCACTAAAAAACTCTTTCAAGCCTCCAATTAAGGTACGAGTGCACTAACTCAACACACGCACATGCGATTAAGCGATTAACGTAGCAATTTCATGTTTATAGGCTTGTTGGAACGGCACCTCTGTGTATTTTCCTCAATAAACAAATAAAACTCAAAGTGGAGTAAAACGAAGTGCAGTGGAGCTATTTGAAAATCGTAAAGAATTATGTGTTAGCTTTAAGGTTCTGCCGCACGGATACGATTTGCATAAACACGGTCAAAGCCTGTCGAATGCGCGACCAAATCGCATTACCATCAAATTGTGAGGCGTTTGAAAATGTCGTGTAACGCAAATTTTAGTGTAATGCAGTAAAGTAACACTTAATTTTGTTCGAATAGGTAAATCAAGGTTATTTACTGCATACAATGGTTACACTCGTAAATGTGCTTATAAAAAATTACCTACACACTTTTAATATTAATACAATCCTCTATTATCAAAATAAATATCAACTGTTTACATTACTAAACCCAAATGTCACATAAAAACGTCAAATTTATAACAAACGGAATCGGGTTGTAAAATATTGTGGTCTATTAAAGTTGCAGTTATATTTATGTTCGGTGTTGCCTCACGATCGCTCCAACAAAATTGTGTTCCGTGTTCTCTATTGCTTGTTTGCGGACGATAACGCGATAAACGACAAGCGGCCATATGTGTCACATCGCGCGGTCGCGTGTCGTGAGACGCTGCAGTGGTTACATGGCTTTATTTTCGAGAATTTTATGTAAGCCTAAGTAAATTCCTTTAAAGGTTTTTGAGGAATTTTCAATCAGGTATGGAAATGAAAGGGAATGGTTCGGTGGAATGAAGAAAGTATTTGACCTTGAAACATGGAGTGGTGATTCGTGTTCAAGATTGTATTTAATTAAATATTTTTAATGCTGTCTGGCAACATTGGGTTACAGTACTTGCCAGCATACCTATTTGCTCAATACTTTAATGATACGCGATAGTCATAATGCTTAGCGGATTAGTGATGGGTAATAAATAAATGACAATCTCGGACTCTGGTTTATTAGATCCATGGAAAACTCGAAGCATTTTCCATACCCAAGAAATCGATGTAATTTTAAAATAAACACCCAAATAACAAACAGTGAATACTTTACAGCACACAACAGTCACAAAAAAATAGAAGCTACAAAAACTCTTCACTTAAACATTCTAAACACAAAACTTGAATTCGCGCGCAAAGTGTCGGTCGGACACTTAACAGCGCAAACACTAGACAGCGCAGTCTAGCACAGCCGATAGACTGCGCTGCGCTAAATACTGCGCAAACATTTGCTAAGCACACGTCGTTTTCTTTGCTATTGTTCTAATAGGATGCAAACGTAGGGGAATAACCTTTGTTTTGAATGTATTCTGGTAGAGGGCTTTATGGATTGTAGGTTTTTGATAAAGACAAGGCAAACTCTTATTATGGTGTTGTCTAGTTTAAGTTTGTGCTGTTTTTGTTTTAAGTTTAAGCTCGCTCTCCCAACATAGTTAGGAAAAGGCTAGGCAGATTGATTTTGTCTAGTATTTTCTCTACCTAGTCTCTACACTAGTAAAAACTTTCTGGAAAAATAAATCTGTTTACTTAAGTTATTATTAGATTATCATGCATGCGTACCGTAACCTACCTATGCATAGGACATTCCTTTAAATAACCGCACGTAATGTAAACACATTCATCAAACAGTTTTCTTGGGAATCACGCTAGACGAGAAATTACAATGGGGACCTCATATAAAATCTCTTGCGGGGCGGCTAAGCTCGGCCGCTTATGCTGTTAGAAAGATAAGACAGTTAATAGATGTAGAAACCGCGCGTTTGGTCTATTTCAGTTACTTCCACAGCATTATGTCGTATGGCATTTTACTGTGGGGTCGGGCTGCTGACATTGAATTCATTTTTATTTTGCGAAAAAGAGCTGTCAGAGCCATTTATAATCTATGTCACCTCGAATCTCTCAGCGAACTATTTAAAAAGATTAATATCATGACGGTACCTTGCCAATTCATTTATGACAATATTATGTATGTAAGAAAAAACTTAAATCTTTTAAATAAAATAAGTGATAGACATAATTTTAATACTAGAAATAAAGATAAAATAGATCAACCATTTTTCAGATTAGCTAAAGTACAAACATCTTTTATGGGGTACTGCGTTAAATGCTATAACAAAATAACTTGTTATATATTGCAATTAAATGGAAGAAAATTTAAAACTCATATAAAAAATACACTTTGTAAACAAGCTTATTACAAATTAGAGGATTATATCCAAGATAAGAATGCTTGGAAACATGCTGGTCTTGCTCCATAGGACGATTTAGTGTCTGGACAAAATCAAACTGAAAGCTAATTTAGTTTTTTATTTTATTATTTGTATGTCATAGACTTTTACACTCTGTTATTACTTAAACTCACGCACTGACTTATAAGTACTACTTGTAACAATGTTAGGACTATTGTAATATCGTATACTTTTATAATCTTTGTAAATATGTGAGCACCATGTATCTGGTAATTAATTCATTCATTATTGCTCCATTTATAATTCTTTTTACCTTTTGTGGTACAGTAATCTTATTGTAGGTGCATCGTCTTCACATATAATTATATAATTCATGTATACAAAATATTGTAAAACATTTTTAAAAGAGTAACGGTGGAGTTTCTTGCCCATTCTTTTCCATACGAAAACTACCTTTTGGAAGGGGCAACTAGAATCAATTCTATTTCTTTGTTTTGACGTTCAAAAGTACCATATATGTGCCTATTTGAAATAAATTATTTGACTTTGACTTTATTATTTTTTAGTGATAGCTGACAGAGTGGACTGACCATTTTTATAATTAACTGCTATCAGGTACATGTATCACACTATCGTGTTGTTTATGTTAAGGACAGTGTTACTATGAATCATCCCTCAAAATAAAGATTTTGATTTTTAAAATATTTTTAATTTTAATTTTATTTTTGTGTGCAATTCACTAAAGTGAAAAATAAAAGATGCTTTTTTATTTTTCACTTTAGTGAATTGCACACAAAAATAGATTCACCTTTTCATTCGCCTCCTTCAAAGAAATCTATCTCATGTCATAGGATAGATTAAAGGGATAGATTTTATGAGGATATACTTATTATAATTTCAACAAATGGTTATTCCTTCAAAACAGGCATAAAAATACCCACTTTTTATTAGAATTTTAAACGATGGTGCGCTAAGTCAGTGTGCCTCTTCAACTCAATAGTTTATTCAGCTCAATAGAAACTTTTACCGAAGTTATTACATAAATCTTCTTCTTTTATTTTTCTTATAGCATACCAGAATCGTATAATTCAACGTATAGATCAACTTTGCGCTGCGGCTCTGCTCGCATTTTATTTACATTTATTGGTGAAAATATACCTCACTGCGTATTTACCGTTGTCTTACTGAAAATTAAGTTTTCCTCATCAAAATCAGTTTCATGCTTAGCCCCGAGAACTCAACCAAATAAGCATATAGACTAGTCCTCCTCATAATATTTCTAATATTTCTTTTGCAAGACAAACTTTTGCGTTTCAATTAAAATATTCCACGTAAAAAGAATAAAGGGTAATATGTCTTGCTACCGACCCTAACATAACATCAAGCCTGTATTCTCAAGAGGGGTAAATGCAGTAAGACACCCTCTTTTTGTAAGTTATAACTAGCTGCGCCCCGCGGTTTCACCCGCGTAAGTCTCGATCCCGTGGGAATATTGGGATAAAAAGTATTTTAAGTTCTATTCCAGGACATGGTCTACCCCTGTGCCAAATTTCATCCAAATCCGTCTAGCCGTTTTAGCGTGAAAGCGTAACAAACAAACAAACTTACTTTCGCATTTATAATATCAAGGTTAGGTACACACGGCTACATATCACGCTATACATTTAATATCAAGGTTAGGTACACACGGCTACATATCACGCTATACATTTAATATCAAGGTTAGGTACACACGGCTACATATCACGCTATACATTTCCAGTATAAGCTGATCTCGCACTGGTGTGTACTACCAACCTTCTTGCCTGGCTAACATCGTCACCACCATACGAGCTGCTCATACAACTCGTGCCGACATCAGATACGAAGGTTAACGTAAATATTTTCGCTAAGTGTTACTACGGAGTGCCTCTGAACAAGCGGGGTGCACCAAGTTGTGGCCTCATTAGACGTGCAGTTTACTGTCTCGACTCGGAAGCAACTTGAAATTGTATGCAGTTAATTAGTTCATTTTAGAGATACTGTTTGGACCTTGTTATTTCATTACTTGTTTTATTTCTGACTATAAAAGTAGTATCCAGTAGTGGTTTGTAGTCTCTGGAGCGAGATAAAGGGTTGATGAACAACACCTGTCTCGTTGATCCAGAGGTAGCAAGCGCTACTGCTGATTATATGGCCCTGGTTCGATTCCCAGGTCGACCAAAGTTTTATTGGGGTTTTTCATCAGGGATTTCTGAGTAGCAGCACTAGAAGTCCAGAGTCGAGATTAGTGCCTGGTTGATAGCAAAAGGCCACCCCCTATTGCATGGAACTTAAACATAACCGGCAAAATGTGAATTACTAGGGGTGTTCAATAAATAGTGATAATGCAATACATTCTCCTTGGAAAGAAAATAAATAAATACTTGCAGGCATAGCCCAGACATCAGATTACGAGGATAATAAAAAAACAATTAATTCTCAGTAGGTACATCTCTGCAACACTCAAAACAGGCGTGTTGTCGCGTTTCTATTTTGTTGTTGAAAGGCCTACATTGTCCTTCCATGCGTGCCTACTAACACTGCGTTAGTAGTAACTTAGAGTTGAGCTCCACTATTACTGACAAATGCTTGCACTGACTGGACAGGTCCACTCAAATCTGTGTGGTTCTTTTCTCAAAAGACCATTTCAGACTCTTATCTACATGGTCCTCATATGGCCTGACCAAGATTATGTCTGGACTTTAAAGGAGACTGTGACCTCTGAGTTTGTTTCGGCCTTTCTTCTCAGAGTAGTCAGATAGGAAACGCCGACCTCATCTAGCTTATTTTTACAACTTTTTAATATGACGTGTAAAAGTGATTCCAATATCCTATTTACAGAATAAACAATTTCATTTCATTTCATTTCATTTCACTGTAATTTGAAAATATTATAAAGCCAATTATTTTTAAAAGAGTAACGGTGGAGTTTCTTGCCGGCTCTTCTCCGTAGGAAACGACCATTTGGAACCGTGCAGCTTCTGAGATTTCATAAGTGCCCATGAAGGTTTATGTGAAATAAATTATTTTGATTTTGATTTTGTTGTTATAAAAAACAGATAGCTGAGGGGGTTTATTAAGCTTTCTGCATCCACGTCATAAAAACAACCAAAACAGCGGGGTCGGACCCGTGCTTCACCTACGTTCTCCACCTGGGTGAAGCACGAAGGTCCCGTGCTCCGACTGATGATCAGTACAGTCGAGTAATTCCATTTTTTTTTAAATCATTTTTTATTGTTATTTGTCTGCTAATTTGCGGTCTTTGCAGAAGCTTAGTTTTGCTTTCGATCACAATATTATCACTATTAGTTTACACTAGTACAATACAGTTGCTCAGCTATAAAGCAATGTCCGCCCATCAGCATCACCATACATTGTAGCAATTTATCACCGCAGCACTTAAATTGGCAAATGAAACCCGTAGGAGCGCGGAGTACGCCACAGCTACGCGGCGTACTATATGTATCTTCGTAGTACGCCGTTGAAACAATACGCCCGGTGCGCGGTAATGTGCCTGGCGCCTCGTTAGGGCTCGGTCACTGTGAGGGCGGGCGCGGATACAATCCATATATTGCTGAATAAATCAAACGTTTTATTCATGTAGATAGCAAATTCATTTTTCAGTATGCTAAAAGGAACAGAACGCCAACTTTATTTCGCCATCAATAAAAGTACCGCCGCATCCTATTCATTCAGACCAAAGATTAGGCAGTAACCAAAAAGGGTATCCAGTCAGTCTAAATGAAAGCCAGTCACTAACGTTCATAGAAAAACTTTCAGACTGAGAGATCTTTTACCACAACTTTACAATCTGAACAAAAGATTAGCAGTATAAGAAAGCGATACACCATAATCATTGACACAATCCACGGCTCGTTACTCTCCCATCCTTATGCGGGTCAGCGTCAGTACCTCCGACGAACATCTTCATAGGTCGCCATAGTACAGCCAACTTAGCTCATTACGGCCCGGCCACTATGCGGGCGACGAGCGACCGTCGCAGCCCGGCTGGACTCTTTGAATTAAACATTTAATACTTTTGAGCTCGAGACGACTAGAAAAATGTAGAAACTCTTTTATATTTTACAAAAACGTTCTTTTGTTCGTTTTAGGGTCTTGCTGGTTTAGTTTTGTATTGTTTGATTAAAGTAGTTGAGTTATGAGTAGAGCAAATATTGGTTGTAAATTAAATAGGGTAAGCGTAGTTATAAAACTCTTATCAAAATCAATCAATCATCAAATCAAAAGTCCTGGTTTGGCCAATAAGCACAAATGGCCATAGGGCCGCACGCAGCCAGCAGCCACACTGAGCCGCGGCGGCCAACGAGATCGAAGCTCATTGAGCATCTGTGGCCCGTGGTCGGTCACTGGCCGCTGCGGCCACTAAGATCAAGTTGAATTGTCGATAAAAACCAGTGTGCGTGCGCTAGCCGCGGCGGCCGGACGTGTTGTGTACGCGGCATTTGCAACTGACGATTGTAGCCGCGGTTTTGGCCGCATGCTTGATCACGACTCTTGCGGCCGTGGCAAGCCAGGCCAGCCAGGCCGCTAGTGCGTGACAGGCCTATTAATAAGAACTCAATCTGCCTAGCCTTTCCCAACTATGTTGGGGTCGGCTTCCAGTCTAACCGGTCCGGTTAGACTGGAAGCCGACCTCAACATAGTTGGGAGCCGAGTCCAACATAGTTCGGATTTTACATGGAGCGACTGCCATCTGACCTCCACAACCCAGTAACTGGGCAATACCATACCCCTTGGTAAGACTGGTTGTTAGACTTTCGGGCTTCTGACGACCCGTAACGACTGTCAAAGATACACGAATGACAGCCGGGACCAACGGCTTAACGTGCTTTCCAAAGCACGGAGGGGGCTCGGTATCTCGGTATCCGGTGGCTAGGTATCTAAAGATGGTCACCCATCTACGGACCAACCCTGCAAGCGTAGCTTAACCTGAGTTATCGACCCGCGCGGCTGTTATTACTTAGCCACGAGTTCCTCCCCTATTACTCGTAATAAGCACTGAGGTTAAAAAATATATTTTGGCATGTTACACTGGGTTTTTAAAAAAAAACAAATCCCTCATCAGTAAACTGGGTCTCAAATCTTACATTTAAAGAAACCACTTAAACATGGATCTGGAAACTTAAGTTTAAAATGTCAAAAGTTACACAAAAGCAAACAATTCTTGTGAATTACTTAAATTGTAACAAATTAAATTCAACCTTTAACTTGATAATTGTTAAATTGTTACGTAACAATTTCTTATGAATTATGATGGTATACCACAAAAACATTCTGTAATCTCATTGTATATCCAATTCCGCTTCCCGCCAACACCGTGACCTCGGGTCTACGCTAAAAATAATTAAGTTGAATGAGATTGCAATACATAAAATAATAATTATATTTCATCCGCGATAATAATGGGCACTTAATTAATAAATTCTTGAAGATTCCATTACTGTTGAGTGCTTCGTGTAAATTTGATAGAGATAGGAGATATAGTGCCTGATGCTTCCATTGCGCGTGATTGCTTCAAAATGTTATATCTTCATCTTGATGCCTTTTGGATGTAAGGTGGAATGTAATTGTGTTGGGAATTATCTTAATGTTTGAATGATAATCAGTTCCTATCTCTTAAAACAGGTTTATTTTTAAAACACTCTTTGGTACAGATCTTTTCGATTGCTAAAGACGACTAGAACATATATGTAATTAAGCTAAGTAGTAATGAACAGAACAAGAAAACAAATCAAATTAGCTACTAATTTTGTAATAATGATTTAATACAAAACCCGCAATAAAATAAGAGGGAGAGAAAGTAATTTGCAAAAAATAGGCGAAGGGTTCCGTACCACAAAAACGGCCGAATAAAACACGTTACTTGTATAGGGACCCTTTGAATGTCTAACTTTATTTTATTTTTATTACTAGCTAATGCCCGCGGCTTCGCCCGCGTGGATGTCGGTATTTTACTGAAACCTTCCTCGAGAACCACTCTATCCATTGGTGAAAACAGCATGAAAATCGGTGCATTAGTTTTTGAGTTTATCTCGAACAGACAGACAGACAGACGCGGCGGAGAACTTTGTTTTTATAATTGTAGTAATTTGTTGTTATAGGCATTCCTATGCCTATAACAGTAATTTGTTGTTATAGGCATTCCTATGCCTATAACAACAAATTACTACAATTATAAAAACAAAGATCTCCGCCGCGTCTGTCTTTGTATACATATTGCTGGTCGTGACTGTACTCCTGTACAGTCACGACCAGCAATATGTATACACTTAGCAACTTTTAAAAGTGATTTTCTCCTACTGTATTGATTGTAGTTCTATGTTATAACGAACATATGTAGTATTTTGGAACCCATATTATTACGAAATAGGCAGCTATCATCTCAAAGTTGCAATCGTTATGCCACGAAAAGATGGTTATTGAATTTTGCTAAGTGTATACATATTTTTGCTTCTGACTGTTCACTGTACACACTGTCAAAATTTCAAGTGTCTACCTATTACGGTTGAAAAGATACAGCCCCTTGACAGACGGACGGATGGACAGCGGAGCCTTAGTAATAGGGTGTCGTTGGCACCCTTTGGGTACGGATCCCTAAAACTGAAACAGCATACCTAAATGTTAGATTATTTGCAGCAATTGTAAAACGTTTTCAGAAGTATGTTATGAAATGACCATAAAACTAGTGAGATAGAGTCGGCATCATAGTATACGTGATTGTCGCGGTTTCTAGCTGCTAACGGTCCCCAAGGGCGTAATAAATGACGACTATGAAAATGTTCTGTGCAACTTGTGGGGAATAAGAAATATCCCGCAGTTGTAGGTAGGTCACCTGTACACTATTCATATAGGGCTGTCGTCATTCATGTATAGTTTTAATTGAGGAGTTAACTAAATTATCTACTGATTTTCTACTACTGTTTAATTTCATAAGAAACTAGCTTTTGCCAGCGGCTTCTCCCGCGTTCTTGTTAGAAACTATATAATTATTTCCAACTCCAGGTCAAGGTCTACCCCTGTGCTAAATTTCATCCAATTCCGTTCAGTCGTTTTAGCGTGAGAGCGCAACAAACAAACTCACTTTCGGTTTTATAATATTAGGAAAAATAATGATATAAGTTAGGATTGTATATTTTATTTAAAATTGTAAGTTAAACACAAATAAATAAACAAGTTAGGATTCAACAAAATTCACTTTAATGAATAAATGTGATCACATTCATGCTAATGTTAGGTATCCACACCGAATAGTGAACAAACTTAACTTTGAGACGTTTTTGCTGTCGTTATACCCGAGACTAAACTTAAAATCGACTTAAAATACCTATAGTTACGTTTCAGTGTGCCCTTACATAATAGAGAGTTGGTTATTAATATCGATTCTTTTTAGAACTAATTAGGTATCGAACAGACATTCCACGACAACTGAATGAACCCAAGCTCGGCGAGGGACAAGCTATAAATTAAATCTAAATCCGGATCAAAACCAATTTGATACGTGACTATATTTGAAATATCAGATAGATGGATAGCTATCGTCGTACAGTAAAGGTCTTTACTGCTTTACCCAGGACTGTGAACGGGCAAAGAGGAAATTATAGTATAATCACACTGTGCCATGCAATCTGTGGTGATTTACATTCAGGGTTGGTGAAGGTTGCTGGTATAAAGCAGACAGGAAGACGCATCAGCCTATCAGTCGTATGTAACTTTACACCCTTATACAATTTGTGAAAAATCTTGTAAAAGACTTGTTAAAAACATGTTTTATACATGTATCGTCGTTGTTTCAGACATGTTTATTTAACTTTTTGTTTACCTCTTTGACATGTTTTCTACAAATTTGGGATACAGCTAGTCTTTACAATGTGCATAGTACCTTTCTGTTAACACGGGGTTACGAAGGCGGGTTGGTCTTATTGTGTGTGTAGACGCAAGTGCACATTGTCACTGTGCGTGTGAAGGCGATTCAGCCAATACTGAGCGCTAGTGAGCTTATGCACACAAAAACAATGTACTACACGTGCATCTTCAAACACAAACCCGAATTAAAATAGCACGTGTAGAGTGATAATTAATTTCTACTAATAAAATATCCCTAATCATAAGAGACCGTTCCCTAATACCAAGGTTTAAAAGGCCCAGAACCTGAAGCAAGTAGGTGATATAAACAAGAATATAATTACTCCATTAGACATCATTACGATATCGTTATCAAGTTTAAGGGCTCTTATAATTAACTTTAATTATAGATTAGCACCGGCCCCTTCAAACACTCAAGTCATTTACCTTAATCAAGTTAGGAATCAAAAATGTAAGCGTCATTTATATAGGTCCTTACATGATACAAGACTTTATTATAAAAAAAATACCTGTGAATATCTACAGCCAAATAAAGGTTTAACGGTGCAGGATAGTCTTTACTATAAGTGGTCATCGTATTAGTGGTTCGGCACCTTGAATATCAACACGATTGTGCTGTAATATAGTAGTTTGTAGGACGTGGTACGACACTGGCTCCTCTGATATCATCTGACATCAGAAGACAGCCGCCACGCAACCATCGATGCGACGACCCTCTGCTAGTCACAGTATTGAGCCACTGTCACTCTTATCTGACCTCTTCAGTATCTTCAGTTTCTTCAGTTTCTAGTACTTCGTGACAAAACTAGACGACGACACTTGCTGCGCCGTCAGTCTGATATAATCACCACAGTTGTTGAAAAGCTTGGTTATTGTTCAATGTGGTTGGCAAAAAGGTGTATCTGTTAGAAATATAAACGAAACGCAATAATCTGCTGTCACGTTCGTTTAATGTTCTCTCTTTCTCTTGCGCTGTCAACGGTTCTGCTGTTATGTGTGTTCTTCTGAGAACTAATAAAATCCCTTTTTAACTAAATACATCTTGTATAATTTCAGCAAATCCATTAGTATCTACCCTACTACCCATTATTTTGCAGCGATTATCAGTTCACGTTTCTATTTCGTAGAAACGATCTACAAGACTTTCATGAAAAAACAAATTTCCACTCCAGCAAAGAAAAAGCTCAAACCTACAAACTTCATCAATATAAAAGTACATTAATAAACCATCCGTGTACATCATACGCTATGATATTAAACAGCCGAAGCAATAAACCCAGCTGTAAGCAGGGAGGTAATCGGCTATAAACAATACAAACGGCTATGCAGAACATGAACGTAATGTAAGGGCGAAGTATGAAATTTAAATGTAAAATACGTCATACATCGCACTGCCAACTCACTTTTGAGGCTATAAAAACAGCGGGAGTGGTGTGAATAAGTTTCAATGTGTTTAGAAAACTTATACTATTGATTTTAGAAAACTTATACAATAAACTTAAAACTGATGAAATCGTTGTGTATGCGACAATATATGGGAGAAGAATAATAATATAGCTCCATACCTATAAATAATAAAGAAAAACTATGAACGCAGAAAGCAAGGAAATTATTTTATATGTGACAAAACACCTCTAGTTGATAACACATCATTATTTCGTCAATACTAGAACCCGCTCGTTTCTCACGGTCTATACTTCTCGAGAAGACATCGCGAGATTTCTTTGTATGTTAGTTTAAAATTATTTTATTATATACAAATAAACCTTTCGGTATAAATTCTTTAAAATGACACCATCATTTTAAAGAATTAAAATCGCATCAAAATCCTTTGTCCGGTTTAAAAGATCAATTCGGTCACACAGACAGACACGAAAAGAGACTTTGTTTGTACCTACTTACTATTTATAGATTTAAAAGATAATATAGATATTGCCGTCCAAAAACCAATACTAGTTGGTATCTACACAGAAGGATGGGACATAGACATGTGTATTGACAGCTCTCGTCATGCACGTGGCTAGGTCCGTAGTAGTAATCTAATCCTCGAGATATTCCCAAGACGGGCAGGGTTTAGCCATTGTGTAACAGCATCTAACTACGAGCAGCCTTAAGGGAATTCTGCTGTCAGACCCGTTAACGCAATCCCTGAGATGACATTCACGAAAGCGACATAAATATCTTCGACAAAAGTGAAGTTCATCAAACTACGTCGTGAGTACACATAGTTAGCGCACACCAAGAGCAGGGCAGAGCATTTTCTGAGAATACTGAAAAATGTATCTTATAACAATTCCATACGTTGTACAAGTTCCAGCATGGTCCAGCATCAAGTTGAACGCTCAACGTGTATTTAATTTTGCATAGTCATAAGATTAATTTTTCAGTAGATTCAGAAAATGCTCTGCCTTGCTCTTGGTGTGCGCTGACGCTAAGACGTTCTTTGTCATCATCATAAATAACGTAATTTATTGCTAAACTGTTTCTCCTATAAAGAAATGAATAACTTAGCCGAAAGGATGAACAACCCGAATTCAATATCATAATGTTATTGTTGGTTCTCCATTCTTCCCCATATTTTATAGGATTTTGCCAAGCGTGATACAATATCCGATTTAGAAGTGATATATGGTTCTAATCTGAACATTATCTTTTTAGTAACATTGTGGTAACAAAGGTGGAGAAGTTGGTCTATGAGTATTTTTATAGTTTGTTTTGGCCATCTGGTTTGATTCGGTAGAAAATCTTTTGCAACAACACGACAATTTTGATAAACAAGACACAGTAGACAGACAAATTAAAAATCCGGAGTCACACGTGTCAATCGAACAGATCACGTAATCTGTTCGATTTATGCCCTAACAAGGGTGTGACTCCGGATTTTTTATTTGTCTGTCTCTGGTGTCTTGTTACACCTTTTTAGTCGTAGTTTTAGTTTTAATTACTTTAATTTTTTTAAATTCTTTTGAGATTTTATTATATATATTTTTTAAATGAGCTCATTAAGCCCTTTAATTTGATATCCAACATGGTACGATTAAACAATATTTTTTTTTATTTCCTGACTTTATGTCCTCTACAGGACGCCATTTTTAATTTAATGTGACGTCGATCTCTACCAACCAAATCTGCCTTAAATAAGAAAAAAATTACGTGTTACTTTATTTATGTTTGATTTCTCTTTACATAAAACATTCACGTGCTGCCTAGCGATCAAAGCAAAACACGCAATAAGGATAACTATTTATTTTATTTGCACATAATAAATAAATAAAATTGTTTTACAAAGTCAATCTAATTTAATTTGTCTGTTATATCGTCATCTTTTGAGAACTCAATCTGCCTAGCCTTTTCCCAACTATGTTGGGGTTGGTTTCCAGTATAACTGAATGCAGCTGAATACCAGTATTTTACATGGAGCGAATGCCTATCTGACCTCCACAACCATTAACTGGGTAATATAATACCCCTTGGTAAGACTGGTTTTTGTAAGACTGGACTTTCGGGGTTCTGACGACCCGTAATAACTGTCAAAGATCCACGAATGACAGCCGGGACCAAAGGCATAACGTGCTTTCTGAGGCACGGAGGAGTCTCGGTTTGTTACGTCACCCATCCACGGACCAACCCCGGCAAGGGTAGCTTAACCTGATGGATCGACTCGTACGGCTGTTATTCCTTAACCACTGTTATTGCTTAACTTTTATTTAAACGTAGTTCTCAAGAGGAGCTCTCCTCTTGAGAACTACGTTTATATAAAAGTTGCAGTACGAATTCAAGTTTACACTTTGATTCAATAACTAAATTAACATACCTTCCGTTAAACTGAACCCGGTAGTTTTGTGGCCCTACTCCATTTACTCAGTAAAATATAGCACCTGCAATGCCATTCCGCGTCCCTCTGTTGAATATTGATGTATCTCGCATCGCCATGCCGGGAATCGATGCCGTATACCAGCGATGAGGATGTATAGCTTAGGCCTTAAGATTATGCCTGTGCTGTCTTATCTGTATTAATCATAAGCGACTGTTCCTTAACACAATAATTAATCATTGAAGCGGATATTCTAGATATTTTTTACCTATATCAATAAAGCTGGTTTTATCTTGCATTGTCTCGAATAATATAATTATAAATAGCTCATGCTGGTTAATAACTAGAAGGGCTGATTTTACCAACGATTCAGAGTTTTAAATGTGGAATAAAATTGACATTTATCGTCTAAAATGAAAAATTATTATAATTATTATTCCTCGGATAAAGATATCTGGCGTTGGAAACGTCATCGTCAGCTCTACCGTACTACGCCGTAGCGCGTAGCACGTCTTAGCGCGTAGCGCGTAGCATGCCGAAGTGCGTAGCACACCTAGCGGAGTGTGTTACATTTACTGATAGCTAACCTACCAGTAAATGTACAGAATTTCGAACACAGAGCCCATTCTCTAGTCAACGTGTACGACTAATACTGGTAGAGAGAGAGTTGCTTTTGGTGCTTGTTATCCCGAAACCTGAGTGTAAGAAGTCCTACCGAACCTTTCCCCAAACAGAGACACTCTCTCTAAAACATTCAAAATAATTTTCACACAAAAAGAAGTTTCATCACTACAGAGCAATATCCAATGATATTTTCCCGGAACCTGCCAGCCTCAAACCTTGGACTCAAAACCTCAAACAGTGCTTTTCCCTCAACCAAACTTTGGTCGTGTTAACTGTTGATAAAATAAATGATTTGTTTGTCGAAACAGCTCCAATTAATGTTGCAGGTAACAGTCAATTAAACAAAACGAATTACCGGAAACCTGAGAGACGAGCAGAATTTGATGCTTTTGAAATGTATTTCCATTCATTGATAATTTGTTTAAACTTGTTTAATGTTCTTAGCGAGTCGATGGCAAAATATCGAATGTTTTTATTTTTATCCAAGTAGGCTGCAGCTCAGCAATTTCCACAAGTGGGGGTCACAGATGGCTCAGATCTCCGGTGCGTATGCGGCGCCTCTCCACAGACAATGGCTCAGCTCCAATCTAGCCGCATGTCCTGTCACCTGCACACGTGAGGTCCTAATGGCTGCGTCAGCGAACGGTATACGCTAAGCTGAGTTTTATGAAAAACAAAAAACATAAATAGCTACATCTATAATAGTGTTTGTGTGTGTACTGCATCGTTGATCTAGTGATCGCAAGCGCTACTGCTGAGCATGAGGTCCTGGGTTCAATTCCTAGGTCGCGCAAAGTGTTTTCCATCAGGATTTTTTCCGTAGCAACCCAGTCTGTCAGTAGAAGTATTTGTGTGCGGTTGATGGAAATAAGCTCGCTCCCCGTTACATGGGACTCAAACGTAACTGGCCAAAAGTACTATAATAGTTGCACCTCTGCCAGGCTCTGTCTAACCCTTCGGTGAATACAGGCGTGATTTCTGGTGCTAGCAAATGTAGGTAAAGTCGACCGCACGTCGGTGGCAATACTTTGACCTTTGAACTGGCTCTGGGTAGTATGGATATTCAATGGAATAAGAAGCCAAGTTACTCTAGTCTTGTTACCTATGGCGTAGAAAAGAAGGGTTATGATTTTGACCGTTAGAAAAAGGAGGGTTATGATTTTGACCGTTATGTATGTATGTAATGTTCATCTGTTCCCTCATATCTTCTAAAGGACTCATCACAGTTTGACAAACAAGGAATCGTTGGAAGCATCCTGATCGTCCGCTGGATAACCAAAAAATCTGGAGTAACACGTTTTACGCCATAAATCGAACAGATTACGTGTGACTCCGGATTTTTAATTTGTGTGTCTGTGATGTCTTGTTTATACCTTTTTAGGTGACTGACTTTTTTGTCGTAGTTGGGTTTTAGTTTTAAATTTTCAATTTTATCAATCAATAATTAGTGTAGGTCTTATGCCCTTCTGAGCTAGAAGTAGTCACATAATAGCACGATTTTTATCAAGTTGAAAGAATGCTTGTTCCTTCACTAATTTAATTAACAGAACCCAGGGTATAAGCTTAGCCACTGAATACACCTGTTCGTCCTACGTTTTCCTAACAAACTGCGAGAAATGTTCCCATAGTACTTTATAGTAATGCAATTTATCAACTTTAAACCGGCGCCATGTTTATGCAGAACGTAGCTTAAAGTTTCAAGTAGTTTTGACGGTAATTATAACTTTACTTAACCTTAACTTACCGGTCAGCCATCATGAAAGCGTTTCAAGGATATATATCATAATATCGGACCTTAAGAATTAATTTTCTTTTTTATTTTATTTTATTAGTTTTTATTTATATGGCTGAATTCTGGGAACCTTATTTCCTTCTCGATTGGAACAAGTACTTAATCTAGAACCTACTTTATTTCTTTTTAGACGTGTGTGTTTTAGAAGTGTATCGTATTTATTTTTAGATTTAATTGGCAATTCTACATAAAATAACTCAATAATAATGAAAAAAAATTGTATCCCTATCAGTAGGCTGTAGGCGGATTTAGGTCAGAGAAATTAGGATTTGAGAAAAAATACCTTACTTGGATCAGAGATTAAATTTTCTGTAAAAACTTATATGACTAAAATAACTATAGCAAAAAAGTCACATATCCATATTAAAACAAAGTCACTTTTCGTATGTTTGCAGAGACAAACATGAATAGTAACTGTGTTGGTCTTCGCAACGGGACGGAACCGGACGGAACTACGCGACGGATTTTGATGCGGTTTTCACTATCAGTTAGAAAATTTATTCCGGAAGGTTTTATGTGTAAAATAATATATTAAAATTACATGATAGCATGACAGTGATAGCCTAATAGTGTGACCGTCAGACTGCCAAGTCATAGGTCTCGAGTTCGAACCCAAGCCACGCACCTCTGACTTTGCGGATTCATGTCCGTACTGTTATCACTTGCTTCAAAAACGGTGAGGAAACCACATGCCTGAGAGATATTTCTTTCACAAACATGTAAGTCCTCGTCAATTTATTTACGATCCTACCTTTCTTCAGTAATGGCAGCCAATTCACCAAATTGCCTCGCAATCATAAGGGCATAACGTTTACTACTCTCTAACATTATTCAGTGCCCACCTTGTACATAAGCCCTATATTATTCACCGCACATGACGTACGGGCATCGATTGCGTGCGTTCACATTACACGACACAGACATAGTAGAATTTTCACTTTTGATGAGGGGAAAGTAGCTACTTTCGACGTTAGGATATTATTCACTGTGTTCACCAAAGAGTTAGCAATATCGGCGTGACGCATTGATCTCATTTTATTACAGTTTAATACTTATAATTTTATATTATACTAGCTTCGCCCCGCGGTTTCACCCGCGTAAGTCTCGATCCCGTGGGAATATCGGGATAAAAAGTATCCTATGTCCTATTCCAGGTCAGGGTCTACCCGTGTGCCAAATCCGTTCAGCTGTTTTAGCGCGAAAGCGTAACAAACTCACTTTCGCATTTATAATATTAGTTAGGATTCAGTGCACGTTTGTCTACCGCGTTAGCCAGGTGTATTTCAACATTTTACGCTCTTTATCATCCACTTTATTTCGTTTTGTACCGAGTGTTCAACTTTGTACTCATGGAGTATGTAATGGGGCTTCTGCATGCATATCTCTCTTACGTAAGATACATAGTTACGTACATAAGTACACAGCAGTCGGCACCGAAGCTGGCTGCGTCCAATCGCAATCGTATAATTGACGTCACGTGTCCGAGGCTTGTGGTTCGGAGGCGAGCTGCTTAAACCAGATGAAGTTGTGCGTACTGCTGTGATTTGACTCCAGAATATGAGATTTCAGTGCCAATATTTGGGCGAGATACTGGTACAGCCTGTGCACTGGTGGCGGGGTGGATTGCTGCCCACTCCCTCTCACAGAGAGGAGGCCTGTCTCCCAGCAGTGGGAACAACATTATAGGCTAATTATGCTACTGGTCCAGAGCAGCCTGGAGGCTTCATGAAAACTAATACACAACTATTCAATTTTTACTCAATCGATACCACTGATGCTGCAATTAAAGTGACAGCCTACAGGGCCGCGAAATTTGAAAAGTACGAGTAATTGAAAAAACAAAAAGAAGAAAAAGATTTTGATGATTTTTCGTGATCCTCCAGGGGATCAAATACGGGGTATCCGACCGGAATAACTCAGTATTTCATTATAATTCACCTAATCTATAAAGTTCATAAAATACTGAAACATTACTTCACGCGTGTAATCCCCGAAGAGTTAGGCAGAGGTGTGCGTGGCGCCTAGAAAAAAAAGGTAAACGCTACACCATAAATATTGGTCATAAACAACAGCACTTTATTTTGCCATAGTCAGTTGAAAAATTAGCCTCCAACAAGAATTGTTTTCCCCAAAGAGACACCACTGTATCTTGTAGTGAAGACTTGAGGTCTCTCCAGAGACATTAGGTTGTCCAATTGATCTCGATTGAAAGTACCAGCTGCGCGGGATACTGATTGAAATGAACGAAAGAATAGCCGATGAACTAGACCATGATAATCGTTGAAGAGTGACAGATTATTTTTATTTAATTTTTTGACACGTAATTTTTGAAGAATTGAATGTTTAAGACATAGGATACTTCTAGTATTTTTATCCTGGTTGTATGTTCCCGTGGGATAATTTTCACAATGCCACAGTAAAAGCTAGTAAGTTGTATGTTGTTGTACCAAGTTTTTTTTTTTTTGTTGAGTTGTTCAAACAGGGCATTAAAGTTTGTGCGCCAACAAAGTCGCGGGAAATGATGGAGCACTGGACATACTTGCAGTCACTCTATTATTTCGATTGTGCAATTATATAATTGTTATTATTAATTCCATACTTCTCATATTCATATTTTTGGTGAACAAACATTTAGTATCAGTTATCACTAAACAAGGCCTCTCTAAACCCTGGCACTTAAATCCGATCGCTTTAATTATTAACACCAGTAAATTTCACTAGTACGGTACTTTACGAGCATTAGTACAGGATATTGGTAGCCTGCATTTGCAGTAATTGCTGGATTTCATTTACAGAGTAGTTAGGAAATAGAGTGCTAATCCAATGGACTTATCTAAACCTACTTACACTGCAGATCATTTTCAAGGTGACATACACATCACCCTTGCAAAACAAACATAAATCTACAAATAAAATTCTGCGTAGCCTTTTCCCAACTATGTTGAGTATAGCTTCCAGTCTAACCGGATGCAGCTGAATACCAGTATTTTACATGGAGCAACTGCATATCAGACCTCCACAACCCAGTAACTGGGTAATACGACACCCCTTGGTAAGACTGGTTGTCCGACTTTCGGGCTTCTGACGACCCGTAACGATTGTCAAAGATCTAGAATCAGAAGCAAACAGCCGGGACAAACTGCAAATAGTGAAATCTGACTAATATTATAAACGTGAAAGTTTGTAAAAGTATGGATGGATGGATGGATGTTTGATACTCTTTCACGTAAAAACGGCTGAATGGATTTGGATAAAATTTGGCAAACAGATAGTTTATAACCTGGATTAACACATTGGATAATTTTTATCCCGATATTCCCACGGGATCAAGATTTATGCGGGTGAAACCGCGGGCCGCAGCTAGTCTACAAATAAAATTAAGGAGCCAATAGTGAATTAAGCGTTTTGATCTGGTGCGGCCGATGTCCTATGCATTAACACTCCATACATTTGCTTAGTCTGTGGTACTATTTAACTTCATCAATTCTAATCTAAACTCATCTTTGGCAGCTAATAATGAATAATTCGAGATGCTATTTCCTTTATTTTGCCTTCGGAGATGCTGATATTATTATGTACTACATAAGCAATCAATTACGGTATGTAAGAACAATATACATGTACTATCGTTAATGAAGACCTAATTAACACCTGTTATTCTGGTTCTCATTATGTTAAGTAATTTGGCCAATTAAGCAGCCAGGCCCACGGCTTAATGCATATTATGTATGTATATGTACATAATAATAGATAGCATTTGTGCTGGATACGATACGCGATGCAATTTGATTTGAGAACAATTAAATGCAATTAATGTATTTTATTTATATCGGCACTGTGAGAACTTAATTTCATTCTCTGTTATTTCGAGAATTCAGTGAAGCAAAAATTTTCAGGCCCTGAAAGTGCTACCCCGATATCTACGATTATTTTACTTGATATAAGTGAATTGAAGTTGAACAAGTGGGTACCGGTAAGATTACATGCAAATGAGATTTTAAAAAAAATCTGTTTGAGGGTTGACAACGAAGGTATCAAAAATCATAAATCTTCATCTTTCTCGACATCGAAATATCTTGTAAATATAATGTACTAGCTGCGCCTCGCGGTTTCACCCACATTTGTCTCGATCCCGTGGAAATATCTGGATGAAAAGAATTCTATGTCCCGTTCCAGGCCATGACCTGGAATAGGACATAGAATACTTTTTACCCATGTGCCAAATTTCATGCAAATCCGTTTAGCCGTTTTAGTGTAAAAGCGTAACCAACAAACTAACTCACTTTTGCATTTATAATATTAGCTAGGATTAGAATATCAAATAGACAAACGTGTCTGAGGTAGCTCTCATTCATTTGACGAGTTATTTTTACTTTTCATTTTCAGGTTAAGCTCAAATCAGTAATTCTCAGGGCGTTTTTCTATCTAAAAAACATCCTCGGAGTCCTTGACCACAAAACGATTACCTAAACAACCTTCCAAAGTTTCGGTATCCCTGAAAATTTCAGGATTATATTCTTTGATTCGTTATCAAAAGATGGCACGTCCTGATTAGCGCGAACTTTTCCCATTTCACCCACGGCGAACAAACCTACGATAGGAAATCTAATCTATAATTTCTTAATAATAGACGGGGAGTCCGCTCAGTAGCGTCAGAGCGGAAAATTAGCTCCAACGAACCAAACAAGACATAGACAGAAGGTCGGCTGCATACAACGAGCGAGAACATGCGCACGCACACATATACACGTAGGTACGATGATCCCAACGCATGCTAGTCGAGTCAAGAGTGCGCTTGCACTCGCTGTACTTGAAGCGTGTGCGTGCGTTTTCGCTCGTTGTATGAAGCTGACCTTCGTATCTATCTTTTCTGTAACCGTTCGTTCAGCTTGAGTGGTGACGCTCAAACTGAGAGAGAATGATAATCGAAGTTGCAATGCACTGAGTTTCTGTTAAAAGAGATTTTCTGAATGGTATAGTTTAACTTGTATGTACTACTGGCATCTACTGATATAAAAGACATCCCTAGACTTAAATGTTTTTCATAAATGGCATTGATTATGTCTAAAACGCTACCTTAGGTTCGTAAAACCTGTATTTTGAGAGCCAGTTTTCCTCCGTAGCGTACAACTCACAAAAGAATGTCGATAAGATTTATTACTTCAGGAATCAAACTGAAATGAATGTATGCCCACTGTAAAGTAGACAACATCGGGAAACTCGCTCCAAAAAAAAATTGGGTATCTAATGATGGACATTTTTAATTCTCAGTCAGTAAGTACTTTTTCCGAATTAACAACATAATAGGTTATCATAAACATATTCACAAAGAAATCAGATTTTAGCGCTGAAAGGTCTGTAATAAAATAACTGTGACGTCACTAAGTAGCCCGTGTAGTAGACAGATGCTTTAATAAAAGAAATAGTAAAACGAAATGTGAAGAATTACTTAAAGAACCTTCGTGAGTTATTGAATAAAATATGAATTTGAACATCAAAGCAATACGTACGACTGACAATTTATTTATTCGAAGTTCCAGAAATTTGGTACAAGTAGCAATAAATTACGGTAATCATTCATTTGTTCAATCATACACGTGGATTCGTTAAATTAATAATAAATTAAACTACAAATGACTTATGTCGAGTAATGCATTAGTTATGTACTGACAGAGTTATTTTTCAATGTCTGGTTAAAGCAATTTTGTATTGTTTCAATCATATCAAATGAAAAACGGTATAAAATATATTTTGTAAAGTTTGTCCTTTATGTAAAGTTAAAAGTTTTGTTTAGCACACATACATACATAAACTCACGTCTTCTTCCCATGGGTAGGCATAAACTACAGAACGCCACCTGTCACGATCCTTACATACTCCTTTTGCTCTTTAGTAGTAATTATAAAATACTTCCAAATGTGATGGTTAGGGAAATATGATTACTTATCAGACTAAAGTCAACAAACAAATACAGAAATGCTAAAAGTCACTGCTTCTGCTTTTTAAAGACTGACTAACAAAGAAAGATGTCGACGGAGTCGTGACATAATGGTAATGGTATTACAAACTTTGCTTTCGAACAGTTTGTTCAACAAACAACTCTTAACCAGGTTTAATCAGGTTCTTTTGACTTTCTTATTAAAAGAAAGAAGAAATCGTTTCTATAAATTAAAATTGAGAAGAGGATTTAAAGGCTTCTGTACAGAATTAAATAAAAAAATATTCGGTGTCTTTAAACTGAGGTTTCATAGTCTCGTCATACTTATATTAAACCGCCCGATTGCAGTAGATAGGTAATCTTATTTTATTTGTAAATGCCTTTTCTTTTAAATAGGACGTACATGCTTACTTTTTCATTTTATTAATTTCACTTTTAAAACGTTGCTTAGTAGCTATCCAACAAACCAATTTCATCTAAATTCCTCAAACTACATAAAAAAAAAGTCAGTCTACAAAATCCAAATCCCGGAAACAAAATAACAATCAGTAAGAAGACCCAAACAGCTACCTCTCACATCGTACACAAACTCTAGCTGGCACATGTCGCCAGATAGCCCATTTGAATTCATAATAGCTCCACCCGCCAATCTAACAGATTACAGCGCACAATAACACGGGACTTGGGACGGATCCCACGATACCGTCCGACTGCTTGTACACAGAATAGAAAGGCACAGAAAGTCAGCTCCATAAAACGAGCGAAAACAGATCCATGCACACATACGGCAAGCTGAAACGATGTATCTCCAGAGATCCTCTCACGAACACGTGACTTAACGTAAAGTACGTTCGAAAACGAAAATACATTTTCTTTTTTACGAATAAGAGTTTTTTTTTGTTAATTCAAAATTTATTAACAACATACATAAAGTGCGCCAGACTGCGTAACAGTTAATGTGCTAAAACTTAGCTAAGCTAATAAACTTTAAAATAATAAACCTTAAAATTAAGTAAATCTTGTGCGAAACGAGTATTTTCAATTTAAAAATCACACAGAATTCTAACTCGAATTAGACCAAACGAACATAGAACCAGAGAAAGAGTAAGAGCATTCTCAGATTTTCTTGTGAGATGGAAAGCTATAACTATAATATTATTATTTCCCCTCCCCTCTGCGACGCCACCGCGCACTCACGTACTTGTATTTACCTCCGCGTTTTAAATTCAAAAACTAAGTAAAAAGTGCACAAATTAGTGATAAAACTATATAGTTATATCCTTCAGTAAATGAGTGACAAGTTGAGAGCAAAAAGCAGTGAAATTACGTCTCCAACTCAGTGTGTGAACAGTTTTAATCTCACAACGAACTAAGAAAAATATTTTTAAACGTGCTTGCTTTTGGACTTTGAACTTATTAGATACACAAAGGAGTCACGTACACCTGACCATTAAAGCAACGCACAGCAAAGCATACACGTATTTCAAACGTCAGTGTAATAGCACAGTTAGCGCTGTGGATCAAATCGTCGGTACAATCTACGAGCGTGAACCAAGTGGTCTCAAGATCAAATCCGACATTCCGTAATTCTTTTTGCCTTTTATATTTTAATTTTACATATTATTTTTCCCACTAATTTTTTTTCTTACATACTCTGCAACAACATGCAAAGAACTCCGCCTAATACCGGTTTGAGTCAGGGACAATCTCTTTCCGAGCCCGACATCCCGACTGCTACAGCCGGAAAAGCAGACGCTGTTAACATCACCGTACGGAACAAACGACAGCGCCTTGCCGACTCCCCAAGTAACGTTGAGCTTACCGAATGATCCGGAGCATTCTCCGCTTTTAAATTGGAATTGATGGACATGCTAACAACTTGGAAGTCCGAACAGGAAAAGCTGCTCACGTCATGGAAAGATGAACAAGCTACCATTTTATCCAAGCTGGTCAGGGAAGTTGGCGAACTCAAACTAAAATGTCTCTCGATTGAAAAATCCAACACCGAACTCGACAACAGCATGTCTTTTATAAACGAAAAATATGAAAGCCTAAATTCTAAAGTTTCGTTGCTGGAAAAGGAGAGAATTGACAACGAAGACCATATAAACCGCCTAAACAAGCAGGTACAAGATCAGAATTTCCTGTCTCGACAAGCTACTATAGAGCTGCGCAATATCCCAACTAAAGAAACAGAAACGCCTGCAGATCTCATTTCTGCAGTTTCAAGCGTTGGGAAGACTATTAACTTGGAGGTCCAGCAATCTGCTTTCCGGGATGTATATCGTATACCTGGAAAGGCAGGTTTATGCAGGCCAATTGTTGCTGAATTTAGCTCTGTCAATAAGAGAAATGAATTCCTTGCTAAAGTGAGGAAGTTTAATAAAGAACGCTCCGTCAATGACAAGCTAAACACACAAATAATCGGAATTGCCGGGGAAAGGAAACCAGTTTATATCGACGAACACTTACCTCCCGCAACCAAAAAACTGTTGTATGACGCCCGCCAGTTTGCTAAGGCAAGGAGCTACACCTGCTGGTATTCCAACGGAAGAATTCTTCTGAAGAAAGACCCAGCAGACAAACCCGTTGAAATTAAATCCGAGAAATGTCTTAGCATGTTAGCAATACCAGTGCCAGTACCAGCCCCAGTTCGAGTTAAACCATGACTATTTTCACTTTCTCTAAATGCTATTCGCGTTTATGCATGTATTCGATGGTATCTTATAAATCTGTTTAAATTCTATATTGTTAACTATTTCAATTATTTGTCAATGGTACATTGTACATACGTAACACCTAAACTAAAAACACAACAAACATATCTTACACACATACACAGTTGCACTCAAGCTAGTATTTATATTTACAATTACTTCATCAAGCTATATTACAGAATGATGATGTTGATAATACGCTTTCATATCATTACTCCTCCTCACAAACATCGGTCGCACTCACTAAACGTTTACTATTTTCATACATTTATTAATATGACATTTTTTGTCCCACCTATGCATGATGCACTAAGAATTGCCATAATCAAGTCTCACCTTACTAACGCCCATTACATCATTTTGTATTTTTGCCCTTTCTGCCTACCGTTACTAAACCTTTATTATATCATTCGATAATTTAGAAGATATTCAAATTGACCTGGATAATATTTCAGTAGCTCACTCTGCCTCTTGTATGATTGAAGATTGTAAACAGATTGCTAGCTTACATAAAAAATCTATTTCCCTGCTCTGTCAAAACATACGAAGTATTATTAAGAACTTTGACAGCCTGACAACACTCCTCGAAAGAAGTAAAACATGCTGGGATTTAATTATACTCACCGAATGTTGGCTATACAATTCCCCCCCTCTTCCCTCAATGCATGAGTATACTTCCGCTACCACTACCCAGCATAGGTCACAAAATGAGGGCGTAGTGATATTCTTCCGTTCCCATCTTCAGGCTTCTGTTTCTGAGCCCCTGGTACAGGACGCTAACTGCTTATTGCTAAAACTAAATAATGATACCGTTGTAATTACTATTTACCGCTCGCCTGCTGTTCGGAATGTCACCGCATTCTTGGATTCACTGAATGAACTCCTGAATTCTGTCTCCAACTATAAAAATATTATTTTAACCGGCGACATAAATATTAATATACATGAATCCAGCGATGATTCCCGGGCAACTGAGTATTTGACTATCTTAGCTTATCACGGCATGCTTCCGGCTCACACCCTTCCTACTCGACATCGTAACTCTTGTCTGGACCACCTAATCCTAAAAACGCGGCATCCTGCTTTCTGTTTCGTCGCTGATACCTCGATTACCGATCATGACACAGTTCTGTTCTTTCTGGAGAACTATACCACATCCAATTATTCTCACCAAAAAACTAAAACTACTCGGGTATTGGACTTCGAAAAAATTAAATTGGACCTTCTTGAGACAGATTTTCGCCCCTTATATACCTCCCCAGATGTTAATGTAGCGACCGAATTCTTTATCTCTACTCTCAAACTAATCCTACTTCAAAATTCTACATTTAAAGTGGTTTCCAACTGTAAAAGAGTGAGTAAACCCTGGATGACCCCAGGGCTTCTTAGATGCTTACGGAACCGTGACAAGTTGCATTTGAAATTAAAAAAAAATCCCGATAACGAAATTTTACAAATAACTTTCAAAAGGTACAGAAACTACTGTTCACTGATACTTAAAACTACTAAAGCTAACTTTAATAAAGCGCAAATAACTAATGCACAAAATAACAATAAAAAACTCTGGGAGGCTTTAAAATCAGTAACTCACACTGCAAAAGTCAAGACACACGCCGACGCCCTTCTATCATCCTCCGATCCAGGGAGCTCCGTAAATGAAGCGAACTCTTATTTTGCTAATATTGGACGTACCTTAGCTGAAAAGATTCCTGCCGTTGCAACCATACCTCCACAATCCCATGTTCTCCATACGTGCCATAATTCCCTTGTCTTTCTAGAAACAGATGAAGCTGAGTTGGATCGTTTAATTATGAATCTAAGGAGCGATTGTGCGACAGGTTTCGATGATATATCAGGCGCTTTTCTTAAAAAATTCAAAAATATACTCATTCCCCACTTAACTTACATATGTAACCTTGCTTTTAGTTCAGGCACTTTTCCAAATGCTTTCAAGCTGGCAGTAGTGCACCCGATTCATAAGGGAGGGGACAGAGATCGTTTGAACAATTACAGACCTATCTCAATTTTACCCACACTTTCAAAATTACTTGAGAGGCTAATGAACAACAGATTAGTAAAATACCTAAATCAAAATCACATACTCTCATCTTCTCAATATGGTTTTCGCTCCGGAATTTCCACTAACAATGCCGTGTTAGACCTAACAAATACTATCGTGACCAAACTTGATGAAAAACAGAAGGTCATAGGCGTTTTCCTAGATTTAGCGAAAGCCTTCGATACTATTTCTGTTCCCACCCTCATTGCCAAGCTTGAGGGAATTGGTATAAGAGGCACTCAACTATCCCTTTTTAGTAGTTACCTCACAGGCAGCCGACAATGTCTCAGGTTGGGAGATTGGACCAGCAATGAACTCCCAATAACTTACGGAGTTCCCCAGGGCAGTAGTATCGGTCCCACGCTTTTTCTCATTTATATAAATGACCTTTGCCAGCTAAAGCTTCCCAATGCTTCCATCTTTACCTACGCCGATGATACTGCTCTAATATTCTCTGGGGATACGTGGGATCTGGTGTTTCAATATGCACAGTCTGGACTTGCTTTTGTCACCAGCTGGTTGGCACAGAACCTGCTCACGCTGAACGTTGATAAAACGAATTACCTCACCTTCTCGCTTTCAGCCGCTGGAAAGCCTCCTGCCTCTTCTCTACCTTTTATCGCTCACTCCTGCATTTCCACTGACAATGTAGGCTGCGATTGCCCCCACCTAAATCGGGTAAGTTGCATTAAGTATCTAGGAGTGCAGATAGATGACTGTCTAACATTTAGTACTCACATTGATACACTTACTACACGGCTGCGCAGGTTAATTTACGTTTTTAAGAACATCCGTTATGTTGCTGACACCAAGGTGATTAAACTAGTGTATCTGGCTCTCTGCCAATCCCTCATCCAATATTGTGTGGTTGCTTGGGGTGGTTCAGGAAAGTCCCACATATTGAAAGTAGAACGCGCCCAAAGGGCACTGCTGAAAGTTGGTTGGCAGTTACCCTATCGCTTTCCTACCACAGACCTTTACAAAACTTGTAAGGTTCTGTCTGTTCGTAAATTATATATACTTAATCTTTTAACGACAACTCACGGCTACACTGCCTACGATCCTTCCTTGATCTCCCAACGACGTAAGCATTCGGTCTGTCCCTCTATTCGTACAAATTGTGCTTTGGCCCAACGCTCCTTCCGCTTCCTAAGCAGTCATGTGTATAATCACACTAATAAAATCTTAAACATATACCCCTTGTGCAAATCCAAATGTAAAGCAAAAATAATAGATTGGCTTCTTGATTTGGATTATTCTGAGACTGAAAATATTTTAGCTGTTTTAAAATAAATTAGATAGTAAATTTGTAGACCACACACACACATACACCCTCACACACGTACACACACACAACACACACACAACACACACATTACACACTCACAGACACACCATTCACCACAAACTCGCAGATTTTTTTTGTTATTTATTAAAAAAAAAAAAAAAAAACCATTTTAGTTTAATATTCCTCTCTGTACGTGTAGGCCTTGATGTGTTCAAATTAGTACTAAGTAGTACTTAATAGTATTGTTTAAGAGGGTGAGAGCCTGGAGATCTGTCATACAGGTCCCGAACCCACTACAGACTCCAGCTCTCACAAAGGTTACAAATCTGATTTGACATAATATGACATGATCCTAAGTCTGTATGTACCTTTTTGAGAGAAATAAATCATTAATTTATTATTTTATTTATTTTATTATTTATTTATTTATTTATTTCATCATCATCATTTCAGCCGAACACGTTCACTGCTGGACACAGGAACCACCCAAGCACCGCCACTTTGACCCTGTGCTTCTCGCATCCAGTGGGATTTCCGCGGCTTTCACCAGGTCATGGGTCCACCTTGTGGCCTTCCAACGCTACGACTACCGGTACGTGGCCGCCATTCCAGGAGCTTTCGGCCCCATCAACCATAATTTCTGCGAGCAATGTGCCCTGCCCAGTTCCACTTAAGTTTGGCAATTCTTCGTATCTCGGTTGCCCTACGAATCTCTTCATTTCTGATTCGATCACGTAGGGAAACTCCAAGCACGCCCTTTCCATTGCCCCTTGGGCGACTTACAGCCTTCTAATGAGGCCCATAGTACCCTTTATTGTTTACAAAAAGATAATTTGATAGAATAGGGTGAGAAAGAGCATTCGTTCGTTTGGTCTAACCCCAGCTTCAAACGAATTCCAGTCGCGAGTGCGCTTACACTCGCAGTACGTGACGCATGTCTATGTGTGCGTGCGTTTCCACTCGCTGTATGGAGCCGACCTTCTGTACCTATCTCTTTCGTGGCAGCCGACTGCTTGTACGATCACATTGTCGGGACAATTGAGATATTGAGGGAAACTTGGTCCTTTTAATGCTTGAATTCACCGAATCCGTGGCGTTCAAATTAAGATTCTAACAATGATTTTTAGAAAGGCGGAAGGTGGAAGGAAATATTTAGACGATTTTACAGAAATGTATTAAGTCTAATTAATTAAACTTTAGATTGTTTTCTAGCTTTTTACAAAGTATTTTCTTACATTGACAAGACGAACTTTAGTATTTGTAAAATATTTTTCTAAGAAGTTCCCACGGCTTCCTTTGGTTAATAAAAAAACATAAACCTCCTAAAATAAATGTAGGCTATTAGCTATTATCAAAATGAAAGGTAAGAAATATTATTTCATACTCATAATTCTTCTTTAATTTATCATGTAGGTAACTCTAAGAATATTAACAGTAATAATACTGTAATAAAGAAATAAGGACACTGCTATCCATTTCATTTTCCGGCCCTGACAGTAATCGGCTGAGGGTTGGTCAAAATCTTTAGGTCAATTTGGTAAGCTATGAAAACGCAATAAAAAAAATAATTTTAACAGCATAGGACAGTCATGTCTCATACAAAACAAAAACTTTATCAAAATAAGACTGCCGAAACTAGAATTATTTTAACCAATTAAAAATTTAATTTTTTATTTTTCTCTTTTTAGTGTAATACCCACAAAAAATCATACTACTCACTATTTGAAGACAACGACATCAACATAGTTAAAAACATATTGAAGCTAACTCAAAAACTACTCACAAAACGAAATCACGTAAATCGGTCAAGTAATCACTTAGAAATCGGTTTACAAAAACTTGTCGAATGCCTAATCTCCTCCTTTTTTTGAAGTTGGTTAAAAATAGCCAACATTTAAAGGATCAGCCATTATACACATTATCAGATCCTGTCCTGAGAGTTGGTACGCATGTTTCAGTCATTGTGTTTCTATAAAAAAATCCGAACATCCCGAAGCCCACGTAAGCGATTATCAAAACACAAAAGTAATTTAAAAATAACCTGTAACTTACCATCAGTGGTATTTTGTAGTACCACAGAAAATCCCACATAATCAGCTAGCTAAAATTCTGACCAGCAACCCTCGATACCTGCTTTAAATTTCACCACACCGATCCCAACAACTTGGAATACCATCGGGATCCCAACTTCGCGGGACTGAGGCTAACTTTAACAGACTGCCTTCAAATTCATGCGCCATATGGGGTGAACACTTGGCTTTGTTGATACTTGCTGTGCTATCCAAATTGGTGGAGAATGTGGTGTTTAGAAATAGAGAACTTATTGCTTGCTGTTGATCTCATTTAATTATCACAAATATTATTATGAAGTACTAAAATAAAGTTATGGATAGTTAGTTATAGCTGTACAAGGATCTATATAGATAAAGCGGCGTTAGTTAGTTCGGCCACGTGCTAATAGTAGCATGTGGCCGAACGAACTAACGCCGCTATTACATTTCACAAAACAATTGCACAAATGTTTTGTGAAATGTATTGACCTGTCAACGTCATTCGTGCGTCAAAAGATCCTTGCAGCAGTTTACAAGTAGAGCGTCAGCGTCACCAGCGCGCAATGACAAGTCTCCGCGCGCTGGTGACGCTGGCGGGCGTACTTATTTCTACAACGTGTAACGTTAAATACGCAAAACCTCAGACACCCCAACTGATTTTTAATTCAATTGACCTATTTCAGAGAGAACAAAAATCAGTAAAAAAAGTAAAGGTTTTAAGTTCGTATTTGCATTGCAAAGCTATTATTATCCCGCGTATGAGAAAATTTAAATTGGTCGACAACAATTTGTATTTGTTTACCTATTTTGGCAGGTTTGCGCTTGACCTATTATTAAATAGACACGGCAACGTGTTATAATGAGATTTTTATTGAAAAATGTGTAATTGGAAAACCTATATTAAAAAGTGGTTTAATTGATTCTGCTCATTATTCTGATCAAACTATTTTCAGGTTTTGCGCATTTAACGTGACGTTATGAAGCTTCTAGAATAATCTAGATGCTTCCTAAAAATAGACAACGCGCATCTTGTTTTGACCTTTGATTGGTCAGACGTCTGTCAACTGATGTTAACACGTGAAGTTATGTTTATGTTACTTAGTAAGTAAATCCTGCGCACATTGCAAATGGTACTTGCTATTTCGATTCTATAATTTTTTATTTTATTTAATTCGCGCTCCTTTTCTTAATAGGTATCTCTGTTTGCAACCAAACAAAACTTCCTCAACATTATTCCACAGACGCCACACATTCCTCTATTGTTGCTAAAGTGACCGGCCACCGTACCTAATGCCTTTACACAGGGTTCCTCAATGGAATGAATGGGGCAGGTGACAGGGTGTTTCTGTGCCGTTCGCAGGCCATTACGATGCATTGTTAATGGCGCCCCGGGTTGCCCTTGACCTTTGATTTACTCTTTTTTAACCCACGGTTTTAGTTTTCCAATGGCTCATGATAGGAAATGAAGGACGTTGAACAGTCAATAGACCGTTTTGTAACAGTTAAAACTCGACAAAGTTAGTTAATTGGCGGTGGAGCGGTTTTACCGAACTGTGATTTATTGAATCAATGTTGGAAATCATATTTCTGCGTATTGAGTTACTGTTGTAACTCAGTTTGATTTGATTGCTACAGAAACCCACAGTTGTATTGAATAAAATGTTATGAGCACTAAAATATAAGTGTCCTCGTAATAAGATAGGCAATACTGCCCACTTTCTAGAATGTATGCTGCATACAAGGAGCATGAAGTGGACATTGACCTCTTTTACTCATCAATACCTACTCTAAAAAAAGCCGCGCTTGCCATTTAATGGGTATCTCTAGTCTAAAATTAAATAACCTAATCATAGTAATTAATTATACAATTCAATCTAATTTACATAATTTAATTTAATCTATAATTTATTGTAATTAATCTATTGTAATCATTTTAGTTTTTAATAATTTATTTTTGTAGTTTTGTCTAAACTATGTATTACTTGATTTTAATTCTTTATTGTGTTATTATCTGCGTATAATGTAGTGCATGTTGTGCTTTTCTTTAAGTAATGAGGCGCTTAGACTTAAGTTTGCAACGTACAAATTGTAAAGTAATAGTGTACTCATTGTTGAAGAGCCTAATATTAAATAAATAAATAAAGATGTTGAAAATTCTTGTTTTTATTTCTACATCAAGCATGTTTTTATGAACACCCAAACCATGAAAAGACATATTTGTCCCACTGTTCCAGTGTCTCATTCAAATTGATCACAAATAGTTTTAAGAATAACCCTGTTTCTGACACAGTCGGGTAAAAAGGTCCTAAATAGGTACAGGCTGAAACGTAGTATCTTCATAGAGACAATTCGTCCTTTACAATGTAATTAACTAATTGTATTCGGATCTCTTGTGCAGAGATAAGGTCAGGGTACCCGAACTGGGCAAACTGGACAATGAAATCAAATTGAAACGCTTACCGATAAAGCGGCCCTTACTATCCATTTAGCGTCGGGTTCTACCCAAATTATGGGTCAAAGTGAATCCGTATTGTGGAATTATCTTATAGTTTTGTTCGTAAAGATTGCGCTTCTGATTTCCTTTGATTTAGGAAGGAAAGGAGGAAGTACAAAAATAATTATGTTGAATGCTATCAGCTACTATTATAATACGGTCATTTTTTAAAGCCTTGTATTTTGTTATTACTAAGATGTATTCTTTTTAGCGTCGCAGAGAGGATCCTTTAAGGTTTTTTTCAAATTTACGGATAGAATTGTCTTAGACTCTCCACAAACAAATTACCAAATATTATTATCGTTGGCAAAAAAAAGGTTTTGGAAGTGAAGTTGGATTCGAAGAATAGTGTTCTTCCACGCAATAGTGAGCCTGACAAATTCCATTTTTGTCACTTTCTAAGAAACACTAAATAAATAATATCCATTGGACGATATACTCCGTCAATTCACCGAAAGAGCCGGGGAAAATAAGAAAACGTTCTTCAAAAACTATACTTATTACGCGTACCTATATAATATAATCAAACAAAATGTAACAGCATACACAAGCGCAAAGTCCTGTAAAAATCCATTTAAAATGTCACTCGCACGCGTAAGTGGGAGTTATTTAGACCCTAACAATTAGTCGCTGCTGCCAGCAACACCTCGCATTTAAACAGACCATACGTCACAAACTTTTGCGGGGTCGAATGGGCCGCACGTTAGCCAGTCTGACCTGGATTATAATCTAGGACGACTGACTAGAACGTTTCGCTCAACAATGAAAACTAATTCAATTGGTAAAGAACCACCGTTGGTACTATCCTAGTTTAAATATTGTAGCTAGACTACTGTACATGAAACCCTCACGATTAAGTTTAGGACTCATAATAATTATTTGTGCTTTTTGTAATTAGTTCAGTAGGAATATTATAATATATAATAAACGACATTTTTTTTTGTCACAAAACATTAGATCGTAAGGGGAACATATTTGTCATTAAATAACGTGAACCTAAAGTGAAATGTTTAAAGGCTGAGCCTCTTTTAATTGGAAGACTGATAAGTTTATTCTAGTCGAGACATTATTGTTTTTAAATTAGAAAATACTAAAATGTTTTGGCTAATAACTTAGCTATCAATCTTAGTAAGAGATCATCTAAATCAATCACAAACTACGTACAAAAACATGTCATATTGCGAGTCTTTAGAAAGACAGAGAATGAATAACTACCTAATATTATTCATTCTGTTATCGACGGAATATTTCTAACTAAATAGACAGTGACATTACGGCAACAGACAAAAAAAATATCTTTAAAAAACGAAACCGGAAAAAAATCTCTCCGACTAAATCTGAATTTCCAACGAAATATTAAGGAAAGCAATCAAGTGAACGAACCAAAACATTATACAGCGACTACTTTATGTAATATTATTGATATTTTGTACTAACAGGCAAAACTAGAAGGAGGCGGAAAAAATAAAAATCAATCAAACTCAAACTCAAAGCATTTATTTCAAATAAACCAACTACAGGCACTTTTGAATTGTCAAAGGGTCGGTCAGTCAGAAAATATGAAGCTAGTTGCCCATTCCAAAGCGTAGTAGGTTCCTATGGAGAAGAACGGGCAAGAAACTCCACGGACACACTTTTAAATCAGAATATTGTTACAATATGTTGTTTACATAATTCATGTTGGAATCATACATGTGAGTACAATGTAGAAAAACGTGCAGGTTAAAAGAGTCCGTAAATAAAAGATAAAACAATTCAAAAATTAAAATAAATCAAAATAAGGCGTGGCAGCTAAGAGATGACCAGTCCCTACTGATGGCGCCCGTTCACGAACATGACGCATGGATCAGCACCATTCAGCTCAACCATTTTGAAGGGAACTTAATGATCCAACACACACGCCACCACCAGCGAGACATTAAAGTGAGCATGACATGCTTTCAGCCGCCAGGGCACATTCAAGTCAATGAAAGACGTACCTAGTAAATGGTAGCTTTAAAATACTTAGGTAAGTACATAGTGCTCACACACATGTGCTATGCAGTTATACAATACTAGGAGATTGAATTTATACAATGTAAAGATAGTTTTTACAATCTTCAGCAGCTCCAACAATATTTTCGTATGCTAATCAATTAGTTGTTGCGGCCTGTGGAGCTGGACCAGCGCTGAGCCAAGCATTTTTGTCAGTGATGTAATCCCCCAATTTATAATATGCTTGGCGGCATAGTGTGCGTTTTATACAAGATTTAATGACAGTTGCAGTTATTCTATCTTATTACTACTAAGAAGCCACTGCTTCACACGGTTTTAAATAAAAAAATGTAAGTTTATTAATAATGTATTAGATACATTATTAATAAACTTACACTTACTTACTTACTTTACTACTTACTTACTTACTTTTGAAGGTTTATACCTTCTTTAAATGATGGTGAAAACTCTGAGTTTAGAAGAAAGAAAATATTTTAGTCAAAGTATTGTTAAAAACTACAGAAAACTAAAAACTAACTCCACTAAACTAAATATTTAAAGACACTAATATTTCACTAAAACCACTCCCAGTATATTGTTCACAAAGTTATACTGACAAGTATTACAGTTTCTTTGAATTTTGTTCCACAAAATATCGAAAACTACAACGATTTGTATAATTCTTTCGTTTTTCTCACAGAAAGGGAATGGCTATACAATGAGCCAAAACTTTCCAACTCACTTGGAAGCTTTACGCTTCGGTTTCTTTGGCTACACGCCGGATACATTTTTTTCTGTATTTATTATAACTTTCTATATGAAGCGGTAAGGAAATGATCAAGTATTTGCCTACTTTTGTGCCAAATTAGAGCAATGTAAAGGATATCGGATTCTTCTTTTCAAAGAAGCTTTTAGTTGGTATTCTTGCGTTATAGCCATATTATAACTAGCTTTTTCCCGCGGCTTCACCCGCATGCATGTCGGAAAATATCCCACGGGATCGTACTACCATTCATCATCAACGACAACGTATAACCTAATGCAAAACTATACTGTATAATAGAATATTTAAATTGCGGGTACTTACGTAATTTTGCTCCGTACATTCCACTTTTCACATAATTATTAGTTTCATAGATCTGCTCGACGTCCGTATGTCACTGCCTGCAGGGATCCAGCAGAATATCAGCGTCAGGTATATTTGCCTGACACATGCTGAGTTGGACTCCCATTTGGTGCAACGTAGAGACGCACACCGCACTTCGTGTGTCATAGACAATATTGTCATCACCGTGTCTAGTTTTCTTTTAATGTTTCAATTTTTTTTTTTGTATATTGGCTCCGAGCTGTTTATTAATGTACCTAATTAGTTATAATTTAACCGTGTTTTTGTATGTTGTGCTGTCTTTTGTGTGCACCAAATAAACGTTTTATCTATGTATCTACCGGGACTAAAAGTACCCTATGTGTTAATCTAGGATATAAACTATCTGTGTGCTAAACATTCGAATCCGTTCGGTCGTTTTTGCGCCAATCCAGAACACACATCCAGACAACAGTCAAATGGCCAAAATTCTAAAAACTATATTCTGAAACTAAACTTACAAGACTTAAAAAAAACTTATTCATCAAACTCGTTCCCGGACCCAGTTGTAATTACTTTTTTTAATATTCAATGCACAGTTTTGACTTCGTTACTGTTTTATATAGTATATACAGATTTATAAAAATTGAGAGATAAAAATGGAGACCAATGATCAGCAATGAACGAACAAGTAGTTAATATTGAATTTTTATCATTAAGCATCTTCATCAATTACGTCAGTCTGCCATAACCTTATAGGTACTAGACCTAGGTAATCCTCTAACAAGTTTCACTACAACATTCTACCTTCCGCCTTCTCTAACCAGAACAACCGCAGCTACATTATCTATGCCTTTCGGCCGGAAACTCTTTGATCAGCCGATTCGAGTTCCAAAACCGAAATCAAAACAATATTATTTGGTTTGGATGCTATCATTATCATTGATAGTTCTGCCAAAATGAGACAATTTATTGCAATCCAGCAAATTCTGTCAGATTTTTAGAATAGATTTCGAATTAATCAACGTTAACTATTCAAAATCATTACAATTACTAAGCTTAATTTTGCCTATAAATAAATCCATTGGAGAGATACAAATATGAGAAAACTGTAACAAATAATATCTCCGACAAAAGAAATCACGTCGCGATAACTTTATTCATTCAACAGCCACCATTACGTAAATCAGTTGTAAAGTGGCCGAGGCCCTTCACGAACGGGTTACGACGGGAATCTTTTTATGGGACCCATTTGATATTGGTGGAATGATAGCCACATATGCGACGCGGTACCAAGCACGGGGCCACATGCGCGCAGCTCGTAAACATTACATTATGCTAGCGATGGAACGAGGGAAGGCTAGCTTTGTATTTGGAGAGCGGAGATATAGGAAGATATAAGAATATATGCATTGGTGTTGAGAACTAGGGACAGTTCACGGAACTCACTTTGTATCGTTATGCCCTTGCGAAAGACGAATTTGTCTTCGAATTTTTGATTCTAGGACATGCTGGTTTCCTCACGATGTTTGCCTTCACTGTTTTGAGAGCCATTGGGCCATACCACTGGGCCACCAACACTCACAACATTTTAAAAACCACAAACAATGCAGAGGTGTAATCCGTACAATACAACCAGCTAAACAATTATAAAAATTAACATTCTTCTTAAGAACTATAGTCATAGAAAAGTAATCGTACAGTATAGTCATATCTCTCACTGGACACCAACCTGAAACATGTATTCATATTTTTATTCGCATGAGCAACAGCGATGTTTGGTTTATTTATGCGAAATTACAGCGGTCAATAGCGCTGTATTACACCGTTTTGCATGAAACGGCTTGTGTTCGTGCCCGAGTGTGTACTAATACATACTTGTGTTTTTAGAGTGTGTACTTATACATACTTGTGAGTTGTGTATATGTAGAGTGTGTAGGAAGGTACTGTGTACTTGTGTGCGATAATCTCGGGACCCACTTTACCGTTTTGTGGTCCCACCCGGTTTATATCTTTAATTTCGTTTGCTTTTACTGATGGTTATGTGAAATGGTTTTGGTGAAGTGAAAATAGAAGAAGTTTATATTGTTTCAGGATTTATAGATAAGTACTAATGAAAATAATGATTGCACCGCTAGTGAATGAGTTAAGTACCAACCTAATAATTTCTAGTACGGTACGGTACTAACTACCAAGACTGCCTCGTTGGTCTAGTGGTCGCAAGCGCTACTGCTGAGCTTGAGGTCTTGGGTTCGATTCCCGGGTTGGCCAGTGTCGGGTTTTTAACCGATTTAAAAAAGAAGGAGGTTCTCAATTCGTCTGTATGTTTTTTTGTGTGTTTGTTACGCGATTACTCAGTTAATTATGAATTGATTTTGATGATCCTTTTTTTGATTGGTAAGTCATGCTTCAGAGGTGGTTCCTTTACTAACTTTGCTGGCGTAGTTTTTGAGTTAGCTTCAATATTACGTATATTTCCCACTTAGTCTATATGGACGATGTTTTAAGTTACTCCGTCACTGCTAATTACATAGCAGGTAGTGGTATTCAACATTGGGTAGGCACCACAACTAAAAAGTGAATCTGGAATTGCTCCGTAGCTGCCTAGCAGTTAGGAGTCTGGGTTCATGCCCGGTTGATGCCAATAAACTTGCCCCCTGTTACAGGCGAGGGCCAGGGAGCGAGCTTATTGCTTAGTGTTATGTTTAAACATAACTGCATGGCGAAATGTGGGTGTATCTCTGCCTAACCCTTCGGGGATTACAAGCATGATGTTTCAACTGTTATAATTATCACTATATCACCACAAACACGCCGCCACTTACGACTCACTCTTATTATAAAACTCCACGAACAATCAATCAATCCTGAAAGAAATAACTTTGCATTTCTTTCAAAGTCAAATAATTTATTTCAAGTAGGCACATTAAAGGCACTTTTGAACGTCAAATACATAGAAATAGAACTGATTCTAGTTGCCCCTTCCAAAAGGTAGTTTTCGTATGGAGAAGAATGGGCAAGAAACTACACCGTTACTCTTTTAAAAAAATGTTTTGCAATATTTGGTATACATCAAATATATAATTAAATGTGAAGACGATGCACCGAGAATACAATTACAATAGGTAAAAAGAATTAAAAATTAAAAATGGAGCAATGACAAATAAATAAATTAAGTATGTGATAGATACATGGTGCTCACATATTTACAAACATTAAAGTATACGATATCACAATATTCCTACAAACTTGCAAGTAATACTAATAGGACAGTGTGTGAGATTAATTATCATAAAATGTAAAAAAATCGATGATATAAAAATAATAAATTTTACAACTAGATTAGCAACCAGTTTGATTTTGTCCAGCCTCGAATTTGTCCTATGGAGCAAGACCAGCATGTTTCCAAGCATTCTTATCTTGGATATAATCCTCTAATTTGTAATATGCTTGTTTACAAAGTGTACTTTTAATATGAGTTTTAAATTTTCTTTCATTTAATTGCAATATATCACTAGGTATTTTATTATAGCATTTAACGCAGTACCCCATAAAAGATGTTTGTACTTTAGCTAATCTGAAAAATGGTTGATCTATTTTATCTTTATTTCTAGTGTTAAAATTATGTCTATCACTTATTTTATTAAAAAGTTTAGTTCTTTCAATTCTAAAGCTACATTCCACTGTAGGATTTTATTTATTATTGGAAAAACACAACACACAGGCTAACAAACAACTTATGTTATGTTTTCACGCCAATAGAACAATGTGTGCCGTTTGAACTAGCGAGTTTTAGGTAGCGACCTATCACGAAACATTGCCGCTTTATTTAAGAAAGCATCACATTACTTACATAAATATCTTTAATGGAACTGTTGTGTCTAAGTTTCTCCTCATAACTTGAGCTGATGTAAGACAATACTCGTACTACCCACCTTTATAGTGATCGTTATTGTGTCTCTTCATAATTGATACCAGTTGATAACAAAGGGGATAAGGATAATTAATTTCAAAAAGTGGGTAGTCGTATGTTTAGTCTCGTCTGCCCTGGATAAGAAATAGCTTCATAAATAGTAGCTTATCCGTGTTTCATTTAAAACTGAACACTATATGGGACTCGCTTTTATAAGAAAAATATTCAATAACTGTAATATTTTCTTGTTAAATTAATAATTATTAAGTTTGGTAGTGTTGACCTTTGCAATCAAGAGTCTGAAGTGCGACTTAAATTATTAAAACAACTTTTATAGATTAACTAGCCGCCCTCCCGGTCTTCCCGCGGTTTTTACGACTTGAAACAAAATCATGATTTCTATTTTATATGTGTGTTTAATATTAATGTCTTGTTTTTTTATGTTTTATTCATTAGTATAATTAGTTAATACTTAATTAGATTTTACATAAACTAACAAACTATAATATCTATTTAAATTATATACTAAACTAGCTGTGCCCCGCGGTTTCACCCGCGTAGGTCTTGATCCCGTGGGAATATAGGGATAAAACTTATCCTATGTCCTATTCCAGGTCATGGTCTACCCGTGTGCCCATCCTCTCCTCTCTAGAGTAGGGCGCCAGCGTCGAACGGTTCGCGTATTGTATTTTTATATCGTGATAACTTCGAAAATAAATGTCCGATTCGAATGAATTAAAAAGTATATTACAGCTACATAAATAATCTTGATGTTAAAACTATTTATTTGAATAATAATTAATATTATGTTGATAAAACTCCTTCGCAAATAATACATTAATTTCGAACTTTCATTACCATATAAAAAGGTTATAGTGAGTCAATCTTAATAGACATGCTGTCGCGGACTTTTTTTTAGAACCTTTCAAGAGGAATAATTCTATAATACATGATATAATATTAGTATAGATTAAATTAGGTACTGATTAAAACTAACTATACAAATAAACAATTAACTAAAACATGCCGTCGAAAAATTCCTCCGAATCGCTGTTGGCTGGTAATGTACCCAAGACACAGGCGGCATTGCCACGTTTTGTTAAACTTTCCGGTCAACCTTAGAGAGTTATTATATTTCGAGGTCAACCATACAAAACTTGTAGTAGTTGTACGGCCGGGGATTATAGCCAAGAATTTATTTTTCATTGAAAATCGTATCGAAAATTGAAGTTCGCACCAGAAGTTCGTAATGAAATATATCTGAAAAACACTGTACCCGGAATAAATATGGCGTAGCTCTTTCACTTACATACTGGCGTGAATCGCGGCGCGACGCGAATTTTACCAAAAAAAATCTGAGAAAACTTCACGGCGAACAATGCGGCGGCGTCGCGTCGCGCGGCGAATCGCGCCTGTATGTAAGAGCCTTGAAACTGAAATCGCCTTGATGGCAGAGAGCGTGTACAATAGGGATGATAAATATTATTAGAAAAAATAATGTAATTCTAAAGAAGGCATAGTAAAATCACATAGGTAATCGACGATCGATTGACGAAAAAATCTGTAAAATGTATGGTAATGTGGAGAAGCTACACGCTTTAAGTTTTTGGAAAGGATTATTACCGTCCTTGGCACGCGGTACGGACAATGTATGGCACTAGTGTGAAGTTACATAATAGTCGTGACGACACTTCTGTGTCGTCTTCGTCTAGCCACTCGTTGCTTGCGATTGATTTATTATAACTTGGCATGTTTTTAAGCTTTTACACTTTTTATAATATTGTTTGCACTATTTGCAAAAAAATAGATACTATTTAGAGGTTAAAATAAAAATAAATTGTCAGCATTCCTATTCTCGAAAAGGAAAAGTAAAATCCACAGTTCAGTTGCTGGTGAAAGATGCTGATTAGTTTTAAGGCTCATACTGGGGCGATTCGTCGCGCGACGCGACGCCGCCGCATTGTTCGCCGTGAAGTTTTCTCAGAAATTGTTTTATTAAAATTCGCGTCGCGCAGCGAATCGCGCCAGTATGTAAGAGCCTTTAGAGTTCCAGCAACAGTCAATGTTGTTTGAAAAGGCTAGTTTCCCCGATGTTCAAACGTATGAATTGAAATACGAAACAATGTTTAGGTACGTATGAGCAAATTGGTTTTAGAACTTGCGACATGCCTTCATTTTGGAGTGGAGTTAAGTGCCTACAAGGTTTATGCATGACTGTTTAGAGTATCTACTATTTGGCAATTTTGTTGTCAAAATGCGATGGGTCACAAAACATTAAATTTTCTGACTAACTTCACACACATACTTTTGCTCAACTATGTCAGTCCCCAAATACCCACTGCTGAATATGGGGATTATTTTAACTGCATGGTGATTTTTAAAAAGGTTGGCCATACGTGTACCTATAATACACCCTCGTTTGCCAGTTATGTTTAAGTCCCATGTAATAGGGGCCGAGCCTATTGCCAGCAACCGGGCACAGATGCAGACTCCCGGGAACCGAACCCACGACCTCATAACCAGCAGTAGTACTTGCAACCACTAGACAAATGAGGCAGTTATGTCTTAATTTTTTTATCGTCTCATTACTAATTTTGCTTCATTTTCCAATATGCGTTGGCTCTCTTAATAATTCCCAATATCCCAAGCACATTGTTAAAAAAAAATCAAAGAAAAGAACAAATAGAAGAAAATAGCATAGGTATATTTGTTCAGAAATCGGCCTCAATAACTCCAACTCGGCAATCACAGCCATACTAATAGACAAAGGAAACTATTCGTACATTCGCTGATTCCCAAATCTCAGAGCGACTTCTCATCGATCCTCCCAAAATTATTGAGTGTAAGAGGCGATTGTGTAACAAAGAGATGTAATATTTCATCCCCGTCCCTCGGGCCTGTCCACTACAAGTTATAACCTCCACGGTTCCACGTAAGCCTCCTTTGAACAAAGTTGGTCGCCATCCGCTTAGCTGGTGATTTACTTATGACTAACGCGCATAATGTACGTAACTATGTTGGGTGTTTGTGCTGTTTAAGGAACGTGTTATTTGTTTGGATATCTTAATTGGTTTCTTACAAAAGCATTTTGTGATCTTCGACTTTTCGTGTCGACGGCACTTTGATTGAATTTTATTATCATTGTTTGAGCCCAGATGGCCACGTTGGTTGAGGCACCAGTGGTTATCAAAAGTGCAAATGAAAGGGCACTGGGGTTGTTGAGAAATTCGTTGGGTTTACTCCTGTGTAGTAGAGGCCGCAACGGTCTTATTATATTTTAAAGTGCAATGCAGTATTAAAACTGATATTTTGAACTGTATCTTTATTATCTGAGAATCATTAACTACTTACGTGAAACTCCCGTTTTTTGATAAACTCATAATATTATGAATTTTGCGGACTACATTGGGAATTACCATAAGTAATGCAAAAGTAGAGTTTTTATCAAATTCTTAATTTAGAAACTGGGTGTAATCCAGGCTACCGACTATAAAGTACATTTACAACGGCATATAAAAAAAATACAATAATTACGACTCTTTCTCTAACTTATCTGGGACTTAACATCGAGATAGTTTCCTCATTGCAATATAACTTAAAAAATGGACAGTTTAGTTTACCAAGCATATACCCAAAGGCGAGCATCCAATACATATTCTGTCTATATTCATGTATCCTATATTGTATTACTTTCCATGCGAGGGTCATGCCTCAGTGCCGCAAATACGTTCTGATAAATCACGAAATATTGGTGGGTTCACCTTTGATATTCAATATCGACAACACAACCATCATTGCAAAACCAAACTCAGTCTTTACGACATAAAGTTCAATTTCTATCGATGGTTTTACAGCATGATATTGTGTCGCTAGGGCTGCCACGCACTATGAATATGTGAGGTGTTTTACTACTTTCTACGGGATATAGACGCGACATGTGTCGAACGAGCGGCTATTTGTTTACACGGTATCTTATGCTGTCATATTCCTTTAATACTTGTGACACGTGCTATCTTGGGAGATTTGTTGCATGACTGCATTCGAGTTTCGAATTGGGAAAGTGCGAGAGAATGTTTTTTTTTTATTGCTTTGAGATCAAATTCGTTTCATTACCCAAAGCAAAGAACACATTCTTTTTGTTGCGAGAGAGAGGTAGGTTTAGTAGATTATAGATAGAATACTTCGTATTGTACACCAAAACAAGAAAACATTAAATTTTGATCTTTAATGTAGTCAGATAATTATTTTGTTCAGATTCGTACCTCTGAATACAAATACTCTCATCCACAGAAGTTCTAATAACTGCAAGAGTTTAAGCCGTGATTTATATTCAATATTTATGTTTCTATTTCATCAGTAAACCAATTTTATCTGCGGTCAAAGCGTGTGTGGTCTCATCAATGTGTGCCTCTAGTTTGTAGACCAACATGAAGTTTAATCACATGTATTTGCTTTAGATTTAGTGGTATATGTATGCACAAGTTAAATTAAATTCCAAATTTAAAAAACCCCCGAAAAAAACAAAGCATCTAATAAACATTTTTTTGTATAGCTAAGAACACTCTCGATCAATTCACCATTCAAACAAAACCAAAAAAATCAAAATCAGTTCAGCCGTTTGGCAGCTACGATGGCGTAGACAGACGCACAGAAACACACGTAAAGGTTCTTACATACTGGCGCGACTCGCATTGTTCGCCGTGAAGTTTTCTCAGAAATTGTTTTGTTAAAATTCGTGTCGCGCGGCGAATCCGCCAGTATGTAAGAGCCTTTAAACTTATAACACCCCTCTTTTTCTGTCGGGGGTTAAAAATATACCTACGTGTCACTTTAAATATTATATTTTCTACATTAATTTAGTAATAAACCACAATTACACTATACAAGATTTGTGCCCAGTTGATGGCAATAGGCGCGCCCCCTGTTGCCCGACCAAATGTGGGTATATTATAGATACACTTCTGCCTAACAATCTATTTGAAAATCGTCAACGAGAGTTTAGATATTTGCACAGATATTTTTAATAAAATTATTTTTGTAAGGATTCTAGATTTAATTATCAGAATAACATATTCTACATATTAATCATTTAGGTAAGTACCTCGTTCTTTATAAAAGTAACATATAAATATTTATTTAAAGGGATTCCGATCACTATTAAGGAGTTGCTACACTGGCCGTTATAAAGAGGCTAAAAATTAAAAGGGCTAATGATAAAAACACAATAACATAGATTTTGTTAAATAAAATTAAAATATTTTTGGAACTACAGCTTGAGCAACACGTTATGTATAAAAACGATGAAAAGTAAGAGTTAAGTATCTAAGAATTACTTAACTCTTAAATGAGACTATGTCTAAGATAATATCGAAATCTAATCTATGTTGCTTTCAACTTTCCTAAAACTTCCCTATTACATTGAAAACTGAATAAAACAGAGAATAATAAATCTCTCTCACTATTTTCCCTGTTTATTTGGTTTGCTCTGGAAACAGCGCAGACAGTGGGAAGCGACAGGTGTTAACACTTGGCTAACTTAAATCGAACATGAGCAACTACATACAGGATTAATTTATCATCCACAAATTGAGAATACTTTTACTTTTTTTTATTTTTATTTACATTTATAATCTATCTTGGGTTTCCTTTATTTGTAACTAGCTTTTGGTCGCGGTTTCACCCGCGTGGACGTCGAAAATTATCCCGTTAGGAACGTACTACCGCAATAAATGCTATGCCCTAACCCAGGTCATGTTCTACCTGTGTGCCAAATTTCATGCAAATCCACATTTTTACCCGACTACGGCGAAGAAAAAAGGAGGGTTATGATTTTGACCGGTATGTATGTATGTATGTATGTTCATCTGTTCCCTCCTATCTTCCAAACCACTTATCACAATTTGACAAATGAGGTATCGTTAGAAGCGTCGTGATTGTCCGCTGGTTATAGGCTGAGAGGGCGCCATTTTTAATTTAATGTGAAGTCACATTAAATTAAAAATGGCGCCCTCTTTTTATTTTTTATTTTTGGGTGGGAAATCATCAAATGACTTCTCCCGCTCTGGGCGGAGCGGAAGGGCGTGTCAGACTCTTACTGACTAAAACCCACCCGTATTCCTTCAGTTGCCTGTTGCCAGGGTCACGGTATCCCTTTCGGACTATTCCGCAACCCCGGCAGGCATCGGTCCTAACGGACCCCGTCATGTGTGCTGACATCTCTTTGAGGCGCGCGTGGAACACGACGCGCCATCGACCCGGGCCTGGTCCTTATCGGACGGCGAGCTACCCATTGCTCGCCGTCCGCAAGCCCGCGCCTATGGTGGCCGGGAATCCGCCTGGGATTCCCGACGCCCAGGGTGTCTCCAGCGGCGGCGATTAGGGGCGTGAGGGCGCAGGCCTTGCCTCTTCCTCACGCGTTCCGCCTCCTCCTTCGCGAGCATCACTGCTTCGCAGAAGGAGGTGACCGCCTCCCATGCCTTCTCGCTCCGTACCATGGCCTGGACCAGGGCCGGACGCGAGAGGTCAGTGCCGCCAATCGCCTCCACGAGGACACGGCGGTGCTCCGCCCAAGCAGGGCACATCTCCACCGTATGCTCTACCGTGTCCTCCGGACGATCCGCACAGTGGTGACACCCGGGCGTTTCCTCCCGCCTAATCCTACACAGGTACCTCCCGAAGCTGCCATGTCCAGTGAGGACCTGCGTCAGGCGGAAGGTGAGGACGCCGTGGCGCCTCTCTAGGGACTTATCGCCGCAATTGTGGCGTGCCCAGCACTGGGTTACGACAATCGCACTCTCCATGCCGCCATGAGATCCTGCCGGAGCTCTGTCCGCTGTGCCGCGATTTCTCGCGGCAGCGGAGTTACGCCCCGGCGCTTCATCTCCTCGCGCCACTCCCAGATGTGCGCGAGGACCTTCGCCTCCAGATCCCATGGTGGTAATCCGGCAAGGAGGCTCGCCGCCTCACGAGAGACCGTGCGGTATCCCCGGGCCAGCCTAATGGCCATGACCCTTTGGGACGCGTTCAACCGGCGGGCTGGCCGCAGCCTAATGGAACGCACCCACACCGGTGCCCCGTAAAGGGCCATGGACCGCACGACCCCCGCGTAGAGCCTCCGGCAGGAGGCGTTTGGCCCCCCAAGATTGGGCAGGAGCCGCCCCAAGGCGGCCCCGGCCCGGTCCAGCCTGGGAGCCAAACGACGGAAGTGCTCCACGAAGTTCCACCGGCTGTCGAGGACGAGTCCTAGATACTTCATCATCGACTCGACGCCGATGTGAACCCCTCCTACCGTTATTTGGGAACCCGACAGTGGCGCGTTCCGAGGGCCATGAAAACACATGACCTCGGACTTGTGCAAGGCCACCTCGAGTCCCAATTGCCGGATTCTCTCGACGATTGTCGCAACCCCGCGTGTCGCGAGTTCGGCCGCCGCCTGGTGCGACCTCCCTTGCGCCAGGACCAGCGTGTCGTCAGCGTAGCAAACTATGCTGACGCCGCTAGGGAGGTCGGCGCGCAGAACCCGGTCGTATCCGATGTCCCACAGATGCGGCCCTAGGACCGATCTCTGTGGGACACCGCACGACATCTCTCGCCGGTTCCACACTCCCTGGTGACCGGGGTAGATGACGGCCCTGTCCGTCAAATAGGCCTCGACCACACGACAGAGGTAGGTCGGCATCCGGTGGCACCGGAGTGCCTCCCTTATGCAACTCCAGGGCAGGGTGTTAAAGGCATTGGCGATGTCTAGAGACACCGCCAAGACGACCCCACCCCGGGCCACAGCATCCCTCATCGTGAGGGCCCGTACGCGCATGATGGCGTCCACCGTAGAGCGCCCTCTGCGGAAACCAAACTGGCTCTCCGCCAAATCCGGCCCCTCCCGCACCAGCCGCCCGACGAGGCGGTTTGCAATTACTCTTTCAAAGAGCTTGCCCACCTCGTCGAGCAGCACGATGGGCCGATAAGCGGATGGAGAGTCCGCAGGGCGCCCCGGCTTCTTTATGAGGACCAGTTTCCCCGTCTTCCAACGAAGTGGGAACTGGCCCCTCTCCATGCATGCGCTTAGGAGACCCCTCAGTCGAGGCCCGAGAGCCTCTATGGCCAGGACCCACGCCTTCCCAGGCAGGCCGTCAGGTCCTGGGGCGGTATTCTTGGCAAACAGCCTTCGTACCGCCACTCTCATTTCTACCTCGGTCACCTCCGGAGAATCGTCGTCGTCGTCGTCGGCGGTGTGGTCCGCTTCGAGCACCACAGTAGGCGGAGCCATGAGTGGGGAGGTATGTTCCCCTCTCGAAGGGAACAGAGCGCTCACCACGTCCTCCACAAGCTGAGGCCGGAGATTCTGCGTCAGCGGGGGAGCCCATGGGCGGAGTTTCTCCCGCACCATCTTGTTTAGGCGTCCCCACGGATCTGCGTTCAGAGTCTCCAGCGTCTCCTCACGGGCCAGTGCCCTGGCCCGCAGGATCTCCTCCTGGAGGGCGGTCTTCGCCGCTCTGTACCCCTCGTACAGCTCCGCCTGAATGGCTTCCGTATCCGGAGGGCGGATACGAAGCCTACGGTGCCTGGCGTACCGGCGTCGCGCAGCAACGCACGCATGGCGCAGAGCCGTCAACTGCTGCGACCACCAGCTCACCTGGCGCGAAGCACATCCGGGCTGGACCCGGGGCATTGCAACGTCACAAATATTAGACATGGCCTCCCGTAACCACTCCGCCTCGTCGTTGATGTCGGCAGGCCTGTCCGGTGATGACACCCAGGCCTGCACGATCGAGGCTTCCAGGAGAAGCTCCCGGTCCAGCTGCTTCAGCGCCCACCGCGGACCACTCGGGGCCTGTCGGACCGGCGCGCTCGACGACTGGGCGGAGACGTCAAACCGAATATACCGGTGGTCGGAATACGTCTCCACCCCCTCCATGACGCGCCAGTCAGTGACACGCGGTGACAGAGCGGGGCTGGCGAACGAGATGTCCACCACCGACTCACCCCGCATCCGCACACACGTGGGGACAGAACCCCGGTTTAGGACGACCAGGCCCGTCTGCAGAGCCTAGTCCTCCACCATCCTGCCCCGTGTGTCCGTATACCGGGAACCCCAAGCCACATCTTGGCGTTGAAGTCCCCGAGGACGAGCACGGGGAGGGAACGGAACCCGACGACGACGACTTCCAACTCCGTAAGGGAGTTGTTGAACTCGGCGAGAGTTCGGTTCGGGGGGAAGTACACCCCTACCTCGACAATCTCCCCGAACCGTGCTGCCACGCAACCCCGTCCTCTCTTGACAGCCTCGAGGGACGGGGTACCGGCGGCGGCTGGTTATAGGCTATGTGAAGTCACATTAAATTAAAAATGGCGCCCTCTAGAGGACATAAAGTGAGGAACTTAAAAAAAAAAGGGTTTAGTCGTACCATGTTGGGTATCAAATGAAAGGGCGTAATCTGTTCGATTTATGCCCTAACACGTGTGACTCCGGATTTTTTATTTGTCTGTCTGTGGTGTCTTGTTTATACCTTTTAAGTCGTAGTTGGGTTTTAGTTTTTATTACTTGATTTTTTTTACACTTAAATAAATAAATACCAAAAAAATTAAATTGGAGTAATGTGGTTTGCTTTTGTTTGTTTTCATATTAACTCCTCCAAGTAAGTTTTATAATCAAGCATAGCATTCCTAGTTTAGGGTTGGAAGTGAGTTTACATAATATCCATAGAGTGCAGTTCGCTTCAATTTTGTGAAGCTATGTAGCCACAGTACCGACTGGTCAACCTGCAGGGCTAAGCTTTCGTTCTCCAGGGATATAAGTGTTAGGAAATATTTGCCAGTTAACAAGGTAGCGGGATTGACAACAGCTGTCCAGGGTGCGTCAGATGAGATGTAAGTACGGTCGGTGGACAGACAAAAGTTTACAGTAAGTGGATACTTATTCAGGTACCACCAAATACTGCAGGTACACACAGTTTCATCAACTAAGTTCTTCAGCAAAAGACATGCAAGTTCAAATTCGACATTGCTGAATAACAGCAGCCGTTTATTTTTACAAAAACATTTTATAATGTTTGTATTCGTCTAGTTAACTCGCAGGTTTTCAGATCGCTTGAAGCAGATAAAATTGGAAGATTTATTCCCAGAAACTTTGTTTACTTTTGACATTACTTACTTAATGTTTTTCAATGTATGGTCTTCTTTCCTTTCTCCATTTTGAAACATTTATTACAAAAGCATCGTAAAAAAACAACTGACAACTATTAAATAAAGTTAATAACCTTTTACTTAATATTACATTTTTTTTATTGCTACATATTATCGCAGACATTAGAATTTGAAAAAACTATTATAAAATAACTTGATGTTTATAAAATAACTTGACTAATTACTTTAAACTTAAATCACTTAATAAAATGAATACATTCGCTCAAATTATAACAAACATCTTAGACATAGACCGAATGATAAAATAGAATGGATTATAGATTTTAAAAATTCATCGCAACAATCTCGCTGTGTGGCTTGTTGGTCAATACTGTCGGTATTGAATGGTGACGTTGGGCGATGTGTTGGCTCGAAACCACGTCAAGCCGTGCCTTTTTGAAAGTATCCGTTATGATAATCGTAACTTTAATGTTTTAACAGTATAATATTTTAGAAACTGAGGGAGGGGTGTCCTCACATAGTGACTATATATATACATATATAGCCGTCTATATATATATACATTAAAGTTCTTACCAATAGCAACCATTTTCCTGCACTTCAATATATGTATTTTGAAAGAGAGGCTGCCAATCCAGTATATTCTAAACTAGTTAACTCATAACTTTCTTAGAAAACAGTAATACTGAATTAAGACAGCTAAGGTCGTAGTCAGAATGGACTTGTAAATGCAATATTAACAGTATCTAGAAAGCTCTATTGTAATACAGGCCTAAGATTTAGGATTTACTCAGTAGGATCATAGAATATTAATTTGTTTACGCTAGATAAATTGTTTGCTACTAATTGAGAGGTGTCTGGAGTGAACTGACTGGCGAGGCACGGTTTTGTAACTTTAATGTAACACATAAAGCTTCAGAAATAAATTCTCTAAATAACAGTGAAAATCGTATCAAAAGTTGCGTAACAACAGATTTAGAAGAACCATGCGGTCGCACAGACAGACACGAAAAGTGACTTTAATTTGCAATATGTATAACTATAGATGTAATAACTAATGAAAGAATAAATTCGTATGGATTGACGGTTTTTAAAGGTCTTAAACCTAATCAGCTTAACATGAATGATATCAACAAAATTCTGTGGGCATCTTCTTTCGTGTGGGCATGAGTTACTTAAAAGAATTACTCATGCCAATTACCGCTGTGTAAAAATTGGTCAATTACCAAAATTAGTAGTGGGGCTAACTGCCTTGAAAATCAACAAAGAAAAAGGTAATTACGATTACAAATTCATTAATTATTTCCTTATTTATATCCCCTCATCGTTTATGGCTCATGTATACCTAATCTCCTATAAACTTCATTCATGAAAACGAAAAGTACTATACAAGCGTTGGCCGCAACCAGGCATTGATGGACGCACGTATGTGTGCCTCGGCTTCGCCTCGGCTAACATTTTCACGATCGGCTGTTGATGCGGCTGTTGCAGGCCGCGACGGTAATGTACTATACCATACCTACTATTGTGTTACGGAAGCATATCAAAATTAATCATCATCTGCCTAGCCTTTTCCCAACCAAGATGGGGTCGGCTTTCAGTCTAACCGGATGCAGCTGAATACTAGTATTTTATATGGAGCGACGGATGGACAAGCACATCAAATTAATAAAATCAGAAATAAACTAGATTTACAAGATACCTTTTAAATTCCTATCAAAATTTTCACCCGTCTTCTAACCCAAAACTAATTAACGCTATAACCACATCCCACTTGAGAGGCAACACTTTAACATCACATCTCCGCTCATCTCCGCTCGCTACTAAAGGTAGTGTAGCTTTGACAAACGATCATTAGATGCAGCCAGGCAGCATCATTAGCCAGACACTCGACACCCCCCCTCCCCCCGCCTCCCACACCCCGGCTCACCCCTCAGCATCATTATAAAATATCCCACACGCCGACGCGTTATAACAAATGCGGAAAAACTACGTTCTCATTGAAATATGAGGTTAAACTTATTTATGTGCGCTCGTTTCTCTATGCGACCGGAGTTAAATAAAAATATTTTGAATGCGTTTTTTATGCTTCTCATTTATTTTTATATACTGCTTCCTTCTTGAATGAGAAATAAAAGAAACCAATTGAATATGCTCTTGCTTGGGCAGCGTAAAACTAGATTTGGCAGATTTAAATTAAATTCTCTTTTTGAATAAACTGCGTCACAAACAGTTAGCTGGTGAATACCAACAAAATGAACTAGTCCATAAAGTGGGTAAGCTAACCACCCAAAAGCTAGTTTTTAAACGAATTAACACTAAAGTAATTCGCAAAATTAAACATAATTTTGTAAAACAATTCTCTCTTGTAGACGTTGTCTACGACAGGCGTAGCGGGCTCTACGAAAACGCTACGATTTACTTAATGCATTTCCAGAAAACGGGTTAAAAGTTTTACCACTTTACACACAGTCTCGTTGTGTTAGTTTGTGTTATGTAAAATGTGCTATATACAAAGTATATATGTAAAGTAAACTAACTATGTGAACGTAGTTCACTTTGACCTTGAGTGCCCAAGAAGCAATTAGTGAGATTGAACTACGTCGTGGGGACTTAATAGCAGTTTTGTAAGCCAATGAGGGTTATAATTTAAAAGAAGATAGGGTGGTAATGGATCCTATTAGTACGACTACGATGCTTGGGAACGAGAACAGAGTTCTGGTTCAATAACACTTACACATAGGACGTTCTGCTAAATCAATCGTCCTATGAGCAAATGGTAGGACGATTTGCTAATAGGACATTTTGCTAAAGAGTCGTTTTGCTAAAGTGTCGTTTTGCTAAAGAGTCATTTTTCTAAAGTGTCGTTTTGCTAAAGTGTTGTTTTGCTAAAGTGTAATTTTTCTAAAGTGTCGTTTTGCTAAAGTGTTGTTTTGCTAAAGTGTAATTTTTCTAAAGTGTCGTTTTGCTAAAGTGTTGTTTTGCTAAAGTGTAATTTTTCTAAAGTGTGGTTTTGCTAAAGTGTTGTTTTGCTAAAGTGTAATTTTGCTTAAGTGTCGTTTTGCTAAAGTGTTGTTTTGCTAAAGTGTCGTTTTGCTAAAGTGTCGTTTTGCTAAAATGTCGTTTTGCTAAAGTGTTGTTTTGCTAAAGTGTAATTTTGCTAAAGTGTTGTTTTGCTAAAGTGTCGTTTTGCTAAAGTGTCGTTTTGCTAAAGTGTCGTTTTGCTAAAGTGTTGTTTTGCTAAAGTGTAATTTTGCTTAAGTGTCGTTTTGCTAAAGTGTTGTTTTGCTAAAGTGTCGTTTTGCTAAAGTGTCGTTTTGCTAAAGTGTCGTTTTGCTAAAGTGTCGTTTTGCTAAAATGTCGTTTTGCTAAAGTGTTGTTTTGCTAAAGTGTAATTTTGCTAAAGTGTTGTTTTGCTAAAGTGTCGTTTTGCTAAAGTGTCGTTTTGCTAAAGTGTCGTTTTGCTAAAGTGTCGTTTTGCTAATAGGACGATTTGATACGGAGGGGTTTATTTTCTAAATACTACTCATAATATAACATCACGCCTGTATTCCCCTAACTATTATAGTACATCCACATGTCAAGTTTAAGTCGCATGCAAAAATACGCAGATTGTATGATAAGCATGTACTACTCACCACATAATGTTGGAACCATTTACATAAAGTTCCCTATTTGTCCTAAAACAATATTAAAATCGGCGCTACTCACCACTATTTGTAATCCAATCGTGTTCTAATACTAATTAACAACCTTTGTTTGATCACATTGTGAGCCAGCCCTCACACAATGGCAGTGCGACCCTCACAGAATGGTCCATATTGGCCATGCTGCCTTTTGTTCTATTACCATTGTACACAACTATTGGGGGATTGGTTTTTTTTTTGTTTTAGGCCGAATTTCATGGTGTTTTTCTTCTGTATTTTGAGTGTATTCAGTGAATTGTCGAATTAAAGCAGGCTCTACTTTGTATCCTCTAGTGGTTATATTACTTTCTGTAATGTACCAAATTAACCTACTCTGTCCTCCCATACCTAATAAGAATAACACTGTCATTCGAAAATATTGTAAAAGCCAATTATTTTTAAAAGAGTAACCATGGAGTTTCTTGCCGGCTCTTCTCCATAGGAAACGACCAATTGGAACCGTGCACCTAGCTTCTGACGTTTCATAAGTGCCCATGTAGGTTTATGTGAAATAAAATAATTTGATTTTTGATTTTACTAGTACACGGGTTGAGGAAAGTCTTGTTGGACTATTTTGTCAGACATTGTAGGGAGCGAAGGGAAGGCTTAACAGTGTTGTTTTGACGTTCATTATAGTTTATTAATTTGAAGGCCGTTTTGAATGAATTAGTTTAAATTGCCAAGAGATGTTTATAGCACAATCAATTAATTTAGCAGTTCACTAGTAAACGTAGGTAACAAAATGTTTTACGGTTCATTGGTTGTCAAAGATAATTAACATCTATACACTTTGTTGTTCTATTTTGGTTATTATTATTTTGATTCTTCTAGAATTGGCTCACCTTGGGCCACGCCTGGGGACCTGCCTCTACTTCTTAGCACAGAATAACAAATTACACATTCAAGTGACCACAAAAACACACTCCACTTAACCACAATGAGGTCTGCACACACTAATTCAAACGCGAACACATAATCCTTTCACCTGTGTCATACATAATTAGAGCACATCGTTACGCCAGTGCGCTCACGCCCTTACATGCCACTCGCCGTGTGAACAAGGCTTTAGTGCGAGTCTGACGTCACTTTATTCGTTAACTTATTAAGTATGTTTTTAAGGCCCTACCCTACCTCAAATTGCTTAGCATGATCCTCCGTTATGCTGAAAATACTGCAGCATTAATTTTGAAATAAATATATGTTAAAATTGAGGATTGATGCTAGGTCATATGCTTGGCAAAAACACGGTTACATAAAATTTTCTCGATCGAAAAAAAATCCAAAATTACCTCTAAACCGAACTTTAAATTGCTGGTATTAAAAAAATATTCAAATTAGATCATGAAACTTTGCATAATAACTGAACTAACTATAAAGTAGGTCTCATGTTTTTTATTTTTTTTTAATTACCATTATTTTTACTGTAAAAAGCAATTCCCTAAACTATTCGAGACTTGAGAGCCGCTAGCACCCACTCCGTCTCGGTCTCACTCAGGCCGCGAGTAGTATGGTGCGAGCGAGATAAAATCTAGGGTAGGGTACGGCCTTAGTGGCTGTAAGGTAGGGGTGGCCGAGTGGATGCTCTTGAATAGCCTTTGCGTACTGTGGTGGAAATTGAGTTAGTGTACCTTTGAAATAAAACGTATTGAAATAAGTAATGTAACTAATCTATTTTTGTTTTTTATGCGTCCATCTAAAAACAAAACGACTGACTTTACTTTAATTCCCGTTCTAACCCCTAACCCTAACTAAGCTGATAACATGAAATAGTCCATCAAATGGGGATCAAACTCACGACTTTTCGCTTAGTCCCAGCTACCATTGGGCTTCTGCCGTTTGCCATTTGTCAATACTAAACGTAGTCGGTTAATTTGTCAATGATAAATTATAAAAATACATCGGCAAATTTCGACTTTGATAATGTCAAAATGTTATAACCAATCTGCTGTCAATCAAAGTTGTTATTTCAATCAAAATAAATCCAACAGCTGTTTACAACATGGCTGAAAATTCTGTTTTCTACACATTCGTTGAATTTCAAAGGCTATATAATTGAAAGATCTAGTGCCTTAGTTTCAGTCTGCTACATAAATGTGAGTACAGTCGGCAAAACAGGTGTACAGGCAATCAATGGACATAAACTAATAAGTTTTACGCGGGTAATATATACTTATGTGAGCAAAACCTTTTATGCCACACTCTGTTTAAGTAAAGTTATGAAAAAGAGGTGGAAACTGACCGCGGTGTATAGTTTTGCCATTTCTTGTCAGGGGCAATCAGATATGGATTATGTCGACTCCATTGCCTTCTTGCATTTTTTTTGTTTAAATATGACTTGTTAAAGTAAGTCCGTTAACCTATTTACAGAATAAACAATTTCATTTCTTTTCACTTTTATCAAATAGTCATCAATTTTATTAAAACTCATACGTTTTAATAAAATGAAAAAGTTACAAGTAGCCTGCACACTCATTTCTTCCGCTCACTGTACAAAGGTACCGTTCAGTTGTAATATTGGAAAAGTTTCCTTCAATTTCATTCGTCAAATATTTTCTGAGCTAGTTTCCACTGGTTCAGATAAGTTAAATTTGTTTTTTGTTTAAACGTGCGTGATTGGAATGAGAAATAATCATTTTCAGATTCTTATCTCAGGATCTTTGATCTGAAATTTAAACATATAGCAGCTGTAGAGTTTGAGGTTTAAATTCGATTAGCAGTTGGTGAAAAGTGCAAGTAACTGCATCAAACAAAAGTTTTTTTTGACAGAAACCTCTCTTGAAAATATGTACCTATATATAGGTACACACTTGAAATATATTTTATTAAGGCGCTGAAAACAGCTAATGCGCGGTCCACGTCTCCTTAGTAAAAATCTTAAATTCACTCACTGACAGACAAACCGCTGGGCCTAGATGCATGAAATTTTGCAGAAGAATTCTTTTTATAACGAAAAGTGAGCACTAAGGAAAGATTTTTGAAAATTCATCCTCTAAAATCCCTATTTTAGATCCAGATAAAAGTTTGTATATAGTTTTTGCCTATGGTGGATCCCATCGGGCACACAGCTTGGTGGAAAATAAAGCTCTTCCGCTGCCACCAACTAAATAGATTTGGCGAAAAACTGTTTGAAAAAGCCTATCTTTAATATTAGACACTTCATACAAATATCCCAACAATGCTCTACCAGGTTCCGTTTAAAACTAAACTGCGCAACAATACATAGACAAAGTTGAATAGTTCGCGCTCACCAGTTAGCCGCTTGAAGCGCTGTATCACCGATAAGCCGTCTAGCATCCCTCGCTAGTTCACGACTTGATTAGAGGTGTATTGCCTTTGATCTTCAATGCTGGTATACTGTATTTATTACACTTATTTTTTATTACACTTAGAACCTGAAAAGCCATGGGTTTTGTGAAGAAAACTTTCAAACTCAAACTCAAACTCTAAGCATTTATTTCAATTAAACCATTTACAGGCACTTATGAATTGTCAAGGTGTCGGTCGGTTAGAAATATGAAGCTAGTTGCCCATTCCAAAGCGTAGTAGGTACCTATGGAGAAGAACGGGCAAGAAACTCCTCGGAAACTCTTTTAAATCAAAAAAATGATACAAAACTTGTGGGAAAACCTTCACTTTAAGGTTCTAAATCGCGTTGTGATAAAGTGTTTTCCTTTTATCATACATTACTCGCTATTGCCCGCGACTCCGTCTACGTGTATTTTGTATGTCATAATTTTAAATGCAGGATGTCTGGTGGATGTATCCAGGATGAAAAATAGCATAGGTCTTTCAGGCTACTTATCTATCAATTTTATAACGATCGGTTCAGACATTTAGGCGTGAAAAGGTAACAGACAGACACACAGACAGAGTTACTTTCTCCTCTGTGTATTTAGTAGTGTAGTTTCAAAATTCTTTTGTTTTTATTATCATGTAAGCGTAGATTCAACCCGTTAACTCTCAGGTACATAAGAACATAAGACAGTGACATAATTATGACCATGTGTTTGACACATTAATTGGATCCGTTTTATTGAAACTCTCGGAAACATTCAAGTTATTAATAATATATTAATCTATTGTATATAAAAGAAAGTCGTGTTTGTTACAACACTTATAACTCGAGAACGGCTGGACTGATTTTGATGATCTTTGATTTGTTGGATTTGTCTTCGCCCAGAATAGCAGAATAACAATAAAAAAATTGGAAAAATTCACGAAAAAAAATATATGAAGAAAATCGTTTTCTCATACATTCTGTATAGAATGGGTCTTTTGATAATATCTCAATATATTTAATTTAATATATATTTAATTTTAATTTTAATTATATAATATTTGGTATATAGGTAGGTAGGGGTTGGTAGGGTTGGTAGGTAGGTAGGTAAGTAGGGTAAGTATGTAGAGTAGGTAGGTAGGGTAGGGTAGGGTAGGTAGGGTAGGTAGGGTAGGTAGGGTAGGTAGGGTAGGTAGGGTAGGTAGGGTAGGTAGGGTAGGTAGGGTAGGTAGGGTAGGTAGGGGTAGGGTAGGTAGGGTAGGTAGGGTAGGTAGGGTAGGTAGGGTAGGTAGGGTAGGTAGGGTAGGTAGGGTAGGTAGGGTAGGTAGGGTAGGTAGGGTAGGTAGGGTAGGTAGGGTAGGTAGGGTAGGTAGGGTAGGTAGGGTAGGTAGGGTAGGTAGGGTAGGTAGGGTAGGTAGGGTAGGTAGGGTAGGTAGGTAGGGTAGGTAGGGTAGGTAGGGTAGGTAGGGTAGGTAGGGTAGGTAGGGTAGGTAGGGTAGGTAGGGTAGGTAGGGTAGGTAGGGTAGGTAGGGTAGGTAGGGTAGGTAGGGTAGGTAGGGTAGGTAGGGTAGGTAGGGTAGGTAGGGTAGGTAGGGTAGGTAGGGTAGGTAGGGTAGGTAGGGTAGGTAGGGTAGGTAGGGTAGGTAGGGTAGGTAGGGTAGGTAGGGTAGGTAGGGTAGGTAGGGTAGGTAGGGTAGGTAGGGTAGGTAGGGTAGGTAGGGTAGGTAGGGTAGGTAGGGTAGGTAGGGTAGGTAGGGTAGGTAGGGTAGGTAGGGTAGGTAGGGTAGGTAGGGTAGGTAGGGTAGGTAGGGTAGGTAGGGTAGGTAGGGTAGGTAGGGTAGGTACGCCGTAGATAGCTACCCGTGCGAAGCCGGGGCGAGCAGCTAGTTATAAATATAGCTTTAAAACTGTTACGTACTGTACGTACCAAATAATAAGAGTTCAGTATACCTAATTGGAAGTAACTGGGTCGTTATTAATTGGGAATATTGATATTTTATTTATGAACATTACTATATTTTTTTAGCAATTTAGCAGAATTGAACGATAAGGCTTTCGATTTCTTGGAAATTTTACTAAGTTATTTTATTACAAGTAATGTAATTTTGGGTAAACCAAAAGCAAATTAAATCTTAGTTTTTTTTATTATTAAAATGTTTAATAGGTAGGAACTATCAGGGAACTATCAGGGAGCTGCTACTACTCTTCTACTTCTACTCATTTTATATTCCCTTTACTTTACTTTCTATTTATTTTTTGACCTACTTTAGCCTAAGTCGCCTTTTTAGTAATCGTAGTTTTTCAACCACATTTTTTTACTAGGCGTGGCTGGTCTAAGTGCCAAACAAACTATTATAAAAAAACTAAACTCATTCAACAAACACGCAAATATAAACACGGAAATGTCCAACGCGTCGTAAAAATTAGTGTACCATTGAGATTTATAAGAGCACAGTGCGCACCACGAACTGAGGCCATTCCATTCTATCACGCAGATCTGTAAGTATCCAACTTCGGATCTACTATATCCGAATAGTTAATTCTAATGGCTTTGTTCTAAGACCCGAGGGTCAAGAAAGGGGGTAAAGGGGTCTGCTTTGTGCTGATACCCCCAGGAATGGCATTGTACAATTGTTGAAATTGTACTTGTAGTTGGAGTAAATTGAAAGCGCTTGTGGAATGTTTGCGGCGCCTGACATGCAACGGGGAAAAGGAATATTGAGCGTTTGGGGTAAGCAGATGCGGAGGAGCGACGCATGTCGAATGGACCACTGTTTGGCAATTATTGACAGTTAAAATGTCGGTTCTCTCGCACCAACTCCTTTCAGAATGTCAGAATGCAATAACAGCAAAATAAGAGTTTAATGAGACTTATATTTTACTAGCTGCGCCCCGTGGTTTCACACGCTTAAGTCTCGATCCCGTGGGAATGTCGGGATAATAAGTAGCCTATGTCCTATTCCAGGTCACGATCTACCCATGTGCCAAATTTCATCTAAATCCGTTCAGCCGTTTTACCGGGAAAGCACAACAAGCAAACAAACTCACTTTCTTATTTATAACTAGCTGATGCCTGCGGCTTCGCCTGTCGGTTATTATATTATAAAGAAAGAAAAAAAAAGAAACGAACAGGACGACAGACAGACGCGGCGGAGGACTTTGTTTTATAATATGTAAGGATATTAGTTAGGATACTAGCGACCTGTCCCTGCTTCGCATGGTTTTTACGAATTGACAAAAAACGCGATTTCTTTATTAAATGGACGTTCAATTAATGTATTCTGTACAACCTGTAAACCTGCCGGAATAATGATGGTGCAAAATCCTCATCAAAATTCGTTGCGTAGTTAAGAAGAACTACGTGGTCACACAGACAGACAAGGCAAGCGAGTTTAATTTATAAAATTTATGTATTGTGGCGGTGCTTGGAGGAGGCCTATACATACCGAGACTCCTCGAAAAGCAAGTTAAGCCGTTGGTCTCGGCTGTCATTCATGGATCTTTGACAGCCGTTACGGGTCGTCAGAAAGTCTGACAACCAGTATTACCAAGGGGTATCGTATTACCCAGTTACTGGGTTGTGAAGGTCAGATAGGCAGTCGCTCCATGTAAAATACTGGTATTCAGCTGCATCCAGTTGGACTGGAAGCCGACCCCAAAATACTATTCAATTGATAATCCTGGTAAGCTGATAATCTCTTAGCCACATTACGATACACACACTTGCCCTAAAAAACATTTCTTCATATCAATTGAAAATATTACTAAGCTATCTATTCCAGTACATTAATAATGTCCTAGCTAGAAAGTAATTCTATTTTGTCGAACGTTGGTCATCGGACCATTTTTCTAGGGACGTGATTCGTAACCACAATATTGTCCATATTTCTCAGCCTAGCGCTTATATCGTACGGACAATATCTTCACATGGAATACTGACTTATTTATTACATATTCGTTCAATATTATATACTGTATTGTTGTAAGTTCGTGGGAAATAAGAATGTTGGAGGGATTGTGAAATCACGTCTACTACTTTTGCATTTTATTGAAAACTTAGATCGTTATTTTATTTTTGTGAATGTGTTTTTTGTAGGTTCGTATATAAAATAGTTTGGAAAGAAAGTGACCATCTTGGTATCTATCTAAAAAAAAGTAAAAGTTTTATTATATTTTGGAACAACAACAAATTGACATACTTAATTACACTAATAGCAGCAACATTTAAAAACTGTTTTGCAGCTACTACTTTTACTTTTATTGGTTGAATACAAGGCTTTTGTATCATTTCCTATTTTGTCTTTTTCTATTGTGTGTGCGTTTTGTTTGTGCAGAATAAACAATATTTCTTTCTTCTTTTTCTTTCTTTCTGTGTTAGTTTTAACATAGCCAAACTTGGGCATAGTGCTAAATTTGCTGCCACTACTAACTACCTATTTTTGAAATGTCCAATTTCCCTTCCTAGCTTTGTTTATTTTACTACTTATAACAGCCAATTTAAAATAAATTGGGTTTAACCTGCTGCCAAGCCATTAAAATAAGCCTCGTAAAAGTTTATAAATAGCTAAAATTTATAACCCTCATCAGTATAAAGTCAGAATGGTAAAAAAAAACTTGTATTTTCTGACAGTCATGAGTTATACCTACTTGCAAAAATAATTTAATTAACACATTAGATAATTGATGTTGTATAACGATGAATATAGAACTCAGTGGCTGTCATTGACTGAAAATGGTAATGATACAGCAAAATGATAAACATTCAAAATTCACATCAGGGTAAACACACCGCGTGAAATAAATTTAACAATTCACATTATTAAGTTCGCAAACGAATTCTCAGAACAACAAGAAAACGTTCGGTTTGAAATGTTCGCAGTATGTAGACCACTTGCTAATGTAAGTGAGTGTTCCACATTATGACATCTAATCATGTTGAGATATCAAGTGAATCACAAAACAGAATGTCTTACAGTATAACAAGTTATATTAAATTTAAAATTTAAAAAAAGCCCCGACAAAAACAATATAAATATAAAAAAATAATTAAAAATTTATTAAATTTAATAAAAAAAAATATAGCTAAGAACACCGAGAGTATCATCAAGTCACCTTTCAAACAAAACCAAAACATCAAAATCGGTTGAGCCGTTTGGCAACTACGTTGACGCAGACAGACACACAGATACACACGTTAAACTTATAACACCCCTCTTTTTCCGTCGGGGGATTGAAAGTTGAAAGCCACATTTCTTTCCTAATCTCAGCGATATATTTACTGCTCTTATTTTCTTTTAGTTCTAGCACTAAATTCAACAACTCAGAAACCCAAGCCGCGGTCGAACCCTTGCAATTATTATTCTACAACCGTCCCCACATGAAACTTGCTATTTAGTTTCAGAAAAACCAAATAAAAAGTCAATAAAGTACAAATAAATCAGCCTGTCTGCGTAATAAAGAAATCTAACTAAGTCCCAGTCAGGCTAAGGTCTGCGCAGACCGGAGAGGTCACGCAAAATCTACTAACTTTAACTTTAAACTTTGCAAATTGACAATTGCTTCGGATTGAAGACGAACAAAGACGATAATTTAAACTTTTCTCGATGAAGTCTGTTTTGAATTTGGATTAAAAGAAAAAATAATTTTGTCTTGATAAGTTGTGTAAATACTACTTTAAACACTGATTTAACTTTATCAAACAAAAAAAACTGGGCTGGCTCTGTAATTTTTTTATAAGTGAAGCATGACGTCACTGTAGCATGTTGAAGGTTCAAGGCCAACACTAAACATGTACGATCTATCCACACATACTTCTATTCCCATTCGCGGTCCATCACGAGCGAACGACGGGCATTACCATTACCATAACGACCACGAAAAAACAAACCAGCCCAGTGTGTACACATCCTTACCCATATTGTTTCACTTAAACGACATTCTGAACTCAAGGGATTTACATACATCGGCCGACCAGCCGACATTTTAAATGTATTTTTCTACCTTTCATATTAAAATAGACTAGATAGTAGGTATTCTCTCTACGGTTGTAACGTTCTGGTACAAATGGGAAGGCACAACCTGTGTGATGTCAGGTTTATAATTTCAATTTAGTTTGGAGCGTAGAGAAAATTTGCGAGAGGATTTGGACTTGGTTCTGTGTTGTTATAATATATTTGTGCATTTTCTGTGTAGGTAAGTAGGTACCTAAATTGGTGGAGTGTGTGAATAAAATTATGGGTACAGTACGACACAACTTAGATGCAGCATAGGCAAAATTTGTAAAACCGATCACCATTTCAACTGAGTACGCCTTCAAAATCTCCAATCTTTATTACTGCTTTAGGTGAAAATGATCTTTACGCAAACGCAATAACTTGTAAAGTCATATAAATACATTCGTAAAATTGTAATGAATTTTCAAATGTATGGTATACATATTCTAAGTTGTGTCGTACTGTAAGCTATTTTTAATACCCACTTTGGTACACTATTTTAATTACTACCCACTTTGACCAGTTCTAGAACCTAAATCATTTGGCATGGATTTGAGCTGTAATGGCAGCTGCCAACTTCTCTTTGGTGGAAGGTTCTCGTACAAACAAGCTTGTTTCTGCATCGAATCGTTACAGTCGTCAGAATTTCTTAGGATTTGTTTCTAAAGGCTGCATCTATTTCTCTTTCTTTGTTCACATGCATCACGCCTGTATTCCTTAAAGGGTTAGGTAGAGTTGCACCAATAGTAACACCCACATGTCGCCAGTTGTGTTTAAGTCTCATGTAATATGGATCTTTCTCTGTCTCTTTCTTTAAAAGGCAAAAATCCGACTCTGGGCTCAAATCATCTGCCTAGCCTTTTCCCAACTATGTTGTGGTCGGCTTCCAGTCTAACCGGATGCAGCTGAATACCAGTATTTTACATGGAGCGACTGCCTATCTGACCTACACAACCCAGTAACTGGGTAATACGATACTCCTTGGTAAGACTGGTTGTCAGACTTTCGGGCTTCTGACGACCCGTAACAACTGTCAAAGATCCACAAATGACAGCTAGGACCAACGGCTTAACGTGCTTTCCGAGGCACGGAGGAGCCTCGGTATGTAAAGATGGTCACCCATCCACTGACCAACCCTGGCAAGCGTAGCTTAACCTGATGGATCGACCCGTGCGGGTGTTATTACGTAGTAACGAGCTCGCTCTCGACTCTGGGCTCAAATCAGGTTATTAAGTAATTCATCTAAATTCTAAACTTCTGACAGTAACCTCTACATTTGTATTTAAAGAATATCCAAAGAGATTGCCTTTTTATTCAGAATTGGATATCCAGTAGGTATACCCGCATTGAATAAATTGAAACAAATTGTAAACATTGGAAATATTTCACATTTTATTGTCTAGTGCTTTACATTGCAAATTATATTGTAGCCCTTTCAGTGTACATCGCCTTTTATATTTTTTTATGGAACCTTTTGTTATAAAATTCGTTTAAATAAAATAATATTATCACGGTTATGTGAACAGGAGTTTTAGTCACACGTATCGGTCTTAGACCGATTGTGTAAAAACGAATGTTTAAATTGGGTAAGGCACCAAATAAAAACAAATCTACAACATATAACAGATTAAATAAAAACACAAACTATCTCCAAAAGTGTAAACAGTAAAACCTTCCGAAAATAATCCAGTCTACTTTCACACTGCGACAACTTTATCGCACGTTAGGTCGCGACTCGCGCGAGCACTCTCGGACCGACCGCCCGTCCAGCAGCACCCTGAATCATGTTACTTTAATGGTAATCGAAAACTGTACTGTTTGACATTAGAAACTCCATTGATGTTATGGGATTCGGTTACATGGGCAAGTTTTGCCTTTGTCGCAAATTGTACTAACTGGCTAGAGGGCGATTTGAAACCATTTTGGTTGCCATCTTAGTCTGTTAAAGGTCGGTACCGTAGGTATATTGTTATTCAATTATTATTATCAGATGTTTTCGTTAAAATTCAAACATTCAAACAGCTCACAGGGTTTTGGTTGAAATTTAGGAATATTGGTCGGAATTATAAAATATTTAGAGAAGAATCTTATCTCATTACTTTTTATACATGATGGCTCTTCATTTTAATACCAAGTTTGATTATCAATTATTTTTGCAATGGCACAACCCCTTTATTTATGAAAATAATCTTATCACAAAATTATCGGTAATCATTAGTTATTTTTGATTAAAATCGTCTAATTTACTAAGAAAACATTTGAGTAAGTATTTATTTTACAATGTTATTGGTAATTCAATAATTTTGTTATGGTTGCGAGTCAAATATTAAATCACAGCTACGCTGAAGCCATTAAGATTTTCGTAGAAAACGTCATATTTAATAATTATAATATTCTCTAAAACGAAGAATATGTGAATTATAATATTATTTTAGTGACCTTATTGACCTGATCGTTTATCTTTTTAACCGACTTCAACAATGAGGGGGTTCTTTATTCGACTGCATGTTATGTTGTTTTGTTGTAGTATTTGTTATGTGATTACTCCGCCAATTATAGATTGATTTTGATGATTTTTTTTGTGTTTGGTAGGTCATACTTCAGCGGTGGTCTCATATACTTATTCCATATATTTGTTAACTTTACTTGCGTAGTTTTTGAGTTAGCTTCAATAATACGTATTTTTCCCACTTAGCCTATATATATATTTTTTTATCTTTCTGACCTTTGTCATAATAATTATTATATATTATTATTTTATCAACGATTTTTGTCGTATTTCCAATTTGTTTTCTTAAAAAAAGTCGTGTAGCCTAATTCATTGGACAAATTCTATTGTATTGTTCTGGACTGAACACAGCAAAATTTTTGGAAAATATATTTTCTAACATGGTGAAGCCACGTTTCTTTGAGTTAAACATTAAAAAACACAGTTTAGTGGCATAATATATTAGATTCTGCGACCAACGATGTATAGGTTTCCGTTCGAATGTAAACGTAAAATAAATTAAAACTTTTTACAAAAAAAAACAACCGACTTAAAAAAAAACCCTAAAAAAGTGAAAAATAAGTCGGTGTCTTTGCTTTTTAATTTTCGTTTTTTGCCACCGACTTCCGAAATTAAAGTTATTTTTCACTTTTTTAGGGTTTTTTTTGAAGTCGGTTGTTTTTTTTTGTAAAAAGTTTTAATTTTTCACTTTTTAGTGGTGGTACCTACCCCACACAAGTTACTACCTGCTATGTAAATAACAGTGAAGGAGTCTAATAATTATATCGTCTACATAGACTGTGGGAAAAATACGTAATAGTGAAGCTAGCTCAAAAACTACGCAAGCAAACTTAATAAAATTTATATGGGACCATCTCGGGAGTATACCCTTTCGAACTAAAAAAGAATTTTTAAAATCGGTTCACAAACGGCGGAGTAATCGGTGAACATACATAAAAAAAAAAAAAAAAAAAAAACAATCATCCGAACGTAGTACCTCCTCCTTTTTTGAAGTCGGTAAAAAGAAAAGCGCTTGAATTTTCCTTTTTCGTAAAATGTTCGCAACATGTCAAGATCTTGTTGTTCAGTGAAACATACGCCAAATGAGGTTAATAAGGGGTTAATGAAGATGTCACACAGCAGGGAAGCTGTCACCACATACTCCAAAATTCTTTCAAGTAAAATTTTGGTTTGGTGACTATTTATGCTTTTAAGATCGATCTTTGCACTTCAGAAATGGTCTTATTTTTGCTATTCTGTCGCCAGTGGGAAAAGTTTACATGAATATTGCGTGTGTGTGTGTAGTATAGACGATGTTAGAGGGTAGACGTGTTCTCGAGTGGAGACCGAGAATCGTCAAACGTAAGGTGGACTAGGTAGAGCGACGATCTTCGCAGAGTGGCTGGTAGCAGCTGGATGAGACTAGCCGAGATCCGAGTTGAATAGCGTACAATTGAAGAGGCCTAAGTCCAGCTGTGGTCTGCTGTAGGCTGATGATGGTGATAGTATTGTGGCGGCATCTACATCGCCACATGCGAACTACGCATTAGAGACCTGACGTCACACAAAAATTCTGATGTCACATAAATCCTGCATCGCGCAATTGTAGTTTACCGCGCGATGGACATATATACAAGAATCGAACATCAATTGCCGGGCAGTTGCTCGCTAGACACAACACCCGTCTGGTCAGAGGATCCTCCCTTTTCTATGGTGGATGAGTGATAAGGGGAAGTTTGAAAGTAGAGCTAGTGACAGAAAAGTTGAAGGGAAATCTTTTGGCTTGCAATGGGCATGTGAGGAGGAAATGCGTGTGACTAAACGAGTGATGAATATTAATGTTTATTATGGATGCAGCGGGAAAGGATTTCAATGAAAAGATGATAATCATAAAAAAGAAGGGAGTGAATGATAGAGTGACGGCTGACAGCAGAGAATGAAAGAAATAAAGTGTAGAGACGATCTCAAGTAACGTAGGACAAGGGCAGGAAAAATGTCTTGCGAGGATTGAGGAGAGAAATAAAGCACTGTCGCATAGAGTCGCCAGTCTGTATCAGCCGCAGCAGTATATTTAAAAGAGCTCCTAATATCCAGCAGGCTGCGACGTTATCCACTGCAGTGCAGTGGTTGCAATTGTCCGCGTTCTTCTAGTTCCGTGGGAATTAATGACGCCCAATACTATGCTCCTTTTAATTGATTCCCGTTTATTTGGACTTTTTATTAGAATCTGTAATTATTCCGAACTAAAAGTTCTTTAAAATTGTTATTGGTTTTTCAATTTGATTTGGATTAGACAAAAATGAGAAATTGAAATACGTGAAAAGTATTATAGTTGGATAGGTTTTTTTTTGTAACACACTGTTTTTTTGTTCACAAAATGCAATGAAAACTACCACTAACTAGACTATGTAAGTATTTACGCAATATAAATAATCTAGGCGATTGTGAAAAAATAACAGTGGGTAGCAAAATGATCTAACTATGCCACTCAGTCTTTTTTTCGTTTATGGTATAGGTGATTATAATAATTTACTTCGTGGTGACAGTCAAAGTATTTTTATTACCTACGTAAAATTGTTTAATAATAGTTATGGTTTTTTTTTGTTTCTTTTTTTTACATGTAGTTAGTTACATTGTGTTGTGTGCCCTGTCTGTGCTAAATAAATGTATTTTCTTTCTTTCTTTATTTTTCTTTAATAGAACAGATTTCTCTGAAAATATAATGTTCCCCATTTATTTAATTAACGTGTGACAGATTGAAGAGTATCTCATAATGATTATGTTCAGCCAAATGATCATTGATCGCATTGTAAGTAGTGCAAAAGTTTCATTTTTCTTTACTGGTTTTATTCTTATGGCACAGTCAGATATGTTCCAACTTAAATAAACTCTTAGCTTACCATGGTTATATTGTTGTCTTTTTATTAATGTAGGTGCAGATTCCAGCCAGGTGCATTATAACTGCAATAATAGTATATTATGCATTAGTGAATAAAGGACGGATTTAAAGCGAGGGCCATAGGTGAATCACGAGCAAGTGAAGGATTCTAACGACTGAATCACGACCGTAGGGAGTGATTCATGATGATTGAATCACGACCGTAGGGAGTGATTCAAGTGTTAGAATCCTGAACGACGCGAGCGATTTATGGCCCTCGATATAAATCCGTTTTATTCAAGAGTTGCATACTATACTTTATACCATAACTACGAGAAAAGAATATGCAACTTCGAGAATGTTGTTATGTCAATTTTATGCCTTGTTTTTATAGTACCTACTGCGTAGCATACATACATACTCCATAAGGTCGATGACTTCTTTTTCTTCGACAACTCATTAAAATGAGTTAGGAAAACAGACTCTGAAAATGTGGTCAGCTTGATTTTCATTTTTCCATTTACTCAAACAAACAAACAAACTCACACTCAAACTCATCGTAGGCTTTGATGTAAACCAGCCGTGATTTGTTGGTTAGCAAGCTTTCTACTATATCGGCCGCCCTCTCTTTCATAAACTCAGGTGTTAACACATCTTCATCACTTGAAAACATTTTCAATCGATTTATTATTAAGTAACCCTAAACTTTTTGTTCGTATAACTTACAATATTTAAAATAGCGCCCATTTACTAATGACAGCAAAGAACACAAAACAGTCTTTATTCTAATGCTAAACTCCTGTTCGAAAATCAAATCAAATAGGATTTTGTATATCATTGAGATGGAGTTCGAACAAATTGGTGTTCTAAATTCAAACACCAAAACAGTGATTAATTGCTTTTTATTCACTGTTTTCAGTGAATAAAATAAGCTTTTTAGAGGGGGCATGGTATAATTAAATTTATTTCAGCCAACAACTAGGTACCGTGACTAGGTACAATACATTTCAGTGTTCTACATACAATTCTCGAGAGTGCATTGAAGTTGCGCAAAAATTGTATTTGTATCAAACAATATCGTCAATCATTGTTCCATCGTACAGTCGACCACCGCGATCCTGCGCCCATTACAGTAATTGAATTGCGAACAATTTGTTTCCTTTGAAGAAATTGTTTATATTTTAACAACACATTTGAAACCACGGCTAAACTACCCGCACCTCTACCATGTCGCACATAAGGTCGATATTTGAACGATGATTACTTTTTGAACTGTAAATGAACAATGGTTATAAGACCACTCGGAAGTATTCGGATTTTGATTTATACCCGATAACGGAATTCGCTTATACCCATGAATGCGTAACAGGAGAACGCGGGAACTGGGAATTTATGTAGCTTCTTGTTGTGACTTTAAGTGGGATTGAGACAAGCGGTGCCGTGGCCATTGAATGAGATTAAAAGACTAAGTTTGTCCGAAATTAGTTATTTTTGGTGGCAGGATCCGAACTGCAAAACTAAAGAGTCCATAATACCTACCTATTGCTTAGCATGATCGAAAATACTGCAGCATTCATTTCGAAATAAATATAATTATGGTAAAGTTGAGGGTTAATGTTAAATAGTATGTTAGACAAAAGATTACAAAGTTACCTCTAAACCAAACAATAAACCGCTATTATTAAAAAAAAATTACTACTACGATCATGAAACTTTGCATAATAAGTAAACTAAATATTATAAAGTACCTACCTATGTTATAGAATGTTTCTTTATTAGAGTATCATGACTCAAAAATGGTTAGTAAGACTTACAACTATGTTAGTAAGAACTGACAATTTACAAAACAAAAACAAACAAATAGGATCACCGTTGTGGCAACCCATGTGAGATGGCACAACAGTGACCCACGAAAACACAGTCTAGACGACTCGAAATCATGCTTAGGATACTGTTGGAGCTGCTCCACACCCTGCGCACCATGGAAGCGCACCTTTTGCGCATGGTTGCGTAGAAACAATCTAAATGCGCATCCGCGAACATCCCCGACGCACTATGGAAGCGGGGCAGCCCCACCAGCATAAACGCGTTATTGAACTGAACGCGGAGAGCGCTGTACGATCTTTGCGTATATCTAGCCCACAGGCTGCTCGTGTAAAAAGACGTACAGTAGGCTTGAAAGAGCGTTATCTTTACCGGTAGTGAGCATCGTGCAAACCTGCGAGCCAGCATGTTCGCTCTAACCGACAACGCTGTCCGCTCCCGCTCAATGTCGTCATCGTCTTTGAGATTGGGGGTTAATATATGACCTAGATACTTAAACTTATGGACCCTTTTTAAAGGCGTGCCATAGAGTAAAACAGGTGGTACCTTATTAGGGCTCCTACCCCCAGCCTCAAAGATCATGATCTCCGACTTCTTGACGTTATATGCCAGGCCATGTAACCTAGCATACGCCTCACACTGGGCAACTAGTTTTCTCAGACCACAGATTGACGCGCTCAGCAGCACCATGTTATAATAATATGGTTTTAATTTTTGTTTTTATCATTTTCACTGTAACAAGAAATTACTTAAGCATGAGGTCCTGATTTCGATTCCCGGGTCGTGGAGTGTTATTGGGTGTTTCCATCAGGAAATTTTCAGTAGCAGCCTGGTCTCTGGATTTGTGCCCGTTTGATGGCAATAAGCTCGCCCCCTATCACAATGGGATTCAAACTTATCTGATGAAATGTGGGTGTACTATAGGTACGCCTCTGCCCAACCCTTCGAGGAATACAGGCGTGATATTATGTTATGTTATAATTCATCGTAATCCAAAGCACTAGAGCGAACCACAATAATTAGGCCACATCTGCCGCGCCGCTAAAGTGCCCGGCGTGAGTAACCGTGACGTCACCGCCAGCTCGCACTTACCTCCAATCCTTTGCGATATTAATCTCCTTGAGCGCCGCTTAAGTACGACACCAGATTAACTGTAGCACCATTAGAACAGCGGTAATAGAACATTTCATAAATAAGGCTTAACTAATCCTATTGAGGAAATCATTATCATGAAGATCATTTTAGCAAAGACGTCCAGTCAACTGCTGGACTTAGGACTCCAGCGAGCGTGGCCACATCGACCGGTTCTGTGCTTCTCGCATCCAGCGAACTTGATGAAATAGGCTTAAAACAAATACCTTATTATAGTCAAAGCCGCTTTTAGCATATCTTAAAAGGGACTCGTTTTCAGGAAAAATCAAAATAATTCTAGAGATTGATAGATCCCATTCCCAATTTTACATAGACTTTTATCCAAGGTATAAGTAATAGGGCGTTGGAAATGTAAGTAATGTCTATCGGTTGGGCCATTTATCTACGAAACGGCTGGACCGATTAGTTCGGGCTCCTCTAATGGTTTGTGGCGTTAAAGTACTGCTGTAGGTAACCCGCATTTAGGGCAATCCCTAACAACAGATTCACCTACCTACTGCAGGCGTAGCATGGCGCTTTCTATCTCTACGAAAAATATATAAGACATATGTTTTACTATACAAAGTGACAGTTCGTTTCTTAATTTTTGTCATCCACCGTAGAAATCTTTCTACAATCTGTCATTTTGTCTTCCATTTCTAACGATCTTTGTCTAGGTCTTTTTATATGTAGACTACTTGGAAGAAAGTTTTCTATCCTTACTGTCAAAATCACACTGACAACCGATAAATCCTATGATAAAACAAAGAATTCCGAGTCAAATTATGTAACAGAGTGAATTTCGTAAAAAGTGCAGCTGACTCTTTCTATTTTGCTGCCGTCTCGTACTGTCTACTGTCTACAGGAACATCATTTTTGTCTACTCTTCCGTCGACAAAACGGTGGTCATGCTACGCCTGCTGCACTGGCGGGCTATTTACTGTCGGTTTGGTACTGCTTGCCTAAACACTGCGTTGCAGAAAACAGTTTTATTGTTGCTAAATGTATTTCTTTGAATAGCATTTTTACATTTAGACCATCAACAATTCATATATCAGACAAAACAAGAGGACAAAGTGGATACGCTGCCTTGTGCAGCAATTGACTTGTTTGAAACACAAAAAAATGCTGACAGCTTTTAACTACAGATCTGGCAGTTTCTGTTTACAAACACAACCACAAAACGAGAAATTTCTAGTATAGGTTTTGCTCTTCCACCTTCTATTCTGTTTTCATTGTTGCTATGCCAGTATTTTTCCTCTACATTTTCAAAGGAACATAAGCCCAAGTTCTTTCGCCGCTTACTGTGTGGCGTCACCACGTCAGGGTCCACAGCGCCGTGTGAACACGACGTGACGCGCTGTCGGGCCGCGAGCTTAGCTCACACCTTCATATTTACGAACCCTTTACTTGATCTTCTGAAGTAAGACAGTTCCAGAAGTCCTTCTTTAACTATTTGAGGCTAGATAGGCGGTCGCTCCATGTAAAATACTGGTATTGAGCTGCATACAGTGAGACTAGAAGCCGACCCCCAACATAATGGTGAAAAGGTTTAGGTAGATGATGATGACTCATCATCCAACGTACCTATTGAGCAGCCTCTGTCTGAAAGATCTGTTATTGTGATAAACCAGCTTCCTTTAATGGCCCATTAAAACGAATATTCTCAACGTTTAGTAAGCAAGATCGATAATGGCATGAATTATAAATAAGTAATGCAAAATCCGCGTCAAAATCATTCAACTAGTTTTTGAGAAAAATGATGACAAACAAAAAAATTACCTCTTACCCCTAAACATGTAAGTATACCGTCTCCGTTCCGCCGTGGGACATGTACCTAATAATAGTAGAAATAAATCGTTGTTCGTTATTAATATTCAATCTTACTTAATGTAACACGTGTGAGTCTTCTGAACAATTGATATTCAGTGTTCTCCCTAACGATTCTGGTTTGCATTGACTAAGTATACAGCTAAGATGATGCGTGTTAAAAGGCTGGTCTGTGTCACGTAGCTTAATTTTATAAAGATGGCTGGCAGTTCTTGTAGACTTAGGGCCAACTATGTTGGGGTCGGCTTGCAGTCTAACCGGATGCAGCTGAATACCAGTATTTTACATGGAGAGTTTTTGCCGAAAGGAGTGGTATACCGAAGCAAATAGGTACAGTCCGGTACAGTCCCTTCACAGTTATTTTTTTTCTCTGACAGCGGAAATCCTATGGCAACCTTATTATAACGACAATGTTTGTTTTCTGACAGGCAGTGTTGTAAAATCAGTAAAATAATTGTGAAATTAGATATAATATTGAATTAGATAAAGATATTGATCAAACATGTGTATATGAAAAAAAGGATTATAATAAAAAAAGATTAATAATTATTATGATTGGTAAATTACTAATTTATATACAATATCATTTATTTAACGTCGATTCAGCAAACAATAATACTAATTCGAAAGTAACTCGATATGTACCTTTTCAGGCCTAAACCACTGAAAGGATTTCGATAAAATTTGGCAAGGAGATGGCATCTTGGAGAAGAATATAGACTACTTTTTATCGACATACCACGCGGGCGAAGCCGCGGGCGCAGCTTGGCACATAAGTAGACCATGAACTGGATCAAGACATGCGGCCGAAACTACGGGGCGCAGCTAGTACATTATTTATGTCAAGAGCAAAAAAAATATTTAATAATAAGTAATTCATAAAATCTATGTTTAAATAAAATACGTATAAATAAAAATATAAAAAAATACTGATTTTCGTTGTACAATAAAAGTATTATTTTTTATACGTCTAAATAAAAAAAGTAGACCTCCTAAATATTCGAATTTATTTAGAACGTCTACTTGGTTTTTAATTTATATTTTAAATTCTAATTAAAATACCAAAGTAAGGAACATCCGACCGTAGAAGCCTGTGATAACGTCTTTAAAACAAGACCTAAACCTATTACTAAGAAATAGTTCAGTTAATTTTCTCCTCGAAGTATCAACGACATAAACATTAAACCTTCACCCACTTTTGATATATTTTAACCTCTTCTTGTCATCAAAAGTTATAATTTGAGCTTATAATAAAACGCGCTATAGTTTTTCCCGCGAGGAATTGACGTGTGACGCGTTGCGGTACGGTGCGGTGCGATGCGACGCGGCGCGATGATTAACGAGCGAATTGTGAAGACTCACTTGAGCGTTATCCCTGCTAGTTCGAGAGGTTAAATGAAAGTTTTTGGTGATCTGTTTAGCGTACGATATTGAACAATTGGGTATTATTTGTTTAGGATTTTATCATGCTATTACGTCTTTTTTTTGTATATTTTGAACTCTTAGTTCAAAGTTAATTTAATTTCAAGCAACCAGCGAGTAAGCAAGGAAGCGACACCAAGCAAGAGTGAACTAGTAAATGAGGTCGGCCTCATTTAAATAATTGACGTGTAAGTGTTATTTTTAACCAATTTACAAAACTAGCGCCAAAATAATCACACTGTTAGTCGCGTGGGGTCTGTGCGGACCCCAGAGTTTATTTGCGAAGAAGAAACATAAAATAAACAGTGCAAATATTTTATAAAGGAACTTTAATTACAACATCTTACCCTAACAAAAATGTAAGGCTTCTAGAAAACCAAATAATATAAAATATAATATAAGTAAAAATAAAATTAAAATTAATACTTAAAATATTGGCTAAAATATTATACAAATAAAGTCTCGTGGGGTTCATATCAAAGTTCTATGTTTACGTAAGTTTTATTTAGTATTTTTTAGTTCATTATTACAGCTGGTTTAAAAAAAAAAATTTACCTTCATTTTATTCGTATTAGAATTTGATAAAATATCTGTTCTATCATCACCTTCACTTGTAAGGTACCTACTTGTCAAGTTGTGGGTTACCGTGTGAAGTTAAGGTGTACCTGTGGCCACCTTCCGGCACAATCATCAGACCCTCGACTACACCTTGGGCTAATGTAAGCTACGTTACAACTAACGTAACAACTTAAAGTTTCCACCTTTCAAATAAAAAAAGAACCATCGTTATCGGATTTCATAAGACGGAGATATACGGAAGCCCCCTTTTTTTACCCCATTTTGGAGGAAGTACCCCTCCAATCAAAAATCCTCGACGACTAAAAATTACAAGAAATTCATTAAATCTGTACACCGAATTTCGTCCAGATCGGTTGCAAAATAGCGCCCTATAGACGAGTACGTACATACTCACAAACTCGCAAATTTTGCCAGACTTGATGCAGAAACGCTTCGCTCGCTCGATCAATAAATATCATTTATCAGCCCTATCAGCGTTGTTTAGACTATCTGACTATCGGCAGCTCCTAGACTAGGAGTATAATGTGAAACCAGCTGTCTAAATACATTATTTATGCACTTAGTAGTTATATCCTAACAAAGTCTAGTCTCCAGCCTTTGTGAGTCCCGTTACTTAGACATCGGATTAAATATGTAGCTTCATAACTGCCTAGGACAGGTGATTATCAACCTAGGTAATTTTACGGCATGAATAGTGAATTTTTGATTAAGATTTCAAAGAGCTTACAAGTTAAGAGTTTTTACCATCGTATCTACGGCAGGCTAGCAGCACTCCCATTGGGTGTGAATGGTGCTTCCTTCCTTCTTGTCGATAGTACTTTGTTTTGATATTGTTTGAGCGCAGTGGTTGGTGGCGTTCATTAGGTCTTCTTTAGTGCACGTGAACGGGCACTTAGAACAGTCCAGTAGGCGGAACATGTCAGATCAAGGGTGATAGGCTAGTTAAATTACACGTCATTTTAACTTTGAAGCCTAAAACCTATTCATGCATAGAATTCACAACGCTTCTCAATACTTACTATACTATCGCGTAGGTAAAGTTTGAAACTGATAAGTAAGTAACGTTTGACAATGAGTAAGGTCTTTTTATTTCCTAGAAATCTTTTCTAGGAACAAACTGCAAGGATGTACCCTTTTAATTATTTCTCATATATCACATACGTATAGGTACTCCTTAGCCCACAAAAACGCCACACACATACAACGCGTGTTGGTCGACATTAAAACGAGCCTTTGTAAAATCAAAATCAAAATACATGAATGCTTTGCGCTGCGGTTGCGAATTTAATCAAGTAGGAACGTAAAATCCAAACTGAAATTGATGCGAATATTTTATTAAAACTTCCAAACGTACTCGTTACTGATATTTGGGAGCTATTTGAAGTATCTCTAAAACCTATTTATTGTGGCGGTATTATTCGGGTCTAGTTTTATAAAGACACTACCTAGCTGCCGTATTTTTTTCTACTTGACAAAACATCGAGATTAGTCAATAGTATTACGCAATGTATTGTGATTGGCCCGGACATCAAGCAATAGACAAGATTGACAAACGTACTTTGCTTTAACAAGAGGCTTTTGGCTGCTCTGTATGTGCGTTTTTTAATATTTTTTTTTTGTTGTAATGTGCGTCTTGTTTATGCAGACTAAATCTTTCTTTCTTTTCTTTTTTCTTTAGATTTCTTCAACATAATATTTTTTAATATTAATGTACTAGACATATACACACACATAAACCTTCCGGAACAAAATTTTTCTAAATGATAATGAAAGCCGCATCAAAATCGGTTGCCTAGTTTAGAAGAACAACACGGTCACACAGACAGACACGAAAAGTGAATTTAATTTACAATATTATGTATAGAAGCACAGACTACTGTGACACTAGATGCGGAAGGCGGAGGACAGGGTTGTTGTGGCGCAGCCTGTGAAAAGCCTTTGTCCATCAGTGGACGGCGATAGTTGATGTTGATGTATAGAAGACTCCTTACTCAGTTGCCCTTACTTTTATGAGTATTTTCCTAAAATCATTGCGGACTTACGCCGGTAGCACACCTCCGCTGCGAAATAATAGCAGCGAAACCGCAATAGTTCGGAGGCAGTTGGTTTCGGAGCCAGTGAATCAATTGTTTATTCCGTCCAAGCGTTGCGATCACCAGAGCGACCACAACTGTTTATTCCGTCCAAGCGTTGCGACCACCAGAGCGACCACAATTGTTTATTCCGTCCAAGCGTTGCGACCACCAGAGCGACCACAATTGTTTATTCCGTCCAAGCGTTGCGACCACCAGAGCGACCATAATTGTTTATTCCGTCCAAGCGTTGCGATCACCAGAGCGACCACAACTGTTTAAAATGCAGGCTTCAATTTCAACCAGTTTGTATCAACAAGAATTTATCCTTAACGAATTTGTAACTGAGTTTTGTTCCATTAAAACTAAAACCAATGGAAATTATATAACTTACAGTCCATCTTCTCCATAACAATTTGGTCTACGATGTCTTTATAAATCAAGTTTTACATGAAAGATCAATAAGTTTAAAATTAGGTTCGTATCTATCTTCATGACTTTTTCCCCGACTGCGCGCCAGCAAAGACAGGGTTATGGTTTTATGCGTATCTATCGATATTGGTATCCATTATTGTAGTAAAAGAAAAATGCTTCTTCACCACTTTTACGCGTATAATATTAATATTAATATAAAAAGTATCAAATCAAAAAAAAAAAAAACACTGAAGTAAAAATGATTAGAACAGTCGGGACGGGTAATTTGACCCAAATAAAAAAACCTTTACATTTAGATCTCCAACAACAAAGTCGTAACCATGGATATCCTTATATCCCTGTCAGAGGCGGCTCGTCATAAAGAGCGCTGGTGCAGTGCACTCCCACGAAAATAGCATAATCTATATTTCTTTATTATAATCCTATACATACATTCTTTCTACTATGCCCATGTATACAATAGCAGTTTACTAGAAAACCATTTCCTACGCGTACATTGGGCGTCAAGTTGTAACGTGTGGAGCGCCAGCGATTGCGCTCCTATGAAACAAAGTTCAGTACGATTTCTAGCACTGTATTCAATGAGTGCGAAAGAGAAATATCGACACAGTCCGACGCGTGAAACAAAAGATTTTGTATGAGAAATTAGCCTAATTTGGAGCGCCGCTCACGCGCGACGTTGCCAAACGGCGCAAGGCGGCCGCGCACGTGAATGCGATCTATGCCTTTGCGCTGTTGCCGATCTTATGTAAACAAACGGTCGGCTCAACTCGGCTGTCAGTAGATTCGCAGTGTTTATTCTAAATAATTATTAAAAATAGTTTGTGCGCGACATTTGTGTTAAAAATGGAACAATACAGTGTATCTTGTTGTATGATAAGCATTGAAAAACGCTTAATTAATTCCATAACTGATTTTCACAAGAAAGTGATAGATGTCTTCGCTCGCCAAAAAGATCGCCGAATGGATTTTCTTTACAAATAAAATAAATGGTAAGCTCTAGTTCTACGTTTCTTTTTTTAGTGAACCCCCACAAATAAATATCACGAGCCGCCTCTGATCCCTGTACTGCAACACAGGTAGGTACACAGGTATCGATATCCAATTTCAAATCCTAACTGTTCGCTATCTGCTAAACTTGCTTGTCCAGTTTGTCGGCAAATTCACTCACTTCCTAATTACATTCGGTATCGTCGAGCGAAATTGAATTTTGACGTCACTTTTTGTCAAATTGTTGTCCTTATTATGATCCCATGTAGTAGCGTGGTTGAGGACCGAAAGTACGGATTTTAATAGTAGCGTTATGGGCCCAGGTATATTAAGTATATAACTGTATCGTTTCTTCACTTTTAGTTCGTTAATTGCTTCAAGAACCAGGTAAAGTTTTTAACGACAATCTCTCACTTATTCTCACTCTCTTTCATTTATTAGTCTACCTTCAAAGTATTTAGTCGGTCAGATTACTACAACAGGATATAAAGAACCCACTACCTCGAGCTTGAGAGGCGAGTCCCTACCATCACGACATTAATGGATATAATTTGTGAAAATGAATTATTTTTGATTCTGTTCGACTAAGTACAATAGTCACACGTCAAGAAACTCGTCGCGCATAAGGATCAAACTAGCCTTAATTCTTAAATTGACTCCTACTCGAGACGATATTAACGCATAAAGCCAAACATATTTCACTCAGCCATCAGCTAACAAAAATACCGCGCCGCGCGCGTACCGCGTTATCAATTCACTCACAGCTGTTACTAACAAAAAAGCTTGTAAAAATAAGGAAACTCAACATAAATTAGAGGAAAACACTTTCTTAAAATATCAGCCGCAGTACGTGTATTAGGCACATCGTCCAAACACAACACTTTTAAGAAAAAGCATGTAAATACACAAACACAGAGACGCATACATGAGAAAGCTATTTGTTATGTCCGAGTGTTTGATAAAAGCGGTGCAAATAAACACTTTCCTAGCCATCGACGGGTTCTTTGCATAAATTTCAGTTATGGTGGGACATTTGTCAATGGATAATGCGGGGCCAGCGATATTCATGGTTCCATATATGCGGCGTGTGCATACATCTCACAGAACGCCGACTGTTCGGTTAACATGATGTATGACTGCTCTAAGACTGTATTCCCTTTTGGTGTGAGATAGCGAATTATTTGCCCTTAATTATGTTGTTTTGTATGATAATTCCGTATATTTCAACGAATTCCGTTGAAGAATGTACGCGGAATGGTTTTTTGATAGGATTATGTCTGGATGCTTTTTTACGGTGGGTATAGGGAAAATCTTATATTGAGACGACGAGAGATGAATTATGCTGATGACTGCAAAAAGACGTTATTATTATTATTATTGAACGGCTACAACCTTGTTAAGGAAGTCCATAATGAATTATGAACAAGCTATCTAAAAAAAGTTCGTAGATTCTTCACCAAAAATGATCATGTATTATAGTACTAGCTGATGCCCGCGGCTTCGCCCGCGTGGTTGTCGGTTATTATATACTAAAACCTTCCTCGAGAACTACTCTATCCATTGTAGTCCAGGGACAATAATATTTGAAAAAAAAAATTCTTAGCAGTATGTGACTGGTCGGAAAATTTAGTATAAATTATAAGCAAATGATAAAAAATTAAGAGAACACGGAGAAAGTTCCGGAACAGGAAATAGCCATTTTGGGGGGTTAATAATGATTTATACGATTTGCGGCTAAGCTATACCTCCTATCGAAAAAAGTCAAAAGTAAAAGTTGTTTATTATCAAAATATCTTCAACTTTTGTACTTACCAATTTCCAACTTAACCTGAAATTTATGGAGAAAAACGCAAAAAACCGATTTTTTCGTTTTTATTTTTTATCTGCTACAAAAATGATTCGATTTCAGTGAAAATCACTGGAAATATAGATTTTCATGTATTAAATAGGCAGTATTGTTTTTGAAGCGAAATATAATTTTATGTATTTTTTACGAATTAGAATTGAAAAAAAAGGTGAATATTCAGACCAAAAATGACATGACCAGTGGGACTATGGGCGCCGGCATAGGTGTTGAAATCAATGTGCTGCAGATATTGTTTTATTTTTGCAATTGTTGTATTCTACAGTTTCCAGATAAAAAAAGTTTCACGAGTCTAAAAGATCAGGAAACTGAGAAAAATAAAGATATGTATTCACTAAATAACTCTGCTTTTCGATATGAGATGGCGCTAGGCGTTGTGGTTATCGAGTTTAAGACAAGTTTTTGACATTAATTGTCGCTGAGATGCGATTGCGACTTGAATTTGAACGTTTTTAGTTACGGGAATTAGGCAATCACCGCCGCCCATAGCAGGGTTTTTGCTGATGCATTGCCACCCTTTCCCCAAATAAACGCTGCTTTATTAAGTTTTGCTGGCTCACATGCAATCGAACCGCTATGTCAGACTTCATACCTGCTGTCCTGTTGTTAAATAGTAGGTATTGTTCCAATGTAGTTTAAGTACATACCTGATTATTCAACCACCGGGCAAGTCTCGCTTGCAGGGGTAAGGTTAGCATTGACATAATATGCCTTTGAACCCGCCTTACGAAATATACCACAGTTTATGCATCTCATCATAATATCCATTTAATCGAATCGAAGAGCAAAACCGATGAATCCTTTTTATATAGCAATGGTAATCACTTAATCAGGCTTTGACGATAATTATCAGTTCTTAAATAATAGCAATGGTCGTTAGAAATAGAACACAATAATCGCACAGTAACACACTACACAACGAACATGTAAACACCACGTGACGCCAAGATCAGATGGATCGGTAGGGATGGTGAATGGCGATCTGAGATCGATAAATGATACTCGATTTTTTCTCGAACCTAAAACACTAAAATCGAAAAATCAATTGACTGCCTCGTTGGTCTAGTGGTCGTAAGCGCTGTAGCGCTGTGCCGGGGAATCGCACCCAGGACCTCATGGTCAGTTACACCTGAGCATGAGGTCCTGGGTGCGATTCCCGGGTCAGGCAAAGTGTTATTGGGTTTGTTCATCTGGAATATCTCAGTAGCAAGTGGAGTCTGGATTTGCGCCCGGTTGATGGCAATAGGCTCGCCCTCTAATGCACGAGACTTAAAACACAACTAGCGAAATGATGGTGTAGGGAAAGCAGGTAGGCTTCGTACAGTGGGAGCTTTCGTACAGTAGTCATATCTACACTATCCAATACGTTGCTGCGTTGATTTTTGTGTGCGTGACGCTAACTCACACACACGTGTGAACCGCGAGGTGGCGGGTCAGTGCGGCCGCCGGCTTCAACGGGACGAGTCGATACGTGTTTTCGCTCTCGGTAAGTATTTTTCATATTCACTTTTGAACAAGTTTAGTTGTTATAAGTTTTGGTCGAAATGTTAAAGTAATTTTATTTATTTTATGTAGTGATTACGTAGTTTATTACGTCAATAGTCATTTTAGGCTAACTATTACAGTTATTTTTATTTTTAATTTTATTGTGGATTTCTCTGGTTGGGGTACCTTCGTGCAGCTAAGAATGGGGTAGATTCGTACTGTACGAATGCTCCCTTATTCTGTACGAATGCTCCCATTCTTAACATTGTGCCAGCAAAAATTTTAATCACTTAAGTAATTGTTGTTACAGAACCATGCCGCAAAATATACATAAAAAAGGGGACAAGGACAGGAGAAGTAGATGAAGAAAATAATAAATAATCCGGCCCTATCCCAGTGTGGACAGAAATTTATTAAAAAAATAAAAGAAAGGAAAACTGCCAGGAAAATCGAGAATTTATACAGACACTCCTGAAAAAGCCAGACTGCAAGAAATTGAGAATAGAAAAAAGTTTAAGAAGCAAGAGCAAGAAAGGAAAGAAAGAGCTAGAAAAATGAAACGAGCACTAAAGTTACTTTCAGATGAAAATATAATAACAAAAACAACAAGACCGAAGAAAACTTTAGGGAAAGATAAACCAAAGAGACAAAAGAAAACTGATGAGAATGAAACTGATTATGAAGGTGAAATTGACTATAACGACGAGACTGATTGTGAGGATGAGGCTGATATGAGTTTGAGGGAAAGTTCTTGTTCTCCCATCGAAGAGACTTCTGAAGAAGAATCAGATATTGAAAATGAAACACCGGTTCTGACAGAGAACATCAAAGAACAGAGCTTCGTACTGGTTAAGTTTGAAAAAAAAGAAAACCATTTTATATTATGTAGGGCAAGTGCTTCAAAAGTATAGTCCTATCGAGTATAAAGTATCATTTTTAAGGAAGAAACCTCAAACTTGGAAATTTGTCTTTTCCGTTACCAAGGATGAAGGGACTGTTTATTTAGCAGATGTGGTATGTTTATTATCACCATCAAAATCTGCTTCTACTGCTAGAACAGCCCAAATATTTAGTTTTAAAAAGGAGGATGTATAATATTGGCTAGTAGGTATTTAATGGTAAGAGCTCTTACCATTTATAAATGGTAAGTCTTATCAGCCTAGAGGACGGAGGGAATTTTGTTGATTTTTTAATTCCTTTATTTTTTTATTGTGTTTAAATTTGTATGGTTTAGAAGTTTTGAAAAAGACAATCATTGTTAATTAGTATTACATGAGACTGATTACTGCTTAAGTGCTTACTTTGATCTCAATAAACATTTATATTACATTTGTAAAATGGCGTTTTAATTGACTGTATGAAGGTTCCCCACTATGTACGAATGCGCCCTACGCTGTGTACGAATCTATCACACGTGTGGGGTAGTTTCGTACGTTTTCCATGTTTTAGATAAGTAACCGTAGCTTCGCCGTGCTGAATAGTATCAAGGCAACACTACACTATTTTTAAAGCTAGATAAATAAAGAACACATAAAGACATTAAAAATATTTTAAAATAGTTAATAGTATTTCGTATAAACGACTAAGAATAAAAATTGTACGAATGCTACCTGCTTCCCCTATAGGTACACCTCTCCCTTCAGGGATTAGAAGCGTGATGTTATGTTATGTTATTATTAATCAAACACAGTTAAAAAAATATTTTTGAATTGATATTTTATTATACTTAGGGTAAGTTTATTAAAATATAAATTCAAAAATATTTTTTTTGTGAATCGATTTTTGATGCTTTGACTCTAATCGATTAATTGGGGATTTTATGAAAAAGATTCCTACCATAATATATTGTGCCTTTGGTCCCGCCACTGATGTCAGATGCATTGTCAAAGAAATAACAATCCTTTATACACAGTGATTATTATGGTGTTCGATCGTCACAAATGTCAATAAAAACCTAACCTATAGGCGTGTAAACTTAGATTATAAAATATTAATAAATCAAATTAATTATAAACAAAACATGCATTATAATATATTATTCCATGTCATTTATTCTCTTGATCGAAAATAACTCGTTCTTATTTTATTTTTCCCCATACTGTGTAGCTTATTATGGTTACCGGATGATTATGGATACAATGGAACGTCAAAATCGGGAAGTACTTATAGAGTACGTTTCATCATTATGGTTCCTATGCCGTAATGTTGGCACTTTAACAACGGACCTATTAGGTGGCGCCGTAACGTACAAAATATGTTCGTCCTACAACAGGGGAACCAACACTATGGCATAGGAACTATTTGAGTAAAAAACGCACTCTAAAAGAATAGCGGAAGCAATTAAAATACTGTTTTTGCAGATATTTTAACCTTGGCTTTATTCGGTATTATTCATCCATGATAAATTAGGTCTTTATTTTTAAATAAATAAGTGCATAAACTGTAATCCTGCACAAGTTCCCGAATTCGAATGCAGGAACTGGTCATGTCCTTTGGTTAGTAATTTTTCGATTTTTTTACTTTATCAGTGCTCATTTTGTTCTTTGGAACCTCAACTTAACGATGAAATTAAAAAAAAAATGTTTGAATGTTTTTTTATTGTTTTAAACGAGAATAACCAAAAAAAAGATTTTTTCAAGATCAATTTTTCAATAAATGCTATGAATTTTCATTTTTTATGGCATATTTGGTTAAAATTAATGCAAAAGAGTAAAGTTCATGTTAGGTTCAAATACCAAACGAACTTTACCAAATTATACTTTTAATATATATATTTTTTAAACAATTCATAAATTACAACATTAATTATCAACAAAAAAAAAATGTGGTTTTGTTTGAATGTGTAAATAAACCTCCAAAATTGTTAACATCTTACCTTTCCGGCAGTAATTTTTGATAAGTTAACAAACTACTTATCCTTAGGAACGCGAAAATGACCATAAAAAAAAACATTTCTAATTTTAAGAATTTTCCACCTCGCAGTATTTGATGGCCAATCTTTGCCAAAGTAGCTACAATACGTACTACTTTTTTTAATGGTTATGAAAGCTGGGAGTTTGGCACATTCTCAAGGCCTACTTAGGAACCACGAAGTCACCTGTTTAGATTTTGAATTTAAAGATAAATATTTATGTCATAATTCACCGAACGTAAATTTTTCACTTTAGGCTAACATTTTCATAACTTTCATCACAGTTACGAAGCTGATTATTTTATACGTAAAAGTACTACAAATGAAGATTTAGTTGCAAAACAAAAATCTCGACTAAGTCTTCTACTTAATTTTTTTAGATTTTTCTTGCGTTGGTCAGGTCGAAATTTCTCAATAATTCATAACTCGAAAACTATGAAAGTTGGGGTACATAAGTACATGGGGGTAGATGTGGCTGCCGCAAGCATAGCTTAAAATGCACAAATTTATGCTCAAATTGTCACCGGTCCGTTTGTTCGAATGCCGAAACACAGCCGTACAAGAACTTAAGTGATTCAGAAGATCTTGAAGACGATATTCGTTATCCAATTAATGCTGAAAATCAAGATCCAAATGATGACGAAGAATCTAAAGATCTGCAATATTTTGACGAACCTGAAGAAATCGGAAGTTACACCATCTCACTATAGAGAGAACCCTTCAAAGAAAATTTGATTTAAATAATTTGCAAATCTTATTCATTTACTGTTTACCATGAGCAACTAATCCAACTTAAAAATATATTGTAATAGGTAAAGCAGTATTTTATATTTTAATAAAATATTTTTATTAGAAAAGTGGAAAGATTTGTGAAGGTGATAGAACAGATATTTAAACAAATTCTAATGCTAAAAAGTACAAAATAAAATAAAAGTAAATATCTTTTTAAAAACAAGCTTTTAATGAACTAAAAAATACTAAATAAAACTTACGTAAACATAGAACTCTAATTATTTTCTTAAAAGCTTGAGGCGTAAATGTCCTTCTTACACTAAACTTGAAGATAAGCCTAAAGGTTTTAAGAATATTAAAGTTCTATGGTTACGTAAGTTTTATTTAGTATTTTTTAGTTCATTAAAAGCTTGTTTTTAAAAAGATTTTTACTTTTATTTGTTTACTACTAAAACTAAATATTCGATGTTACGATTTCATTTATTGCATTTCATAATCAATATTTTAGACAGTTGTCAAGCCATATTTCATATTTCCATACAGTAATATTGCCAAATTAATCAAAACAGCGAAATTTTTGACATCTATTTGCGACTTTTGCCCCTTTCAGAATAAACGCTCTTAACTTTAAAACCAGAACAAAATCAAAAAAAAAAATCTTACTTAAATTTTTTCGGCCACTGCCGGGAATATTATTTTATTATCCCCATACAGTGGTAGGAGTAGGATTAAGGCTGCTAAGATAGAATTTCTGTCTGCTGACTGGTTGACTAGTATCCCACATCGGTTTGAAGTAATCATCTAAATATTTGCACTCCCCAAAGTTGATCAACATCCATCCTTAAAATAAATAATAATAATACTGTGAATGTTAGCCTGCATCATCCCATTGCTGAGCAATAATAGTCATCATGAATCTACAGAATATTTTTTTTGGTGCAACAACAGTCATCACATAGCCGTCAACTACGCATTCTGGACATCAATTTTATTGCACGTAACATTTAACGTGCAACGTAACACACGCAAAACATTGTGTTGAGTGTATGCAACAGTCCAGGGTCTGTGGGGGGTTTTTATTTTAGATTTATAACGTGCTTTCTCTAGGAAACGTCTGAAAAAGTTGGAAGTTTGACCTTCAATGTCTCCGTACCCAGACGGTTCCCAGGTATGGTCCAGAACTAAAACTGATCACAATGACGGGAATAACAAGAGTGACTTTCGGCTTCGTTAATTAGTGTCTTTTTACAATCTACAACATACACAAATGTGTACACAAATGTGTATGTTGTAGATTTTATAATTTGAGCGATAACAGTCTCTCAATTGATTATTGTAGTACTAAGATGAGGGTAAACGCCGTGACGCGCTCGCTAGAGTGGGTCGTCATGTGGATGGAGTCGTGGTAAGGGAAGTGGTTGAGCGACGAGTCAGTCTTGTGAGTGTCTTCTCCTAAGCGAAACTGTCGTTTTGCCCGAACGGAGAAAGTAGTGCATGACAAACATAACATAATCAGCCTATAATGTTCCCACTGCTGGGACACAGGCCTTCTCTCTATGAGAGGGAGTGGGCCGTAATCCACCACGCGGGCCCAGTGCGGGTTGGTAGATGTCACATGTCTTCGAATTTTTGGTTCTAAGAATGCTGGTTTCCTCACGATGTTTTCCTTCACCGTTTTGAGAGCAGTGCATGAACATTATTGGTATTGTACCTACTGTGATGATTATTCTGAAAGTGAAATACTAACTGATTTGCTGTATCATCGTGTTTTATTGTAAACCTACACTATGGATTCCGTACCACCGAATCGAGATGATGACGGCACTATCGCTCTACCATCGCGGACGCCATCATCAGAAGTGGGATAAAGGATCTGACTCACACTGGCGCGCAATTTTTAATTGCCACACCAATGATATCGAATGCATCATCTGGAGTCGAAAAAGTGATTTGTTTCCGTTGTGGCGAAAACGGACGCAACGTCACACTGCCGACGCGGTAGCACGGATGGTGTGAAGTTTACAGTGCTGTGGGATGGAGCGGCGCCGACGCCGATAAGAGCAGCGCGAGTCTCGCTGGAGGCGCTGACGCGGCGAAAGAGCGACGCATAGATGCTTGAAATAGCTGGTGTTTGTGGACAGTTACAGCAATCTGGTGAGTCGTATAATTTATTTTGATTTCGGTGCCGAATGCTCTCTATTCAATCAAAGAATTACTCGTGATTTTAAAGGTTCATGCAATCACGCATGAACATCACTACATATTATAAAACAAAGTCCTCCGCCGCGTCTGTTTGTTTGTCTGTTCGCGATAAACTCAAAAAACAAAGTTAACTATTTGTGCTGTTGACCGTTGAAGGGTTCCCTAATCTGGAGCTTATCCTGGGTGCAGCAGCTAGGTCATTTTAGACTTTAGAACGGACTATCATAATTATATGTATATAATTATACAATTTCGTGTCTGTACTGTAGACCGCTGAGGAGTTTCCTTGTCTGGAGCCAATCTTGGGTGCGGCAACCAGATCATGGTAGACTTTAGAACAGACTATCATCATAGTTAAATGTGTGTAAAAAAAATCTTATCAGTACTGTTGACCGTTGAGAACTTCCTTCTTCTGGAACCAACCCTGAGTGCAGCAACCAGATCATAGTGAACTTTAGAATGGGCTATCATAATTGAATGCGTATATAAAATGTTGTGTTCTGCTGTTAACCGCTGAGCAAATTGAGCAAATTCTGGCTACTGCAGCTAGGTCATGGTGGACTTCAAAAAGGACTATCATATTTAAATGCGTATATAAAATGTCGTGCCTGTGCTGTTGATCGTTGAAGAGTTCTCTAGTCTGGAGTTAATCCGGGGTGCAGCAGCTAGGTCATGGTAGACTTTAGAACGGACTGTCCTAATTAAATGCGTATATAAAATTTAGTGTCTCTGCCGTAACCGATGAAGAGTTTCCTCGTCTGGAGCCAATCCGGCTGCTGCAGCCAGGTCATGGTAAACTTTAGAATGGACTATTATATTTAAATGAGTATACAGCGTGTAAGGGACAGCCCCCCATAAATTAACAGGGGGCATTCAGCTCCTTATTTTGAATCATATTCCACTGGAAATTTTCTCACGAAAATTTTCATTTTTTTATCGGTTTTTCAGTTATATTCCTTTATTTTAATGTAAAATTACATTCTCTGTACGTAGCACTCCATTTATGTAAACAAAACAGCTAAAATAAAAAAAACAGCAATGTATGTTGAAATACTCTAACGAACGTCGCATGAAATCAGCTGTTCACTTTCTGCCTAGCTACAGAGTTCATCGGACTAAGCGCGTAGGTACTATTCCCAAACTACTCCAAACAGACGCTCCGATTTGTGTATAGCTGCGTCCCTTTCGCTCGGATGGTCAGCGTTTGCACAATCGCAACAGTATTGCAAACTTATAAAACCTCAATTTGTGAACGAAAATGTTAGAACTAACATGATTCACCTTAAACCTAAAACTCCGTTATTGTATAGAGCAAATCTTTTTGTGCAATTAATTTCTAAAGGAAAAAGGCACATAATGTGTTAAGTATTCGTGACACGTACCTAATTTATTAATGCATTGCACAAAATCTCGTGCAAAAACTCGTGCAAAATGTTTATTTTAGTTGGCAACAGCAGTTGGTTTGCGGCGCCGTGCGGCAGTGTCGCTGTTGTTGAGCCGCGAGCGCATGTCGGTAAGGTTCGCTCGCGCAGTCGCGTTGTGAAGTTACGCTTACTCTTCGTTAGTGTACGCTTTTGGATTTGTGTTTTGTGGTGTTCTAGTGTTAGAAATGGTTTTATTTAGTGATCTTGAGTATGGACAGATGATTATGGGTTACGGGGAAGCTCGGGGAAATACTAGGGAAACGCTCCGACTGTACAATCTGTACATTGATAGGTATCCTGACCGTCGGCATCCATCAGACGCCCGGATAATTACCAATGCCTATCAACGTTTACTAGAAAATTGGCCCATAGTTCCCAATCAGGAAGGCGCCGGATCACCACTTCGCGGTGAAACTCAAGAAAGAATTTTAGACTTAGTCCGTCTAAATCCACGCCTAGGCACACGCACTGCAGCTCGATTATTGCGGCGGAATCATGGAGCCCGCGTCTCACACTGGTCCGTGTACAAAACGCTGCGTAGGGATAGGCAACGTCCGTATGTAATACACAAGGTCCAAGCCCTACTGCCTCGTGATCGTGGTCACCGAGTAGCGTACTGCCGGTGGTTGCGAGCTAGACAGGATCAAAATCCAAATTTTATCTCGCATGTGATATGGACCGGCGAGTCGACTTTCACGATAAAATAATAACAAACCCTAATATAATAGCCAAATCTTTCAATAATTTCTTCATTAACCAGATTTCGGGTATACCAAAACATACGACAGGAGACAAAATTAACATAAATATCAACCCACATTCAATATTTATGACCCCAGTTATTCCTCAAGATGTCACGCGAGTAATAAAAAACTGTTAAGTATGTGTGCGTGTGCCTACGCGCCAATAAGTTGTAAGTAAATACACTCAGTGCGTTACTAGCAAGCAGTTGTTTCACTCGTCTGTCCTCATATCCAACATTGGCGACGAGTACCCACAGTAAACTAAAAGTAAAAATGTCCGGCGGAGTTTTTGGCCTTTTATCAGTGTTCGATCACAATGTACAGTCTTGGGAGACTTACAAGTGCCGCATTAAGCGATCCATTAGCGATCCTACAGGAACAAAGCGACGAGCTATCTTGCTGAGCGCACTCGCGGATAGCACACACAAGTTGGCGGCGGATCTCGCGTTGCCAAAGCAGCTGCAGGATGTACCGTATGATGACGTACTTAACCTTTTGGACGAGCATTTCACTCCAAAGCGGTGTGGTTTCGGCGAACGGTATAAGTTTTACGCGGCTATACAACAAGAGGGGGAGACGTATGCACAATGGGCTGCGAGGTTACGAGGACTGACGGCGCACTGCGGGTTTTCTAACGTGGAAGAAGCTCTTCGGGACAAATTTGTCATGGGAATATTGCCGGGATCTGACAGAGAGAGGCTTTTCTCGAAAGATCTCGCGGGCCTGACATTAACAAAGGCGATGGAGTTGGCGGAAAACGCGCGGAGTGCACGTGCGGCAGCGGGTGCCGGGGCGCAGGCCGCGCCGATCAGTTGTTCAAGATTGCGCGAGCGATGGAGTCGGCGGCGGCGACCCCGTCGCATCGAGAGGTGGCGCCTAGTTCGGGAGTTAAAGTGCAGTGTCAAGTGTGCGGCTATCATAATCACGAAACATCCCAGTGTCGGTTCGCAAAGGCAAAATGTAGGAAATGCAATGCTACGGGGCATCTGCGTAGGATGTGTAAAAAGATAAATTATGTCGAAGCGAGAGCTGGGGATGAAAGCGACGATGACGGTGAGTGTTTTAATATTCGATCAGTTAAAGGGGAACCGATGATAGAAACGGTATCGGTCTCGGGAATCGAATTAAGATTCGAGATAGATAGCGGTTCGGCTGTTACAGCAATTTCTCAGGAAACATATAAAACATATTTTAGCAATGTACCATTGTCGATGACTAATAAACGGTTGTTTTCATATACAGGTGATAAAATTGTTTGTGAGGGTATAGCGCAGTTACAAGTAAGTTACGCAAACACAACGCATGTACTGTATGTTTATGTCGTGCGAGACGGTGGCCCGCCGATTCTCGGCCGCGATTTTATTTCAAAATGACATGACCAGTGGGACTATGGGCGCCTGCATAGGTGTCGAAATCAATGTGCAGCAAATATTGTTTTATTTTTGCAATTGTTGTATTCTACAGTTTCCAGATAAAAAAGTTTCACGAGTCTAAAAGATCAGGAAACTGAGAAAAATAAAGATAAGTATTCACTAAATAACTCTGCTTTTCGATATGAGACGGCGCTAGGCGTTGTGGTTATCGAGTTTAAGACAAGTTTTTGACATTAATTGTCGCTGAGATGAGATTGCAACTTGAATTTGAACGTTTTTAGTTACGGGAATTAGGCAATCACCGCCGCCCATAGCAGGGTTTTTGCTGATGCCTTTCCCCAAATAAACGCTGCTTTATTAAGTTTTGCTGGCTCACATGCAATCGAACCGCTGTGTCAGACTTTATACCTGCTGTCTTGTTGTTAAATAGTATTGTTCCAATGTAGTTTAAGTACATACCTGATTATTTAACCACCGGACAAGTCTCGCTTGCAGAGGTAAGGTTGGCATTGAAATAATACGCCTTTGAATCCGCCTTACGAAATATGCCACAGTTTATGCACCTCATCATAATATTCATTTAATCGAATCGTAGAGCAAAACGATGAATCCTTTTTATATAGCAATGGTAATCAGGCTTTGAAGATATCAGTTCATAAAGAATAGCAATGGTCTTTAGAAATAGAACACAAAAATCAACAGTACACAACGAACTGTAAACACAACGTGACGCCAAGATCGGATGTGCAAGTAGGGATGGTGAATGGCGATCTGAGATCGATAAACGATACTCGATTTTTCGCGAACACTAAAATCGAAATTATTTGACTGCCTCGTTGGTCTAGTGGTCACAAGCGCTGTAGCGCTGTACCTACCCGGGAATCGCACCCAGGACCTGAGCATGAGGTCCTGGCTGCGATTCCCGGGTCAGGCAAAGTGTTATTGGGTTTGTCCATCTGGAATATCTCAGTAGCAAGTGTAGTCCGGATTTTTGCCCGGTTGATGGCAATAGGCTCGCCCCCTATTGCACGGGACTTACAACATACGAGGAAATGAGTAAATATTTTATGTTATTATTAAACAAACACAGTTACAAAGGGTATAATAAATTATCAATTCAGAAATATATTTTTTGTGAATCGATTTTTCATGCTTTGACTCGAATCGATTAATTGGGTATTTTATGGAAAAGATTGCTCCCTTAATATTGCCTTTGATCCCGCCACTAATGTCAGATACATTGTCAAAGAAATAGCAGTCCTTTATACACAGTGATTACCTATTATATGGTGTTCGATCTTCACAAATATCAATACAAACCTAACCTGTAGGCATGTAAATAAATCAAATTAATTATAAACAAAACATGCATTATAATTATATTCCATGTCATTTATTCTCTTGATCGAAAATAACTCGTTCTTAGTTTATTTTTCCTATACTATGTGTAGCTTATTATGGTTACCGGATGGTTATAGATACAATGGAACGTCAAATTCGGAAAGTACTTATAGAGTACGATTCATCATTATAGTTCCTATGCCGTAATGTTGGCATTTTAACAACGGACCTATTAGGTGGCGCCGTAACGTACAAATGTTCGTCCTACAACAGTGGAACCAACATTACGGCATAGGAACTATTTGATGAAACGCACTCTAAAAGAAAAGCGGAAGCAATTAAAATACTGTTTATGCAGATATTTTAACCTTGGCTTTATTCGGAATAATTTATCCATGATAAATTAGATCTTTATTTTTAAATCTTAGTGTATTTACTGCAATCCTGCACAAGTTCCCGAATTCGAATGCAGGAACTAGTCGCTACAGCGCTTGGGACGACTAGACCAACGAGGCAATCAAATGATTTCGATTTTAGTGTTTTAGGTTCGAGAAAAAATCGAGTATCATTTATCGATCTCAGATCGCCATTCACCATCCCTACCGATCCATCCGATCTTGGCGTCACGTTGTGTTTACATATTCGTTGTGTACTGTGCGATTATTGTGTTCTATTTCTAACGACCATTGCTATTATTTACGAACTGAGTTACGAACTGATAATTATCTTCAAAGCCTGATTACCATTGCTATATAAAAAGGATTCGGTTTTGCTCTACGATTCGATTAAATGGATATTATGATGAGATGCATAAACTGTGGTATATTTCGTAAGGCGGGTTCAAAGGCATATTATGTCAATGCTAACCTTACCCCTGCAAGCAAGACTTGCCCGGTGGTTGAATAATCAGGTATGTACTTAAACTACATTGGAACAATACCTACTATATAACAACAAGACTGAAGGTATAAAATCTGACATAGCGGTTCGATTGCATGTGAGCCAGCAAAACTTAATAAAGCAGCGTTTATTTGGGGAAAGGGTGGCAATGCATCAGCAAAAACCCTGCTATGGGCGGCGGTGATTGCCTAATTCCCGTATCTAAAAACGTTCAAATTCAAGTCGCAATCTCATCTCAGCGACAATTATTGTCAAAAACTCCATTACCACAACGCCTAGCGCCATCTCATATCGAAAACCAGAGTTATTTAATGAATACTTATCTTTATTTTTCTCAGTTTCCTGATCTTTTAGACTCGTGAAACTTTTTTGTCTGGAGACTGTAGAATACAACAATTGCAAAAATAAAACAATATTTGCTGCACATTGATTTCGACACCTATGCCGGCGCCCATAGTCCCACTGGTCATGTCATTTAAAGTCAAATTGCAATTAAAGGGAGATGCGAAGCCAGTTTTTGTTAGGGCTCGACCGATAGCTTTCGCTTTGAAAAGTAAGGTAGATAAGGAGATAGATCGTTTGGTAGGGTTAGGTGTATTGAAACCGGTTGCTCACGCGCAGTATGCGTCACCAATCGTGCCCGTGTTTAAAGCAAAATGGATCTATACGTATATGCGCCGACTTTTCTACCGGTGTAAACAAACAGTTAATTATCGATCAGTATCCTTTGCCAACAGTAACAGAACTTTTTTCAAGATTGTATGGGGGTCAGCAGTTTACTAAATTGGACCTGTCAAATGCATATAACCAATTTATGTTAGATGACGAGTCACAAGAAATAACTTGCATAAATACGCATAGGGGAATTTTCAAACAAACGCGTCTGTGTTTTGGTATTGCAAAGTTTTCCAGCGCGCGATGGAGGGCGTGCTGGCTGGCGTGCCCGGCACACTCTGTATGCTCGATGACATTTTGATAACCGGGAAAACTAGATCGGAGCATATGAATAGATTACATCAAGTGCTACTAAAACTACAAGACGCGGGACTTACTTTACAAAAAGAAAAGTGCGTGTTTTTCAAAGACAAGGTCAATTACCTAGGTTACGTGATAAATAAAGATGGTCTTCATAAATCACCGGAAAAAGTAAAAGCCATGATGGAAGCACCGGTGCCGGATAATATTAATCAATTACAGTCATTCTTGGGGTTGGTTAATTATTACAGGAACTTTGTTTCAAACGCGTCTTCGATATTATGTCCTTTGTATGAGTTGTTAAAAAAGGGTAACAAGTGGGGTTGGACACGGGAACATGACGAAGCTTTCACCGCGATTAAGACATGTTTAGCATCAGATCAAGTATTAGCACATTTCAACTCAGACGCTACTATAATTTTAACAGTAGACGCATCACCGGTAGGTCTTTCTGCAATATTATCACAAACAAAATCCGATAAGTCTGAAAGACCGATCTCTTTTGCATCGAGGACGCTTAATGCTGCTGAAAAACGTTACTCGCAGATCCAAAAGGAAGCGACCGCGATTATTTTCGGGGTTAGACGTTTCCATCAATATGTATATGGCAGGTCAGTTCCGTTCATTCTCCGGACTGATCATAAGCCACTATTGTCGATTTTTGGACCGCACCGTGGTGTACCGGAAGTTTCAGCCAACAGACTGCAGAGATACGCACTGTTTCTGAGCGGTTATAATTATCAAATAGAATATGTTCGTAGCGCTAATAACAGTGCGGATTTCTTATCTCGCGCTTGCCTGCCCGAGGGGGCAAGTGCGGACAGGGGCGTGCGGGGTGTCGACGCGATGATGCCCGATCTAGATCGCGCTTCGTACATTAATTTTGTGGTGGTGCATTTTGTGCTGAACGGATGGCCCAGGAAATTACCAGGTGATGATATTAACCCATATCATGTATGTAGGACGCAATTGTCTTACGAAAATGGTTGTGTTATGCGAGGACACAAAGTTGTAATTCCGGAGAAATTACAAACAACGGTTCTAAGGGAATTACATCAATCCCATTTGGGTATTGTGAAGACAAAAGCAGAGGCGCGAGCGCGTGTTTGGTTCCCGGGAATCGACACTGCTTTAGAGCGTTTGATAGGATCGTGTGCTGTGTGCATGCAACTGCGACCATCACCGGCGCGGGCGCCGATTGCGCACTGGGAATATCCTCCAACGCCATTTTAACGGGAACATATTGATTTCTTGGGCCCAATTAACGGAAATACCTTTTTAGTGGTAGTGGATGCACATACCAAGTGGGTTGAGGTTTATAATATGAAGTGCAGTACGTCTACTTCAGCAACAATTGACAAATTATACGATTTCATGTCAAGATTTGGTATTCCGCATACACTAGTTAGCGACAATGGTACATCATTTACGTCACATGAGTTCGAGGCTTTTTGCAGGCTGAACGGAATTTCACATGTGACGTCACCAACATACCACGCGGCCAGTAACGGGCAGGCGGAAAGTTATGTTAAGATAGTTAAGAAGGGTATTAAATCAAGTTTGCTTAGTGGAAATGAACCGCGAAATTTAAATAACAAACTTTTAAAATTCTTGTTTGACTACAGAAATTCCGTTCATACATTAACCGGGTTCTCACCGGCTGAGCTGGTCTATGGTCGGAAGCTCAGAACACGGCTTGATCTATTGAAACCCGAATCACAGTCGCCTTCGTCCACGGCTCTTGCTAATATGGTTAAACGTAAACAGTGTTTGCAAAATAAGACGGGTGGACACAACACTCCAGTGTTCGCAACCGGTGACATAGTTTATTACAAAAATCATACAGTTAATGGTAAATACAATTGGTGCAAAGGAAAAGTCATTAAAAAAATCGGCAAAGTGTTGTATTTAATAAGAGACGAAGTTACTTTAAAGACATTTAAAAAACATAAAAATCAGATAACAATGTATAAAGGCAACGATTGCAATGATAACAAAGACGTGGATATAGACCTAGAGGAGCTAAACGGTGGCCAAACTACAGAGACGCAGATTTCTGAGCAGGTTTCACCGGACACGGGGGGAGTAAGTGAAGACTCGTCAATAGACACACCTCCAGGAACACCCATAGTGGTTGGCACACAGCCAGTCGAACAACGCCAGTCGAAACCGGGGAGGAGGAGGAGTATCAGGAGGCTTTAGCCGGCTCTCCTAGTTCTGGTCACTCTGGTGAAGCGCCACCACAACAGCAGGCAAGTGAGCATGTGCCCACACCACGGTCTAAACGCAATCGGCCTGAAGTCAACTACAAACAGTACTATTAGGAAGTATGTTTAGATGTAACATATTTTTGAAGCTTAGTTGATTTAATTGTATTTCTAAGCTAAGGGGAGGAATGTTAAGTATGTGTGCGTGTGCCTACGCGCCAAGTTGTAAGTAAATACACTCAGTGCGTTACTAGCAAGCAGTTGTTTCACTCGTCTGTCCTCATATCCAACATTAAAAAATAAAAAGAGCTTTGGCTATGATGGCATTTCAACCACAGTTTTAAAATTTGTCTCTAATTGTATAGCAGCACCCCTTGCTCATATCATTAACGCAAGCATATACTCTGGAGTATTTCCAGAAAGTCTAAAAACTGTGATAGTTAAACCACTATATAAAAAGAATGATAAAGACGAAATGGCAAACTATAGACCAATTTCTCTAATTCCCATCTTCTCAAAGATTATAGAAAAAATTATCTATGAATCTCTCTACAATTTTCTAACAAAATACCACATACTGTGTGACGAACAAAAGGGTTTTAGAAAAAATAAAAACATCAACATGGTTATTTTCGACTTTCTCCATAGAATAATGCCAAAAGTAGACTCTAAAACACCTGTATGCGCAATATATGCCGATATGTCGAAGGCTTTTGACTGTGTGGATCATGATACCCTTCTAACAAAACTACACGCATACGGTATTCGTGGTAATGCCCTTACATGTACTCGATATTACATTATAATGTACAGAGATATCGAGCCTGTGCTTAGGATCTAGAAGGGAATTAAAATCTATATCGTCTTTTAGAGAAATAAAATATGGCGTCCCGCAGGGCAGCGTCCTCGGCCCTTTACTATTTTTATTATATTATAAATGACCTGCCACTCCATATTCTTCATCCTATGGTATTATTTGCAGATGATAGCACATCAATTGTTTCATGCTCCAATAAAGAATCATATGAAAATGATATTAATAATACAATTGGTAGTTTAATAAAGTGGCTTGAGAATAATAATTTAGTAATTAATCTCCAAAAAACTAAACTCATGCACTTTTACCAACGAATATCTCCGGGAGATATGGATATAAACTAAAATGGTGAAACTATAGAAAAGGTAATCAGTACAAAATTTTTAGGAATCATAATTGACAGCCAGTTTACTTGGAAGCCGCAAGCAGAAGATATATGTAAACGTCTAAGCACATCTGCATTTATGTTGCATAATCTAGCAAAAAAGGTAAAGGACATGACCAGTTCCTGCACTCGAATTCGGGAACTTGTGCAGGATTACAGTGTATACACTATGATTTAAAAATTAAGATCTAATTTATCTTGAATAAATTATACCGAATAAAGCCAAGGTTAAAATATCTGCAAAAACAGTAGTTTAATTGCTTCCGCTATTCTTTTAGAGTGCGTTTCATCCTATGCCGTAGTGTTGGTTCCCCTGTTATATGACGAATTTTGTACGTTACGGCGCCACCTAATAAGTCCGTTGTTAAAGTGCCAACATTATGGCATAGGAACTATAATGATGAAAAGCACTCTATAAGTACTTTCCGATTTTGACGTTCCATTGTATCCATAATCATCCGGTAACCATAATAAGCTAAACAGTATGGGGAAAAATAAAATAAGAACGAGTTATTTTCGATCAAGAAAATAAATGACATGGAATAATATATTATAATGCATGTTTTGTTTTTGATTAATTTGATTTATTTACATTTTATAATCTAAGTTTGCACGCCTACAGGTTAGGTTTTTATTGACATTTGGTGTATAAAGGACTGTTATTTCTTTGACAATGCATCTGACATTAGTGGCGGGACCAAAGGCACAATGTAGGAATCTTTTTCATAAAATCCCCAATTAATCGATTAGAGTCAAAGCATGAAATCGATTCACAAAAAAAATATTTTTGAAAAATATATCAATTCAAAAATATTTTTTTAACTGTGTTTGATTAATAATAACATAACATAACATCACGCTTCTAATGCCTGAAGGGAGAGGTGTACCTATACACCCTCATTTTGCTAGTTGTGTTGTAAGTCTCGTGCATTAGGGGGCGAGCCGATTGCCATCAACCGGGCGCAAATCCGGACTCTACTTGCTACTGAGATATTCCAGATGAACAAACCCAATAACACTTTGCCTGACCAGGGAATCGCACCCAGGACCTAATGCTCAGGTGTAGCTGAGCATGAGGTCCTGGGTGCGATTCCCCGGCACAGCGCTACAGCGCTTGGGACCACTAGACCAACGAGGCAGTCAAATGATTTCGATTTTAGTGTTTTAGGTTCGAGAAAAAATCGAGTATCATTTATCGATCTCAGATCACCATTCACCATCCCTACCGATCCATCCGATCTTGGCGTCACGTTGTGTTTACATATTCGTTGTGTACTGTGCGATTTTTGTGTTCTATTTCTAACTACCATTGCTATTATTTACGAACTGATAATTATCTTCAAAGCCTGATTACCATTGCTATATAAAAAGGATTGTTCGGTTTTGCTCTACGATTCGATTAAATGGATATTAAGATGAGATGCATAAACTGTGGTATATTTCGTAAGGCGGGTTCAAAGGCATATTATGTCAATGCTAACCTTACCCCTGCAAGCGAGACTTGCCCGGTGGTTGAATAATCAGGTATGTACTTAAACTACATTGGAACAATACCTACTATATAACAACAAGACTGCAGGTTTAAAGTCTGACATAGCGGTTCGATTGCATTTGAGCCAGCAAAACGAACTAAAGCAGCGTTTATTTGGGGAAAGGGTGGCAATGCATCAGCAAAAACCCTGCTATGGGCGGCGGTGATTGCCTAATTCCCGTAACTAAAAACGTTCAAACGTTCAAGACGCAATCTCATTGTCAAAAACTCGATTACCACAACGCCTAGCGCCATCTCATATCGAAAACCAGAGTTATTTAGTGAATACTTATCTTTATTTTTCTCAGTTTCCTGATCTTTTAGACTCCTGAAACTTTTTTATCTGGAAACTGTAGTATACAACAATTGCAAAAATAAAACAATATTTGCTGCACATTGATTTCGACACCTATGCCGGCGCCCATAGTCCCACTGGTCATGTCATTTACTAACCATAGTAGCGGCTTACCATGGTTTAGTAATTTCCATCCTAAGATTTGGTATTATATTTTGGGGTCACTGTAGTGAACGAGAAAGCATTTTCAAAGCTCAAAAGCGCTGCTTGAGAGCTATATTTTGTCTTAAAGTAACAGACAGTTGCGTTCCTATATTTAAGTCTCATAAATTATTAACCTTCCCATGCCTTTATATCCTTGAACTAGTAGTAGTAACTAATATTTGTAATAACAAATCGATATCTATTTGCAACTTTAATAGAAACTAGAAAACGTAGTACAGCTTTGAGATCTCAATACCAGAATCTATTATGTACCGTATTTAAAACTAGCTTATTAAAAAGAAATGTGATTTGTATGGCTCCGATAATTTTTAATAAAATACCCGACCAAATTAAAAACTTACCGTTGCAAAAATTTAAAAAACGTTTCACAGAAATACTTGTAGTTAAATGTTATTATTCTGTGCAGGATTTCTTAGATGATAATATTTTGTAAATTTTATCCTCTACTTTGTTTGTATTACATTACATGGATCCTATTATACATTTTAACAATTTATTTTTATGTACCTACATTCTAAGCAAATAAAGACCTATTCTATTCTAGAATTATAATAAAAAACAAAATTATTAAAAAAAAAAAACCCGCCGGCAAAAACGCATAACTTAAAAGAGAAAAACAAGCATTATAATCTGTAGAATTCTGGTATTACAGGCGGGGTACATAATTTTGTTTTATTTACAGCTTTTAAAAAAAAAAAAAAAATTTTAAATTATATTTATGGAATTACTTAACTACTAGCTTCTATTTGATACCAATAAGGTAATTTATTTTAAAAAATTCTTCCAGCAGACCTGCGAACGGAGAAATGAGAAAGAAATGTAGACAATAGTGTGTGAGTACAAGAAGAGAAAAACATGATTATACGAAGCCTTAACTAAAAATATTAAATATAAATATTAAATTAAATATAAATAACCTACACATATACGCAAGAAAATTAACATATACTTAAATAAATACATAAAGCTTAACCGCCTTATTCATAAACGCTGCTTAAAGTTAAGTTGTATATTAGCAATTGTTTAACCATACATTTTCGACGTTTATACGACTCTTTAACTTTAAAAAACGTTTATGAATAAGAGGGTAAATATATAAACAGAAAAACACTATAGGTACCTATATAATAATATACTCAAAGTTGAGAGGAAAGATAATGCTCTTTTACACGAAGTTTGAATAGAAAAACAGTTTTCAAATCACGAATGCTAGGCGATAGTGAGTTCCACAATCTTACAGCATGGACAGAGAAGGAATAAGAATAATAGCTAGTTTTATGAGGATGAGATTTAATGTGTGATCTACACGGTGCGTCACTAGGACGAGCGTAAGAAAAACGCTCACGCAGGTAGGACGGATAAGACGGGTTGTGTAAGATGTTGAAGAGGAGACATAAAATCCGAGTGTTCCTGCGAAGGCGGATTGGGAGCCACTTGAGTTCCTTGTGAAAGTGAGAAACATGATCATACTTTCGTAGACCGAAAACAAAGCGAATGCACAAGTTTTGCAAGCGCTCAAGCTTGTTTAATAGCTCCTCAGTAGCATCCAGGTAGCAGGCGTCAGCATAATCTATAATCGGCTGGATAAGTGTTTGTGCCAAGGAAATTTTAGTCTTCAAGGGGAGGAGACTTTGAAGGCTTTTCAACGAATGAAAAGAGAAATGTACCTTTCGACTAACCTCATCTCATCACCTATTGTTACCATCTCCAAATTCTGTACACTTAGTTCGCAATAAAGAATTTGAATTTGATTTTGTGCCTAGTAATATTTGAAGAGTTCCCTCGATTTCTCCAGGATTTCATCATCAGATCCTGACCTGATGACTATAAGACCATTTCGGAAGCATACCCTTTCAAACAAAACATAATTTTGCAAATCCGTTTATATACGACGTATGCCCGAACAAACATAAAAAACCTACGAATTGATAATCTCCTTCTTTTAGAAGTCGGTTAAAAAACAAACATGTTCGCGGCTCAGGGGTGGCAAGGGCCACCCCCGCCGCGCCTTAACCTCATCCAATACAGTAATTCCCAAATTATAATAAATAATGTTTATATTTATGGCTTTAGATAAATAAATATATTATTATGCCTTAAAAATGTATGCTACTCCGAATTATGCTAAAACAGATGACAGTTATGCTAACATTAGCATTATGCCTAGGTATTACTATGCCACAGTATTATTATGCTAATAAAAGTTATGAGAAAACGTTATGCCAAACAATAATAAGCCTTAAAATTTTATGGCAAGAGGGGGATTCCCGACTCAAACATACATACTAACTATCTAACCAGGCAAGATAAATAAAAGCTTGTAATAAAAGTCTCTCAATTGATTATTGTAGTACTACGGTGAGGTAAACGCCGTGAGGCGCTCACTAGAGCGGGGCGTCATGTGGACAGTCGAGTCGTAGTAAGGGAAGTGGTTGAGCGACGAGTCAGTCTTGTGAGGGCAACGAACGGATGCAGTGTCTTCTCCTATGCTAAACTGTCGGTTTGCCCGAACGTAGAAAGTAGTACGTAAACACTGAACATTATTGGTATTGTAGGGTAGGTTCCAAAAGTCCATGCAAACTCATACAGCAATGGATTGCCGTGTCGATTTGACTTACGACCTTCTTCTAGGTAGGTGCTACTATGGCGAGGCAGGATGGAATCTCGCCTGCGGTTTTTTTTTGTTTTTATATTTAATGATGGCTTCACTATCCCAGAATACACTGTCCCAGAACAACGGTACCTTTAAACTATGGTGGCAGTTTTATGGAGCAAACAGTCTTACCCTTACTCTGGTTCACCTTCAAATATTATGTTATTTTTAACTAAACTATTTAACAAAGGTGCCACTTACGGATATCTGAATTCTCATCGCTCAGCTCTTTCCTGGCTGTTAGGCAGTATTGTAACTTCTAACGACCAAGTTACAAGGCTTCTAAAAGGCGTTAATAAATTAAGACTTGCCACTCCAAAATACACTTGTACCTGAGATCCGCAAGTAGTTTTAAATTTTATCGCAGAATGGATACCCAACAGAGGACTGTCAATTGAAAAAATCATCATGAAGCTAGTGCAGTGGTTCTCCTAGCATTATGTACAGCGCATAGAGTACAGACGTTCTCTCTAATAAAATTAGAAAATATTTTGGTAGGTCCATCTCGTATTCAGATAGGCATTTCTGACATCATCAACGCGAACAACCTGTTCTGATATTACCGCACTTTAATAAGAAAATAGGGCAATCTGCCACTATAATAGAAGATTATTATGTTCGCCACAAAAGATATACGATCTGAAGCAACAAACAGACTTATATTAACTTTTAAGCGTCCGCACACACCAGCAACTGCTCAAACCATCAGCAGATGGATCAAGCAGGTGCTGTGTGCAAACGGCGTGGACGTGTCTGCGTTCAGCGCGCACAACACGCGACACGCAGCCACGTCCGCGGCGTCCGCCTCTGGGCTCTCGTCAGATGCCATTAGGAAAGCAGCTGGCAGGACCAGTACCTCTCAAACGTTCGCAAAGGTCTACCACCGCCAAGTAGTGGACAAAGGTAACTTTGCTCGGTCATTATTACAGACAAATAATAATACATTGTGATTTTATTAGCAAAATTAATTAATTTAGAACAGAATTTTGTTATGATTATTTACATAAATATTAAAATGTATTGTAATATTTAAGAAGTCATTGATTAAGTATCTAGATTGTACTTTAGATGCATGTATGTATGAACAGAAAGACGGTCATATACTCCCACCCTCCCAATAGCCAAAAATGAACATTTTGAAAAATATCTCTATCTCAATAATGACGAACCGACATAGCACCTACCCGGAGGTAGAAAAAAATAAGTAAATAAATTACTCTTTATCAGTGCGAAGTTGCCAGTAGGATAAAAATTACTACATTGTTGTTATTATACGGGGTGTGTCGTAAATAATGGATAACCCTGAAACTGTCGATTGGCCAGATTATCATCTATCATTTACCCCACTTATATCGCCATATATATGCTCATGAATGACCAAATTATCGATATTTTTGATATCTTATAAAACAAATTCAAGCACTTATAACTCGAGAACTGCTAGACCGATTTTGACGACCTTTGATTTGTTGGATTTGTCTCCGCCCAGAATAGCAGAATAACTATTAAAACAACGAAAAAATTCACGAAAAAAAATATGAAGAAAATATACAATATGGGCATAATGGCGATATAAGTGGAGTAAATGATAGGTGATAATCTGGTCAACGTGTTTTATCGTAAACCTGCACTATGGATTCCGTACCACCAAACCGAGATAATGAAGGCACTATCGCTCAGCCATCGCTAACTTCATGTATATTTTCGGGATAGTCTATTGAATTCCTTTATTTGCATACCCCACGAAAGTAAATAAAAAAAAACTAATTCTCTTAATGGTGGCAAACATTCGTCATGTTTTTTTGTTTCCAACTTCCCTATGTCCAGTGTCACGCGCGTCGTCAATGTTTCCGATTTCCCTATGTCCAGTGTCACGCGCGTCGTCCATATTTCCGACTTCCCTATGTCGTGTCACGCGCGTCGTCCATGTTTCCGACTTCCCTATGTCCAGTGTCACGCGCGTCGTCAATGTTTCCGATTTCCCTATGTCTAGTGTCACGCGCGTCGTCCATATTTCCGACTTCCCTATGTCGTGTCACGCGCGTCGTCCATGTTTCCGACTTCCCTATGTCCAGTGTCACGCGCGTCGTCAATGTTTCCGATTTCCCTATATCCAGTGTCACGCGCGTCGTCAATGTTTCCGATTTCCCTATGTCTAGTGTCACGCGCGTCGTCCATATTTCCGACTTCCCTATGTCGTGTCACGCGCGTCGTCCATGTTTCCGACTTCCCTATGTCCAGTGTCACGCGCGTCGTCAATGTTTCCGATTTCCCTATGTCTAGTGTCACGCGCGTCGTCCATATTTCCGACTTCCCTATGTCGTGTCACGCGCGTCGTCCATGTTTCCGACTTCCTTATGTCCAGTGTCACGCGCGTCGTCAATGTTTCCGATTTCCCTATGTCTAGTGTCACGCGCGTCGTCCATATTTCCGACTTCCCTATGTCGTGTCACGCGCGTCGTCCATGTTTCCGACTTCCCTATGTCCAGTGTCACGCGCGTCGTCAATGTTTCCGATTTCCCTATATCCAGTGTCACGCGCGTCGTCAATGTTTCCGATTTCCCTATGTCTAGTGTCACGCGCGTCGTCTATATTTCCGACTTCCCTATGTCGTGTCACGCGCGTCGTCCATGTTTCCGACTTCCCTATGTCCAGTGTCACGCGCGTCGTCAATGTTTCCGATTTCCCTATATCCAGTGTCACGCGCGTCGTGCATGTTTCCGACTTCCCTATGTCCAGTGTCACGCACATCGTCAATGCGCACCAACGATACTTACCTCATAAATTAAAATCCGTTCGCTCGTTTAGCCTCTAGGCACATAGGAAGTGGTGAAGAACGGGCGTTTTGGGGACTGTCTTATTGAATTCTGACGTTCTAAAAGTTGCTGATTCTCAGCCTAGTTTGAATAAATGACTTTTGATTTTGAGATAAATAGATTCTGGTGTGATGGCCAAATGCTCCTTAACAACGGGGCCTTCACTACATAATAATAGGTCTTTACCTATGAAATTGCCGTTCTGCAGTACTGGCCATTTCAAATCAAAATAATTTTTGTTTGGCTAAGAATTCTAATTTCAAATTAATTTTATTTTAAAAACATGGAATTCTTTTTTAAAAAGAAGTCATTTGTTTAATGATTAGTGTTACATTTTCATCGCATTTCAATCTTTTTCGTCATCATGGATACGTTAAAAAATCGAGTAATTATGGAATATGAGTACCGTCGTGGCAGCAACGCGGCACAAGCGGCACGCAACATCAACGACGTTTACGGAGCTAACACTACAAACCAACGCACCACCTATTATTGGTTTGCTCGCTTCTGTTCTGGAAATTTCGACCTGAAAAATGAACCTCGCGGTCGTCCGAAGACTTTGGTCGACAATGACGAATTAAAGGCGATTGTGGAAGCTGATGATACACAATCTACGGCTGAATTAGCAGCAGCTTTCGACGTTAGCGTCAAAACAATATTGGTCCATTTGCGTCAAATTGGCAAGGTAAAAAAGCTTGACAAATGGGTGCCCCACGAACTCAATGATCGCCAGCGCGAAGTACGCGTCGAGGCGTGCCTTGCACTGCTCAACAGACACACAAATGAAGGAATTTTGAACCGCATTGTTACCTGCGATGAAAAATGGATTCTGTTTGATAACCGCAAGCGCTCAGCAAGTTGGTTGGATCCTGGTTCAGTACCTAAACAATGCTCTAAACGAAAATTTACCCCTAGAAAAGTGATGGTCACTGTTTGGTGGTCTAGCGCCGGTGTGATTCATCACAGCTTCTTACCAAACGGGGTGAGCATTACTGCAGATGTGTACTGTGAAGAACTGAGCACAATGATGGAGAAGCTGGCACATCTCCAACCAGCATTGGTCAATCGCTCGTCTCCGCTGCTCCTGCACGACAACGCGTGACCTCATACTGCACAGCAGACAGTCTCCAAGTTGCAAGAACTGGGGTTGGAAGCTCTCCGTCATCCGCCCTACTCACCAGACCTTGCGCCTACAGACTACTACTTTTTCCAGAATTTGGATAACTTCTTGGCGGGAAAAAAATCCAATACCCGAGAGGCAGTACAAAATGCCTTTGAAGAATTTGTTGCCTCCCGTCCAGCAGATTTCATTAAGAAGGACATCAATAAACTGCCACTGCGTTGGCAAAGATGCATTGATTGCATGGGTGATTACTTCGATTAATACAAATAAAAAATACATGAAAAAAAATCGTTTAAATTTTTTCATACAAAACGGCAATTTCATAGGTAAAGACTAATATAATCTAGATTAAACGAAACTAAAAATAATCTTACGTCCTGCTTCACTATAAAATTTGGTCCTGCACTGTGCATCAAGGAATTGGCAGTAGGTGGAGAAGGTCTTGTACGCACGATCGTGTGTGTCGCCAATTTTACCTCCGCAGTCATTATATGCCGCCTTCCAGTTCCAATGCGAGACTGCGCAGCCATTTTCCCAGGCCAGCCAATGTTCGTTCGACATTCGGCCACACACTGCCCCCACCCTATAACAAATACATAGTAATAACTTGGTGTGTGGCTTAGTTACGTTTTTCCTACCATTTGTACATTTCGTACTTTCAAAAACTGGCCATGAGCCATGGGCATGTCGAACCACGCACTTTTTTGATAATAATTAACCACACATCGAAAACGATAATCTATTTATTATTATTTACGCTCTTCTCCCCTACGTGAAATCGACATTTTTAATACTGATTTTTAACCACACAACAAAAAGTTAACAAATATTTATGGAAAATAGCGGCTGGTTTTGATTTTTCCGCTAGCGATGCGCGCGCGGGTGTAAATAAAGGCACTAGGTAATACCGTTGAACAGCCTATATAAAAATATATGTTAATAATACATAATACGCAAATGGGGTTAGGGTAGTTAACAATTTAGACTGAAATTGCCACAGACAATATTTATAAACCCTTAGTACCGCGTCAGGGCGGGTCAAGTGGGCTGCGCGCGTGCCACCCGCGCGCCGCGGTCTTACCAAAAAAAACCGCAAGTCTCTGCTCGGGTGTAAATAGAGAATGCTTATTTATTAGTAGGATAGTTCATACTAATTCAATGTATATTATCCCACTAACTGACTGATGGGACGTATGGGAAGTCAGGTCAAGTCAGATAAGAAGAAAAGAAGAAAGAAAGAAAATAAAAAAGCTTTTCGAGGAGAACCTTTGATACTAACATGAGTATTGCCAATTGTTAGTCAGTTCGGAGTTAATGACATAATTAGGTGGCTACTGGGGCCCTGAAGTTAAGGAATTTTCTTGGCCCCATAGCCATAAGATAAACACCAATGGAAAGTTCTTTCCTCTCCTTGGAAAGTTCGTTAGGTTAGAACTGTGACCAACCGCGCGCTAGCCGAGCGAGCGAAGCAAGTGGTGCAGTTAGTTGACTATTTGGTATAAATAGGACCCAAAAATAGGAATTATTAGGGGTTCACAAAAATCATTACAATTTGAGTTTTCAATATTACTTTTAACAGCGCAAAATGGTGAGAGGTTCGATTGAATATGTTAATGGACAAGTATTTTCATATATCTATTCCAAACAGATCGATAACTTTAGTGGTTGCTATAATAAGCAGCTAGGACAGACATGCGGCTAGGACAGACAGACGTCCTGCCAGGGTTGCGGGAAAGACCGAAAGGGATACCGCGACCTTGGCAACAGGCAACTGAAAGAACACGGGTGGGTTTTAGTCAGTAAAAGACTGACACGCCCTTCCGCTCCACCCAGAGCGGGAGAAATCATTGGCTGATTTCCGACCCTCAAAAAAAAAAAAAAAAATACAGACAGACGAAGTCGCAGCTAGGACAGACAAACGAAGACTCACCTAAAGACTTATTTTTTTACCGTTTGGTACGGAACCGTAAACATAAAAATCTATAGGTAGTTCACGTACCTTTTAAGAAGAGGGTTACACGGCTCGCCACATACTGTGAGCTTTTTAGTCGTGGGTCCTGTTGCTTTTACGGCCGTAGTCAGCACGTCTTCGCCGTCGGCCCAGTACGGCTCGTAACCATAATTAGGATAGTATTCAAAATAGAATTTTTTTTTTCTCTGCTGCTCGAGATATTCTTCGTAGGATATAGTGCTTTGGGTTTTTTTGCCTTTGGGCCTGGAAGAAATGAGGGGTATACTTTAAAAAACCGCAAGGTCCATCTTTTTCATTTAGCAATATTTTGTATATCAAGTACCTAGCACGGACCAAATATAGAACTAAGACAGAACGCTCTCAACCGTTTATTCCCAGTCGCCCCCGCGGGGATTGCCACCGGAGGCAAATGGGAATGAAAATTCCCAGTTGCCACCTGTGGTGACTGGGAAGTCTTTGCCATGCGGCTTGTAAACATAATTTTTATTGAGGAAGGTTATATCTATACTAATATTACGTATATAAAGCTGAAGATTTTGTTTGTTTGTTTGAACGCACTAATCTCAGGAACTACTGATTGGAATTGAAAAATTCTTAAGTTGGATAGTCCATTTATCGAGGAAGGTTATACGCTTATCACGCTATGACCAATAGGAGCGGAGCATAACTGAAAAATGTTGCAAAAACGGGAAAAAATATTCCTTTTTGAGAGCTTCCGTTGCGTGCGCTGCGTAAACGGTTTAAATTACGCAAATATCATGTATGATGGAATTGTTCCTCTTTAAAAGTTCTAAAAAAAAGTCCGCAATAGCATATGTCTATCTTTTAAGATTGACTCACTAGAACCCTTTTTTATGGTAATCAAATTTGTTCGAAATTAAAGCATTATTTGCGAAGGAATTTATCAACATAATATTAATTCTTATTCAAATAAATAGTTTTAACATCAAGGGTATTTATGTAGCAGTAAAATACTTTTTAATTCAATCGAATCGGACATTTAATTTCGAAGTTATACTCGTGTATAAACATGCAATATGCGAACCGTTCGACGCAGGCGCCGCGCCGCCGCGACGTTCCCTACTCTAGAGAGGAGAGGATGGGCACACGGGTAGAACATGACCTGAAATAGGACATAGGATACGTTTTACCTCTATATTCCCACGGGATCCAGACCTACGCGGGTTAAACCGCGGGGCACAGGTAGGCAGAATAACATAAGGGGGGCAACCTTGTACCTTGTGAAGCACTCCCACCATACCTGAGCCATGTACATAGGGACAAACGTCAAACGTAAAAAAAATCGATCGTTAGAAAAACTCGAGCGCGTCTGATTAAGGTATGGTAAGTTAGTTCAGACATTCAGAAAAGTGAGCATTTCAATAATCTGACAATTTAAGCATGACATAAATGGAAATGGCAGAGTCACAAAGTTGCAAAAAAAAACGTCACCTAGAAATTCTCGAGCCCGGTTATTTATTTTTTTATTTTAATTTAAAATAGCTCACCAATCACGGAAATAATATAATCTGCCGATTAGCACGGCAATTTCAAATTGAAACCCTATTATTAGGTACCTAAAGCTAAAAAAATACAACACGGTAAGCATTAAACCACAGTCATATATATTTGTAAAACAAACAATACCCTTAACTGAAATCTTAACAGATTTGCAATTTTAAAAGTTTTATTGTTTGTTTCTTTTTTGGCCCAACTACTTTATGGAAACGAACTTCGAATCCACTTGTTTCTATCTCTCGCTTTTTTCGTATCGAAGTAAAAGTGACAGACCAAAGTGAAATTCAAATCTTCCGAATTTTGTGAATAGACCCACGAAATGTTCTCGTCATTTAGAAAAATAATAATTAAAAAGTCACTTTGTCTCACGCAGCAAAATCAAATTTTGCTGAAAACGACCAAGTTGAATCGAACTTTGAATATGAAGATGATTCCACTGATGATGAAGATTGAAAATATTCTTTTTTTTTTCTCATTATACTATTTTTTTCTAAATACAGAATATAATTTTACCTATACACATAAATATATTATTTTGTATTGTATTTATTACATTAAATAAAAATAAAGATATGAATTAAAAACAAACCGTCAGATTAAGGAAATTCCTCCACATAATTGTCAGATTATAGGTCAGTACGACAAGGACATCAAGATGAATCGTCTGTATCTGACGCGCTCGAGTATATCAAGTTCATGATTTTTTTTTTTCACTTGTAATAATCGTTCATGGCTTTTTTTTGGTCGCGTCCTGATAGTCAGTCTTCTGAATAGGAGCTACTGGAGGGTTCACTTAACATCCCTTATAAATGTCTGATGCGCTCGAATTTTTTTTTCCCCTGTTTTCTACCCCTTCGTACGGCCACCCCCACCATGCAAACCGGCAGATTAATATTTTTCCTGTATCAGAAAGACGTGGGGCGCATACACTATTAATATCTGACGCGCTCGAGTATTTCTATGTGACTGTTTTTTTTACATTTCTGAAAATCCGGACACGCTTCTCCCACCAGTGAAAGGGTATACTGCACATAAACTTTTTTCTTTTCACAATCAAATTGGTCCCCACGACGCTCGATTTAATCCTCATTTAGCATCATGGGCTCCCCTATATAATTATTAGCTTGCTTTGTTCGTATGTCTTTCCAGTTACTCCAAATGTCCTCCTTTTTTCAAGCACTTCCTAAAATTCGATTGAGCTGTAACTTGGCATACTTATACTACTACCAAGACATTTTGAAAAATTTATATCATGGAGCTGGTCTGATGATGGAGCCGGAAGTTGGCCATAGGAACTCCTCAATCAAACAAGATAGCAACATCGTGTTTGGACTCATTTGTTACGTATTAACAAGTACTTTGACACTGGGTGGTGTTCAAGTTCTAATGATGGAGCCGGAAGGTGGCCATATGTGTTTCTAGTTACTCCAATTGTCATCCATTTTTCAAGCACTGCCTGGCATCTGATTGTGCTGTAACTTGGCATACTTATACACCTACCGAGACATTTTGAAAAAATGATACCATGTTGCTGGTCTGATGATGGACCCGAAAGTTGGCCACAGGAACTCCTCAATCAAACAAGATAGTAGTGTTTCGACTCATTGGGTGTGTATTGACAAGTGCTATTTACACTAGGTGGTGTCCAGAATCTGATGATGAAGCCAGACGTTGGCCATATCAATCAAACAAGATAGCACCATCGTGTTTGGACTCATTGGTTCATCATCATTCTCCTGCCCTTATCCCAATTTATTTGGGGTCGGCGCAACATGTCCCTTTCTTCCATACTTCTCTATTAGCCGTCATCTCGATAGTCACCCCCTTTCTAGCCATATCATCTTTCACACAATCCATCCATCGTTTCTTTGGTCTTCCCCTACTCTTATAGCCATCGACATTCATACCCAAAACTTTCCTCACAACATTTTCCTCATTCCTTCGCATCACGTGCCCATACCATGACAACCGATTTCCGCACAATTTTTCAGTCACCGGTGCCACTTTCAGACTTCCTCTTATGTACTCATTTCTTATTCTATCCATTCGTGTAACACCGCACATCCCTCTTAACATTCTCATCTCAGCTGCATGCAATTGCCTTTCATTCATCCCTTTTGTGGCCCAACATTCTGAGCCGTACAAGACAGCAGGTCTAACTATTGTTTTATATATCTTCCCCTTAAGTTTAAGGGGAATGCGGGAGTCGCAGATTGTTCCACCTGCCGCCATTTCATCCATCCAGTGTTAATTCTGTGCTTAACCGCCCAATCTACTTCGCCGTCGCTTTGCACGAGTGAACCGAGATACCGAAAGTCGGAGCAGACTGGGAGAAGTGCGCCATCAAGCGTTATGGTTCCAGAACTGGAGAGACCGCCGAAATCGCAGAACATATGCTCAGTTTTGAGATGCCGATGCATTCCACCAGTTTTTATGACAAATCTTTTACTGTCCAAGCAGTACGGTTATGGAATGCCTTGCCCGTGTCGATTAGGCGTGCTCAATCTTTGTCCATTTTTAAAATTCTAGTGAAAAAACACTTCCTCTCTCCTTAAACATGTTTATTGTTATATATATATATATATATCTAAATATGTATATATTATATATATTTATATAGATAAGATAATGCTTTATGTGTGTATGTATTTATTGTATATGTAAACGGTACACCACTGACTACCTGCAGTATTGTCTCTCCTTCTTACTTTAATCCATCCAAAGGTTGTCTGTAAAAGATCGCTTTTAGCGATAAGACCCTTGTGTCACCCTATGTAAAATTTCTAATTTATGTCTGTAATTTTTATGGTGTACATAATAAAGAGTATTCTATCTATCTATCTATCTCGCACAATTGGCGGAGTACAAAGGTGGCGTCCATTGTTCCTCGACCTGGCATAAACCCAAACTGGTTTGGGGTTATCTCACTCTCCTCTCGCAGTCTTTTCTCTATTACTTTCTCCCATACCTTCATACTATGTGACATGAGCTTTATCCCTCGATAGTTGTTGCAGTCCTGTACATCACCTTTATTTTTGAAGATGGGCACTAGCGAACTATTGCACCATTCTTGTGGGATCCCTCCTTCATGCAACAACTTATTGAAGAATAAAGACGGCCACATACATCCATCTTCTTTTAAACACTACCATACTTCTACCGGTATATCATCTGGGCCCATAGCCTTTCCATTTTTCATACTTTGAACTGCCTTTCTTACATCATCTATGCTAATTTCCCTCACCAAGCCCATATTTACTTGTACCTCTTTGAGCACACCATTCCATATATTCTCTTCATTCATTAGCTTTTCAAAATAAATCTTCCATCGTTCTTTTATTTCGTCATCTTTGGACAGAACCTTACCGGCGTCGTCTTTTATACATTTAATGTGAATTATATCTCTCGTTCTCCTTTCTCTTTCTTTTGTAATCCGGTAGAGCTCCTTTTGGCCTCTAGGGCTGTCCAGTGAGTCATACAACTTCTCTTGCGCCATAGCCCTCGAAACTGCTACCGCCTTTTTTGCCTTTCTCTTCCATTCTTTATAGATCTTCTTATCATCTTTCAAACTCTCATTCCCGTTTTCCACACCTTGCCATTCTTTAAACGCAATTTTCTTTTCTTTAAGCATCTTTTGCACGTCTTCATTCCACCACCATGTATCCCTTTCTATCACACCTTTCCCTTTCGATTCTCCAAACACATCTTTTGCTACTCTCCACTTACAGTTTTTGACACTTTTAAGGCTGTTCCGTCTTACCAGCAAGAAGTCAATTTGTGTCGCGTGGCGGCCACTTTTATATGTTATAAGATGCTCATTTTGTTTTTCGAACCACGTATTTGTTATTGCCAGGTCGAAGGCCAAAGCAGCTTGCAGCAGTGTTTCGCCGTCAGTGTTGCGGTCTCCGTATCCCCAACCGCCATGCACTCTCTCATAGCCATCCTTCTGCCTTCCTACATGCCCGTTAAAATCACCCCCCACCTACACTTCTTCACTATCTTGCACTTCCATCATAACCCGATCGAAATCCTTCCAGAACTTCTCTTTTACACTATCCTCACCCTGACAGGGGTGCATACACACTAACTACATTAACCACCAAACTCTCCACAATTACTTTAACAGCTATCACTCTATCACTCACTCTTTTAACATCCACCACACATTCTTTTAACCGGCTATCCGAAACTATACCTACACCATTTCGCTGCCATCACTTCCACAATAATAAAACTTATATCCCTCTCCTATCTCTCTAGCCTTCGCACCCTTCCACTTCGTTTCTTGTAGACACGCTATGTTCAGTCGTCGCCTTTTTAAAACATCTGCTAGTTCCCTTCCTCTTCCAGTCATCGTACCAACATTCCAGCTCGCACACCTCAATCTAACTTCTCTCACACTCCGAGCTTGCGTCTTACGAAGCACCCGCCCGGTCTGGTGCGACAACCCTTGTCCATTTCCCACAGAAGCCGGGTGCTGCCCCTGCGCGTCGCCTGTGGGGTACGCCCTAGCCCTATCGCGCATCCTATCATTTCCATTCATGTTGCTTAGGTTTTGGCTAAGTTTTACGGTCGGCCGCCAGCCTGACACCAACCCTCCTTGGGAATGCTTTTGCTAGTGGTTTACCCGCCACCGCCAGTATGCACTAGGTCTCCAGTTCTCTTAGTCACCTCATGCGACACCCACGGGATGAGATGGGGTGGCCGTATTCTTAATCCGGGACCACACGGACATTGGTTATGTATTGATAAGTACTTTGACACACCACCTGTGTTGAGGGTCTGATGATGGAGCCAGAAGGTAGCCATGGGAAAACCTCAATCAAACAAGATATCACCATCGTGTTTGGACTCATTGGTTATGTATTAAAAAGTGCTTTGACACTAGGTGGTGTACAGGGTCTGTTGCTGGAGCCGGAAGGTGGCCATAGGAACTCGTCAACCAAACAAAATAGCACTATCATGTTTGGAGAAAACTAAAGCCTATCTAAGGTGTAGTCCACGATCTGATTAGGTGTAGAGGCGGAAGGTGGGCACAGAAACTGATTAGGTATAGAGGCGGAAGGTGGGCACAGAAACTCCTCGATCTTACAAAATAGCCTTGTAGTGTTGTGCTCGTTGGATTTGTGAAGGTGATAGAATAGATATTTAAATGAATTTCTAATGCTAAAAGTACAAAATAAAATACAAGTCTCGGGCACCATGGCCTGTCCTGCTACAGGAGTGCAGGCCGCATAGCACGGCACGCCTGCATCAACGATATTATTCGTCGAGCCCTTGTCACCGCCGGCGTACCAGCGGTATTAGAACCAAACGGCTTGGTACGTGACGATGGGAAGAGACCAGATGGCATGACGTTGCGGCCTTGGAAGGTGGGTAGGCCTCTGGTGTGGGACGCAACGTGTGTCGACACCCTTGCGCCATCCCATGTTCCTAGCACGGCGGGCTGGGCTGGCGCCGCTGCTGCGGCTGCTGAGACCCTCAAGCGGCGCAAATACTGTAACCTTGTGGGCAACTACAGTTTTGAGCCGTTTGGGGTCGAAACGCCATAGTCGAAAGGTCATGGGGCCCGAGTGCGCGGTACGGTGCGTCGATACTTCACGTGACCAGAGGGCTGGCTTGTTCTTTGGCCATTCACAGAATTAGCATTGCCATTCAACGTGGCAATGCTGCCAGTCTTCTGGGCACGTTTCCGGATGACAGCGATGCGGACGAATACTTCGAGGCCTGAGGGTCCCTTTGTTTTTATATATATTGGTATAGTTAGTAAGTCCTTTTAGTTTTAGTTAATTTTTGTTAATTTAAGTAGCATAATACAAGTAATAATCTTTTTAAGAACAAGCTTTAAATTAACTAAAAAGTTCAAAAAAATCTATCCGGTAGTATTTGTGTGATAACGGATAATACATTCAGACAAACATAAACCAGTCCGTGCGATCCACCGTCACAATCGGGCGCGCTTACACTGTAAGCGGAAATTATTATTTTGCGCCGAGCGCGGCAAATGCCGCTGCTACCATCCGTTCGGAAGAACTTGTGGCGAGTGAGATCCTGGCATTCCTGCAGTACCAGCTGGATGTCATAGTCGAAATCAGCGTGATCCAGACTTGCACATCCAATTTCAATGAAGAGGAGATACGCAGGGCGAAAGCGCTGCTGTATGAGTCGCTACATATGGTCGACCAACTGCCGTCCCGCAGGAGGGATGAAAATGGAAAGAGGAGTCTCCAAGACATCATAAAAGTGTTGAAACAGACCGACCCGGACGACGTGCCGACTTTTGTAGAGAAGAATTTGCGCATGCTGCCCACGTCACACTCGACCACGATGTCACCAGGCTGCTGCGGGACATCACAACCCTAGTTGAGATGCAGTTGAAGTTGGAAGTATCGCAATCCACCATCAGTGATCTCCGTACTAAGGTAGCAGATTTACGCAATACGGTATGTAGGACACGAGTCAGCTACCAACGTCAACAGACGTCACGGTGCATTCAATGCATCGCAGCTTAGTTTCGAGTCAGAAAAATTCAACTCGTCGCCGGCCACTGTCACTGCAAGCGATGCACAACCGCGCCCCGCCCTCATCGCGTCCCCCATCGTTGGGACGCCAACCAATATGAGCACGTCAAAACCGGGACGTGCTTACTCGGCCACCGTTATTAAAGCTCCCGCAAATCAACACTGGCGACCTAACAATACAAGCAGTTCAAAGCTCATTACTGCCGGTAATAAGCCAAGGACAGGCCGATGAAGAAGGCTTCATTCGTGTGGAGAAAAAGAAGAAGAACAAGCCTGCTTATTGCAATCAGTGCGGTACCGCATTGAATGGTCCTGACATGTTCCTACGTCCCGCTATTCCAACGACGCAGGTGTACTTGTCACGATTACATCGCACCACGAAGGCAGAGAAGGTCGTGGAGTACATCAGGATGAAGACAAACTTCACATTGAGAGTCGAGAAGTTGGATTCACGCCATAATATTAACTTCAAATCTTTTGTGGTGCGGGTTCCGACTCATCACATGGAGATTTTCATGAAGGAAGAATTTTGGCCGACCAGTGTCGTGTATCGACGTTATTGCGGAAGGCTACATGGCACCACGACTCAGCGCAATGCGTCGCCGACCATACGTATTGTTTTTATATTGTATTAATTTATTATTTTGTGTACAAATGATGCATACTTACGTGTTGAATTCAAAACTGGTGTCAGCAGGATCTCCGTTTACACCTTCTTCGTTAAACCATAATACTGAAACATATTAATAGAGTAGTGATTTGGCTGGCGTGCATTTTTACAGGCACCCAACGAGGACGGCGAAACCAGCGAGACATACCTAATGCAGATGACCATCGAGCCGAATGAATGCGCCACTACACGGAGAACATCTCAGATGTCGACCAGTGCGAGATTAGGGCGGCTCTCGAGCAGTTAAATTATTACTTTATAATGTAATATTTATTTCTTTATTTTTAATTAATGAATTTAATTTTTAGTAATATAAATTATATTTTTAATAAAATAAAAAAATAAGGAGGATGTCGAAATATCCAGAGGAATAGCAAGCCAATAAGGATCAAGCGAGGCATATTTCAGGGCGATAGTTCGAGTTTATAGTCTGCTCTACATGGATGACCTAAAACTCTTTGCCCCCAAGAATTTACAACTGATGGAAAGTAACTGAAACTTTCAGTAGAGCCATCAGGATGGAATTTGGTGTGTGGTCATGCATGTAAAGCGAGGGGAGATTGTGGAATCCGTGGGAAACCAACTCTCCAATTCCATATATCCATGAATTTGCGGACGGTGTCGGATAGAAACTTTTAAAATCTTTTAATGAAAATAACGTTTTTTTTTTGTTGTGACTCCGTCATTTATTTTTATATTTAAGTCAATTACCCATGGTTTGAGTGACAACGATGTTCACCTTTACACCCTGTATAGGTACACGCACACACACTCACTTTGCAACTGATAGTAGTTTATTATTTCAACCAACATAGTATTGGCATACTAGCTCAGTTGTTAATTAATTATGCTTTGGTAGGTGCTATAGCGAGAAAGAAAGGTAAAAAAATAATTTTTTTTCATGATTTTATTTTACCACTTTGTCGGCGTGATTTATACGTATACCCATACCAAATTACAACTTTCTAGTACTAAGTCTCTGAGCTAAGCCGCGGATAGACAGACAAACAGACAGACGGACATGGCGAAACTATAAGGGACTGTTGACTACGGAACCCTAATAGGTTAAACAATACTAGCGGTGTGGTAGCGGCGGGCGGTGCGTGTACGCAGCTTCTCTCTTCCTTCTCACTACCATCTGGCGTCACTTTATTCAATACGTTATATTTATTTTTCTATCTCGTAGCATAGTTAATATTTTAAACTGAAACCTTTTTGGACATAAGGGTGTCAACAATAAATAAGGGTGTCAGCTAAGCATTTGTATATAAAAAAATCTGTAATTGTATTTATATAAATAAATAAAAAATACTAGTTAGGTTTTATTTTCTACCGTTAATAAGCATCATAAAAATATATTAATTGATTGTTTATACATAAAGTATTTTTTTGATACTATCGTCATCATCATCCATCTCAAAATTTGAATCCGAGTCATTTATATTTTCGCTGAAATCTTCTTCGTCTTCCGAATTCTCTAGTCTGGCTATTATCTAACATATTATTTTCCCTCAATATAAAGTCGAAAGGTGGAATCCGACGGTGCGCCATATCACGGACGGACACAGACGAGCCCGGACGGCAGACGACCACAGATCGCCACGCACCGCGCACCGAGGCGCTTCCGACGGTGCGTGATATTGCGGACGCACGCACGCGGACAAGCCTACGCACACCAATGCTCTTCCAACGGTGCGTGTCGGCCTGTGTAGGCTTTGAGATTAGAAGTCATTTTGTCACTCCAAAATGCATAGCGAAAGAAAACGTATCGCTGCAGCTATATAGATATATATATACAGTATGTTAACTAACAAAGGGCGTTCCCGTTAACCTGCAATAGTAGGTATAGCGTGTATACAAACTAAAAAATATATTACAACTCAAAAAAAAAAAAAAAAAAATTTTGTCGTGAAATGTTCACAAAACGATTAAATTTAAACGTAAAAGAAACACTCTGTACACGCACACTTGTATTTCAATGGAAAAATAAGTGTGACAAGTGGGCGTGTACAGAGAGTTTATTTTCCGTACCAATTTAATATTTTTTGTGAATATTTTACTATACAAAAACAAAAAAAAACATATTGTTTATTTTTTTTTTGCATGTACTCGTATAGACGCTATACTATTGCAGGTTAACGGGAACGCCATTTGTTAGTTAACATACTGTATATATATATATAGATATAGATATAGATTTAAAAAATCATAAACAAGCTCGGTCGTCCACTCCATTATTCACAGTAGCCGAACAAGAAAACTTCACTGTACGCGCTTTCAGCGAAATAAATGTTGCATTAACGATATGTTTCGTTTTGAATGATTTAGTTCCCAGAATATTTTTTTAATTTAGTTGACGCGTCGTTATCTATCTGTGTGACTGAAACTGCCCACAGATGTAGCCCTCATTTAACAGTAATAAAAACTTTTTACAAAAAAATAAAAAATCTGCTTCCAAAAAAACACAAAAAAGTAAAAAATAACTTTAATTTCGGATATCGGTATCTTTGCTTTTCAATTTTCGTTTGTTGCCTGTAAAGTAACCTCCTCCTTTTTGAATAAGTATGTTAAAAATAGAGATTTAAGCCGCATGAAGCGAGTGGGATACAAGTATGCCAACGGGGCATTTGATTAATTTGACAATATTACTGTATGGAAATATGAAATATCGCTAACTAGTGAACTAAAATACGAGACTCAACCCCCCATACCCCCCGAAACGCCTCACGTAATTAATGAACGTAATAATCAATCCTTTAGTCGGTCTCGGATTCAGGTCTCGGCAGACGTCTCACTCACCGACCGCGAGCGAGACACCAAAGTCAAGGACCAATTCACCGACCTAACAGTTCTTTCGGCTCGCTTCGGAATACTTCGGATCACATCGGACGAGCGAATCCAACAATAGGCTCGTCTCCGACACAATACGTCATTATAAACTTATCATACGACATACGTCACTGTAAAGGCTCTTACATACTGGCACGACTTTATAACCGACGAAAAAAAAGGAGGTTCTCAAGTCGACCCGTATATACCTAAATTTTTTTTTTAAATTATGACCACAGATAACTGTTCCCATTTCAAATAGAAAACTAAAATCCACCCCCTTTTTTATGTTGGGTTATCATCAATTGACATTTCCCACTCTGGGTGAAGCGGGAGGGCGTGTCAGACTTTTACTGATTAAAACCCACCCGTGTTCCTTCAATTGCCTGTTGCCCAGGGTCCCGGTATCCCTTTCGGACTTTTCCGCAACCCTGGCAGGCATAGGTCCTAACGGAACCCGTCAAGTGTGCTGACATCTCTTTGAGGCGACACGACGTCGACCCCGGCCTGGTCCTTATCGGACGGCGAGCTACCTATTGCTCGCCGTCCGCAAGCCTGCGCCTATGGTGGCCGGGAATCCACCTGGGATTCCCGACGCCCAGGGTGTCTCCTGCGGCAGCGGTTAGCGGCGCGAGGGCGCTTACCTTGCGTCTCCTTCACGCGTTCCGCCTCCTCCTCCGCGAGCATTACTGCTTCGCAGAACGAGGTGACGGCTTCCCATGCCCTCTCTCTCCGTACCATGGCCTGGACCAGGGCCGGAAGCGAGAGGTCATTGCCACCAATCACCTCCAAGAGCGGTGCTCCGCCCAAGCAGGGCAGACCTCCACCGTATGCTCCAACGTGTTATATGCTCCACCGTGTAAAAAAAATCCACCCCGTAGAAAAAATGGGGTTGATCGATTTTTCACCTACTGAATTTTCAACTGTGAACCGTTTCTGTTGAAATTTCGCACACATACATAATTCTGATGACACAACCAGACCTGGAGTTGATCTGATGATGGAGACGGAAGACAGTCGCGAGAGCTCTTCAGCAGTTTCATCGTGTTTGAGCTTAATTAGGTAGGTAGTAGATTTGAGACACATTAATAAATGGTAACTCAAAAGCGAAAAATAAAAAATAAACCTCTTAGTAAAAGCTCCTAAACTAATTGAAGTAACAAATTTTGAGGCGGCGCCGAACACACATTGAACGAAGATTCATCAAGCTACCATTATACCTACGCTGTAATTAATCAGTACCTACCTAATTAATTTGTTTGGAATCGAACCCGGGACCTCTGGGTCTGAGATGTCTTACCACTAGAACACAGAGGAGATATTTAACAGTTTGTGTAAAAATCCAAAAATGCCCATGTCAAAAAATTTGCTTACTTACGAATCTATTTTTTGGCTTTTTTTCTCTTTTTAGTTGTAGTACCTACCCCACACAAATTCGAATACCTTTACCTGAAAATGTAAATAACAGTGACAGGAACTTATTATAACATCATGCATCAACGTAGGCTAAGTGGCAAAATCCGTATTATTGAAGCTAGCTCAAAAACTAGCCAAGCAAAGTTAATAAAATTTATATTGGACCACCTCTGAAGTACACCTACGACCTACTAAACAAAAAAAGAATCATCAAATCAATTCATAATTGGCGGAGTAATGGCGTAAAAACCATACAAAAAAAAAACATAATAGTCGAATTAAAAAGCTACAATTGGTAAAGAAAACGATCCGTTTTTGTTTTACAGGAACCGAGCATACCTCGCGGCTCGCACCGCACGGCGCACCTTTGAAGTTTACCGACTCGCCGCGGATCGGCCGGACCGCGGCGCACGTGTCTGCGCTACCACGCACGATACGATTCCCATGGTGCGTGTTGGTCCGGGCTGATCCGCGTGCGTCCGCGGCCAGTCGATAATTTCAAGGGGAATGTACCCAATCTCGAACGCACGGCGACAGACGTGTCTGCGATACCCCGCACGTACCCCTTCCCACGGTGCGTCGTGCGGGCTCGTCCGTGTCCGTCCGCGATATGGCGCACCGTCGGATTCCACTATTAGATGCGTTGATTTCGGTCCTTTTTGCTAGTACTACGACAAACTTAAAAAATAGCAAGTTTCTTCATTTTTGTCCACCTAACGAAAAAAATAAATGATTTATTATGACATGTGCAAATGGGTGCACGGGAATACAACTGATTCCTTTAGAGCACGAGTCAGGGAATAAGAAAAAATCTCTTTCAGCTCGGATACACGCGGATACATTTTCTAATGTCATAACGCGTAATTTAATATACAAAACAAAAGAAAACCAAACATGTATCTTATCTATACGACTAAAAACGTATAAACAAGACACCACAGACAGACAAATTAAAAATCTGGAGTCACACGCGTTTGGGCATAAATCGAACGTGTGACTCCGGATTTTTAATTTGTCTGTCTGTGGTGTCTGTCTGAGACAATTTTAATAAATAATCTTAATGTTTCGTGATTTTTTAGTTTTCCACAGGATCTCAATTTTAAAGAACAATGGATTGAGGCGACGGGAAATAATGATTGGTTCCCAACAAAGTATAGCACTATTTGTTCGATACATTTTGAGGAAGAAAGCTTTGTAGAAGGGAACAAGCATCGCTTAGTGAATTGATAACTATCGAGACGAGTGCCACACACGGCGGCGTCTTTGAATCGATTTGGTTTTCCCATCAGTAAATAGTGCTTGTGACGTCATAGTAGGTAGTCAAAAAATGGCACGCTTGGTTTTCATACAGATCGTGGTACTTGCGTTATCTAGGTCTATCTATATCTGTGGGTTATAATATATATTTTTTTGAAATGTGCTCATTAACCGATTCATTGCCAATGACGCACCTGGCGCGTCACATCGAACTTACTTAAAAACAGATTTAAACAAATTGAGATAAAGAGAACGACCTCTTTTTTATCCTAAACTAGCTGCCGCCAGCGGCTTCGCCCGCGTGTAATCTTTATAAATTATAGCCTATGTTACTTAGGGTGAATGTAGCTTTCTAATGGTGAAAGAATTTCAAATCGGTGCAGTAGTTTTTGAGTTTATTCATTACAAACATACACACAAAAATACAAATCTTTCCTCTTTATAATATTAGTGTAGATTAAACATAATGTTAACAATAATGTTTAATATGCCCTTTGGAGTTTAGATTTCAGCATACAAACCCCCAGGCAGTGATAAAAGCTTTTAAAGATCTTAAAATTAAATCAACAGAAGATCTATGGGGAATGGCTGTAAAAGTCTGTAAATCTATTTAGCTCCCTATTTAGCTTTTATATTCAACACCAGTGTAGACCAAGGAGTCTTTCCGGATCTCATGAAATACAGTAAAGTAGTTCCTTTGTTCAAATCCGATGATAGTAAGGAACCCAACAATTATAGGCCTGAGTCAATTCTGCCAGTTCTCAGTAAGGTGTTTGAATGTTACGTCACTTTAATAAAAAATCCATCTTTCACGAACAACAGTACGGTTTCACCAATGGGCGTTGTACCACTGACGCCGGTGCCACTGACCCTAATAAAGAACATTTTTAACGCCTGGGAAGAAGCACAAGATGCCATTGGAATCTTTTGCGACCTCTCGAACGCGTTCGTTGCGTCGACCATGAGTCATTTCTGCTGAAATTAGAGCGCGGTTTGTAGGTTGGTCGTTTTTTTAATTTCACGTAGGTCATAGGAAAATTTAGAAATTTTTGAACTAACTTTCTGTATGTGAGCCTTCCAGTTTATGTGTGTCTATATTGTCAAACCTAGGAGAGTGAAGTCGTTAACTTCTTCTAAGTTTTGTTGATTGTATGTAATATTTAGTCGTTTTTTCTGTCGAGGGTGAAAAGTTATTATTTGGTTTTAGTAAAATTAATTTCGAGATTATGCTCGCTCATCCAATTTATTGTTTTATTAAGAATGGTGGTAAGTTTTTCATTTAAATTAACATTTGTTTGGCATGAGGTGAGGAGGGAAATGTCACCGCAAATAGTACACATGTCCCATATATAGTTCAGTTCTATTTCTTTGTTTTTTTTTGACGTTCAAAAGTGCTTTTGTGCCTATTTAAAATTAATCAATTATTTGACTTTGAAGGGACACCGACGCGAAAACGGTTACAACCCCGTATATTGGCGTAATATTATTTAAGGTGGTTTATGCCTGGAAAATTGTTTATAATTCACCACAATAATTATTAATCATTGTATGAGTGTTTAAACTCACTGAACTGTGAAAACTCATACAAATGTTTACTAATTGTGGTGAAAGAGCTGATTTTTGATGAGCGATGGGGGATTAGGTTTCGCCTTAGAAATTTTTACTTGACTGTCACAAACAAATTTTTATAATTTATTTTAAATTCAAGTAAGTAAAAATAGAATAATTTTAAATAAAAACATAATCTTAAATGAGCTTATACTAACAGAAATTGCACCTGTGTCTGAACTAGATAAATAAAATATCTGTATTTCAAACAACAGATATTTTATTTATCTAGTTCAGACAAACAAATTACAAATAACCTTACAAAACTGTTGATGACCACAGTAACATTTTACTAAAATAAATAAATCCTACCTTGTGAGGCCATATTTCCTTTGAATACCAACGAATTCGAATCGAAACACACAAATAACTTCTTCTCTTAGCAGATCGACGCAAGATAACGGCGAAATACGCATAAAACATCACAGGGGGCCAATGACGCTCTAGGTGCGTCATCCTTGATGTAGGCCCATGACCCGTCATCGTCCAATGTTCGGGGCCTGGCTAAAGTATGCATGAAAATGATGGTGGGAATGAGTCGGTTAAGCCCATTCTTTTGATACCCAACATGGTACGATTAAACAATATTTTTTTTTAGTTCCTGACTGTATGTCCTCTATAGGGCGCCATTTAATGTGACGTCACATAACCTATAACGATGCGGACGATCAAGACGCTTCCAACGATACCTCATTTGTCGTATTCTGATGAGTGGTTTAGAAGATAGGATGGAACAGATGAATATACATACATACATACCGATCAAAATCATAACCCTCCTTTTTTCTTCACCGTAGTCGGGTAAAAATATCGTATCGTTGAATATTGCATGTTTTTTACCCGACTGCCCCAGAAGGAGGGTAATGTTTTTCGAGAGTATGTATGTATGTTTGTATGTATGTTTGAATGTATGTTTGTATGTTTGTATGTCTATTTATTTGGCACGCTCTGTAGCCTAACCGGCTTGATGGATTTTAACATATGAGGAGTCGTTAGGTTCGTCTTAATTGTGGGAGTGACATAGGCTAAATAGTAAAAGCATCATATTATGTGGTGACTGGAACATAGACGCTGGAATATAAAAGCAGATAAACATTTCAAAGAGCTAGAATCTATTTAAAAAAACTATAACATAAATAATCATATTACCAATCCAACAAGAAAACTCTCCTGTATCGACCTAATTACAAGTAATATACCAAATGTTAAGCCCCAAATACACTACCTAGCTCTATCTGATCACGAAACAGGACAATCTATATGCTTTGAGGCAACGGCAGACACCACCATGACTTTTAAAAGACCATTTTATTTTGTACAACGACGCGATTTTAATCAAGATAATATAGATAAGTTTGTAAATTGTCTATCTTCATTGTCTTTCTCAGATATTTACCAGACTGAAGATACTGACAAAAAGGCGAAAACACGCGTTTTTTGTCTCAATCCAGCAACAAATGTAAGGCTGCCTGGAAAGTTATAAAAAGTAATACCAGCGAAAAGCAAAATTCTCGTGACATAAATAAAATTCATTTAGGCAATCAAACTTACACTCAACCAAAACAAATAGCTGACATTTATAACAATTTTTTTATTGACATAACGAATAACACCGTTGACCCATCTATTGACTACACACCACCGATAACCTATCATCCAAACACTATGTATTTGACCCCAACTAATGACACCAATATTAAATAATAATAAACTCTTTAAAATCAACCAACTCTACAGGCTACGATGACATTAACACAAAAATTCTTAAATTATGCTCAACATTTTTATCAATTCATATTAGTCATATTATTAATTTGTCATTTATGCAAGGTTTATTCCCTTCAAGGTTAAAATTCTCAATTGTAAAACCAATCCATAAGAAAGGTGATAGGAGTGATATGAATAATTACCGCCCCATAACACTCATACCAATATTATCAAAGATCTTTGAAAAGGCCATGCATGAAAAACTCTCCAATTTTGTATCCAAATACCAAATTCTAATCGAAAATCAATTTGGTTTCAGAAAAAATAAATCGACCACAACAGCTTGTTTTGCTCTATTAAAATTAATAACGAAAAGTCTTAATGATAAATTACCAATTGTATCCATTTTTCTAGATATGTCAAAGGCCTTTGATTTCGTGAACCATAAACTGTTAATTTATAAATTAGACCGTTATGGCATTAGGGGAAACGCACTGAAATGGCTCGAGAGCTATTTTCTTACACATCGACAGCAATGTGTTGAGATTTCGGGACAAATAGGAAATCAAAAGGTCGCATATAGGTCTCAGTATCGTGAAAACAACTGCGGTGTTCCCCAAGGGACCATATTAGGGCCGCTCTTATTTTTGCTATATGCTAATGACTTACCTAGTGTAACTTCTCACAATTGCATACTATACGGTGATGATACGACCCTCAGCATTATAAACGAAAATGACGACGTTGTTGAGTACCAAAATGAAATAAACTTGACATAAATAATATTATCACTTGGCTTGAACATAATAATCTTCATATCAATATTAACAAAACCAAAATGATACAATTCCACGCATATAAAAGTACGCGTCTAAGGCTTAAATACAATACGGAAATGAGACGATAGAAGAGGTCGATAATTATTGTCAAAAATTGTAACTGGAAATCTCATATTGATGATTTATGTAAGAAGATAGATAGATTTGTATTCGTCTTATATAGACTAATACGTGTGGCTAGTGTAAATGCGGCACTATGCGCATACCATGGATATGTCTCATCAATTTTGCGCTATGGAATTATAATATGGGGTAATTCCGTTGAAATTAAAAGAGTGTTTCGAGCTCAGAAAAAATGCGTACGCTCAATTTATGGAGCGCAACCACTGGACAGTTGTGTTCCACTATTTAAAAATCTCAAAATACTGCCACTTCCAGCTCTATACATTTTTGAAATTTGTATCTTTGTACACCAAAATAGACATGAATTTGATTTATTTAATGATGTTGTATCTAGACCCAGCCGCAAAGTGCATATGCTTAATGTTCCTAGGCGTAGAATCAAATTGTTTTCTAATACTGTATTCTGCATGTCCATTACTGTTTATAACAAATTATCTGATGGCTTCAAAACTCTCAGCCTCAGAACATTTAAATGTAAATTATTTAACTTTCTTTTAAGCAAATGTTATTACTCGACTGAAGATTTTATGAATGAAAAATTTACCTGATATTTGACATTATATCATATTTTATCTCCTTGACCTTATTGAAATTTGACTTATATAATTAATAATTATTTTACCACTATCGTTCAATTTATTTAAATTATTTTTAATAATTAATAATTCTAATTCCAATGATTAATAATTTAATTTTAATGTAATGATGACCCATAATTTTACAAACCATATTTGTACGCCGGAAACGGCAGAATATTATGATCGTAATACTTAATGCACATAACAACTTAGTACAATATTCTGACAAATAAATGTATTCTATTCTATTCTATTCTTCTTTTCTATATTGTTTTTATATATTTCATCTGCAAACAAAAAAAGGGAGGGGAAGGTTTTTTTTTAAAAAAATTACTATATTGGTATCAAATAAAAGCTAGTAATGAGTTAATTCCAAATACAATATAAATTAATAAAACTAAAAAGATTGAAATAAAAAAAAATAATTATAAAAAATAAAAAACCCGCCTGCAAAAACGCATAACTTAAAAGAGAAAAACAAGCATTATAATCTGTAGAATTTTGGTATTACAGGCGGGGAACAAACCAATAACCTCAAATATAGTGTCACTTTTGTTTGTTCCCCGCCTGTAATACCAAAATTCTACAGATTATAATGCTTGTTTTTCTTTTATGCGTTTTTGCAGGCGGGTTTTTTTATTTTTTTAAATAATTTGTTTTATTGGATAAAGTGACGCTAGATACCGGTTATTTTACAGTGTGCGGCGGCGGCGCGGTGACAGCGTCGTGTTCCCGAGTACTTAAGGGGGATGCGCTAGGGTGGCCCGCGAAATTCAAATTTTCTTACGTTTTTTGCAATTTGCAGGTCAGTATCAGGTTGTATGTTGATTTAAATATTATAAGCGCTCGTAACAAATATGGATTTACAGAATTATAAACAATAGAATCAGCAATACAACTCTCTAAGTTCATGAAAGTGCCAAATGTCATGATTTCATGAAATAGTCATTCAATGCACTTACATGAGCTTAGAGATGATTTTAATGTTTATAATTCTGTAAATCCATATTTGTTACGAGCGCTTATAATATACGACTTGAGCGCTTATACTGACCTGCAAATTGCAAAAAACGTAAAAAAAAATGAATTTCGCGTGCTACCCTAGCGCATCAACCTTAAGGTACAAATAAAACCGACGTGTCTCTAGCTACGGAAGGTATTTCATAAAAATACATAGAAACCAGTCGTGTCGCGGCGACACGTCGCCGTCGCCTGCTGCTGCTGCCTGCAGTTAGCTACGGACTTGTACCTTTATGAGATGGTATGTAAAAAAGGATGTAGGAGGATTTTTGCAAAATAACGCGGCGCCCAAAGTGCGCTGCACATTACAGGCCCATTTGAAATGTAAAAATAATAGCACTACGTACGTAATATAATGTAGCACCTATACGTACATAATATCTATGAGAAAATAATACTAACTTAACACAAACGTAATAACTACCACTTGCCCAAGCCCCTTCATTTCTAAAGTGAACTGCAATAAACCTTGGTACGGTATTTTACTGTATTGATTAAATCAGAGAAATGTAATCATTTCATTATTACAGTTAATCAAGCAACACTAATCTAACAAGCTTATTTACTACGAGACAAAGACACAAAAGGTTCACTTCCATCAGGACATCAGGTTCCGTAACACTTTCATTAGGGAGGTGGGAACCTTAAGCTAATGCTTGTCTGGTCTTTAAAGTAGGGACATGGAATGTTACAGTTTTAAGGTAAGCGCACATTACAGCCGCGTCGGGTCGTAAAAATAAGTTTATATTTTTATTTCTCTAAGGAATACCTACATTATTCATTTAATTGAGTGTAACTACACGAATATTGCAAATAATGAACCGTAATATTTCATTTATCACAGAAATTACAGATTGGCTTAATGTAAGATAACAAGTTTCGAAGCAAAACTTATTAGTTAATATTGATTACATTTTATTTCCTTTATTACATTTAAATAACTATAAATTGCGTTTTTAAATATATTTTAAAAAACATTTAAAATATAAAAATCTAGCTGCGCCCCGTGGTTTCACCCGCGTAAGTCTCAATCCCGTGGGAATATCGGGATAAAAAGTATTCTATGTCCTATTCCAGGTTTCCAGGTTATGGTCTACCCACATTTCATCCAAATCCGGTCAGCCGTTTTAGCGTGAAAGTGTAACAAACAAACAAACAAACAAAAAACTCACTTTCGTATTTATAATATTAAGTTAGGATTAGGATAGAATAGTTAGGATTGTAGCCCACTGGTACCGAAAACAGGGTCCAAACTACCGCTGTTCAGGGCTCCTGACAGAGAAAGCTCCTATCTTGGTACACGCACCGTGTGCAGAAGAACCGCTTGATCCAGCTGCCTACGAGAGCCCCATCAGGCGTTGGTCGATGCTCTAAGTTATTATGCGATTGGACATCACGACAATTGGCACAATGACAGCTGTATCCACAGCCCACATGTCGACAACCTCGCGAGCCAGGTCAAGATACAAAAGTTGCTAATCTTTCTCAGCTTTCACGAGGCTATTACAAAAATCACTGTGACACCGACAATAGTCCTGTCCTAGATCGATCTCAATACCACGTGATTTTGCCATTTTATAGAACTGGGTCGGGCAAGTACTGGCGCAGAATCCTGGCGACATAGTTGTGCCTATGCAAGTACTGGCGCAGAAACCTGGCGACATAGTTGTGCCTATCGAAGTACTGGCGCAGAATCCTGGAGACATAGTTGTGCCTATGCAAGTACTGGCGCAGAATCCTGGCGACATAGTTGTGCCTATGCAAGAAGTCTTCTGATTGGCATAAGTCAAAAGTAGAACGAAATATTCCTACCCTGTTTTTATGATTAAATAAAGCGCATAGATGTAAAATGAAATGTATGTAATCATTACATTTTAGGTTACAAGCTACATACTTAGAAACACCTTTGGCTTATTTAATTTCAGTCTTGACAATAAAATATAATTTAGCTCATCTCCTCGCCTCATGTTTCCATAATCCAGGAATTTTAGCATGAAGTTGCAGTATATTTATTCATTCCAAAATAACTGGTATCGAACTTGGTAAGATCATCATGCATTATCATGATAAAAATCATCGGTATAAAAACGAGGATTTATTCCCTTTATGTCGAGTCCCGTTATGTTGAGCCGAAAAGAGGAGCTCATTACTTCAGAACGAAAAGGCGGCTGTCAGTGTAAGACCCGCCACACGCATCTCTATGTAGTCTGTGGTCTGCCCGCCAGACTTAGGCAAGGAACATATACTCACCTACCTACGGCGAGGACTTAGGTGAGTTTAAATGTTCCTTGCTAGCTTGCTAGTAATCTGAACATCGATTTTGTATGTTCTTGCTTGCAAAGGCTGCACCTGGCATTTTTAGGTCAGCAGTCCAGCGGCCGTCTTATTTTGAGCTCCGTAGGTATGAAACCTTACCTCAGCCTCCGAAACGGTTAGCCATCGTAACAATTTACGAAATCAAGCGCCGGCGACTGAGTTCACGACCCGAAGGTCACAACAACATAGATCGCAAACACATAAACCAGAACGTACTACACAATTAATTATAAACCTTATTCCATCAAACACAGCGTGCATTTAACATGCGCCGTACATTCACACTTAAACATAGGCACACTAGATACATTTTCCGCGCTCACAAAAACATTTGATGCTACTTATTACACACATATTCAAAAGGGGCGGGCATTAGAAAGTATACATACAGCGACTGAACACAAGCGTTCAGTCGCTGTATGTATACTTTCTAATGCTCTAATAAAACTCTAACAGTCTTACTAATAAAAAAAAACAAGTAATAAAAACTAAAACCCAACTACGACTTAAAAGGTATAAACAAGACACCACAGACAGCGAATTAAACTCAAACTCAAACTCAAAGCATTTATTTCAAATAAACCAATCACAGGCACTTTTGAATTGTCAAGGGGTCGGTCAGTCAGAAAGATGAAGCTAGTTGCCCATTCCAAAACGTAGTAGGTTCCTATGGAGAAGAACGGGCAAGAAACTCCATGGACACTCTTTTAAATCAGAATATTGTTACAATTTATTGTTTACATCATCCATGTTGGAATTATACATGTGAGTACAATGTAGAAAAACGTGCAGGTTAAAAGCGTCCGTAAATAAAAGATACAAAACAATTCAAAAATTAAAATAAATTATAATAAGCCGTGGCAGCTAAGAGATGACCAGTCCCTACTGATGGCGCCCGTTCACGAACATGACGTATGGATCAGCACCATTCAGCTCAACCATTTTGAAGGGAACTTAATGATCCAACACACACGCCACCACCAGCGAGACATTAAAGTGAGCATGATATACTCTCAGCCGCCAGGGCACATTCAAGTCAATGAAAGACGAACCTAGTAAATGGTAGCTTTAAATTACTTAGGTAAGTACATAGTGCTCACACACATGTGCTATGTAGAATACAATACTAGGAGATTGAATTTATACAATGTAAAGATAGTTTTTACAATCTTCAGCAGCTCCAACAATATTTTCAAATGCTAATCAATTAGTTTATGCGCCCTGTGGAGCTGGACCAGCGCTGAACCAAGCATTTTTGTCAGTGATGTAATCTCCCAATTTATAATATGCTTGGCGGCATAGTGTGCGTTTTATACAAGATTTAAATTTTGTTTCATTCAATTGGAGTATGTGGGGAGGTATTTTATTGTAACATTTTAAACAGTACCCCATGAAGGATGAGTCTACTTCAGCCAGTCTGAAGCCCGGTTGAACTAATTGGTCCCTATTCCTAGTCCTATAATTGTGTTTTTCACCTCTTTTACTGAAAAGACTTAGATTTTTCCTTACGTACATGATGTTTTCGTAGATATATTGACAAGGTACCGTCATGATATTAATATCTTTAAACAGTTCCCTTAGAGAATCGCGCATACGGAGGCCATATATTGCTCTGATAGCTCTTTTCTGCAGAATAAAAATAGACTCGATATCTGCAGCCCGTCCCCATAGTAAAATACCGTAAGACATGATACTATGAAAGTAACTGAAATAGACTAGTCTCGCGGTATCTACAACAGTGAATTGACGGATTTTCCTCACAGCATATGCTGCTGAACTTAGCCGTCCTGCAAGAGATGTTAAATGAGGACCCCATTGCAGCCTTGAGTCGAGTGTGATCCCTAGGAAAACAGTCTTATCGACGAATTCTAGTTTCTCCCTATTCAATATTATGTCACAATCACTACTTTTAACATTCGGTAAAGCAAATCTCATGCATTTAGTTTTCTTCCCATTTAATACTAAATTATTAGCAGTGAACCAATTTTGGACCTGCAGTAGGGCGTTATTTACATCGTCAAGATTTGATGCACGTCTATTTATTTTAAAAATAATGGAAGTATCGTCAGCAAATAACACCATTTGTGGTTGGTTTTTTAATAAATGGGGTAGATCATTAATATATACTAAAAAAGAGGAAAGGACCCAATATCGAGCCTTGTGGAACACCCATTTTTACATTTAAACCGAGTGAATTGACACCATTTATTTGAACTTGCTGTTGTCTATCATTTAATTAAGATTTTACTAAACTGAGCGCAAGTTTACCTAGTCCGTAATGCTCAAGTTTTAAGAGTAAGGTTTTGTGATTTACGCAGTCAAATGCCTTGGAGAGGTCACAAAAGATTCCTATGGCATCTTGGGCCTCCTCCCACGCAGTAAAAATGTGTTTTAATAAGGTGACACCGGCGTCAGTCGTACAACGTCCTTTGGTGAAACCATATTGCTGATCGTGTAAAATTTGGTTGGTGTTAAAATGATTAAGCATTTGATTGAGCATTACCTTTTCGAAGACCTTGCTGAACACCGGCAGCACAGATACTGGTCTATAATTGTTGGTGTCTTTACTGTCCCCAGATTTAAAAAGTGGTATAACCTTACTGTATTTCATTAAATCCGGGAAAACTCCTTGATCCACACATAAATTAAATATTAAAGCTAAGTATGGTGCTATAGTCTCGATTATGGATGTACAAACTTTGATAGATAATCCCCATAGATCTTCGGTTAATTTTATTTTGATTTGTCGAAAATCTTTTATAACTATCATAGGGTTTATATGCTTAAATTGAAATTCAACCGGGCAGCCTGGAACGTTCGCTCTTAATAAATCAATTGAGACATCGGGTGAGGAATTTAAAACTTCCGTCGTTTTAGCTGGTATGTTAGTAAAGAAGTGTACAAATTCTTGAGCTACTTCTAAATTAGAGCTTATGGCACCACGTGAAGTCTCCAATGTGAAATCAGTGTTTCGCATTTTATTCTTATTAGTTTCACTATTTATAACTTTCCAAGCTGTTTTTATTTTATTTTCTGCTGATTTGATCTTTTTGCTAATATACAGAGCTTTAGCTATCTTATAGGTATTTCTAAAAATTTTGGAATAAGTAGCAACATACTTGTTGAAAGTTTCAGTATTTATGTAAGGCTTAAGGCCATACAGCTCGAACAGTCTTTCCTTACTTATCCTAATACCTCTAGTTGCCCAGTCACTAAATAATAGGTCTTTACCTATGAAATTGCCGTTCTGCAGTACTGGCCATTTCAAATCAAAATAATTTTTGTTTGGCTAAGAATTCTAATTTCAAATTAATTTTATTTTAAAAACATGGAATTCTTTTTTCAAAAGAAGTCATTTTTTTAATGATTAGTGTTACATTTTCATCGCATTTCAATCTTTTTCGTCATCATGGATACGTTAAAAAATCGAGTAATTATGGAATATGAGTACCGTCGTGGCAGCAACGCGGCACAAGCGGCACGCAACATCAACGACGTTTACGGAGCTAACACTACAAACCAACGCACCACCTGTTATTGGTTTGCTCGCTTCCATTCTGGAAATTTCGACCTGAAAAATGAACCTCGCGGTCGTCCGAAGACTTTGGTCGACAATGACGAATTAAAGGCGATTGTGGAAGCTGATGATAAACAATCTACGGCTGAATTAGCAGCAGCTTTCGACGTTAGCGTCAAAACAATATTGGTCCATTTGCGTCAAATTGGCAAGGTAAAAAAGCTTGACAAATGGGTGCCCCACGAACTCAATGATCGCCAGCGCGAAGTACGCGTCGAGGCGTGCCTTGCACTGCTCAACAGACACACAAATGAAGGAATTTTTAACCGCATTGTTACCTGCGATGAAAAATGGATTCTGTTTGATAACCGCGAGCGCTCAGCAAGTTGGTTGGATCCTGGTTCAGTACCTAAACAATGCTCTAAACGAAAACTTACCACTAGAAAAATGATGGTCACTGTTTGGTGGTCTAGCGCCGGTGTGATTCATCACAGCTTCTTACCAAACGGGGTGAGCAATACTTCAGATGTGTACTGTGAAGAACTGAACACAATGATGGAGAAGCTGGCACATCTCCAACCAGCATTGGTCAATCGCTCGTCTCCGCTGCTCCTGCACGACAACGCGCGACCTCATACTGCACAGCAGACGGTCTCCAAGTTGCAAGAACTGGGGTTGGAGACTCTACTGGGGTTGGAGGCCTACAGACTACTACTTTTTTCAAAATTTGGATAACTTCTAGGCGGGAAAAAAATTCAATACCCGAGAGGCAGTACAAAATGCCTTTGAAGAATTTGTTGCCTCCCGTCCAGCTGATTTCTTTAAGAAGGGCATCAATCAACTGCCACTGCGTTGGCAAAGATGCATTGATTGCATGGGTGATTACTTCGATTAATAAAAATAAAAAATACATGAAAAAAATTCGTTGAAATTTTTTCATACAAAACGGCAATTTCATAGGTAAAGACCTATGTAATATAAAATTAGAGAAAATATTTTTTGTTTTCTTTTCAAAAGTTTTATTAAATTCAGTGTGCACTACTGAAAAGAAATCCTCACACAGTTTATTTGCATCGTTCATGTTGTGGCCCAGAACATTTAACTTATTATTTAGGGTACTATTGAATCTACTTAATTTGCCAGTTGTTATGGGTCTAAATTGAATTTGTACTTTTTGCAAAGGTATTTTAAACTTAAAAGTTACCGTTTGTCCACTATGATCGGAAGGCAAATAATTAACGATGGCTTTATCTAAATAATCACAATCGCAGAAGACATTATCTATACAAGTAGCAGAAGTTGGAGTTACTCTAGTTGGTTCTGTAAAAATATTAGATAAATTGAACGATTTAAAAAGGCTTAATAATCTACTGCTATCTGAATTATTTTCCAAAATATTAATATTAAAATCACCACAAATAATTGCGGCTTTATTACTGGATGCAAGTTTTGCTAGGACATCTTCCATTATTGACTCAAATAAAGAAAAGTTCTGATATTTAGGGGGTCTGTACACGCACACTACAACATGCTTATCCAGCTCAACACAGGACAGTTCGACGCAATGTTCCACTGATAAATCAACTATGTCGTTACGTTGTTTAGATTTTAAACAATTTTTTATCAGGATTAGAAAACCTCCACTCAGCATTGATTTACGGTTAAAACAACTGCCCATAGTATAGTTTTCATAATTAATTAGCATTTGGTAATCCTTTAACCAATGTTCAGTAAAACAAACAATGTCAAATTTTGTTTTTTCTAAAAACATTTCAATTTCTAATAATTTGGACACGTGTTAGGGCATAAATCGAACAGATTACGTGTGACTCCGGATTTTTAATTTGTTTGTCTGTGGTGTCTTGTTTATACCTCTTAAGTCGTAGTTGGGTTTTAGTTTTTGTTACTTGTTTTTTTTTTACTTCTTTTGGGGTTATAATATATATATTTTTGAAATGTGCTCAGCTCATTAAGCCCTTTCATTTGATACCCAACATGGTACGATTAAACCATTTTTTTTTTTAAGTTCCTCACTTTATCCTCTAGAGGGCGCCATTTTTAATTTAATGTGACTTCGCATAGCCTATAACCAGCGGACAATTACGACGCTTCTAACGATACCTCATTTGTCAAATTGTGATAAGTGGTTTAGAAGATAGGAGGGAACAGATGAACATACATACATACATACATACATACCGGTCAAAATCATAACCCTCCTTTTTTCTTCGCCGTAGTCGGGTAAAAATAAGTTTAACATCTGTCAAGAAAATGTATTGTTGCACAATGTTTATGCTGTGAATAGGCGTTACACACTACCTTTACTAATAATCAGTGTATACACAATGCATAGTTACCCACTGCTTATAACAAAAAAGGCTGGCAACATTAGAAGGTGCGTTCTGAAAATGGTCCTGCGTAAAATCAGTGACATTATTTCAATTCGGAAAACACTCATTTATAACTTTAAAAAAATGTAAATTTGAATTATTACGTCGATTTATTTCACTTTGAAAGTTTGAATAGATGATTCTGAATGTCGAATAGTCATAGGGATACTCGTATGGTTGAACTGTAAAATATAAATAAATAATAAAATATATCAACGTTTATTTTAGAAAACTTCTATATTTGTTAGTAACAATGTATAGGTACTTATGCTACTAGTGTTAGTAACAAATTAAAAGCTAAGCTGCGTGAGGCACTCCGATCCTGTGGAATGTCTACTTGACTGCGTGCAGTCGTATCCACCGCCCCAAGATCGGAGAGCCAACCACCTATCAGCCAACGCTCTAAGAATGATGTTGGGGCTGGCGCGAACACGGCATAACAAAGATGCGCATCTCTTGCGCATGATAGCCGAAAAACTATCTACGTGCGCGTCGACAAACATTGCGGACGCGCTACAAAAACGCGGCAGCCCCATTAACACCCGGAACGTGTTGTTATATTGTATGCGTAGGCCACTATATGCCCTCTGCGAAAATTTCACCCACAGGCTGCACGTGTAAAAGGATTGGCAGAAGGCTTTGAAAAGCGTCACCTTAACTTGAGCCGTACAACGTGGAAACCTGTAGGCCAACATCCCACATCAAACAGCCAGCGACCAGTTATAGGGTATTCAGATTTGATTGATGATCTGAATACCCTATATTTCAAAAACTAGTAAGTAGTGTGATTTTTGAAAAAAAAATGCCCATTTTCTCGTTCCTAAGTCGAAAATTCATAAAAAACGGATATGGAGAAGAACGGGCAAGAAACTCCACAGTCACTCTTTTAAATAAAAAAATGAATACAAATAAATTGGTTACATCATGAGAATCATATGTTGAAATTATACATGTGAGAACAATGTAGAAAGTCCGTTAAAAGAGGTATTCCACTTTTAGCACTGATTTGAACGGCACTTCTCCCAACCGCACTTGAGCACGTCTACTAATAGCACTGAAACAAAATTTTGATAAGTGCGGTTCGGTGGAACAGTTTATTGATATTATTTTCAGTCTCCGAACGGCACTTACGTAAAATATTTTTTTAGTGATGGGACGTATTTTTTTGTCCAAGGCATTTTCAAACAAAACATATCGATACAAATTAGGGCATGAATCTCGGAATCTCGGAATATCGCAATATCGGAATCACGGAACGTAAGTTCCGATATTACAATTCCGATACTGAGTTATCCAAATAATACCAATCAGCAGAAGTTAAGTTAAGTCTTGTACCGGATAATTCCACCTTGTTCACCTGAAGCAAGGAGTAGATAATATTACCTACAACTTTTAGGGCAAATACACACTTATTATTATTTTTACCTATGAGATGCTTTGTTTTTGTCGGGGGTTCTAAAATCAGTATCCATAAGTGCTCCAAATACGAATTACTTTTTTTAGACTTATTAAAATTTTACCCGACTGCGCGACAGCAAAGACATGGTTATGTTTTTGATAGACAGATAGATAGATAAAACGTTTATTTGGTGCACACATATGTTTAATAATTTTTGTTGGGCACGTGTGCTTGGTAATTTTTACTATCTCTTTTTTGGTATCCATTGTCAAGTACCCTGTACACGGTTGAGACAAGCACCGCCAAAAAGAGTGACCGCTTCTGTATACCCTAAATTTTCTATACTGCTTTTTGTTATAATTAAGAGTTACGGCTCTTTTGCTACTGCAACCGGCTGCGGACTCCATTTTATGCTATTTTATATCTTAGTCACGGACCGAAAAATTATATAATTATCGTTGGTGAACAGTTATGGGGATATCACATCAATCATCAGCATCATACAAACATCTCAATACCTCGATGTAACGCCAGTCAATTCAGTACACGAGATCAGGAAATAAAAAAACTAAGTGAGGTAACCCTTTTGTCGCACCGCGATTCGCGGCTTCGGTGTACTAACGGCGTTACATATTATTAGAATGTCATTGAATAATTTCTACTACAGAGGTTCCTTTACAAATGAATATTCTCCTTTTTAATGGGGAAGGTCGGTAATCATATCATTTTTTTTCTTTCTGACGTAACCCTCGAACTCTGTTAAATAAAATAAAAAGAGAGGGAAGCCCTTTTACCCAGCAGTAGGACACAAACAATGACCCCCGTCAGGAACTTCCTTCTCACATATGATTTAAAATAAATACTAAATTTTCGCAGAAGTCATCATGGATTTACATTTTGACCTCACGATTGACTTTAGCGCTCTCGAAAAGTGTGAAAACGACCCCCTGGGCGAAAAATATGAAAATTGCTGCTGCAATCGTAGATTTTCATTTTGACCAAATTCACACTTTCTCTTTCTCTCTCTCTCTTTCTCGTCCTCTTTGAATAAGAAGAAGACAGTCGCAAGTATGAATGCTTTTTCGCGTGACGATTTCTGCCAGTCTACCGCAAGCCGCGTTGAAAAACTTAATTTCAAAACTTTACGAATAGCTCTAAGCTACAATCTGCTATTCTTACGGTATCTCGTAAAAGGTGGACTCCAATTTCAAAGTAGTAAGGAACACAACAACGAGTTATTTTCGCAAAAATTAATTCCTATACTATCAGCTTATTGTAGAAACTAGATACGACTACGCCATTTTGATAGATGTCTTCCCTATTCACCATTACTTACGATAACGGAGCCCTTTATACCGCTTGTATACGCTGAGATATTTCACCGTGTCTGCTGCATGTACACGACAAGTATTGCGTCGGATCTAGGCACGAACACCCTTTCCGCACCGCAGTAATATCGCGTGTCGCGTCTAGCGCAGATAAGATTTTTTTCTTGGTCAGCGCCGAAAAGCAGTGTTCAAGAGTTCGTGTGTATGTAGAAACGACGGCGGCGACTTTTCTTAGCATGTACAGCGGCCTTACTGTGCGTGGGTCGACATGCAGTTGCCGTATCGATATGTTGGTAATGTCCTGGACAAAGAATACATACGTCCCATCACTACAAACTGTACGCAGGTGCTGTTCGGAGACTGAAAATAATATGAATAAACTGTTCCACCGAACCGCACTTATCAAAATTTTGTTTCAGTGCTATTAGTAGACGTGCTCAAGTGCGGTTGGGAGAAGTGCCGTTCAAATCAGTGGAAGCCCTCCGTTAAAAGCGTCCGCAATTGTAAAATAAAAACAAAAAACAATTCAAAAATTAAAATAAGTCATGGCAGCTAAGAGATGACCAGTCACAACTGACGGCGCCTGTTCACGAACATGACGCATGGATCAGCACCATTCAGCTCAACCATTTTGAAGGGAGCTAAATGATCCAACACACGCGCCACTATCAGCAAGACATCTGATCACTCAGATGTCTTGCTGATGGTGGCGCGTGACATATTCCCAGCCGCCAGGGCACATTCAAGTCAATCAAAGACATATTACCCGGTAAATGGTAGCTCTTATAGTACATAGTACTCACACCGTTGCTATGCAATTATATAATACAAAGGAGATGAGTTTATACAATGCAAAGATGATCTTACAATCTTCAGCAGCTCCAACACTATTTTCCAAATGTTAATTAGTTAGTTGTGGTTGAGGGGCAGGACCTTAATGCTGGTCCAAAGCATTTTTATCAGCGATGTAATTCTCCAACTTATAATATGCCCTGCCTGCATAGTGTGCGTTTTATACAAGTTTTGAATTGCGTCTTATTTAGTTGAAGTATGTGGGGAGGAATTTTCAGAATTTTTTTTTTTTCAGCTTCGTCCGTTTAGACTGGAAGCCGACCCCAACATAGTTGGGAAAAGGCTAGGCAGATTGATGTGGGGAGGAATTTTATTATAACATTTTAAACAGTACCCCATGAAAGATGAGTCTACTTTAGCCAGTCTGAAACCTGGTTGAACTAATAGGTCTCTATTTCTAGTAACAATAATTATGTCTATCACCTCTTTTACTAAAAAGATGTAAATATTTTCTTACGTGCATGATGTTTTCATAGATATATTGACATGATGTTGTTGACGTCATGATGTTAACATCCTTTAACAGTTCCCTTAAAGAATCGCGCCTGCGGAGATTATAAATGGCTCTGATAGCTCTTTTCTGCAGAATAAAAATAGACTCGATGTCTGCAGCCCGTCCCCATAGTAAAATACCGTAAGACATGATGCTATGAAAGTAACTAAAATAGACTAGCCTCGCGGTATCTGCATCAGTAAATTGACGGATTTTTCTGACAGCATATGCTGCTGAACTTAGTCGTCCTGCAAGAGATGTTAAATGAGGACCCCATTGTAGCCTTGAGTCGAGCGTGATCTCCAGGAAAACAGTTTTATCGACGAATTCTAGTTTCTCTTGATTCAATATGATTATATTGATTCAATATGATTATATTCAATATGATTATAATTATATCAAAAGTATATTGATTGTGAGATTTCACAATCACTACTTTTGTCATTTGGTAAACAAAATTTGATGCATTTAGTTTTTTTCCATTTAATACTAAATTATTAGCTGCCGGACATTATTTAGGACGTTATTTACTTCGTCAAAATTTGTAGCACGACTATCTACCTTAAAAATTAAGGAAGTATCGTCAGCAAATAATTTTTAATAAATGGAGTAGATATAGTCTCCTCGTTACGCGATTGCTTTCTGAAAATTGTGTTTTCAGTATCTGAAATCTATCATTGAACTACTTTCTAAAAATCAGACAGATTGCTATGAAACATGTCTGTATTTTTTTTTCACATATTTAAAAATGCGGTCACGTCCAGCATGACGCGGAAAATTTCTGACATTTAGATTTTTGGATTCAGAACCAAATTATGCTATCGATTATACCGGATGATTTTTTTTACCGTCTCGACAAACATTGGGTGTAGTAGGTGAACGGAGTAGAAGCCAATGGCATAGATTTTTTTTTTTTTTTTTTTTTTTTATACCCTTTAAACAAATTGATCTATCTAAAAATACTACCCATTTGAAGTAAACTTTTAATACAAAAACAATAAAAACAGAAATTAAAAAAAAATTGAATAAATCGATGAAAAAATATCGAAATTCAAATCATATGCACCCTACTAAATGCACGGAATTTATCAATGAATTAGATACGTTCCTTTGCGGCCGATAGGTACTCGCCGCACTTGCCGTCGGCTTCTTTGATATCATCAGGCGCTTGAGCTGCCGCCGCCGCGCCGGAGCTGCTCGCTCGCGCATCCCCCCGCCCGCCCGCGTCCCGAGCTTCAGTCACCGATTAGTCACGGCGGTGTGACGTCGCGCTGTTTGTTTCCGCGTATTCATCGTGCACCCGGTCATATTTGTCGTATCTAAACATGTACGAATATTCTAACGTAGAGTATCTTGTTTGGTGAAAACAGTCAGTGCAAGGCGAATGTACGCAGAAGAAGAAAATCTTCAGTCGTTGCGAAGGAACGGTATCCCTTCTCCTCAAATTCCCCCCCGGACCCCGCATGGAGTTTTGTCACTGGGTGCAGAACCGTTCTGTCATTGACACCATGTTGCAAGACGTTCCTGATCCCTATCTGCAAGACATGTACTTCCAGCATGACGAATGTCCAGCTCACTACAAACGATCTGTGCGCGCGTATCTCGATGGTCAATTTGGTGATAAGTGGATAGGTCGCGGTGCACCTGTGAACTGGCGGCCGAGGTCACCAGACCTACACAACACCCCTTGACTTTTATTTGTGGGCCGACCTAAAACGTTTAGTCTGACGTTTAGTGTATACCGAAGAAGCTCAAAGCGTTAGTGATTTAAAACAGCGAATAATTTAAAACGCTTTTAATGTTTTGAAAAGTGATAGAGACACGCCTCGAAGTTTACCAAACAATATGCAAAGACGTGCTAGTTTATGTTTAGAACGAAACATTTGGAACAATAATTACCTACTGCGATATCGCTAAAAAGGTAGGTACAGACCTAAGTGCATTTTTTGTAAAATGCGCGCAATGCGCGTGCGCGTCGGTCGTTCGTGTCGCCCGCGCGCGAGTACCGGTCAGCTGCTCGGCTCTCGTACGTGAACCCCGGTAAGTGAACTCTCACGCACACATCAAGTTTCTATGTACGTGTGTGTGCGTAGGCGCGTTACTTAGCAACGGGTCGACCGAACAACCTTCTGTCAATGTTCTCGCTCCCGCATGTATGCACGTCCTTTTCATTTTGAATGAAGTACAGTCGAGTATTCTTGCTTATTCAAGTATTTATTGTTTCGAATTATTTAAAAAAAGATTACTTAGATTGTTTTAAAAGTTCGTTCCGAGTCTATCTTACTGTTTTCGTTTTATTTGTAAGGATAGGTTTTCTTATTATTTTATCTTTTTAATTGGTAAATTGGTGGGGTTTTTATTTGTACTTAAGTATTTGTTGTGTTTTATTATTTTAGGTAGGTTAAGTTTTCTTACTTGTGTTAAGTTATTACCTATTTACTACTTATTCTTTTGGTGTGAGGCTTATTTAGTCAATTGGGTATTTGTATTGTATGTTTGAGAATTTTTGGGTATTGTGTTCATTTTGTAGATCAGGTTTGCCTTAGTTTATTAGTAAGTGGAGTATAAATGTTGTAGATCAGGTTTGTCTTAGTTTATTAGTAAGTGGAGTATAAATGTTATTGCGTTGATTTTGGAAACGTTTTCAGCACGACTGTACCATGCGAGGGGCGGCCGCTTACTAGGTTTCTACGCAAAAGAAATGTGCGTGCGTTTCGCTGGCACACACGTACAACTTTCATTCATGCGCGATCGCAGCCTACGCCGTTTACTATCTCCTATTTTGGCTATTATTAGTTTTTACGCACGGGCCGTAGGATGGATAGTTTTCATGATTTTTGAAGGAAATTCCGAACCTGTACAATCTCAATGGTACTAAGCAAATATTCTTGGGTTTGGCTTCTGTTTCACTTACACAACACACCTGATTATGCTCGAGACGGTAAAAAATGTCATCCGGTATATGGGTTTGTTCGTAAAACGCTAAGGCAATTTGGGCATGGGCTCTTGTACCACGATTCTTACAACGAGCTTCGGGACAAAAATTCAAAAGTGGTATAATTGTATAAAAAATGCTTCTAGCATTTCGTCGAGACTTTCCAATAGGGATGATAAGTACATTTTTTAGATTATTAACAAATATTGGACCGTATTTTTTCTTTTTTTACGTAATCAAAATATTACGGTGATAGGAACATTGAGTTAAAATCGTATGACGTCACGCCTATATACTTAGTTGTGACGCAGCAAGCCCGCACAAACCATTTAATTAAAAAAAAAACTACGCTTCTTGTTTTCCACAGGGTCTTGGCTTTCGCTGTTTCCATCATATGAATCGACAAAAAAAACTCTAAATAAAAAGTGAAAAAAATAACTTTAATTTCGGAAGTCGGTGTCTTTGCTTTTTAATTTTCGTTTTTTTTCACTTTTTATTTAGAGTTTTTTTTGTCGATTCATATGATGGAAACAGCAGTCTTTAATTTCGGAAGTCGGTGGCAAAAAACGAAAATTAAAAAGCAAAGATACCGACTTCCGAAATTAAAGTTATTTTTTTCACTTTTTATTTTGTGTATTTTTTTAAGTCGGTTGTTTTTTTTTGTAAAAAGTTTTTATTTTTCACTTTTTAGTGCTGGTACCTACCCCACACAAGTTACTACCGGCTACGTAAATAACAGTGAAGGAGTCTAATAATTATATCGTCTACATAGACTGTGGGAAAAATACGTAATATAGCTAGCTCAAAAACTACGCAAGCAAACAATAAAATTTATATGGGACCATCAAAGGAGTATACCCTTTCGAACTAAAAAAGAATTTTTAAAATCGGTTCACAAACGGCGGAGTAATCGGTGAACTTCCATAAAAAAAAAAAAAAAACAGTCATCCGAACGTACCTCCTCCTTTTTTGAAGTCGGTAAAAACTAGCGACCACGCTTGTCAAAAAGTGTCACTAGGCTACTCATCTCTGTGGAAGTTATCGTTCGAGGCTGTTGATTCGTTTCATGGAATCGAATGATGTTAACATTGTCTAGCTAATTTATATTCGTTGACCTATGATCACGTGACATCCATACATTTTTTGACTTTTCTACTAGCGTTATCGCTAATCGAATGTTACTTTGCCTAGGCCCTTTGAGTTGACGCGGGCCGAGCTGTCACTGACCCGCCCAAGCAGCCAAACAGATCATCCATACTATTATTATATAAATTCGAAAGTAACTCTGTCTGTCTGTCTGTCTGTATGTTACCTTTTCACGCGTAAACGCCTGAACGGATTTCGATAAAATTTGGCAAGGAGATAGATGATGGCATCCTGGGCTACTTTTTATCGACATACCACGGGGGCGAAGCCGCAGGCGGAAGCTAGTGATTAATATGTTTAAAAAATATCTAGAACATGTTTTTTTTTTAGGTAGGTATTCTTAAAGTCATTGTTTATTTATTATGATGCCATACAACGTGGCAATACCGCCAGTCTCTTGGGTACATTACCAGCCGACAGCGATGCGGAGGAATTTATCTTCGCCATATTTTAGTCAATTGTTTATTTGTATAGTTAGTTTTAATCAGTAATTTAATTTAGTATATAATGTCAATAGTTAGTATAGTTTTTCGGATTTTCCAGACTATTTCAAATATTCTTGACCAATTAACAATAAATAAACATGATTATAATCAGCAAGCAGTTTCACCGAGGACGCTCATGAAACTGCTTTATAAACCTTTCCGTATTCACGGGGCCATTATCGGGATATGGAGCATATGTATCTTGACACTCACCTCTATACATCACTGCCCAACCTGAAATAAATATATGGCGTATTAGCAAAAATAATCAAGGTATGTTTAACCGACGAAAAAATAAAATTTAAGTAAAAACCTTTTTAAAGACAAGCTTTTAATGAACTAAAAAGTGCGAAATAAAACTTACGTCAACATGGAACTTTAATATTTTCTTCAAAGCTTGAGGCTGCTTATCTTAAAGTGTAAGAAGGACGTTTACGCCTCAAGCTTTTAATGCATGTTGCATGTTTACGTAAGTTTTATTTATCATAATAGAAAACGTAGGTATATCAAATTTTGAGTCTCTGGTGTTGACCGCTAAGGAGTTCCTTCTTCTGAAGCCACTACTGGGTGCAGCAACCAGATCAAGGTAAACTTTAGAACGGACTATCATAATAGAAGGTATTTCCGGTTTTGGCGCACTAAACAACAAACGTACTGAAGGTCACTCGCGACAAAAATTGCTTAGAACTGTGCTTAATCTCACGCAAATACCACTACACTGGATTATCAACAAGAACTACGTTGCGGAAAGTGTAGGAAGATAAAAATCACGCAGCAAAATCCGCTGTGAAATGAAATATCAGCTGCCGAAGTATCCACCAAGATAACCTCAAAAAACAATTTTCGTATAGAACGATGGTTCAGGGTTGTTTTAGATTACAAATATCATTTATAATTGTATATTAGTAAGTAGTACATGCGTTTATGTACGAACGTATTGATTTTAGAACTAAAAACTTGTTTAATTTAATTTTTATCAGCATTGCAAATCTAATTATAAGCCTTTTTTCTTGCGTGTAACTTAGAATATTAGTGATTTCTACCAACGTCGACGCGTCTACGCGGCATATGTCTGCAGTTGCCTCTGTCTTTGGCCACATGCTGCTCGTGTATATGAGCTTTAAGAGTATAAATCAATCAAAATTCAGTGATTTAAAAGATGATGCCCATTTTGGTACCCACCAATAGCCACGATAGTTCTTTTTTACTATTATTTTTACAGTTTCTTACTGTTATGCAACTTTTTCTTACTATTCGCATTCTGGACTCTACCTCCGGTTAGGTTAGTTCAGTCTTTCTCGAGGGGTCATGTCTCGGAAAGCACGTTAAGCTGTTGGTCCCGGCTCTCATTTGTAGATCTTTGACATTCGTAACGGGTAGTCAGAAGCCTGAAAATCCAACATCCAGCTTATGAAGGGGTATCCCAATGCCTGGGTTGTGTCCATGTAAAATACTGGTATTCAAATGCATCCAGTTAGATTCAAAAACGATCCTCACGCAGTAGGGAAAAGATTAGACAGATTATGATGAACGCCTTTTTTTAAATAATGAATAGCAAACGTCGTAAAAGATCGGGGATAAGATGATCGATCACTATGAAATTTAGGTACTAACTTATAGGATAAGTGATTTGTGACTTTTCTAAGTACTCTAACCTCAGTTGGTCCAAAAGAGTCATTGATTCGTTATTCGGAACCTCATCGATTGCCATCATAAAAATAAGGTGTTACTCCGATCGGACAAGGAATCGAAACAAAGGCCATTGAAATTTTTGCATTGATGAATTACTCAATATTAATACCTTTCTAATGATGTAGGTATCATTTATTCCTTTTTACTCAAGAAAGATTTCCTCAAACAAAAAATTTAAAACACGTTGCAATGCTATTGAAACGAGATAAAATCATTATAGGATAACTATAATAATCCGTGTACGGCCGCCCTTAGTGTAACTTATTAAGAAAATCCTCATCACCATAAGCATTCAGAGGTCATCACCGCTCATTATTTGTAACCGCTGATGATGCGTATGGTGATGACGATTAGGACGATTTTTCCAGAAAAGTATTAGTAAGTACCTAATAATAGTAAGATACCGCTATTTTCTTTAGCATCTTCACGTATAACGAAGTGTTTGTTAAAATCAATCCTAATGTTATTTTACGAGTATGTACTTACTTTGAACCACAGCCTGACGGGAATGACGCAACTTTGTCTAATTTACTTTTTTGAACACAAACAGCAAATTTTGTGCTCGGAGTGCATGTTATGCCGACGTGAGGCTCGTTTCGCAGTTTGCTCTGAACCGAGGAAGCTGTGTGGAGTGTCGTGGGCTTCGTAAGTGGCACGCATACGGAACTACCCCCAGTTTGATACTTCTGTGACGGTGTTGACGAATTTCGATGCTAAAATTTTATTTATTTACTACCTGTGCCCCGCGGTTTCACCCGCGTAGGTCTCGATCTCGTGGGAATATAGGGATAAAACATATCCTCTGTCCTATTCCAGGTCATGGTCTACCCGTGTGCCCATCCTCTCCTCTCTAGAGTAGGGAACGTCGCGGCGCACAGTGTAAAATAACCCGTATCTAGCGTCACTTTATTCAAAATTTGAACATTCAATATTCAAAAAAAATTGCTTTTAAAAAATTGTAATTTGTTTTAAAAAAAATCCGAAACATTTTTTTCTTGTTCCCTGACTCGTGCTCTAAAGGAATCAGTTGTATTCCCGTGCACCTAATTGCGCATGTCATTATAAGTGTACATAATAACAGCCGCACGGGTTGATCCATCAGGTTAAGCTACGCTTGCCGGGGTTGGTCCGTAGATGGATGACCATCTTTACCTACCGAGATTCCTCCGTGCCTCGGAAAGCACGTTAAGCAGTTGGTCATGGCTGTCATTTGTGGATCTTTGACAGTCGTTACGGATCGTCAGAAGCCCGGAAGTCTGAGAACCAGTCTTGCCAAGGGGTATCGTATTACCCAGTTACTGGGTTGTGGAGGTCAGATAGGCAGTCCCTCCATGTAAAATACTGGTATTCAGCTGCATTCGGTTGGACTGGAAGCCGACCCCAATCAAAAAAGAAAGAAAAGCCTAGGTAGATTGATTGGTATACAGTGTTATCTTCTATCTATAATAATATAATCTATAATATAAAAGGCAAGGGTGACTCATTGACTGATCTATCAACGCACAGGTCAAACCACTGAACGGATTGGGCTGTGGCATACAGATGACAGATAGTTATTATGACGTAGGCGCGCACTAAGAACGGGTTTTTGGAAATTCGACTTTTAAATCGGTAAAAAGGGGGGATTTCGTTTGTATGTAAAATCTTATTCCTTGAGTTAATAGACTTGAAACTTGGCACAAATACTTATCTAAGTAAATAATAAAGTTTTTCATTTTTAGTTTTTCTAAACGGAGATTGGGGGGTGTCAAAGTTTGTATAGAAAATTTTTAACGCGCGGTCCAATTATTTCGAAACTCAGTATTTATACTTAAAACTAAAAATAAAGAATAATGTGAATCAGTTTTTTTTTTAATCTACTCTTAATGGGGTGAAAAGGGGTAGTCTTTATAACAGCTCAAACCACTGAATGGATTGGGCTGATATTTGACACACAGATAGTTATTAGGACGTAGGCATCCACTAAGAAAGGGTTTTTGGAAATTCGACCTATACGGGGGTGAAAAGGGGGAATTTCGTTTGTATGAAAAATCTTATTCCTCGAGTTTATAGAAATAAAACTTGGCACGTATACTCATCGAAGTAAATTATAAAGTTTGTCATTTTTAGTTTTTCTAAACTACCCCCTTAACGGGGATTGAGGGATGTCAAAGTTTGAATAGAAAAATTTTAACGCGGGGTTCAATTAACTCGAAACTGAGAATAACCAAAAATAAAGAATAATGTGTATCAGGGTTTTTCAAAAATCTACACCTAACGGGGTGAAAAGGGGTAGTCTATATCACAGCTCAAACCACTGAATGGATTGGGCTGAGATTTGGCACACAGATAGTTATTTGGACGTAGGCATCCCCTAAAAGAAAGGGTTTTTGGAAATTCGACCTATACGGGGGTGAAAAGGGGGGCAAAATCGTATTCCTTGAATTAATAGACTTGAAAATTGGCACGAAAACCTATCTAAGTACATGATAATGTTTGTCATTTTTAGCTTTTCTAAACGGCCCCTTTAAAAAAAATTGGCAACAGTCATGTTAGTAGTAAAGGTTCTCCTCAAAATGCTCTTTCCATTGGTAGGCATCTTATGGTTATTGGGTCAAGAAAATTCCTTAACTTCGGTGCACCAGTAGTAATCCTTATTTAGGTCATTAACTCCAAACTGACTAACAATTGGTAATAGTCATTAGTATCAAAGATTCCTCTCAAAAAGCTAAAGCCATTGATGTATATCTTATGGCTATTGGGCCAATAAAATAACTTAACTTCGATTCCCAAGTATTCACACCCATTTAGGTCATTTACTTCGAACTGACTAACAATTGGCCAAAGTCATGTTAGTAGGAAAGGTTTCTCTTGAAAAGCTCTTTCCATTGCTATATATCTTATTTTTATTGGGCTTTAGGGCAGAACCCCATAAGCAGGGCCCAAAGAGAATTAAACCACTTGAGAGCTCAGACAGATTTCGTCTAGGCACACGACTCACTAATGCGGGCCGGGGGACGAAGAAATTACAGCGGTTGTGATTGGCCGATGCAACAATGTTCGGACGAAAGTTCAAAACATAGTGATGCACAAGTCAGTTTTGCAACAATTATATCGATATCGATAAAATCGACTTCTACAATCCTAATTGAACAATACATTATTTAAATTTTAATTTCACTTAAGAGAATTTATTGTTATATCCGACAGGGATTGACATTTCTATTACTTATTTTTAATCTGCTGTGAAATAAATGCCTTAAACAAACAAGGCTATATTTATTTGGAAACCAATTTTCCCTGTGAACTGCATTAATCCACTTTTCTTTCAGTTACGGAACATTTTGAAATCTAAAATGTAAACATTAAGTACTTAATGTTACTTTTCTACCATTAGGAAACATCGTAATTTTTATCGACTTAGATGGACTTTATTTTGAAGTTGTCACAACACCATACAGTATAAGTGCAGATAGAAAAGGACAAACGTATTGCAATACCCTAGTGAGAGAAAGGGACTTTTCAAAAAGACATCAACGCGGTGTACATTTTTGTGCCATTTTACGTAAACAACCAGTTTAGCTTGAACCCTGCAATTATTCTTAATAAAATATTTATTTTACTTACCGATGAAAAGTAATGCAATCTTTTTATAGCTGGATGTTCTAGAGGATTTCCTACAACATTTAATTAAACAGGAACTCAAAATTGTTTTTATTTATGCAGAAATGTTTTAAAAGGTATCAAAATATATCCGCGTTTGCAGAGATCCAATAACTGGTCATAATTAAAATGGCCAGTCATATTTCCATCTAGTATCAGTGCTCACCTGTCTCGTGAGCCTGAGTCGCCCGCATGGCCGCAGGGGCCCATTCTCCTTTCAACAATTTGGTCAGTATCGTAACATATTGTCCAAATGCAAGTTTTAATTTTCGTGTAACTTATTTGATCAGTCAAGGAATGATAAAATTGGAATATAATCTTATGTAGTTTTATTTGTCTTCATTTATAATATTCTAATAATAATATTCCGCATAATATTTAAAGTTTTTTTAAAATAAATAAGGCAAAAATTATTTCACACTCTAAATGGACATGTGGCGTACGTGACGAAATAGAATTATTAAGAATAGTGATCACTGCGAGGTTAAAATCATATAAAATGTTAGTTCTTAATAAGATGTGTGTGTATGTATATAGAAATATACACCGACATCAATTAAATAGAAATGCATATTAAATGTGTATTTTAATAAAACATTTTGTTAAAGTACTTTAAAATATTTATTTGTTACATCGAGTATCTTAATCATCGTTTAACAACTAATTAACTATTGACTAACAAACAAAATGAAATTTAAATATTAGTAGGATCTAACCGTTGTCGTCTACACTAATATTATAAAGAGGAAAGATTTTTGTATTTTTGTGTGTATGTTTGTAATGAATAAACTCAAAAACTACTGCGCCGATTTCAAAAATTATTTAACCATTCGAAGCTACATTCACCCTGAGTAACATAGGCTATAATTTATAAAGATTACACGCGGGTGAAGCCGCTGGCGGCAGCTAGTCAATAATAAATTTCGTTAAGTTAAATTCATGAGCTTCTAAGCTATTACTACTAATAAGTTCTCAATGATAAAAATAAATACAATGTTGCATTAAGTTTATCCAATCTATTTGATACCGACCTCCTTTGAATCATAGCTCACTAACTCGATAATTCTGAAAACATAACTAAAGACAGTGACAGTTGAAATATCGATGTCAGAGATGTTACTTTCGAACTTGTCGAAATGACTAATAATATTTCTCCGTACGCTAACGTTACTATCGCAACAGCAACGATTGTTTATCGTTGCTAGGTTACTGTTGCTAGACCTGCAATTGGTTGACTTTGGGTAGTCACTCTGCTGTCAAGTTTGTAGTTCTGGCTCTCAGGTTAGCCAATCGGTAAAGATATGAAATATCATATTTTCTTCTTCTAATACGACGACATAATTATGACTTTGCGTGTCGGGAACCGAATAAACCCGATTGGCATTACACGGCTAAAATACGAACAGTGCCAGGTTGCTCATCAACTAAAGTCCGTGACTGTACAGATAAAAAAGAAATAAAGACAAAATTTATATTCAAGAAAAAAAACCTTATTAACCACAATAGATTTTTCTTGACCAAACTTTTTGTGCCCCGAAACTGGCCGGGTAAGCTTTAGCTTTTTGCGTGATTAACTTTAAAATGGTATTTCATACGATAGACATTGTACCCGGGTGTGCCATGCAAATGCGAATTTGCACGTTAAATATGTATTTTAATAGTGAAAAGCGTGTCACTATCCGGACATGTCCGGTAGTCGCGAATTCGTGAGACAAGCTTTTTATTAATTTATTTAATATTCTTTTCACTAACTGAGATGAAATGCTTAGTTTAAATGATAAATTAACTATTTAACATGATGACGATGCATTCTGTCATTGGGACATCATGATTTTACGCACTTCCGAAACATTATTAATTGAAATAAAATAGAAAATGTGCTCTATCAGGAACCGATAAATCAAATCCACAGGTTTATAAAAATACCTTCATTGCAAATACGCTTTTTCTTAAAAAAATTGTTTACAAATAAGTTTTTCATCATTTTTTGTCATGGTACAACTGAAAAACAACCTGTGCCATTTAAAATGAAAATGCCTGAATGGAGCTGACTAACTGTGAGTAGTCGCTTACAGATGATTACAGAAAGAAACATTACAGACCTTACTTCAGCTTATTTAGACAAGTGCGCGTTTTGTGTATGTTGTAAATATGAGTTGGGTACGTGTGATAAGTGTGTGTAGGTGTGGTGTGTACATGTACATGTTGTACTTGTGAGTAACAGTACGCGTGAATGAGTGAGTTATGATGTGTGCTGCAAGAGGGCCTCCGCCACATTATCAGTGGCTCTGAGTCATATTTATTAGTGCATATCATATGCCTTGTCATCTATATATTGTGAACATCCATCGCAGAACCCGACGTACTTCTCGCGATTTGGGAACAAATTCATGAACTCCTTGATATCGTAGTATGGATTTACTCTTAGGTCTTGGTTTTCATACGTAGTTAAATCCCTATAACACTCGCCGCCGTACAGCGCCGTCCAACCTGAAATAGTTACGTGGTGGCGTTTTAGAAAACAATCGAGGTATTGTTTTAAAAGATATTTATTGACCAAGCGACTAAGGAACCTCGTATCGGTATGAAACATCAACCTTTGGACCCAAAGATTTATGGTTTTAAATTAAAGCATGATTTTAGGGCTTTCAAATGTAATTTACCATTTTATCATAATTCTCCGCATTCCACGGGAATTAGGTCTCAATCGAATCTCTTAGTGACTTTTTGTCACAATCTATGGTGGTAAATTCAAAATACGAATTAGTCAAAATGACGTTTGAGCATTGTCAATGCTCGTCAATTCCGACAGCTTTATAGGTATAAAGACTTAGAGGTAATTATGTAAACACTCGAGAAATCACAGTCATGTAACAGAACATCGAACATTGACATAACGGGCGAAATGTGGGTGTAGGTGCTGCTACACATAGAACAGATAAAAGAGGTTACACACCTCTAACTATCCCTTTGGGGAATAATTCAGGAGTGATAATAAGTTACTTTGTATTAAATCAAATTTTTATTTTTCAATCATTATTCTAAACGATTTATAGTAATGCGTGGATTTCGTACTTTCATCTAAAAAACTTCACCACCTTTGAAAGCTTTTTCAAAAATTAATATTTACGATCTTTAAGATACCCCTTAAACTTTATTGGTCAGTGTGTCGTCTTACCCTTTTTAAAAAAAAATCCAAATACCCTTTCTTAGTTAGTTATTATGACGTAGTGATTATGACGTACAACCACTATAGGCATAGTGAATGGCTACGTCATAATAACTATCTGTGTGCCAAATTTCAGCCCAGTCCGTTCAGGACTTTTCACCTTTTCCCGTTAGGGGTAGATTTTTGAAAAACCCAGATGCACATTATTCTTTATTTTTGGTTGTAGGTATAAACACTGAGTTGCTTGTTAATCGGACCGCGCGTTAAAATTCTTTTATACAAACTTTGATACCCCGCAATCCCCATTTAGGGGGTAATTTAGATAAACTACAAATAACAAACTTTATTTACTTAGGTTAGTATTTGTGCCAAGTTTCAAGTCTATTAACTCAAGGAATAAAACTTTTCTCCCTTTTCCTTAATTTTTTTTAGTTAAAAACCTTGATACACATTATTCTTTATTTTTAGTTCTAATTATAAACACTGAGTTTCGAATTAATCGGACCGCGCGTTAAAAATCTTCTATACAAACTTTGACACCCCTCAATCCCCGTTTAGGGGGTAGTTTAGAAAAACTAAAAATGACAAACCTTATTATTTACTTAGATAAATATTCGTGCCAAGTTTCAAGTCTGTTAACGCAAGGAATAAGATTTTACATACAAACGAAATCCCCCCTTTTCACCCCCTTAAAGGTCGAATTTCCAAAAACCCGTTCTTAGTGCGCGCCTACGTCATAATCACTATCTGTTTGCCAAATTTCAGCCCAATTCGTTCAGCGGTTTGAACTGTGCGTTGATAGATCAGTCAGTCGGCGTTGTGTTTTATTTATACATATATGTTAACAGAAAAGTGTGTAATCCGTCATTGTATACAATTCCTAGGAAATGTGTACAATTCCTAAAATAGATAGGAATTCTATGATATATTTTGTAAAATGCACTTTTCCTAGGAAATCTATACATTTCCGATTGCTATTGAGGAAATGTTTAGATTTCCTAGGAAAAGTGTATATTATTACATTCTTGATGTTTGTAAGTACAGCGGGCATAGCGGAGAGAGGGCAGGGTATTGCTGCAAAAATAAATAAGTTCTTCAGCTGAAATACTAGTGGGCCTGACATGCAGCTGGACACTGTGACGCTAGAAGCTACTTTGCTGTCATATGATAGTCTAATTGTATGTATCTAGCCACATGTGCGGCCTTAACATATAGTTTAAAAACAAATTTAAATACTTCTACTCTTATATTGTGATGACAGAATTATTTAAATGACAGACTGATTACTTACCAACTGAAAGTTTTTATACGTATTAAATTATACGTAGATTTTTATGTGTGCTAGATGCGCATTAAAAAGGAATAAAATAATAGTTGATTTATGAAGTTTAATTACCTAGTAATAGGCCCTATGAATATTTTATATTTTACGATGCAATTGTTACAGCTAATGATGTCAACGAGAGCCTTAATAAAATATCTGATTTCAGTTTATAAACGTGTTTTATTTCTTTTAGCCACAGAAAGCATTACTTTTTATATATTTCCTAGTATCATTTCGGAATTGCATACAATTCCTAGGAAATACATACATTTCACAGGAAATGTGTGTATTAAAGAATCTTTGAAACATTATTTTACACATTTACTAAGTAGGCTCGGAAGTGTATATATTTCCTAGGAATTGTATACAATTCCTAGGTTTCACACATTTCCGGTAACATATAGATAGATAAGATTACGGTGAGAAAATGTGGCGTCTGGACCACTGCGGTGTCAATATCAACGTTAAACATGTAGGAAGAATAGATAATTATGAAGTTATTAAACATAATATTATGATCATAATATTTTTTTATTACGTAGCTACCCGCTTTAGTGCTGTTCCACGTAGTGTTCCACTACTTCTAATATGACTTAGCGATGTAGAAATCCAAGAAGCCAGAGTATTTTAGGTATTTTCACTAGCTTCTCTTAACTACTGCCAACGTAAACCGCAGTAGAACCGACCACTTAATACACGGAGGAACTGAGTCCGCCATATTGAACAACTTACTAATGTCACGCAATTACATACAATGTTATTATACCCCCAACTGTCATTAACGAGACACAATAGAATTTAATTGTTATAGCTTGAGCGGATTGCTCAAGAAAAATAAATTATTCAAAAAACTAAAATATACAAAAAAAAAAAAAAACTAAAACACAATCTGTGGAAAGAATACAAGAAGTCACAGTAGCAACTCACGCATTCAAAAATTGGCGCCAAAAATAGGCGCATGTACAGTCGCTCATAAAACGAAATGGATATTTTTTCTAACACAAATTGGTTTCTGCCCGCGGATTCACTCGCACCCATTTTATTTTAATTGGTATAGGTACTTGTTTACAGTTATGTAAATATATAGGTACTAATCCAAACCAGAACTTATCTTTCTGCAAAATGTCCACGTTAGTTATTTGTCTAAGTGGTTATTTAACGAAGATGGTTTTACAAAAAGTTAAAGTGAATCTGAATATAGGTACATTTTTATTTGCCGTGTTGGCCCAATTTCAGTCTTCACAAAATAATCTATGTTACATACAAACTTAATAAAAACATAATGTTATTCGTATTTTAATCTTAAGCCATAAATATAAACATTATTTATTATAATTTAGGAATTACTCTATTGGATAATTTATTCACTTTAAAAACAGTACAATTATTATACAACTAATGGTATCTCCTCATCGCTGTCACTGTGGCGAAGTTGTCAACAGCCTCGGACACCACGGCCTGTCTTGCAGCCGAAGTGCAGGTCGCTTAGCACGTCACGGTAACATTAATGACATCATCCGACGAGCTCTTGTCACCGTCGGCGTTCCAGCTGTATTAGAACCCAATGGCTTGGCACGTGACGATGGCAAAATACCGGACGGCATGTCCTTATTTCCATGGAAGATGGGTAGGCATTTAGTGTGGGACGCAACGTGTTTCGATACTCTTGCGCCATCCCATCTTCCTGGCTCGGCGTGCTGTGCTGGCGCCACCGCTGCGACTGCGGAAAACCTCAAGCGGCGAAAGTATAATAGCCTTATAGGCAATTATATTTTCGAGCAGTTTGGGGTTTGGGCCGTGGGGTCCGAGTGCTCATAGTTTATTTAATGAAATCTCCAAACGGCTGTTTGACACTTCCCGTGACCCAAGGGCTGGCTTTTACCTTGGTCAGAGGCTAAGCATTGCCATTCAACGTGGCAATGCCGCCAGTCTCTTGGGTACACTACCAGCCGACAGCGATGCGGAGGAATTTTTCGACGCCATATTTTAGATATTAGTTGTTATTTTTATAGTTAGTTTTATTTAATATTAGTTAGAAAGTTGTTTAGTGTTAATTGTATATTTTATTTAAAATTGTTGATTCTGATTATAATTACTCTAATAAAAAAATGTACAGATAAAAAACTAATGTTATTCAAATAAATCCTAATGACCTAGTAGTAAGTATACATCAAAACAAAATATATAAATGAAATCATTCCATTAATTATACAATAATAATTGTTATATTTAATAAATAAAGCAAGTGAAAATAATTTGCAACGTTCTATATTTGAGAGATTACCACAGACTACAGAGTTTACAATACCGTTGCTAGTGAAGTACATTTAGTAATATTCTATGGTAGTGATGACCTATGCAACCTACACTTCACTCTCACTCATTATTAGGACAAACAAAGATTCTCTCTTACCTAAAGACAACTTTCTTACATTTGCAAACAAAAATACAATTTATACTAACAGAAATGTAAACTTTTAAAACTTCTATCTTATCTCTGAGATACTTCTTTAGGTAAAGCCTTTGTAAATAAGTCAGCATATATAATATAATTGTAATAAGTCAGCATATATATATACAAACATATTTTAAATAAAGAAATATATATAGAGAAAGAAATATTCTCTATATATTTTTCTTTAACCACGAAGCTTCTTTAGTCGCAGCACAGGCAGCCATAAATTCTGCCTCCGTAGTTGACAGAGCAACACTCTGCTGATGTTCTGTTGCCCATGTTATGGCAGCTCCATTTTAATATAAACATATCTATCAGAGTCACTCTTTTCAAAACCTAATTTCTTTAGTGCCTAAGCATCTAGGTGCTTATTTCAGACCATAAAGTGAACGGTTACGTTTACATACCAGATTTGATGGAGCTTTCTAGACTATGCTGAGCAGCTTCTGAAAGTAACACGCTTATGGAATCATACCTTACAGTGGGTGAAAAAGGCTTCAGCAAAATCTATGCCTTGTTTTTGTGAACAGCCTTTGGCACATAGTCTTGACTTATATATTGGACCGGTTGGAAGATCATTTATCCTGAATACCCATTTGCATCCAATTATCCGCACAACTGGTGGTTTCTCCACTAATTGCCAAGTCTTATTCTCTGTATGTGCGTTCAACTCATCTTTAATAGAAAGCTTCCATTGTTCTGCATTAACATTATCTGATGATCAAGCTTCACTGTAAGTTTGAGGAGTGTCCTGCTGTTCTAAAACTTCATCACTACATTCTTTGTATCCCTTCATACCCTCTAAGTATTACCTTCATTTTTCATCAATTTGGTTATAGATCTTGTTGTTACATTTTTATTTATCTCAGTTAAATCTACTTTTTCTTCTGGTTCATATAATGATCCTTCATCAGAGTGAAAAGAGTCATCACTAGTTTCACTTTGTTCAAAAGATTCTTGTTGATCTTTATTCTTATTAGTTTCTGGTACCTACTCTGACAATGGTAGCATAGTACAATTTCTCACAACTGAAGTTTCTATGAATATCACATCTCTACTTATTAATTATTTCTTTGTTTTAGGATCGAAAAGCCGTAACGTTTGTTCGCTGTAACCAATAAATATCATTTTCCTTGCCCTTGAGTCCCATTTCTTGACTTTCTCTTTTGGTATATGCACTATTGCTTCACAACCGAATATTTTCAGATGGTTAATACTTAACTTTTCTTCAGTACATATTTATTTATTTATATATACTTTATTGTACACCACAAAAATATATATAACAAAAGGAAAAAACAAACACTACAAAATATACAATGGGCGGCCTACCCAACAAATCACGGCTGGTTTACATCAGATTTAGATTCAGATTCATTTATTTGCGCAAACATGTGTAAATAACATGTGTACATCAAAGCCTACGATGAGTTTTCAAATGAAAAAATGAAAATCAAACTTCTGGCACATTTTCAGTCTGTTTTCCTAACTTATTTTAATCAGTTGTCGAAGAATAAGAAGTCATTGACATTATGGAGTATGTATTCTATATACAACCAAGGCATAACATTGACATAACAACATACTCGAAGTTGCAAGTTCTTTTTCTCGTAGTCATTGTATAAAGTATAGTATGCAATTCTTGAATAAAAACGCATTTATATCGAGGGCCATGAATCACACGCGTCGCTCAGGATTCTAACACTCGCATCATGAATTTGAAACACGACCGTAGGGAGTGCCCTACGGTCGTGATTCAGTTGTTAGAATCCTTCACTTGCTCGTGACTAACCTATGGCCCTCGCTTTAAATCCGTCCTTTATTCACTAATTGCATAATATACTTATACAAGGTGGAGACGACAATACAACAAAAAATGAAACTCCGTATAACTAATGACGTTCTCGGTCTACATACAAAAAATTAATCAAATCTATCCAATAGTTTAGTTACGATAGCTAGTCAAAGATCGGCAAACCCCTTAGTCGGCCCATCACCACTATTTAGTTTGTTTGAAAAAATGACTTTTTTAATTTCGATGTTAGGATTTATTTGATAGTTCCAAAATACTCATATGCATTAGTGTTGTCAGTTTTTTCATTTATTATTGTATTGTCGTCTCCACATTGTATATTTATTTATTTACTTATCATCACGCTTTTTTTTTCCACTCTTCTTTGCAATAACAACATTAATAAAAAAGGCAGCAATTCTTATGTATATTATTATAATTGCAAACAAAAATAAAAATATTTGCAAAAATCGCGCTGCGCTAGGCCATCTGCATCACAGTCCAACGCAAGACGCTCACTGCTATCAGAACATACTCATTTCACCCGAATTAAGCAATGCGCGTGACCTTGGCCAGTTTATGATGCGTGTGTGTGACGGTGTCTAGCAAAAGTGTGGGAAGTATATTTTTGTTTCGTGTAGCACGTCACGCGCGAATACGTGACGATACGACAGTGTGTGTACCGTGTTGCTTACATTTCTATCCGACACCGTGCTCGCTAGCGAAACAGCTGACTGACTGAGGCAGGGGTCACGCTCGCAGCCGGTCAGGTCACGTCCCGCGCCCCCCACCCGTGTTGAGACGCAAGTTCGTTACCCTAGCGCATAGGTGAAAGGGTGAAATACTCTGGTGGTAAAATGTTATTTCAAAAAAAGGTTTCAAAAGTTTCAAGGATGACGGTGTTTACCCTAACACCCTGTATTATAGCGTAGTCTGAAATGAGCTTTAGATTAGTTCAAATATTATAATGTAAAATATCTGATATCACAATCAAAGAATCCTACTAACATCATAAAAATGAAAGTTTGTAAAGATGTTTGTATTTACTCAATCACACGTAAACCATTATACGGATTTGGATGAAACTTGTCACCCACTGCCACCACATCCTTATAAAATTTAATTTGTCGCCAACCCTAACCCGGGGGCCTACCACCACTTCTTATAGTAGGTATTATTTTAATCTTACTTCAGTGTGGGAAAGAGATGGAGGACATAAAGCTCCACAACTCAGTAATTGGTAACACGATACCCCTTGGTAAGACTGGCTGTCAGACGGTCGGGCTTCTGACGGCCCGTAACCACTGTCAAAGAACTAAAAATGACAACCGGGACCAACGGCTTAACGTGCTTTCCAAGACATGGAGGGGTAAAAATGGATGAACACCCATCCACGGAGCTCAGCATGCGTAGCTTTACCTTCGATCAACCCGTGCGGCTTTTATTTATTAGCCACGAGCTCTTCATGCTTGGCTCGTTTCTGATTATGAAAATATAATTACCATAGTAGTCGTAGCAATCCTCATTTCTGATTTGACAGTAGTTATCAAAAGTTTTGTATACCCAGTCTTTATCTCGTCCACATATCTTCCCATACCTGGAAAAATTGCATTTTATTTACATTCCCGTTACTGTAGCATCTAATTTGTATAGTAGGTACCATACAACCTGCAAAAAAAAAACAAGTTCTTATTTTACAAAAACTTTATTTTGAAAAGACATTATAAGTGCATTTTACAAGTGACGCTATTATCTAGCGATTCTGTGCTGTGTACAACATAAAAAATATTAAAAACCGTATTCATCTTGGGAACTGATATTTTTCTACCTTAGACGACAAATAAAAACAAACTTTATACTTAGTTACTACAAAAATCTGCGTCACCAACTTTCAGTGTGTTTCAATCTTTACGGTGACGCTGTGTCTCGTCTTATGGTGTCACAACTTGCCATAACACTGTGATAACTGCCATAAACGCGTTTACTGAAAACAGCGCCATCTAGTAATTCCCGAGTGAACTGCTGTGTGGTGGCTGCAGTAAATTTCTCACGGCGGTGGATGAGGCTAAATGCGACAACTGCCGATCTTGGTATCATCGGCTGTGTGTTGGATTACACAAAACAAGCCTTTTGACATCCTCCTGGCACTGCCCATGCAGAATGTAATGTAATGCCGGGCCGAAACGTCAGTTAGAGGCCATTCAGAGGCAACAGTCGAGGACAGTACTTATAACGTATCTCATGGACACGAGTCCCGTAAATACCACCGCTTTGGGCCAGTCAGAGGCCATTCAGAGGCAACAGTCGAGGACAGTACTTATAACGAATCTCATGGACACGAGTCCCGTAAATACCACCGCTTTGGATGTCACACAAGACATCACTATTGAGCTAATAAAGTTCAAGGAAGAGTTCATTAACACGGTACGGAGTGAATTTCAATTACTGCGTAATGATCTAGCTCATTTGAGATCTTCACTAAAGTCGACTAATGACCGTATGAGCAGTTTGGAGGAGAGTGGCAGTTATGGAGAAACCAAAAATCATCCGCCGGATGTGCATCAATTAATTGCCCAATCGCGGAGCGATATCAATGACCGTGATCAGGAACTGCTACTGAGATGTTTAGATATCAAAGAAGAAGCCACCGATAAAAGAAGCCACTGATATTCAGATATCAAACTTGCTAGAGCCTAGTGGTGAAAATCCCATACACACGGCTATGCTAGTGGCGTCAAAGATGGGCGAAAAATCGAGACGCGCGATTTTGTGAGTGCCGAGCGCGTTGGAGGTAGACGCATAAATGCTACGCAGCCGGCGCCGGTGGCAACCCGCCCGCGTTTCCTCGTCGTGAGCCTCGTGCGCCGCGATCTTCGCGACGAGATGTTGGAAGCCACACGAGTACGTCGTGGCATGACTACTGCTGATGCTCGACATGGCCGGTCTGCCAGCACGGTTGTACGTCAATGAACGACTGAATCGTCTGTTGTTTCGGATGGCGCGGGAGGCCGGGGGCCGGCTCGGTTGGCAATTTGTATGGTGCAAATGAGGCCGTATACTTGCTCGATATACATCCGGGGATGCCGCGTGTCAAATCCGCTGCGAGGCTGATGTACAGCGCAAACAAATTCATACTAATATTATAAATTCGAAAGTAAATCTGTCTGTCTGTCTGTCTGATACCTTTTCACGCCTAAGCCACTGAACGGATTTCGATAAAATTTGGCAAGGATATAGATGGCATCCCGGGGAAGGACATAGGCTACTTTTTATCGACATAATACGCAGGCGAAGCCGCGGGCGGAAACTATTTAACAACACAAAACACAGAATAGTCACAGTAACTATTCAATGTTTGCAAATACCTATATATTTTTAACCCAATTCTTCAAAAAGGAGGAGATTCGTCGATATTTTTGCCAATTGCGAACCGATTTAAAAAAATCATTTTTAGTTCGAAAGGGTATACTCCCGGGGTCGTCCAAGTGGTGAAAAAGTGAAAATAAAAGCTTTGAAAAAAACAACCAACCTCCAAATTATACACTAAAAAAATCTTTTTACTAAAGGAGTCGATATAAAGTCGGTGGCAAAAAACGAAAATTGAGAGGCAAAGACACCGACTTCCGAAATTAAAGTTATTTTTCACGTTTTTTGTGTTTTTTTTGGAAGTCGGTTGTTTTTTTTTGTAAAAAGTTTTTATTTTCACTTTTTAGTTGTGGTACCTACCTACCCTACACAAATTCGAATACCTGTAACGGAGAAAACAGAAAATAACAGTAACGGAGTAAACTAAGATATCGTATAAATAGACTAAGTGGGAAAAAATACGTAATTTTTGAAGCTAACTCAAACATTACGCAAGCAAAGTTAATAAAATTTATATGGGACCACCTCGGAAGTATACCCTTTCGACCTTTTTTTTTTTCCTTTCTGCTCCATGGCAATCTGTCCTAGAACAATAAGCCACTGTGTTGACCAACTTCAAGTCTTTTGTTTTTAATATTTATAAGAGAGAGCTATTTTTACGGCGTAGTTCTCGTCTCTCTGTGGGAATCTGTCGCTGAGACTGGGAATGTCGCATCTCTTCAGCCTCGTGTGCTGTTGTCCTCGTGCTCCACTCAGTGCTAGTGCTAGCTCATTTGTGTGTTTTGCAAGTCTTTTCTGATATCATATTATGCTATGCTGACTTATTTCTTCCTTTACTGTTCGTATGTTGAGGTCTAGGTACATACATTTGTTGCTTATACTTTGAGGTATATTGAATATGTTTCTCAGAGCTTTATTCTGAAATCTTTCTAAGATCTCGATGTTGCTTTTGCTTGCTGAACCCCACAGTTGGATGCCATATGTCCAGATTGGCTTAATTATGGCTTTATAGACCATCATTTTGCTCTCGTTGCTAAGGTGGGAGTGTCGACCTACTAGCCAATATATACCGCGGAGTTTGCTGTCAAGATGTTTACGCTTGGTCCAGATGTGCTTCTGCCAGGTTAATCTCCTCTCTTAAGTGTAGACCCAAGTATTTTGCTTGTTCTTCTTGTGGGATATCTTCATTGTATAGCTAAAGCTATATAATGAAGATATCCCACACCGAACACCAGATATCACACTCCGAAAAGAAACCTGCCTACCAGTAAACTGGTGGGCAGGTTTCTTTTCGGAGTGTGAAAGTTACATGAGTGGACTTGGTTTGGTTTGCTTTTATTCTCCACTGTTTGAACCACTTCTCTTTTTCATTCAGATGGTTTTGTAGTTGGAATGAAGCAGTTTCTGGATTGGAATGTACTGACAGGACAGCAGTGTCGTCAGCGTAGGTAGCAGTTATAGTGTCCCCATTAATTGGGAGGTCCGCAGTGTAAATCAGGTAGAGAACCGGTCCTAGTATGCTGCCCTGAGCGACTCCTGAGCATATCTCGTATAGGGCAGAATATTCACTGTTAAGAAAAATATAAATAGGTAATGTGAAAGATTATTTATTTCGATTAGTCAATGATAAATGATTATTATGTTATTTTTTATCATTTTTTAAATTAGGAATAGTGAAGTAAACACTTTGAGTATTTTGCTTAGAGATGTCTAACAGTAGTTCCATTATTTGTTCTAGGGAAAAACTGTGAGTCTGTGGGTCAAGATTTATGAGGAAGATGCCTGTGCTAATTCACGAGGACCAGTGATGACACATGGTAATTTGAAAGATTGTTTATTTCAATAAAATTAGTGAATGATAAATAATAATTATGTTTAATAAATAAACCAATGTTATTTATGTTGTTCTAAAGAAGTACTGTAAGTCTGTGGGTCAAGATATATGAGGTGCTAATTCACAAGGTCCAGTGAATGCTGAATTATTCCACAAGTCATCACCGTGCTCTCAACACTGAACTGGCTTGTATAATCGAAGAACAGACTTCAATTGGGACAACTACGACTACTTGACTGTATCGAGAATAATGGGAGTTATTACAAAATATTTACCGTATTAATAATTTTTTTTTAGATTATTTTAATAAGTACCTAATATTATTATTTAGGGATTAAAATGTGAGTTTTAGTTCCAAACTTCTTTTCGTAAAGAAAATGAATACCTAAGCTATAACCTCAATACCTATTTACTAAAACCAAGAAGAAAAGTAAAAACCATAATGTAAACAAACTGCCCATACTTAACCTTAAAATCACTTATTTAGTAAGTAACATTTTGAATATAGTCTAATATTCTTATTTACTGCTTAAGTATAATAATTTTTAATAATTTGTTTATTTATAAGAAGGGACGCGTTTACAATAAATACAATAACAGTTTAAAAGTTGCATATTTGCCTGAACTAGGTTGAACCTGTGCTTCAGGCTAGAAAGTGCATAGATACTTATTTTAATAAATTAACAATGAGTACAAAATTAAAACTAAAGCAAAACTTAGGTACATAAAAACAAAGAGGTACGTTAGCGTTCTATTTGCAGACAAGTAGATCTTCCGTTTGTGCATAACCTAGGGTTAGTAAATAATTAAGTATAATTTTTTTACAGCTAAAGTAATTTAATTTATAGATACTAAGTATTCTATTTAATCTATTATACAAAAATGGTCCTAAAAATGTAAAAAATCTTTCTACAAAGACATGTTTTGAGGTTGCATTAGATGTGCACACTATATCATTCCGTCTCTTGTTAGTATTGTCAGCAGTAAACTTAAGCATGGTGTGCTGTTTTAATACTAAGTGCATAATGAAAAGCTGGCGAACCGTCAGTACGTTACAGGATCTATATAGCTCATCTGTGGGAAAGAAGATGGGATGGAAGTTTGCTATCTTTAAAATTGCTCTCTGAGATCTTTCAAGAGGAAGTAATTAGTAACTTTCGATATGTTTTCTAAAAGAGAGTGTTTCGTCTATTATTACCCCGAGATATTTTAAGTTGCTCGTTTTGAGGATAACAGGACAATTACACATGTTGACTGTACGGTTTTTACATTGATGGGCGGCATATAGGTGAGGGTTAGTAATATTAACTTGAGGCTTGCGCATGTAGAAGTGAATATATTTTGTCTTGTCAGCATTTTATGACAGTAAATTGCTTTGAAGCCAATTACTCACAGTATTAAAACCTAGTTGAGCGATTTTAAACAGTTCGCTATTGGTTTTAGCGCTAAATATTAACGCCGTGTCGTCGGCATAAGATATAATTTAGCTGTCTTTTATATTAAGACCGACCGACCGAATTACATCGATTATGATCGAAGCTTATGTTTATGGTGTAATAAATAAATAATTTAAAACCTCTTTATGTCAAAAATCAAAATAATAAAAATTGCATTGATAAAGATATTACTTGAAATCTTTGACAAAATTGCTTCTAAATTTCTTGACATCTATTTTCACATCCTATTCAGCTGAAGTAATAATAATTACTTATTTTTAGGGGTTTGTTAACTTTATGTAAAATAAATACCTACTTGGAACGAATAAATATTTTTTAGATTTCTTATCACGCATTTTTTTGATTCTAAACCCTTTGCAATAACAACATTAATAAAAAAGCCAGCAATTGTTATGAATATTATTATAATTGCAAACAAAAATAAAAATAATTACAAAAATTGCTCTTTCCTATACGAGATTAGAATCTAAGCCATCTGAATCACAGTCTAATGCAAGACGCCCACTGCTATCAGAACACATCATTTTCACCCGAATCAAGCAATGCGATAAACTGGCCAAGCGCATGATGCGTGTGAGTGACCGTGTCTGAAACTGGCCGGTAGTATATTTTTTTTGTTTTGTTTAGTGTAGCACGACACGACGCGCGCGAATACGTGACGATACGACTGTGTGTTTGTTATAATTATTTTTTTTTAAAACCTACTTCGTCAGACAAGTATCGCTCAAAATGATGTCAACTATCACCCTCTTAAGACTTTGCACCTAGCTTCCAATCACCTGTATAATCGTCTCTTCTATTCTTTTGCGTAACACCACATTTCTCTCTTAGCATTCTAATATCAATCTCAGCTGAAATTGACATTCTTCAACATTCATTCATAGACATCACGAGCATTTCATGGAGATTTAAAAAATCCCTGTGTACAGTGTGTGATTAGGTCGAGCAGTTTAGCAAATTAATTCATTATAATTTTGGTTCAACTTTCATTCCACGTAAATACTAGTAGTATAGTTGACTTCCACGCGGACGAAATCATGGACAGAGGATGTTTATATGATGATGATATATGATATTAAATTACATAAAAGGAATAAAAATTCTTATACATATACTGACTCTTCATAGACCACGGGACACCTCAATCCACACATATGCGTCTGCGGATCCTTTGGGTAGGGGTTCGGGTCGAACACCCAGTCGCCCTCCGCCCAGTAGGGCTCATGGCCATAGTTGGGGTCGTAGGAGCTGTTGCGCTTCGGGCCGGCCTCCTCGCTCTGCAGTATTAAGTCAAAGTTTATCGTGCTCAGCGATGGTGGGCCCCCTAAAAAGAAAGTGTCTTAGTTATTAAGACTAGGACGTGATCTATAGTGGCCAATAATTATGGAAAGCTCTCAATTGATTGCGTAGGCCGCTGCAGACACAATTTGTCAAAGTGGTGATCACTGACCCATCCAACACACAGTGCGAGTGCGGTGCTTCTGATCAGACCATGCCCCCACTTGCCAAAATGCCCTAAGTGCCCGTTCAATTGCACCTCGGATGACCTAAAAAATGCCACTGATGCCGCAATCAAAGTGGCCACCTACTGGACTCATACAATATAAAAATATAAAAAACTACGATACAGAGTACCTACCATCGACACGAAAAGAGGATGAACGAGTAAGTATAACTATAATTATACAAAAATGTTAGAGAATTGGTCGTAAGTAGGTACTTAGTAACGACCAATTCTCTCACATTTTTTAAACAAATTTTTCAAATACCAAACATAACATACTAGCACTCTGCCCGCAACTTCGTCCGCATTGATTTTGTACTTTCCTCTATAAAATTCGATAACCCCTCCACCCCCTTTGAAAGATAGTTTTCGAAAATTAATATTTACCATCTATAACATTTATATCGTAAAGTATACAGGGTGTAAGGGTAAACAGTCTTGTCATTCAAACCATGGGTAGTTGACTTAAATATAAATATATGAAGGCGCGTCCCTGGCGCCATCTAGTAGTAGAGATTGAAAACCCTATTTTGACCTTGATTGTGTGATTTAACGAATGAACATTGTGCGGACGAGAGTGACAACACAGTTGTCACTCTGGCGGAACGTCATAAGCGTCAAACAACCACCACTCTCGTTCACTTGGAAACGGTTGCGTGGACAAGTCGGTTACGACGGATCGCTTACGTCCCAAATCTAAATCCATTTCCACCTGCGTTAAATCGAGTGATTATTGTAATTTAAATTGTTGATCGTGATTATAAGGCTGCTGATCGAAGACCTGTCTACTTATTTCTAAAATACCTCGTGCGACTACCCACTTTAAGATGAGTGATTCTGATATAGGTACCCACGTGCCTTTATCAGAAGTGGGATGCGAAAAACAGTCGGATAAAGATACTCAGCCCCATAATCAACCTAGCAATAGTGGATTACTCACAAATATGGAAGCCCTGCTAACCCGTTTGTTAGCAATGCCGCAGCAAACCTCGCAGTCTGTAGCAAACACTAACGCGGTTCAGTTGATCAAGTTCGACCCAGATGATGAAGATGCTGATGTCAAGGGCTGGTGCCGTGTTTCCGAGTTGATTATTAACAGCAAGAATTTGAGTGGCGTGGAACTTTTAGTTGCTCTGACAACTGCACTAAAAGGACGAGCGGCATCTGTTCTGACTAAGTTGCGTTTGGAAGACTTAACCTGGGAAGTTGTGAAGCAAACATTGTTGGCGAAATTTGCAGAGCCCAAATTGATACAGGACTATTTCGATGACGTTTTGCGCTTTCAGATCGGAACAAAGGAGACTGCTAGTGAATCGGCTATGCGTTTATGGGCACTAATCGAGCGTATCCCTAAAGTCGAGATGTCAGAAGAGACAATCACTGGGTTCGTTATTTCTGTTCTGAGCTCGAAAGACCACATGATTCGTCGTGAACTGAACTCCTATGCTATCTCAACGCGTACTCAACTCTTCCGAACACTTGGTGGGATTTCTTTAAAGCGTCGTTCTGAAGATAATGATGGTAACGACAATAAGGCAAAAAGACCTCGCGTGTCAGACTCGAAGTTCAATGGAAAATGTCATCGGTGTGGAGTTCCTGGACACAAAATAGCAGACTGTAGAAGGCGACGTGACGACTCAGCTAATCGAGCTGATGGTTCCAACACGGATCAGGTCAAGAACAAGTCGACACCAATCAACTGTTTCACGTGCGGCAAACCTGGCCACGTGTCTACGTCATGCCCTGAGAAGAGAGGCGGCGCAGCGGTCAGGGAGGTCAACACTTGCGAGCACAAGACTTCGAGAGGTAAACTGACGACGGCATCTGGTGAGCATATCTGTTTCCTTTTTGATAGCGGCTCTTCTTGTTCTTTGATTACTGAATCTGTGTCTTCGGATTTCCCTGGCATTGAACGCAATAGCACCGTTTATTTGACTGGCATTGGGGGAGACGATATTGAGTGTAATAGACAAATTTCTAGCACGGTCCGAATTAATAATCTTTGCTTGACTCTCTTGTTTCATATCGTTCCAGACAACTGCATTTCAGAAAACGTTATTGTAGGTAGGGACGTATTGGAAAATGGAGTGCGTATTGAGATTGATAACGAAAATCTTCTTATCTCCACTAATGAGAAAATAAATTTATGCGAAAGTGTGCAAGGTACTGACGTCGCGGCTGTAGATACAGATTTAGTCGGGGACGGGAAGGAAGCCTTACTGCGCATTTTGTCGAAGTATACTGATCACTTTATAAATGGTACTCCAACTAAACGTGTTAATACGGGTGTAATGAAAATTGAACTTATTGACCCTAATAAAATAGTCCAACGACGACCGTATCGTTTATCTCCCATCGAAAAACAGGTGGTGAGGGATAAGGTTCAGGAGCTATTGAAAGCTGGCGTTATTAGAGAGAGTTCCTCGCCGTTTGCTAGTCCGATTCTCTTAGTGAAGAAAAAGGACGACACGGATAGAATGTGTGTCGACTACAGAGAACTCAACTCAAACACGCGATCTGAGCACTATCCCCTACCACTTATAGACGACCAAATAGACCAGCTCGCCGGAGCTTATTACTTCTCGTCTTTAGACATGGCCGCTGGTTTCCACCAGATTTTGATCCACCCAGAATCCGTAGAAAAGACGGCTTTCGTGACACCCGAGGGGCAATACGAATATGTTGCAATGCCATTTGGTTTACGCAATGCGCCGTCGGTATATCAGAGGTGCATTAATGATGCACTTAAATATTTGAAAGACGGACCTCTGGTGTACATGGATGACGTCCTCTGCCATTCCTCAGACGTTACAGAGGGTCTGCGACGGTTAGAACAATGCCTGGCAGCTCTGACGAAAGCTGGGTTTTCGTTGAATTTACGTAAGTGTAAGTTTCTTAAAACCAAAGTTAACTATCTAGGTTATGCTATCCAAGCCGGCGAGGTTAGACCTAACTCCCTTAAAATTCAGGCTCTAGCCGATGCTCCTCCCCCGAAGACAGCGACTCAAGTTCGCCAATTTCTTGGCCTATCTTCGTATTTTAGGAAATTTATTCCTAGTTATACTCAGATAGTTGGTCCATTGTACCCTCTTACAAAGTTAAAAGGAGGCATTAAGTGGACGGAAAAACACGAAGAGATCAGACAAAATTTAATTCGTGTTCTCACGTCAGAACCGGTTTTGACAATTTTCGATCCAAAACTGCCGGTAGAGCTCCACTGTGACGCTAGTTCAGAGGGATACGGGGCTATAGTTATCCAAAGAAAAAACAATATGCCACACGTAGTGGCTTATTTTAGCCGCCGCACGACTGAGGTAGAGTCTCGTTATCATTCATATGAACTAGAGACTCTGGCAGTCGTGCGAGCGGTCGAACACTTCCGTCACTATTTGCACGGCCGGAAGTTCACAGTGTATACGGACTGTAACTCGTTGAAGGCTTCTAAATCAAAGGTCGATTTGACACCCCGCGTTCATAGGTGGTGGGCCATGCTTCAAGCATACGACTTTGATATTGTCTATCGTGAAGGGAAAAGCATGGAACACGCCGATTATTTATCGCGAAATCACCTACCTGAGATCGCAACTATAGAACATTGTTCAGATGAGTTTGAAGCCTCTCCTAGTTCTACTACTGCAAAGAAAATAGTTAAATTCGTAGAGTTGCATGCTGGTTGGTTGTCTGTCGAGCAAAAGCGCGACGCTGAAATCCAAGACATTATAAAGAAATTTTCGGACGGTGATTTGCCGGAGAATGTAGCACAAACTTATGACGTTAGGAATGGTGTTCTTTTTCGGAAAATTAACCGTAATAAAACTGTTTCTTGGCTACCTATAGTACCCCGCTCATTAGTATGGACTCTGATCAGTCACATTCATTCGGAAATTCAACATTTGGGCCCCGATAAGACTCTCGACAAAATTTACGATCTATATTGGTTCCCCGAGATGTCGAAAAGTGTTCGCCGGTTTGTCGACTCATGCATAATATGTAAAGCTTCGAAAGGTCCCTCAGGTGCCCAACCAGTTAGACTACACCCCATTCCTAAAGAGCCAACCCCTTGGCACACACTGCACATAGATTTTACTGGAAAGTTGACAGGTAAGAGTGATCAAAAAGAATACTGTTCTGTCATCATTGATTCGTTTACCAAGTACGTCCTGTTAGAACACACCAACTCTTTAGATGCGGCCAGTGCCATTATGGCACTGAATAAAGCTGTTTGTTTGTTCGGGGCTCCTAAACGAATTGTGGCTGATCAGGGTCGCTGCTATATTAGCAGTGAATTCAAGAAATTTTGTGCGGAACATCACATTGATCTTCACTTCATCGCCACTGGCTCGAGTAGAGCAAACGGTCAGGTCGAACGGGTAATGCGAACTCTAAAATCTTTACTTACAATCATCGAAAATGATCCGCACAAGAATTGGCGCGATGAGTTAGGGAACGTGCAACTTGCTCTAAATAGTACGAGGTCTACTGTCACGAAATATACCCCGACTGAATTAATGTTTGGAGTTCAATCGTACTCGTTAGGAATTTCTAAGCTTTCAGGTAGAGATGGTCCACACGAGCGCTTAAATTTAGAAGCGATACGTTTAAATGCATCCAAGAATATAGAGAAAGCTGCTAACGCTGAGACTATTCGTTTTAATCGCGGAAGAGCTAAAGTAAAGCCATTTAATAAAGGTGATTACGTTTTCGTAAAAAGTTCGGAACGCAATCAAACGAAACTTGACCGAAAGTTTAGAGGACCTTTCGTGATCACCAATACTCTGGAAAATGACCGCTATGAATTAAAAAGTGTAGATGGTCCTTGCCGTACGTTAAAGTATTCGCACGAAAATTTGCGTTTGGTGCCGGGAGGTCACGAGGGCTTAATGGAATTAGCTGAAGGCATTATGAATGACGAGGAAGCCGTGAAGGCGGTAGATATGCAGTCAGATGGCATTATTGATGCCGATTATGAGACTATGTCGGCTCGCAGTGTTGACACCCTGACTGCAGATTCTGCTACTCTGACTGCATCGTGTGAAACGCTTACGGCCTCTTCTGAAACAGCTAGTGCTGATTCGGAAGATGAGGGACTTATAACCTTTGATGTAGAAGTAGACATCCACCGAGCATAGTGTTCAGAACCTAAGGTACGTCCAGATTATTTGATGTGATTACGTGTGGGTGTTGTTGTCCGGTTTTGCCCATTGTTTGGTAACTCGAAAGGACGCAAACCCAAAGACGAGATGTTGTCCGGTCCTGACTAGAGTGCTAGCAGGTTCGTAGGGACGCATGCGTCTGTGTGTCACGAATGGATAGTATTGTCCGGGCTTAGCGGTGCTGGTCGAAGGGACGTACGAATCTAGTTCGTTGACGTGAGGGATGGCGAGTCGAAGGGACGGTGCTGTCCGGTCTTGCACTTGGGGCAAGTCGAAAGGACGCATTTGTCCGGGCTGCGCATCATAATTATGAGAGAGCCGATGGCTAGTCGAAGGGACGGTGTTGTCCGGTCTTGCGTTTAGGGCAAGTCGAAGGGACGCATTTGTCCGGGCTACGCATGGTATGAGGAAAAAGAGCGGTGCAAGTTGCGAGAGTGAGATCGAAATAGGCTGTGGTCTAAAGTAAGAGGCACTGGCTCATGTCAGGATGGACGAGCATGGCGGCTTGACAACATGGTACCTTCTTGTTGCAGGAATACATATTCGCCCGAGGACGGGCGATTGTCAGTCCGGCCGTGAAGGCGCGTCCCTGGCGCCATCTAGTAGTAGAGATTGAAAACCCTATTTTGACCTTGATTGTGTGATTTAACGAATGAACATTGTGCGGACGAGAGTGACAACACAGTTGTCACTCTGGCGGAACGTCATAAGCGTCAAACAACCACCACTCTCGTTCACTTGGAAACGGTTGCGTGGACAAGTCGGTTACGACGGATCGCTTACGTCCCAAATCTAAATCCATTTCCACCTGCGTTAAATCGAGTGATTATTGTAATTTAAATTGTTGATCGTGATTATAAGGCTGCTGATCGAAGACCTGTCTACTTATTTCTAAAATACCTCGTGCGACTACCCACTTTAAGATGAGTGATTCTGATATAGGTACCCACGTGCCTTTATATAAATGACCGAGACACAACAACAATAAAACGTTATTATCATTAAAAGATTTTTTTTTTAATCTATGCGACACTGTGCTTGCTAGCGAAACAGCTGACTGTCTGAGAGAGGGGTCGCGCTCACGGCCGGTCAGGTCACCTCTCACGCCCCCCACCCGAGTTGAGACGCAAGTTCTTTGCCCTAGCTAGCGCATAGGTGAAAGGGTGAAAAACACTAGCGGTAAAAAGTAATTAAAAAAAAGCCTTTATTTTTCTTTGATTTTCCGTTCTATAAATGACACCAAACCACTGGTTTCAATGATAACGGTGTTTACCCTAACACCCTTTTACACCCCGTTAGGAGCAGATTTTTGAAAAACCCCGAAACACGCGGACTTACTTTTTTTATTTGTATAGTAGCAGTATAGACAAAAGAAGTCTAAATACTGATTTGCTAGTTAATCGGACCGCGCTTTAACATTCTTCTATACAAACTTTGACAACCCCCAATCGCCGTTTAGGGGGTAGTTTAGAAAAGCTAGAAATGGCAAACATTATCATTTACTTAGATAACTATATGAGCCAAGTTTCATTTCTATAAACTCGAGGAATAAGATTTTTCATACAAACGAAATCCCCCCTTTTCACCCCCTTAAAGGTCGAAATGCCAAAACCCGTTCTTAGTGTGTACGCCTAAGTCTTGGGATTGGGCTGTTTGGTACACAGATAGATGTGCCACAGCCCAATCCGTTCAGTGATTTGAACTCCTCAATCCAACAAGATACCACCATCGTGTTTGGACTCATTGGTTACGTATTAACAAGTACTTTGACACTAGGTGGTGTTCAGGGTCTGATGATGGAGCGGGAAGGTGGCCGTGGGAACTCCTCAATCAAACAAAATAGCACCATCGTGTTTGGACTCATTGGTTACGTATTAACAAGTACTTTGACACTAGGTGGTGTTCAGGGTCTGATGATGGAGCGGGAAGGTGGCCGTGGGAACTCCTCAATCAAACAAAATAGCACCATCGTGTTTGGACTCATTGGTTACGTATTAACAAATACTTTGACACTAGGTGGTGTTCAGGGTCTGATGATGGAGCGGGAAGGTGACCATGGGAGAACCTCAATCAAACAAGATAGCACCATCGTGTTTGGACTCATTGGTCATGTAAACTAGTGTTTTGACACTAGGTAGTGTTCAGGGTCTGATGATGGAGCCGAAAGGTGTCTTGGGGATCTCCTCAATCAAACAAGATAGTACCAACGTGTTTGGACTCGTTGGTTATGTATTAACAATTGCTTTGACACTAGGTGGTGTTCAGGGTCTGATGATGGAGCCGGAAGGTGGCCATGGGAAAACCTAATTCGTTAGATTTGTGAAGGTGATAGAACAGATATTTAAACAAATCGTAATGCTAAAAAGTAGAAAATAAAATATAAGTAAAAATCTTTTTAAAATAAAGCTTTTAATTAACTAAAAAGTACTAAATAAAACTGTCGTAAACATAGAACTTTAGTATTTTCTTAAAAGCTTGAGGCGTAAATGTCCTTCTTACACTAAACATGAAGATAAACCTCAAGGTTTTCTATGTTTACGACAGTTTTATTTAGTACTTTTTAGTTAATTAAAAGCATGTTTTTAAAAAGATTTTTACGTATATTTTTATGTATATAGAATAACACGCTAGTTTTCAAAGAATTAGTTCTGTTTTCAGAGGTGCACATAATGAAGTACACCGACATCTCACCAGGTATGTTTCAGTCCCCCAAAATATGTAGGTGGAGAGCCTAATCGCCATTAACCAGGCACAAAATCAGACTCCGGGCTACTACTGTGACATTCGAATCCAGTACCTCATGCTCAGCAGTGGTGCTTACAACCACTAGAACCACGGGGCAGTTAACAAAAAAAAGGATTCAAAATACTCAGTACTCACCTTTGGTTGTCGGCCTCCCCTGTCTGCCCGAACACAAAAACATCATTAATTACTATTACCTCTGTCGGACTAAGGACCGATCGTAGGGGGTGTACCTATGCCAAATCGAATGCCAAATAATCGAATATCAATTGATGGACCACTATAAAATATTAAATACTCTAAATACTCGAACGTTCAAAATATCGAATGTTCGTTTGATCGAGCGTTCAACGCATCGCATATTCAGTATTTCGAAATATCAGTTTACTGTATACTTTTTATATAGTAATACTACTAATACTAGAAAAACACAAAAATAACTAATAAATCACATTATAATCTTTAATTATTATCTTTACAGGTAGGGGAAAGGTGTACAAGATGATCCACTTAAGGGAGAATACTTGTAGTTTTAACGATATTCTAATTAATGCCGATGTAAAAGCGTTTATTCATAGTAAATGTATCTGTCTACCTGTTGTCGTATTCAAAATGTAATTTTTTTAGATCTAATAATATTTTAATTCACATTTTTTTTAATAGGTACTACCAAAGAATCATCTTGTACACCCCGGTGTCCAAGATGATCCCTACGGTAGGGGCAAGATGTTCCTGGGGATCATGTTGCCCCTATTTTGGGAATGTCCTAGGCTTGGTTTTGGTAGAATTAAATAAAACATAACTTACAGAGTTTACTATATCTTTAAGTACGAAATCAAATATCTTACAGACCTTGACTTAGGTACGAGTAGAATGAGCCAGTCTTATTAGTCAGTCTCAATATTTAAAAAAACTGTGGGGCCCTAACTAAGCCGAGGTTTTATCATGTCAAACAATAAATACGTATTGGTCCATATTTATAAGTTGAAAAGTAAGTAGTAAATTTTTTGAAAACACCTCTTGTTCTTGTCTTTTGGAAAAGGTCCTGAAGGCTCTAAAGACCCCATACTTATCGAGAATTTTACGTTTTTCATTATCACTTAATATCTTGTTCCTAAATTTTCCCAAGTCATAAGTAGATTGATCGTTCACATTTTCGAAAAATGAAATTACATGCAAAGCATTTTTACTGACTGTACCTTATATCTTTGAACTTGGTTTGGTATTAGTTTAAACAATGGTATCTGTTCGGAATAGAAAATAAGTATGAGTTGAAAGAAATACCAATGGTACTAGTTTTTGGTATTAGAATGGAATAAATCCCTAAAAGCGGTGCAATAAGGGCCACTTTACGAGCAAGTGTGTTGAAAACTTATTTTTGCTGGCGATAAAACTATTAGTAATTATTCATTCTGATTCGGAACCCTTTACTGTAGGGCCTTAGTGCTACGCGCAATTGGATGGTTTTATTAAAGCAAATTCTTGTACAATACCTTCGCTGGCCACATTTTGATCGTTCCCAGAATCTAGAGCTTCCCACTTGGATCCATTTGCCCGGTTCACAACCAGCTTGAGTTGTTTTCTTAACCCGGTGCCGGTGCCTGGCTGTAGTGATCCTCGCGCTCAAGGGCTGCACTTCAACTAAACATTGGAGATAATTTGGTTAGCGTTCAGAAATGATTCCTGGAGATTCCACCAACAAGAACACATAACTTAACTTTTTAAGCTTCAGAGAGTAACTTACACTTGATTTTATTAGCTTAAATTAGCCCAAACACCCAAACTACAACAACAAACACTTAAAAAGTAACAAAAAAAAGGTCATTGTTTTTTTGTTCATTGTATTTGTATTGCACCTCAACTGCTTCTAATTATATAATATTCTTTCTCTTCAGTGGTGATGGTGGCCGTGTGCCTACAATACAATTACTGCCCACAAGGGCTCAACGACAAGCTGATCTTCGCAAGAGCTTTTGCAATAACAAAAGTAGTTGAGTGATTACATAATTATTATAATAACTTAACCTACGCTTGCCCCGAAAGGTTAGGAAGGTATACTATTACAGCATGTAACAAAAACCTTGTCTGACCCAAAATGGGGCGCCTAGGTACCTACCGCAATAACATTAGTTACTAAAAAGCAATCAAATTTTTTTTTTTTCTGAAAATAAGAAAGTTTAAACATAAATCAAAGAAAAACAGCTTTGTGGTACAATGTCCCAAAGGCACAAAGTCTATTTTTTAATTAGTCTTACCTACGCATAAGGCCCTTTCGCAAAATTACCTTTTCGCAAAACGCCTTATTTTATAAGAGCAAAATGGTGGATTACTCGACACCGAAATTACAAAACCATCCACCGAAGTGAGCTAAATGCCCACCGAAGTTACACCGAAATGAGATTTGTTGTAATTTCGGTGATTTTTCTCATATTGTTTGTGGTTTCAGGCCACCATCCAACGGTGGATTCGGTGGCTTGAAACCACAAACGATGAGAACACCGAAAGGAGAAAAAAGACAAAAAACTAAAACGAACAAAAGGTTTAGAACACAATGAGCACTACTTAAGTAAATATATACAATAAGGCGCATGCACGACACACAAAATAAAAAATAATAAACACTCGGTAAGCAAGTTAAAAGCGCTGTCTTTTTTGTCCTCATTCACCGAAATGAATTACTAACGTTTTTTTGCGGGAAGACGCAGTGAGGTAGGGACTACAGCTCCGCGTCGAGCACTTAGTGTTGACTGACTACAGCTAGGTAAGCGCGGGTGGGGCGGGCCCAACATGCCATATGCCAACTATGTCTGTGTCTCTTAGTGTTGACTGACTACAGCTTGGTAAGCGCGGGTGGGGCGGGCCCTACATGCCGTATGCCAACTATGTCTGTGTCTCTTAGTGTTGACTGACTACAGCTAGGTAAGCGGGGGTGGGGCGGGCCCTACATGCCGTATGCCAACTATGTCTGTGTCTCTTAGTGTTGACTGACTACAGCTAGGTAAGCGCGGGTGGGGCGGGCCCTACATGCCGTATGCCAACTATGTCTGTGTCTCTTTTGTTCACCGATGAGTATATTTCGCGGGACATAATGTTTTCACATATTATCAGTAACTTCACTGGGTAGGTATAAGAATAATACTTAACACTGTTTTTCAATACTATAACTACTGGCCTAGTAAATAAAAGTAAACTTAAAACTAAATAACAAATAGTTTTTCTTGTACACACGGCTACACATCAAGCTATACATTTCCAGTTTATGCTGATGTCGCATTGTATAGGATTTCCGTACAATGCGAGGTCAGCTTATACTGGAAATGTATAGCCTGGTGTGTAGCCGTGTGTACGAGACACATTACCATCAGAATCGTAATGGGGACAACCGCTGCGATAACAAATTTAGTGCTTTAACATTTTTTTTTTTTTTAATGTAATGTAATGTGTATGAAAAAAATGTTAAAGCACATTGGTGGCCACATTTACTATGAAGAAAAAAATATTTCGACTGTATTTTAAACTTTCTGCAATGACAATTCACCGCATTTTTTTTTCAATCGGGGAATTTTACCGGGTTATTATATGGGGCACAGGCGTCCATCTAGCGGGTGTATACAAGTCATAACATATGATCTCTGTAGACAATTTGCTAATTTATAATGAAATTGGGGAAATTTTTAATTACTTTTTAGTAGGCGATTACCACACGGCAACGTGCCCTGCCGCGGACTCTACCGGGTCGACCGCGCGGTCGGGCGGTGTACGGATTTATTAGAGGCCAATGCGACATGAGATCCGCTTCATCGCCTACCGCGGTGGTACGCGGTGCCGTGTGTTTATCGCCTTAGTAATGTTATTGCGGTACCTAGGCGGCCCCTTTTGGATCGGACAGAGTTTTTGTAACATGCTGTATTTATTAACCTATTCCGCTTAACTATATATTCTTCAAGAGTCATAAAAGACCCTGTAAGAAATCGACAAGAGTTCCACGTATAAAAAAAAAATGATTTTTTATTACCTTCAGTTGTACAAAAACACTTATCTAAACACAAGGCAGCGTTACAACTAGGGGAAAGAGTGTTTTTGATGAAATCTGGCTCCCAAGGTAAGATTCAACTCGTGTTTAGTGTGCCAGGTAAATATGGTGAAAACTTGTTTATGTGAGTCTGTATAAAAATTTTTTTTTTAAAAAACAGCTGTTCTGTACATTTATGTTCGCATAACTCGTCAAAATGTACGGAACAGTTGTTTTTTTTTTACGCATTTATATTTGTTCCCAGAGTAAAAGTTGTTCATAATGATGAGTAAAATGACTGATGATGGTGTTTTACCAATAACCCTGTATAATTATGATTATATGACTTTATTCAACTAATTAGGTTAAGCGATTTATACAACATGTAGTAAATCTTCAGTCTTATCGTCACTCAGTGTCAGTAGCCACTTTGTGACCTTGGACTTACATCCATTTAGGCACATGGGAGCAATATACTGAAGAAAGGAAAATAAACTGTTTTCTTAAGATTTAAGGATGTTATTTGATAGCCATTTCATCACTGAGTTTAGAGCAAGTTCCGCGTATTTTACTGTTACAGGCCAGTCACTACCGATACCGTGAGGAAGTAAAGCCGTATCATCTGCGTAAGTATACATTGAACAGTTTGTTAGAGACATTTTGCATAAGTTATTAATCTAGATAAGAAACAGGGTAGGACCCAGTATTGAGCCCTGAGGAACGCCGAAACTCAATGATTTAGTGTCACTAATAACGTCATTTTCACTCTCAACGAGGATGACGTGTTGCCACACCGAGCGCTGCAATGGACGCAGAGACTGCTGGAGCGCTCGGTGTGGCAACACGTCGTGTTCTGGTGTGCGACTGGTCAAACGTCATCCTGAGGATGCCTCGTTGAAAGGTGAAACACGTGTTGATTTCTTACAGGGTTTTTTATGACTCTTAACGAATAGTTAAGCGGAATAGGTTACTAAATATATCTACGTCCATGGTATTTTATAATGGATTTGGATTGACGCCTGAATCAATTAATCTTCTTCGAGATAAATCTAAATTGCTGTAGTGGTCAAAAACAAGTGACGATTCATATCTGGCGTGTTAAGCGGCCAAAGAAATCGCGAAAAAAAATCAGCTGTTCCATACATTTGTGTTCACTTAAATCGACAAAATGTAGGGTACAGCTGTTTTTTTTTCCCGATTTCTAGGTTTGTCCCATAGCAAAAGTTGTTCAAAATGATGAGTACAATGACCCCTTTTCGGGTTTAGCATAAACAAAAAATAATGTTGTATATACTTACTCAATAAATCAATATGCCTAGCCTTTTCCCAACTATGTTGGGGTCGGCTTCCAATCTAACCGGATGCAGCTGAATACCAGTTTTTTACATGAAGCGACTGCCTATCTGACCCCACAACCCAGTAACTGGGTAATACGATACCACTTGGTAAGACTGGTTTTGTCAGACTTTCGGGCTTCTGCCGACCCGTAACGACTGTCAAAGATCCTCGAATGACAGGCGGGACCAACGGCATAACGTGCTTTCTGAGGCACGTAGGAGTCTCGATATGTAAAGATGGTCACCCATCTACGGACCAACCCTGGCAAGCGTAGCTTAACCTGATGGATCAACCCGTGCGGCTGTTATTATTTACACTTATAATATATACTTACTCATGAATAAGAAAAGAGCCATAATAAAAATATTATCCATAATTTATTCAACTTGGCGAAACTACGTTTAATCTTTAAAATAAATCCATCACAAGTTGTCTACATCTGTAGGTACCGACATAGTACGTACCTACATAGACCTTAGCTCTCTACAATTAAAATATTTTAATGTCAAAGTAATGTTGTGGAGTTAATTGTTAGTTTTATGGTCGAGGCACGGCAGCTGGCACACGAGGCGACCTCGTCGCCACGATAACAACGTTACATCACACTCGTGCGCACTTCCTGGAGTCTCGCCGGCTGATTCCATGCTAGTTCTGAGGTGACCCTCCAGTTGACTCGGAGGTTCAGTCGACCGCACGTCAGAGGTAAACAAACCAGTATAAACTGGCCTCGTATTCTTTTGAAACTTCGTGCTACACTAAGCTACCTTCAGGTAGCTTAGCGTTCAGGTTTCAGCTAAAAGCCAAATTCTTGGTTGGTCCGTTACTGATCTTCAATATGTGAGTCGAAAGATATATTAATATCAGCAAAAAGGTGTAGAATTCTCTCGAGAGGAATTTGAAGGCCGTGGCAAAGTGAAACCGCACGGGTACCGATCGTGGATAGGTGACCATTTATTCCATACCGAGAGTCCCAGGCCTGAATTGGTCCACACTGGCATTTACGGGCAGTCATAAGCCCAAGTCTGAGAACCCCGTTATACCTCTCCACGGTACCTCTTGAGAGAGGTACTTTGAAAATTGCAAAAATAAAAAAAAGAAATGATAATTTACTAGCGTCCGTAGCCTGGCTACGTTTCAGTGACCTCTTTGGGGAAACCGAAGGTTTTGTCTGTGCAATTATGGACGAAGTTATCATGACGAACAATTACCGGAGATTTATTGTGAAGGACGGCACGGTTGACATCTGTCGGGCATGCCACCGACCGGGAGAATCAATCCGTCACATTAACTCCGGATGTTCTCATCTAGCTAACGGAGAGTACTTGCATAGACACAACCTTGTAGCCAGGATTATCCATCAGCAACTTGCTCTGAAATACAGCCTAGTGGAATCGGAAGTGCCGTACTACAGGTACGTGCCCGACCTAGCTCTCGAAAATGGAAATATCACATTGTACTGGGATCGATCCATCATCACTGACAGGACTATTGTTGCCAATAAGCCTGATATAGTGGTGGTGGATCGAACAGAGCGGCGCGCAATGATCATTGACATAACGGTCCCGCATGACGGGAACCTCGTGAAGGCCGAGAAAGATAAACAAATCAAGTATCTTAACTTGGCTCACGAGGTTGTCGACATGTGGGATGTGGACTCTGCGATCATTGTGCCAATAGTCGTATCAGCCAATGGCTTAATTGCCAAGAGCCTCGACCAACACCTAAGGAGGCTCTCGTTGGGCAGCTGGATTAAGGGCTTGATTCAGAAAGCTGTACTCCTGGACACGGCTCGCATTGTTAGGAGGTTCCTCTCTCTGGAGCCCTAACCGCCGGCAGCTTGGACCTTGTTCCCGATACCGGTGGGCTACTATTTTTATATTTTTAAATGTTTTATATTTTTTTTAATTCTAATATTTTAAAATATAATCTAAATGTATGAAAAATTAAATAAAGAAAAAAAAGAAACGATAATAAAGTTTTTTAAGACATTGGCAGCAAGACAATCGATTATTAATGGACTTTAGGCAGCGAGACAATCGATTATTGGCAGCAAGACAATCGATTATTGGCAGCAAGACAATCGATTATTAATGGACTTTAGGCAGCAAAACAATCGATTATTGGCAGCAAGACAATCGATTATTGGCAGCAAGACAATCGATTATTGGCAGCGAGACAATCGATTATTGGCAGCAAGACAATCGGTTATTAATGGTCTTTAGGTCTCAAACTAAAAAGGCCTAGACTAGACTTTGATTTTACCTAATATAATGTATCAACTGAAAAAAGATAGGATTTCTGTTATTTGCAAATAGTGCAGCATCATAATTCATAAGTTAACAAAGGGGCAAAATATTTTTTTTTCTCTTTCTGCACGTGGAATATCTGTCTTCTAGACCATCGATAGGGCCGATAAGCGGCTGCCTATTCGATGCGCAACGGCTAACCTCAGGCTACAACTGGCTAACTTTCTGGTAAAAAGCACACATGACATTACGCCTGTAATCCCCCAAGGGTTAGGCAGAGGTATACTTATAGTACACCCATCACATTTCGCCCAGTTATGTATAAGATAAGACCCATGTAATAGATGGCAAACATGCCATCAATCAGGCACAAAATCAGACTCCGGAATGCTCGAATGAAATTCCTAATGGAAATGCACAAAAAAGGACTCGTTTTCGTTTTAAAGTTGTTTTGTAAAAAAATCCAGATGATTTTCTATTTTTTCTACTGAATAATCAAAGAGTTTCGTAAATGATCATTATAAGGAATGTATATAATTAATGTAGTATAAGGAATGAATAGTTATGCTCCGCTTGAGAAAGTGGAACAGTTCAAATTTGTATCTCGAATACTATAATATATTTGAATTTGTGTCCTCTTCAAGCATCGTGCATTGTCGCGTCGCGTCTCGGTGTGAAATGACCCTAATAATTCATCACAATTCACAGAATGGGACAAGCATTAGCACGTGAAACCAATTCATTATTTTTACCCGACTACGGCGAAGCATAAAGGACAGTTATGATTTTGACCGGTATGTATGTATGTTCATCTGTTCCCTCATATCTTCTAAACTTCTCATCACAATTTGACAAAAATGAGGTATCGTCGGAAGCGTATTGATCGTCCGCTGGTTATAGGCTAAGTGGCGTCACATTAAATTGAATATGGTGCCCTCTAGAGAACATAAAGTTATGAAATAAAAATTAAAAAAAAACAGCCTAGCGCGAGTCGGGACTCGCGCACCAAATATTCCGTACCATTATCTATAAACACGGAAAAAAATATCACGTTTTTTGTATATAGAGCCACCTTAATTAGTTACTTTATTCTATTTTATTGTATTTATTGTTATAGTGGCAACAGAAATACATCATCTGTGAAAATTTCAACGGTCTAACTATCACGGTTCATGAGATACAGTCTGGTGACAGACTGACAGACAGACGGACGGACAGCGGAGTTTTAGTAATAGGGTCCCGTTTTACCTTTTGGGTACGGAACCCTAAAGAGAATAAATCAACAAGATACCAACCATGGCGGTTGGTATCCTATGTCCTTTTCCAGTTCATGGTCCACCTATGTGCCTTTCATCCAAATCCGTTCAGCAGTTCACGCGTGATGGCGTGACCAAGGGAAATAGGGATTTATTTTTATATATATAGATTTATTTAAACGAAGCTTTCATTGAGTTCAGGACAGTATCAAGTGGGTCTCTAAATTCCCCCGCTCCCTGTCGCTGGAGAACATGGAATAAGCGGGACAAACAGGAAGGCGATAAACACGGTATATCCATTAGTGATAACTGAAATGTTTCTTTTTCTTAAAAACAAAACAACGACTCTTTGAACTTTCTGTTTGGTGCTTCGATCTATGTTTTTCGCTTATAATTGGTTAGAAGGTACAAATAATTTGAGCTTGTTTCGCTTTTAACTGTTTTGTAATGGCAGGTAGGTCATCCCATCTACTAATAGATCCATCTACTAATAGATCTCTTTATTGTACCTATTTATACAGGGTGTTAGGGTAAACATCGTTATCCTTGAAACCAGTGGTTTGGTGTCAAAATCAAAATCAAAATATTTTATTTCACATAAACCTACATGGGCACTTATGAAACGTCAGAAGCTAGGTGCACGGTTCCAATTGGTCGTTTCCTATGGAGAAGAGCCGGTAAGAAACTCCATGGTTACTCTTTTAAAAATAATTGGTTTTTACAATACTTTCAAATTACAGTGTTGGTAGGCATGGGAGGACAATGGCCTTTCAACAAGTAAGTACCGGGTACTTAACAAAATAGAATATGTTCAATAAATCTACAATCCAATAAGCCTACAACGTTCTCACATTCACAAAATAGAAAAGAATCTATCTAAATGACTAATAAATAAAAACCTATTTAAACCAATTGACGTGAGGGTGGTTGGTGATTGGTGTCATTTATAGACCGTAAAAGCAACGGAAAAGTACGATTTTTTTAATTTATTTTTTATTACATTTTACCATTAGAGTATTTCACCCTTTCACCTATGCGCTAGGGCAATGAACTTGCGTCTCAACACGGGTGGGGGGGCGTGAGACGTGACCTAAACGACCGCGAGCGCGACTGGCGCGACCCCTCCCTCAGTCAGTCAGCTGTTTCGCTAGCGAGCACGGCGTCGGATAGAAACTTTTTAAAATCTTTTAATGAAAATAAGGTTTTTTTTGTTGTGACTCGGTCATTTATTTTTATATTTAAGTCAACTACCCATGGTTTGAATGATAACGGTGTTTACCCTTACATCCTGTAGGATTTTATCTCACGAAGGCGAGTAATTGTTATTGAACTAGCTAAAGCTAACTCGCCCGCGTGGAGGTGGGGAATTATACCACGGGAATGCACTACCGGAATAAAAGTAGGGAGTACACTACCAGGAAAGCAGAAATGAACTGAAACTAGGTGCTTAAGCGACTTACTACTTTTTTTTTGTTTAAAAACTAGTTTCGGACTTACTACTTAGCTCAATAATGGTAAAAATACAGGTCGTGAATTATTTGTTGTTTTGAAAAGTACCAGGGTGTCAGAAATGAACAGAAAAAGGCGTGCGATCTCACTAAGTTGTGCAACAAGGATTGAACACAAAGATTTGCTTTTCAATTTTGGTTTTTTGCCACCGAATTCCGAAATTAAAGTTATTTTTCACTTTATTAGTGTTAGTTTTGTAAACAGTTTATATTTTTTGACTTTTCAGTTGTGCTACCCACCCCACACAAATTCGAATACCACAGCCTGCTATGTAAATAACAGTGACGGAGTCACATAGAACATCTTCCAGATATACTAAGTGGGAAAAATACGTAATATTGAAGCTAACTCAAAATAATAATAGTCCTCCAGACCGTATTTTCGGTCACGGCGGCCAATCTCAACGGAGACTAGCCTTCGGCGCGGGAGATATTATAGTGCACAAGTGTTTGCGCAGACACAAGTGCACTCTCTCTTCCCTCACTCTCATAGTCCGATGGGACGGCAATCCGACGCGACCGGAGAGAGATCAGGCGTAGGACCAACGGCTTAACGTGCTTTCCGTGGCACGGGGGTATCACAACGCCAACTTCCGAACTCCGGGCTGTTACTACGAAATTCCTAATGGAAAAATCCAATAACACTTTGCCCGACCCGGGAATCGAACCCAAGACCCCAAGACGCTCTGCAGTCGCGCTTGCGACCACGAGACCAACGGGGCAGTTAACAGTAGCAGTAACTCAAAAACTACGTAAGCAAAGTTAATAAAGTTTATATAGGACCACCTCGGGAGTATACCCTTTTGAACTCAAGAAACTAACTCGTTAAAACCCTCAAAATAAACTCTTCACTCTCACCTACTTATGCAATTTTCCACGCTCACCCGCAGGCTATCGTCAGTCCAATAAATCATGTTCCATAATACTCCAGCCAAAATTATACCTACTAACGTAAATCATAAAAAGTGTCTGGAGCGGTCATCTGCGTAGATAGTGCGGGACAAGGCCGCATCAATCAAACTTAGCGTCGCCATCGTCGGTCGGAATCGGAGGTAGCGCCGCTACCGAAACCGAGGTGAGGATTTTTGGAAACGGCTACTTTTTACCGACTTCAAAAAAGGAGGAGGTTACTACGTTCGGATGATTGTATTTTTTTCTTTTTTTGTATGTATGTTCACCAATTACTCCGCCATTTTCGAAACGATTTAAAAAAAAAAATTTGTTCGCATACACCCCAGGGTATACTCCCCAGGTACCGTCCATATAAATTTTATTAAGTTTGCTTGCATAGTTTTTGAGCTAGCTTCAATATTATGTATTTTTCCCACTGAGTCTATGTAGACGATATAGGTAATGATTTGACTCCGTCACTGTTATTTACATAGCAGGTAGTAACTTGTGTGGGGTAAGTACCACAACTAAAAAGTGAAAAAGAAAAACGTTTTACAAAAAAAAAAACAACCGACTTAAAAAAAAAAAGTGAAAGATAACTTTAATTTCCGAAGTCGGTGGCAAAAAACGAAAATTGAAAAGCAAAGACACCGACTTCCGAAATTACAGTTATTTTAATTTTAAAATGAATCTTTTTGTGATAGGTTCCTAGGTACCTAATGTTGCGGTTTTCATTGAGGTGAATGTACGAAAATATTTACTTTTCGTAGTAATAAACTCACTGTCTCCCATTGTCGCAAAGAGACATTGACACTATTTATAGCCATTTTATATGTATATCTATTATATAGCGGGTCGAAATTTTCATTATTTTTGCGATAGGACATACCATTTTCGAGATATAAGCAAAAGAAAATAAAAAAGAGTACTGTTTTGCAACTAAAGTCGAGGTGTTGGTTTGAATTTTAGTTCATGACATCTAATTTTACTTCACACCTTTAGTATTTATATTATATTAATGTACTCAAGTGATATCCCGAAATCCTGACATTAGTCCCGAAAAAATATTTTAGTCGTAAGGAAGTCTCCACTTTTTTGTCTCTGTTCTTTGAACTTTACGTAGAGCTCTACCTATTCCGATCACTGCTCATAATCTAATAGAGAACAGCGTCACAGTGCGCGATGCCCCCAAACCCAGCAATTTTCATTAGTTAAATCGAACAGCATTTTTGTCGAATTTCGATCGCGTCGACGCCGGTGGATCGAAAATCGGCTGTAGAAGACATAGGATCTCGATTTCTTAAATGTTATTTTTTTTGCTGGAAATGACTTCTGCTGATCATTACTGTTCTATAAAATGTCATATGAAGTAAATGTGTGCACAAATGGAAGAGTTATAATTTTTATAAGAAAAAAATGTATGGAGCTAGTATGAAAAATCGAATTATCTCCTAAACGGCATGTTTAACCGTACTATCCTTGGAGGTGGTCATAGTGCTAATTATTTATAATTTTTTGGTTGCGGATTTGACGAAAAATTTCATGCCGTTTTTCATATGAAACGATTCCTTTTAGTGTTTATGTTGAAGAACACGGACTTTTAACTACACGTAACATAAAATAGCATCACTCCTATATTTCCGAAGGAGTTGGCAGAGGTTTATAGTACACACGTAGACAACTATGTTTGAGCTAGATATTTATCAACACATCATGAGTTTTAACACTTTTCATACAACCAAATTACCAATTGTTTACTCTTCTAATGAGTCCGAAAAGAAGTGATTAAGTAACTACACTGATTAGGTCTTCGAATGAGTCTTTATAGGTGATTTAATGATTTTCAATATCTCACGACAATGCCAACTATGGATTACATTCAACTTTTCCTGATAAGTGAGCTAATTTGTTAATTAGCAGTGCTATGAGTTCTATGTATAGTTAGTGACAATTATAAATTTTCATTAGCTAATGAGAAGATAACTAATGAGGGTAGTTACCTAATTATTGGCGTTTTGCAATAAAAGGGCTAAAGTTTTGTTTTATAATTTAGTTTGTTCACAACTGTGTAACTGCTAACACTAAATCTGCGACTATAAAATCTTAGAATGGAAAGTTTAATCACGAATTTAGACTTGTTTGTTCTTCTACGAAGTGAGAGTACTTCATTTGATCATGAAGTATTGTTCAGTGCAGTTGTATCCCGCATAGGCGATTGCCTGTCTGACGAAGATCGTGTTGTTCTCAAAGAATTTTGTCGGAGATTTACGCGAGCCGCTTTACAAAGGTGGCAGAAATCCAACCGATTCCTTGATAATTTCAGGAGAAAGTACGAGAATTGGTTGGGAGCAAATATTGATTGGCCGAGTTTTGTGCAAACTTTAGTTAATCAAGAACCAAGTGTTGATGAGATACCAAGAGCGCCCTCAGTCTCTCCAGAACCGTTGACATCAACGTCCATTGGAACAATGACGAAAAGATCCCGTAAACCATTCGAAGATCTGGGAAGTAAACAAAAAAAGAGAAGATCTGATGAACACACAGGCGAAGATTCCAGTGAATTGGCATATGCAGCTGCAGCCCGTTTAAAAGAAGAAGGGCATGGAGATATCGCCTCTGTCATCGAATACATGATGAAAAATCCTGAGGCAGCCACAAAATTAAATGAAACCCTTAAGAAACCAGCGAAAACAATCATATTTACGTCAGAAAAGGCGCTTGGATTGCTTCTTTCGCTAAAACTCTCAAAGTGGCAATATATTACGTTGCGAGAGGCTGCCATTCGGGAAGGTGCTAAGGATATGTATCCATCTTACTATAAAGTGCAACAAACTAAGCTTGATTGCTACCCTCCGAAGCAATCAGTGACAGTTACTGATTCATCGGCTAGGATTACACTTCAAGCTTTACTTGATATCACAGTTACAAGAATCCTTCAAAGCCTTTCAAGGAAGAGCATAACAAGCAGTTGAAGCTGATATCCAAGTGGGGATTTGATGGTGCTTCTAACCAAAGCCGATACAAGCAGAAAATGGAGGGTGAGGAAGATGACTCGAGCATTTTCATGACCTCCTTGGTGCCACTTAAACTGACAGATGGAGACAACATCTTATGGACGAACCCAAAACCATGCTCAGTTTTGTATTGTCGTCCAGTTCAGTTTACTTTTGTAAAGGAGAGTGAAGCAGTTGTCCTTGAGCTGAAAAAACAAATGGATGAAGAAATTGAGGCCCTTATCCCCACAGAGTGCAATAATAATAATAGGGTGACTCATGAACTAATGATGACGATGATCGACGCTAAAGTTTGCACTTACCTTTCTGAAGCTAGATCAAATGCATCGTGCTACCTGTGCTTAGCAAAACCTACAGAAATGAACCGCTTAGATGCTGTAACATCAAAAATTGTGTGTTCTGACCTATATGAATTTGGCTTGTCATCCCTACACGCCCGTATAAATTGTATGGAATGTCTGTTACACATTGCATACAGGCTCGACTTCAAACGGTGGGCAGCGAGAAGTGATGAGCACAAAGAAATGCTACAGACGAGGAAGAAAATAATTCAAAATAAATTCAAAGATGAGCTCAATCTGTTGATTGATATAGTAAAACAAGGCTCGGGAACCACCAATGACGGGAATACTGTAAGAAAATTCTTTAAGTTTCCTAATAAAACCGCAGCTATAACCGGTTTGGATGAAGACCTCATCAAAAGATTCGCTGTAATTTTACAAGCAATTACATCTGGAGAGCAGGTCGATATAATAAAATTTAGAGATTATGCCCGCAAAACAGCAGAAAAGTACGTATTATTATACGCCTGCTACTACATGTCATCAACCGTTCATAAATTATTAATCCATGGGGCTGACATAATCGAGAAAAATAATATTGTGCCGATTGGGACTCTCTCGGAAGAAGCCTCAAAGTCTCGAAACAAAGATTTTAGGAGGTTTCGAGAACATCATTCGCGGAAAAGAAGCAGGCAGGATTCCAATCAAGACATTTTAAATATGCTTGTTGTTTCTTCGGATCCTTTGCTAAGTGCACAAAGGCCTAAGTTAGATGCCAAGAAAAAGCAGAGCTTTTTTGCTGAAACTCTCGACTTAATTCAATTTCAGGAAACTGAGTTCGAGTTTTTGGATATATCCAATCTGGATGCTGACTCAGAATTGGAGTCTGACAACGAGAGTGATAAGGAAAATTTGTAAAAAAATTATATATGTACATATTTGTAAATTTGTATTTGAGTCTGTTTGGGTTTTTTTTTTGTAATATTTAATAATATTTTGTCTTTTTTTTTATTTATTTTACTTTATTTTACAAATGCTTAGTATTAATTCCTTAAATTAAATTATTTTGTATATAATATAACTTTATATGTTACTTAAATAAGAGTTTGATAATCTTTTTTTATTTAAATTAATAAAAATGTGTCAAAAAACAGCAATTTTTTTATTTAATTTTTCTTGTTTTGTGTGTTCTTAATATTTGGGTTAATAACACATCGAACTTTCTAACTTGGACACTAAAAGGTATCGTTTTACATGTAAAAATAAATAAAAATATTTTGACGATTTTTTTAAAAAAACGGCATTAAATTTTTCGTCAAATCGGCAACCAAAAAATCATAAATAATTAGCACTATGACCACCTCCAAGGATCTTACGGTTAAACATGCCGTTTAGGAGATAATTGGATTTTTCATACTAGCTACATACAAATTTTTCGTAAAAAAATTATATTTCCTTCGTTTTTGGGCAGAATTAACTCGGGTGTCATTTTTGTACATAGTAATGATCAGCAGAAGTCATTTCCAGCAAAAAAAATTACATTTAAGAAAACGAGATCCTATGTCTTCTACAGCCGATTTTCGATCCACCGTGGGACGGTGCCGGCGGCCGCCGGGGGGACAGACTGCTCACTCAGCACTTCTGTTCTATTCTACTCACTTGCGATCACTTGAAGATATTCGAGTCGTGTAGTGAACACGCAGCAACACGTCTGTACCCTTCACAAGTCAGAGAACTTACGAAATTGCTGATTTGGGATTAATATTTTTGTTCAGCCCATTTCTCAGACCAACAAAAAAATTAAAGTAATAAAAACTAAAACCCAACTACGACTAAAAAGGTATAAACAAGACACCACAAACAGAAAAATTAAAAATCTGGAGTCACACGTGCTAGGGCATACATCGAACAGATTAAACAAATGGAGGATGGAGCAGTTTTAATTCGAGTTGAGGCTGAGTGTGTGCATACTTGGTGAAACATAATTATGTACTTGGACTTGGAGGCATTTAGTGTGAGGAGGTTACGCTTGAGCCAGTCTAAAATCTTTGACAGGTCAGTTTCGGCGTTTAAGTTTTATCAACAAAGACTATGGCGGTACCATCCGCGTATGAGAAAATGCGGCCCTCGTCAATACTTGGACACAAAACAACGTTGGACCAAGAACACTCCCCTGCCCAACGCCATAAGACGTTGTTTCTTCTGAGCTAATAAACTATTTTTACTTTTTGTGTGCAAATTATTCAGGTAGGATTTGAATATCTCGAGAGAAGGCCCTCTTATTCCGATTGTCAAAGATTTTCAAATGACAGCCGGGACATGTTTTCCGAGGCACGGAGGGGCCTCGATAAGTAATGGATGGTCTCCTATCCACGGGCCGACCGCGGCAAGCGTAGGTTAACCTTCGATCAACCCGTGCGGCTGTCATTAGCCACGAGCCCCTTACCTAAAATAATAAAAAAATGCGACAGAATGAGAAAAAAAAAACAAAAAAAAAATACCGTCTGCCTTTAAAATTAAATAATAATTGAACATACATGGGGTGTTTCGGAAAGCCCTTGAAGAAAAATGTAACATAAATAAAAGTTTATAGTTTAATAACGTAGGTAAAACTCAGGTCAAGTGTGTTCAACACGACTGCGACTGTTGAATAAGAAAGTAATGCTTATCATATTCCACGAACTTTACAGAAGCGAGCAACACTGCGACGTATAAATACTTTACGCTGATATTATGTAAAACATCGCGAACACTCCCAGACTGACAATAAAGCGGTGCCCCGAGAATACCAATAATAAGAACAAACTCTTCTCAGTTACAAGTGCCATTCATCGTGGAGCAAAAATTCTATTACGTGTGCACTATAAACATTCCTCATACAGCGGCCCTCACCTCGCGGGAAATAAAACTTTTACTATTCGAATCGGCTTTAATATCTGGAATTGATCGTGAGCCACCGACGACGGCGACGTGGCCAACCAGCCGATATTATACCAACATAGGTAGGTATACGCTATTTTATTGGGGGGTAGTAAACAAAGTTGCTTCGCTGAACATTAGCGTTGTAGCTACCTCAGCAGAGCCGAGTCTAGCGGAGGAACAGCTCCAATCTCGAAGTTAAACGTTTATTCAAGATACTTTTATATCCCGTGGGGTCGCTGGTTCAGAATCAGTTTTTTCATTTTTTTTTTTTTCAACTCCGCTCTTGAATACCTACTCATGAAGCTTGTCGCAGCAGTGTCTGTGGTGGGAGCTGCCCGCGTTGAATATCAAAAACTTCTGATTAGTGTTGGTATCAAAGTACTCTGGAGTTCACAATTTACTGTTACCGATGAGATTAAATTAGTTCGGGACTCGGTATTGTTCGTAATATACCTACTCGCTATTCTATAGGTATACCGCTCATTTATGCTGCGGAAAGATTACGGCTCTCAGCAAAAGGTATAAGCTACAACTTACTTTGAGTTTAATTAGCCGTTGGACTAACTAAATACCACTGCAGTGGTAGATCTATAGTTAAAATAAAAAAAGAATCATCAAATCGGTACACCCAGTCGAAAGTTCTGAGGTAACAAACATTAAGAAAAAAAATAGACGATTCGATAACCTCCTCCTTTTTTTGAAGTCGGTTAAAAACGAAAATTGAAAAGCAAAGACACCGACTTACGAAATTAAAGTTAAGTTTTTTTTTTACTTTTTTTGTGTTTTTTTTGGAAGTCGGTTGTTTTTTTTGTAAAAAGTATTTTCGCATAGATTTTCAAAAATTTTGACAGTTGTTAGACGCGTGCATAATGTCAATTTTATGTCAAACTCCAATGTCGTTTAAAAAGGTGTAAACAACTGTTTTATGCGGTTTTGTGCTAATCTTTTTGGGCTCTTTACAATAGACAGATTACAAAATATTGTATTACTATCCGTTGCCCGCGACTTCTTATTATGCGATCTCGGATGAAAAGTAACCTATGTCCTTTTCCGGGTCATGGTCTACCCGTCTGCCAAATTTCATCTAAATCCGTTCAGCCGTTTTAGCGTGAAAGCGTAACAAACAAGCTTCTAATTTATTAGCTGGCCAAGTGGGTGTCGAACCACGCACAATCAAGCGTTCCGTAGTTGAGATGAATTTATCCGAAGAACAAACTTAACATTGTAGTTAAACATTGATGTCTAATAATCGACAAACTTACATTTGCAGTTGCAAAAAACTGCAAATGTAAGTTTGTCGATTATTAGGTACTCGGTAACTTGGAGAGCCTAGGTACTTAGCTGTGATAGTTTTCCTTTTAATTTCGTTATAAATACTACTGCCGTGATTTTTTTCACATAATATCCAAAACTAACCATTTCCACCATGTTGTAACACCAGTGTTAATAACAGCAATGATTTTCCTGGAGTCCGGACTCGTGGTCACACCGCTAATATACACCATGTACCACTTGTCATTTTCAACTAGTACGGTGTGATAAATGTTTGTTATAATTATGTCTACATTTTAAACTCGATGTATGTGTCACCTAAGATTGTGAGAACCGTTACCACTCACACACGTATATAGTTTTGGCTTCACAAAAACGTTGCGTTTTGTATTGAACACGGAATCTGGACATTTTATTATCTAAGCTAGAAGTATTATTATAAGGTAAGTAAGTATTCATACTTATATAATATTAAACCAAACGATGTCGTTAACTACGCTTCGCGCTCGTAAATAGTCGCGGGAGCAAGGGTCGCGGTGTGCGACTGTGGGCGCGTAGCACAGATGGCACCGCGACACTGGCAGTGTGGCGACCCCGTGTAAGGTATTAACTGATCATTAGGACACCGTAAATAACTGGCTTGTAGGCACTTATGCTTAATGGATTATGATACCTACTTTTCGGTGTGTTATGGTTTGATGTTATTTTAAACTAACTTTTGCCCGTGATTGTGTTCGCGGGACTTTAGGCTTTTTTGTGTGTTGCTAGTTCATAAAGTATCCTTCGCGTTATTGTAGGGCTCCTACAGAAAACTGCGTATTCGCATAGCATTGCAAAAATCTGCGATTTGTGTGGGAGCGGGCTCCCGTAGGCTCGAGAAACCACGACCATGCAAAATAAATGTAAGTACCTACTTACATACCTACTTAACGTAAATTCGAATTGAAAATAAAACTATCCAAAAAAAAAATATGTACAATATTGAAACAATTTTACTTAAAACGTGTGCAGTGAAGTATCTATAGTACCCACATCCCTCGTATTTATATCGTTGAAAGGGTCGTTATCTAGTTCCTAAAGTAAAAATAATCCATAAGTATCTCAATTTCGAATACTTAACCTACAATCACCTATTAAGTAGATCGGGCACAGTGTTTCTATTGACCCCACCCCAAGGGCGGTTGAAACAATATGTAGGGATAATTGAAACACAGAAAATATTTTAGGAACTACTGTAGGTTTTTAATCAATTTTAACAATTTAACTTACCACTAAATTATTTATTTAGATCGTGGCAAGTCCGTCAACGTAACATTAATATTTCAAAAATTACAAATGTAAAGACATCTTCAACATAAACAACTCAAAATATCTTTTATTTATATAATTTTCGTGCTCTAATTTGTGCTATTGAATATATAATGTATCAACCGTTTTTGTTCTCTATGCACTGCGGTACCAATATGTATCAACCGTTTCCGGGATTTGTTTACTTTGTATACATTCGACTTTTATCCGCGCTCTTGGGTCGAATAGATATGAATAAAGTTATAAAACTAAGTTAATATTATGTGCGAAGGAGTAGGTAATAGGTACCAATTTTAAAAATCGGTATAATTAACGTAACGTTTAGCCAGAGCATTCATGCTAAGTCTACAGGGAACTCTACGTGTGCTAAGTGAGATGGTATTGTCGAAACAGTATTGGGAATCCTGTACTTGTTAAATACTTGATAACTTAATAACTGTTGTATCTCTGCAACCCCGCCCTGTGGTCTGATAAGTTTTAAATAAAACAAAGTATATACTACTAAAAAATTTTATATTTTTTTTAGAAAATATTCACTTATCATAATAACTAAGTACCTAATTAACTTTACACATCTCAATTAGGCGCTTCCCTGAGCAAATAAGTTGAGCATTCGTTTCCTCTTAGCCGCACCACACCACGCGCATGTGCGCAAATATGCACAGATTTTAGAATAATCTATACTAATACTAAAAAATAATGAAGCTAAGAGAGCTAAAAGTTTTTTCTTGTTTGAACGCGCTCTAATACTACAAATAGATTTGAAAAAAATTTGGTCTTTTGAAAAAATTCAAACTTGCAAAATGTAGATATTGTCTATCCTATAAATAATGCGTAATTCACGAGGAGATGCATGTATCATTCAATCATTATTTCTCATTACTGTGGTTTCGTTGTAAACGATAAATTAAATATTTAGTCTTAAAAATGTAAGCAAGATTATGTAGAAAAATGTATTTTTTATTAGACGATAGCTCCAAAAAACTAGACGAAAACGGGTAGCGCGGTGTTTTGCTCGGGGACGCACCTTAGTATAGTAACACGACGATCAGTTTTGGCTGACATCTAATACTACACTCATACATCTAATGCTACACTCATTACATTAATCTACGAATATTGACATTAAAACAATTTTAGTTCAAACTTAACGTACCCGCTTTGAAAATAGAATAATGTAAACTCCAGGACAAGTAGGTATCAAAAATTCGAATTTTAATAAGAATATCGAATAACTTTTAACTTTGACATAATTCGAAACTTTTTACAAGATATTTTTCTACCAAATCTTTTCGCATGAATAAGTTTAGATTTATACTATAACTAACAAGAACCGACACGAAATAAGAAAGCAGACGATAAAATTATAAAACATGGCTCTAAGGCCATTCACAGACTACTAACGATACGTAGAGTCCTTTCGACCTTCATCATTTGCATAAGCTACGGCTTCCTACCACAGCGGTGACCGCTACATAGAGGCCGCAGTGACAGCGGTTTGACTTTACGGTCTCTATGGAAACTCACCAAGTTACATTCATATGTAAATAACGACGTTTCAGTGACGGTATTCGACGGTAATTTGCCGACGCTATGTGGCGGCCATCGCAGTCTTAGGAAATCGTAGCTTTGAAAGTAAATAAGGCAAAGACCACGACGCACTAACATTCTGACACAAAGCCCATCTCGTAAACAGTTTATGTGCCGCATAATTCATACTCATGGAAAGTAAGTCATCTGCGCTTTAGGAATGTGAGTTCGTTCAAACGCGGCGGCAATCGAGCGGTTTCCGCCCGGCTCTGATTGACATGAGCATCGTCATAATCAGACGTTCAGTTCTTAAAGCGCAGTCTTAATCTAAAACAGGAAACTACAAGAAAGAACAATGCGGCCACACAGATAGACACGAAAAGCGAGTTTAATTTATAATATGTGGTAATCTAGTAGTCACTAGTCAGTTAGATACAGGAAACTCCTGAAGTTTGTCAGGAGTTTCATGTATCCAAATGGATAGGGACTGCAGGCATTTCTTAATTCAAAATATAATAGCATTGAGATCGCTGCCCGCATCTGATTAATAACTTGCAGTGTTAATACTAAGTTAAGTGGCTCCACTATCATTAAGAAAAACTTGAATTAAAATACGTAACAAAGAATTGAAATACGTAACATTATACTAAGTTTTGTCTTTGTAACACATAAGCACTCGATGTAACACTTGCACCTATCATCATCTACCTAGCCTGTTCACAACTATGTTGGGGTCGGCTTCCAGTCTAACCAGATGCAGCTGAATACCAGTATTTTACATGGAGCGACTGCCTATCGGACCTCCACAACCCAGTAACTGGGTAATACGATACCCCTTGGTAAGACTGGTTGTCAGACTTTCGGGCTTCTGACGACCCGTAACGACTGTCAAAGATCCACAAATGACAGCCGGGACCAACGGCTTAACGTGCTGTCCGAGGCACGGAGGAGTCTCGATATGTAAAGATGTTCACCCATCCAACCCCGGCAAGCGTAGCTTAACCTGACGAATCGATCCGTGCGGCTGTTATTACTTAGCCACGAGCTCCTCGCACCTATATAAATGCTATATCTTTTAAAAGATCTCCCATGTATTTTCTTCTCATAATACTCTGTCAAAGTTAGATTCTTAGTCTTACCAACAAGGCATGTATTGAACTATTGGTATAATAAATATAACAATAGCCGCTAATAGTATTTACAGGCAATTTACATACTTTTTATATAATAATATCATATATTTTTTTAAATAACAATGAAAATTACTCAGGGCGAATTTCACCAATGTAACAACTGTCAGCACCTCTTATTCGCATTCAAGAGTTGTCAGTGTCAATATTCCACAGAAAAAAACAGCGTTCAGTTTCTTTGGTGAGATTCGCACTTAGCACATTTACTGATCTGGATATCAATGGTTTAAAAAAATATAGATTTTGAAGTTAAGCATTATGGTAGTAACTTTAAAAAAGTAATAGGTATTATTCACAAAATATGGCATGTGCACTTTGACCTTGACAAATGATATTGTTGTTGTTTGTTAGGCGAATCATCGTCGTTTGACAAGTTGTGTTCATTTAGTTCCCTGTTTCTCCATTATTACGTCGATTTTATCAGTGACAGTGTTGAGTTGTACTTATGAGTTGAGCCCGATTTACATTGGTCAAGTGTTTAGCGAAGTTGATAAGTACAGTGGTGTAAACCGATCGGACAGTAGCGAGTCAACTTGGCTTGCAACTTGCCTTGTAAGTGGATCCAAATAGAAGCGCTTTATATTTTTTGAGCAAGTGACATCCCTCAGTCCCACGCGCGTCGTCTGTCAACTTTTGTACAGTGTATTAGTGGGTGGAGAGAATTTTGAGCAAAATCGCACGTATTTGTCGACGTTGCTCCATCGCGACGGAGAAATGCCACTTAACTCGCTGTAGTGTAAACAGTCGCTGTCTAGGCGCTCGCCACTGTACCTGCACTCGCCACTGTCCTTAACCAATGTAAACGGCTAAGACTCTTACCGAGACGGTGACTCTTTGTGTTTTATTGTGTTCGCCATTAAAGTGCCGAGTTTAACTTTTTTTCTTCCGTGATAGTGTCCAGAACTCGAGATAGGTATGTACAGTCACGGACTTTAATTGATGAGCCACCTTCAAACTTTTCAATTTTGCAGTTTCATACATTCACGAGATTACACGATTAAACACGAACTCAAATCGCACGCTCGTAAACAAGATGACAAATAAATTACTTTTAATGGGAAATATCCATAGAGGTTGACTAATAAGTTCTCAATGATAAAAATAAATACAATGTTGCATTAAGTTTATCCAATCTATTTGATACCGACCTCCTTTGAATCATAGCTCATTAACTCGATAATTATGAAAACATAACTGAAGACAGTGACAGTTGAAATATCAAGATGACAAATAAATTACTTTTAATCGGAAATATCCATAGAGGTTGACTAATAAGTTCTCAATGATAAAAATAAATACAATGTTGCGTTAAGTTTGTCCAATCTATTTGATACCGACCGCCTTTGAATCATAGCTCATTAACTCGATAATTATGAAAACATAACTGAAGACAGTGACAGTTGAAATATCAAGATGACAAATAAATTAATTTTAATCGGAAATAGTCTTATCCATAGAGGTTGACTAATAAGTTCTTAATGATAAAAATAAATACAATGTTGCATTAAGTTTATCCAATCTATTTGATACTGACCTCCTTTGAATCATAGCTGATTAACTCAATAATTCTGAAAACTTAACTGAAGACAGTGACAGTTGAAATATCGATGTCAGAGAATTTCTCCGTACGCTAACGTTACTATGCAGCAGTAACCTTGCAACAATTGTTTATCGTTGCTAGGTTACTGTTGCTAGACCTGCAATTGGTTGACTTTGAGTAGTCACTGCTGTCAAGTTTGTAGTTCTGCTCTCAGGTTAGTCAACCGGTAAAGATAAGAAATATAATTTTCTTCTTCTAATACGAAGACATATGACTTTGCGTGTCGGGAACCGAATAAACCCGATTTGCATTACACGGCTAAAATGCGAACAGTACCAGGTGGCTCATCAATTAAAGTCCGTGACTGTACATAATATCGGAAATTTAATGCTTTTTCCGAGACAATCTCTCAATTAAACAATGTCATTATAGAACTATTCAATAATCTTATTTTGTGTTCTTTTTACCCTTATAATCCTGCGAATATGGATTATATTAAGGATTTCTAGTTTCCAATTTATTAAAAAGTCTTTTTGTAGGTCTAATCAGAAACCACTTTCATATCTTCCCGCGTCGAATAGTGTAGTGTAGCCGGACTCAGTTAGATGGCACTATCGAATTCTGTATACTTTGTATATGGACTTGTCATCCTTCCGTGAGGCGTCCGTGTCGCGCGGCGCGCGTGCTGCGTGCGCTGCACGTCGGACATGCCGTCCACGAACCGCGTCCGGAACAGCACGTTGGCGTTGTTGAACATGCCGTCTTTCAGAGACACTATTATAAACTGCAAGAGAAAATTATGGAGTTATCGAATTTATTGGAATTATGACTCAATCTGCCTAGCCTTTTCCCAACTATGTTGGAGTCGGCTTCCAGTCTAACCGGATGCAGCTAAATACCAGTATTTTACATGGAGCGAGTGTCTATCTGACCTCCACGACCCAGTAAATAAAATATGATGACGGGCCGAATTTGACTAAACTTTTACTACTCTGTGTAAAAAGTACCAGGAAAGTTATTGTGACGTTGCAAATTGACATCTTAGGCGACATCTAGCGGTGGAGCTAGGTAGCTCCAGAGTTTCTCAATACTGGAGACAGAGCGTTGTTTTTGGGTTTTGATAATTAATTAGATGTTAATTAAGGAATTAAAATTAATTAACATTCAGATGTAATCACCCAAATTTTATAGTCATGCAATGTCCAATAAATTAAATTTAATTCTTATGATAGAATTTCGGAAGTGGATTGTCACTGTCAAAGAATTCGGTTTTTAGTCTGTGGTTAGAACTTTCTCGAAGGTCGATAAGGAGGAGTCAGGTCTTTGGTCCTGCGTGTGTGACGAGAAGGGTGTTCCTTCCCGATCCTGGTGACGCTACGCAATGATGGAGTTTTAACAGGTATGTTATTCGAGAGGCACCAGTTCTGTGATGATTAGACTGTGTTCGGCCAATAATCTTATTGGAAATATATCAGAGATGTTGTTTCAGTAGCCGAACCTGTCTGGCTTTTTATGCTAGCCTGAACTGATGCGAACGTGAAGGACGTGACGCCCTGGTGCCGTCCCGTGGTCTGGTGAAATAGCAGTTAGTCCCGACTAGTGGCGGGCAGTGTGCTGGGTTGACCCGGGCTTTGGCAGTTTTGAGGTTAGATCCTACGAGTGCTGGCAGTGTGGCCATCCCCGTATATTGGAAGGCCTTACCATCCGGTAGCTCGTCCAGGAAAGTGTCGCCGCTCCAGGTAACGATTAGCGTCCTCGTTTTCCTTACGGATCCCGTAGGCCGCGTGTACGTGGGAACCCAGAGTTTTCTCTGTGGTTCCATGCCAAGGGACTTGATTCCGTCAACTGACGTCAACTGACGTCAACTGAGAGTCCGTCGTGAACAGAGGGACAGTTAACACCTGCAAGTTTGTAGTAGACCCTTTGAGTGAGTGATACCCAGGTGACCATTTCCAAGTGATTTAGGCCTATGTGTAGTAAACTAGGTTATAAACCAGTTGTTCTAAATTTCATGTGTTAGGTTGTGTCTCAGGGGCTTTCCCCAAATGTTATAATTCCTTTTATGAGCACAACCATATTTAAGGTCACTTATTATTCGATTGAGCTAGAAGTTGTTAAGCGTTCATCTCACGGATCCTCACAAGCGACCTTGAGCTTGTTGATATTTAATCTCATGCTTGTATTTCTCCTAACACACCTTGTTACGGAGACGGGGTGTGTTAGAGGCTAATACCAGGTTAAAGGTTGGGAAAGTTCTAGTGTTTTAGTGGCTTGCCACAATTTTTGTAAACCTGTGTTATATAATTACAATAAACTTTGTAAAAAAAGGTAATGGTTTAATTGGTTCTTTCCCTATTTATATATACCCAATAAATTTACTTTAGCACGGCAGGAAGCCGGGTGACAGTTGGCGCCCAATTGGTATATAATTATATGATTATATAAGGTGAACAATTAATAATCGGTATCACTCTCTCACTCAATACGTTCAGTTGACGGAATGTCGTATTAGTTTAAGGCTAGTTTTTAAGTTTTAAGTTTCAAGTGGTCAACGCACCACAATCAGAACACATTTTCAATTGTTTGAACTGTTAAGGTGTAGATGATGTGTATTAATGTCATTAACCTATTTTGTTTATTTGAACAGCACAGAGGCTGGACAAGTTGTTTGTGGTAAATTTCAATATTTAATTACCTATGTTGCAAATGTTGTTATAAAGGTTAATGACTAGGTCATCTTTTGAACTAGGAAAGTATAGAAGTTTGTGAATTATAGGATTACACTCTTGGTTTAAATGATAAGTATAATTGGACTTTTGGTAAAAGAACTGTTTATAATAAGTTAATTCTTGTTTGTAAAACATTGCAAAACTTATTTGTTTGAAATTCACATTTGAAAATACAACTTTGTAGCTCATATTGGTTTGTGAGGTTATTCAAGGACACAATAACAGTATCAATAATTATCATTTTTTCTTTTGGTTGTGCATTACAGGGAAATATAACTTAGTTTATGAGTAAATAGTAACTAGTGACTTTATTGGAAAGCATAGAAGATTTATGACAACTGGTTGGTTACCTAAAAGATAGTCTTTATACATCAAGTCAGGATTCCCAAATAACTATTACAGTTGTGTTACAGTCACTGGAATACAACAACATTTGTTTTCACTCATTGTGAAATAACTTTTAAATCACATTGACATTGTCACGGTGACGTTTGAGGTTAAGTCTTGGTACGTTCGGAAACGTGAATCAGAATAGTGACATTTAGTGAAGGAAAACATTGCCTCACATTAAGTAATAGTAAATTCTTTATTTCACTAGAAGTTAAAACATTATTAAAATGGATTTAGAAAAAGTATATTTTCATTCCCTTCTACGGGACGAATTGGTGTATGAGGTTGCAATTCGTGCGGAAACTCCAGCGGATACAGTTATGAAGCTTCGGAAACAACTCAAAACACTCAGCTTAGGTTTCAGCCCCTCCGAATTTGTGGATGAAGAGTTGGACGCCGGTAAGGAATTAGTTGCAATCCAGGATAAGCTTAAGGAGTTGCAGACAAAGGTGGAAAGTGCTGAGAAAACTCGGGATAGCCATAGTCTTGCTCGTGCTAGGGCTTTGTATTGCCATTTATACCATCGCTTGCAAAGGCTTCTTTGTACTGAAGCGAGGGAATGTGTCTTACAGGAGAAACTTCGGAACATCATGAAGGGTTATGGGACTACACTCGACAAATTATTTGGTCGGTCAGACATTGAAAAGTCACAGCCTGAGGTTGAAGATAATAATACTCAGTATGCTGTTAGTAAGAATATTAGTAAATGGAATGTCACTTTTGATGGCAAGTCATGCCCATTTTTGTTTTTAGATTCAATCGCAGAGCGTGCTAACGCATTTAAAGTAGGGGATTCTGTGTTGTTTGATTCGGCTTTTGCTTTCTTTAAGGGTGATGCTTTGATTTGGTATAGGAGTGCGAAATGTCAGGCAAATACTTGGAAGGAGTTAGCAGATCTGCTCCTTAGCGAATTTCATGCCATTGACTATGAGGATAATTTGTTAGACGAGGCCAAGAAACGGATTCAGGGTACGGATGAACCAATCCACATGTATTTTGCCGTCATGAATGGATTATTTTCGCGTTTAAAAACACCTCTAACCGAAAAGGAAAAGATTAAAATCCTGAAAAGGAACGTCAAGCCTTCGATATCAAGAGGTTTAGTATTGGTAAAGCCGGACTCAGTAGCGGAACTAAAAGATATTTGTCGTCTACTAGAGGCGGAAGATATTAAATCGAATAATTTTGCTAAATCCCAGTCAAAATCGGAAACCACAGAACACAAACCAAAAATAGCCAGTTTAGATCACCGTGTCAATAAAAACTATTATAGGAAACCACAACCAAAGTACAAACCAAATCCACAATCCTCAGGGAAGGAGATTAAATGTTTTAGATGTGGAAAGTTAGGGTTTACTAAAAGGACTTGTCCAAGTTGTAGAAGCGAACCAAAGGCAATAAAATGCTTCAAGTGTGGAAAGTTAGGGTTCACTAATAAATCATGTCCAGATTGCAAGAGTGTACCAAATGTTCCAAAAAACTAGTTCCAACGGTCTGTCACCAACCACCAGGAACGGTCGATCCGGGTGACAGTTTAGCCAATAGTTTAGTTTAGGTTATAGTTTTAGTCCATGCCCGTGAACCCATTATAAATGGCACGTTTTATAAAGACACAGACGACTGCGATTATGAAGTAGCTATGCCTCGTGAAGAGTACGCAGGTGAATTAGGAGTCCTTAAGGATATTTTTGAAAAGGTGCGTTCTAATATAGTAAAGGCTCATGCCACTAACGCGAAATACTACAACTTGCGTAGGCGCCACGTCACTTTACGCGAAGGTCAGCTGGTTTGGCGTAAAACTTACATCCAAAGTGACGCGGACAAGTATAAGGCATCTAAGTTGGCTCCTAAATATCAGCAGTGCATTGTAGGTAAAGTGCTCTCGCCCTTAGTTTATGAGCTTGTAGGGTTAAATGGTAAACCATTAGGCAGTTGGCACATAAAGGATATTAAAATTTACTAAAATAATCCAATGTTGCCCATTTTTTTTTTATCACACAGTCGTCTTGATAGTGTCTATTGGCATTAATTTACAATGGATAGATCAAATAGTTCTGTCTATATATTTTTTTATGGAGCGGGTAGTAACTCCTAAAATAGGCCTTTACTTATTTCTGTCTTTACCGAGATAGTAGCATCGGTAAGATATTTGTTATGGAGCGGGTTGTAACTCCTAAAATAGGCCTTTACTTATTTCTGTCTTACCGAGATAGTAGCAACGGTAAGATATTTGTTATGGAGCGGGTTGTAACTCCTAAAATAGGCCTTTACTTAGTTTTGTCTTCACCGATATTTTCCCATTGGTAAGATATTTGTTATGGAGCGGGTTGTAACTCCTTAAATAGGCCTTTACTTAGTTTTGTCTTCACCGATATTTTTGCATTGGTAAGATATTTGTTATGGAGCGGGTTGTAACTCCTAAAATAAGCCTTTACTTAGTTTTGTCTTCACCGAGATAGCATTATGGTATCGGTGAGTTTTTTTTTATATTTGATAGCACAAAGTTGTTTATCAGATTCGAAGCCAGCTTCAGTTAGATAGCACTAGTTGCTTATCGCATTTTGAGCGGCCGGTGACTCATAAAATAAGCCATTCACCATTGTTTTCCGAAGGTTTACTTCTGGGAAGGTTGAATACGTCCTGCCTGGTGAGTTGTATGGACATTTATTGTCCAATTTATTATGTATCTGCTCGCAGAACATATTCTCCAGGAGGATCGTTATGTTTTTTGGTAACAATGCAGAGTTCCACTGGTACACAGACGGAATTCGGGGGTAATGTAAGGGGTGACTTCCTGCGATATGGATGCAGGTTGCTACTGATTGAAAGAGAGGTAAGATTAGGGATGTATGACAGATTGGGGGGGGATTATGCCCGGTTTGTAGGAAGTTCGTAGGTAGAATATGGTTCCTGGCAGTATGGTTTTATTTTGGATTGATTTTTGCTTATGGTATGACATATAAAAATATTAACATTTTTTTTTTTAGTCCCCTCTTGCTTCTAACCATACAGTTTAGAAGTAGGTTAGCACTCTTCCGCTCTAGTTTATTTTGAGAATTAGTAGATTCATTTTTAGTGTATTAACACCGAGGGCGGTGTGCGGTTTTTCGCATAGCGAAAACCTTTTTTGTGGGAAGAGGGGCATTGTGACGTTGCAAATTGACATCTTAGGCGACATCTAGCGGTGGAGCTAGGTAGCTCCAGAGTTTCTCAATACTGGAGACAGAGCGTTGTTTTTGGGTTTTGATAATTAATTAGATGTTAATTAAGGAATTAAAATTAATTAACATTCAGATGTAATCACCCAAATTTTATAGTCATGCAATGTCCAATAAATTAAATTTAATTCTTATGATAGAATTTCGGAAGTGGATTGTCACTGTCAAAGAATTCGGTTTTTAGTCTGTGGTTAGAACTTTCTCGAAGGTCGATAAGGAGGAGTCAGGTCTTTGGTCCTGCGTGTGTGACGAGAAGGGTGTTCCTTCCCGATCCTGGTGACGCTACGCAATGATGGAGTTTTAACAGGTATGTTATTCGAGAGGCACCAGTTCTGTGATGATTAGACTGTGTTCGGCCAATAATCTTATTGGAAATATATCAGAGATGTTGTTTCAGTAGCCGAACCTGTCTGGCTTTTTATGCTAGCCTGAACTGATGCGAACGTGAAGGACGTGACGCCCTGGTGCCGTCCCGTGGTCTGGTGAAATAGCAGTTAGTCCCGACTAGTGGCGGGCAGTGTGCTGGGTTGACCCGGGCTTTGGCAGTTTTGAGGTTAGATCCTACGAGTGCTGGCAGTGTGGCCATCCCCGTATATTGGAAGGCCTTACCATCCGGTAGCTCGTCCAGGAAAGTGTCGCCGCTCCAGGTAACGATTAGCGTCCTCGTTTTCCTTACGGATCCCGTAGGCCGCGTGTACGTGGGAACCCAGAGTTTTCTCTGTGGTTCCATGCCAAGGGACTTGATTCCGTCAACTGACGTCAACTGACGTCAACTGAGAGTCCGTCGTGAACAGAGGGACAGTTAACACCTGCAAGTTTGTAGTAGACCCTTTGAGTGAGTGATACCCAGGTGACCATTTCCAAGTGATTTAGGCCTATGTGTAGTAAACTAGGTTATAAACCAGTTGTTCTAAATTTCATGTGTTAGGTTGTGTCTCAGGGGCTTTCCCCAAATGTTATAATTCCTTTTATGAGCACAACCATATTTAAGGTCACTTATTATTCGATTGAGCTAGAAGTTGTTAAGCGTTCATCTCACGGATCCTCACAAGCGACCTTGAGCTTGTTGATATTTAATCTCATGCTTGTATTTCTCCTAACACACCTTGTTACGGAGACGGGGTGTGTTAGAGGCTAATACCAGGTTAAAGGTTGGGAAAGTTCTAGTGTTTTAGTGGCTTGCCACAATTTTTGTAAACCTGTGTTATATAATTACAATAAACTTTGTAAAAAAAGGTAATGGTTTAATTGGTTCTTTCCCTATTTATATATACCCAATAAATTTACTTTAGCACGGCAGGAAGCCGGGTGACATTATGCTGGTAGTTTTCTTCAATTACCGCGCCGTGAAGTGCACTACGAGATTTCTCCCAGAGGAACAAACGGTGAATAAAGAGATTTAGGCGTCATGGAGGCGTTTGCGAAAGAACATTCGCTGGAAACGACCAATTTGTGGAATGACAATTGCACCTTGACAATGCACCATCGCACAAAGCCATCATTGTTCAAGAGCTTTTTAGCCAAAAACTCGACAAATGTCATCGACCAAGCACCGCACTCTCCTGATATGGCTCTGTCTAACTTTTTCCTGTTCCCGAGGCTAAAATCACCACTTCGAGGAAGACGATTCGAGTCGATTAAAGCTATAATACGTAGCTGTATTGCAAGCGAAGGGGCGTACTTGAAAGGCAACAAAATACATTTTAACGAATAAATTACTTTTATGGTTTTTTTGAAAAATTCCCGGTACTTTTTACACAGAATGTATACCTAGTATTAGCCTTAGGCGGAGTCCTAACCCAAAGTGTCGCGCTTGTACGCGATCGTTTAATTGAATAACGACGTACAAACGCAACTTGATCGATCGCACGAGTACGTCATACAAACGAGCGCGACAGTCGGTTTCGGTGACGACACAGGGTTGCCGTGCGAATAAATTTTGAGTTTTTTAGTTTTTCCATACAAAATAGTCGGGCCATTCGATGCGAGCGTTACCTGAGAGTGTTTGAAGTGTTCCTTGAGCATCTGGCCGATGTTCTGCGTGTGGCTGAGGTCCAGCGCCGCGTCCACCTCGTCCAGCACGTACAGCGGCGCCGGCTTGAACAGCAGCATGGCCAGCACCAGCGACAGCGCCACCAGCGAGCGCTGCCCGCCCGACAGCTCGCCCAGCGACTCCTTCCACGACGAGTTGAAACCCACCTTGATCTGTGGGAGGATACGCGACGGGGCTTTTATATTAGCTAAAACATTCTATTTAATCAGATTATCGAGCAGAATCAACTAACCATTTTTTAATATGATCACATTTTTCAAAAAATCTTCATTAAAAAACGTTGCTGTTTCTATTTATTATATTTTCTCATCCGCGGGATAATAATAGCTTTTATACCATGCCCCCTCTAAAAAGCTTATTTTATTCACTGAAAACAGTGAATAAAAAGCACTTTTAATCACTGTTTTGGTGTTTGAATTCCATCAATCAATTCGAACTCCATCTCAATATTAAACAAACTCCTATTTGATTTGATTTTCGAACAGGAGTTTAGCATTAGAATTAAAACTGTTTTGTGTTCTTTGCTGTCATTAGTAAATGGGCGCTATTTTAAATATTGTAAGTTGTACGAACAAAAAGTTTATGGTTACTTAATAATAAATCGATTGAAAATGTTTTCAAGAGATGAAGTTCAGGATTCTAACACTTGAATCACTCCCTAAATCACTCCCTACGGTCGTGATTCAGTCGTTAGAATCCTTCACTTGCTCGTGATTCACCTATGACCCTCGCTTTAAATCCGTCCTTTATTCACTAATTGCATAATATACTATTATACCATGCCCCCTCTAAAAGCTTATTTTATTCACTGAAAACAGTGAATAAAAAGCACTTTTAATCACTGTTTTGGGGTTTGAATTTAGAACACCAATTTGTTCGAACTCCATCTCAATGATATACAAACTCCTATTTGATTTGATTTTCGAACAGGAGTTTAGCATTAGAATTAAAACTGTTTTGTGTTCTTTGCTGTCATTATTAAATGGGCGCTATTTTAATTAAATACAGGGTGTTAGGGTAAACACCGTTATCCTTGCAACCAGTGGTTTGGTTTCATTTATAGAACGTAAAGTCAATGGAAAATTACAACTTTTTTTTTCTTTTTTTTAATTCTACATTTTACCACAAGAGACGCAAGTTCGTTGTCCTATGCGCTAGGGCAACGAACTTACGTCTCAACACGGGCGGGGGGTACGGGATGTGAATTGACCGGCCGCGAGCGCGACCCCTCCCTCAGTCAGTCAGCTGTTTCGCTAGAGAGCACGGTGTCGGATAGAAACTTTTTAAAATCTTTTAATAAAAATGACGTTTTTTTTTTGTTGTGTTCGGTCATTTATTTTTATATTTAAGTCAACTACCCATGGTTTGAATGACAAGACTGTTTACCCTTACAGCCTGTATTGTAAGTTGTACGAACAAAAAGTTTAGGGTTTACTTAATAATAAATCGATTGAAATTGTTTTCAATTGATGAAAATGTGTTAACACCTGAGTTTATGAAATAGTAGAAAGGCCGATATAGTAGAAAGCTTGCTAACCAACAAATCACGGCTGGTTTACATCAAAGCCTACGATGAGTTTGAGTTTGTTTGTTTGAGTAAATGGAAAAATGAAAATCAAGCTGACCACATTTTCAGAGTCTGTTTTCCTAACTCATTTTAATGAGTTGTCGAAGAAAAAGAAGTCATCGACCTTATGGAGTATGTATGTATGCTACGGTGTAGGTACTATAAAAACAAGGCATAAAATTGACATAACAACATACTCGAAGTTGCATATTCTTTTCTCGTAGTTATGGTATAAAGTATAGTATGCAACTCTTGAATAAAACGGATTTATATCGAGGGCCATAAATCGCTCGCGTCGTTCAGGATTCATCATGAATCATTCCCTACGGTCGTGATTCAGTCGTTAGAATCCTTCACTTGCTCGTGATTCACCTATGGCCCTCGCTTTAAATAACGAACGAACTTTAAATAACAAATACGAATCTTCCAAAACTAAATCAGCAACCTTTAAAATTAGATTATTTAATGATTTTTTTCTCTCTGAAATGGGGCAAAACCAATTAACGTTTTTGAACTGAACCTTTTGTTTAATTTGTGTTAAAATCCCGCCCTAAAACGTATAAAAGCATATAAGGTGTTGAGACCCTCTTCTCAACATCGCCGCGCGCTGGCGGCAGTGAGCGAGGGATGCGGGACAGCGGCGAGCCAGCCATCGCGAGCGTCGTCAGTCAGCTGTCGCACGCCTCCACGCACGGCTGCGCTTGCGCGTTTTATTATTCATAATTATTATTTGTTCTCATAACTTCCTTTAACCGTTGTATTTTCATTTCACCATTATACATATTTATACAGTCCACTAATTTTAATTCTTCTCCTGAGACCTATCGTCGCGATCAGAATATAGCCGGTCCATTACCAAATGTACCGGCCATAATTATTATTAATTGGGAGGAGAGACCTTTTTCCAGCAGTGGATTGCAATGTTTTGGTGATGGATGTTTGACATAAATGCTTTTGTATGTTTTAGGGCGAGATTAGCTAAAGTGGTCTTTATCATGTTTATTTAGTGGGTTATGTCGGTTTTGTGTGTCAGTGAGGCCTCAGAAGGTTTGTACCTCCAGCCCGTCCAGCACCGTGAGCCCGTCCAGCGGCCTCAGCTGGGCCTGCGCGCCGGGCAGCAGGGTCGAGAAGATGGACCCGAAGTCCCTGTTGACCTGCTCGCATGCTGTGATCAACGTCCTCTTCTTCTTCTCGTCGAGTTCTGCCATGACTTGCACCAACTTAGCTCTGTCCGCTTCCACTATCTGCTTCTTGCGCATCAAGTCTTGGTACTGAAAAATATTCAATACTTTTTTATACATTTTACTTTTTTTATGTTAATCCAGGTTATTATCTGTGTGCCAAAATTCATCAAAATCCGTTCAGCCGTTTCTGCGTGATTGAGTAAGACACATGCAAACACACAAACATACTAACTTTCGCAAAAAAACATAAAAACACAATATAACACCAGAGACAATATAAACAATGTCAATTTTATTACTATATAATACATTAACTTTTGCCCGCTTGGAGATTGAGATAATAATAGATCCAGGGCGCTGATGAGGCTGCCCCGATTCCGCAGCGCATCAGGGATGATCGCCGAGTCGCAAGTAGACTGTTTTTATTCTACTATGCGAAAACGATGCACATCCCGGGTTCGCGGAGTTCAGACTAGCTCTAGCGGCATCCTGAGCACTCGCGCAGAGGTTTCTATTGTCGGTACCTGAACCACTGCTGTATGGTTCACATACTGAGCAATCTAAGTCTATAATGTTTATGTGTTCTTTTTAATTGTTCCGGGTCTGGGTGTTAGTGTATGTGAGTTTCTATGTTTGTAAACGCACCCACGATACAGGAAGGAATTCTTAGTGTGGGGCAACGTGTTTAAAAAAAAAAAAAAAAAAAAAAAAAAAAAAAAAAAAAAAAAAAAAAAAAAAAAAAAAAATTGTATGTTATTTTTTATTTTGCCTTCTAGATTTTTTGTTGGTCGAAATGAGCGTTTTTATTATTATCCTTTATTTCTTTTTCAATACTTATTATTAATATTTTTATAAAAAAACATTTAAAAATATAAAAATAGTAGCCCATCGGCATCAGGATCAGATCAGAGAAGAACCTCCTCACTATGCGTGCCGTGTCCTGCTGGAGGAGAACTGATGTTTTATTATTATCATCATTAATTTGAAATCTTAGATTATATGTGTAATTATATACTCTAAGTTTGAAATACTCTAGCCCCGCCATTTACTACGTAATACCAACAAGTTAGCCAAGTACTCTAGGACTTTAAACTATAATAACGTTTGCCCGAGTGGGCCGAATTGATAATGAAAAATAAACACTAAATGTTACCTCAAGATAATTGGACTATGACAATGACTATATTCTTTCTATTATGTAAATAATAATAATAATAATATATTTATTTGACGTAAAAAAGTACACATACATTGACACTTATTTAAACGTGGAAATAGCCTGGTACAAAATATTGATCAATGACCCCTATGCTAGGAAAAACCTGTGTTACAGGGGTCATCCATCCGTCCAATGTGGATGCAATAGTTACTTACTTACAGTTTAGTAATATGCACTTTTATAAAAAAATTAAAATAAACTAGACTAGTACAATTATTGAAAAATTAAATGATTACTTCTATACTTTTTATTATGTAAATGATGATGTATTTATGTTGCCGCTATAACAACAAATACTAAAAAACAGAATAAAGTAAATATTTAAGGGGGCTCCCATATAACAAACGTGATTTTTTGCCGTTTTTATAGATAATGGTACGGAACCCTTCGTGCGCGAGTCTGACTCGCACTTGGCCGGTGTTTTTATCTCTTTCTTCATTTTATTTTTTGAAATCAACATTAATTTCGTTAGGTTAGTTCGTAAGGTTTATCCTTAATTACAATATACAAACAGTATTTTAATTGATTTACGTGACATAACTCATAAGTTCATAACATTTTTGATGACACTTAAAGAGAAAACTGACTGAGAATGTGAATACCATGCAGGCTAGATAGAATACGTGACTTAACCTCTATTACCAACGCAAATGTTCTGCAGATCTGGTAACGTCGGGTAATTGGTCCTTGAGCTCCCTTAATAAAAGGTTTGAGCTACACGATTTCGTGCCACATTTGGAAACCTGATATGAAGTGACATATTGTAAAACCTATGATAATAATTATGAAATGATATATTTTAAAATCTATGATTATAATAATGAAGCGACATATTTTGAGGCTACGCCCAGCGACGGGCCGCATTGATCGACCGCGGTCTGTTTGCACCCTTTTGTACTGTTGCCAAATAAACTTTTATCGTTCTATCTTACCTGTTCCATGAAATTAGTGAGCTGCGTCCCAACAAGCAAGATAAGTCTAAGTCAAAACGTTTGTCGCTTACTAAGTGTACAAATATTGGTCTTACGAATACTCGTTGTTATAAATGCTTATAAAGTTCTAAGAATGATTCCGGTATTTGCTACTGCACTTTTTGCAACATTAAAAGAGGCTGTTTTGATTACTAAAGAGATTTCTTTTGCTTTATGGTATGGTAAATATAACTTGTATTGGATTATAATTTTATATTATCTCCTTAACCGTAAAAGTGAATATTTGTATGGCTTTTTTTTACTGCCAAAACGCGTTGTGCGAAACAGGAATGTAATCTTTCTGTATTTGTCACGACGTATCATGGACATTTATAAGTGTCATAAAACGAATTTCCTGGCGTGAACTGGGCCAGTCTGGCCGGCCACGTTATGTTCCTACCTGTTCCTCCTCCTTGCCGAGCAGCGTGTGTGCCCTCGCGTTGAGTCCTCGCGCCAGCTTGTCCTTCCTCTCCTTGAGTTGGGCCAGTCTGGCCGGCCACGTTATGTTCCTACCTGTTCCTCCTCCTTGCCGAGCAGCGTGTGTGCCCTCGCGTTGAGTCCTCGCGCCAGCTTGTCCTTCCTCTCCTTGAGCTGGGCCAGTCTGGCCGGCCACGTTATGTTCCTACCTGTTCCTCCTCCTTGCCGAGCAGCGTGTGTGCCCTCGCGTTGAGTCCTCGCGCCAGCTTGTCCTTCCTCTCCTTGAGCTGGGCCAGTCTGGCCGGCCACGTTATGTTCCTACCTGTTCCTCCTCCTTGCCGAGCAGCGTGTGTGCCCTCGCGTTGAGTCCTCGCGCCAGCTTGTCCTTCCTCTCCTTGAGCTGGGCCAGTCTGGCCGGCCACGTTATGTTCCTACCTGTTCCTCCTCCTTGCCGAGCAGCGTGTGTGCCCTCGCGTTGAGTCCTCGCGCCAGCTTGTCCTTCCTCTCCTTGAGTTGGGCCAGTCTGGCCGGCCACGTTATGTTCCTACCTGTTCCTCCTCCTTGCCGAGCAGCGTGTGTGCCCTCGCGTTGAGTCCTCGCGCCAGCTTGTCCTTCCTCTCCTTGAGCTGGGCCAGTCTGGCCGGCCACGTTATGTTCCTACCTGTTCCTCCTCCTTGCCGAGCAGCGTGTGTGCCCTCGCGTTGAGTCCTCGCGCCAGCTTGTCCTTCCTCTCCTTGAGCTGGGCCAGTCTGGCCGGCCACGTTATGTTCCTACCTGTTCCTCCTCCTTGCCGAGCAGCGTGTGTGCCCTCGCGTTGAGTCCTCGCGCCAGCTTGTCCTTCCTCTCCTTGAGCTGGGCCAGTCTGGCCGGCCACGTTATGTTCCTACCTGTTCCTCCTCCTTGCCGAGCAGCGTGTGTGCCCTCGCGTTGAGTCCTCGCGCCAGCTTGTCCTTCCTCTCCTTGAGCTGGGCCAGTCTGGCGCCGGCCACGTTGGCCTCTCTGAAGTCGTACATGCCACCCGCAAGGCCGAAGTATTGCCGCTCTGAATTTATCCATGGGTTCTCGTCTTCCAACGATATCAGCTGGTGAAATTACAGTCGGATATTAGTAAATTATTTTCAAAGGAGTCGACTAAAAAGAACAGCAGTTATTTTTTTAGTTTTTATATTCACGAGTTAGGACTTTATACAATGTGGCAGGTAAAAGACGGCACAAAGTACTAGTAACTCGACATAATTCGTTCACTTTTCTAATTTAGATTTCGCCATGTTTTTTTTATTGTTACTCAACTGCTTCGTTACCTCGCAAATCGCTTGAGGTATGTACTGTGCAACTGGTTAATGTAATAAAATGTACTTGGAATACTACTGTACTGAAATGTCTACATAAAAAGTTTGTTATTCGTCTGTAAGCTTTGTTGAGGATAAAATAAACCCATACCTTAGCATGCTGCTCGGTGGCCTCGGTCTGCAGCTCCTTGATCCTGTACTCCAGCTCCTTCATCTGCAGCTCGATCTCCCCGTTCCTCTTGAGCAGCTGTTCCTTCTTCTGCACGATTCGTGATATCTCCGTGTTGCGAGTCGCTATCTCCGCCTTCTGGCGTTTGATGCGGGCCTGCATCTCTTTAACGGCTTCCTTTAAAAAGAAGGAGAGACAATATTATATTATTTTCTCGAACATGCTGGAAATTCGAGCATTGTTTTGACAACCTTCTTCAAGATAAATAAAAAATGCTGTACTTACTGGTCGAATAAATGCGAGCGCTCGGCCGGCAATGTCTGTATGAAATATACATTATACCATTTGTAGTGTTTAGCGGGCAAATAAATTACTATGAAAACTCATGTTCGTGTTAGGTTATAGTAACTGTCATGTTATTTCAAAATGACACGACAGACGTAATTTTTACTTCAACACATGGCCAGCTGCCCTTGCTATACTCACGGTAGCCGCGGCGTGCTCTCGCTCGGCGCGGTTGTCGGCCAGCTGCTGCTTGCTATACTCACGGTAGCCGCGGCGTGCTCTCGCTCGGCGCGGTTGTCGGCCAGCTGCTGCTTGCTATACTCACGGTAGCCGCGGCGTGCTCTCGCTCGGCGCGGTTGTCGGCCAGCTGCTGCTTGCTATACTCACGGTAGCCGCGGCGTGCTCTCGCTCGGCGCGGTTGTCGGCCAGCTGCTGCTTGCTATACTCACGGTAGCCGCGGCGTGCTCTCGCTCGGCGCGGTTGTCGGCCAGCTGCTGCTTGCTATACTCACGGTAGCCGCGGCGTGCTCTCGCTCGGCGCGGTTGTCGCCCAGCTGCTGCTTGCTATACTCACGGTAGCCGCGGCGTGCTCTCGCTCGGCGCGGTTGTCGGCCAGCTGCTGCTTGCTATACTCACGGTAGCCGCGGCGTGCTCTCGCTCGGCGCGGTTGTCGGCCAGCTGCTGCTTGCTATACTCACGGTAGCCGCGGCGTGCTCTCGCTCGGCGCGGTTGTCGGCCAGCTGCTGCTTGCTATACTCACGGTAGCCGCGGCGTGCTCTCGCTCGGCGCGGTTGTCGGCCAGCTGCTGCTTGCTATACTCACGGTAGCCGCGGCGTGCTCTCGCTCGGCGCGGTTGTCGGCCAGCTGCTGCTTGCTATACTCACGGTAGCCGCGGCGTGCTCTCGCTCGGCGCGGTTGTCGGCCAGCTGCTGCTTGCTATACTCACGGTAGCCGCGGCGTGCTCTCGCTCGGCGCGGTTGTCGGCCAGCTGCTGCTTGCTATACTCACGGTAGCCGCGGCGTGCTCTCGCTCGGCGCGGTTGTCGGCCAGCTGCTGCTTGCTATACTCACGGTAGCCGCGGCGTGCTCTCGCTCGGCGCGGTTGTCGGCCAGCTGCTGCTTGCTATACTCACGGTAGCCGCGGCGTGCTCTCGCTCGGCGCGGCGCAGCGAGTCGCGCATGCGCGCGGCGGCGGCGCGGTTGTCGTCCAGCTGCTGCTTGCTGTTGGCCACGGCCTGCTCCAGCTCCGACACCTCCAGCTTCAACGTCTCCAGCTCTTGCTCCCGCTGCTTCCACAAGCTGCCGTGCAGTTCAGCGTCTTTCTTCGCCTTCTTTAACGCCTCTTCAGCTTTTTTGTATTCTCTGTTGAAATATTTTAACATTAAGAATATTGCAAGCAAGTATAAATTACACTCTTCAGAGCTTACTGCCAGTCATTCTATACGTGTGTTTGTGGGTCAGGTACAGTCACGGACTTTAATTGATGAGGCACCTGGCACTGTTCGTATTTTAGCCGTGTAATGCAAATCGGGTTTATTCGGTTCCCGACACGCAAAGTCATATGTCTTCGTATTAGAAGAAGAAAATTATATTTTATATCTTTACCGGTTGGCTAACCTGAGAGCTAGAACTACAAACTTGACAGCAGAGTGATTCCCAAAGTCAACCAATTGCAGGTCTAGCAGATAGTAGCAGATAGTAACGTTAACGTACGGATAAATAATAATAGTCATTTCGACAAGTTCGAAAGTAACGTCTCTGACATCTATATTTCAACTGTCAGTGTCTTCAGTTTTACAGAATTACGAGTTAATGAGCTATGATTCAAAGGAGGTCGGTATCAAATAGATTGGATAAACCTAATGCAACATTGTATTTATTTTTATCATTGAAAACTTATTAGTCAACCTCTATGGATAAAACTATTTCCGATTAAAAGTGATTTATTTGTCATCTTGTTTACGAGCGTACGATTTGAGTTCGTGTTTAATCGTGTAATCTCGTGAATGTATGAAACAGCAAAAGTAAAAAGTTTGAAGGTGGCTCATCAATTAAAGTCCGTGACTGTACAAATGTCATATCATTTGTACCTGCATCACAACACACTTACACACGCAGGGCATTCATTAAATTCCAGAATCAATGACGGACAACGATAATGTTTCACTCGGCAATATTTTCATTTGTTTCTTCTTTACTTTAAACAGCTCTATTTGCACCGCTCATTTTGTCTCGCACCTTATTGATAGCACTCACGTCTCCCTGTGCCCCTTGATGTCTCGCACCTTATTGATAGCACTCACCTCTCCCTGTGCCCCTTGATGTCTCGCACCTTATTGATAGCACTCACCTCTCCCTGTGCCCCTTGATGTCTCGCACCTTATTGATAGCACTCACCTCTCCCTGTGCCCCTTGATGTCTCGCACCTTATTGATAGCACTCACCTCTCCCTGTGCCCCTTGATGTCTCGCACCTTATTGATAGCACTCACCTCTCCCTGTGCCCCTTGATGTCTCGCACCTTATTGATAGCACTCACGTCTCCCTGTGCCCCTTGATGTCTCGCACCTTATTGATAGCACTCACCTCTCCCTGTGCCCCTTGATGTCTCGCACCTTATTGATAGCACTCACCTCTCCCTGTGCCCCTTGATGTCTCGCACCTTATTGATAGCACTCACGTCTCCCTGTGCCCCTTGATGTCTCGCACCTTATTGATAGCACTCACCTCTCCCTGTGCCCCTTGATGTCTCGCACCTTATTGATAGCACTCACCTCTCCCTGTGCCCCTTGATGTCTCGCACCTTATTGATAGCACTCACCTCTCCCTGTGCCCCTTGATGTCTCGCACCTTATTGATAGCACTCACCTCTCCCTGTGCCCCTTGATGTCTCGCACCTTATTGATAGCACTCACCTCTCCCTGTGCCCCTTGATGTCTCGCACCTTATTGATAGCACTCACCTCTCCCTGTGCCCCTTGATGTCTCGCACCTTCTCCTCCAGTTCCCTCGCTTGCGCAGCAGTTTGTTGCTGCGTCAGTTTTGCGCTCTCTAGGGCTGCCTTCAGCTCAGCTATCTGCATCACAATAAAAACATTGTTTTTGAAAATCGTTTTTTTTTCTAATATTACACAAAACTAAGAGAATATGGACGGCAGTGCTGCTTGCAAAGGAAGTTGTCAAAAACAAGACAAAAGCAATAGTTGATCAAACCATTTCATGTCGGTTCTCTGTTTGTGCACGTTCATTTTGATCCATTTCATGCTCTAGTAATATGTATGTCAATACAGTAGGTACAGTGTTCGGAACATTCTCGGACGATGACAATGTGCAGAGGGCGCGGGGAGTGCACAAGTGCACGCATAATACTATAAAACAAAGTCCCCCCACCGCGTCTGTCCGTCTGAACGCGATAAACTCAAAAACTACATACTATTATACTATTTTCATACGGTTTTAATCAATGGACGGAGTGATTCATAAGGAAAGTTTAGGTGTAATTCATTGATGTTTTGAGTAGATTGGCTGGTAAATGACTATGACTGTTGAAGATGTCAGAAAAATTATGCCGAATGGGAGCCTTAATTGCGTGCGCCGCGTAAACCAATATATTTATATGAAAACAATGTATGTATTACGGAATAATTTGTCTTAAAAAGACACAATAACACAAGCATAACACGGCAAACTGCTAATCAATACAAACGTAGCGACTTTCAAGTGATTTCCCACTATCAGTGTGTTCGCTATTTACTTGTCAAATATGTGTTTTTGAAAAAATTACTATTAAATAACCACACAAAGTTTAATAAAGTTCATTAAGCGCTACAATTTCAAAAACAATATGATTTGTTGTAATAATAGTAATTGCGAAATCAATTTAATTTACACATTTTTAAAGTTGATGTTGTGGAAATAAAATCAATTGAAGAACAAGCATGAGTATGGAATACACATGTCCGTGTACCTGTGCCCGCAAGCTCTCGATCTCGGCGTGCATCTGCGCGTGTGACGTGGTCGCTAGGCGCGCCTTCACGATGTTCAGCTCGTGAGACATTATCTCGTACCTGCCGGGCAAAGCTAATGCGTGAGAACGCCGAACCCTTTTTATTTATTTTTATTCATTAGGGATAACGTTCTTAAGAGCGCTATTACAAAATCGAAGTGCAGATTTAGGTAAATTTGACGGGGCGCGGCAAAGATGCGCTCGTGTGAGTCTATTGAAGTACGCTACGCACACATGCAAACCGGGCGTGATCAACTTGATCCTTTCCACTTTACTTTTGAAACAAATTAAGTTACAGTTATTTATAGTTCGTGTTACTGTTATTTTTAGCATTGCATACAACAATTGTTTAAAAATATTATTTTACTTTAAAAAAAGTTAATTTTTTTTTTCAAGCAAGATTAGATAGTAGCCTATGTTATTAAATACTTTTTGTTAAAATTTGGAAAGTAAATTCATAGATAAAAAATAGAATTTCGGACGAAAAATTGTCAATAACTATCTGTGTTACGGAATTATTTTTGGTGTATTACTAAATGAAACATAAAAAAATTGACTTATAGATTCCAAAGTTCAAGATACAGTTGTACCATGGACATTTTTATAAATGATTAAATTACTGTATCTTTGATGTAACAAAGCATCAAAAGACGCCCAAAAGTTAAATTTTATGAAACATCCTTTACAAAGACAAGTTTTTTACTGATTTGTGTAAACAAATTGAAATATTTATTTAAAACACTGTCAAGATTATATAATGAGACTTCCTCGGACATATTTTTTTTTTAAGTTTGAGGCTATAACTTAATCATAATCACACATCAAAACTAGCGTCAAACGCTCAAATTCAAGAAAAATTGTAATAGCCCTCTTAAGAAAATACAAGAAAAACTAAAACAACGAAAATGTACCCACACCATTTTCCACATATTAATAAAAGTCTTAAATGCAGTGAAGGACAGTGGTTAGGAGTACACAATTGTTAGCTTTCTGTCATGAATTAATTGAAGATTTTATACCCCCCCATTCTGATTTACCGCCAAATTTTGCTGTTATTTGGTGTCCATTATTCAGTTCAAATGCGGCAAATTCCAGTCAAGTGTATAAGACCATGACAACCGTAAAAAGACCCAATTTTTCTAAGAAATCATTAACAACGTCGTCGTGGACTGAATGGTCGAGTAACGACCATTCAGACCACGACGTCGACGTTCAGCACCATTTTGATCTCTGAGGATTTCGATTCGAGACACGTCCTTTTAGTCGATGTCTTTGGTTTTCAATTTTCATTTTTTGCCACCGACTTCCGAAATTAAAGTTGTTTTTCATTTTTAGTGTTTTTGTTGGAGGTAGGTTGTCTTTTTTTTGTTGTAAAAAGTTTTTATTTTTCACTTTTTAGCTTTGGTACCTACCCCACACAAATTTGAATACCACTACCTGCTATGTAAATAACAGTGACGGGAACTTAAAACATCATCCATGTAGGCAAAGTGGACAAAATACGTAACGCAAGCCAAGTTAATAAAATCTATATTGGACCACCTCTGAAGCATCCAAAAAAGACTCATCCAAATCAATTCATAACTGGCGGAGTAATCGCGTAACAAACACACAAAAAAAACCAATCGAATGGAGAACCTCCTGGTTTTAGAAATCGGTTAAAAATTAGCAACATTGGAAATTGAGTTCCCGAACAAAGTTTCGCAAAATCATTTTGTGTTGCTGGCAACTGGCAATATGTTTCACACACAAACTTTAAGAAATGTCGCCAAGATTTGTTTGCCGCAACACAATTTTATATTTCTGAAACAAAGATGTGCAAATTGTTTTCCATGTATCGGAATTGAATCGAGTAGCAGTAACGACAGACACCAATAATATGAACGTAACAATTATTAGTGTGTACTTTTGTTGTGTAGCGGTGTATTTTTCTCCAGCTTGCTGCATTGACTGTAGTTCTGCAGTGTACTGCGAAAGCTGTGCCTTCGCCGTCTTATGATCTTGTTCCAACTGCTTGAGCTCTTGTAACTGGACTAGTACCGAGCCTCCCTAAAAAAACAATAGTTTCATGAAATCGTTCCTATTACTTTTCATTTTGAAGTTTTCGCGAACTGTCGACTCCCAAGAGAGCCATGAACAATTTTGACACAATTTTGTAAATGTTATTTACTCGTGAAACACAAGAATTCAATATGTATTGATACGTACGGAGTCTAATTAAAGGATTATCACTAGTTATCTGGAATTCATACCGAACTGTGTCTATCTGGCGCAGCCATGAGGCACACAATACCGTCAGGCGCATAATATGTTGTTGTTTTCGGTTTTTATATTAATATTGTGTGCCATATCCTGGGTAAAATAAATTTATTTTCTTTCTTTTGTTCATTCAATTAATTTTAAAACAGAGAACGTAACTGTGGACGTCCATTTGTAGTAGGTACACACGGCTACACATCAAGCTATACATTTCCAGTGTAAGCTGACCTCGCAATGTACGGAAATCGTATACAATGCGGACCAGCATAAACTGGAAATGTATAGCTTGATGTGTAGCCGTGTGTACAACTTACGAATTGAGTGGTTTGATTTGATTATTTTAACCCGAAAATCTAATTTTATATCGCACATAAGAGGTTTTTCATTGGACAATTATTGAGGTTATAATAATCAATAATAATTTAATAATGCTGTTGAAACCAAAATTGTTGGAAAAAGTGGTGAGATACATAGTTGAAACCTTCTCAATACAGATAAACGTGTAATTTGAGTGATCGCGTTAGAATGTAACTTGAACCAGGTTTGTTTACACTTTCAACAGATATCTAGTAGTCAGCGGACCGACCTTGAGCTTGGCGCCGCCGGCCAGCGTGCCGGCCGGGTCGAACACGTCGCCGTCCAGCGTCACGCTGCGGCGCCGCACGCTCGGGTGGAACGTCACGCGCTTGGCCGTGCGCAGGTCGCGACACACCAGCGTGCCGCCGAACACCCAGGCCATGGCGGGCCGCAGCTGGCTGGCGAAGGAGATCAGGTCCAGCGCCAGCTGCACGTTCTCGGGCCCGCCGCCCTGACCGGATACACACGCTCATTACAATTCAATAAAGTACGATTCCCTTGGACGGCTGCAGGAATCCACCGGATGCGAGAAGCATAGGAGCGGGAGATGTGCAGACGCTTGCGGGGGCCAGCAGTGGACCGTTTTCGGCTGAAATGAAGATGATGCCAGTACGCTTCTTTTTAGTTTAATGTTCGAAAGGGAACATAAATGGTAAACATTTATGTGTGTTTAAACAGACTCAAAAACTAACACTAGATATTATTTGGACGAAAGAAGTATTCGTTCGGGTCTGCAGCTTGTAGCGCTATATACAGTATGCAAGGGTAAACAACACGTTGTCACTCAAACCATGGGTAGTTGACTTAAATATAATAATAAATGACCTAGTAACAACAAAAAAAAACTTATTTTCATTAAAAGATATTAAAAAGTAAATATCCGTCACTGTCCCGATACTCATGGATACGCGCTCGAGAGAGCTGCGAAACAGCTGACTAAAGAGGGGCCGCGCGCTCGCGGCCGGTCATGTAACGTCCCGCGCACCTCGCCCGCCCCCGCCAACCGCCGCCCGCCGTGTTGAGGCGTAAGTTCGTTGCCCTTGCGTATAGGGTGAAATATTTTTTTTTTTTTTTAAGTTGTTTTTTTCCACTGATTTTACGTTCTGTAAATGAAACCAAACCACTGGTTTCAAGGATAATGGTGTTTACACTAACACCCTGTATACTCACAATCTGCTGCGCCCGTGTCACGGTGTTCCTGTCGATGACGTGGCCGCTGATCTTGTTGAGCGGTATGATGGTGGTGCGGGTCTGCAGCTGTCCGCGCTGCAGCAGCAGCTTGCTGGTCACCTCCGTGTCCACGATCACGTTGTACAGCTGCAGCAAGGAAAGTAAGTCATGTCTCCAGCAGAATCGCAAGGTGAAGCGGTGACACTAGGACAGCTCAACCAAAGCCTCGTTTACACGAGGGCGGTATCATCATCTGCCTAGCCTCTTCCCAACTATTTTGGGATCGGCTTGCCGGATGCAGCTGAATACCAGTATTTTACGGGGAGGGACTGCCTATCTGACCTCCACAACCCGTTATCTGGGTAATACGAAGTATCGTACCGAAAGTCTCACAAGTAGTCTTGCCGAGGAGTACCTCGGCAAGACTACTTGTGAGACTTTCGGTCTCCTGACGACCCGAAACGTCTGTCAAAGATCCACGAATGTCAGCCGGGACAAATAAACATTATGTTGGGAAATTTTACTTTTTTTAGCATGTACAGACGCTAAATTATTGCAGGTTAACGGGAACGCCCTTAGTTAGATAACATACTGTATATAAACCCGCCGGAATACATTCTCTAAATGATGTTGAAAACCTCATTAAAATCCGTTGCGTATTTTAGAAGAACAACGTGGACATACCGACAAACGCGAAAAGCGCCTTTGCTTATAATATTTAGAAACTAGAGATATTTCCTTACAAATAATAAAACAAAGTCCTCTGCCGCGTCTGTCTATCGTCCACCGATTTTCATGCTGTTTTCACCAATGGATAGAGTGGTTGTCGAGGAAGGTTTTAGTATAAGATAATAACCGACATCCAAGCGGGCGAAGCAGCAGGCATCAGCTAGTATATCCTAATCCTAGCTAATATTATAAATGCGAAAGTGAGTTTGTTTATTTGTTTTTTTGTTTGTTACGCTTTCACGCTAAAACGGCTGAACGGATTTGGACGAAATTTCGCACATGGGTAGACCATGACCTAGAATTGGACATAGGATTTTTATCCCGATATTCCCACGGGATCGAGACTTACGCGGGTGAAATCGCGGGGGGCAGCTAGTTAATAATAAAACTAAAACGCTTGATATAAGAAAGAACATTATTTTAAAAATAAACTGACTTCAAAAACGCATAATTTTATCCCCGCACAGGTACGCTACAATGACTTTTTGATGCTTGGAAATTCGAGTATTATTTTGACAACCTTCTTCGAGATAAATCGAAATTGCTGTACTGGTCAAAAACAAGAGACGATGCGGCCGGCAATGTTATTATGAAAACCCATAGCTGCCGTGTTTAGCGGCCACACAAATTACTATGAAAAGTCATATCTGTCGCGTTATTTAAAAATGGAACGAACTTTTTACTTCAACACATGGCAACCAAGTAGGTAACTTTCTTGCCATATTAAAACAACCAGTGTAGTAGTATGTATGTAGGAACCATAATATCATCCAAACAGGTGTTATAATGTTGTTCTGAATTTCATAATGCAACTCATTTCAAAAAAAGAACATTGTCACTCACGAGCGTTTCACTAACAAACCACCGTAATTTAAAAACAAAACATACATTCGAATTCGAAAAATTCGAATTCACGTCGTACCGCGCCATTTTTGTTCGATATTGGTATTGCAAAGAAACTTTTATAGAAGATTCATATCATGGGTGTAGATAAAGTCTTGTATGCAACTGTAAATAATTAGGTATTAAAACACTCATGTGATACTATTCGTGTTTTAATACCCCTTATTATATAACAGTTGCATTAATAACTATTACTCAATTTGAATTTCCGCGCATTATTTAAGAAAATTACTACACAAGCCTTGGCCGCAACCAGGCATTGAGGGACTCACGTATGTGTCCATCAATGCGCCAGTTGCAGGCCGCGACAGTAATGTACTAATGGTTTGATTTTTGAATTCTAATAAACATGACATTGTAAGCAACGTACCCGTCCTCCCGCAGTAGTCTCCAAAGCAGTGCAGTATTTCGGGTCACACACGTCAATCAATCTACAGATTATCCCTGAAACATATTGTTACATTTTAATAATGTCTTTCCTTGTTTTCAATGTCGCTTACAACATAGCTGTGTTCACTGCATACCACATTTCAAGTCAACTGTTGATCTGGGTTTTCTAACAAGATACAGCTGGTGCCGAATAAGATGCCAGTAGCGGCTGATATTGACTCACCTTTATTTAAAGATCTAGCATTCCTAGTCTCAAAAACAGAAATAAAGTCTTAAGTGCTAAGAATGCTATCGGTTAAAGTGGTCGCCAACATTTTTCGCAACGATGTGTTTTTTAGATTCCTGCGAAGAGAATTATTAGGCTACAAGCAGTGTGACTGATGGGATTTCCCATCAGTAAAAATGACGTACTTTTATACATACTTTCAATTATTATTTAGTGGAACTGCGTTCTAGTCGTTCACCAAAGGCAGACAATACGAAGACATGATATATCCACCAACCCAGACTGAGCCGGGGCCCGCGTGATTCATTAGGCCCGCTCTCTCATAGAGATGAGGCCTGTGTCCCAGCAGTGGGAGCGTTAATTGTATTGTACTCGAATCGCGTTAGCGTGTCAATAGCGGTCATTTTCTAGCATTATTTTTTTATCTATCGTGATCTTTAACATATTCCGATAACGAAAAACCATACATAGTTTATTGTTTTAGTTCCTATGGAGAGATAATGGGGAAAGGACAGTGATCGCTATTGCCACGCTAACACCATTCGGGTATAGTGAATAATTTAAAAATAATATTATACGCACAAAGTCTCATAGGAACAATAACATAAGAAGATTTGTACCACATGTAGACACTTTTATTTCCAAATTTTTTTAATAATCTGCCATTTGTTTAAGAAACCAGTTGTATCACATAAAAACATATTTTAAAAATAAATACCTTTTTAATATTTTTTGTCACCCTTACAATAGAAATTGCATAAATTATTTCAATTTCTCTGTTACTACTCAAATATCTTGCAAGATAAAAATTTAAGAAATGCAGATATTACTTGGATTCTAGATTCTAGTGTGATTTGATAATAAGAACTAATAAGGCCTCATTTACGGAAACGCGGGGCGTCGCGCGTTGCGTTGGGCGGCGCGGCCCGCACTGAATTCAAACATATGGCGTTGTATGAGTGCTTTTACGGAGAAGCGATTTACACGCGTTTGTTTGAAATGGAGCGTTTTTGCGGCCGAGCCCTCGGGTGGCACTCGGGTTAACGCGGCGGCGCACGCAGCGGGAATTCTCGATGAAGCGATGCCCGCCGCGGAACCTTCTGCCAGTATTATTTGGAAATCGCACAACGGCGACGTAGTCATCGTCGCAATGGACTACGATATGATTGACTTTGTAAGTTGCGACACGTGCGCGCCCATCTCTCCTAACCTAAAACTGGTCGTTTTGATCAAAATCAAAATATTTTATTTCACATAAACCTACATGGGCACTTATGAAACGTCAGAAGCTAGGTGCACGGTTCCAATTGGTCGTTTCTTATCTAGAAGAGCTGGCCAGGAACTTCACGGTTACTTTTTTTTAAATAATTGACTTTTACAAAATTTTCAAATCTGTAACAAATTGAATAATTATCAAGTCCACAAAAGCCACTAACAGTTGAAATTAAATTGGAGGTATTTAATGTCAAATACAATGATTATGTCAAGGATGAACGTAAAGAAAATAAACATGGGATCCAGTCCCCCCCCCACTGGAAGGCTCGCGGCGCCCCGCCAGCTCCCGTCTCTATGAACAACTCGGTACATCGCCATGTGTTTGTGTTCACGCGTGCGATGGTAAGTGCCGCGCCACGCGCCGCCGTTTTTGTAAGTCTTTAATTAACTTTAATTTCGGAAGTCGGTGGCAAAAAGTTTTAGTGCTTTTTTTCGGTGGGGTTTTTTTTTTGTAGAAGTTTTTATTTTTCACTTTTTAGTTGTGGTACCCACCCCATACAAATTCGAATACCGCTATCTGCTATGTAAATAACAGTGACGGAGTCACATAGAACATCGTCTAGGTAGACTAAGTGGAAAAAATACGTAATATTGAAGCTAACTCAAAAACCACACAAGCAAAGTTAATAAAAAAATCATCATAATTGGCGGAGTACGTACGACGCGCCGCGAAACGCCACGCTGCACGCGACGTGCGACGCCCCGCTTCTGTACGTCTGTCAACGCTTTGCAGTTTGGTAGAGGTGTTTATGTATTCTAATAATTATGACAATTTTTTTTTTCATATGTGTGTCACGTACCCTCGACCCTCCTGCGGTCGAAGTCCCGTGCGGGCGGCTCGTAGCGGAAGCTGCAGCGCGTGAGGCGCGCCGCCAGCGCGTCGCAGCGGTCGGCCGCGCCGCGCGCGCCGCCCGCCAGCGTGCGCACGCGCAGCGCCAGCTCCGCCTCCAGCTCCGGCTGGAAGCTCATGCCCGACAGCTCCGCCTGCCCGGAGAGAATACTTCATTACTGTCGCGGCTTGCATAGTACTTTTCTCAAACAATGCGCGGAAATTCAAAGTAAATTAATTATAATTTCCAGAATCAATGACGAACAACGTTAATGTTTCACGCGCCAATATGTTCATTTGTTTCATAGAATTTCAAGCAGCAAACAGCTCAAGCCAAATCGAAATTCTAATAAAATCTTTGATGCGCTAAAGTAAAAATTTCGTTCCATTTTTAAATAACACAACAGATATGAATTTTCATAGTAATTTATTTGGCCGCTAAACACGACAGATATGGATTTTCATACTTACTTTGCCGGCCGCATCGTCATTTGTTTTTGAACAGTACGGCAATTTCGATTTATCTCGAAGAAGGTTGTCAAAATAATGCTCGAATTTCCAAACATGTTTGAGAAAACTAATATATTACATTTGCGACGTGATGAAATGATGTTTATTTCTACGAAAGTAGATTTTTGGAGGATTGAATTCCCTGATCAGCCCTAATGGTTGCAGTACTGACCTGCAGCGCGTCGAGCTGCGCCTGCGCGCGTACTATTTCCTGCGTGTCGCGTGTGAACTGCGCGCTGTGTCTGTTGAACTCTCTCTCGAGCGCCTTCAGTCGGTTCTCCGCGTGTTTGATCTCCATCGTGATCTGTGAGATTTGAGTGACGGCTTCCGAATCCTTTTGTTTGGCAGCTATAGAGAGGGAAAAAACGCTTTTTCACTTGGGTGCTAAAATAATGCGTTATTAGATAGTATACAGGCAGTGGTGTCAAGTTAAGGTTAAAGCTAAGCTATGGTTAAGCTTAAGGCGCACCAGTCTCGACATTTCAATTTATCTATATGAAGTTCTATGCAAGTTCGTACAACCGTACGCGCTGCAGTCACCGCAGTACCCGAGCGGCTGAATTTCCTCAGCCGCAACTGATGACATCATCATTAATTAGCTGTCAAAGGCCGAAGGCAATGGAGTTTAAAACTGTCATAGTTTATGTAAGCTCGTCATAGGTGAAAACAACATTGTTCAGTGCGTATTGTTCATCCTTCTACACGAGTAGCCTGTGGGTCTCATACACGCGCGGACAGTACAACGCCTTGCGTGTGCAATATAATAATGCATTTAGGGTGCTGATGAGGCTGCCCCGATTCTGCAGCGCATCAGGGATGATCGCCGAGTCGCAAGTAGACTGTTTCTATTCTACTATGCGAAAACGGTGTACATCCCTAGTGCGAAGGGTTCGGGCTAGCTCCAGCGGCATCCTGAGGGCATTTGCGGAGTGGGTCGATTGTCGGTACCTGAACCATTGCTGTATGGTTCACATACTCAGCAATCGAACTCTTTGATTCTGTTCTGTATAAGTTGTGTGTTTTAATTTCTTTTAATTGTGTTTTGTCATCTCTGTGTCTATGACCCTTTTTTGGTCGAAATAAACGATTTTTTTTTTTTTTTTTTATTTATAGGTGACCGCACTGTTGTTAGTCCAAAAACCGCAATTTGTGTGTATGAATTTACTATTGTGACGATCACAATAGGGAATATGCATGTATTTTTTTAATATTTTTATTCGATAGTTTACATCGTCAAATAATAGTAAAAAAAAATTCGACGGCAAAAAAGCAATTTAAAGTAGTTAAAAAAATGTTTAAAAATATCCAACCGATCCGGGCTATTTAAACGCCCTCCATTTGGCGCGCTTGGTGTGGTGACGTCACAGTTCGTGAAAACAGACAAGCAACTGTCAAGTCAACGTCAAAAACTCCTTTTTCTATGAGCGTTTGACATTGACTTGACACTTGTTGATTGACTTGACATTGACATTTTGATTGTTATCCCGGATTGTTACGTCACATCCGCTCTTAGCCTTTTCAAGTATTTGAATTACCCACAGTGTTGTGGGACTTTTTAAAAATTAATTTCTCGCTCAAAAAGAAATTTTATTCAAAAATATTGAGGGAGGCATAATTCTGAAGTAACATAGTTTATAGAAAAAAATATTTGACCCATATTTGAATCACATGCATATTCCCTATTAATTAACGAAAACCATAGCTACTGCGTTGGTTGAGTTTAGAACGTGACGAGAGAGCTATCAAATAACCGACTATACGTAATACTTAATTTATCATGCTTGTACTCTTCAATTTAGCAATATTATAATTTTTTGACGATTAGAGAACCTGTCTTTTTGGGCTCTTTACAAGACAGATTACAAAATATTATGTTATTATTATAAATCTAACTTAGGGTCAGTGCACACCGCGACGTGAAGCGACGTGACGCTGCGCGCACTTATTAACAATTATTATCGAACTTATTTTCTTCACGAAAAGGTATATTTCAGCGCGAGTGTTGACACGTGTCAAAGTACGCTGAGATGCGCGGCGCTGCGCTGCGAGTGTACCTTATTGTGTAGTAAATAAATTCGATATTGTATCGGATCATAAAAAAGTGCGCGTCGCGTCACGTCTCGGTGTGAACTGACCCTAAGTAAAAAAAAAGTTTGATATACAATACTATAAAAGGAAGTAAATTGAATTCGGTTATGAATGACGTATGTTTAAACAAGAAAGTGACATCTATAAAAACCCTTTTTATGATTTGTTTACCTTTATTTAATTATATAACTAAACCAATGGAAATGGAGTAAAGATAAAAGTATGCGACTTGTAGTGTAGCACAACTAAAAGACGACCTAACAAAATGGGCAGCGACTTCCACTGGTAAAAAAAGCAGCTATACTCGATGATGTTCTTCCCGCACTGGAAAACTTCAGTGATGTTAATTCTAGCACCGATCTAATATTATACGCTAAACACACACCACCACACCATTCATATAATAATGTACTTAATTACACCGCAAGTGCCTGTAATGAAAACAGACATGGTTCTCTGTTTTATGAAAAGGAGCATCACTTGTTTACGAATTTCTCCAATAAATGTCTTCAGTTATAAAATGGATAGCAAATACTCTCGACGTTTTATACTCAACAGCTGAGCATCGCGGCATATTAATTAATTAAGCGTCGAACAACATTGAAGTTTACCTTTTTTTTAAACATATAGGTAACATACCCATGAGCTGATCTTGCAGCGACTCGGACGCGCCCTCGAGCCCGGTGCTGACTGCCAGGAACTTCTGCTGCGCCTCGGCTAACTCGACGTTGTAACATACCCATGAGCTGATCTTGCAGCGACTCGGACGCGCCCTCGAGCCCGGTGCTGACTGCCAGGAACTTCTGCTGCGCCTCGGCTAACTCGACGTTGTAACATACCCATGAGCTGATCTTGCAGCGACTCGGACGCGCCCTCGAGCCCGGTGCTGACTGCCAGGAACTTCTGCTGCGCCTCGGCTAACTCGACGTTGTAACATACCCATGAGCTGATCTTGCAGCGACTCGGACGCGCCCTCGAGCCCGGTGCTGACTGCCAGGAACTTCTGCTGCGCCTCGGCTAACTCGACGTTGTAACATACCCATGAGCTGATCTTGCAGCGACTCGGACGCGCCCTCGAGCCCGGTGCTGACTGCCAGGAACTTCTGCTGCGCCTCGGCTAACTCGACGTTGTAACATACCCATGAGCTGATCTTGCAGCGACTCGGACGCGCCCTCGAGCCCGGTGCTGACTGCCAGGAACTTCTGCTGCGCCTCGGCTAACTCGACGTTGTAACATACCCATGAGCTGATCTTGCAGCGACTCGGACGCGCCCTCGAGCCCGGTGCTGACTGCCAGGAACTTCTGCTGCGCCTCGGCTAACTCGACGTTGTAACATACCCATGAGCTGATCTTGCAGCGACTCGGACGCGCCCTCGAGCCCGGTGCTGACTGCCAGGAACTTCTGCTGCGCCTCGGCTAACTCGACGTTGCTGGACTCGCTCGCCGCGCGGAGGTTCTCGAATGTAGACGCAACCTGATCCCAAGAAAAAGTAAAATATCATTGGTCACAAATCTATTATTTTGGTTAGTGACTAACCTGGTGACACACATCATCTGGGGTTGCTGTCATTATTTGTGACAAAGAAATTAATTGACTGTTATGCAGTATGTTAATGCTATTACAGTGTTATTGCTATTTATAGTGCGAGCGAGGTATGGGGCTATACATACATGACCAATCCTTTATTGCAACGGAATCATTAACTGATAGTCAACATACCCTAAAAGATGGGTCCACAAAGGCACAAAGGAAGGATTTTTGGAAATTCATCTCCTAAAGGGGTTACATAGGGGATGACAGTTTGTATGGGAGTTCTTCATTTTTGCCGATGGGAAATCCCATCGGACGGACGTCTTGTACTTTATACAACATCCCCTGCCCCTGCAAATGATTTCCCATGGGCCCTGACCTGATCCAAGGCGTTCTTCTTGGCGTGCAGCGCGGCCTCGTCGTCGCCGACGGAGCGCTCCAGCAGGCGCGCGCGCTTGTCGTGTGACGTCAGCGCCTCGCGCTCCGCCCTGTGCGCGGCCGACATGGACGCCTCCGTCTTCTCCACCGTTTGCAGCGCAGTCTCCGACTCCCGCAGGGCGCTGCCGCACTCCTGGCGTGTCAGCAAAGATTACGTAAATCCGGAGTCACACGTAATCTGTACGATCTATTCCCTCTAACACCCAAAAATCCGGAGTCACACGACTCCGGATTTTTAATTTATCTGTCTGTGATGTAAACTTGTTAAACCTTTTCAGTTATCATTTCTTTCATTGCAATGAAATGAAAGAAAATTTAAAACTCATATTAAAAGTACACTTTGTAGACAAGCTTATTACAAATTAGAGGATTATATCCAAGATAAGAATGCTTGGAAACATAGTGGTCTTGCTCCATAGGACGATTTAGAGTCTGAACAAAATCAAACTGGTTGCTAATTTAGTTGTATACAGGCGAGTCTAGTCATCTCGCTCACTCGCATCTCGTCGGCAAATGGTGATAGATTTGCGTGGCGGCGAGTCGCCTCGCCTCGCTATTAAGCGTCCCTATTATTTGACTCATACCTGGTAACATATTACTTTATATTCTCATATCCTAATACGAATATACATGTTTGTATTATAATCCCTGTATCTATTACGAATATATTAGTTACACCTCTAGGCGGTGCGCCGTTACTCAGGACGCCCACGAGACATCAGTCTGACAAATCCGCTCCGCAATCCACCTGCGCGGTGCGCCGTCACTCAGGACTCAGCCTTAGATATAATGTAAACTAAATGATACTCTACCTCGTCCAAGTTCTTGCTGATCTCAGCAATTTGTGTGTCAAATTCTTTGACTTCCTTTATGTTGTTCTTTATTTCGTCTTTCAAACTTTTGGCTTGATCTTGCACCTCTGTCACTTTACCTTCGGCCTTTTTCGCATGTTCTTCTGCTTTTATGAACCTGGAAATAAAAATGATATCTAATCAGTAAACAGGAAGAGAGAGATCAAGTTTTTAGTTTCGCGTCGGGCACTGCCTGCATGGCTCGTCGCTACACAACTATTCCGTCTCAAATGGGGCACAGTAAGGGTAAAAAGAGACTGGCATATAGGTATGTATGAGTGACAGGAATTATTTCTATAAAGCAGAACTTTTTTTTAATAATAATAATAATAAACCATTTATTTCAGGCGACACAGGCCCATACCTTAATGTAAACATACATATTCTATAAACAAAACTTGTGTTAATAAATAAGGCTTAGACTATGTTAGTAGTGTGTTTTAAATGTGTTATGACATACTGTTGGAACGAACTTGAACACATTGTCATTTGAGTATGTAAATGGTCGCTTTATAACGGGTGTAAAACGAAACCGAAAGTCACTTGTTATTACCATCATTTTGTTTTGTTTTTTGTTCTGGACCAATCCTGGATTCCTTCTGGTTACGGAGATATTGAAGGTCATAGTTTCAACTTTTTTCTAATTTCTTGCTTTGACATAAAATATAGCATCTCATCGCCCGGCCGCGTTGTCAAGTTTATCACCTACTACAACTCGCTCAGCGAAATTAAAACTTCAACTAAAGAAGTTATCACTTTAAAAACTCCTTTTTGAAATAGGTTGGTTAAAAAGCATAAATTATTTGTGCAACGGACTTACGTAAAAGCTATGTATAATCTAGTGAGATTCTCAAGCTCCCTCACAACTTTCTGGTACTCTTGAAACTGAGCTCTTTCATCTTGTAGTTTTTGTAGTCTCGGTGCAATGTCCTCACGTATTATCTGAAATATAAGTACAAATATAAAATTTTGGTGAATTGAAGATATACTATAGTCTGTTATTGAACCAAGATGTTCACAGGAGTTCTGAACAGACCAGGGGCATTAATCAGGGCTGGTAGGAATAACCACCGACGGCCGCCAGAGCCCACGCACAATGGTCCACCTTAAGGACTAAGTGCGGAAACCAAACCCAATAACATAGAACCAAGACGTTGTGATGTTCTGTATTGTAACTATGCATAGTACACCAACGCAGAGATGGTATGACAAAGGTGTACGTTTGTCTTGGTCTTTGGGAAATACAGACTGTTGTTGTTTACAGAACACGTACCTCATTAAGGTCTCTAAGTTTGGCATCTTTCTTTTCAATAGTTTTCTGAGCTGCCTGTTTCTTTGCTTCATACATCCTGGTGCCTGCTGCCTCTTCTACCATTGACAGGATCTATAAAAATCATACTTTGAACACAAATCTATACTTATAAATATTATTTACTAGCTGATTCGCCCGTGTGGATGTCGGTTATTATACACTAAACCTTTCCTAGAGACTCAATCCATTAGATAAACCAACATGAAAATCGGTGCAGTAGTTTTTGAGTTTATCGCGAATAGACAGACAGACAGACAAACGCGGCGGAGGACTTTTTTTAATAATATGTAGTGATTAATAGCTTTGCCCGCAGCGTTCCTCGCATGGAGGTTGGAAATTATTCCACGGGAACATACTACCGGGATAAAGAGTATCCTAGGTGATGGTCTATCCATGTGCCAAAAAGGTAAAGAATCCATCAACACCTTTCAAACCTTTTAGTAGTTTACAAAGACTTACCTCAGCAGGCTTCATATTCAAGACCTTGGTGATCCGACCCTGCATTATGAGGAAGTGAGGGTTGTTCACGTTGAGCTGCACAGAGCAGAACAGGTCTGACACTCTCTTGTTCTGCACGTTGATGCCGTTGATCATGTACTTGTTCTTGCCTCCCATTACAACCTGGTGAGTTTTGGGAATATCATGTTAATAAATCATGCTGCTTTCAAACAATTGAATTGTAATTTGGTTTGTTTTTTATTTCAGAGAATTATGAAACCGACAGCATTACAATGGAACTTATTGACTCAATTGATACTTTGGTTAATTCAAAGATATATAAGACAAGTAGGTGTGCTCAGCTTGTGTATCTAAGCAAGTGGTAATTATACATAGAGATGAGGTGTATGAACAGACAGACACCAGCTGCAACCGAATATAAAGTTCATGAAGTACCTGTCTCGTAACTGTGATCTCATCTTGATTCTCATACCCGATGGGGCACTGCCTCCTGTCTCGGTTGTCGAATGTGATGCTCACAGTAGCCTTGGTGATACCTGCTTGGCCATGCTTGTATATCAGCTCTTGCAAACTCCCCGCTCGCACCTAAGACATTCTTTGTGCATCATTTATCAAGAACGACCCACCAACCAAAATCTGGTATAATCTAACCTGCATCCTCCACTCTTGAACAGTTTAGTTATTAAGTACCTAGCTTGACAATGTTGTCTTAGGGAAACAGGTCTAGGCAGCTAACCAAGAATACACATTGTGATAAAGTTTATTCTTTTTATCGAAGAATTTACGAAATTTCAAAAAGAAAAAGAAAAAGAAAGTCTAACGTGAATACAGACCCGCAAAAACCACAAAATTGGAACAAAGAAATGCATAGGCGGGAAAAATCTATCTAGCACAACCCAGTTTGTACAGACAAATGCATGAGACGAGTAGGTACTTACGTTTGACAAATTCGTGATTCCTAAGACAAAACATATAGCATCCAATATGTTCGACTTCCCTGTGCCGTTCAGCCCGGTGATGGCATTGAATTCAGAATCGAACCCAGTGATCTCAACACGATTTCCGTACGATTTAAAACCGTCCAACACCATAGACTTTATATGCATCTTGACGATAATCAATTCATCGAGGAATTGATGATAGCACGCACTATGGCATCAATTAAACTAAATAGCAAAACAAAAACTGTAGAAAATAACGTAAAGCGGGAGCCGTTGGAAAATACAATTTCTTGACATTTTCTTTAATCAACTGTCAGTGTCAAACGTGGCTTCAATCGCCCGCCAGAGCTGCCAACAGTTAAACTAACTCTCCACCAGATTCAACTTCTAAAACCACAAAAAAAATCGGCCCAACTCTTTTTACGAAAGAAAACAGTACTTTTTTTGTAAAAAATGTTTAAAATAATACCCAACTCTCGGATTCCATCATTATACCTAAGAACCCTCTCCACATTCGAAACCTATAAGTATATGGGTATATCGGAAGCGTTAGGTATCAATGTTAATGACATGAAGCAATCGTTGAGGGAGCGCTTCTTTGGCCGCCTGAATAAAGTATTTAATAGTCTTCTATCAGGCGGGAACAAGGTGCGCGCCTTCAACGGCTGGGTCATGCCGGTTTTGATGTACTCTTTCGGCATACTCAAATGGACTCAGACCGAACTTGACGCTCTGGTTAGGAGGGTCCGTACGCTGCTGACTGCATACCGAATGCATCACCCACGGTGATCGATAATGAGACTGTACATCTACAATCGCGAGATATGCAGTCTCAGGGAATATTTCCTAGAAGCCGACGCGCCGGTAGCTTGGACCCTGTTTCCGATACCGGTGGGCTACTATTTTGTATATTTTTAAAAGATTTTATTCTAATATTTAAAAATATAATTTATATGTATAGAAAATGAAATAATGAAAGTAATACCTAATAAAATATGTCAATCAACATACAATGTAATTACTAATTAGTAAATCAACATGTCAAGCTCAGGAACATAATAATTATTACAATAACAACAAATAATGATATACAAAAAAATCATCTGAATTTTAATTCAGATGATTTTTTTGTCTGCACCATCATCATCGGTTTCTTTGGTACCATTTATTTTATAAAAAATTCAACTACATGTTGTTCCTCTGCTTGTTTTTTATTACATTCATACAGTAAAAGTAAATAACTACTCCTGAAAAAGAATAATACATATTTTGTTTCCATTTTAGTGGCTTAGTGGTTAAGTGATAGCATTTTCGGTAATTTAAACTGAATTCTACCTAAACCACTAGAAAAAACCATCAGCCACTAAAAGCATTATTTCGCCACTAAAAGGGGGGTCGAAACCACCAGTTTTAGTGGAAAATCCACTAAGTTGGTAACACTGTTGCCCGCGTACCGTTCGCGGTTCGCGGTATTTGGTGCTTGGTGCTTTACGTTCCATTACAGTATGTTTTAACTAAGGTACTGATAATAATGGGTTTAATTTTCTTTATTGTTTTTTAAACAATGATCGAAAATGCAATCACCGAAAATGACATTTTAATTATCAAATACTTAAGTAATCAATAATTATCCCAGGCAATGTACGTAATTGAAAAAAAAATTTTTTTTTACATTCGTGCACTGGAACGAAATCTATTGATCGTTTCTGTTTGACGTATTTTATTTGACGTTTTGAAAATTTGAATTCGTTTGTGCTGTTTTGCTCTTTTAGTTTTTCAAATTAAAAATGGATTATAGTAGCACAGGTGCGATGAGGAGTCCGTTCTCTCCTCGAGTGAGGCAGTCCATCACAGGACGACGACCCATTGGGCTCTCGTCAACTAAAAAAAACCAAAGGTTTGTACATAACCTATTCTGCCTAATTTGCATTGAAAATGTATTAATTCACGATATTTTCCACAGTAAGTTTATGCAGTCTGCGGGTGAACAAACTGGGGATGTTGTGTACAAGACTCCAGTAACCACAATAGAAACTTATGGAATGCCCCTCCCTGTGATGGTCACAGAAGCCCTTACATTTGGTAAGCACAATGCACAACTGACCTACTTGACTGTATCTTTCAAGAGCACTAACTCTATCACAAGGGAAACCTTAATGACTTTTAGATTTCCCTTGTGATAGAGTTCAGTTTGCAGAGAACACTTTTGGATGTATTATTTTGTGTTACTCTTAAAAATCAATAAACATAAACTGGTTCAATTCTTTCAGCCAGTGGTGAGGTGAGCGTGCGGCTATCTGCCTGTGGGTGGTGCTGGGTGGTGTCAGGGCGACGCATTATATCCTGGCCTCGCAACTCCACCATATCCAGCAGTGCCTCAGCTGCACCCACCAGCACTATTGCTCGGGAGCTTTCACTGCCACAGACTGATCTTGCACATAAGGCTGATCTGGTTGTGCTGTTCTATATGGAAGGGGCACAGGTAAGATGACATGTTCTGTTACACCATCAATACAATTAAATTTCTTAATGTAAGTTCTTTGTTAAAAAAGTACTTTTAAAATAAGATTATTTTAAACATTTCAAAAACATTTTTTTAAACCGGCCTATTGCGAGTCAGACTCGGACACAAAGGGTTCTTTATATAAATAAATAATATTTCATCCAAAATTTTAAAAATCACAAAGATAAATTTGTATTTCATAATGATACTATGATTTACAAAGTTATTTTTGAAAATTACCCATATTTAAATAAAATAACTTATAGATTCATAAGGTATATTAAATATGGCTGATTTTCTGCAAGTTAGTATTTGTTGTTTATATATAATGTTGTTGTTGTTTATTATAAATAATAATAAGTGCATCAATAAAACTTTTCTTTAGCATCTGCAATGCTTTTTTTTGTATGTAGCATAATCAGCCTATAACGTTCCCACTGCTGGGACACAGGCCTCCTCAATGAGCAGGAGAGGGGCGTAATCCACCACACAGGCTCAGTGCGGGTTGGTTTTGTATGTAGGAAACGAGTTAATAGAACAGCTTCTATTATATTAATTCATCATCTTTACTATTCCAAAAGAAAAGCAAAAAATCTGCGTCAATTTACGAACGTAAATATTAATATGACTCAGAGCTTCCGATAAATATATTTACTTCTGAATCAATGACTCGGCAACTAATGTTGTAAGTGGGCTACGATAAATATTTTAGAGATGCAACACCTGTCTACTAATAAAATCAAACTCCAGTCTCAAAATCGCCATTTTATTCAACATCATATTCTTTTTTCATAATTTTGTTGTATTATTTTTATTATGTGGCATAATCTCAAAAGTGGAGTGCATAATGTAAAGGTTGGGTTAGTTTAGAATTGTGCGTTCATAGGGATGAACGCCAAAAACGACTAGAATTTATAGAAAAAATACTTTAGTTAGGGTTAGTTAGTTGGGGTTCTGAATACTAGAAGGGTTTCCATACACACCGCGCCGCCGCGGCCGGTGTCCATTGTCGTTATATGTAAATATATTTATGCTGTTGAATGTTATGCTTATACATTATTATGATTAGAGAAATTCAATCTGCCTAGCCTTTTCCCAACTATTTTGGGGTTGGCTTCCAGTCTAACCGAATGCAGCTGAATACCAGTATTTTACATGGAGCAACTGCCTTTCTGACCTCCACAACTCAGTAACTGGGTAATACGATACACCTTTGTAAGACTGGTCGTCTGACGACCCGTAACGACTGTCAAAGATCCACGAATGACAGCCGGGACCAACGACTTACACGCTTTCCGAGGCATGGAGGAGTCTCGATATGTAAAGATGGTCAACCATTCACGGACCAATCCTGGCAAGCGTAGCATAACCTGATGGATCGGCCTGTGCGGTTGTTATTACTTAGCTTAGCTAAGTGTTTTTTTAATTTTTTAATTTTAGAGAAATTATTCTTAAAATAGTTAAGCATAAGCTGTTATGCGTAAATACAGTTAGGATAAACAAAAGTATGCCATGTTAAATTATGTCTTAAAATTATATTTTAAGACATTCATTTACCATTATTTGATGACAATAATAAGGTAATTTTATGTTCAATTATAGTAGATTCACTCATCATCATCAATTACTTATGCTAACATATAAAAATAAAAAGTGGCCTATGTCCTTCCCCGGGATGCCATCTATCTCCTTGCCAAATTTTATCGAAATCCGTCCAGTGGTTTAGGCTGAAAAGGTAACATACAGACAGACAGAGTTTCTTTCGAATTTATAATATTAGCATGGATAGGTGACTTTATGAAATTAGAGTATGTTGAAATTATTTTATAGATGCAATTGATACACTTATTAGAAGCTGGCAATGCGTAGATATATCACAAATTGTTTTGCTTAAGAAATATCACCATGCTGAGTCATATTTACAGTAGCTTGTTTTACAATATGTGGTTGCTTGAAAAGCATTTATTAGACGCTAAAAGTTTGTCGCTGACTTATTAATTCATTAGGCAACTAAATATATTGAAGAGTTACATTTTAAAGAAGCTGCGTTAATTAGCACCCTCTAAACAGCATGTAACAAAAACCCTGTCCGATCCGAAAGGGGCACATGGGTACTGCAATAACATTACCAGCAAAAAATATAAAAATAGATTATTATTGAAATTAAAGGAGTTATTGCAATTTGATATTCACATCTTTAGTACCAATATTACCCCAATTTCATAATTAATTAGCAAATTTTCGACAGAGGTCGCAAGCTCATAAGTTATGACTTGTAGACACCAGTTAAACGACGGCCGCCCGCGCTCCATGTACTAAACCGGTAAAATTAATTCGCCGCATTTAAAAAATAAACAATTTCTGTCCATAACTAGGTATGACCTGGTTGTATGAGGGTTAAATTCTTTATTCTTGAATCTCTCACAGATGCCATCCTGCATCGGAGTGTCCCCTGAAGGCACAGTCCGCTATTGGCCGTCTGTGGGGCAGGAGGGCGTGTACATAGACGTCTCGTGTGAGCTGGCCGGCCAGGAGTGCGAGAAGCTCGGAGACTACTCTCCAGAAGGACTGGTGTTGGCCACCACTACGTGCACAGTTGTACTCCTCAACCCTACTGTTATTGGTAAGTTATCAATAATCCTACTAATAATGTTATTCCACTCTAACGTCCGGCCCTCGCGAGCTTTTAACACACGTCTGCCGCGCGCACGCGCCAGTCCACGGGCAACGCCGCCCGCTCCGTCGTAACTAAAACATATATAGCTACTAAACCGTAAAAGCTACAGTAACGAAAAAGATACGAAAAAAATATCTGTTATGAAAATATTATCTATTTTTTATTATCATCTTTAATACTAAAAACGAGGTTAAACTTGTAATTAAGCGAAAAAAAGTGGCCATTTTTTTTCGAAACATCAATACCCTGAATTGAAAATTAGATTCGATTTGTCACATAAAAGTGTGATATGTAAACATCATCATAAAGCACGAATCTTCTAGTTTATTTTGATGAACTTGTAAGATTAAATAAAACAAACAACAATACTTACGACATATATTTGCAGACACACGCCAAATAACAAAACGACACACGCGTCAACTGCAGATAAAGAATTCTCATCCTATTGTCAAAGCATCTTACATAGCCATCTCGTATTTTTTAGTCGAACTATTTCATCAGCTATCCATATAATCTGTCAAACTGTCGAAATAGTATCGTATTTTATCACTAGATGACGTAGTATTATAATATCTGTGCTAGATGGAATTAAAGGGTGCGTTCCGAGTTACGCCGTAATCGATTTGGGCGTACTAAAACCCGTTCCGTATTAGCCTGAGCACGATAACGATGTCCCGTGAATCGTCATAGATGACGTCATGACATGCGCCATATAGCGATAACGCCGACCATGCTTTAAAATAATATCACCGTGAGCGCTGTCAATGTGGCTATCAAACTGACAGTTGTACTGTGTTGTGTTAAATCATAATAACAGTATTTTTTTTAAATTGATGAATATACTTGAATTTGATTTGTTTTTTGAATTTGATGTGTTTAACACAGACGCACTATCAAATATGAATATCAACAATAATAACAATGCCAGATTTGAGGTTATGTTTATGTTACGAGGACTGTGAGCGCGTTCACGAGTGTTCCGAATTGTTGACAGCCCTCAGCTGTCATAATTGTGATATCTAATTCGGTACGCAAGTTATCGCTGTGAGCGCTGTGAGCGATTATTTTCTAATTCGGAAAGCAGCCAAAGACGACTATTCGCTTTGGATAGTGTACTATCCGGGACGTATGACGCGACTTTTTTTTTTAGGATAGTATAGTATCGTTAGACGTGTGAGTGGATAATGAATGGTGGTTGGTTGCAGACGGTCGCGCGACGGTCACGTGTCGCACTCTGCGGCCGCCCAGCGGCTGGCTCGGCGGCATCGGGCGGCGCGTCTCGCTGCTATTCTTCGGATCCATGCCGGCTCATGCAGATACGGTGAGGAATCCTTTATAATGATCATAAAGTTTTAAGTAATTCAATTTAAATTATACGAGGGCGGCACTGAAAATTTCGGGAATCAAGGAAGACACAACATTACTATTTAAAAATGTATTTATTGCTTTTCGAAGTATTCTCCGCGAAATTTGACACATTTTTCCATACGATGGAACCAATCATTGAAGCAACCATTCCATTCGGAAGTTGGGGTCTCCAAAATGGCCGTTTTGTAGGCGTCCACAGCTTCTTCAGGTGATGAAAATCTCTGTCCACGCAATTTATGCTTTATAGGAAAGTATAGAAATCATTAGGGCTTAGGTCGGGGCTGTACGGCGGATGGTCTAATAATTCTATGTTTTCTTGCTCTAAAAACTCTTTTGTTCTGTGCAGGGCTTGAAAACGATACCAATTCACATTAAAAGTAACGTTAAGTAACGGTATTTCCGTAGAGATACTTCGATATCGGTACAATTTGGTAGCGTTACTTAGTAGCATAACATAATAATAACGTTAACATTTTTGGTAAAAATTACCGGTATTTTTAATGTTATTGTAAAAATAGCGGTAAAAAATTATCGGTATTATTTTGTTATTTTATGCGACGTTGCCAGCCCGTCTCAAAGGCGGCCGCGGCCGGCGTGCGCGCGCGCCCCTCTCACTCTCACACGCTGTCGGCGCTGTTGCCATTTCGTTTGTCGTCTTCATATCTCTCACCGATCACGGCAGTCGTACGCGCTTACAGAACACGGTGGACCAACCAACCAATTATATTCTCAAGTACAAGCACAACACAGAATAGCAATGATAAGATAATATCTATTAAACGAGCAAATAGTCGTACGGCAGTCTTAGCGTCGATGCTATCTGACATTCTTTTGCGATTGGACGAGAGCGACGGTAACAAAACTAATTATAACGATAAAATTATCGTTACCTTAGATTTTAACGTTACGTATGTTTAACGGTAAAATGTGCCAGATATACCGTTAAATAATATAACGTTATTTATTAGTTAACGATACCTGCATCAGAAGGCTGTAACGATACCATATTTTTAACGGTATTTCAAGCCCTGGTTCTGTGCGCGGTGTGAGAACTCGCATTGTCGTGATGGAGGATGATGCGGCGGTTGCAGTTCTCTTTACGGAGTTCAGAAACGACCTGTGGCAAACAAATGCTAGCATACCATTCTGCATTAACCGTTCTTTGTCTCTCAAGAGGAATAGTCGTAACATGGCCGGTTTTGGAGACAAACGTGGCCACCATTTTTTTTGCAACACTCCGTGAACGAACAATTTTTGTTGGCTTTAACTCATTTTCGAACACCCAAACTCGTGACTGGTTTTTTGTTTCGGGTTCGTACGCGTATATCCAGGATTCGTCACCTGATACAATGTTGTATACAGCATTTGAGGATCCTGGGTGGAATCTTTCGAGAGTTCTGACGCACCAAGTAAATCGAGCTGCTCTTCACAGAGCGAATGCGGTATCCATCGGGAAAACAACTTTTTTACACCTAATTGTTCATGCAAGATTATTTGTATTTGACTCATGCCAATGTCTAAAGTTGCCTGAATTTCGCGGTATGTCACATGTCGATCTTTCTCAATCAGCTTACGCACAGCATCAACGTTTTCTTGGGTGACTGCAGTTTTTGGACGACCTTGACGGGGATCATCACTGAGCTTGACACGTCCACGTTGAAATTCAGCAAACCAGCGATAAATTGTGGTTTTGGATGGGGCTTCATCACCAAATGCAGAAATCATCCGGTCAACACACTGTTTTTGTGTTAAACCACTTCGAAAGTCATAATAAATCATCGCTCTTGAATTTTCTCGAGTCAATTCCATTTTCTCAACGACTAAACAAGTTTGACAAAACCTTGTGACAAGACCGAGAATCTTTTTTTAAATAAATAAATGGTATTCGATTTTTAAAACCAAGGAGTTTTCAATTAAAAAGATTTTAATATGACAGGAACAGTGGAAATATTCCATTCCCGATACTTTTAGTGCAGCCCTCGTATATAGTGCCCTACTTTGAATGCTTTTTTAGGGTTCCGGACCCAAAGGGTAAAACGGGACCCTATTACTAAGATTAAGTCCGTCTGTCCGCGGCTTAGCTCAGAGACTGTTGGAACTAGAAAGCTGTAATTTGGTATGGGTATACATATAAATCACGCCGACAAAGTGGTAATAAAAATCGTCAGAAATATTTTGTTTTAGGGTACCTCCCCTACACCGCCTACACGTAAAGTGTGAATGGTTTTTTTTTTTTCGTTGTTCCCATGGTATGAGGTATCGTTGGAAAGGTCGTTTAAAAATAATTAGAGTCTAGTGTTATATATACTACTGCCGTGAATTTTGTCACATATCCAAAACCGACTATTTATCTGGCAGGGGGCCCTGCCAGCGCATATGGTTGGTTTTGGATATGTGAAAAAATGAAAAAATTCACGGCAGTAGTATCTATAACGAAATTAAAGGAAAACTATCACCGCCACGTAGGCGCCACAAGTTACCCAGTAATAATCGACCAACTTAAATGACATGACCAGTGGGACTATGGGCGCTTGCATAAGTGTCGAAATCAATGTGCAGCAAATATTGTTTTATTTTTGCAATTGTTGTATTCTACAGTATCCAGATAAAAAAGTTTCACGAGTCTAAAAGATCAGGAAACTGAGAAAAATAAAGATAAATATTCACTAAATAACTCTGTTTTTCGATATGAGATGGCGCTAAGCGTTGTGGTTATCGAGTTTATGAAAAGTTTTTGACAAGTTTTTGCCATTGATTGTCGCTTAGATGAGACTGCGACTTGAATTTGAACGTTTTTAGTTACGGGAATTAGGCAATAACGGCGCCCATAGACATCCACAACACCAGGGTTTTTGCTGATGCGTTGCCACCCTTTTCCCAAATAAACGCTGCTTTATTATGTTTTGCTGGCTCACACGCAATCGAACCGCTGTGTCAGACTTTATACCTGCTGTCTTGTTGTTAAATAGTATTGTTCCAATGTAGTTTAAGTACATACCTGATTATTCAACCACCGGACAAGTCTCGCTTGCAGGGGTAAGGTTGGCATTGAAATAATACGCCTTTGAACCCGCCTTACGAAATATGCCACAGTTTATGCACCTCATCATAATATCCATTTAATCGAATCGTAGAGCAAAACAGATGCATCCTTTTTATATAGCAATGGTAATCAGGCTTTGAAGATATCAGTTCGTAAAGAATAGCAATGGTCGTTAGAAATAGAACACAAAAATCGACAGTACACAACGAACTGTAAACACAACGTGACGCCAAGATCGGATGTGCAAGTAGGGATGGTGAATGGTGATCTGAAATCGATAAATAATACTCGATTTTTTCCCGAACACTAAAATTGAAAATCATTTGACTGCCTCGTTGGTCTAGTCACAAGCGCTATAGCGCTGTACCCGGGAATCGCACCCAGGACCTGAGCATGAGGTCCTGGCCGCGATTCCCGGGTCAGGCAAAGTGTGTTTGGGTTTGTCCATATAAAATATCTTAGTAGCAAGTGGAGTCCAGATTTTTGCCCGATTTTTGTTGATGGCAATAGGCTCGCCCCCTATTGCACGGGACTTACAACATAACTAGCGAAATGAGGGTGTATAGGTACACCTCTCCCTTCAGGGGAAGCGTGATGTTATGTTATGTTATTATTAAACAAACACAGTTAAAAAGGGTATAATAAAATATCAATTCAAAAATATTTTTTTTGTGAATCGATTTTTCGTGCTTTAACTTGAATCGATTAATTGGGTATTTTATGTAAAAGATTCCTACCTTAATATATTGTGCCTTTGGTCCAGCCACTAATGTCAGATGCATTGTCAAAGAAATAACAGTCCTTTATACACAGTGATTACCCATTATGGTGTTCGATCGTCACAAATATCAATAAAAAACTAACCTGTAGGCGTGTAAATAAATCAAATTAATTATAAACAAAACATGCAGTATAATTATATTCCATGTCATTTATTCTCTTGATCGAAAATAACTCGTTCATGGTTTATTTTTCCTATACTATGTGTAGCTTATTATGGTTACCGGACGGTTATAGATACAATGCCAATCTCTTTCTCATAGCGAATGCCTCCTTTTTCGGTTTCTATACATTTGTAAGAAATGGCCAACCCCAATATCATAGACGACGAATTAGATTCACTCAGTGTTGCCAAATCATATAAATGTGTACCTGAAACGTGCTTGCAGTGTATTACTTGTCCAGACAGGGGGTTAAAGATACTACATCGAAATATTCGGAGCATACAAAAAAATTTTGATGAAATATCTGTGTTAATGAAACTTTTGGGCTTTCACTGTGACGTTATTGTCCTATCCGAATGTTGGCTAAGCAAAGTATCTCACCTACCTACTCTAGACGGTTATACCTCCTACTATACCATAAATACTTTTAACCAAAATGACGGATGCGCTATTTATATTAAATCATTCATTAAACATGAAGTAAAAGAACCCAATTTCGCCGACGCCAACTGTCTTATCTGTAACATAGAATCTATCTCAATAATAGCTATTTATCGTTCTCCTTCTTATAAAAACATAACCAACTTTATCGATAGTTTGGACAAAGTCCTCACACTCTCTACTCAATCGGTTGTCCTGATCGGCGATATTAATATCGACATCAAGAATGGCAATAATGACACCAATTCAGACGAATACCTATTCTGTGCCGCTGCACACGGTCTTCTCCCGGCACACTTGTATCCCACGCGTGTTTCTAATTGCCTTGACCATATTCTTCTAAAAACTAATCTATCCGCCACAGCAATCGTCATTGAATCGTCCATCACAGACTGTTTGAGAAAATAGTTAACTTTTGTGCCGATAGATGGCGTTGTTCGTATGTGGTCGATTTGTGAATCTCGATGTTAAGAATTTCCTACATTTAACTAGGTCAACGAAGTGTTGTTATGCAAAAGCGCGCTCAATACAAAGTTTGAAAGTACACACAGTTGTTTGTCTGTATCACCACCCTGGTTTGTTGTGATAGTGAGTGCTGCAGCAGTGTTTACAAGTGAACGGGTTGTTCATATGGTCCTTCGTAGCCGGACTTTGTCCGAAAGTTTTTGTGTCGACATATTGGCTGGGCAAGTGGATCGCTTGCGCAAACTGGCCAAATAGTAAAGCCGCAGTGCAGTGAAGTGCAGTGCAGTGGTAAAGCAGCAGCAGCAACTCAGCAAGCAGCAGTAGCAGTGCGGGCAGCCAGCTACTGCAGACGGTGTGGGTGACGTCATCGTCAGGGATCAGCAACTAGGGTGACCTGGACGGCTGCCCTACGCGCAGCCGCCGTGGAGGTGTGACGTGCGGGGACGCAACGTCATTGGGAATCAATCAGTGGATGATTCATCAGGTGGTATCAATCAAGACGGACAACCGTGAGTGAACTTTTATTAATAAGTGCAAGTGCTAGTTAAATAAAACCAGTCGCAGCACATCTTGGAAAATAACTTAAATTTTGAACTTTATTGCCTTGAAGATTGGAACTTAGAAAATTTTCAAAGAAAAAAAAAACAAACAAACTTTTGACTTAGAATATTTTTGTAGTGTTTTTAGACATGGCTTAATTTTAAGGAAAATTGGTCGATACGGGGAACCTATGCCCAAATATTTCTAAATTTTAAGTTGAAACACTTGTAATTTTCAACACTTTGTTTGCGACACTTAGCAAATTATGATAATAATTATCTTGTAATATATTCCTCAAATCTTGTTCAATAAAACTTGCAGGTTTTAACATTTCGTACTGTATTTTTTAGATAATTGAAGGTTGTAAGTTTTTATTACATAGTTTCAGTCTTTGACAAAAATAAATATTTTAGGGTACTTTATAAAAAATGGAGTCTTTGATTAATAAGTTAGAAGATACTTGTAGCAGAATTAATAAAGCTTACACTAACTTTAAAAAATCACCAAAAGAAAGAATAACCCGTCCTTATGTTAAAGTTAGATTGGAAAATTTAGAGAAATTGTGGGATCAGTTTACAGATAGTCATAGTAAATTGTACGAAGAATATGATCCAGATGACTTAAAAGAAAGTTCGTATGTTGAAAAAGATATTTATGATATAACTGAAGAAGTCTACATTCAGTATAAGGCTGAAATAGAAACTATTCTGGAATCATTTGAGGTTAAAGAGGAAAGTCAAAAAGAAAGTTCTAAAGAAGTAACTAGTAATTTTAAACAGTGTCAAGTCAAACTACCAAAAATTGTTATTCCAGTATTTTCCGGAAAATATACAGACTGGGTCACCTTCCGAGATTTATTCGTATCGCTTATTCATAACAATAAATCATTAGATAATGTACAACGGATGCAATATTTAAAAGGATATTTGTCTGGGGAAGCGGAACAGCTACTAAGACAAATACCCATATCAGATACAAATTATGAACGGTGCTGGGAACAACTGAACGCGCGGTATAATAATAAAAGATATTTATCACATTTCATCTTGAAAAGGTTACTCAGTCAGAAAAATCTAAATAACGAATCAGCTTTAGGTCTTAAGGAATTGATGGATAATACTAATGATTGTTTACATGCATTAACTAACCTCGGTATCGATACTGCTAACTGGGACCTAATTGTGATTCATATTCTTACCTTAAAGTTGGATCCCGAATCCCGGAAACAGTGGGAGTTAAGAGTTACGAGCGACAATTCTTCCGATGGGTTACCGACTTTTGAACAATTCAAAAAAATTTTAACTAGTCGCTATCGAGCGTTTGAATTTTTGGATGCGGGATCCAACACAGGAAGAGCAAAACAAATAGATAAGCCAAAAGTGTTTCATGCGGCTACTATGCAGTGTAAATTCTGTAAGGAGAATCATAAAATAATACATTGCAAAAAATTTATAAAAACAGATGTAAATGCTAGACGGGAATTCGTAGGGCAAAACAGTTTATGCTTTAATTGCTTAGGGCATAACCACTCGGCCAAGCAGTGTTTATGCTCAGTGGTATGTCGCGTTTGCAAACGTAAACATCATTCTTTACTTCATCCCGCTGGTCATGTAAATAGTGATGCAGAAAATACTAAAAATAGTAACGTACCTCAAAACGATGATGGAGACACATCTGTTGAACAGAAGGCTACACCATCCAAACCGTCAAACTCTGACACAGTGTCTACATTTTTCTCGTCAAACAAAATTAAAAGGAATAATCAGGTGTTGCTAGCCACGGCCCTGGTAAACACTACAGCCAGGAATGGAATGAGTCACACTATCAGGGCATTGCTTGATCAAGGGTCTCAAGCTTCCTTTGTGACAGAAGCAACTGCACAGTACTTGGGTCTTAAAAAGACACCAGTAAGGGGACACATTTCAGGGCTGGAAGGAAATACTCATGTATTATCAAAGTTTATGGTAGAAATAACGCTTACCTCTATTCATGATCCAAGTGTAAAAGTTTCAGTTGACGCTTACGTACTGAAAACAATTACCACGTTTCTTCCCTGCAAGAAAATTGTATCTATGGATTGGATATGTGACTTACCTTTAGCGGATCCACAATATAACACACCAAACAAGATCGATATTTTGCTTGGTGCCGAGGTTTACGGTCAAGTAATTCAAGAAGGAATGAAAAAGGGACCTCAGGGAACTTTAGTAGCGCAAGCTACTTTGTTTGGGTGGATTCTTTCGGGTGTGGTAGAAAAATCACATCAACCTCATCAGAATGTAGTAGTTATGCATTCTTATGTGGAGGAAAATGACTTACTAAAAAGGTTCTGGGAATTAGAGGCGGATACAGTGAGCAACAAAAATATCTTAACTGAGGAAGAAAAACAATGTGAACGTTTCTTTGAAGAAACAACAAAAAGAGACAGGGATGGGCGGTACATCGTACGGTTGCCGTTTAAAAACACAGATCGAGAATATGAAATAAAGAATTCAAAAAAGATAGCTGAAAAGAGACTTTCGTCATTAGTTACAAGATTGGGTAAAAATGAAGAAATGAAAGTAAAGTATCAAAAGGTGTTAGATGAATACTTACTGCTGGGACATATGGAGAAGGTTCCTGAAAAAGAGATAAATAACTCGAATGGAATTTACTTACCTCATTTCGCGGTTGTTAGGGAAGACAAAGACACCACGCAAGTGAGAATAGTGTTTGATGCATCCTGTAAAGGTGAAAACGGTGTTTCATTGAATGATCTTTTAATGATAGGCCCTACTTTACAGACAACTTTAAGACATATTTTGTTGAAATGGAGATTGTATCCAATTTGTTTATCTGCTGACATTGTTAAAATGTACCGGCAAATCAAAGTTGATGAACAGGACGTTGACTTCCAAAGAATTGTGTGGAAAGAAAGTCCCGATCATCAAATTAATGAATATCGTTTATTAAGGGTAACTTTTGGTACGGCATGTGCACCGTATCTTGCAGTTAAAGTGCTTCAGCAAGTGGCTGAAGACGAGAAAGATAAATACCCAAATGCTGCTAATAAAGTTAAGGAAGATTTCTACATGGACGACCTGCTAACGGGTGTCGAAACAGTTGAAGAAGGTATCAATTTGTATCAGGAATTTAACAAGTTAGTAGAGGAAGGGGGGTTTTCGTTACAAAAATGGTCAAGTAATAGTGGGGAATTATTGAAAAGAATAAACAAAAGTGATGAAGAAAATAAAGAAGAAGGGAGAAAAATTAAAATAGATGAAGTTATGAAATTACTTGGACTTACCTGGGATCGAATGATTGATGCTTTCCGCTACACGGTGACACTACCGCCGACGAAGGAACCTGTAACAAAAAGAATAATTATATCAGACATATCACGTTTGTTTGATCCACTTGGATGGGTTTCCCCAAGTGTCATAGTAGCAAAAATAATAATTCAAAAGCTATGGTTATCAGGCATAGGCTGGGACGATGAAGTTCCAAGCAAAATACTAAAAGAGTGGCGTACTTACCGGCATGACCTGTATAAATTATCCGAATTACAAATACCTCGCTGGATTAACACTAAACGTAACGATGCACTCGTTGAAATTCATGGATTTTGCGATGCTTCAAAGGTAGCTTACGCCGCAGTTGTCTATATCCGGGTAATCGATGATAAGGGTCATGTATCTGTGAATTTGGTGACAGCAAAGACGAAAGTAGCGCCTATCAAGCAAATATCGATTCCCAGGTTGGAGCTATGTGGAGCGGTTCTTCTTAGTAGACTGTTGGTTGAGGTAGCTCAAATAATGGACGTTCGGAAGGAAAACATTCATGCCTGGACTGATTCTACTGTCGTGTTGGCCTGGCTTAATAGTCACCCAAATAGGTGGCAAACCTTTGTAGCCAACAGGGTATCTGAGATCTTAACCACTCTAGACGCACAACAGTGGTCTCATGTCCGGTCCGGCGTAAATCCAGCTGACTATGCTTCTAGGGGCCTCAACCCTTCAGAACTCAAGAATCAATCGTCTTGGTTTAATGGGCCAGCGTTTTTATGTTCAACTGATATAGTTTATAACAAACCTAAAGATATGGAGACCAATTTAGAAGTTATCAAAGTACATTTAACGAGCACGGAAAGTAATTTATGGGACAAATTTTCAAACTTAACAAAATTAATGAGAGTGGTTGCTTATTGCCGTCGCATGTGGGTAAAAAGAAAGAAGGATAATGGTGAAGTAGCAGGGTTCTTAACTGCTCAAGAATTAAAAGAATCATTAGATGTTTGTATTAAGAAGTGTCAAGCAGAGAGTTTTGTAGAAGAAATGGAAAAGATAGCAAAGGACGGTAACTTGGTAAAATTGAGAGGACCTTTAAAATATTTAAACCCTTTCATAGACGGAAATGAACTCTTAAGAGTAGGCGGAAGGTTACAGAAGTCTGAATTAAGTGAAAGTCGGAAACACCCTATATTGTTACCGAAAAGGTCCAATTTAACTAATTTAATCGTGGCAGACTCACATTATAAAACTTTACACGGGGGCCCTCAACTCATGCTAGCATATCTTAGGTCAAAATACTGGATTCTTGGTGCCAAAGAATTAGTAAAATCATACGTACATAAATGCGTTACATGTGTGAGGCATTCAGCAACTACATCAAAACAGTTGATGGGGCAGTTACCAGCGGCAAGAGTAACGCCTACCAGACCCTTCAAATGTGCCGGGGTGGATTATGCGGGACCAATTAATATTAGGACCTCCAAAGGTCGTGGTCATCATGCCTATAAAGGCTACATTTGTTTGTTTATCTGTATGGCCACGAAAGCCGTACATATTGAAGCTGTTAGTGATTTAACCACTCAAGGCTTTTTGGCGGCGTATAAAAGATTTGTTTCGCGAAGAGGCTATTGTTCTGACATTTGGTCAGACAATGGAACCAACTTTGTAGGGGCATCAAGGGAATTAAATAAGTTATTCTCTGCGGAAAAATCTCAATTACCAAGTGAATTAGCTGACTGTTTAGCGTCTCAGGGCACAAAGTGGCACTTTATTCCTCCTTACTCTCCCAATTTTGGTGGTCTCTGGGAAGCTGGAATCAAGTCCATAAAATTTCACCTCCGGCGAGTGATTGGCGACACAACATTAACGTACGAGGAGTTGTCAACCGTCTTGGCACAAATTGAGGCCTGCCTCAACTCGCGACCACTGTCAAGGATGGATGACGGTTTGGATGGTTTAGATGCCTTGACTCCGAGTCATTTCCTTGTCGGTGAGCCCTTGGTTGCCGTTCCGGAGTACAATTTCGAATCTTCCGCTGTCTCCTCTTTACGTCGATGGCAATTGACTCAAAGGATGATGCAGGACTTTTGGCGACGCTGGTCGCAGGAGTACTTATCTATGTTTTTAAATCGATATAAATGGAATCAACAAGCTCCGGAACCAAGTATCGGTGTTTTAGTCTTAGTCAAAGAGGATGATTTGCCACCCTCTCGCTGGCTGCTTGGTCGTGTGGTTGCAAAACACCCTGGAGCTGATGGTATAACTAGAGTTGTATCTCTACGCACAAAGACCTCGGTAATAAAAAGGTCTATTTCTAAGATTTGTATCTTACCTGTGATGTCCACCACTACGTAGCCCTAATTATACTGATTAAGATGTTTAATGTAATTCATTTTTTTATAGCTTTGTTTACCTTATTATAATATGTAGTTCCATGGTGGGCGGAAAAAAAAAAAAAAAAAATTGTAATGGAAGGTCAAATTTTTTAATTTGTCCTTGGTGGGCGGAATGTTTGAGAAAATAGTTAACTTTTGTGCCGATAGATGGCGTTGTTCGTATGTGGTCGATTTGTGAATCTCGATGTTAAGAATTTCCTACATTTAACTAGGTCAACGAAGTGTTGTTATGCAAAAGCGCGCTCAATACAAAGTTTGAAAGTACACACAGTTGTTTGTCTGTATCACCACCCTGGTTTGTTGTGATAGTGAGTGCTGCAGCAGTGTTTACAAGTGAACGGGTTGTTCACAGACCATGAACCCCTATTACTATTTCTGCAAGCCAATAATAAGGATCGTAACCTACCTCATACGAAGTGCAAATTAAATCGAAATGCAGTTATAGAAACCATAAACAGCAATGACTGGTCCCCCATTCTAAAGATAACAGATGCAGACAGTGCCGCGGAAGAGTTAGTAGGAACACTCTCTACCATAATTAAGGACAATACTTACGAATATAAAATACCCAGAAAACAAAGAACCCTTAAGCCCTGGATCACACCAGGTTTACTAAGGTGTATTCGTAACCGTGACCGCATGCACGCCAAATTAAAAAAAAAGTAGTGACAATGAAAGTTTGCGAATCACATATAACCGCTATCGAAATCACTGCAACTCGTTATTAAGAAAACTCAAACGCGCGTATGAGAAAGATGAATTCTCCAAAGCTAAAAAGAATATAAAGGCAATTTGGGACGTAATCAAAAAGGTAGCTGATATTAGTACAATTTCTACTCCTCCAGGCGAACTGTTACATCTTTCCGATTCTCCAGGCCTCTCACTTAACATAGTTAATGACTACTTTGCTGGTATCGGTAAAAGTCTTGCATCCAAAATAAAGCCTATATCCCCTACACCTATTGTTGTGTCTACACAATCAAGTGGTTCTATGGTTCTCTTAGAAACCACAGAAATGGACGTCGAAGGCATAATTATGACCCTTAAGCTCGATTCCGCTACCGGCTGGGATGGCATCCCTTTAACATAATTAGGGCCACCAGGGCAGTACTGGTTCCCATCATTACGCATGTTTGTAATCTGGCCATTTCATCAGGTGTATTCCCAGCAGTCTTTAAACGAGCAGTGGTTCACCCTATTCATAAATCAGGACGCAGAGACGATGTTAACAATTACAGACCTATCTCGGTCCTCTCCGCCATGTCAAAGATACTAGAACGAATCTTAAACAAAAGTCTCCTCTCCTTTCTCAACGTTAATAATATTTTATCACCCAACCAATTTGGTTTTTGTAAAGGAATGAGTACCGAAGATGCCGTTCTAGCATTGACCGAGCACGCTGTATAGACCCTTGATAACAAACATAAATGTCTAGGTATCTTTATTGACTTATCTAAGGCTTTTGACACCGTCTCTGCGCCTGAATTACTGAAAAAAATGGAGGGTATAGGAATCCGAGGTGTAGTGTAGGAAATGTTTCGAGACTACTTGAGATGTTGTACGCAAATTGTTAGAGTCGGGATGAATGATAGTGATGAGCGTCCAATCACGTACGGTGTACCTCAGGGTAGCATTCTGGGCCCCACTCTTTTCCTGATATATATCAACGAGCTATGTCAGTTACCGATCCATTGCTGTAAAATAATCTCTTATGCAGATGACACCTCCCTTTTAGTTGACGGAAAGGACTGGGCCCAATGTGATCATAACGCAGAGAAGGCGCTGACACGCGTTATGGAGTGGCTTAGCAGTAACTTACTAACGGTGAACGTGAGTAAAACGTTTTACATGCCGTTCGCCATTAGATCAAGTTTTTGTCCACCAGCATCTTATACTCTGAAAGCTCACTCGTGCGCGTCCTCGTCTTTCTGTGACTGCCCCACCGTCGCCAATTCACCAACCGTTAAATATCTAGGCGTACATATCGATCAACATCTGAATTGGCATAAACACATCGACACACTTGTGAGTAGAGTTCGCAAACTGACATACGTTTTTAAAAAATTACGTAATTCTGCTGATGCGGATACACTAAAAGTTGTGTACTTTGCATTATGCCAATCAATTTTAGCGTACTGTATTCCAGCCTGGGGTGGAGCCACTGAAAACGTCTTCTTACGACTGGAACGAGCGCAAAGAGCTGTACTGAATTTTCTTCTCTGTCGACCGCTGAGATATCCAACAGTACAGTTATATGCGGAATCAAAAGTACTGACAGTAAGAAAGTTGTATGTTCTCCAGACCGTGCTCCGTAAGCACTCTACGCGCCCACTATCAGAGCCAACTGGCAGAGTCAAACACACAGTCTTTCCCCTGCAACCGTGTAAAACATCTTTCGCTAAACGACACTACTATATCAACAGTTCGAAAATTTACAACCAGTTGAACAAAGTATTAAAAATTTTTCATTCAACTACATATCACTGTAAATCCGCCTTACAAGAAAATCTTTTAAAACTTGATTATCCCAAGACGGAGAATCTTCTGATGGGAAGCTATTCCACAATGATCATTTGGGCATTCACAGACTGGTGAACGGTTGCTTGGACTGTAGTGAACTGCTATCGCGCATTCTATTGAAAGTTCCGCGTAGAATTCCACGCTTTCCCATATCCACAATTCTACAGTGCCCTACTACCTCTACAAACACAGGTCTCAACTCACCACTCGTTAAGATGTGTGTCAACCTTAATTCATTTATTAAGTCCGTACCCGAAGCAGATATATTTAATGACCGAAAGGCGAAGTTTAAATCAAGAATCCTGGCATTCCTACACACCAATGAAACGTAACAATAGTTTTCATTTCTTTGTATCAAATTAATATCCCATTTTCTTTCCTCGATTGTACACCTAGACCTAAGTTAGCAACTAAGCGGTAATCTGGCGTCTTTGTTGTCAATGTTGTGTTTACCTGTAATTGGCATATATATTAGAATATTACCGTATGATTTAGTTTATGTATGTGTATGTATGTGCTGTGGGTGAACCTTAATAAATAAATAAATATTCCAACCTAAATTCCATATGAACAAGTATAAATTAAACACCCATAAGTTAATAAATATTTCGCTCACTCTCATTCTTATATACAAACACATACCACCCATACTCTCTCACACACATACACACACACACACACACACACACACACGCACATATCACTCAAAACCAATGAAAAACATCTTTGTTTTTTTTTTTGTTCTCCTTTTTGTTTTTTTTCATCAATAATCTTTCGCCCTGGATTGGCTTACATTGTTCTGTAATAATTACTTTTTATTTATTTTTTTGTATACTTAGTGTCTCATCCAGATAATATTATAATTGTTATTGGCTTATGCGCACATAATTTCGAAGGCACACTGACTTCTAAGAAACAGGTTATCCCTAGTTTAGAAGTCAGAATCGTTTTGCTCTGGCTTAGACATGTTCCTAAAAAAAAAAAAAATGGAACTTCAAAATCGGGAAGTACTTATAGAGTGCGTTTCATCATTATAGTTCCTATGCCGGTATGTTGGCACTTTTACAACGGACCTATTAGGTGGCGCCGTAACGTACAAATGTTCGTCCTACAACAGTGGAACCAACATTACGGCATAGGAACTATTTGATAAAACGCACTCTAAAAGAAAAGCGGAAGCAATTAAAATACTGTTTTTGCAGATATTTTGACCTTGGCTCTATTCGGAATAATTCATCCATGATAAATTAGATCTTTATTTTTAAATCTTAGTGTATTTACTGTAATCCTGCACAAGTTCCCGAATTCGAATGCAGGAACTGGTCATGTCCTTTGCAGTTGCAAAAACATTTTCTCCCATACAGAATGTATACAGTTAACAAATTTTTCAAGAATAACTTTAAGATTGTTGTTATAAATTCATCCCAACTACCTCCACTACGGAACCCTCCATTGTGCGTAGCTCGACATCCACTTGGCCGGTTTTTTATCTATACTGAGATGGTGAAGAGTAAACTTTTCAACAAATCGGTGGCGGCAGGTGTGGTAACTATCGTGTCATTGAAAGTGAAATTACATTATGCACTTTGCAGTAATCAATACTAAACAACTCGTAAAGTCCTGATCAATATTCGACCGCGATGCGATCCGCAATTAAACTTGTTACGCCCTCCGCGGCGTTAGGCAGACGTCCACGACGAAAAACTCCCGTGAGCGTGTCCGTTCTTTCTGGAAAAATCAAGGACGACCATAGTCGATGTCCATATTATGTATTTATTGAATGTTATACTTATCAGCTTGTCTAAATTGTATTGTTTCAGAAATTAGTAGGAGTGGTAGTGCTCCCAGGCAATGAGGAGTCCGAGAGTACCATCGCGCTGGTGTCGGGCGGGCCGGCGCTGCAGCTGTGGCGCGGCGCGGAGCTGCACGAGCACTCGCTGCGGCGCGCGCTCGGCGCGCACCTGGCGCCGCACGGTGAGTACCATCGCGCTGGTGCCGCGTCTTCGTCGCGTAAATTAGAATTTCGCGGGCTACCTTGGCGCGTCCACCCAGCGTGCGCCGCACGTGGCCCGGCGCGCGCTTCGCTCCCCGCTTGTGTCGCGGCGGGCTCGCGGCGCGCCCCGCCACTCTCCCGTCGCATCTCTAGGAACAACATCGTACATTGTCCGATGCACCGCGACACGCCACGCTGCACGCGCCACGACACGCCCCGCGTCTCCGTTAATGAACCGTGGGGCGCAGCTAGTTAGAAATAAATCTGTCTTAATAAACAATAATGGTTTACTGTGTTGCAACTGGCAGGCGACCTGAACAGTCTGGAGATCGTGGCGCTGGACGTGCGCGCGGCCGCGCCCGACACGCTGGCGCTGCTCGTGGCCAGCGCGCACGTGGCGCGCTCGCCCGACATGCGGTATGCTATCGGTAAGGACGTGACACCGTATTCACACTCAAACTCGAAATTTTAAATTGCCACTTGGAAATATGAAGAAAGTTGTCCATTTCAAAGCGAAGTGGGTACAGTCACCCCAAAAAAAAAACCGGGCAGATGCGTGTCGGACCACACACAATGAAGGGTTCCGTAGTTGGATTGAATTTTTGAAAACGAATGTGCGTTTTTCTCTATTCTCAGTAATATTATTAGGTAGTTTCGCGATTAATGTAAAGCCATTAGAACGTCGAGACGTGCATGTCGTGTCCCGCAGCGCACATCTGCGTGGCCGACGCCAGCCAGCCGCGCGTGACGTCGCTGGCGGCGGCGCGCGGCTGGGCGGGCGCGGCGCACGAGCCGGCGCGCCTGCTGGCGCTGGGCGGCCGCGCCGCGCTCTACACCAGCAAGTACGTCGCCGTCGTGTCCGGTGAGTGCCCTATCTCTGGTATCTGGTAAAAGGTATCTTCTGGCTATATTATACATAAAAATAAACAACCAAAGGGGGGCAACATACGTTAAAATTATACAATCAAAATATACAAGGTTGCTCTTCCAAATTACTGGAAATAGAATTGTTTTTAGAAAATACTAAGTTTGATGTCATTTGTTTACCAGAACATTGGTTAAAAGACCATCAAGTAATGTCAATTAATTATGAAAATTATTGTGTAGTTAGCCATTTCAGTCGAAAACGTATGATACATGGCGGTTCATTAATATTAGTAAAAAATTATATTAAATCAAAAGAACGAAAAGACATCATTGGACTGTCTGTTGAACACACCATTGCGTTGTCCTGTGTTGAGCTTGATAAGCATGTTATAGTATGTGTATACAGACCGCCAAGCTACCAGAATCTATCTATATTTGATTCTGTAATGGAAGAGGTGCTAAAGAAACTTAGTGCTAATAGTAAGTCAATAATCATTTGTGGTGATTTTAAAATCATTTGTGGTGAGGTTAAACAAAGACCTATTATTTCCAATAAGATTATTGGCCGAACACAGTCTAATCATCACAGAACTGGTGCCTCTCGAATAACATACCTGTTAAAAATCCATCATCGCGTAGCGTCACCAGGATCGGGAAGGAACACCCTTCTCGTCACACACGCAGGACCAAAGCTCCTGACTCCTCGATATCGACCTTCGAGAAAGTTCTAACCCCAGACTAAACCGAATTGTTTGACAAGTGACAATCCACTTCCGAAATTATATCATAAGAATTAAATTCAATTTATTGGACATTGCATGACTATAAAATTTGGGTGACTACATCTGTATGTTAATAAATTTGAATTCCTTAATTAACATCTAATTAATTATCGAAACCCAAAAACAACGTTCTATCTCCAGTATTGAGAAACTCTGGAGCTACAAGGCTCCACCGCTAGATGTCGCCTAAGATGTCAATTTGCAACGTCACAAGGTTTCAGCATACAAACCCCCTAGGCAGTTATAAAAGCTTTTAAAGATCTTAAAATTAAATCAACAGAAGATCTATGGGGAATGTCTGTAAAAGTCTGTAGGTCTATCATCAAAACCATTGCGCCTTATTTAGCTTTCTTATTTAACACCAGTGTAGACCAAGGAGTCTTTCCGGATCTCATGAAACACAGTAAAGTAGTTCCTTTGTTCAAATCCGGTGATAGTAAGGAACCCAACAATTATAGGCCTGTGTCAATTCTGCCAGTTCTCAGCACCACCACGTTTGAAACACCTTGCTGAGAAAGAAGTTGATGCTTAATCAAATGTTACGTCACTTTAATAAAAATTCCATCTTTCATGAACAACAGTACGGTTTCACCAAAGGGCGGTGTACCACCGACGCCGGTGTCTCCCTAATAAAGAACATTTTTAACGCCTGGAAAGAAGCACAAGATGCCATTGGAATCTTTTGCGATCTCTCGAAGGCGTTCGATTGCGTCGACCATGAAACACTTCTGCTGAAACTAGAGCACTATGGGATTAGGAATACAGCTCTTGATTTACTAAGATCATATCTGAAAGATAGAAAAGTTAAAGTTCAAGTAAACGGCTTAAACTCATTGGGTTCTGAAATGGCAATGGGCGTTCCTCAAGGTTCGATATTGGGTCCAATCCTCTTTTTAGTTTACATTAATGATTTACCCCAATTACTACTAAATCAACCGAAGATGGTGTTATTTGCAGATGACACATCATTGATTTTTAAAATAAACCGACGATCACAAAATCTTGACGACGTGAATAGCGCTATTCTTCAGGTCCAAGATTGGTTTACGGTAAATAATTTGGTACCTAATGAAAAAAAAACCAAATTCATTCGATTTAAACTACCTTATGTTAGAAGTAGCGAATGTGACATCATATTGAATGGAGAAAAACTGGAATTTATTCATCAAACAGTTTTCCTGGGAATCACGCTAGACGAGAAGTTACAATGGGGACCCCATATAACATCTCTTGCGGGGCGGCTAAGCTCGGCCGCTTATGCTGTTAGAAAGATAAGACAGTTAACAGATACTCAATACTCAATACGTTTATTGCATTCCACAATGTGAACTTAGGTGGTAGGTACATAAAGACATACATTCGTTTTGGAGCATTGTGGGCCCTGTCGGGCATAACAACATACAAATTAGGAGGAGGGCTATTATAGATATTTGTTAACAATTTTAATATTAATCTACTCTTTCGTTTTGTGTAAGTAGGTAGGCTGATAACTAATTGTGTACATATAATTTTTACCACTCATATATTGGATTTAAACATTAATATTTATTTAAATTATACATATATTATTATTATCATTGGTAATTATAAATAAATTATTATTGCGTTTGTATTATTGTTTATTTATTAAATTTATCATTTAAATATTCATGTACGATAACATTTACAGATTTGAAATTGTTTTAATTTATTTATAAAGATAATAGAATGAGATGTAGAAACCGCGCGTTTGATCTATTTCAGTTACTTCCACAGCATTATGTCGTACGGCATTTTACTGTGGGGTCGGGCTGCTGACATTGAATCCATCTTTGTTTTGCAAAAGAGAGCTGTCAGAGCCATTTATAATCTATCTCGCCGCGAATCTCTCAGGGAACTATTTAAAAGGATTAATATTATGACGGTACATTGCCAATTCATTTATGAGAATATTATGTATGTAAGAAAAAATCTAAATCTTTTTAATAAAATAAGTGATAGACATAATTTTTACACTAGAAATAAAGATAAAATAGATCAACCATTTTTCAGATTAGCTAAAGTACAAACATCTTTTATGGGGTACTGCGTTAAATGCTATAATAAAATACCTAGTGATATATTGGAATTAAATGAAAGAAAATTTAAAACTCATATTAAAAGTACACTTTGTAAACAAGCATATTACAAATTAGAGGATTATATCCAAGATAAGAATGCTTGGAAACATGCTGGTCTTGCTCCATAGGACAAATTCGAGTCTGGACAAAATCAAACTGGTTGCTGATCTAGTTGTATAATTTAATATTTGTATATCATAGATTTTTTACATTTTATGATTATTACACTCACACACTGTCCTATTAGTATTACTTGTAAGTTTGTAGGAATATTGTGATATCGTATACTTTTACAATGCTTGTAAATATGTGAGCACCATGTATCTATCACATACTTAATTAATTTATTTGTCATTGCTCCATTTTTAATTCTTTTTTTTTACCTATTGTGGTACAGTAATTGTATTCTCGGTGCATCGTCTTCACATGTAATTATATAATTGATATATACCAAATATTGTAAAACATTTTTTTTTTAAAGAGTAACGTAGGTGGAGTTTTTTGCCCATTCTTCTCCATACGAAAACTACCTTTTGGAAGGGGCAACTAGAATCAGTTCTATTTCTATGTATTTGAGGTTCAAAAGTGCCTTTAATGTGCCTAGTTGAAATAAATTATTTGACTTTGACTTTGACTCTGCGCAGCGAGCGGAGTGGGATGCCGTGTCTTACCTTACGTTCGCATTGTGCAGCGACGGTCTCGAACGACAAGGTGGACTACATCGACGTGTCGGCCGACGGCGACCAGCTGCTGGGCGCCGAGCTGTGCGGCGGGCTGGCGCTGCTGTTCAGCCGCAAGCACGGCGTGCTGGCGCTGAGCCAGCCCGACGCGCGCGCCACGCCGTGAGTACACAACACGAAGGACCTTGTGGCGCGACCTAGTAACGCCGCCAACATGGTGGCGTTAGTTTCGGTGTTTAGCACGCGCTCTTTCAATCCATTTAACCCAACAATTGCACACATGTTTACCATAAGCGCCCCCTTGTCTACGCCAAAAGTTCCTTGTAGCAATGCAAACACAAAGCACTCGCGGGAATAAGAAGGACGATTATTCCCTTAAAAAGCATGGTATAGTCGACCTCGTAATTGCTTTACCACCCTTAAGTTGAATGTCACTTGCACGTCGTGAAACGTCAAGATCTCTTTTTGCTTTAAGGCCAATGTGACAGTTACAGTTTCAACTTTAGCGAAGTCTAATTTATTGGGATTTTTTTAAGTGGTTACGCCATTACGCGTTCGGCTTTACAAACAGTGATGAAAACAAAAAAGCAAGGTAAGCCGTTAAATCAATAAAGCCCCGTATTCACAGGAATCAAACGTAGCTCATCATTGAATCAGCAACATGACGTTATGTTGCTGGCCATTTCATATCGCTACAACTCAACTTTTTGTTTACCATAAATTGGCTTAAATTAGCTCCTACGCCAATGTCATACTTTGTCTTACAAAGTATATGAAGAAGCAGACTGCCTTGTCCATTACAGATGAGATTAGTAAAATTTTAATATAAAATAAGAGCCTAAATAAAATGTTTGTGGTTTTTGTTACCAGGTCCATGTGCGAGAGTCCGATGGGCTCTCCTTGTCCATCTGATATGTACGATGGAAACCTGTCGCTCTATGAAATCGATCCTCATGAGGTAAGTTTTCTTTCCAAGTATCAGGCATGGTATTGTTTTTATGAGTCAGACAGAATATCCCACCAAGTGTCGGAAACTTGGGATGTTTTGCCCGCATGTGTCACACTTCCATCACTAACTTCCACTAATCGTCGATCAAACTCAAACGACCCATATACGAATTTGAAATGTTCTGAACTGTAATATTGTTCAGAACATTTCAATTTCGTATTTGTGTGAAAATGAAAGTTTAGGAGGTATGAGGATCAGGGTGTAAAGCTCACTCATCCTCCGCATCCTCTATAGAAAAGGGAGGATCCTCCGAGCAGACGGGTCGTGTCTGGCGAGCTACTGCCCAGCGATTGATGTTGGAATCTATATGTCCATCGCGCGGTAAACTGCAGGATTTTTGTGTGACGTCAGGTCTTTGATACGTAGTTCGCTTGTGGCGCTGTAGATGCCGCCACAAAAGTGCAGATTGATTATTATTAAATGACCTCTCTGACTACAGCAGTAATTTGTTATATATTTTTTTTTTATTAATTGGTTCACAAACCGGGCATAACAATATAACTTACATACTAGGTGAACTTAAAGATACACATAATACTGCAAGCCCTAAAATAGTGAACACAGCATGCACATCACAATGTATGAGCTAGTTATGCTGCCATTGGACTAATCATTATTAGCCGAATGGTTACACAGGCTCATCTTAATTTTACTTTTGGCTGAAATTAAGGTCCCGGAGAAAATATCAAAATGCTGCCTCACACTACTGTAGCTGGAAAACATTCTATAAAGTGGAGCATGCTGTTTTATATTTGCTCTGCAATGAGGCATCACAAATGTGCGCCTTTTGCATAAATGACTGCCCTGGCGTGGAACAGCACAACAATTTCCACCAACCAAACTCATTCGCTCTTAGGACTCTGTACTGAATGATCTTTGCTCACTTCATCAGGTGAGCATGGTGACTACCGATGCGTGCGGCAAGCTGAAGACCGCGTTCCTGTTCCACGTGCGGCGCGACGCGGCCGCGTGCCGCGCGCTCGTGCAGGAGCTGTTCCCGAGCGCGCGCGAGCACGACGAGCGCGACGTGGACAGCGTGCTCGACCGCAGCGTGCTCCGGATAGCTACAGAGATGCTCGACGACATACCCGCCGGGGACCCCAGGTCGGTGGCTGCCGAAGCTTATAGCTCCGTTCATGAAGATTCCCACAGGAACCGCGCGTTTGTTGGCATAAAAAGTACCCTACGTCACTTGGAAAACACATGATTGAAAATGGTCGAGATCCACGTGTCATGTTCGTGAACGGGTGTCGTCAGTTGAGACTGGTCATCTCTTATCTGCCAGGGCTTATTTTTAATCTTATATTTTGAATTGTTTTTGATTATTTTTTGTTTTACATTTTTCTCACATTTAGAAGTAACAAGAATACTGTACCCAGGTTTTTGTAATATCTATATCCATATTCAAAAGAACGTCCTTGGAGTTTCTTGTCAGTTCTTCTCCATAGAGATCTACGTTTTGGAATGGGCAACCAGCTTCAACTTTCTGACTAACTGACCGACTCTTTGACAATTCAAAAGTGCCCGTAATGGTTTAATTGAAATAGATGCTTCGAGTGGAGTAAATACCTTGCCGTGGGCGTGTGCAGATGGGCGGCGCGCGGCGGCGCGCGGCTGGGCAGCTCGGCGGCGCTGGCGCTGGGCGCGCAGCTGCGCGACAAGCTGCGCGCGCTGGAGCTGTTCTGCGACTTCCTGCGCGCGCTGGGGCTGTGGCAGCGCCTCGGGCTCGTCACTAGAGGTACGCACAATTTTAATGTGCTCTGACATTTTTCATGAAGATAACTGAGTGTCATTCTGAGATATGACATTTCGATGCGATATACGAGGTGGATTTTAAGACGGGACAGTATTTTTGATCCGCATTCACAGATTTTGAAAAAAAAAATTGTCCGCAAGAACATTTCACAAAAACTTTTTTGATGCCGATCAATCCTGTTTCTTATACTTAAGGTCGCACTAATCGCGGACTCGAACTCACTGGTGAGCGTGACCAAAAAGCGCGCAGTCGCACCTGGCATTGTGTCCGACAATATTAGTATCAGCGATGAGCAGTTAGACGCTAGTCTACAAGCACAGAGCAGTGGTGGGCCATTGTTAGCGGCCGCGACTTACGTAGGTAGGTTTCGTAGGTTCGAACCCAGACAGGCGCATTACTTTGTGTAAATTATTTCATCACGACTGCTCTCAAAACGGTGTAGGAAAACATCGTGAGAAAACTGGCATGTCTTAGAACCAAAAATTCGAAGACATGTGACATCTACCAACCTGCACTGGGCGCACGTGGTGGATAACGGCCCACTCCCTCTGACCGAGAGGAGGCCTGTGTCCCAACAGTGGGAACGTTATAGGCTGATTATGCTTTAAGTACAAGGCTCTAGCACGCATGCACACAGAGAAAACGAGTGCGTAAAAAAATACGAAAAGTCCTTTGAAAAAATCGAGTTTGATGAAAAAACCACTAAATAAATAAATTACAAATAATAGTACATTGTGATACGTGTACAAATAATAATACGTGTGCTCTATTGGATATTACAGTCGAGGCGGTATTATTCACATTTTACCGCACTAGTCCGCTCCTTAAGTTCTGAGTTGAGCTCCACTATTACTGACAAATGCTTGCACTGGCTGGACAGGTCCACTCAAATCTGTGTGGTTCTTTCCTCAAAAGACCATTTCAGACTCTTATCTACATGGTCCTCATATGGCCTGACCAAGATTATGTCTGGACTTTAAAGGAGACTGTGACCTCTGAGTTTGTTTCGGCCTTTCTTCTCAGAGTAGTCAGATAGGAAACGCCGACCTCATCTAGCTTATTTTTACAACTTTTTAATATGACGTGTAAAAGTGATTCCAATATCCTATTTACAGAATAAACAATTTCATTTCATTTCATTTCAGTGCGGTAATGTAAAGTAAAAAGCACGCTTCCATAATACACTGCATTATGAACCTAAAAGCGGTTCAATAAGAGCCCCTTTACGAGCAAGTGTGTTGAAAAGTATATTGAACTCTTCTATAATTGAGCTTTGCTGGTGCCGACTTTGTTTTGGAGATTTTATACTTTTTTATTATTTATTTTTGTCTTTTATTTATTACTCCCAAAGTTGCGTTAAAATTAGCAAGAAAAACGAATCTTTGTTCGACTACTTGACAAGTCAGAAATAGCGTACGCAATAACTCACATCTACAATTTTTGTTATATAGCAATTCTTGATGTTTCTGTGTCAATAGTAGATTCTTATACAAGGGTCGAGAGGAATCAATTCCCATACGAGGCATTTAGAGGCTACTCTACTCGAACTGAGTAGGAATTGATGACTTTCTACCGGGTTAAACACTCTACTTTTCATTACACATAAGGATGTTAAAAACCAATAGTCGTTTTTGTATAGTAGATTGCTGCATCGAGCACAAAGTGAGTTATTAAAGGACGAGGGTTATGTTGGTGCCCGAGCGAACGCGAGGGCACTAAATTAACACAAGTGCACTTTAGCAAGGTGCGTAATCTACTTTTCTTCCAACTACCAATGTACTCAACTCAAGTTAAGTCAGGTCAACTCAAGTCAAGTCAAGTGAAGTCAACTCAGACAAAGCCGGAGAAACGAGCCTTAGTAACAGGGTCCCGTTTTAAATTAAATTTCATTGTTGCACTGTTTTGCAGTGCACAGTTTTGGTTCTAAGCAAAAAATACGTCCTTTGTGATCGGTTTTGTAGTGATTAATGGTAACATTACTATGTAGTTGAAAGAAAAAATATTTATTGATAACTAGCGAAGTTGCGGGCAACAGCAACTTCGTCTGCGATCCAGGATGAAACATAGCCTATGTCCTTCTCATATTCTACCCCTGTGCCAAATTTCATCTAAATCTGTGCAGCCGTTTTAGTGTAAAAGCGTAACAAACAAACTCACTTTCTCATTTATTAATATACTAGCTGATGCCCGCGACTTCGCCCGCATGGCTGTCGGTTTTTATGTACTAAAAACTTCCTCGAGAACCACTCTAATCATCGGTGAAAACAGCATGAAAATCGGTGCGGTCGATTTTTGAGTTTATCGCGAACAGGACATACAGACGCGGCGGAGGGGGACTTTGTGTTATAATAAGGATTGTTTTATGTAAGGATAAGGATATAGTTAGGATAGGTTAATAACAATAAACGGTCGTTAACAAGAACGCTAAAGGTATGTTTTGCAAAACTGCAGCATTTTTTTTATCGATATTCTTTTTTATGTAATATTTTTCGAAGCTGACTACCTAACTAAATTTTGTTCTATTTTTGAAATTCATTCCGCCTTAGAGACGGTAGCAATTACTATGAGTCTTTCCCGCCCAAAGATGGGAGCAGCGTGAAGTTCATTTCAGTGTGAAGTTTTTTATCTGACATTGTAAGGAGCCTTCTCATTTGTCCTTCCTTTTTCCCATTATTTTTGGTCAGATCTCCTCATTCTTCTGCGCCAAGACAATCTGTCTTAGGTTTTCGGTTCAGGCAATCGGACCTGCAAAAGGGTTTTTCTTTATATTTGACCAGCAAGGTGAAGGCAGGTAGCCTGCCTCTTAGTCTCTCCCGTTGTGTGCAGAGTGCGGCGGCGTGGTGCGCACAGAAGCGGCGCTGGGCGCGCTGGCCGAGCAGCTGAGCGCGGCCGGCGCGCTGCGCAGGCTGCAGCAGGGGCCCGACGCGCAGCTCATCGACGCCGCCATCTACCAGGTCAGTTGGTACTGCATAGGCGGTGCTGGCCGAGCAGCTGAGCGCGGCCGGCGCGCTGCGCAGGCTGCAGCAGGGGCCCGACGCGCAGCTCATCGACGCCGCCATCTACCAGGTCAGTTGGTACTGCATAGGCGGTGCTGGCCGAGCAGCTGAGCGCGGCCGGCGCGCTGCGCAGGCTGCAGCAGGGTCCCGACGCGCAGCTCATCGACGCCGCCATCTACCAGGTCAGTTGGTACTGCATAGGCGGTGCTGGCCGAGCAGCTGAGCGCGGCCGGTGCGCTGCGCAGGCTGCAGCAGGGGCCCGACGCGCAGCTCATCGACGCCGCCATCTACCAGGTCAGTTGGTACTGCATAGGCGGCGCTGGCCGAGCAGCTGAGCGCGGCCGGCGCGCTGTACGCGTACATGTTTAGTTAGAGGTCCTTCAACTAATAAATGTATCAGGTGGTGTGCGGCGACAACCCGGAGGTAGAAGAGGAGCCTGAGGTGGAAGCAGCGTTATCATCGGGAGCACTCTCGCCGGCCGACGTGTGCTACCGGCGCGTGTCGCGCACGAGCCGCGTGCTGCGCGCGCTTGCCCGCGCGCCCGCGCCCGCGCACGACGCGCGCGCTGCGGCCAGCCATGCTGCTGCTACCATCAATATACTTACTGTGAGTTAACTATTCTATACACTCTCCGCCGCGTGCGAGCTCACGCAGCACGCGGCTCCCGCGCGTTACCTCCGTGACTCGCTAGCTCACAACTGCAGTCTTGCGATGATAACTGGCTGGGAATCGGTTACTTGCTCGTATGATGCCTTTAAAAATTATAATATCTATCTATAACCAGTTGTATCCCGCCCTTGCAAACTCATTGAGGACCTTTCAGCATGGATTTTTGAAGGGACGGTCTACAACTTTTTATTTGATTCTATTTCATGACTTTATTACAGATGATTATGAACAATGGTAAGCAGGTTGATGTGGTTTATACGGACTATAGCAAGGCATTTGATCGGATCGACCACGATTCCCTGATAATGAAGCTGAGACACATAGGCATTCGTGGAGACCTGCTAAGGTGGTTCTCTTCGTACATTGATAACAGGTCCCAGGCGGTAGTAATCAATAACTGCACGTCTAGCTGGGTGAGTGTGCCCAGTGGGGTGCGCCAGGGTTCGCTGCTCGGTCCTTTCTTATTTGTAGTTTATGTGAACGACATTGATCTGTGCTTTCATGCATCCAAACTATATTATGTTTTGCCGATGACATGAAAATCTTTGCCACTATTAAATCGGCTGATGACATGCTGGCACTTCAGGCTGACTTATGTCGGCTTGAAGAGTATTGTCGGATATATATTCCATATTACTCGGCCGATTATCATCGCCTCTGTAAGAAGTACCACCTGTTGCCACTGGTAGATCGGCGTCAAATAGCAGACTGTTTGTATTTGTTGAAAATCCTCTACAATAATATTCATAGTCCAGAACTACTTTCAAAATTTTATTTTAATGTACCCAACAAAACATTGCGCTTTAATTCTTACGTATACCTCATTCATCATCTGATTATAGGCAAAATAGCTATATTGTGCGCGCAAGCAGAAATATTAGTGAGATTTGCAAGCAGTATGATCTGGAACCTATCACAACTAGTGTGAACTCAGCCAGAAGATGCTTAAGCCTCCAATTTTTCCAGTAACAGTGGTTATGTTAAGCTGATGGCTTATTGCAAGCAAATGTTTATATATTATTTATTTCTTACCGTTTAAATTTGTAACTTTCATTTATAATTAGCGTGTTGCCTTTTGTATGCTTATAACGTTAATTTTATTATAAGTCTAAACGTGAGAACTTGTTATTGGCTCTCTGGCGACTATGTATTCCTCTTTTTGTGTTTTTATTAGCTGTATGTCCTCCATAATTTAAATAAATATTATTTTCTATGTAATTATCTAATTGATTGTAATTAGCCACTCTAACGTCCGGCCCTCGCGACCATGTATAGTTTCACAAGTTTTTTGCCCTATGCGCTAGGGCTTGCGTCTCAACACGGGTGGGGGGTGCGGGACGTGACCTGACCGGCCGCGAGCGCGACCCTTCCCTCAGTTAGTCAGCTGTTTCGCTAGCGAGTTCCGGATAGAAACTTTTTAAAATCTTTTAATGAGAATAACGTTTTTTTTTTGTTGTTACTCGGTCATTTGTTTTTATATTTAAGTCAACTACCCATGGTTTGAGTGACAACGGTGCTTACCCTGGCAACCTGTATAGCTACTTAACCGTAAAAGCTTAACGGTAACGAAAAAAATACGAAAAAAAAGCTTGAAAACGAAAGATCAAATTTATCTATTTTTTATTCTCATCTTTAATAGTAATAAAAACGAGGTTAAACTTTTAATTAAGCGAAACAAAGCGTCCATTTTTTTTCGAAACATCAATTCTATGAATTGAGAATTAGACTCGATTTGTCAAATAATACTATGATATGTAAACATCATCGTAAAGCACGAATCTTCTAGTTTATTTTGATGTATAACACTTGTAAGATTAAATAAAACAAACAACAGTATTTACGACATATTCCCAGACACACGCCAAATAACAAAACGACACACGCGTAAACTGCAGATAAAAAAATCTCATCCAATTGTCAAAGCATCTTACACAGCCATCTCGTGTTTTTTAGTTGAACTATTTCATCTACTATCCATATAATCTGTCAAACTGTCAAAATAGTGTAAACGTGTAAGTGGATTTGTAATTATCATACAAGTTATCATAACTGACTGACTGATGACTCTTCCAAATGACTTTTCCCATCAAAAGCAAGTTAGTTAATTGATGAGTAACCGAACGTTGTACATCCCAGAACGTTCTAAGCGCCATGCACAAGACGCGCGCGGCATGGTGCGCGGGCGGCGCGCGGGCGGCTGCGCCCGCACAGGGCCCGTGCGGGCCGGCCGCGCCGGGCCCCTGCGGGCCGGCCGCGCCCGCGCAGGGCCCGCGCGCGCTGCTGCCGGCGCTGGGCGAGCTGCAGCGGCGCGCCGTGGCGCACGCGCAGCAGTGCCCCGACCCCACGCTGCGCGCGCAGGTGTTCGAGGCGGCCGCGTCGCTGGCGGACCTCATACTGACGGATGCCGAGCATCTGAATAGTTCCTCGCACACGCAGCATGTTTATGAACGCATCCGACGGGAGGCTATACAACCCTTCGGTTAGTGTACCTCGAACGCCATTAACACCGAATCAATTAAAAACAGCCTAAGTGCGTAACGCACTTTCATTTTGAAAATAAAATGAACAATCCTCGCGTCATATTTGCGATGATTTTTTATTAAATACTAACTTTTGCCAGCGGCTTCGTCTGCGTGGATGTCGAATGCCGCTGAAATGTACTTTCTGAGTTTATCTTGGACATAACTGGCATTAGTGATAAAAAGAACATCACGAGGAAACCTGCACTTATACCTAATATAAGTCTGAAATCAATTATTTGTGAACCAGTGAATTAATGAATCTCCTTCAAAATCCTTTTTGTAGTGATTGTAAACGTGCACGAAATTTGGGTGCTGTTTAGGAAATATATTTATGTTTTACGAGTAGTCTAGTATAATTAAATCAAGTTTAAAATTGACAAAGTTTGGAATGGTAGCTGTATATTTTGACGTGACTTTGTTTATTTCAGTCGATGAAGGCCAAACGGAGCGTGCGGCAGCTCTTGCTGAGAAATTCAAAGACTTTGAGTTGTTGATAGAGATGTGTGTCAATAACAACGATATGGATAAACTATTCACGTATATCGACAAATATTCTAACGAGGTGTGTATATTACTGTATTGTTATGTTTAGCTACTAAATCGCTTTTAAGTGAGATAATGCGTTAAACGCGAAAGTAAGCAAACAATTTAGTAGTCTTAAATGGTAAATCTCCCGATATTGTGCGTACAAACTCATATTTGCAGTTGGAAAGTATGGGAGAACATGTTTTTCAACTACAATGTTAAGTTTGTTCTAGGTATAAGTTTATCCCAACTACGGAACCCTTTATTGTGCGTGGTACGACACGCACTTGGCTGGTTTGTAGGAGTCTGTAGTCAAGGAACAAGGAACCCTTTAAGTTTCGCCATGTCCACGGGTTAGCACAGAGACTCTTAGTGCTAGAAATCTGTAATTTGGTATGGGTAATATATAAATTACGCCGAAAAAGTGGTAAAATAAAATCGTAAAAAATTGTTTTTTTGGACAACCTCCCCTACACGTTAAGTGGGGATGTTTTTTTTTTTCTCGTTACACTCCCATGGTGAGAGGTATCGTTGGAAATTTCGTTTAAAAATAATGGGAGTTTGTGACCATTTTTGGATTCAGGGATCCGTTTGCGAAATATCAAGCTTTAAAGTGTTAATTTTTGTTAGTCAAGTGTGGGTCCCCCCCCTTTTTTTTGAGGGTGGGAAATTATCCAATGACTTCTCCCGCTCTGGGCGGAGCGGAAGGGCGTGTCAGACTTTTACTGACTAAAACCAACCCGTGTTCCTTCAGTTGCCTGTTGCCAAGGTCCCGGTATCCCTTTCGGACTAACCCGCAACCCTGGCAGGCATCGGTCCTAGCGGACCCCGCCAATAGGGAATATGCATGTATTTTAATATTTTTATTCGATAGTTTACATCGTCAAATAATACTTAAAAAAAAATCGACGGCAAAAAAGCAATTTAAAATACTTAAAAAAATGTTTAAAAATATCCAACCGATCTGCGGGCTATTTAAACGCCCTCCATTTGGCGCGCTTGGTGTGGTGACGTCACAGTCCGTGAAAACAAACAAGCAACTGTCAAGTCAACGTCAAACACTCCTTTTTGTAGGAGCGTTTGACATTGACTTGACACTTGTTGATTGACTTGACATTGACATTTTGATAGTTATCCCGGATTTTTACGTCACATCCGCTCTTAGCTTTTCAAGTATTTGAATTACCCACAGTTTTTTGGGACTTTAAAAAAAATAATTTCTCGCTCGAAAAGAAATGTTATTCAAAAATATTGATGGAGGCATAATTCTGAAGTAATACAGTATATAAAAAAAAAAAATTGACCCATATTTGAATCACATGCATATTCCCTATTGTGCTGACATCTCTGTGGGTCCCCCCCCCTGCCAGCTAAATAGTTGGTTTTGATTAATGTAAAAAAAATTGACGTCAGTAGTATACAGTATGTAACAAAAACCCTGTCCGATTCGAAAGGGGCACATAGGTACTGCAATAACATTACCTGAAAAAAATAAAATAAAAATTTTTATTGAAAATAATAAAAATATTGAATATAATTTTTTTTTTTTTGAAAATAAAAAAGTTTTTTTTAATTAGCTAATTTTCTGCAGAGGCCATAATATGTTATGGCTGATGAAACCCGCTAGACGACGGCCGCCCGCGACCCATGTAATAAACCGGTAAAATTCCCTATTGCAAAAAAAGGAGGCGATTTTTGTCTTCTTTTTTCCAAAAAAAAAAATACACTTAAATGGACTCTTAGTATGATTCTTAATAACACCCTCGCGGATCGGACAGGGTTTTCGTTACACACTTTATGTAACGAAATTAAAAGATTTAAGAAATTCTTCTTTCTTTTTTATGAATAAAGTCTTCAAAGTAAATAAATATTTTGTGTGGGAACGAATATTTTCAATTTATAAATGACTAGCATCCGCCCGCGGCTTCGCTCGCGTGATAAGTCGATAAAAAGTAGTCTTTGTCTTTCCCGGGGATGCCATCTATCTCCTTGCCAAATTTTATCGAAATCCGTTCAGTGGTTTAGGCGTGAAAATGTAATATACAGACAGAGTTACTTTCGAATTCATAATAGTATGATAGTATGAATTCGAATTAATGTTACGTTTACGTCCCGCGTTAGGGCTAACCCTAATGATCAAGTACTTAAACTGTAAGAGTATTTTTTGGCGCATGGTAAAAACGAAACTGATGCCGCCATCTTGTTTTTGATATAATTATCGAAATGTTCATCGTCCCGCAGGGCATGGCGCCGGCCACGTTCGCGCGCCTGGCCGCGCGCGCGCCCGCCGCGCTCGTGCGGCGCGTGGGCGCGCGCTACGCGTGCTCGCTGCGCGCCTGGCTGCAGGCCGCGCCCGCGCGCGCCGCGCTGCTGGCGCTGCACGAGCTCAGCACGCAGCACGCGGCGCGCGCCGCCGACGCGCTGCTGCTCATGGCCGACGACGAGCTGGACTCCGTTAATAGGCTCACGGTGACTATACATTCTAATGTGTGAATACGCGACAGAAATTCGAAGGGTATTATTCCCTTTCATCTCTAGTCAAATAATGTTTTCAATAAAAATAATATTAGTTTTACTATAACACATCAAGCTTTAAAGAGAAGACACACGTGTCCGTCTCAAAGCTCCAATGTCACTGAAATTTTCTTTGAATATTCATCATTGTAGCAGTGTACCAGACAGAACAGACAACACTTATTCTTAAACTCGGTCTCGTTCTTTACAATCACAAGAGATATTAATTATTGACCAAAGTAATTATGAAACCCAACCCAAGACCTGCGCGTCCCTGGCCAAGCTGTGCCTGGTGGCGTCGGCGTCGCCGGGCAGCGCGCCGCCGGGCGCCTGGGCGCGGCTGGAGGCGCGCCTGGCGCTGGCCGAGCAGCACGCCGCCCTGCCGCGCGCGCTGCGCCTGCGCCACGGGCTGGACGACGCCGACTGCAGGGTGCTGCCGCCCGAGGACCTCGTGCAGGTACTGAACGTCATCATCTGCCGCGCCTGGGCCTGCACCTGGCTAGCCGCTTCCCGACTGTGTTCGGTTCGACTTCGGATCTATCCGGACGCGACTATACGCCGACAATTTCGTTGGCACAAGGTTCACCTGCCAGACCATGGACTGTCACCAACCGCGCTGTTAAAACAAAGGACGCGGTTAAAACAAAACGACGCTCACTTGGTCGCACAAGGTATTGTGTTGTTAAAGATTACGAGTCTGCAAATTTCTTTAAGAAATATTTCGTATTTTAGTTCCGCTAGTTCTCAGGCATGAAACGATTTTAAATATTAGTATTATCTGTACGAAATGATCTGTGCCCACGACTTAAAAATTTAATCTCTAAATATTATGAAACAAAGTGTGTGACCGCGTTGTTCTTCTTATCTATACAACAGATTTTGATGCGGTTTGGACCATCAACCGCAGCAAGCATAGCCATTGATCAACTCCCGCGGCTGTTCTTATTCAGCGACGAGTCGCTCTATGTGTGCATTTTTCCCTGTACCCTGTATAATAGGGAATATGCATGTGATTCAAATATGGGTCAAATATTTTTTTCTATAAACTATGTTACTTCAGAATTATGCCTCCATCAATATTTTTGAATAAAATTTCTTTATGAGCGAGAAATTAATTTTTAAAAAGTCCCAAAAAACTGTGGGTAATTCAAATACTTGAAAAGGCTAAGAGCGGATGTGACGTAACAATCCGGGATAACAATCAAAATGTCAATGTCAAGTCAATCAACAAGTGTCAAGTCAATGTCAAACGCTCATAGAAAAAGGAGTGTTTGACGTTGACTTGACAGTTGCTTGTCTGTTTTCACGAACTGTGACGTCACCACACCAAGCGCGCCAAATGGACGGCGTTTAAATAGCCCGGATCGGTTGGATATTTTTAAACATTTTTTTAACTACTTTAAATTGCTTTTTTGCCGTCGAATTTTTTTACTATTATTTGACGATGTAAACTATCGAATACAAATATTAAAAAAATACATGCATATTCCCTATTGTACTGTCTCTAATTTCACGCCAAAATATTACGCTCAGTTCAACTATTGTGGTAGCTCGGCGCTCACCTATACCAAAATTAATAATAAGTATTATGCAAGATAGTTAATTGATTCAGGCGTGACTTTGGTTACTAAATATATCTGTGTCTATTGTATTTTTTAAGTAATATGCAATTATAGGACGGATTTAAAGCGAGGGCCATAAATGAATCACGAGCAAGTGATGGAATCTTGCTAACGACTGAATCACGACAGTAGGGAGTGAAGAATCCTGAGTGACGCGAGTGATTCATGGCCCTCGATATAAATCCGTTTTATTCAAGAGTTGCATACTATACTTTATACCATGACTACGAGAAAAAGAACTCGAAGTATGTTGTTATGTCAAAGTTATGCCTTGGTTTTATAGTACCTAAACCGTAGCATAGAATACATACTCCATAATGTTGATAACTTGTTTTTCTTCGACAACTCATTAAAATAAGTTAGGAAAACAGACTGAAAATGTGCCAAAAGCTTGATTTTTATTTTTCCATTTGCAAAACTCATTGTAGGCTTTGATGTAAACCAGCTGTGATTTGTTAGGTAGCAAGTTTTCTACTATATCGGCCGCCCACTCTTTCATAAACTCAGGTGTTAACACATCTTCATCACTTGAATACATATTTTTCAATAGATTTAAGTAACACTTAACTTTTTGTTCTTACAACTTACAATATTTAAAATAACGCCAATTTACTAATGACAGCAAAAAACACAAAATAGTTTTTATTCTAATGCTAACTCCTGTTCGAAAATCATATAGGAGTTTGTATAGCATTGAGATGGAGTTCGAATATATTGGTGTGTTCCAAATTCAAACACCAAAACAGTGATTAAAAGTGCTTTTTATTCACTGTTTTCAGTGAATAAAATAGGCTTTTTAGAGGGGGAATGGTATAATAGTATATTATGCAATTAGTGAATAAAGGACGGATTTAAAGCGAGGGCCATAGGTGAATCACGAGCAAGTGAAGGATTCTAACGACTGAATCACGACCATAGGGAGTGATTCAAGTGTTAGAATCCTGAACGACGCGAGCGATTCATGGCCCTCGATATAAATCCGTTTTATTCAAGAGTTGCATACTATACTTTATACCATGACTACGAGAAAAAGAACATGCAACTTCGAGTATGTTGTTATGTCAATTTTATGCCTTGTTTTTATAGAACCTACACCGTAGCATAGAATACATACTCCATAAGGTCGATGACTTCTTTTTCTTCGACAACTCATTATTATAAGTTAGGAAAACAGACTCTGAAAATGTGGTCAGCTTGATTTTCATTTTTCCATTTACTCAAACAAACAAACAAACTCACACTCAAACTCATCGTAGGCTTTGATGTAAACCAGCCGTGATTTGTTGGTTAGCAAGCTTTCTACTATATCGGCCGCCCTCTCTTTCATAAACTCAGGTGTTAACACATCTTCATCACTTGAAAACATTTTCAATCGATTTATTATTAAGTAACCCTAAACTTTTTGTTCGTACAACTTACAATATTTAAAATAGCGCCCATTTACTAATGACAGCAAAGAACACAAAACAGTTTTAATTCTAATGCTAAACTCCTGTTCGAAAATCAAATCAAATAGGAGTTTGTATATCATTGAGATGGAGTTCGAACAAATTGGTGTTCTAAATTCAAACACCAAAACAGTGATTAAAATTTTTAGAGGGGGCATGGTATAAATCTTTATTTTGCTTCAATAGCCCATGAATATACTAATGTTTTTTCTCACAGATGTACGTCGAGTCGGAGAGCAAGGCGCTGACGGAGTACGATTACAAGAAGGCGCTCGACCTCACCGACTTCATACAGGACATGGAGAGACGAGACGATCTGCGCCTCAGGGTAATTATTTGTTCACTCATATTTTAAAGCAAGTCGTTGTCGAAATATAATCGGTCTAGTTTTAAAACAAGCCCTACGCCCGGCTTCGACAAAAATGATAAATTTGGACGGAAACGTTCACCTCTAACTCCTTTAGGGGATGATTTTTCTAAACAATGTACCTGTATGGTCTCATAGCTGTACATATTTTTGCTTACTCTGTAACCTACTTTAGGCCGATAGTGCTCGTCATAATTAAGCGTAATAAAATAACATGTCTAACGAATTTAAATACAGTGAACTTATAACTGAGTAGCTATCAACAACTGAGAGAAATAATCGTTTCCGCTCTAGTACTGTTACTTAATAGGTAATAGGTAATACGGGCTGATATCCGCAACTCCACGACATAGCGCGTATTTTGCGTACGGGTGGGAAATCGTCTATTCGATCAACCCCAGCTCCTCCAAGAAGGCCAGCAACGCCTTGGTGTTGCTGACAATCAAATCAAATCAAATGTTTATTTGTAGAGCATAGGTAATATACAAGGTGTACATAATAAAATATAAGTTCGCCATGTCTAGCCGATAGCGGCATACAAATATTAATTATTTATAATGTCCTTACAACTAAATTAAAAAATAAGTATCACAATATTAAATGATTTACATGCAGATAATTACATTATTATTAAATTGAAAAAATGTTAAAATATTACTAATATTATTAAAGCACATATTTATCTACAATTTATTTGAATATTTATTTAAATTATAATCGGTTAGGTATTCTTGTACTGAGTAATATGCCTTCTGTGTCAGGAATTTCAGCAGCGATTTTTTAAATTCATTTAACTCATTTTTTTCTCTGATGCACCTGGGTATTTTATTATATATTTTGGGTGCCATACCTACAATGCTTTTTTCATAAAGGGCAGTCTTGTGTGAGTAGGAGCAAATGTTACGGCGTTTAGATTCTACAGCTTTGAATGTTTCCGAATTAGTTTTTACGAACAAAGCTATCTCATAAATATATAAGCAAGGCATGGTAAGTAAATTAAATTTTCTAAAATATGGTAGGCAGCTGTCAGTTGATTTTAATTTAAAAACTGATCTAAGGCATTTCTTTTGCGCTTTGAAAGCGACGAGTCTATCAGTGGAATTTCCCCAGTACATAATGCCGAACCGTAGTGTAGAAACTACATATGTTGTACGCTACTAGAACGGCAGACTCATTTACTATTTTTGATAAATTGTATAGGGCATATGCATATTGATTTAACTTTTTGGCAACGGTTTCAATATGGGATTTCCATGATAGGTGATTGTCTAAATGTAATCCTAGAAAAGTAGCAGTATCAGTTTCAGCGATCCTTTTATTTTCGTAAGTAATATTAAGTTGCACTTGATTTTTTCGCTGATAAAATAACATTATTTTGGTTTTTTCTAAGTTTACTTTCAATTTATTTATTTCTAACCAGTTTATTATGGATTGAAGGGAACTATTAATATCATTTTCGAAAGTATGTATGTTTTCACATGGGACTATGACAGTGCTATCATCTGCAAAAAGAACGGTTTGATGTTTAATACATTTTGGTAAATCATTAATGTATACAATGAATAGCAAGGGCCCGAGGACACTTCCTTGGGGAACTCCACATGTAACATATCTAGTCGACGACGTATAGGTATCTTCTACTTTTGTTTTTGGGCAAACCTTTTTTAAGACAGTGACTTGCTTTCTGTCAGATAAGTAGGATTTAATTAATTTCAATACATTGCCCCTTACGCCATAACCTTCTAACTTACGTAGTAATAATTCATGGTCTACATGATCAAATGCCTTTGACATATCCATTAGTATGGCTGCGATCGGTGTTTTTTTGTCAATATTGACTATGATTTTTGAGAGTAATTCAAAGACTGCCTTATTTATTGTTTTTTTTTTAAGAAAACCATATTGCTCTTTAGTTACTATATTTTGTGATTCAAAGAAAGAATATAAAGACTTGTTTATGACATTTTCGAATACTTTAGACAGTACTGGGATTAGAGCTAATCTCACGTAGGGTACCTGGGTTACCGAAGTACTTTGCCCTGTATGTGGCTCGCACCGGCCAGTGCAGTAGCACATGAGCTGCTGTCTCGTCGTGCTCCGTGCAGGCGCTGCACAGCGGACTGTCTGTGACTCCTATGACAAAGAGGTGTTTATTAAACGACCCATGGCCAGTTAAGGCTGCTGACCGTACGCAGCTGTTGTTTAGTTAGTCGGAGAATTACTAGTACTGTTACTTACTCTTAACTTAAACAAACATAACTAGTTAGTGCATATTAGTGGAACGTGTTTCTCTAGTATACTAATTCAACTTACAAACCTCCACGACAAATCGGTGTACGGAGTTAACTATTACAACCCGAACATTACCGCTTAATTCAAATAAATATTACTAGTCCGCGATTGTACATATGAATTGTCTGCTGCACAAGCGTGCACTTGGGCCCTCGTGAGCGCATACTGTGCAGGCAGTGTTACCAACTTAGTGGATTTTCCACAAAAACTGGTGGTTTCGACCCCCCTTTTAGTGGCGGTTTTTTCTAGTGGTTTAGTAAAATTCAGTTTCAATTACTGAAAATCCTATCACTCAACCACTAGGCCACTAAAACGTTACGAAATATTTTACTTTATTTAATTTTCAGGAGTATTTACTTAAACTTTTTTTTTCAGGAGTATTTTTTTATGTACTAAAAATTATGTTAAATTATTATATAGTACCATGGGGTCTCAACTCGAACAAATTATAATTAGTCTTAAATCATAGATGGCAGCATAAGTAACAATTTATGAAATTAACGATCACTAAAAAGCGTTATACGGCAAATTTTGGCTGAGGTAATATTATTAAAAATCAAAACATCTTTGTTTAATGCTGATTTATGTATTTACACTCATAAATCTTGTATTTTCAACAAAAAACTTAAATTAAGCCGTTTACTTCAATTCGAACCCTTAGAATGATAAAGTAGCCATCTGAGTTAATCATTTTGTCGAGAGTTCTTTGTAATAGATGGCGTTTTACTCAAGTGATGACAGGGTCACTTTAAACTTGCGTTTAAGTCGTTTCATTAAGGAAAATCAAACAACTTTTTTTTATCTAGTACTTTACCTAGAAACATAAAAATTGAACACCTAGGAAGAAAAAACGTAAAAAAGGAAAAAAAACATCTAGGAGTCTTGCTTAGTATCTAGGCAAGACTCCTAGATGGCGTTGTAAAACTACAGTCTCTGGCAATTAGTGAGTCGCTGATGCTGCCATCTGTTAAAAAAATGGAGGAAGAAAAATAGCCAGCTCAATTGCCAGGCTTAGGGTGGTGTCATTTCTTTGTATGGGATTGGGTATCTGTACGTAGTATTATAATATCTGTGATAGTACTAACGAAGGGCGTTCCCGTTAACCTGCAATATTATAGCGTCTCATCACTGTCTTGCCCTTACCCCAATTTATTGCTGGTCGGCACAACATGTGCCTTTCTTCCATTCTTCTCTATTAACCGTATACAGCGTCTATAAAAAAAGTATTCGTTGAATAATTTTTATGATTCTGATCTTGACTTGTTGATTTACTGATTTTAAATATTTTATTACGTAAAATTATAGATTTTTTTTACTAATATAGGTAGTTACTGTTTTTTTTTTCGTAAAAACCAAAAAATTGTTTAGTGGAAATTTTAGCGATTTTTAGAGTAGGGCGTAACTTTGTTAGTGGTTTTAGAAGTTGAATCTGGTGGAGAGCCAGTTTAACTGTAGGCAATACTGTGCAGGTGTGGTGCGCGTGCGTGCGGCGCGACGCCTGGGCGCCGACGGGCGCGCGCGCGCCGGCCGACGAGCTGCACGACAAGATGTTCTTCAGGCTCATCGACCTCGTGCACGTCATGGGTGAGTACTCACTCCTTACAGTACTAACCCCGTAACAAAGAAAACAAGGGGTAAATTACCATCTCAGCCTCTCGCAGCTAACTGTTGGACACAGGCATTTGCCAAGTTGTCCAGCCACTGAACATTGCACATTGCAATGTTCATCACCATAGGGGCTATTTTTGTCAGCTTATTGCACGATAGAATGAGCTTTACCGACTCAGCATTATAATTATTTTACGTGTTAATACCGCAGAATGACATTTAGTCATTTTCGTTATTTAAATGTCAGACCGAAATGTGACACTAACAGCCTCTGTTCTATTCTATCATAAACTTTAAGTTATATCATTGTAAACATAATATATTTTCTGGTGTACAATAAAGTATAAATAAATAAATGTTCCCATGAGGCGGCGACCTGGAACTCCTGCTGCCTCCCGTAGAGGACATTCTGACGGCCCCAGAGCTGGCCGAGCTGGTCTCCGACCCTCGGTTCCACTTCATCATCAAGTACGGCTACGAGTGCGTCGACACCACGCGCAACGACTCCATGCAAGACGAGTAAACTTAACTATCTAATGTGTATGGTCGCCTTACCAAAACGATGATCATTTTTGGACTGTCACATTAAAGTATTTCGTTGATTTGTCACATTTTTGACGTCGACATTATTATCGTATGGTATGACAAGGTTCTAAGGTTCTTTACATATACCCATCTCTATCTTTCACTTGTGGTTTGACAGTTGTGCGACAGTGAAGGGATTAACGCTTAGTCAATGTACAGTCACGGACTTTAATTGATGAGACACCTTCAAACTTTTCAATTTTGCAGTTTCATACATTCACGAGATTACACGATTAAACATGAACTCAAATCGCACGCTCGTAAACAAGATGACAAATAAATTACTTTTAATCGGAAATAGTTTTATACATAGAGGTTGAGTAATAAGTTCTCAATGATAAAAATAAATACAATGTTGCATTAAGTTTCTCCAATCTATTTGATACCGACCTCCTTTGAATCATAGCTCACTAACTCGATATTTCAGAAAACTTAACTGAAGACAGTGACAGTTGAAATATCGATGTCAGAGACTTTACTTTCGAACTTGTCGAAATGACTATTAATATTTCTCCGTACGCTAACGTTACTATCGCAACAGTAACCTCGCAACGATTGTTTATAGTTGCTAGGTTACTGTTGCTAGACCTGCAATTGGTTGACTTTGGGTAGTCAAGTTTGTAGTTCTGGCTCTCAGGTTAGCCAACCAGTAAAGATATGAAATATTTTTTTCTTCGTCTAATACGAAGACATATGACTTTGCGTGTCGGGAACCGAATAAACCCGATTTGCATTACATGGCTAAAATACGAACAGTGCCAGGTGGCTTATCAATTAAAGTCCGTGACTGTACGTAACGTTTATATAATCTCGTCTTAGTGTGGTAAAGGTTTTCGTAAGTTGACCGTACGATCAACCGCACGGCTGTAGTACCACTTTAAATACAAAAACCGCCCTTACCGTTACTCAGTAAAGCCGTTCTCAAAGTCAAATTATTACGATGACCGTGCGGTAAACTGTACGTTTACTGAGAAATATTATTATGTATGAGTAAATTTATTTATAAAGGCTATTGTATTATAAACCGGCGGTTGATTTAGTCACCTGCATCCGTTAAAGTGATTCTGTGTCAATTCCGTCAAACTAGATAACATTCCATAACTTGATTCGAGAAAAAAGCCTTGTTTAAAAAGTCAATAGACAACATGGATGCATGTATGAAGAGTATAACGGAAGCATGTGCAATCAACAGCTTATGTAACTGTTAGGACTTGAAGCGTCTTCTAAAATGCTTAGTTTGTACTGAGAAGTCCTTAGAATTGTTAGTGTTTTTATAATAACAACAGTAGGTCGACTCAGAGATAATAGTCAGCCAATCGCGTGGGCTGTTGCCTACCAAACGTTCATAGAGCTGGTTAAACACATTCATAGTTATTGCGACTTTATATGCGGTTTTGGCAAATAATTCATCAATCCATCAAGTCATGAAAAAATTTACCAACTGGTACTTCTTACACATGCAAATGTAATACACAAAAACTTATAAAATAATAATGCCCCCCCGCAATAAATACATTGTCTTGAAAGACTTATTGAAGTCTGATAATTTAGATCTTAAGATAGATTCATAAAGCTTAGTAAATATAATTAATTAGTAGCAAGGCTTGTGAAACAAATGGCTTCGCTGCCCGTCTTGTTATTTCTTATCGTTTAAGCCAAATATATTACGAACAGTAAGCAACCGTAAATATGGCACATCGTGTTACAGGAAAAGTTCGGCCTTAGAAGAGTGTACACTCTACAAGGGCCGAACATCTTGTTTGTCTGTCATTCATTCCTGTGTGATGACTTATCTCGATGTGTGATCGGAGTACAATAGATTAAGTCATTTTTAATTAATATCAGTGGAGTTTTTCGCTATTCGGTTTATAACACCAAAGTTTTAATTCGAAGTACTTTACCGTTAGAGACTGCCAAGCTGTTTATTGTTTTAACTTTAGCAAGTAACATGAAGTGTTCACAAAACAAACGTCTAGAGTAACAGTATGCACCTTTATCTACATTTCTACAGTCACGAAATAAAATAACCAGAATAAAAAACATTTCATAACTGTAGCGTCGCTTGTACCCTAAACAAACCAACTGCAAAGTTGGGAATTACAATTCCTCTTTACATTGCAACGTCTCAATATAACTGTACCCTTGGTTTCTAAATGCCTGGTCATTGAATGTGGTGATCACTTTGACTTGAATTACTGTTCCATTACGATAAGTGCCACAAAATTCAAACTAATTCAATCAATACTTCAAAACTGCATTTAATGGTATACCATAATACAGCTTTCCAAAGAAAAGTATGCGTTTCGGAAATCATCGTCTATTTTCGGAAATACAATCGCTCGATGATGAGATCTAATATAGAGCTTTTACAAACATGGAAGTACTTGCCTATTTTGTATTACCATGTTTAAAAAATTATGTATTAACAACTCTATGCAATTCCAAGAAACTTATCATCCGATTAGAGAAAACTTAATACAAACCCGCAAACACTGCTACAAAACCGCGGTAGTACTAAACTTAGAAGCATTGCCTCTGTGGCGCAGGCGCAGCGTCCGTGATAATTCGAAAACACGAAGTTTCCCGAAGCGCATACTTTTCTTTGGAAAGCTGTTTATTCCGATGGGGTATTGGCATAATAATGGAGGCCACAAAAGCCACTAATAAAAGGTTGAAGTTGTATAACCAATCGCAAACAATAGATAAATGAATTGTCTTTTAGAAGTGTAACCAGAACCACAGAATAGATTATATGTTATTAATAGATTTAATTATTAAATAAGTGCGTAAGATGTAAGTTAGATAATTCCCGCTACGGCTGGGTTATCGAACCGCGTCCGACTGACATTCTTGGCTCACAAACGAATTCTAAAACTACACTAAAGTTAAAGACGTTCATAAAAGTGTTCCTGTCGCTACAACACACACTGAAGCTGCAAGTGGCCGCTGTGGACCTAACTTGTATTGGAGCTGCGTTTGAGACTGGCAGTCATTCTTACTAACAACTTATGGGTTTAACTTAAAAAAAAAAATGGCGATTTATTACTTAACTTGAAGCGACGTTTATACACAACCCTCATATTTAATATCGTGCGTCTAAACATTCTAAATATCATATCAACAGGTCCAACTAGAAAGGCAGCAGCGTGCTACTCGAGTGATCCTTGTTAAAACGTCAAACAGTTGTTAACTGTACAGCGAGCCGAGAGTGTCCGTCGAATTGCAAATATATAACTCACCATTCGATGATGTGCTGTCAGACTGATTTAGATGTAATTTGGATTAGTGTTCGGAACGTAGCTACAGATGTCGGAACTTCATAGAAGCAAGTACAGTCAGGGAAATTTATTGTTTGTCAGATTGACACACGACGCCGTGCTATGCCGTGTTATAGCCATTTCATACGACTGATGAAAATAAACAGATAATTGATAATATATTTATTTGCTCAAAACAAATTGATAAGTAGTGCTAAACTATCCGTTTCATTGATTGTGATAATATCGTGTGGTTTTCAACTACAATTGATTTTTAACAATCCTGGGATTGTAATACCTACCAATATGGTTGAGGGATCGGTAGTCTGGTGATTATTAGTGAATTATTGGATTAAAAATGGTCACAGAAACAAATGATAATAACGTTAAGAAATAAAATTATTATTCGAATAAAGGCTCCTACATACTGGGGCGATGAGTCGCGCGGCGCGACGCCGCCACATTGTTTGCCGTGTAGTTTTCTCAGAAATTGTTTTGTTAAAATTCGCGTCGCGCGACGAATCGCCCCAGTATGTAAGAGCCTTAAGCCGTAGACGAAAACTCGCCGTCTGGCAGCGTCTAGAGATGGCGCCGAAAGCACTCGCTTTTGTATCGCACCGCCTGCAGCCGACAGTTTCTGTACGTCACTAGTGTCGTAGTGCCAGTACACGGTGACACCGGACCCGCTTGGTTTGTATGGAATGTTGACAATGCCTTCTCTACTAGCGGCCGCCGAGGCGTCTCCCTGCTCTGTGATTTATTCGAACGTTAGAAATAATTTAAACAAAAATTGAACATTGTCATCATTTGTTTCTGTGACGGCCTCGGTTATTAGTGGTTGTTAGTTTGTCAGTATGACAGACAGACTGTCAAGTGTTCTGGTTTCGATAAGTCCTTGTTATGTAATTAGATACGATTCGAACTTGTAATTTTAAATTTTAGGGCCTTTGCACACACGTGTTCCCATGTTATAAGGCCTAACTCTTTAGAAGTTAGAACTGAATATAAGAATGAACTATCTATAATTCTGATGTGGCTCTCATAGTTTTTTTATTTTATTTTATTAGCCGTTACTGTCCCACTGCTGGGCAAAGCCCTTGTAACGATTAAAATAAAATATTTAATTATAAATTGTAGAACTTATTATTCTCATTAAAAAAAAAACTATAAATTGAGGCTTCACGGATGTAATGGGCCAGTAATAGTGTACCAACAAAATCATAGTATATACTAATCTGTTAGCGCAAATTATAAAGAACAATACAATTTGAAGACTGTTCATTTAACATAAATTAAAATTTCCGCAATAGATTATGATAAAAGATAGTGTTCCAACTTTTTGACCACGTATGTACTTGCACTTTTCTATGAAACAGCAATTTTTTATTGTTATAAAAAAATAAAAATAAAATCACTGAATCCATGTTTACAGTTCGCGCGTCGATGTCCCCGTCGTCCTGTAGTTTATGTATTCATCTTATTATTAATAACTTAATATAAGCTATAACCTTGCTCTAATTGTAATTAAATTAACACCATTACTTACTTATAGTGAGTTTACTTTTGGCTATGGATGTTGTGTTTGTTGAAAACTATAATAATTTGAGAACAACTTTGTGTCATTATTTTGTTTATAAAATTGATGTTTTTTGTTGATCTGATTATTTTGAAATAAAATTTCGTTGAAGAAAATCTGTTGTAATTTCCCCCGTTTCCCGCTCGCGGCTCTCGGCGCGCGTCGCTCGGCGCCAGTGTGTCGGCGGCCGCGACCGCGCGCATGCGTGCTGCGTCCACTGCGAACCTTTTGTTTACATATTTCCACACGTCAGATATCGCAGCCGCGTCTCGGGAATCGTGAATAATAATTAACTGGGTTTTGGATTAAAATCACTGGAATATATTAATAAGTGAGTTCATTATCAGTGCTTGTTGGAAGTCAATAAGTTCTGTGCTCTTAAGGATAATAAAAGGGGACGGATTTTCTGCTCTGCGTCGCCGGCTCAGCCGTGTAAGTATTTATTAGAAATGTCTGTATAAATATTTATTTGTATTTATTAGCAAAACTAGGTGCATATTACATACACTAAAAATTACTTTCATTATATTTTCCACAACCATTGCTGACACTATTTAAACAAATCTAAAAATCAGAGGTCTGGTCTATGTTACTTGAAAAGCTGCGAAACCTTATGTACTTACGTATATATTTTTCATTCAGAAATCATAATCAATCTATTTGATACGTTGTCAATATCCTACTAGATTATTGTTAGAAACTTAGAATCAAAGCAAGCAACTCTATGCAAGTTAACAACTTTTACATCATCAGCTGAATTTTATCATCATATCCTACCTACAGGTACACCTTTTATATAAAAAAATCAAGTAATAAAAACTAAAACCCAACTACAACTTAAAAGGTATAAACAAGACACCACAGACAGACAAATTGAAAATCCGGAGTCACACGTGTTATCCGTCGTGTTATCGTATGACTCCGGATTTTCAATTTGTCTGTCTGTGGTGTCTTGTTTATACCTTTTAAGTCGTAGTTGGGTTTAAGTTTTTATTACTTGATTTGTTTTTAAATTCTTTTGGGGTTATAATATATATTTTTTTGAAATGTGCTCATTAAGCTCTTTCATTTGATACCCAACATGATACGATTAAACCATTTTTTTTTTTAAGTTCCTCAGTTTATGTCTTCTAGAGGGCGCCATTTTTAATTTAATGTGACTTCACAATCACGACGCTTCTAACGATACCTCATTTGTCAAATTGTGATAAGTGGTTTGGAAGATAGGAGGGAACAGATGAACATACATACTTACATACTTTACTGTATACATACATACATACCGGTCAAAATCATAACCCTCCTTTTTTCTTCGCCGTAGTCGGGTAAAAATGACTAGTACTCTATGTCCTTCCCGGGGATTATAATATTAGTATGGATTGGCAATAAAACTGCAGGACTGTCGCTTTGACCCATATTGTCGAATGTTTTGGTTAAATATATGTATCTACTTACCCCAATTGGCATATACCTACAATTGTACAGGTTTGTTTATTGAACGAGAGTTTATTACATAAATATTCGAAATGATCATAGTTATTGATTTACTGAACTTAGTCAAACTACCCATGACCAATAAAGTAATAGGTGGGGACTACAATACTACATCCCTTTCATGAACCATATGGCTAATATAGTATATACCTTGGTCTTACACCACAGCATCCCGTTGCGTAAATCCTCAACCGCGGAGCTTCCGCATCGATTTGGAAATCTGCATTCGCATTCACATCCGCAATAATTAATGCGGATGCGGATGTAGCACAGGTCGCAACAAGAAAGAAAATAGGCGGTGCGACTGGCGCGTGTCGTAGGTACGCACGTGCTCAAGCTCATTTCAGACTACGCTATAATATAATAGCATATAGTACAACAATATCGCTCGCCATACATATCCAATAATATTTAGTACTAGCTGAGCTGTGGTTTCACCCGCGTAAGTCTCGATCCCGTGGGAATATCGGGATAAAAAGTATCCTATATCCTATTCCAGGTCATGGTCTACCCCTGTGCCCAATTTCATCCAACTCCGTTCAGCCGTTCACGCGTGATGGCGTGACCAAGGGAAATAGGGATTCATTTTTACCCGACTACGGCGAAGCAAAAAGGAGGGTTATGATTTTGACCGGTATGTATGTATGTAAGTATGTTCATCTGTCCTATCTTCTAACTAAACCACTCATCACAATTTGACAAATGAGGTATCGTTGGAAGCGTCTTGATCGTCCGCTGGGTATAGGAAGTGAAATCACATTAATTTGAATATGGCGCCCTCTAGCGATCATAAAGTCATGACATAAAAAAAAAACATTTAAAGTATGCCGTGTTGGGTATCAAATGAAAGGGCTTGACAAGCACATTAAATATGAATATATATCGTGTTGTCTAAGTACATAACTATGTTTAAATTGTTAATTAAAGCAAAAGTGAGGCTGCGCTACGTATGGCGCGGCTGTAAAATGAATACCTAATAAACAATTTGTTGTAGTTGACGTGACTTAATATCAGTAAAAATAAGAATCAAACAGAGAAAAAACAATGACAAAACAAATAATTTTGAGTCGAATTATGTAAAAGAGTGTGAATTTCGTAAAAAGTGCAGTTGACTTTTCTACTTTACTGCCGTCGTACTGTCCGCATGGTACCGGCATTTTTGTCTAATCTTCCGTTGACAAAACGGTGCTCGTGCTAAGCCTGCTGATCGACTTTGGCGATCCAACGCACATTGAAACCGATATTGGGTTTATTGTGTGAAAGAGAGGGCCTCTAAACTCTTTACTGCAATGTGGATTGCGCCTTACGAGCGCCAGAGAGCGGATCACAGTTAGTAGTAGTGATTGAAAATCAATAAGTCGGTAAAAATCAATTTTTTTTTTCCCCTTATGTTAACCTTAAACGTTCAAAACAAACCACATTTCTATCATCGACGCGTACTTCGAGGCACTGGGTCAAAAATGCCCAATGACGCATGACTTAGGAAGAAAGACTTCTTAACCTTTCCAATTCCTCAAGAGAACATGAGAGGATTTTTTAGCAATTTATTATGATCCAAGGAACAAATAAATAATCCATCTAGAGACCTGAGTCTGCTGAGGGCCACATAGGCCTGTCCCTTAGCGAATAGTGACTTTACTAAGTCAACTACTGCTTTGTCTAAAGTGCACCCTTGTAACTTGTGCACAGTAACTGCCCAAGTAAGGATTAATGGTAACATTTTGCGTTGAATTTTTCCCGATCCTCTTAATCCGTCAAATTCAGTCAGACAAGGTTCGATTCTAACAAGCCCATCTTCATCTGGATTTATAGTGAAATCATCAAATTGTATGAGAACTGCGCTTGGCTGTTCTCCGTGCTCTAGCTGATCCCGACGAAGAGCAGGCCATACCAGGTTTCTCACCAGTCCCATCGCACCACTCACTAACCTCGATTAATGTTTAAATTCCTGCGTAGCATGACACGGGAGCCAATACCGATATCGATACTACTTATACGTATTATACATCCAGTTCGGTTGGGATCGCTAGGTATATGTTCCGAAGATAAGGGTGTTCTCTTTTAGCTCTACAGACCTCAAGCCTATCATTGCTCTCATCATGCACTAGTTTAGTGCATTATGTTTTACGCAAATGTTTTGATGCTCTTCGTAGTAAATGTTGCAAAGCTTTTTGACTGACATTGTAATTTAAATACTCTCTGTGTATACAATTACTTGACAGTGTCCAGTGCTTTCCCATAATATAGGATGTTGTTCAAAAAGCCTTCAACCACATCACAAACTCATTAGAACAACATGTCGATTTTGCTTAATTGAGGTCCTCGTTAAAGACGTTTTTAAGAAACAACTAAGATTAAATTAGAGGGGTTGGTTTTGTGGACGAAAAAACTATTAGAGAGAACTATAAGTAAGCTCGGTATTACCTAGGTACATGAGAAACAATAAAACCTAAACAAAATAACGTAAACCGGGTACGTAAAAAAAGTTAAAAAACTAAAACCCGACTACTTAAAAACCACGTTCTAATAAAAAGTATGAAACAAGAAAATATTTCAGACAGAAATCAAGACAGTGACAATGGTCAAGGACAAGCCGTCGTCGCATGCCATTATAGTTTTGTAGGTGTACAGGCATGCGATTTTTATAAATATGCATATGCATTTTTATGCATTTTTTATAAATATAGATAGCAAAGTGTGGACGACGTGTTCTAAATAAATGTAGTCTGAAATGAGCTTCATTGAACAATAACAGCGAAGATTTCGTTCGGAGACAAGATCCGAATTCGACGCGTTTGTTATTGTTAATTTGTGTCTCGTAAAATCAGTCATAACGTGTTTAGTTGCGCTTATTCTATGAACATTTCAGTTTTCGAGTGTTCTTGTGAAATTGTGAATACCTATACAGTGAGAATCATGTGCTATGCGTGATTTCTGCAGCTGAAAAGTGAATTTACAATGCCCGGCACCAACACAAAGTGACATTTTCAAAAATATCTTAACATCCGCAACCGCGAATGTGAGCCTTCAAAAATCCGCATCCGCATCCATATGTGAAAAAATCCGCAATATCCCTGCACCACAGCAGTATAATCTACCCTCCTCGATTTAGTAGGTCTCATATTCTGTTACTTGCCAACTGTCTTCAGTGTACTGATGACTGATTGTATGATCTCATGAGCAATTCGTTGAAGGCAGATGCTGGTACCTATAGCCCTACAGTAGCTACAGCTATAACCATATATCAACTTATTTATGTTAGGTACAGTTTTAGCTCTTAAAAGTGGCATACTTCCTGCGAATTAGGGGTGAGTAGGCACCCGCCACTGGGTCGCGTGTCGTCGTTAATTTAGCGCTGTTTCCCAGTTAAGCACGCCAACCAGCTATAATTGGAACAATTCTCCACACGCTTCGTACAAGCTTAACTGTTGTTCTACTTGTGCTAATTTCTATAGCAACAATTCATAATAAGTAGCTTCATAGGAGCTCGCGATCCGAGCTCAAAGCACTAAGTCCTTACAGGAACAGTCGCGCCTCCTCCTGTAGTCGTTTGCTCATTGCTGAGCGTCGTGATGTCCCTACTAAACGTTATGAAGATCTCCCTTCATTTGTTACGGTCTTTGGCAGAGAAAATAAAATGATAGGTAGGTACTAGAGGTGTGCGCCGATGCCTTTCTTGATACCGGGGTGGCGGCGTCTGACGTATTTTTTGCCGGCAGCGGCGGCGTAATCGGCGTGGATGTTGAAAATAAAAGTGATATTAAAATCAAACCACTATAACAAAATAAAACATGTTTATTTTACATAATATGGCACGATTCGTCCAAGATCAGCTTTAAAAAAATTATTTAAAACAAAATTAAATTCTTTCTCAATCCGCCGCTGACAATGGCGGACGAAGTTCGTTAATTATCGGCAAAACGCGCTATTTAAATTTTAGTATGCAGTGCTCATATAAAATGGTTTTTAAACATTCAATTTGGGTAAATAAATTAGTCGTAGGTAATCTGAGCCATTTATACATGTTGTTTTCAAGAATCATCACGAACCGCCACGCGCGCATTTTTGACGACTTTCAGCCGCCGTTGGAAGGCCTCAACAAGATGGACAAAATGTCAAACAACCCATTATTTAGTGTTCAGTTTACTAGTATATCTGCATTGTACCTAAAAAAACAAATAGTACATATTTTGACTTTTTCGCGCCGAGGATGCCGCAAAAAACCTCGGCAGCAGCGGCGCAGGCGTGGTGGAAATCACCGGCGACGCGTACGCCACGCCGATCGACGCACACCTCTAGTAGGTACCCATCCATCCAATCCATTCAATTTTTTTGAGTGTGGGAAATCATCAAATGACTTCTCCCGCTCTGGGCGGAGCGAGAGGTGTCAGACTTTTACTGACTAAAACTCACCCGTGTTCCTTCAGTTGCCTGTTGCCAATATGTAGGGATTTCGGACTTTCCCGCATCTTTGGAAGTCTGCATTGCTTTGACCGCTCTGGCCTGTGTTATCACTAGATTATTTTTTAGGTGATTTTTTTGGAAGTCAGCTAAAAAATAATCTAGTGACCACACAGGCCAGCGCGGTCAAAGCAATGCATACCTACAATGAATACATCTAGATACCCAACAAAGTTTTCCATGAGTCACAGTCAGAGTCCATTTATTCTTTCTATTACCTCCTTCAACATCATTTTCATGGAGACCGTGAACGTCTGATCAGTGATGACCGTTTAGATTATCGACACGCTACGCCAGTTAGTCGCCATTACTAGTCAAACACCTTGAAACGACCATACTGTTTCCATATCTGATACCCGACACGAAACTAAGCCAGAAGAATTTCAGCGAAATTATAATTGGGCAAGAATAGGTAGGTAACCTAAATGTTTGTCAAGTACAGAGAAACACTTCAAGTAACTTAAGTAGTAGGTACATATATAAAAAGAATATTATATACCTATTTAAATAAACTTATTAACGTATTTGGCAGATCAAGATCAATTACTTAATTTGCAGGCCGTGGTTCAGAAATTGTCATACTTACAACATTATTAGCAGTTAAGTCTTGACTATTCTTTTCCCCTCTCTCACAAAGCACCGGCCATCCATCCATCCACTTGTAGGCAAGCAAGTTAGTGTGCCTGTCTGTAGTTAAGGCCGTACCCTACCTCAAATTACTTAGCATGATCCTCCTTTATGCCGAAAATACTGCAAATATGTTGAGGATTGATGCTAGGTCCTCTGAAAAAAATCCAAAGTTACCTCTAAACCGAACTATAAACCGCTGGTATTAAAAAATACTTCAAATTAGATCATGAAACTTTTCTTAACGTGCTTTCCGAGGCACGGAGGAGTCTCGATATGTAAGGATGGTCACCCATCGACGGACCAACCCCGGCAAGCGTAGCTTAACCTGATGGATCGACCCGTGCGGCTGTTATTACTTAGCCACGAGCTCCTCCAGCTGTCATTAGCAATTCCTATAAATTGACACCAAAGCAATTCATAATGTGTGGACCATTTTACGAATCTCCATAGAAAAATGTCAAATAGATAAATTATTTCGTAATAAGAATTGCATGGAGATCATAATTACGAATCGTCAGTTTGTGACATTTTACGATGATTCATAATATTTTCCTGTTATAATTCTGCCAAAGTGATTGTTTTAAGCCCCTGGTCTTATGTTTTTATTTTATTTTTTTTATTACTTACCTACCATTTTTTCTCCTTATAAAGCATTTTAGCAATTTCCTAAACTATTCGAGGCTTGGGAGCCGCCAGCACCCCACTCCGTCTCACTCTCACTCAGGCACGGAGTGGGGTGCTCAAATGGGGGCCTCAAATTGGTTAGCATGATCTTCCGTTATGCCGAAAAAACTGCAGCATTAATTGTGAAATAAATATATGTTAAACTTGAGGATTGATGCTAGGTCCTATGTTTGACGAAAACACGATTACATAAAATTTTCTGATAGAATAAAATTCCAAAGTTACATCTAAACAGAACTATAAACCGCTGGTATTAAAAAAAATACTTCAAATTACATCATGAAACTTTGCATAATAACTGAACTATCTATAAAGCAGGTTATGTTTTTTATTTTTTTAAATTACCATTATTTTCACCGTAAAAAGCAATTACCTAAACTTTTCGACGCTTGAGAGCCGCTAGCGCCCCACTCCGTTTTCGCTCTCACTCAGGTCGCGAGTAGTGGTAGGGTACAGCCTTAATTCATGTTGTTCATTGCTACTTACTAGACAGGTGACGGTTAGAAAGAGATATACATATATAGTTTCTAAGTTACGAAGATATCTGACTCGGCTCATTATTTTATTCATTCTTTTCATAATATGTAGTTACTTACATCCTGTCGGACGAGTTTTCAGCCTTTGTCGCAAAAATAACGAACTAATTTACATTTCAGTTACATTAATTAGCAACGAAAATATATTAATTACGTTGGGTACAGACACACTCTTATCATTAATTGCGAATTTCACGAATTTGCAATTCTATGTTACTTATAACGGGTGTTTTTTTTTATTTGACAGTTGGCGGTATATTTGTGGTCAGTACGTTTTACCATTTCATTTTCAATGAATAGACTTATTTCAAAACAACGCTTGCAAATTGTAAAAAAATAACAAAATTAACATTCGAAGAGCCCATAATTTCGCGTAATAGACCTGTGAGCTGGCCTCCACGATCGTGTGATCTCACACCTATGGATTACTTTCTTTGGGGATATATGTGAAGTCACACGTCTACACAGATAAACCACAGACGTTGGACCACTTAGAAGCCAACATTTGCTGCATTATTGCCGATATACGGCCCCGTTTTATTTCATTTTGAATTGGTATACCTCAAAAAAAAAACACCCTTTATATTCTGCCTCTACCTACACTGATCGACTGTTTACTGTTACTGAATGTAGGTTCATAGTAGAGTGCCATTTTATAGCCTGTGACGTCATCTAGGGCACATTGCACACGTCATAGTTCGAGGGGAGCCTATCGAATGGCAACCTGAGAATATTCGCAGCCTACGACGGGATAGATTCCATGACGTCAATGAATCGCTTTAAGGTACGGACAGTCGTGCTCAAAAAAAACTGTTCACATTTGCCAGCAATAAGCATGCTTGTTTTAAGCATACTGATAAATAAGCATGCTCAAAGCAAACGTACGGACAGACCAGACGTGCTATTTGGCACCAGGTTCTCAGCCAAAATGGATGAACAAAGATATAGTGACAGTGCTATCCGTACAGAACTCAATAAAATAATAAAATTGCTTGCAACGGAATTGTGTAAGAACATTTTGGTGAAAACGAAAAAAAATCCTAACTTTTGTAACATTCATAACTTCGATAATATAACACAAAGAGCTAAGTTTTTTCCTCTCCCCGATGCGAATGATTGAGGGTTTATTTTGTTTTTATTTTAAACTAGCTTACGCCCGCGGCTTCGCCCGCGTGGTATGTCGATAAAAAGTATGTCCTTTCTCAGGCTCTAGACTATCTGTGTACCAAATTTCAGTTAAATCGATTCAGTAGTTTTGGCGTGAAAGCGCGACAGACAGACAGAACCGACAGAGTTACTTTCGCATTTATGTATAATATTGGTAAGGATTGACCCAGCAACAGTCGTGGATCGAGATCGAATCGATAATAGCATGCTCATAAGCAAACCTGTTCAGACTTCAGACGCGCTCAGAGCACGTCCCCTTCTACCCGCTCCTCAGGTGGAATATGCTCGAAAATCAAACGTCGGTTGATTTTTTAGCACGCTCAAAATAAGTATGCTCATTACTAGCAACGTTGCAACACACGTGCTACTAATGAGCACTTGCTCAATAAAAGCATGCTTCATATCGTATCGTATTACCCAGTTACTGGGTTGTGGAGGTCAGATAGGCAGTCGCTCCATGTAAAATACTAGTATTCAGCTGGGTTAGACTGGAAGCCGACCTCAACATATTTAGTTGGGAAAAGGCTAGGCGGATTGATGTATCTTTGGAAGCGTCTTCATCGTCCGCTGGTTAAAGGCTATCTGACGTCACATTAATATGGCACCCACTGGAGGTCATAAAGCCATGAACTAAAAAAAATAATTAAGTACTTAAGTAACTTTATTTTAGCATAAGTATTTAAAAAATATACTATTTTTAAGTACCCCAAAATAATTTACATTTTAAAAAGAATTTAAGTAGGTAACTCTTTTTAAGTATAAAAAAACTAAAACCCAACTACGACAAATAGCCAACTAAAAACGTATAGGTACCTAAGTATAAATGATGCATTAATGTGATTGGCTGCAAATTTTCAAATTTATATGTTATCTGATATGGGTCTTACCTGAAATAAATTTTATTTATAAACAAGACATCACAGACTGACAACAAAAAATCCGAAGTCACATAATTTGTTCGATTTAAATGCCCTAGAGCGATGTGTGACTTCGGATCTTTTATTTGTCTGTTTTTAGTGTGACTGTCTCAGCGACTGCTTTGTCTTGTCTCTTCAAAATACAAAATCCTATCCTGCATCTTCTTTATGTTTCTATTATAATTCAAGTATACTTAATCAATTCAACACTCACACCGAATTGATCAATAACTCCGATAGCTTGAACATAATAAGGCAGACCTAGTTAACAATTAAGTAACAACAATGCTTAGTACCTGCTACGACAAGCTCGTGAGAAAGTTGTCTAGTCAATCATGGCGGTACTACTGTGGCGCCCGCGCAGTTGCCCCACAGCGCAGGCCGAACGTCAGTTTTTCTTCGCCTATTGTATGCTAATTAGCTGGCGTCTCGTCATACTGATATCTATAGCGTGATAGCTGCTATTAATTTGAATAAATATAGTGCTACTTGTATTTTCAATAATACTAGCTTCCCCCGCGGCTTCGCCCGCGTCGTGTGTCGATAAAAAGTAGCCTATGTCCTTTCTCAAGCTCTAGACTATCTGTGTACCAAATTTCATTTAAATCAGTTCAGTCGTTTTGGCGTGAAAGCACGACAGACTGACAGAGTTACTTTCGCATTTATAACATTAGCAAGGATTATTATTGTACTCGTAGCTTGTGACTGGATTGTACTTTACTTTTCAAATTTTTCTTTATAAGGAGAAGAAAAGATTCTGAATAGCCACGTCACGCCTGTTAGTCAACAGCACCCTACTGCGTAACACACGATCAATCATAATCTGAATCATTTTAAGGATGGCTAATAATCCATTGATTGCTTCATATGTTCGAAAAATTTGTCTGATAACGTAAATAACGCAATGAATGATAATGAACTGTCAAAATAAAACAGATTCTGATTGATCGTGTGTTACGCAATGAAGGTGCAGGCGTGCTGTGGCTGTGGCTGTCCCGAATATTTTATCGCGCCAAAGCGTAATGACCGCGTTGGCGATTTTAGACCATTATTGCCAGTTTTCTCGTAAAATCTACTTATTCTTGTGAAGTTATCAGCGATTTTGCTGGCGTCTGCTCGATTACTCAATGTCTCTTATAACTCACGAATTCTCCTTGCAATTCCTGCAATAGCTTTACCAAATACGTAGGTCTGTACCTGTTCCATGACATTAAATTCACTTCACGTCAATCCAACAATACGTTTCCTATCACACTGGAAGTCTGAAAGGCTAAAATTATTCTTTAAAACTATTTCCAAAGAACGCATGACGAATAGTACATACATAATGCAATACGTGATCATTTTGAATGATACCTGCCAGTCGTCTGTAGTTGTATAGTCAGCATGCATGGTTTTTGGGGGTCAAACAGCCTCACCACCACCAGCAAATGAGTTCGATTACCTATCAGCTATTTTTACCTTTTCCTATAGGAAGAAGCTAGTTATATGGTCCGTAAGGCAGCAAGAAACCACATTATTAACGTCACTTTAGGTAATATGGCTCATTCCAGTAAGGAGGATTTCCTCCATCGTTTGAAATCAACAGCTAATGCAATGATCTGTCGCCAGCATCTCTGATAGTTGTGACCTCCACGACAGATGATTAACTAATCATGTAGGTACCAGTCTTAATGGAACATCATCCACCCACTAATACATTTTAGTATTCAACATCTGCCCCCGGTTGGAACCGGACCTGCAAACTGTCGTGCACACAGAACATTAAGTAAGTGAACAAACACCTAATCTATACAGGGTGTAAAAAGACCCATCACATATCCGCCAACTATGCATTCTGTACATCAAATTAAGTAAAATTGCACTACAATAATTTCTGGGAAACGACTTTTATGTTTACCCGACTACGGCGAAGCAAAAAGGAGGGTTTGTATGTATGTATGTTCATGTGTTCCCTCATATCTTCTAAAATCCTCATCACAATCTGACAAATGAGGTATCGTTGGAAGCGTGTTGATCGTCCGCTGGGTTATAGGCGGTGACGTCGAACTTGAATATGGCGCCGTCTAGACATAAAGTCAGGAAAAGAAAAAAAGTGGCCATATTAGGTGTCAAACGAAAGGGCTTAAGTAATTAGCACATTTCAAAAATATGGCGTATGGCGATATAAGTGGGGTAAATGATAGATGGCCAATCGACAGTTTCAGGGTTATCCATTATTTACGCCACATCCTGTATATAATAAACCCATTTTTTTTTAAATTTATCAGTAATAAAACTAATACCTAACTTACGACAAAAAAGTCAAATAAAAAGGTATAAACAATAATAATCATAGACAGACAAATGAACAATTCGGAGTCACACGTATCTGAGGTGTGACTCCGGATTTTTTATTTGTGTTGTTGGGTTTTAGTTTTATAAATTTTGGTGTGAAAAATCGCTGTTTACGTGTAGTGTGTAACGTATTACGTATTATTACGTAACGCACACAAAACATTGTGTTTATCATGCAATGGTTCAGGGTTCGTGGGAGTATTTAAAATTAAGTTATAACATTTAAAACTTCTTTCTTTACATGAAATCATATCATCATAGAAATACATCATACTGTCTAACTATCACAGTTCGTGAGATACAGCCTGGTGATAAACAGACGGACGGACAGCGGAACCTTAGTTATAGGGTCCCATTTTACCCTTTGGGTAATGGAACCCTAAAAACCGGCCAATTGCGAGTTGGACTCACATAAGAAGGATCTACCGTATTAAAATCGAACAACAAATGCCGAAAAAGACACGATTCTTGTTCCCCGTTTATTACTAGTAATTTTTTATTATAATTTTATATGACACATAAAAAAATTACACTACAAAAATCTTAAATACCTAGGTAACTACTTTTTGATTTCAAACAAATAAACTACCTGGTGCACGCGATCCATCGCTATAAGTACGTATATGTAACGTTGCCAGACGGGAGTAACCTCAACGTCTGTCGGGTCAGCTTCTTCTTCGTCGTTCCCTCAATGCTGAGGATCGCGACCACATATGTCGCGCCTTCAAGCTATGCGGTCTTCTGCAGTATGGACCGCTTGATAGATGCTGCCTCCAGCAACCTTCTTGATCGCGTCTGACCATCATCTTACCGGTGCTCTGCCTTGAGCGCGTTTTCCTTCTACCCAGTATCAAAAGCCTTTCCAGACCAAGCTTAGGTGAACGCATATTACGTCCGAAAGAGCTGAAGGCACGCTGCTGGCATATAGTAGATAGCCGCTTGGTGATGTTGAGTTCCTCCAGTATGGATTCATTCGTTCTTCCACATTTTTCAGGGTTTCAGTTTCACAACATTTCGAAAGCATCGATTTTACTGCTTTCGCACCACGTTTAAGCGCCATTTAAAAAAACGAACTAGAGGACGGGTCAGTCGTAGGTATTTTGGTATACCGTGGGATGCCATGGTTCTTCAAAATTTTTTGGCCATCGGGTCAGCTAGGTTATAGTACACACGGCTACACATCAAGCTATACATTTCCAGTATAATCTGACCTCGCATTGTACGGAAATCCTATACAATGCGAGATCAGCATAAACTGGAATTGTATAGCTTGATGTGTAGCCGTGTGTACCTAATAGACGCTTCGCCAATCCAATCCAAACCAAATACCTGTAGACATTAGAGACTCAATGAATAGTAAAAATATAAAGCGTAAGTTGAAAGACCATTACATCAACTCGATTATAACTTAGCGCGTTGATCAAATCTCAGGCTATGGCATGCTAAGACAGACCCCAGAGGTCTAATTGTGTGCTTTTTTTAAGGAACTTATTGTACCAAATTTATAAAAGAAAGAAAGAAATAAATAATAAATAATAATCCAATTATTTCGTATTATTACTAGATAAATCAATGCCTAATATTAGTGCCATAATCTACTCAATTACTTAGCAGATAATGCTATATCCAAAATTTTACGATACTCACTCTAAGGTTGCGTGGCGGTAAAGCTCATAAAATAAGTATTTTCGCATAATTACGGAACTGTAGCACTTAGACACGCAGCGTGAGTGTAAGTATTGACTATTCATTATGTAACTGACCGCGGGTCTTTAATTCCTTCAGGTACATACATTAATCAGAATAAGGTCCTACTTAGGAGGCATATGTTTAGTAGGGAGCCCGCCCGGCTGAATTATGATGGTTATACTCATTTTTATTAGGTCTAACATCAGGATTCACTAAGGCATGATTCATCTCTCCCCCAAACTAATACAATTGATACCACTATCGGTGTGGATCGGCGCGCGGTGCGCAAGCGCATCCTACTGCATAATTCATTGGCTTTGTTTCGAGCCGCGCCCAGTTCCGCGTAACATGAACCACGATTTATTAGCTCATTCATAATTATAACGCATTTTGATGCCTTCTTGTCGAATTAAAGTCAATAATAATAACAACGAAAACAAGTGTTGTAAGCATAGCATACGGTAAACAATAGCCAGATAAACCCTACAATTTCAATGTTACCTATCGACAAAACTAGACTCAAACATGAAAGACGTCGTACTAACATTTTACAGCACGCAGTTTTTTCTTCCTCTTGACAAGTTAGTTCTTTTACTCTTACGAGGTTTTCACTCTAATAGAAGGCGTCGCTAGTCGCTATGTATTTAAAATTCAGAAGTGCGAACTCGTGTCACTAATAAGCAAAGTATCGTTTAAATCTGAGATGTTACGAAGCTTCGATTCCGACTCCGAAAGGTCGGACCTTCCGATTAAAGACATCTCCGACTCCAAACTTCGGCTCCGATAGTTTTGAATCGGAGTTATACCGAAGATCGAAACACAGCGATGCACGTGTCGCGTGCGTTTCGCTCGGGTAATTTTTAGGGTTCCGTACCCTAAAGGGTAAAACGGGACCCTATTACTAAGGCTATGTCCGTCTGTTTGTCTGTCTGTCCTTCCGTCTGCCCGTGGCTTAGCTCAGAGACTGTTGGTACTAGAAACATGTTCTCAGAACAAGTTTTTCAACTACAATGTTAAGTTTGTTGGATAAATTCATCCCAACTACGGAACCCTTCATTGTGCGTGGTTCGACATGCACTTGGCCGGTTTTATACACGGTCGCGTTAGAAGTCTCAGTTTATTGTTTTGTGTGTCAGAGCGGTGTATATTGTGATAACTGATAAGTTAATTTCAATATGAAGCCAAAAAAGTGTTATAATATGGAACCTCTTTCTTCTACATCGACTCCGACTCCGGTTCCGAAACCGATCAACAAAATTAAAAACCTCCGGTTCCAGTTGCGGTAAAACAAACTCCGAACATCTCGTATGAGTTGTATTGTTAATAGATAATATAAGAATTGTCGCTTTACATGATAATTGAACCGGTACATGAAGATGTCGTAATTTTCTTTTTAGTATATTATGTAATTCGTCAATGTCAGTTATTTTTCAGTAAATAGTCGTGAGTTCTACGACCTTGTTATGTGTGCTTGTAAATTAGTTGCAAAAAGAACGCATTAGTTAACCGATGAACTAGCGCTAGTTAGGGCGCTCCCTCACCGAGAGCATTCGCCTGTAATGTAACAATAACAATTCAAGATTTGATTTGGAGCATCACTTTTACTATATTACCAAGACCTCGGTTCTTCTCAATCATATATGTAGATAATGCTCGAATCTGGTGCCATGTTGTGACGAATATAAATGCCACCATTTTTCCAGTGTGAGAGTGAGACGGAGCTATAGGAGGCCGGTAGCACCATCCTTTTTCGCAGTGGAATAATGATGGCACTAATACTTCATAATAGGCCCCCTGAACTGTTACATTACAGCTCTCGGCGAGGGCGCGGCTTTACTTACCTGTAACATTACAGCAATAAACAGAAAAACTTTTCTCTAGTCTAGAGTTTTCCACTCACTCTCTCTCGTTTCACTAGAACTGCTTACTAACGATTATCTTTTTTTCAATTTAACACTATCAATTATTTATTGATTGAGATCACAGCGATTGCGACACAAACCGCACAGACTTATCTGCGAGCAAACTTCACAAACCACGGTATCACAAAATAAATAAAAGTTTGCAAGCCCACACCTATCTGTTGGCCATAGCCTGCTCCACAGAGCACCTATAGCTACTAGTATGGTCATAGGTATTGTGTGTTCTGATAGAATGGTGTTGAATGAGGCATTATGTCCCTGCGAGCAGCTGTGGGCAGGCCGGACGCGGCTATTCAGCGGATAGCGACGTCGCGCCGTGCAATGTAAAGGGGTTCTATATAAAAATGTATGGTCGTCCGCATAGGCACGTCTTTTGTGTCGGACATAACTACAATAGCGTTAAAGTTTGCACCTGTTGTGTTCCCGCTGTTGACGTAACCAGTATGCATATCTGACGGATGAATAAGCTGCTTTTGTGATTGAGAATAGAAAGAAATACTGTTTGTAGAAAAATGAGATGTCTTTGCCTTACGCAGAGGTTTGTGGGAACTGTAGAAAGATCTAATCAGATTGGATTTACTCATTGGGCCTGAGGTTTAAACAAGACTTTGTTATAGCCGAACTTTTTGATTGAGTTTGTTGAGAGTTGAGACCAAAGAGTCATTGGTTGAGACAGTACACAAAGATCCCGTCACAAACATAACATGCGTATCATGTAAACAAATGCAAGTCAAGCAACGCAGTTCTTCTACCGCAAAAAAGTCTGTTAATTTAATCTGTTTCTATATATTTTTTAACTTTATTTCTTTAATTAGCTGCGCCCCGCGGTTTCACCCGCGTAAGCCTCGATCCCGTGGGAATATCGGGATAAAAAGTATCCTATGTGTTAATCCAGGTTATAAACTATCTGTTTGCCAAATTTCATCCAAATCCATTCAGTCGTTTTTACGTGAAAGAGTAACAAACATCCATCCTGGATGGATGGATGTTTGTTACTCTTTCACTCTTTCCATCCATACTTACAAACTTTCGCGTTTATAATATTAGTTTAGATTTAGATAAATAGAATATTCAGGCTTCTAGCTTTATCCACAACGGAGTAGGGTCGAAAATGTCGTGAATGGCTTCGAGTAAAGATGTTGTTGGATGGCTGTGCCTTTGTTGTTTGTTTTGCTCGACTTGGCGCAGATAATCGGAGGTAAATAAGATTATCGCTGTTTACCATGTGTCGCGTAAGTCGTTCGCAAAACCGAAATATGAATTCTTTTTCGATTTATTTCTTATATCAAACAAAGTTCATAACGGCTGACTCAGCCCGACACCCTGGTGACCTAGTTTCGAAACTTGGGGTCCCACCTGCCCCGACTCGCGGCGACCCTCCGCAAGGGTGGCTGGGTTCGATAACCTCGTCTGAAGGTCAACGTACCCCGAGTTTGCTTGTTCTAATTACTTTGATTCAAAGTTTGTTACAGAAGATTTTTTTGAAAATATTTATGGGAGCAACGTTTTTGGTTTCAGCAATGTAAACAATTTGCATTTGAAGAAGATAACTTTAGCTCTACCACGCCAAAGTCAATAAACGAAGGCGATAAAAATCTTTAGCAAAACCTGCGAACTCGTGAATCTAAGTCTCAGACCAAATAAAAAACAATCACAGAGAAAGCACCTACATTCTGAGCAAATCAATATTCTATTCTATTCTATTCTAGAAAAGAGCACGGTCAACACTAGTCAACAGAGACGTGAGGCCGGTTTCGTAAACATATGTGTGCACTTAGTGAGGTGTAGTTTGATAATTATGCACAAAGCGGAGGTGTAGTTTTGGCATGCGTCAATGTATTTTTTGCAGCACTTTGTCTTGGTTTTTTATTTGGTCTGAGACCTATGTTTAACGTCATAGATCGACATTCAGGTACACGTCATCACCATTCCCGCACTGCCATCCCGTAGCATTGTTTTAAATGCCGTGTTATAATGACAGATGAGCTATCGCGTTGAATCCAATCAAAGTCACGGTTGAGAGGCGCTGGTCCTACATGATTCATTGGCATACTTCTGTGGACAACGAGACGGCGTGATCGCGTAGCTTGAGGAAATATTATTATGCCTTAAGAAACACTGAGTAGTAAGAGAATGGAGTGTTAGGTAGTGTGGGCTAAGGCAGTGTTTTTCAATCTTTTTAAATACGCGACCCCCTTAGAAGTTAATTTGTCAAGCGACCCCCTAGGCCCTAGGGTCATCCTTCTGACTGAAATTGTATTTTTAGTGTGAACTGTGGGACCTAGAAACATGCCTTTTTTCTTTTGTCCACGACCCCCTGCGTAAGGCTTCGCGACCCCCCAAGGGGCGCGACCCATAGGTTGAAATACACTGGGCTAAAGTATCGGACCTGCGCGTCGATCGTTGTTTGTTGGAAAGCTAGTCACGACAAACTGTAGGTACTACACAATGAACAACTCGTGCAACTGGTGTGTCCTAGTCTAGTTTGATCATCTAGCTTTCAGTGTTGAAAGTTTTCTACCAGATAATTGGGTGAGTTCGATTACTTCTCCATTTTTTCCCCGCTCCGGTCTGTTTAGTCATGGTCCATGGGTCCCGCCGAACGGTCCCGAGAGACTGCCGCACCTCTGAGCTCACTGGAGCGCGCCAGCTGCCAGTACCACTTGTTGATGATGAAAATAGCTCCTGACTGCCAATACTCCGATAGACATTACTTTCGCGTGCTACGTACCTACGTACCTACCTATGTTTACGTTTCAGAAAAACACATCAAAACTAGCCATCTTTCAGTCAAATATTGAAACTGCAATCGGGATATTATATCAATCAAAAAAAATACGGAGAAGCTCACTTTCGCTCATTTATGTGAAGTTAAAACGGTACGCTACCGTTTTTTAAATAACGCTGCCTCTAGCGATGTTGAACGATATAAAAAGGTACTTACTTAGGTATACCTGATATCTAACATATGGTGGAGCGCGTCGTGGCAGCAAATTATGGTGATTAATATGGGTCATATTTATGGGCCGTCTTAATGGTTGAATGGGCCGGTGTAAATGAGAGCTACTTATGTTGCGAGCTGATTGATACATTTGATACGCTACGCTGCGCAGGCACATGCTGATTCATAGCGGACGTCATTGTTCTACGTCGTCATTCGAAGACTAAGTTTTATTTACAGAACAGGAACAGCTTCCCACAGGAGCGCATTCTCATGAACTTGTGCAGATGGTCTGCCTGATGTGTTGAGGTAACTGAGCTTGGGATCTATCTACCTCGTAAATCTCGTCTGTTTCTGACCTAATTAAGTACCTATGCATTGCCCCAGTCAAAAGCAGATTCACGTAAGATCCTGAAACGTTTCAGGAACATTTATAGGTATCTAAACAATAAGCCGTTGGTCCCGGCTGTCATTCGAGGATCTTCGACAGTCGTTACGAGTCGTCAGAAGCCCTGAAAGTCTGACTATCAGTCTTACCAAGGGGTATCTTGAGATAATGCTTTATGTGTGTATATATTTATTGTATATGTAAACGGTACACCACTGACTACCTGCAGTATTGTCTCTCCTTCTTACTTTAATCCATCCAAAGGTTGTCTGTAAAAGATCGCTTTTAGCGATAAGACCGCCCATTGTGTCACCCATAGATATCCGGTGTCACCCTATATAAAATTTCTAATTTATGTCTGTAATTTTTATGGTGTACATAATAAAGAGTATTCTATCTATCTATCTATCTTGCCGGCTCTTCTCCATAGGAAACGACCAATTGGAACCGTGCACCTAGCTTCTGACGTTTCATAAGTGCCCATGTAGGTTTATGTGAAATAAAATATTTTGATTTTTTGATTTTGTATCGTATTGGTGTGGGCTCGGCTTGGCCCTAATTTATCTACTAGCCCCTTTGCGATTTCCCAGTTACTCGGTTGTGAAGGTCAGATAGGCAGTCGCTCCATGTAAAATACTGGTATTCAGCTGCATCCGGTTAGACTGGAAGCCAACCCCAACTTAGTTGGGATAAGGCTAGGCAGATTGATTTTGATAGGTATCTAAACAATAAGTCCAATAACGGTCGGTAAACTATAGAAATCGAATAAAAAGTTTGAATAGCCAAAGTCACTCCTTTTCTTACCGTTAGGTACCTACTTACCTATCTACTGCAAAAAAATTAGACCACAATCCGCTATCATTCAGTGTTGCAATTTTAATGATTGCTTTTTTTTTTGAGAAAGACCGAGTGATAGAACAAAATGAACAACGCGAAATTCACCAGTGAACTAATTACTTAATTATCAGCAATTTTTGCTTTTTTCTTCTGTCGTTGACCACAATGACCACTCTCTAAGCTTCCCAACAACGTACTTGTGCTATTTCTTTAACAAGTTTTACTTTAATACCAAAAGTAGACAGTACTTCTTAGTACCTAACTATCCCTACCTGGGATAGAAAACAGATTTAGTATGCAAAAAAAACACAAAATAGTTAAAAATAACTTTAATTTCTGAAGATCTCCAGCTGTTATCGTCGCATATCTCGTCAAAATGTATGAAACAGCTGCAGTTTTTTTTCGCGATTTCAGTCTTGGTCCCGTAGTGAAAATTGTTCATAATGATGAGTACAATGGCACCTTATGAGATTTCGAGTGCATTAGTTAGGCCAAACCAAGCCCATTTTAAAATTGTACCTCTTGTCTGCGTCATTCCGGAGACATTTCCCACAACCACTTGTGTCTCGTTAAAGTTGTCATTACTCACTCTTACTATACTGTCGTAAGTATCGCAACATCGTAAATCCTAAGCTTATCACCGTTCAAGTTGACTCCGTACAAGTCGATGGGCTCGTACGAAGCCGGCCACACCGTCACACCGGCGGCGGCGGCGCAAGGGCTTGTCGAGATAAGATAACAAGTGTCACTAAACCGTAGCACGGTAGCGGCTTTTACGCGTGAACGTGCATAAAGTTGTCTACTCTTATCTAATAAGAGGCAAAGTTTTCGTTACAGCTTTCTGTCAGCTGCAAAACAGTGCCTTGTACTTGTCATAATAGCTACGGGTATTTTCCTACCCGAGGAAATCCAGACAATGTCATGAAGACGGCATTTTATTTACCTTCATTTGAAGAGCGCTAAATTAGAATCCTAAACCAACATGTATTTCTCCTCTACCCTCTTACTCTACCTCGTATTAAATACCCACTCTTCGTACATAGCTTTCAGCATAATAACTAGAATCAACCGTTCTGAATCAACCACGGTGTTGATAACATCTTAGTTCCAATCATCAAAGAGCCGCATAATTAATAGGCAGAAGATCAACCACTAAGTGATATCGAGTAGCCGCGGAGCACCGGTGTGCATGACAGCGGAAGAGGAACGACCCGCGAGTGTCACCTCACAAAGTCGCGGACATAAATATATAAATAAATCATTTATTTTGGACCAAACACTTGTACATTTTATAAACCTACCAAACTGCTTGATAGTTTGTCGGCAGGATTAGCGCATATCTAATTACGACATGTCATACTTTGATATGTCGGACGCAGGCGCTGCATCTCGTGCCGTCTGAAGTCTACGGGGAAACTGGGCCAGCTCTGTGTCATATACTGGATTGGAGAACTGCAATAACTGTGTCAAATTCAACAGATTCTTCTCGTCTGTCAGCACCTTGAAGACGTTCTTGTGTAACTACAACAAACATTATATTCATAAACTGTGTTTGATCGCTTGCATGCTGCTGTGTGTATAGTGATTCCTTCGTAGTTGAAGTTGAAACTGTAGCTACCTAAAACTGTCAAACTTTTCTTGTGTACGAGAGGTAATTCAACTATAAAAATAGAGCCACTTCACTTCAAGATCAAAACTTAACGGTGTTTTTATGTGTTCTAATAAAATACCGATAAAACTTTCAGCAGTCTTCATCATTTCCAATAATTTTCAAAGAGGTCTCTAATAAATCCGAAGGTGAACAATATTTTTAGTTTACGCCAATCTATCGGCAACATTTTATTGATCTTTTTATAGGTGGGTGAGTGGATGCTGTGAATAAACGATGGTCCTTGAAGCTGCATTATAATCTGAGATCATCGGAACACTTCGTCTAGCCACTTAACATTGTCGTAAATCGCATTCTTATAAAAAGTAGGAGAGTAATAAATTGAAACACTCATTTCGAAACTTCACAAGTTCACAATAATTATGGTTTATACAAATACATAGGTACCTAAATGGAGTATTATCCTAAAAATCCTAATGCTGAAAGTTGTAGGATAAGGATAGCAGTAGGTACTCGATAGAATAAGCGGGCGCGACAATGGTCGCGCTGCCTGTCGCGCCCGCGATATCGGGCCAGCAATGACTATGCACGCCGCGCGCCAGTCTGCAGTCTGCACGAGCCTATATTCTTCTGCATATTTTGCTGCTTTCAAAGTAGCCAAGGCGTAGGTATATACGTATGTACCTATTTTTAACTCCTTTGACCATCTGAAATAATAACCGAATGTTTGCAGTCATCGTTCACAATACGTTTGATTTATTGAACCATATCTTTCAGCGTGTTTATAAGATTGTTAGAAACAATGTTTACTATAACATTTGCAAACATTACTGTAATATTTACAACGATTTCACAAAGATCTTTATGAACGCAAACATACACTTGTGGCAAGAATTTGAGTGTAACACAATTGTAAAATAACTGACAGTATTACGGAGAGTTTTTCTCAATCGGTTTACGTGTTCGGTTGTCATTTTCTGCGGGAAGTCGATCGAAGGCCGTGTCGACGATTGCTCAACTCAAGTAATTTGTCTCGGATCGATTCTCACAACGAGGCTACTTATCCATTATTATTGCTATTTAGAGGTTTTCATTTCACTTGCCGTATTTACCGAGTACTTAAAACAGAACGCGTTGTATCTACGGTAAGACTTAAAACACTGCGTATAATAACATGTTTTATTGTAACGGTAATGACTACTGAGTCACAATATATAAAATTACTTCATTATGATAATATCTGTAGTTGTGTAGCTTCATTGATTCCCTGTACTTGTATGTTTGACGAATGAATAAAAATACAATAGGGTGTTCGATATCGAAGTACCTACCTATCGTATACCGAAATGTGCAAGTGACATTCACAGCAAGGAGTAAGAACTATATAATGAGGAACGGTGTCAAGCTGTCAGAACGTGTAATCCACACCGTACGTGCGACGAGACACGCCGGGCCCTTAGACCACTGACCCAATATGTGTGACACCAATACACGTCGATTCAAAGTGAGGCATGCCCTTTGTTAGTTGGTAGTAATAACTTTCACGGTGTAATCAGAAAAGAGAGCGGTGGTCAGGGAAGGCGCCTGCCTTCCCTGACTGCTCTCTTTTCGGAAATGATGGATCTCGAGAAATATACAACGATCGTTGGCAGATGAAGATTAACCAGCAATCTCGCTCATTTCGTGTCTAAAGCGTAGTCACTCCTCGAAAAGATAAACAGTGTCTCCATACTATACTAAGCTAAGTATAGTATGGAGACACTGTTTATCTTTTCGAATTGCTTTGGTACAAGCTAGCAAAATTGCCTTTTTAAAACTTTACAACTAGTAAGCAAAACTTAACATAGGAATTGAGCTTCAAATATTTGTTTGCTTACTTCATAAATAAGTCAAGAGCGTAGAACAGAACTCTCCCAAGATTCCAGTGTTGCAGTGGTTTGACTCCGGCGTACTAATCGGGTAACCTTTGAAGTGCTTGGCATGCTTCACAACGGCTAGCGGGAGACGCACGCGCAACGCATTCGTAAACATTCCTACTGCATATTGTGCACTGCGCAGGAAGACTAATATTAACTGCAGAAGTTTTAGTTCAAACAGCATCATTTTCGCCTTTATCACAATTTATTTGGTGTCGGTGCAATGTCTTTTTCTTCCGTACTTCTCTATTAGGAGTTTTACTTCAAAAAAACGTCCATAATTTTTCTGCCATAAAGTAAATTCCGTAGAAGGCAGCAAAAAGATTATCAAGATTACAAACAAGTAGTTGATACGCAATGTTTTCCTTACAACATAGCGCGAGCGGTCCGGACACGGAGGACAGAATTCGTGAATCCAGATCAACCATGCAAACGGGTGTTTAGCAAACGCAATTCTTTGACATTCCCTCCCCCCCTTCCCTCATTAAATTGTTTACCGTTACAAACTTAGGAGGGTCTTTATTCAGCAATTTTTCGTTGTTACGGTGACATTTCTTTATTCCAAGGACATCTAATTATAGAGTACTCGTATTTGCTTTATGGACAAAATATTTATTTACATCAAGATACATTAATTAATTTATTTAAATGTAATAAAATAATCCTAATCTACCTATACCTAAATAACTTTTAAAAACACGTTATGTATGTACAATTACATAATATAACAAATTAAAAAGAAAAAATAAAAAAAAGGGGAGGGGCTCATTGAGCTTTGCTTTATTCATTTGCCTATGATATTTCTGATACTTCTTATTTTAGTTGGCAATCCATGTTGCTATAGGACATGACAATACGCGCTCGGCAGTACTCAAGTAATGCAGCTATTTGTACGACTTGCAGGCTTGATTGGGTGACTCTCATGTGCTAAATGATACGTAATGGTAGAAATCGACACATGATTGCAGTTCGTCAGCAGCCCACAATGGCTTCGGCGATGGTGTAGGTATAATATAACCATTGTTATGAAAGTATGTGTGAAGGTGACAGGATTAGGTGCTGATGTTGTCGTTACGTCAGAGAAGGACGTCAACCCTCGATATTCTTAAGTTTTACAAAAACGAAATGTGAGAATAAGAAGTGGGTCTTTACGTGAAGTTTTGTTGGTGACTCTTGAATTCCGCACAGTTACATCTTATACGCTGGCTTTGGCCCAAGAGTTACATGAATTGTTGCTAATGAAATATGCCTCTGACTTCTGACCCTTTAGAACTTAGATAGTATTGAATCAGTGTTATGCTCTAGCGGGGCAATACGAGCAAAACTGTTCATAATAAAAGTGGATTTTCCCGTCAACACACGTATAAATAAAAAAAGAAAAATTTTCAGAAACCCTAAACATATTTGCTGAAATTAAAAAGAAAATGAAGAAAGTTTATGACCTATAGAGTTAATTTAGTAACAAGCGAATCTTTTATTGTTGCAGTGTTGAACACGCACTTGCACAAGCGATGGTATGGTGTCTGCGCGGCAGCATGGTGTAGCGCGTGCGCAGCTGTGCGCCGGCGCAGCACTAACGCTGCTGGCGTTGCTGCCCGGCCCTGCCGCCGCCGACGTCATCTTCAGAGTGCCTGAAGTACTGGTGAACCATGCTTTATTACCTTTATTATCTACGACCTGATTGCTATTAAAAGTGCTAAGTTAAAGTTTTTGAGGTTCTTGATTCAGATCAGTTACAGAAGTAAAGGGTTTAGTGCCTTTGAGTCGAACCCACTAGAAGTTAATACTTCTTCTTAGTGCCGATTTCACCAATGAAACTGAACGCTTCTAAACTGTGTTTAAGAGCTGTCAGTGTCAATATTACAAAGCAATTTTTACACTGACAGCTCTTGAACGCGGGTTAGATGTGCTGAACGAGTTCAGTTTCTTTGGTGAAATCAGCCCTTATTCTTATAAGTATTGTTATCTTACAGTCAGTAATTGCATCCTTTATTTCGGCAACTACAATCAACATCAATCAGTAAGAAAATGTTAGTGGTTTTGGTTAACAAATCTGACCATGATTAAATATGACTCCTACCCCTATTTCTAAAAAACTCTGTCTCGTAAACTGCAGGTGCGTCACGCGGCCGCGTCGAAGCCGGTGGGCACGGGGCGCGCCAACGGCACGCGCAACGACTCGGATCACGCGGAGCACTGGGGGGGCTCCGACGACACGCTGCTGGAGGTGCGCTACGAGGAGTACTTCGTGGAGCACGACGTGTCCACAGCCGCCGCGCGCCGCGCCGCCGTACAGCTGGATGTCAACGATAGTAAGTAGCACAAACAAAACTCTTTTCTGGTCAGTTGCTGAAGTGGGTGCGGACTCGTGGTCACACCAGGTTGTAACACCAGTGTGACTAACAGGAATAGATTTCCTGGTAGTCACACTGCTCATATTTCTACACCATGTACCACTGAATTATAGTGCGGTGAAAAAACATCGATATAAAAATGCATTTTAACCATTGCAATAATTGTCAAAGTACATGCGAGTCTTGTAACTGCTGGTGATTGGATGAGCTCGTCGGTCTCCCATAAACTGAGCGAAGTAAGTGACGCAACGACAATTGCTTGAGTTACTCCAATTAAACACCATCAGCTTGCGAATTAGAGCAACATTCAAGGATGCGGGATAAAAACGTGCGCCAGGCCCCAGAGGCCACGGACGCGGATATCGTTGTGGCATTGTATATTCTAAGTCTTCAAGGTTTCATCAATAAGCTACCTAACAACGAGGTTGTTGAGAAGCTCTTAATGCAGACGTACAACCGAATTGTGTTGAGTTTTGCAGCAAACAGTGGCCTTTATGTGAAGAAATGATGAAGTGGAAGTTTGATAAAGTTTTGCTTTCATATGAAAACGGTGAACAGTCACACAATATCGGCTGTCTAAATACAGAGTGTTCTTCGACACATTGTTGTCAAATACAAGTGACAAGTTTTCATGACGGAAACCAAAGCTAAAGGTCTTATATTCAACCGAGACGGTACGAAAGGCTCCAAAATTAAATGCTATGATGACACTATTACCCAATCGACGAATACGTTGATAATAGCTACCTAAATGTGATCTAGACTTCAGACAACGGTAGGCGTGTCATCGTCCAAATAGCCGATGAGTAAGCGCGCTTCTAACTACTGCTATCTGGAAGAGAACCGTGACTTCCTCTAATTGATCCATCTGATATAGTCTAATGTTAATTGATGGTAAACTCGCTGATCAATAAAGTCTATTCAATTCAATTGGTCTTTATTGCATTGTTATTTCTTAACATTATTATGTTGATGTTGTCCATGAACGGATCTTAAATTCCAAACACGAAAAATCTGATTTTTAAACTAGGCTCGTGGTAAAGTTAAGAATTGTTTCGGAAACGTTTTCGAGATTAAACTTTGGTAGACGTCCTTTTTTTTAGCTTGATTTTTAAGAACTTCTAGATTAGCCAGCCATTCCAATTTCTTAGGATGACCTTCCTTTCATAGCATCAACAAGCTGTATTAAAATTATAAACTTTGTCCTAGATAAACTAACTTTGTACTTGATATTAGAATGAGGCTGAAAACGCACTTTTCGAACGCGAACAGTTACCTACAATTATAGGGCCCCAAAAAGCCCACCCTTCACCGGCCCCCTCGGAAGAAAAGCGCTGAACTAAAAACCAACTCCCAGTAACAATAAAACACTGAGCTGGGGAATATTATTTTTTTGAAATGTTGATAATACATAACAATTTGTAGGTGAAGTTAATTCCCCGCATCGGCGCCAACAATACGCGATCATACAGTGGTTGAGTCCATTAGCTGAAGATGATACGACGTTAGCAACATATGATACCCGAGGACGTGCACACGTCTGTTATTATACTGCTACTGAGTACATGTTTAGTGCATTCTTCAATGTTATTATAATGTCATGAAGACAGCTGAAGTTGAGTTGCGATGCCTTGAGCTACACTTTGTTGAAAACGCATCTAAGTTATGGGAACACAAAATACTTATGTACTTAATCCTTATCCTAAAATCCTATAAGTTTAAAACCAAACGTAGGTAAGTAGAGCATGTAGCGTCTCATAGTGGATCGTATCGTACAGATGGACGTATATCATAAACGTGTCCTTCCTTTCTTCGCAGACATTCTTTTCTTCCATGCTCCCCTATCAACAGGTTTACTCTCTTTTAATGATCTTTTCTTTGGTATCCCTTCCATCGCAGCAAATTGATCGAATTGAATATTATAATATCTCGCTGAATATCTTTTAAAATATAGCAAGAATGAGTCATTGGGATCTGTGCTATATTGTCGCCAGCAACTACCTACCTAATTAGTTGGACGACGATTAGTCAACGCGATCCGCATGAGATGTTATCACGTAGGCAAGGTTGGCGATTAGGAGTAAAGTGCAGCATCATAGCGTAATGTCACTTTTAAACTTGCACAATTAAATAAAAGATGGCAATCGGCTTATGAGATTATATCATTTCGTAGAATAAATCAAACTAGAAGTACCACACCTACCTAATATAAGTAGACTGTAGACTTGTTGATCATTTTCTATTTTGTTTGTTAAGTTCCTGGTACTTGTTAACAGGCCTACACTGTCCTCCCATAAACTCCAACTCAAAGCATTTAAATCAAATAAACCAATCACAGGCACTTTTGAATTTTTAAGGGGTCGGTCAGTCAGAAAGCTGAAGTTAATTGCCCATTCCAAAACGTGACCACGGACATACCTACCTATTAAAGCTGTAATTTTAAAACACTGTATAAGCCAAGCCAATAAATAAGAGAGTAACCGTGGAGTTTCTTGGTGGCTCTTCTCCGTAGATAGGATACAACTAGCTGCTAACGTTGCATAAGTGCCCATGTCGGCCATGTCACATTATTTTGATTTTGATTTTGAATGTTGCAGTGAGAACTCAAACTCAGACTAATGCGGTGGAGGTGTATGTAAAGGCAATTATGACGCTTTTATTTTCAATTGTTCTGTTTGATGTTTGTTTCAAACAATAAAATGCATTCTAAGATCTTTAAAAATTCTCGCCGACCGACAGTATGCCATATGCCATTTCTCTAAAAACTAGACAGACAGCTCTTTGTCTAGATTTGTCTTTCATCTAATTTTCCAATTTGCAGAGCTATTATTTTTTCCATTGTGTAAGAGATGCATACATGAATAGGTATGGTCCTCGTCATCCTAAAACTTTTGGTGTTCAGAAGTGTGTACGGAATTCTTCCTACAGAGCCTTCAGCGGTCTCCTATCACTCTATCATTATAAAATATCTACCTCTTATCAGAACCTAATTCAGCTATTTTTTTTCCTCCGGCTGACAGCCGCGTATGATGGTACACATTAGCGTGAGCTGAAGGTCGGCGGGCGGGCCGTCTCCGTAATGTGTACCCTGGCAAGGTCTAGGGGCGTGCAGCCGGTCTGTCACACCATTGTCCAGCCAGCCATTGTGTGACACTGTATGTCAATGTTACTCTAGGTAAATACGGTACGGTGCGGTGCGGTGGTCTGAGCGTAAAATAATTTCTCTCCATACATTGATTCCCAAGAGCTCCATAATATATTATTTATATAATAAAATGTTTTTTTTTTTTTGGAAAACTTTAATTGGCCTCACTTTTGATTGGTCATTGGGAGTTTTAATTCTATTCGTAATGTATCGCGACAAGTTTGCACGCGAAGTTTGCGAAAAAATTCACCCTAAAACAACACACGATCTCACATACATTTATAACAATAGATGTCGTTACGTGTTTCTACATGACGTAATAAAAATTCATCTTGAACATTTTCAATTGATTTGACCGATTGCGATGAAACAAAATCTAAATGGTACTCCAAGTTATACACAATATTTCGGTATTAAAGTTAACCGTGTGGGTTTCGTGTTTTTTACGTGATACCTTAACAAATTATTCTCTCACAGACAAAAGACAAACAGACAAAAATTTAAAAAGTGGTAGAAATGGCATCTGTTGGTTATCCTTTAGCACCCCAACAATTTTTTTATCTTATATATTCGATGTACAGATTTTCGATGTACAGAAATGCCTCGCCCGCAGATTTATTATAATTATGTATAGATAGATATACCTAGATATACAGGGTGTTAGTGTAAACACCGTTATCCTTGAAATCAGTGGTTTGGTTTCATTAATAGAACGTAAAATCAATGGAAAAATACAACATTTTTTTTAAAGAACATCTACATTTTTCCACAATTCACCCTACACGCAAGGGCAACGACCGGCCGCGGACGGCGGTTGGCGGGGCGGGCGGGGCTCGCGGGACGTTACATAACCGGCCGTCAGCTGTTTCGCAGCTCTCTCAAATGCGTATCCATGAGTATCGGGACAGTGACGGATATTTACTTTTTAAAATCCTTTAATGAAAATAAGGTTTTTTTTTTGTTGTTACTGGGTCATTTATTTTCATATTTAAGTCAACTACCCATGGTTTGAGTGACAACGGTGTTTACCCTTGCATACTGTATAATAGTTAAAGATATAGACTTGAATTAGGGTATATTTTGGCTGGTCACTCAAGCGCAAGTAGGTAAAAAGTGAACTACATGAATCAGAAACCTTATGCCCAAAGAGGATTAATAGTGATTGCTTCTGCCCTACCGACTGACTCACTCAGCGCCGCCCAAACGATCTTACATTGTGACAGCATCACATTATGATATCAATCCGATTATCATTCAGGAAGGAAGTATTGTATTATAAATAGCCCGTGATCTTAGCGCTATGTAAACATTGTTTGGTGGCCGGTCACAGCCTGCTGGTCACATCTATTACGGTTTGTGTAATGGACCTACGATTTGTCGCCGTCACGTCTCTTCACGACCTTTACGCGTCAGCAAGCGTCTTATTGAAAACGTTGCCTTTTTTGTTATTTCGATACACTGGAAAAAAATTATTGATACCTAATAATTTTTGTTTGTTAAGAAATAATAGTTTAATTGGTGATACCTACATAAATATCAAATTCGTAAAAGACTGACTTCAGAAAGATATACGAGTGTATGGCGTACCTATCTACATTATTATCAGGAGTGCAGAAAGCTAATTACTTAAGCCAGAAGTTTCTTACCTGTAATCAATTTTTGTTAAGCTACCACTTATAGGAAGAGCGAGACAGCTCCGACACAAGTACTTCTGTAACTTACTGGGGCTATCTCAATTTATGTCTGACACAATGTTTACGATGAAATAAATATTTTTGTATTGTATTTTAATCAATATACAAATGAAACCTCTGCAAGCTTTAAATCGTGCTGTAACCAAGCACCCCTGCGCCCTGTGTGCAATATCGACCGCTCCCACTCCCGGCGGCCGGCCGGGATGTAGGCAGCACGAGGGGAGGCACTAGGTAGCCTGTCCGTCTAGACCTGTATCGGTACTCGCTCGTAAATCAATATCAGCCGCCTCTGCACATGCGTTAACGTGACGTTCTGACCCACACCCTTCCCGAGCTTTTCGCCGCTGCATTGCCCGCCGGGAACACGCATCGCAGATACGCAGGTACCTAATTCATTTAAATATTATCTAAACTTTTATTTGTTTGTGTCAAACCAATTTTTGATTAGCTAGCTAGAGATATGTACCTATCAATCATTTGTATGTTAATTTCGTAAAGATTCGTTTCGGTTGTTCATAAGTCGCCATTGCCAGGGTGGGTGTTCTTAGTTTCGGCGTCGTCATGTCATGACATGACAAGACAAGAAACGCAGATTGGCGATTGATTACATTGCAATTGCAATCCACCGTGACGTAAGATTTGCATTCATCGTGTGAATAATAACTACGCATGCGCCTACCACACGTGCAAGCGTGACCGCAGATTTGCTCGCGCAAGCCAGCTTTTACGCTGAACATGATGTACACAGTTGGTAAAACGGTAGCATGCGCAAACCCCAAAGAGCGGCTTCATGGGTTTTCGACTTGTACAAACTATCTCTTGACAAGCAAAACTGTGCACGTGTGGTAGGTGCACTTAGCTTGACTCAGTATGATCTTAAATACAACGGATGAGTTCCGAATAAAACTTAAACTTCCATACTTATAGCTTTGGATCACATTTATGTTTGGAAATTCATACTTATGCTTCCCTCACGAGATTTGAACATGAGAAAAGTATCTAGTACAGACACTAAATAGTTTGACGTCTAGCAACATCAGCTGCTATCACTTAGCATTCACTCTGTTAGGGCAAGTTGAATTTTTCTGCATCTCCTTTTGCAGTATCCGAGCAACCCGTCTTTCTGGATGTTGGCAGATTAATTCCATGTTTATCCTACGGTAATATGAATGGAGTAGGAACAACATATACAACGAAGCAAAAAAGCCTGTCAGCTCTGGGACAAACTTGGCGGGCTTGTCCCTGCCACTGAAACTCCTGAAACCTGAAAGCCTGCTCGCAAAATTTTACTCGCAACCACAAACATTCAAAACCTCCCATGTATCTGCCTTCAGTTCCCCCCACGCGGCCGGGCTGCGGCGCGTGCAGCCAGCGCGAGCTCGAGTACTGCGAGACGCGCGTGCTGGCCGACCACTGCTGCTGCGAGCGCCGCTTCGTGCGCGAGCCCTTCCCCTGGCTGCCGCACACCTGCTACGTGGGCGCGCGCCGCTGCCGCCCACTGGCGCACGACTGCGGACAGTACGCGCGGCTGCGCGACTGCTGCTGCTACAGGAAGCTCGCTGAACGATGTGAGCCAAATATGAACATCTCTTCTTTTTATTCTTCTTTCTTTCTTACAGAGAGAAGAGATCCCGCTTTTATACCGCATTTACTGCAAATAAATGACTTTAACTTTGGCCGTTTGAACTTTCCTTTAACTTTTTCAGCTAAAGTTTGTGCTGTGAAACGGACACGACACTCGGCTTCGTAATTCCTTCCTATAGGAAGGAATTACGAAGCCGAGTGTCGTGTCCGTTTAAGACCTGATAGCAAAAACGGAACCAGCTGCAACCATGTGCCAGTACTTACAGATTGCACCAAAAATGTGTACTAAAGAAAGTATCTGGGTATCCAGAAAATCTCTCTGATGACCCGAGTGACTTAGCCCGTGCATTTACCTACCTAATTGCCAGCATTTAAAATCGCGTTTCACTGACGTCCACAGGGAAGGGCATCCTGTCCGCGTCGTCGCGCCTGCGTGTGGGCGGCGCGTCGCTGCTGCTGCTGTCCATGCTGTTGCTAGTAGCGCGCCTGTGACGTCAGCTGGCGCCGCGCACCGCGCTCGCGCCCGCGCTCGTCTGACCACGCCTGCGCTCATCTGACCACGTTCGCGCTCGTCTGACCACGCCCGCGCTTGTCTGACCACGCCCGCGCTCGTCTGACCACCCTCGCGCTCGTCTAACCACGCCCGCGCTCGTGTGGACACACCGTAACACCAGCGACATGAAACTTTTCATAACCTACTCTTAGGTACTTGAACACATTATTTTTAAAGAGTCGTTTTACTAAATTAATTTTTAATTTTCCTTTGTCTTATTGAAATTCTTGAAAGCAAAACCCACATTTTAATGAATTTTTCGAATAGAAATAAGATTAATGTACTAAGTATTTTATTTAAATTAAATTAATTTACTTAAGTGTAGAATAAGCATAATATAACGTGTTTGTAAAAACATCCTAAACATCAAAAACCAGAACCTTGAAAGCAGAATTGCTTAAAATGGAATTTCTTTAATATTTTACATTCATGAATGAGTGCGAGTTTTTTCGATTTAAGTACACTTCAAAAAATATTTTTAAACGAGGTTGATAAAGGCTCGTGCAGACTGGTACTGGACTGGACGCGTGACACCGGTAATTGTTCTACCGTGAAGTTTTCTCAGTTTTTTTTTTTTTTTAAGCTACTCGGACTCAGACGAAGGGTACACACACACTACCATAGGAATATAATCTTATAATATAATGTTCCCTACCGTAAAAACGCGGAAAAAAGCACGATTCTTGTATGGGACCCCCAGCGCGCAGCGCCCCAGTATTAACTTTATTTTTTTCTTATTTGTTGTTATAGCGGCAATAGAAATAATCTGTGAAAACAAATGTGTACCTTTTACAGTTTGCCACCCATCGGGTACGGAACCCTAAAAAGGAAGTCAAGTCATAGTTTTGCTTTATTTACTTGTTGGAACACGTTGTATTTGATTAATATGTAGAATTAAAATGAACGCGCCACTCATAACGCAAAACAAATCTGTAGTTTGTACAGTACGAGCTAAGTTCGGTGTAAGAGAGGTGTACATTATACCTGCAGGTATTTCTCTACATGGTAGGTATACCATTTTATTAATGTAAAGTAGATTAGATAGCTATCCCATAAAAATGGTACTGTGTAAGTTATTCTATGTACAAAGTAATTTATTTCTAGACTTATATGGTGGTGTAAGTAGTTATACAAATGTGCTAAGAAAAGTTAAAAAGTTGAAATGGAAAGTGTTTTGTCGAATAAATTATTACAAATATTATCTACTAGAACCACATCGTATGTATGTAAACATGTAGTCTGTACATAATATAAGTTAGTTCTCTGAACAATTAGTATAGGTTAAGTATAAGGAAATTAATAGATACGTATCAGCAGGCGTCATTTTTGTCTACTCTTCCGTACCTACTGTCTAGTAGACAGAACGAGACGGCAGCAAAATAGAAAGAGTCAACTGCACTTTTTACGAAATTCACTCTTTTACATAATTCGACTCAGAATTCTTTGTTTTATCATAGGATTTATCGGTTGTCAGTGTGATTTTGACAGTAAGGATAGAAAACTTTCTTCCGAAATAGTCTACATATAAAAAGACCTAGACAAAGATCGTTAGAAATGAAAGACAAAATGACAGATTGTAGAAAGATTTCTACGGTGGATGACAAAAATGAAGAAACGAACTGTCACATTGTATAGAAAAAGCTATGTCTATTCTTCGTAGAGATAGAAAGCGCCATGCTACGCCTGCAGTTTTCCATCGAGACAGCGGCCATTACAGCGGCCGAGACAGCGGCCGCTGTCTACCAACCAATATTAACATCATAGGTCAAACCCGGTCACCTTCATTATTATATACCTTATTAATATTCCTACTTTACCTGTGACATAAATCTGGCTGACATGGCTTGCCTGGTGCCTGATTCACTTGACAATCTAAAATAATGGTTAGTTGTTATGATAGATTCAATTTTAAAATAAGTAATAGGTTCATGTAATACGATCGGACCCAAAAATATATATGTATAATTTAAAGCCCGAGCATGCCTGAGATATATTTCTCTACGGCATGTGAAGCCAAGTCAGAGGTCCATGGGCGGCTTTAAAACTCTGACACCAGGTTAGCCAATAACCACGCGAAAAGAAGAAGTAAAGGACATCCAGTAGGTATGTTTAACATCAACAGATCAACAGTAATAATACCTGCTACACATAACAGTTTACTATACTATAATACAATCAGCGCTCAACATAGTTTTAGTGTCCATCTGACTCTGTCAGCTTCAAACGATTGGCAGAAATATACCGATTTTTTAAATTCTTTTACCGCTAATATTTATTGACTTTTCATGCAAATGGGCCATCAATACTCAGTGGTAATGTTAAAGAATAAATGTAGCATATGCCAAAGTGTTTTAAGCAAGTGGAGAAGTAAGAAAAAAATAACGGAACGGAAGCAGTGTTTATAATGTATGCTTGTAATCTACTACATAGTTATGATAATGTAAGCTTGTAATGTACTAGTTATGATCGGGTGTCCCACTCGTACCTACGCAAAGTTCCGAGTTGCCGACACCAGCCCGTTATACTTACAATACAATACAACCATGTGTAGGTACTTGTTGCTTAGTTACAGCACCTAGAATAAACTAAAACCGGAGCTATTTTGTAATTAAAAAGCTATGAATGAAAAGATTGTCTCTATTAAATTGTGAAGTAGCTAGCATGATAATGTAGTTTATTAAGAGCAGGACTGCGGGAAGTGCTGGAACCATTGTATTATTACTTTACTATCACTATTTGTGATTTGGTGTTCAGCATTGCTATTCTGTAACCATCTCACCGTAAAAACTTAGGTTAAGTGAGCGTGGAGCGAGCTTGTCATCGACAATGACAGCTGATGATAAGGCAGTGACAGTTCACTCCAAGCTCACTTCACCTAAGTTTTCACGGTGAGATTTTTAAAGAATAGACCGGCCGGATTGATTTCGTACATGAAAAATCTTGATATTATTCTTTTGAGAAACAAAATCCGAAATTCATGCGAACGAAGTCGCGGGTGAAATAGTAGATATGTAAATACGAAGTACTTTGTAACTATCTGATAAGTATAAGGTTCAGTTTAGATAGCATGAGGTCATAGCAGAGTACGCAGGCTATGCGAGTGTGCCCGCCATCTTTGTTTCCATAGGTTGATACAGTCGGTCCATGAAAACTGTCAAACTGATCGTTGAAGACAGTTTTGTTCAAATCTGTGCAGTCTTACAGCTAGCGTGGGAGAGCCTACAAACATCTGATATAGTTCGTATTCTTATGACATTAGTACTTAGGTGTTAAAATATAATAATTTATGAAAATTCTCGCCATTGCATGTAAATATTCGAGAGACATAAATAAAAAATTGAAATCCGAAACAGGTTAATAGATTTATCTAATTAGTAATTACATATAACAGTAGCAAATAATTACATTTAGGTATTAGATATAGTATAAAACTATGTTGACTACGGAACCCTAAAAACCTAAAACAACTTTTTATAACATCAAAAAAAAAAAGAATTCCTGGTTATACATTAAATTTTAAAAAATTGAGTGAAGGCTATAAGCCGATAGATTATAACTGTAAACGATATTGCTATTATGTAAATAGAAACAAGGTGTTTACGCCGGATCAATGATTAGAGAGCAGGTAGTGAGACGCTTGCCAGCGCACTACCGGCATTAGTGTATTAATTATATTCTCACAGTCTATAATGTACCTATTTTGTAATTGTCCGTCAACGTGCTATCATATTATTATCTTTATAGGACGCGATCATCATCTGCCAAATCTTTTCCCAACTATGTTGAGGTCGGCTTCCAGTTTAGCAGCTGTATTATCAGCAATTAAAATTAGTTTATCGGATTACAGCCCGTACGCAAACTACGCGCTCGACGTGGAGTGGCGGACACCAGCCTGAATGAACCGTTTGGGATAACCCACTATTCTTACATTACCCGTAACATACCAACGCGCATGCGTGTGACGCTAACTTGACGCTCGCCGTGCAAAGTTAGTGTCTATTAAAATATTTTGGAATTTATAATAACTTTCAGCGCTCGATGTGAGTCATCACACCGCTGGACAACTCCTGCGGTGTGATGACTGCTCAAGTGTGAAAATGTACCGTTTTATTAGAAAAGCAAAATATTCACATGAAAACATGAGTAGGTATAATAAGTTATATACCTATATTATAATTATTAAGATTTGTACATAAAGAACATGCGTGTCGCATACGAGCTTTTAAATGAACCTAAATGACCTAATAAGTAGCTAAGTAAGTATAAGACACAGATCAGTTCGATATTATCTGTTAAGCCAAAGGCTCTCGTGTGAGTTACTGTTGATTGTTTAACTGTTTATTATTTATTAAATCATTTATTTCGTTGTGTGCAGCGGCAGGGAAGGGTTACCACTGGACAATGTCACCAGAGTGTAGATAACAGGAGATTACCTACTATAGGTAGGATAGGTGTAATTGATTTCGTAAAACATCTTAACCTTCTGTTTTTTTCTTTGCTTCAAACATTTATTTTATAGCCGTAAAAAATATTAAAAATATTATTATTATTATTTATAGTAGGTAAAAATTGTAATTTCATTCGATATTTTGTACAATTTTATTACTTGACATATAGAAGTAGGTGATAAAAAAATATCGTTGGCTTCATCGCTTTACCTGAATGCTATACCTACATAACTATACGTAATTATAAGTGTATATGTATGGACATCCAAAGAGCTCATAAAACAAGCAGTAGATGTAAATATTTTTCAATTTAAGTCGTTGTCTATAATATATTTCATTAAATTGTACATTGAAACATCACATTCTAAATTATATTGTGCATTACATAGTTTGTAACTCTGTTTACTATAGAACAATATTGAAGTTGTATCACATAATAACAGCATATTCTCAACGTACCAGTAATTATGTAGTGGCAGGCATATAATAAATATCAATATTCGATGTGAAATAAAAGTTACCAAAATGTATCACGATTAGTTTATTTATCCTCGCACTGGAACGCCATACAGCAACCATACCAATGGAGCAAAATATTACTTTATCTGCTGCTGTCCACCCAACCGGCGGTCACACAGCATCCGGCCACCACTCACAGCTCTACAACGGGGTGATGTCTCATTTACCTATGAAGCAATGGATTGAAAGTGTGTTACGTAGGTAATTGGGGTGCGGCCAGTAGTAGTCTACCTACTCGCGTAGTACAAATGAAAAGGTTCCTACTAGCGAGTTGCTACACAGCGTAGCGGCGCGCGTAGCGCGTAGCGCGCACTGTGCCGAATGCTATGAATGCCATGAAATTATTTTTGCTTGCAAATTCAAACGAAACATATGGAAGGGAAGGGGTGTGAGGGAGACAGGGAGAGTAGGATGCGATTTAGTAGTTCTTGTTTTTGCAATTTGTATAAGTTTAAGAAACATCGTGTAGGTATGGTAATAGTTTGTTTGTAGCACCTACGGACGTATACGTAGAGATCTATTTACAGCAGTGATTAAAATATTAATTATTCAAAGATAGTCATTTACTATTTCAGTTTAAAAAAATGATTCTAGTCACGAAAGCACTATCATCCAAGTAACATGGCTAATCGGTGCAGACACGCCAATAAATACAGGCTGTAAGGGTAAACAGTCTTGTCATTCAAACCATGGGTAGTGAACTTAAATATAAAAATAAATGACCGAACACAACAAAAAAAAAACGTCATTTTAATTAAAAGATTTTAAAAAGTTTCTATCCGACACCGTGCTCTCTAGTGAAACAGCTGACTGACTGAGGGAGGGGTCGCGCTCGCGGCCGGTCAGTTCACATCCCGTACCCCCCGGCCGTGTTGAGACGCAAGTTCGTTGCCCTAGCGCATAGGACAACGAACTTGCGTCTCTTGTGGTAAAATGTAGAATTAAAAAAAATAAAAAAAAAGTTGTATATTTCCATTGATTTTACGTTCTATAATGGAAACCAAACCACTGGTTGCAAGGATAACGGTGTTTACCCTAACACCCTGTATACTGGTAAAATTTTCAATGTTGGATAATTTAGAATTGAACTCGTGATCACACCAAATAACTAACGGTCAGCTAGATTTCTGCCCCGCATGTATCCAGTTTATCCCATCAGCAACTGTCCCATCCTAGATATCATAAACCAAAATGCGTACAGTGGACCCAGAGCTTTGGTCTCATAAGGCCAAGAGACCTGGCGTCCAGATGACGCGACGTATGAGGTTCGGGCAACAGCAGGCATCCTGTGGGCTGGAGACCAGGCTCAGGGAGAGTCTGTGGGACGCCGCCGAGGAGTTCTGGCAGAACTGCTCGCTGGCAGCCGCCCGATGCTTCCAAGTCGACCGGGCGAATAAGTATGAGAGGTGAGGAAATAGTGCTCACTGAACAAAAAGCGCTCTCCAAACTATTGCCCGATAGATGCTTCGATGATTATGCATGTGGTTGTGGGGCATAAAAATTGTGACGGGAATTTGTGAAGGGCATAAGAGGATCTAATGCAAGAGTATTCTATATCAGTTGATCAGGCATCAATAGGTTAAAACAAATGCTGCATTATAAAAACGTTATGATTATGACACTTCTTTCTTTATGAGCCTGGTCTTTCTGCATACCTACATCTAAGTGCACTCTAGTGCAAATACAGCAGGCGAACGAGAATAACGGGTGTAAAAAGATGCTTAACGAAAGCCACTTGTTATTCCCGTCATTGTGATCATTTTTTTTGTTCTGGACCATTCCTGGTAACCTTCTGGTTACGAAGAAGATGATGAAGGTCTAAGTTCCAACTTTTTCAAACGTTTTTTTACAGAAAGCAAGTCTTAAATGTCGTAGCTTAATTTTAAATATCCACGAATCTTGAACTGATGCATGCACCCATAAACACAATGTTTTGCGCGCGTTACGTTGCGTGCGCACTACCGTAAACAGTGATTTTTCACACCAAAATAAAAGTCGTTTCCCAGCCATTATTTTTGTCCTATGTTACTCAATTTGATGTACAGACTGCGTAGTTGACGGCTATGTGGTGGGGCTTTTTATTACACTGTATATTTCGCAACAAAAATCATTATCACAAGCGAACCTATTACCATCAATCGGACACAAATTCAGACTCCGGGCTGCTGCTGAGAAATTCCAGATGGAAAACCCAATAACACTTTGCCCAACCCGGGAATCGAACCCGGGACTTCATGATCAGCAGTAGTACTTGCGACCACTAGCCCAACGAGGCTAGCTAGATGTCCAGCCCATTTCCAGTTTAATTTCATATAGTGAAGTAGGAATGCCAATTGTTTTGTTCTTTGTCTAATTTTGATGTGGCGTACTTTATCTTTCTATCGATTGCTAGAATGGATCTTTCAATGGCTGCTTAACATATTGTCCATGTCTGTGAACCGTATGATAGACAGGGAAGGATGTATACCTACCTACCTACTTACCTACTATGTTACTTTCTTTTTCACATAAAGTGGTTATGTCTCCTTTCATTATTTCTCTGTGAGATCATTTTCACTTAGAACCTTGAAAGTGCCTGGCCCAGAGCACTTCCGACCAAGCTTTTACCAACTCCTGTCATCCCGCTTAGACGGCGCCACGTGTCCCTGCTGATCCTGACGTTGGTCGCTGGCTGGGCGCTGCTGATCCACAACAGCGCTCAGCTGCAGGCGCGGCCGCCGCTCATCGTGAGCCTGCAGACCGAAGACAATTCCATCACCGACTACACGTTCCCCGCCGTCGCGCTGTGCAGCAACATGATCATCAGCAAGGCCTCGCTCAAGAACTTAACCAGATACTTATTTACGTACGTGGCCGTATGTATGACTTGAGAAACTTGGATATTAATTATGAGGATGGATGAAAAACTAATAACAAGAGCTTGCTTCACAAAACTAGAACCCACTTGCATGACACACTTTACGACTAAACTAAACCGACGCAGGTCTGATTGAATGAAATCTCGACATAACATTCTTATCCACCACTACTATTTTTACCGACTTCAAAAAAGGAGGAGGTACTACGTTCGGATGATTGTTTTTTTTTTTTTTTTTTTTTTTATGTATGTTCACCGATTACTCCGCCATTTGTGAACCGATTTTGAAAATTCTTTTTTAGTTCGAAAGGGTATACTCCCGAGATGGTCCCATATAAATTTTATTAAGTTTGCTTGCGTAGTTTTTGAGCTAGCTTCAATATTACGTATTTTTCCCACAGTCTATGTAGACGATATAATTATTAGACTCCTTCACTGTTATTTACATAGCAGGTAGTAACTTGTGTGGGGTAGGTAACACCACTAAAAAGTGAATAATTAAAACTTTTTACAAAAAAAAACAACCGACTTCAAAAAAAACACTAAAGAAGTGAAAAATAACTTTAATTTCGGAAGTCGCTGGCAAAAAACGAAAATTAAAAAGCAAAGACACCGACTTCCGAAATTAAAGTTATTTTTCACTTTTTTAGTGCTTTTTTTGAAGTCGGTTGTTTTTTTTTTGTAAAAAGTTTTAATTATTCTTATGTATTTTTTTAATTCTTATTTATCCATTACTATTTTTATGTTCCTTGTTTATTTTTATTTTTTTTGGGTAAATATTGTGTGCCTTACCTGAAGGAGAGATAATACTGCAGGTAGTCAGTGGTGTACCATTTACATATACAATAAATACATACATACATAAAGCATATACTTACCTTGGTCAAATAAATTTATTTTCTTTCTTTCTTTTTCTTTATCCTTCAATTTACTTTGGCCCCATTTCTTTCATTTTACTACCACGATGATTCTATTTTGTATGGCCTTACAATATGTCTCTGCAGCCACCCGAGGAACAAACAGTACCGTTACCGAGAGAGTCAGATAGAACACAACTTGCTAGACATGGGCGCTCTGCTGACCCTCTCGCTGCCGCCCATCAAAGTGGACTTCGAGCAATTCTTCCGAGATGTGGAGCCGAACTTCAATGTCACCGACATCATGTTCAGGGTATGATGGCGGCCTCAATAGTGGTGGTACTGGTAGCACAGTTTGAATAAAAGGGCTATAATTTGAAACTTACATTTGGTTAGGTTTTGCAGAGTCTTGCTGGGCTATATTGCACAAATCCTTTTAAAATGCCTCAGAGTAAGATTAACTTGTCTGTCCTTTAATTTTTTATTATTCTGTTACAGGTTATTTAGTGCCAATCCGAAAACTACCAAAACTATTCTCTGTTCTGTTCTTAGTGAGTTTTAAAACGAATTGTTGTGTGTTTTGTCAAGTTGTCTGCCAACTGTTCGACAATCCTGCAGCGCTGCAGCTGGCGCGGCGAGCTGGTCGCCTGTGAGCATCTATTCGCGACCAGGCTCACAGCGCTCGGGTTCTGCTGCGTCTTCAACTCCAGATACCAGTGAGTTTATAACTATTACATTATCATCTTGATGCCCATCTCGCAGGCGCAGCATGTCCCCTTCTTCCATACATCTCTATTTAGGCGTCATCCTACATGTTTCACACATTCCATCCATTGGTTCTGTGGTCTTCCCCCGCCCTATATTTTCTCCACGGCATGATCCTTTGGCGGCATGATTCATTCATTCTTCCATGGATTCTTTTTAACAACTGCAATGTTTTATCTACCAGGCCTGCAGACCTGGGACGCGAGCCATCCGTGCTGGACCTGATCGGGCAGGACTACGGGCTTGGCATGGTCGTGCGTGAGGTGCGGGACGACTTCGCGTACGTGCGACGGCCCGCTTTTGGAATGGATGTATGTTACAATATAAATAAATATAGAGAGCCCGTCTTGAATGCACACCCGTCACAACGGGCTCTTTGTATTTATGTATGGGGATGCGGTGGAGATGAAATATTACTTTATTTATACTTTCTATTCGACGAGCTATACATATATTTATAGAATATTAATCATATAAATTGCCATTACAACGAATTGTATTACGGTCGCGAATCACATTTTGATTAACAAAAAACTGTTAATGACTTTCAAAGGAAGAATTTCGCGGGCAATCCCTCCTTTACCTCGAACCCTATCTACGCTATCTACTTACTATGTGCAGATGTTGTTATTCGAGGGTGATGAGTACCCCCTGATCGAGAGCGGCGACGTGCGCCTGTACCCACTCCCGCGCAACGCGACCATTTACTTCAACATCCGCGCTTTCTCGCAGTACCCCGCCGACGACCTGCGCTACTACACTGAGGAAAGGGTAAATGTTATGTTATGTCACCCCAAATTTCAAAATGATGTGGCCAAACGGAATGGCCGGCAGGCAACTGATTGGACTGCACGTTATTTGAAGAGAATTTGCTATGTTAGATTTTGAAGCCATACTATATATGTTGCACAGCGCGGCTGCCGGTTGCGGGGCGGCGGCATGTCGCAGTGCCTGGCGCAGTGCCGGCGCGACACTGCGGAGGCGCTGTGCGGCTGCGTGCCGTACGCGCTGCAGCCGCAGTTCGTGCCGACGAGCGTGCCCACGTGCACTCTCAGCGAGCTCGGCTGTCTTAACAAACATAGAGGTAAATAACAGCCTGGTGGGTGACCGCTGGCTTTATGCCAAAACTCTTAGGCCTAATATCCACGGAGCGTAGCTTCATAGACGCGTAATCGTCATCATACGCTAGGTGTAGCGCAGGCTTGCTGCTTACATACAAAACGTGCAGCTGCACTCGATGAAGTTCAGCGTATGATACGGGATGGCAGGCGTCATGAAGAGGTGGAGTTTCATAGTTTTGTATAGTAAGCCGCAAGCAGGCGCTCAGTAAGCGTATATAACCACGTTGAGGAAGCTACTCTTTGTGGAAAGTATAGGCCTTAGTCTAGCTACACAATACTACTGTACTGTAGAGAAGTTCATGTACGTGTTCCCGGGCGAGGACGCACACCCTGCCCTGAGCCAGGAGCTGCAGGACGCGCTGTACTGCCCCGACTGCCTCGTGCTGTGCCGGCGCCAGCTGTTCTCGGCCTCCGTGTCCTATTCCTTCTACCGCAACAAGACCAACATCTTTCGGAACTTTCTCTCGTAAGTTCATGAGAGCTACCTATCAGTCAATTTTGGTAGTGTAGGTGCAGTCACGACCATAACATATTATTAAGTACTATGGTAGCCCGAAAGTCTGACAACCAGTCTTGCCAAGGGGTATCGTATTACCCAGTTACTGGGTTGTAATGGTCAGATAGGCAGTCATTCCATGTGAAATACTGGTATTCAGCTGCATCCGGTTAGACTGGAAGCCGACCCTAACATAGTTAGGAAAAGGTTAGGCAGATGATGATGATGTTCTGTATGGACAGCTCGGCAATAGGTACCTAATAAAAAATAAATAAAACACTTTATTTCGGATAAGCAACATTCATAATGGGTTAATACGTCAAAAATTTTACTTATGTTAGATTCTATTTGGAAACAAGACAATACTATCTGATTTTCAGATTTATCCATTAACTGTCCTCAAGATGACGGCAAATATATGATCATTTGTGAGGCCTAAACAAGTGGCAGCACAAATATGACACATCGTAGAAAAACCAAAACTATCTGACGAGATAAGCAACGCTACAATATAGGATGCTGCACCGGCTTCAAAAAGATGTGTCCTCTTACTGACTGTACTGTACCTACTGCTACATCAAACTTCGTCTTAGTAAGGTATTCATTTGTCAGAAGCACTTGGCTACCATAGATAAAGCTCTGGAGTAGAATACGGAATTTCGACGCACAAAATATCGATAAATGCTAGTTGTGATCTCATCACATCATCATCTAATTAGCTAATTGGACTGACTGGCATGAATGATCCTATAAGAACTTTCTTTTTTCTCGGTTGTTGGCATACTTCCTACTAGTAATACGACCATGGGCATACGTACCCAGCTTCTGGCATAGGGAGGGGGCAAGTCAGATTTTTTTATTTATTTATTTATTTTATTTTTATTTTTACAATTTTAAGAAAGCTTACAGACTAATACACTTAAATGGTAACGAATTAGTAAACAGCTGACAATTGCTAATTACAAGGTCATAATTTTAGGTCGGATCGTCCGCGGCTGTTTTGTCGTACACATAACACACTACACAAACACACCTACATGAAACATATCATCATCATCTGCCTGCCTTTTCCCAACTATGTTGGGGTCGGCTTCCAGTCCAACCGGATGCAGCTGAATACCAGTATTTTATATGGAGCGAATGCCTATCTGACCTCCACAACCCAGTAACTGGGTAATACGATACCCCTTGGTTAGACTGGTTGTCAGACTTTCGTGCTTCTGACGACTCGTAACGACTGTCAAAGATCCAGAAATGACAGCCGGGACCAACGGCTTAACGTGCTTTCCGAGGCACGGAGGAGTCTCGATATGTGAAAATGGTCACCCATCCACGGACCAACCCCGGCAACGACCCGAGCGGCTGTTATTACTTAGCCATGAGCTACTCACCGACATGAAACATCAGGTATAATTATGTAGTGTAGTGTGCCATCGCCGCGCGCGGTGCATTTTGCCAGTGTCTACTGCGCGGTTTATTTAAAAGTTAGAGCATAAGGCCCCGTTTACACTTTGTTTAGTAATTAGGCGAGTTCATACATGTTCTGCGAGATTTCCAGGGGGGGGCAGCTGCCACCCCCCCCCCCCCTCTTGGGTACGCCCATGAACACGACCTCGGTTGCCTCTTGTTTGAAGACTACAGAGGCCACCTGTATATGTGAGATGGTGATGATGATAGACTGTACGAGCCAGTATCGCTCACACAGCACGTACGTACGGTTATGCGTAGGTACCAAATTAATAATCACTCAACTCAGTCGTAACTACTCGAAGTCACGTGCTAATGTGCGGGTCGATCTCGTTGTCTGAACTGTTACAATAATTTCTTTTTATTTAAGAATTATTGGTCTGAGGAATTAGGTAAATTTTTGAAAGGAAAAGATCGACCTATGTTATGAATTTCATACAATTTCTCGTTTCCAGTGCAAACCTGGGCCTAGTGAACTCGACGACGATCCGTCTGTTCTACAGCATCGACCAACAGGAGTGGTACAAGGTGGAATCTTTATCACACTGGTCTGAAACCTTCGGTACGTTACCTTTACAAGCCGACTCTCTAGGTCTTCTTAGAATTCGGATAACTTGATCATCATTTCAAGCTTTTCTACAACAAATCAAACTAGTACCTTATTTGGCACTTTATCCTATAAGACGTAAATAATTAAAAAAACTAAAATAATGCTGTTGGTAGGTAGATCTTTATAAATTGGCCTAATCTTTAACGTTAACTCTTACAGTGAAGCTAAGTACTCAATGGATGGCGGTGACTGGTGTGTCGATCCTAAGCTACTCGGAGCTCTTGTACCACGGCACCTTCAGGTGGCTGCATCACTTCATACGACGCACCAGGATCGCCAACATGCAACCAGTAGCGACATCTATGTAGCGATTTAAGAGTTAACCATGGCAGATTACCGCCATCTAGTCGTGACGTAATTGAACAAGCAACAAATAGTTCGAGAGATTAAAATAATGTTACAGATGGCGCTGTATGTTTTCAATTAGGGTGTAACAGTGTAATAAACAATTTGTTTCGATTATACAGATTTGATTTTTATGATTGTTTATTAGGGTTCCGTAGTCCGTACGTCCGAATGAAAGAACGGAACACTTTTAAGATCATTAGTGTGTCTGTCTGTTTATTCGTTTGTCACTGCCAATTTGCTCCGAATTTAATGTACCATTTAAGTTACAATTTGGAACCATAATGAATTTCTGTGACCCAAACACGACTTGTAACCTAAAATGTTGAATATGGGGGTCACTTTTGAGAGAGAAATAAGAAAATTAAAAAAAGTTTTGGTATCTGTACCGTGTGTGCCATCATGCCATGTAATATCTAATGAAAGGGCTTATTGGGGTCGGCGGGATCAATTTTTTTTTTTTTTTCAATATATATTTATTTTTGAAAATTGATCATTCCGCCCTTTTCTCCGAAATTACTGTACAGAAAATGGTTCTATGCTAATAGGTAACAGGAAAACCTTTAAGATATCTATGGTTTTAAAATAACATGACAAATCTCTCAATACTGTGCATAACTATAATCCAGTTGGAATGTATGAGAGAACATTTTTTTCAACTACAATGTTAAGTTTGTTCTTGGGATAAATTCATTCCAAATACGGAACCCTACATTGGGCGTGGTGGTCCGACACGCACTTGACCGGTTTTTTTGTTGTATTCATTTCAACGTTTTTCGAATCAAATAATGAAAGTAAGTAGATGCAATGATTGTATCAAAGTAGACGTAGATAGATCAGCGTTGCAAAGAAAAACTCAAGCTGATTTTTGGAAAGTTCCCGTTTATTTGACTTTCGAACTAATTAGTAGGTAATGGGTATATATTATTTATCTAGTAATCAATTATGAGTGGCATGTGACATGGCATGGCATGTAGTGTCGAGTTGGTGGTATCACCACCATACATCAGAAGGAACACGCCCGCGTGGGCGAGGCTGTGCACACGATACCGTGACACGCTCCCGGCCTGGCGTGACGTCACAATAAATACCAACCATACTTGTAGTGTTGAAGTTTATTATACTCTAGTTGAGCTTGTGGCTCTGTCTGAGAGATAAGGATCTAATGTTTAGGGATGAAAAGTAACTACTCTAGTCTAGCCTATAATATATTATCACTTATTTATTATATGAGGGTATCTAGTATCTACCTGTCTTTGCCAAAAACCTATGACATTTCTTTAACTAAAAAACACTGACCAGAGAATTTCGCGGTTCTAAGGGAAGAAAAAGCATTTTTCGGATTTCATAAAAGGTGACCCTTTAATTAAAAAAAAATTCTTTCAACTACGTAGTAATGTCATTAATAACTACAAAACCGATCACAAACGACGTATTTTTTGCTTAGAACTAAACAGTGCAGAAATATTATATTAAATCTCATTGTTGCACAGTTTTTCATTAATACACTGTTTTTTATTTACCAGAGAGGTTTAATGTCTAGTTAAATTTAAAATGTAAAGTTCTAAACTCTAGCAAATTAAACGCCGATAAACTCTATTAGCATATTTTGTATAGTCAGAGCCACATAGTTTTAGATTATTTGTTATTACGAGCTAATCTGCAGCTATGTCGTCTTTTACAATTGCTTCACCAGGGAGTTCATCTTCATTTCAATTTGCGGAGAATCTCAGATGGCATTAACAACGCTAATAAACCGGTACCGATATATTTATGTATAACTCAGAAGATGAATGACTGTGTTTACAATAGGTTTTACAAAAAACTGTAGATATTCAATAAGGACGTATTTCTGAGGAGTCTAACCTATGCATGGAATACGTATTCTATGGAGTATGGAGTACTCAGTAGTGGATTCTTTCGTCACTTCTTGGTCATTGATTACATTTTCGTAGGCTTATGCTTAGTCAGAAGTTTGTGATCCGATACGTCGATCTACGGATTGGTTGAAAGGGTTTCTTTCAATTTATGCTGTTTATTTTTGTCCTTTGAATGGGTTTGAAGAATTGGGGAAGAGGCACGACTGACAAGGTTGTATGCCTATACTACATAATTTAGAGATGCGCCGAATGTTCGGCCGAATATTCGTATTCGGTACATTCGGCATATTTTTTCATTGTTCGTATTCGGCCGAATATTCGGTTGATTTGCCGAATAATTACCGAATATTTAAATTATTGTTAATATTTAAAAAAAGAAAATTTTATTAAACAGTTACATAACATAAATATTAAACAGTAAGGTTAACTAATAACTAAATAAGTGTGGTTTATTCCGAAAGTTGTACATAGTTTTTTGTAAATGAAATAGACACTACTTTTTGCACCAATTATTTATTGATAAAATAAAAAAGATTAACTTTAACAATCAATTTAAATAAAATTTTAATCAAATAAAGTTCTGCTTTTTTTTACTAATGATAAATTAAGCTAAATAAATTTTATATGAAATTAACAATTATAAAAACACCGCTTTGAGTAACAACTTTTTTCAGAAATCAAAAACGATCATCAACGTAATATAATAAACTTCAATCAAAGTATGCAGTTCCGAGATAATTTTTAAACAATATTATGTGAGAACTGCAATAAATATGTAACCGAAAGAGTGATGCATCGACTGAGCGAGGTGAGCTAGCGCGAGGTGCCGCGGGTTGCCCGCAAACGCCGCCCGGCTCTTGAAGAGCGCCGTACCGACGTGTACAAACCTGTTTACCGCGCAGAATTGACCGAATGATTCGGCCGAGTATTCGGTTCGGTACATTTTGGACCGAATATTCGGCCGAACATTCGTATTCGGTTGAACCTACATTCGGCGCATCTCTACAGTATACAGGCTGTAAGGGTTAACAGTCTTGTCATTCAAACCATGGGTAGTTGACTTAAATATAAAAATAAATGACCGAACACAACAAAAAAAAACGTCATTTTCATTAAAATATTTTAAAAAGTTTCTATCCGACACCGTGCTCTCTAGTGAAACAGCTGACTGACTGATGGAGGGGTCGCGCTCGCGGCCGGTCAGTTCACATCCCGTACCCTCCGCCCGTGTTGAGACACAAGTTCGTTGCCCTAGCGCATAGGACAATGAACTTGCGTCTCTTGTGGTAAAATGTAGAATTAAAAAAAAGAAAAGAAAAGTTGTAATTTTCCATTGATTTTACGTTCTATAAATGAAACCAAACCACTGGTTGCAAGGATAACGGTGTTTACCCTAACACCCTGTATATGCAATTATTTATTTACTTGAGGTCTCCCATGTGTCCCATGTGTTAATTCTCAGTGACGAGGGTTTAATTGGAATAAGTATTGTAGAAAATAATATTTCGATATTTTAGGTTCCAAAACATTCAATTTTTAAATGACTATGAACCACTTCGTGCATCTCCCACTCGGAAACGAACAATCGTTTACATATTGCTTAATTAAAACCTTGAAAGATACGAGCCGAATGGTTCCGAGTGGTTCCGACCCGTTGGTGGTGGCAAATCATACGGCGGTCATACTCGAACCGGGTCAAGGAGCCCATACTCAAAGTTGAACAAACTCAAAAACAACTCAACATTGACATTCATTTGAACTGAGATAAGAATTTGTCAAAAAGTTTTGGCAATGTTTGGTTTTTATGCATTTTCTGAGGTTGGTGTTGAAATACATAGCAGACTACTTCTTACTGTGTGTTTGTTGGTGACATTTAAATTGAGGACTTGAATTACTAATTACTGTGATTTTAGGCAGTGATTTAGCAAGTCATAGTTAAAGACAAAATAATTAGCAACCTCTTGTGAGTAAGCTATCATTTGGACTCTGACCTAGGACGTCACGAATACACCTACGAATTATGTAGATATGTAGAGAGCCATTAATGAAACTAATTGTGAGATGAATGGACGGATTACATGTAATCAAATTCATCACGATGACGACGCATTGACGGCGACAAAGAATCCCAAGTCTAATTATGTAAATACGTCTATAACCACGGACGTCTATAACTTATCACAAAAACATTAAGTTTTAAAGTGTAGTTATTTAAGAAATAAACTTGAGCATTCGTTCCCTCTTTAAAGACTGGAAATCCCAGTGAGTTACAGTAGTGAATACCTACGCTCAGAATTTAGAATAAAATCTTCATAAAATCTTTTGGTCTTTTGAAAAAAAAAATGTTACAAAATGTTCATTAATACAATTAGTCTGTCCAATAGCGTCAGCAGCAAAACTAAATATAGTTAACTTGACGAGGAGATGCATGTTAAAAATCATTAATGAAACATAGGTATACTCCTTTAAAAAAAAAAAGAAATTCATAATTTTGGAATCAAGATTATGTAGAATGTATTTTTATTATTTGATATTTCTTTTTAATAACAAGTAGATAACTCCTAAAAACTACACAAAAAGCGGCTAGCGTGGCGTTGTCGTCAGGGTGTCAGGGCGGTACCCTGAGCAAATCGGCCGCTAGCCACTTTTTCCGCTTTAGCCTCCATAAATGCTGTAAAATGTCTAATAGACGGGGGCCGAGGGTTCTAAGGGGCCATAACCAAAATCCCCGACATAGACCCTGTTTGCTTTCAATTCCATAAATACACCGTCTGTCATCTGCGACTGTTGCCTATTTCCAGCCTTAGAATCAGCCTCGCCAGCAGTGATAGGGAATTTATTAAGGTGCAGTGCCAGCCGCCCAGCACATTGCTCTATTTGCACGGCACTGACGGACGGGGCCGGTAGATGTTCCACTGCAGGGAACGATCATTAGGTACTTATTTATTCACAAGCTCTCGATAAAGAAAGAACATGGAATACTAACCCTTGCGCACAGGAGATGTTCATAATATCGTACCTATTTACAGTTCAGTGTCTGGGCATAAAAAATCTTGTAGATAAGTAGGTATCAATGTTTTTGACGATTTGGGAGTAGGAATCCGACTTATTAATAATTAATGTGCAATTTATTTGGCAAGCCTTCTAGGTCTTTAATAACATAACTTCTAAGCAGGAAACATGTACCTTATCCTATAGGATAAGGTACATGTTTCCTGCTTATGACATTATGTTTTTGTGTTTCCATAATATATTATAGAAATACAAAAACATAATGTAGTATGTTATCGATGACGTGGCCACCATACATCATGCAGATACCGGACATATTTCATCCTCCACAAACATTACTCATCTCTATCTCCTCCCATACATATAATATGTACATACATACACGCGGATACATACGAACCACTACATTTCCATACATTTAAATAAATCTGATTGTTGCAAATATTTATTAAACCTTGACTAAAAAACTTACATAATTATACGGAAGCCGCTAATATTTACATTGTTAAACCCAAATATTGCACAAAACATGAACGAACACTATTTCTAGATTTATGATCTTCCAAGATTAACAAAAAAAATAGTGCTTAAGTAAAAACACTCCTTTTTAGGCCGTCGTGTAATTAAAGGATCTTGAATTTGTACGAAAAATGTATCGTTCGCAACTTCGACCTTGTCTGAATATTTCTGTAATAATGATGAGCCTGGATCTGATGGCGGATAACACTACGATCGAACATCGAAAGTACGGCTACCTTTCCACGGTAAGAAACTACGTTCAGCAGAAGTCACGACAAACCGTGGAGAGATGGAGTACCTTGGGAGTACCTGACCAACTTCGTCTTGATACATTCTTGGAAGTCATTAAATAAAACTACGTATCATCTAAGACTGCCTATCGATATTGACAGCGTCGTTGGGTGTTTCGACGTCACCGCCGCCGCTCGCCCCTGTGTCGCAGTTACCGGGAGCCACCGACTCGCCTATGATCGCGGGTATCACCTGAATAATCAGAGGAGGATAATCAAAAATCATTAGCAAATAAATAAAATGAATAACTACTGCTGAACACGGGACTCTACGTAATGATTCTTTTTTTCTACGACGACTTCTAAAAGGAGGAGGTTATCAATACGGATATTTATATAATTATATTTATATTTTATTTATTTAACCATTTATGCACACACATATAAATACAGACAAGAAGAAAGGAACAGAAAAATTCGTACAAAGGCAATTAATTTTATGTTTGTTCCGGCAAAATTATTTTTTTGTTTGAAACAGTATACTTCCGAGATGGTTTTATAGTCAACAGGTCAGGATCTGATGATGGAATCCTGGAGAAATCGAGGGAACTCTTCAATTATTATAGGCACACCTATAGCGATTTGGGCATTTTTTATAGTAACTCTGCAGTTGCTCTCGAAAAGCACACCATTTGATGCTGTGGAACTGATGATGAAGACCACATATGGCCACCGGAACTAGGTACTCAATAATAAGTATTTCACGGGTTGCGATTCGATTACTTCAACATTTTATGGTTGCCAAGCAATTTATGTTCGTCACGAAATCACAATGTATATGGTGCTGATGGTAAGTACCAAGAGAACTTCTCGACGATTAAAGTCCCTGCATCGGGAAAAACAATATTTTGTAATAAGTGATGAAAGCGATGGATGAGGATTATGATGGAACGAGCGTGCCCAGAACATGCTTTCACTCTTCTTTGAAGGCTGACGGGTTATACGTGGAAGGGAATATAGACGTTGGCAGAGAGTTCCACACGTTGGCTGTGCGCATAATAAATGTTGAGGAGAAGCGCTGTACGAAGAAGCGCGTACGACTGGACTGATATCAACCAAGTGTGGTACCCTGCAGTACGCCTGGCAGTCAGTTTCAGTTTCTATTCCGTATTAGTTTATGATCCGTTTATGCACATTTCATATTCGGTATAATATTTACCACCCTGACGGGTTAGGTACTTCTAAATGATCGTCAATTTAGACCAGCTTGACGAATACTGGCTTCCCTCGAGGCGATTGACCCCTAAGTCCGGTAATAAAAGGACGATGGTGGAAATAGGTCGTGGAGCTCCTGCGCACACTCTCCGAAGTACAGTCTGTAGAAGACAGGCAAGCAACATCACGAAAATGAGCCAGGCTGTGAAGCCTGTGAAAAAGGCTTATTTATAGGATTATAGGCGACGAAACGTTGGTGGCTACAACGTTTCGTCGCCTACAATCCTATAAATAAGCCTTTTTGCTCGACGTTGCGGTTGAAACGGGGCATTTTCATTATCAGCCACGCGTTTGACGTCAAGTCGGATAGTTGACGTCAGTATGTGCTATGAATGAGCACTTACTTACGTTAGGTATCCGGCATCCTATGTGCTATGAACACTTATGACACCGCAAACCCCCTTGGCGTAGTTCCTTTGTAGCATTTTACGAGAAGTTTTTTGTGCAAATATGGCCAAAAAATATACAGTGGAAAAAAAATACAATAAGAACCTTGCAGAAATGTTGAAAAGTAGGCAATCATTCGCAAAGGAAGCCATTCTTTCACATGAATTAGGAGTTGTCGCCGATGAATAGCAAAAGGGTCGCGTTTAATTTGAACCCTTTTTACTTCGGAATCCGATACCTTATATTTATTGGCGAGAGGTATACGCGTATACAATACACATCTGTTCTGTCTATCACGCTGGGGATTTAAAGCGTGACCCGACACGCCGGTAATCCTTTATTTGTCACGTCTGTCACCTTATTTATTTACGATTTATTGTTATCGGCTTACTCTGGACGCACAATCGTAATATACCTCTGCCTATGCTTTTCACAAATCACTCCGTGTTTTTGGACTGTTCGGGATGACGTTCTTTATAACAAACCAGGCTTAGCCAGGGTTTTGGATGTGAGTCATTGATGGGAACAATAACTGATGAGAAAATAAGTATTTAAAAGCAGATGAAAATATGGGTGTAGACCCCGCTCGCCCCTTGGATCTTGCCCCTTAGATTAAAATGTCCCACTCGCCCCGTTTTTTAATATTTTTGGGTACCGACTCGCCCCTTACGAAGGGGCGAGTGGAAAATTGACATTTAAATAATTATTTTGATGTACCGACTCGCCCCTTGCGGCATTTCCTTTGAATGTATGTTATGTTTTTCATCTGACCAGCCTTTTACCTAGTTTCTCTCTTTCTAATTTACCTATACTTTATTGTATACAAAACTACAACTGCTATAACTATCATACAATATCTATTGGGTGAACGTACCCTAGCCAAGTACCTGTTGTCCGAGCATGACGAGAATCTGCGCCACCTTTTTGATTGCCTCTAGGTCCTGGGAGGAAGGTAATGAAGGCAACGAGGGCAGAGCCAGGCGCGCGGCGTCCTGCAGTCGGGAGGGATGCGAGCCCAGGCGGGAGGTCAGCTCTGACACCAGGGTCAGGGGATGCGGGGAGTCTGACTGGACGGGCTGAAGAGAAAAATGTTTTGCAACGAAAAGATCCTTTTGTTATGGCATTCTGACACACACACAACCTAACACCAAAGAGCTCATTACAAAACTTGATGTAACTGCGGGTCATGCGTAATCCTCAGCACAGGACATGATCCCCAGACAGCAGTGCTAGGTGCCTTATTGAACATAAATAGCAGTCGTTTAAACATATGAAATTATTCGGTTGACATGCATTGTAGTAATTCTGAGTGTTTGATGCAAAGACCCAAGATTCATTGTATATCTCCTACCACAACAATATGTGGTTGCTAGAAGCTGTATAATTATAGCAACCGTTGAATCACTGCGCGACCACATCCACCACTCACCACGGGCTCTCCCCACGCTTGACCCACCACCAGCCCACTGACGAGGCAGCACAGCGTTACTGGCGACACCATGACGACAAACTACAGTTACCCATCTTACTATCTTCTTATATCCATAACAGGTAATAGGCCAATCTCACCGCAATTGGAACCACTCGGCAAATTGACGTAAATTGGATATTTTCCCTCATTACACGTCGTTTGATACGTAATCATATTGATTTGATTGTATTGTCAGGATATTTATGGTAGTTATTTGATGAATAGCTGCAGTAAATTGCTATTTATACACTTATTGAATAATTGATCCAGTTGAGCTGCTCTGTTATACGTGTCGTTCCTTGCTCTATTTTCCCCATTATGTTCCCCAGGCCACGCCATAGAACTGAGACAACTTAAAATTAAAATATTCCGCGCTTCAGAACAATAGACAGTTGACAAGTAGGTACTGAAATATACAATTCTATAACACCAACTGAAAATCAGGCAATGATTTCAAACGCTAACTTTAAAAGTAGTAGTATTAAGTAGCAGTAGTAGTTAGTAGTGGTAGTAAGATGCTGATAAAGTGAAAATAACAATGTCAATACCTCAAGGCAGCCTTTTAGGATGCTTATTATTTCTAATTTATATTAATGACCTACCTAAAGAAATTGACGCTCAAAGTATCTTATTTGCTGACGATATTTCTATAATTTTTCCATACACTAGTGGTGAAAACTTAAACTTAAACCTAGACGATAAGCTCTCGAAAATAATATCATGGTTAAAAGATCATAACTTAGAATTAAACTTTGACAAAACAAAAATACTGCAATTTAGACCATATCAAAAGCGTAAATTGGACATAAATTACTCGTATAATAATATACAGATACAATGCATAAATGAGTTTAAACTGTTGGGTTTGTACCGATATCAGATACCAATATAAACTGGAAGGCTCATATAGATGCAGTGGCAAATAAGCTTGCTAGCTTTATATATGCCCTAGGAGAGCTTAAAAGAGCTACCGATTTTTAAACTGCTCTAACAGCATACTATGCCTACGCATACTCCTGGTTAAATTACGGAATAGTGGTGTGGGGAAATAGTGTAGACAAACAAAGGCTCTTTATTCTTCAAAAAAAATGTTTACGAATTCTTGCCAATATAGACAACACGGAAAGCTGTAAGCCATTCTTTGTTAAATATAAGGTCCTTACACTAACTGGCATCTACATATTGGAAGTAAGTAAATTTGTACGAAAACACCAATCACTATTCCCACTCACTAGAACCCTCCGTCCACAAAGTCACAGTGATAGGCGCCAAAACAAGAATGAATTAGCCCTACCAAGCTCCACATTAGGTATGTTCCATTCAGGACCTCTAGCCATGTGCGTACAAATATATAATAATCTTCCAAACTCAATTAAAGACATAGAGTACGAAAATAAATTCAAAACCAGCCTTCAAAGACACCTTACACTAAAATCATACTACACTCTAAAGGAATTCTTTGACGATAATGATAAGTAAATTTTGACATTAAAATTCATAATATAAATACTATAACATGCACAATTTTTGACTTAATACTATTATTCTGGTTTGACATTAAGCTTTATGATTATTATCCTTTATTTCACTTTTCACACATATAAATTATATTTTTAAATATTAGAATAAAAAAATATATAAAACATTTAAAAATATAAAAAATAGTAGCCCACCGGTATCGGGAACAGGGTCCAAGCTACCGGCGGTCAGGGCTCCAGAGAGAGGAACCTCCTAACAATGCGAGCCGTGTCCAGGAGTACAGCTTTCTGAATCAAGCCCTTAATCCAGCTGCCCAACGAGAGCCTCCTTAGGTGTTGGTCGAGGCTCTTGGCAATTAAGCCATTGGCTGATACGACTATCGGCACAATGATCGCAGAGTCCACATCCCACATGTCGACAACCTCGTGAGCCAAGTCAAGATACTTGATTTGTTTATCTTTCTCGGCCTTCACGAGGTTCCCGTCATGCGGGACCGTTATGTCAATGATCATTGCGCGCCGCTCTGTTCGATCCACCACCACTATATCAGGCTTATTGGCAACAATAGTCCTGTCAGTGATGATGGATCGATCCCAGTACAATGTGATATTTCCATTTTCGAGAACTGGGTCGGGCACGTACCTGTAGTACGGCACTTCCGATTCCACTAGGCTGTATTTCAGAGCAAGTTGCTGATGGATAATCCTGGCTACAAGGTTGTGTCTATGCAAGTACTCTCCGTTAGCTAGATGAGAACATCCGGAGATAATGTGACGGATTGATTCTCCCGGTCGGTGGCATGCCCGACAGATGTCAACCGTGCCGTCCTTCACAATAAATCTCCGGTAATTGTTCGTCATGATAACTTCGTCCATAATTGCACAGACAAAACCTTCGGTTTCCCCAAAGAGGTCACCGAAACGCAGCCAGGCTACGGACGCTAGTAAATCTACATCGAGTCCATGCAGGGCCCGGAAAAAGCGTCCGTGAAGCTCCTTACTCTGCCATACCTCCTTGCGATCGTTAGTGTCAAGCACTACAGGCTTGCGCCAGTTCTCTTTCGCCAAGGAGAGCGGGGTGAGGCCCTTGTCCACCGCGACCACATCTCGATGCAGTCCCACGTCGGCTTCTAGGAAATATTCCCTGAGACTGCATATCTCGCGATTGTGGAGGGTCTTAGCGTTTAAAAAGCCTCGACCTCCACACTTTCGCGGGATATACAGTCTCATTACCGATGACCGTGGGTGATGCATTCGGTATGCAGTCAGCAGCGTACGGACCCTCCTATCCAGGGCGTCAAGTTCGGTCTGAGTCCATTTGAGTATGCCGAAGGAGTACATCAAAACCGGCATGACCCAACCGTTGAAGGCGCGCACCTTGTTCCCGCCTGATAAAAGACTATTAAATACTTTCTTCAGGCGGCCAAAGAAGCGCTCCTTCAACGATTGCTTCATGTCAGTAACATTGATGCCTAACGCTTCCGACATACCCAAATACTTATAGGTTTCGGATGCGGAGAGGGCTCTTAGGTATATGATTATTATTATTGTTAAGGGAATTCTTGGACGATAACGATCGATAAATTTTGACATTCAAATCCTTATTATATACATCACTGACTATTGTTGACTTACTACTATTATTCTAGTTGACATTGCCTATGTTATTTTATGATTATAGTTATAATTATTTGATTATTTTAATTGTCTAACTTATTTTAACTATTAATGGAAATTATGACCAAATAACTGTTTACCAATACTTTATCATTATGTTAAAAATGTTATTATTGTCTTTCTGCACTGTGGGTTTCTTTCATTCATTTACGTTTATTATGTACTGTAGCATGCCAAAACATACGTATATATTGCTGTGCCCTGACAGGGTCAATGTATGAAACAAATATTATTGTAACATCTTGTACACTACATTGAATGCAATAAATGATGATTATGATTATGATTAAGTAGTACCTATTTGTATTTAATTAAAAGTGGCTACATCTAAACCTATGGAACTCGAGCCAATTTAATAAAACCCGACAGGCGACTACCAAACAATCCGTCCATTTTGTAAGTTTTTCTTTTCTTTTCTGCTTCATTATACCTGTCGTGAAAATGTGACAAGGTATATTTGACAATTATTTTTAAGTATGGCTCTGAGATTAAAGTTAACATTAATTATTATTTATCGGTTCGTAGATAAATATGATCCATTCCAACTTGACTGCCCTACTATTAAGGTCTATGTAAACAAAGCCAAGTAGGGTTGTATCAATCCCCCCGTGCGTCCCGCCGTTTAGCATGATGTTACAGTCGTGCACAGCGGCTCTTCGGCCAGCCTCGGAAGTTGCCGACAACTGCCGATCGTGCAAATTGACCGCCAATCAAACATGCTGACGTGAGCGTGTACAGCGTGATGCGGCATGTTTTGTGCTAATTCTACCTTGATGCACTTAATGTCACGTTCATGGTTAAAATATGGTTAACACGGTTAGTTTGTGATTTAGACAAAGCGGTTTTAACCAAAAATAAAAAAAAACAAACATGACCACCGAAACGGTTCCATAGCACTAACAAACAATAACGATTCTTTAAGGCATCATCCATACTATCATCTAACTCATTAGAAACAAATATAATTGGACCTCTAAAAGTCAACAACATAATATCACTCTCACATTTCACTGGATACGCATACTTACGACCTTCAAATAATCTCTTTAACTTACTTGGCACACAAAACTTATAAGAAAATTCTTCAAACACACTCAATATGTCTTGAAAACCGCTATGAATAAATATTGAAAAATGATGCAATCAATCGCGGCGGGACGAAACTAAAGTGACGTCAGTATATTTATAACTTCATGATAAGTAGGTAACTAGGTTCTTAGACTTGGCCGCATTTAATGGGACCACTAAAAGGAAGAGAGACAAATGCTACGACTGGCAGCAACTACATACCCACAAAGTTGTTAAAGTCAACATTACGGCATAGGAAGGAACTATTAGATGAAATGCACTCTACAACTCATTTGTATTCTTTCAAAAACCTTTTCCCTAGCTCGACTTTCACGAATACATGGTTTGACAAGCCACTCTAAGTTACTCACACATTCCATCAATCAAGCCTTTGCCGCTAACAGATTAGATGGGATCAGTTTTCGATATAATACGTCAGAGAGCTCACAGGCGATCCAGTCCAGCTGGACCGTCATGGCGGCTCGGATTACTATGACAGCTGCCGTCAAACGAGCGGAGCCGGGATAATTCATTCGCTAGCGAAGATCGATTAATTGACACAACCTTCTATCTTGTTTGCCCTTGTGCATATTATTTCTTAAAACTGTGGAGAATAATTTGTTGACGAATTCTTTACCAAGAACATTTCTTCATCAGATATTCTATTCTTAGCTACCGTTAACTGGATGTTCACATTGTTGCCGAGACTTTGGGCGGAGCCTGCGTCGGCGCCGCAATGTAACTATATGTTTAAAATTACAAAGGGAATGCTTCGCCGCTGTTTCGTGCAATCGCGGGCTGCGAGCCGGCGGGAATGTGACGCGGGAGGGGGTGGGATGGGGAGGGGGGTGGAACGGGGTGCGTGCCGAGCGTGCCAGCACAGCGTGCCGATTATCAGCAGCATCCGAAGAGCGCCGCGCCGCCGTCACGAGCGACCGCAACCCTACCCTACCTAGGCACGTAGTTAGGTACGCCTACCTGAGCCATACTTACAGCCGGCAGACTTACCTACAATAATACTTCTCTGTCCTCAGGTCTGCGACCGCAATGCTAACTAGTGCTTGGGAAAGGTCAAATAGTCTCACGAAACACGATTGTACCCGAATGTACTAATTTATTGCAAATACGACACGGGAATGTTGTATTAAACGGATGATAACAATCGTATTAACTATGCACTGTTTGTTTGTTGTAATATGCCGCAAACTGTAGTTATAGAAATGCAAGGCACAATCAGTATTGTGCATTTAGTTAGCTTTTGTTCTGTCTAAAGTTTGCTAAGATCTGTTCCGTTGCCGCTTCGATAACGCTGTTCAAGGCGTGCACAAACGAGATGAATGTAATAAACAGCTTATCGTTGATCATGCCGATAGCAACGCATACGTAGCGTTAGTTATCTTCAGTCACATCCTGAAGCAGCCCACGTACGTGAGAAACGGCTGTCTGTATATATCACCTCGGAATCTCATATCGCTACCGTACGGAGAAATTATTATGAAGGACGGTCGTGCCGACATCCCTATTCTATCAGATTCCTATCCGATGATAACTACTGTTTATAGAGAAGTTAGTTTGGTCATTAACTGTATCTATGAAACTAGTAAAGGTTATCCATTGTGTCAATGACCTTCTGCGGATGTGTGTCAGTGTGTTTGGTATCGGAACAGGTTCACCTTAAAATGAATACTCTATCAATATATTGATCGCGGTGAACAGATGCATCGCATTAGTTCCGGCCGCTAATGGTCTTCAAATACTAAGGTCGAGCCTCAATCGTCAATGTTCTGATCTAATATCAGATGTCCTTATATTTTTATAAAAAATAAGTTTATTTTTAACGACTTGTGCCCGCGGTGCTGAGCGTTTTTTAAATTCTTGATCTGAAGCGGCGATATCGGCTAGCCAGAGGCATCTAAGAGACGTCTATAGACGTAAGAGAGCGGTCGTGAGTTCGAACCCTGATGCATGTTAAAACACTTCTGTCTAAAAACTGTAACTGATAGTAGTCATGTTATTCAGTAATTTTCTTTAAAAAACTTTGTAACTATGAAAAGTTCAGTCGATTTATTCCACAATATTTGAATTGTTTTTTTACCTTTCGTGTAAAATAGCTTTAAAACAGTACAAAAGAGGCAAACATAACTAAAATAGTTCTTTTATTCTACCTACGCTAGCCATTATTTTTAAACATGCATGTGTGTATAATATATTATTAACTAAGTTCGGTCGGAACCCCACGGGTATGTACTACCGGGATGAAAAGTATCCTTGGTCATGGTCTACCCTTGAGCCACATTTCATCCAAATCCATTCAGCTGTTTTAGCTTGAAAGCGTAACGAATAAACAAACACAATTTCGCATTTATTAGTTATGATGAGTTATTCTTAGATAGTAAGGATTATGCTAATAAATAGTAAAAAATCAAGTAATAAAAACTAAAACCCAACTACGACTTAAAAGGTATAAACAAGACACCACAGACAGACAAATTAAAAATCCGGAGTCACACGTGTTAGGGCATCAATCGAACAGATTACGTGTGACTCCGGATTTTTAATTTGTCTGTCTGTGGTGTCTTGTTTATACCTTTTAAGTCGTAGTTGGGTTTTAGTTTTTATTACTTGATTTTTTTTAAATTCTTTTGGGATTATAATATATATATTTTTGAAATGTGCTCATTAAGCCCTTTCATTTGATACCCAGCATGGTACGATTAAACCATATATTTTTTTAAGTTCCTCACTTTATGTCCTCTAGAGGGCGCCATTTTTAATTTAATGTGACTTGACATAGCCTATAACCAGCGGACAATCACGACGCTTCTAACGATACCTCATTTGTCAAATTGTGATAAGTGGTTTGGAAGATAGGAGGGAACAGATGAACATACATACATACATACATACATACATACATACAGGTCAAAATCATAACCCTCCTTTTTTCTTCGCCGTAGTCGGGTAAATAGCCACAACACAACTGTACTATGACTAAGCAGGACGTATTACTGAGATAATGGCGTGGATTAGGAATGAGAGACATTACCACTGAACATACAACATGTTCAGTGTTAATGTCGTCTGCGGTAGCGGGGCAAGCAGGCAGCGAGACTCGCACTCAGTATGTGGACCAGATTTTATAATACGTGGCTTCTACGACATAAACATAGTGTGATCATAGTCATTCGTGAGCTCTCAGAGACGAGGTCAGTCATAGATGAGTGTGTTTATTAATGACATTTCTTCAATGATAATTTGGTATTGGTTTGGGTTGCAGATCACATCTTCTGAATGCGCATAAGATTGCGAGTGCCCAGGGCGGTGCTGCATTCTGTATCCAAGCCTGGATCTAGTTGTTGCGGAACTAAATATTTTTGCTTATCATCTTATTGTAGGATTTCGGCCAAGTAACCAACGCCTGATTCCATAGCTTGTCAAGATGTTGATTCATGTGTCAGTAGCTGTTACACTATTACAGGAACTTACTGCGGGCGAGGCTTAACTTCCAGTTTGGACAGATCAAATTAATTGTTTGTGCTCTGAACCTACAGTAGCAAGAAGTTTATTATTATTGTCTAAGGGGGAAGTAAAAGATCTGCGACAAGAGCAACCACTACACAATGTGATTAGATTATTATCCTATTGAGTCCTCAGCCGAGCCTGCCATCGAATGTTGACGGCTTATCACATAATAGTGATATAGCCAACATGTTCATGAACCACTTCAAAGTCGCTCCGCATATAACAAATGCATCTAGGCGAAGCATTCGGACCCCGTGTGAAGGTGATCCTCACGTAAGATTCAATGTGAAAGATGTAAAAGATGCATTAAAAAGTATGAAACGAGGCAGGTCACCAGGGCACGATGGTTTGAGTGTAGAGCATTTAAGGTCCGCTGATGTACATTTGCCTAGGGTACTCGTCATGTTATTTAATTTTTGTGTGAGTCACTCTTACCTGCCTGACGATCTCGTAAAAACCGTCGTAGTTCCCATAATTAAAAATAAGACAGGTGATTCATCCGACAAAAACAATTATAGGCCTATTTCACTTGGTACAGTCATTGTCAAAGTGCTGGACAGCCTGCTTGAGAGACAGTTGAAGATGCATATCAAACTCAACGACGCGCAGTTTGGTTTTAGAACCGGTTTGTCGACGGAAAGTGCAATCTTGTGTCTCAAGCAGACTGTGCAGTACTACACAGACAGGAAGACACCTGTGTATGGTTGTTTTCTAGACCTGTCGAAGGCTTTCGACCTGGTGAATTATGACATTCTGTGGCAAAAAATGTCGGATGAAACAGACCTTCCACCTGAGGTTATAAAAATATTTAAATTTTGGTATGAAAGTCAGATAAACTGTGTTAGATGGTCAGATGCTCAATCAATACAGTATGGTTTAGATTGTGGCGTGAGGCAGGGGGGGTTGACTTCACCCTCTCTATTCAACCTGTACATAGACCGTCTGGTTGGTGAGCTGAGTAGCACTATGGTTGGTTGTTCTGTGGATGGAAGAATGATTAACAACATTAGTTATGCTGATGACATGGTGCTGCTCAGCCCATCAATCTGTGGACTGAGGAAGTTGTTGGCCATGTGTGAGAGTTACGCGGAGGCTCATGGGCTGAGGTATAATGCTACTAAAAGCGAGGTGGTGGTTTTTAAAGTACGTAATAATACACCCACGAATATACCACCGGTGACGTTACAAGGAACACCATTAAAACTCGTCACTCAATTTAAATACCTCGGTCACGTGGTCACGGGTTCTCTCACAGATGACCAGGATATAGATAGGGAGCGCAGGGCGTTGGCAGCCAGATGCAATATGCTTGCCCGCAGGTTTGCGCGGTGCACTGACGAGGTAAAACTGACGCTCTTCAGAGCCTACTGCCAGTCGTTTTACTCGTGCAGCTTGTGGGTTAGGTATACGCAGAAGGCTTACAACGCTCTGCGCGTACAGTATAATAATGCGCTGAGGATATTGTTGGGGCTGCCTCGGTTTTGCAGTGCATCGGGCATGTTTGCGGAAGCACGAATAGACGACTTTCATGCCATCATGCGCAAACGATGTGCATCGATGTTGCGGCGATTCAGGGGTAGCCCTAACAGTATTTTAGCTACACTGGCGGACAAGGTTGATGGACCATTTATCAGGCTTTGGGCTGGCAGACATGTGCGTGCACATGTTCATGTAGCCAATTAATGTTTAGTATTGTAGGTATTGATATTGGAATTTACTAATATAGGCTAAGTTCATACTAACACTATATGGATCCCATGCTTGGTCTGAAATAAAAATTTTGAATTGAATTGAATTGAATTATATTATATTTGTCGAGGTTCCCACTAGTTTTTACCCGACTACGGCGAAGAAAAAAGGAGGGTTATGATTTTGACCGGTATGTATGTATGTATGTATGTATGTTCATCTGTTCCCTCCTATCTTCCAAACCACTTATCACAATTTGACAAATGAGGTATCGTTAGAAGCGTCGTGATTGTCCGCTGGTTATAGGCTATGTGAAGTCACATTAAATTAAAAATGGCGCCCTCTAGAGGAGATAAAGAGAGGAACTTAAAAAAAAAAATGGTTTAATCGTACTATGTTGGGTATCAAATGAAAGGGCTTAATGAGCACATTTCAAAAATATATATATTATAACCCCAGATATATAAACAAGATACCACAGACAGACAAATTAAAAATCCGGAGTCACACGTGTTAGGACATAAATCGAACAGATTACGTGTGACTCCGGATTTTTAATTTGTCTGTCTGTGGTATCTTGTTTATACCTTTTAAGTCGTAGTTGGGTTTTAGTTTTTATTACTTGATTTTTTTTAATTCTTTTGGGGTTATAATATATATATTTTTGAAATGTGCTCATTAAGCCCTTTCATTTGATACCCAATATGGTACGATTAAACCATTTTTTTTTTAAGTTCCTCACTTTATGTCCTCTAGAGGGCGCCATTTTTAATTTAATGTGACTTCACATATCCTATAACCAGCGGACAATCACGACGCTTCTAACGATACCTCATTTGTCAAATTGTGATAAGTGGTTTGGAAGATAGGAGGGAACAGATGAACATACATACATACATACATACATACATACATACCGGTCAAAATCATAACCCTCCTTTTTTCTTCGCCGTAGTCGGGTAACAAGACACCACAGACAGACAAATTAAAAATCCGGAGTCACACGTGTTAGGGCATAAATCGAACAGATTACGTGTGACAACGGATTTTTAATTTGTCTGTCTGTGGTGTCTTGTTTATACCTTTTAAGTCGTAGTTGGGTTTTAGTTTTTATTACTTGATTTTTTTTTTAATTCTTTTGGGGTTATAATATATATATTTTTGAAATGTGCTCATTAAGCCCTTTCATTTGATACCCAACATGGTACGATTAAACCATTTTTTTTTTAAGTTCCTCACTTTATGTCTTCTAGAGGGCGCCATTTTTAATTTAATGTGACTTCACATAGCCTATAACCAGCGGGCAATCACGACGCTTCTAACGATACCTCATTTGTCAAATTGTGATAAGTGGTTTGGAAGATAGGAGGGAACAGATGAACATACATACATACATACATACATACCCCAAAAGAATTTAAAAAAAAATCAAGTAATAAAAACTAAAACCCAACTACGACTTAAAAGGTATAAACAAGACACCACAGACAGACAAATTAAAAATCCGTTGTCACACGTAATCTGTTCGATTTATGCCCTAACACGTGTGACTCCGGATTTTTAATTTGTCTGTCTGTGGTGTCTTGTTACCCGACTACGGCGAAGAAAAAAGGAGGGTTATGATTTTGACCGGTATGTATGTATGTATGTATGTATGTATGTATGTTCATCTGTTCCCTCCTATCTTCCAAACCACTTATCACAATTTGACAAATGAGGTATCGTTAGAAGCGTCGTGATTGTCCGCTGGTTATAGGCTATGTGAAGTCACATTAAATTAAAAATGGCGCCCTCTAGAGGACATAAAGTGAGGAACTTAAAAAAAAAATGGTTTAATCGTACCATATTGGGTATCAAATGAAAGGGCTTAATGAGCACATTTCAAAAATATATATATTATAACCCCAAAAGAATTTAAAAAAATCAAGTAATAAAAACTAAAACCCAACTACGACTTAAAAGGTATAAACAAGACACCACAGACAGACAAATTAAAAATCCGGAGTCACACGTAATCTGTTCGATTTATGTCCTAACACGTGTGACTCCGGATTTTTAATTTGTCTGTCTGTGGTGTCTTGTTTATACCTTTTAAGTCGTAGTTGGGTTTTAGTTTTTATTACTTGATTTTTTATTACTTGATTTTTTTCTGGACTGAATACATAATGGACGGTGGATTTTTTTTTAAACATTAGGAAGTCGTATTTTACTGTTCTGTAATCCATTGTTTGAAATGAGTCAGTTCTACAAGAAAACAACTTAAAAAAACTAACATTTAGTTTAATCTAGATTGAGCGAGACCTTCGCCCCGCTGCGCCGGCCGCGGCGCACTGTGTGTACTTACATACTTACTAGGAGTACGTCAAATTACACATGTATTAGCTTTGCATTGCTGCTGTTTAATTAACAGATGTGGAAGGTAATGTTGTGAAGGTAAGAAGAAGAGAGAACGTAATGTGTTCACCAATCTATATGCTTCATTATGTGGGTATGTATTGCAGCGTATAATTATATATGCAGCGTACGTTTTAATGTACTTATATTTGGCTGCTCATTTCCTTGGTTATTAATAAATAAACACCTTTAGCTTATGGTTCAGTTACCATTACATGGCATATATACAAACACACGCCTTTTTCCAATGAGGCTAGGCAGCTTCTACAGAACGCCAAGGATGCCGGAGCACACTCACTAGGCAGGAAGTGTATTAATGATACACAAGTATCATTAATACAGTTGTTATATTAAGGTTGGAGGACATTTTTATTATAAACACACATTGGAGAATATTTATTTAGTTATTTATTCTTCAGAAAGCTTACAGTGTAATATCTTTAAAGTAGGTTATGTACAATAGCGCTTACAATTGCCATTTACAAGCTTCCACAAATTAAAAACTATGTACCTAACATTTTAAAAAGAAAAGAAACATACTTAAAAGATTTTTAAGATAAAAACTAAAAACAAAACCATACATAATAACTTAACAAATTCTTCTTAAACAAAACAAAATAAATTCTTATTTGAAATAAAATATTCAATGACACACGTCATTAAGAAAAAATACATTTAAAAGAACAATTTTTGTATAGCAATTACGATGATACTAACCGTGCGTTTGCACCGGCGAAACATTACAACAAAACATGTTTAAATCTCTCTAGTTCCTGTCAAAAATTGTATGGAACATTGACAGAAGATAGAGATTTTAACATGTTTTGTCGCAAATGTTTCGCCAGTACAAACGCACGGTAAACTTTAACAGGAAGGATATCGCTACTAATTTGTTTCAAATGGCGAAAGCAGAACAGTTGTTTGTTCATATTTAATCATTAATTACACCAAATATGTAATACGGATTGTAGATCAACGTGACAAACGTTTTAATTGATGTTTTATTTAAGCCCGTAGCCTACCTCAGATTTTCTCTCGCTCGCACCATACTACTCGGATCGCGTAGCGCGCAGTTACCGAACTCAGGCTAACTACTACAGGTAACTTAGGATTTTTTTTCTATAGAGAAAATTTTATGTAATCTGGTTTTCGCCAAACATGGGACCTAGCATCAATCCTCAACTTTTACATAAATATATATTTATTTCTAATTCGGCATAACGGAGGATCATTCTAAGCAATTTAAGGTAGGTAGGGTAGGGCCTTAATAACCTAGTTGTTTTAGGAGAGAGTTTATTGATCTTGGGAACTGTACATTGGCAGAACGGATGGCGACTGGTGGATGGGACCGTTTACTGCAGGTGCTGCAGCAGACTTCTAAGTTTCAGTAAACAGTGTGTAAACGAGTGACATACTCTATGGGAGTGTAGTAGGTAGGTACTCGTGAAAATGAACAACAATGGAAGGAATAAAATCTGCGTTCCCTACAAAGTGCAATAGTACTTATCTGCGCGATCAAATCAAAATGTATGGAACACGTTTTATTTTTCATATTTCAGTGTGGGTCCCTAACACAATGTATCCCATCTAGACTTTATTATTTTATATTGACGTAAATTACGTCACAAATAATAAAATTGTGTAGTGTAGATCAAAGTACAAAACACATGATAACTGAAGTAACCTCGTTGTTCATGAAATCATGACACATCATATTCAGTGAACTACGTCCGTCAAATACTTACTTGTGATGATTTATTTTTACACGTTGATGTGAAAAATATTTCTGCAACTAAGTACGACATCTAATAAACTATTAGCGAAGATAACAAAGCTATAATCCGTGTTAATTAATAATCGCTAATTGCTTTTAAGGCTTTCGAAAGGTCAGTTTTCCTATAAAATACCTGAAATGAAGAAGATTGCCTTTCCAATTAAGGCAACATCATTAGAAAAGTCGCGAAACGAAATTTTGCAAATTATCTAGATTGTTTTGGAGGTGTGCCAAATGATATCGGTGTCAGTGAGGGCCGGAGTAACGGTGCGGGCATTGCGTCCGGGCGTTGCCCACAGATATACATAAAACTGGGCATACATTGCCCACATATGCTTAACCCGTCGCTTTGTATGCGGAGCCGCTGGCAGAAGCGTGCGTGCGAGCGGACGCGATTTTTGATTTAGCGGCTCTCGACCGCAATTTCGATTTGGCGAGGTTTCAATACTTGATAGGATTTGAGTTGGTACCTATGTATAATGTATGGCGTGTATCATACTGGTACAGGGTGATGCAATAACGGTAGGTACATGCATTCGATTTACTAAACACGACTCTAGTTCTTCGATACACGAACGGGATCAAATTGATGGTGCAGTTCATCCCATAACAAGTGTAGGTTAACCAATGGGTAATAAGAACTAAGTAAAGAAGTAACTTATTCATAGAATGAGGCTGTTTACATTCCCTACCAATGGACATGGACAACCTACACGTTTCAACATGTTTTTTACTTACTTTTCATGTACGTATGCAGCCTATTCTAATAACTACAATAAGTACCAGGTATGGCTGACGTGATGAAGTGATATAATAACATGCAATATTGTCACCCTTGGCACAGTTTTCAATTATCATCACAATATCAGCGTGTAAACGTGCACTGATGAACATGGAACTTGCACATCGCCTTGTCAGTACATGGGGAAATTATCGTGAACACCGCACTTTGCTCGGAATATTCATGGGATCATTTAGATTGTTGTTAATATTACAGCCTCCAAGCGCTGCAGGCATGAGCCAGCCGGAACGACAGAAGACATTAAGAGACAGGAGGGTACTGCTTTTACTGAAGCCGACCCTGACATATTTGGGGAAAGGCGACGCAAATGATGAGAAGGGAGCTGCTGACCATCGGCTTGGATCACTTGGACGAGTACGACGAGATCCTTCGGTGGGACTGGACTCTGGTGAAGAAGTGATTTCTTCCTCACCGATTTCTTCACACCGTCAACACAGTCAACAGCTGGACCAATATCTGCGAACTCATCATCATCATCGCCCTAGGTATTTAGTTAGAATGCGGCGGAAACGATTTTCTGACAAGTGTCACTCCACCACTACGACATAATATTATGTCATGGTCCGAAGACTTGTCGACTGATGACTGTGTCTGAGAGCAGGCGCGGTCACGGTCACATCCTCATACGCGCCAGTTTTAACGCGTATGGCAATATTAGAGATTTATCGCCGGAAATAAGTATCAATGTCACAAAACCACTTGTCTAAATTATGAATTAATTAACGTATAAGGTCAATGAGACCTACAGGGCGGGGGCGGTGAGCTAAACAACTACTCGACTTTGACGGACGGAAAAACACCAAAGTTATTCCTTCAAAAACTTCATACTTGCCTGACGGAACTCTAAAAACAGAAACATGATGTTAGAAACATTATAAAAACCTATAACTGTACACAAATAACAACGCAAAGATCGGTTCTTTAATTATGCAGAAATCCGTCGGAAACAACACATCTCAGCACTTTTTACAACTATGTATCATTATTCTAAATGCCTAAGTTCTTATGGCATTACAACCGAAAAAACATTCACAAAAACATGTATGATTTATATGAATACAATACTTAATAAAATTCGTTGCAAAATTCACATCATTTGAACAAAACATAGTCACAGAAGGTTCACTAAGAAAATAATTGAAAATTAAACACAGAGAGAAACAATGCACGACATCAAATGGCTTGTCCACTCTTTACACGTCGCCGTTTACGTAAAATATGGTGAAGGGGCGCGTCATATTAACCTAATTGATTATCTGATTGATCATAATAATTATGATTCTAGAGTGTCATTTTAATAGGTACTGTCTTATGTGCAAGCAGCAAGCAACACATCTGATCCACTGCTGGAAACAAGAACTAATGTATTTCCGCCAGTATCCAAAACACTAGCTCATGGCTGACCTATATGCGACTTCCTGACGGCTGCTAGTGTGTGTGAACTCTGCGCACACGCTATAAGGAGTGGATCTTCTAAACTCGCTGTAATCGCCGCGTGTCCGTGGTTCAGTATCAAGGGTACCGGCCGGCCGCTGGTCGCCGTTGTTTATAACTAACAGTTACGTAAGTGCGCGCGCAGTGCCGGCATGCGACGCGCGCGGAAGGCAGCGCGGGCGCCGGCGGCGTCGCTGGCGCTCGCTGTGACAATTGTTCTGGTTGTGGTGCCTACAGCAGCAGCTTCAACTGTACCAACTCCTGACACCCTCTCAGCGCTCGGCGCCCTCTTACCGCCCTTCGTCAGTGAACACTTCGATGAGCTGGTGAAGGCAGCGTCTGCTAGCTGTACGTGATGTGATCGTTATTGTTTTGATAAGCAAGAAGTGATGCAGTGTGATGTGTGGTGTTCGGTAGTTGTTAAGTACCGCGCGTAAAATGTAGTCTTCAATTGTGGGGACAGTGGCTGTAGAGTGTTAGGATCTCTGATAGAAAAGAATATAACCATCGTCCTTCTGAGGTTCGTCTCCAACATTAAAATCAACACTACTTACCCTTTCATAAAACGAAAGCGTGAAGAGTTTCATGAAATGTCTCTGAACTTGAACTTATGTATGGCTTCCAAATTAGTCTACACTAGAACTCGTCTAAGCTGAAGTTACGCGCCCCACTACTTAATTATGTAGTATTCGTACACTATGGTAAATGTATACGAACTCTATGGTAACTGCGGTAGTGGGGCGCGTCATTTCAGCTCAGACGAGCGCTACCTACTTATTTGTTCAATCTATGCCAAAAGTGTGTCACTACTACGTTGTACGTATGTTCTTCGTAACCCCTAAGATTCCAATGAAAAACATGTGGCTTGATTAAAGAATTAGATAGACAAAGATGAAGGCTAATTATATTTCCATAGAACTACGAGAACTAATATAGCTCTTAACATAATTGTATTGTTTTTTTACTGTTGAAGTAAGACTTCCAATTTAATAACAAATAACTTACTGGTGAACCTTCAAATAACGGGCGAATATTTCGACCCTCCCAGGCTCCCACACCAAAAGCTAACGTCCTACAATCCGCTTATTTGTATGACGTATTACTTCAGCTGAAAAAAAGGCAAGTTAGATATAATAGCTCAGTCAATCATCATCATAATATTATCATCCTACACAAGTCCATCTACTTCATAAAACAAGACTGTAAGCAGGCAGGGCTTGCTTTAGTGTAGTTCTAGCGAGTTAGGGACCCGTCTCTACCGAGCAGGCAGGGCTTGCTTTAGTGTAGTACTAGCGACCCGTCTCTACCGAGCAGGCAGGACTTGCTTTAGTGTAGTACTAGCGACCTATGAAAAAATTCAAATACCTCATCAAAATCCGTTACACCGTTTCGAAAAACAAGGCGGTCACACAGGCAGATACGAAAAGTGACTAATTTATAATGTATGTACACCTAGAAGTAAAACTCGAGTAGCATAGCGTTATTAGAACTGCGTGAGTTGAGTAGGATGTGCTATAGTGAACATCAAGACATAATATCATTATTATAAGCTTTTTTAATGAAATATATTAAAATAACAACTAATAATTTAAACTTGAGAGTAAACAGCCGCTAATCTTTCCAAAGTTACTACAAGTTAGTATAGAGCATGACATTTAAGTGGACCTCCAGACATCTCGCACAAGATCACACTTCAATGTTCTACGATGCTCAAAAATGAAATGTCATTATGATCAAATCTTAAATACATAACTTTATTTTAATATATATTGCGTTCTAATATTCAGTATATAAAAAAACGAATGACCTAACATAGAATTATAATGGATCTGAATCTATTACGTACAAAGGTAATAATTTAAAATACATCGACAACGGTCAATGTTAGTAAGTTAAACAACACCAACAAAAGATTCCCGCTGCGAACGAGTTGAGTGGGCGAGTGGGCGAGTGCGCTGCCCAGTATAACGTGAACCGCGGCAAACAGACAACTGTACTGAATTTGGCAAAGTTTAAAACACTCGCCTTTACAAGTGACGCGCCACGAAAATGCCTAGATGTGCTGGACGCTTTGCATCTTAAACAATGTATTAAACCGTGATTTATGGACGATAACTGCAGATTACATTGAAACTTAGTAGTTAAACATTATAATCAAAATAACTTCATGATCATATTAATCATTTTATATTGATGAGAAACACGTTTGCCGTATTTTCGTAAGACACCGACGTGGTTTACACAGACTAGCATCAGACAATTTAAGTTAAATCAATTGAAATCCACCCAAAAATGATGCTCCCAAAAATTTTGATTTCTAAACTTGTTATACATTTAACTTCTAAAGGAAATCTCAGTACTTTGGCCTTCTGTATGAGACTGTGCCTGTAGCGTTACTTGTAAAATGTTCCAGGTGAGGCTCTCCCGCAGCAGCTGCTGTTCTCGCGCAGCACATCTCTGGAGGCGCCGCAGACACAGCTGCTGCGGTTTACGCACGGCGGTCAGCGCGCGCTTAGCGTGTCCATCGCAGCCGAGCGCGTGCGGCGCGATGACGCGCTTGTTCTGTACGTGCCCGGCTGGTGGAACACGCCCAACGACGCATCCTCGCGCGCCGTCGTGCACGCGCTCATCACCAAGCACTCCACCGTTCACCTCCTCGACACGCGCCTCTCCTTCTGCCGAGGATACGTCACTGCCGTGTCCAACGTCTCACCGCTCTCTCATTTACTCTTCAACTTCTTCAAGAAGCTACATAAATCAGGATACCCTCTATCCTCAATTCATATCATAGGTTTTAGTTTGGGCGCACATGTCGCCGGCTTAACCGGAAAATTGGTGAGAAGAAAACTGAACACTACATTAGGTCGCATCACTGCGCTAGACCCGGCGCGGCCGTGCTTCGCGCGCTCCGAGTATAGGTTAGACAAGGAAGACGCGCAGTTCGTGCACGTGATTCACTCGAGCACCGGCGTGCTGGGCTTAGAGGACCCGGTGGGCCACGCCGACGTGTACGTGAATGGCGTCAGCGGCAAGCACCCCGAGTGTCGCGACCGGAGCATCAGCCTCGAGTGCGACCACGCGCAGGCCTGGAAGCTGTACTCAGCGTCGGCGATGAACGAGAAGTCGCTGATAGGCCGCCGCTGTGCCAGTTGGGACGAACTGCTGCAGAACGAGTGCAGCGGGCAAGAGACTGTCCTGGGGTACTCATGCAGTTCCAATGCGAAGGGAATGTTCCTCTACAAATCAGAGGAGAAACCTGAGCCACAGTTTCGAGAACGAGAACTGCAGGTGTTCAATCCGTTTAACTTACTGAGGTGGCCGTTCAGGAGCTGGCAAAGTAATGCGTAACAAAACACAATAAACAAGTATTTAATAAGTATCCACTTAAAATAATAAGTTGTATCTGTGATTCTGTGTTCGTGAGTCGTGACAATTTTTGAAGTATAATCTATGATTAATTGCGAATTAATTTGCCCCTTTAATATCTAAGTACACAACTTTGTGATTACGTGACTGTGATATTAGTTAAGATATAAGTTTACGTTTGTAAAATGCAGTTTTGTTGTAAAAAGAAAAAATACTGAACAGCGTGTTTTATTTTTACGAGCATGCAGCGCCATCTAGTTAGTTGAGTTCATATTTGTATGTACCTAGCGTTTCTAAAACTATCCGCATGGTGCCGCCACGGGCGACTGTACTTAGTCAAGATTGATGGGAGGGTTTGCTTACCATTAAGTTGGACAGAGATTTGTGCGACGGATATTTACATTATTTATTTAACCAGAAACATACATTGTGGTTATCTGCCGGTTAGTAACATAAGAAACTGCTACAGCTGGAACCGTTACACCAAGTTACAACAAAACATTTAGTAACTACTGTAAACAAACACTAAATATATCAAACTAATTGTTCGGAGTTCCAAATGAAAGTAAAAAAAAGTAGGTAATTCAAATCGCGCGCGGTTGGTCACAGTTGTAACTTGGCTGAGTTACCGATACCAATGGTTGGTTGGACACAGTTCCAACCTAACTTATAAACAGCCTAACTATGTATCTAACTGCCCATTCCAACATTATCAGTTATAAAACTTATTACCCATAATTATATAATCTCAAATCAAAAGCAATGCAACACTTGTTGTTTCTTTATACCTAGGTAGGTACTCAATTTAACATCTCTACCCTTTCACAAAATTACCTCAAACGTAGCCCCGTCAACGTGACGTCTCCAAAACTATTTAAATCAGATTGATAGCTTTCCTTTTGGGCGTGAAATTTCATTAACCTTGCTGTAGTTGAAGCAGCAATTTGGTAAAATATCACGTTTCTCAGGCCATTTATATTCCATCAGAGCTCATCAATATATCCGGGGGCAGCACATCGTGTCCATGACGGCTGATTAATGGTACTCAGCGGGTTGGGGGCCGGCCGGGGGCGGCTGCGGAGGGGGCGGGGAGCTGCCTGGCCCCCGTGGGTCGGGGGCAGCCGGCGCGGTCGCTGATAGCAGACCCGTCGAGTCCAGATTGTATAATAACTAGTCCGTCTATCTATTTTTTATTGATTTGATTTGGGATACCGAGACAGTTGAATGTACGTTGGCACGTCATTGCTCAGAGGTCTTTGTAAGGGACATGACACATTGTTGTTATTGTAAGTATTCGCAAGTCACAACGTATTAAATGTATCAACTAATAAAGCTCTATTAAAATGTACCTGTGTAAGTAGGTACCTATCTGTAAAAACCGTAACTTATAAATAAAATAAACTAGAAGCTACGAAACTAAAGATACTTAACAATAACTTAAAAAGACGTCGAACTACAAAATGTTAATCAATAGGTAACAATATAATAGGTTCATCAATAAGCCTCCAACTGTGACTAACGAGACACAATAGAATTTTAATTGTTATCGCCTTCTAAAGGCCAATCGACAGTTGAGCGGAGAACTTAGTTCACAATAAAAGTCCATGTTTTTCTATTACTCCTGTATAAAACTATATAATTCCTGTATAATTTTTTCGATACGGGAATTGTTGGGTACTTATCATATATGGCACAAAGCTATTCTTTAAATAATGTAAGCAGGTACTACTTATTATACTTACTGACTATAATACATATAAACTTACGAAATAAGAAAATAGAACAAATCAAGAGCGCGGCGGCACCTTGTAACTGTCAGGTAGTATTAAGTTCCACACTGACAACTTTGCGCATAGATGGCGGCAGGTGTTCCGTCTGTTACTACTTCTGAACAGGCACAGTGAACAACTGAACAACTTCTGTAGACTCGAGCGAGGTGACGTCAGAGTGCTGAGTGCTCAACACTGAACTACAGGGGTGCGGCAGAGCAGCTCGAGTTTGTTGGCTATTCTTTGTGCCGATTATTTAAGCAGTCCGAACTATGTACCTAGTTGTAGTTTAGTTTGACATGTCTTACTTGTCTTGTTGCAATAAGGCTATAAAAGACATAAAAAAATGGCCTGTGAATCAACACCTTGTGAAACCTTTACAATGGTGCCGATTCTCATTCTCTTGTACACCGAACTAAACTAACTAAACTATCACTAAAATTCCTTACTTTTTACTATGAGAATCTTAGAGCTATTCTGCCAAAAAAATCTCTAAATTTAAAAATTATTTTGACACAACTAAAATCGAATTTGACAATCGCGACTCCACTTGGTACCTACTTGTTTGCCTACCACGTGATTTTTTTGAGCCGGAGAGGCGCGCAAAGTTGCCGTCTCGACGTATTTTTACCCGACTACGGCGAAGAAAAAAGGAGGGTTATGATTTTGACCGGTATGTATGTATGTATGTATGTTCATCTGTTCCACCCTATCTTCCAAACCACTAATCACAATTTGACAAATGAGGTATCGCTAGAAGCGTCGTGATTGTCCGCTGGTTATAGGATATGTGAAGTCACATTAAATTAAAAATGGCGCCCTCTAGAGGACATAAAGTGAGGAACTTAAAAAAAAAAAATGGTTTAATCGTACCATGTTGGGTATCAAATGAAAGGGCGTAATGAGCACATTTCAAAAAAATATATATTATAACCTCAAAAGAATTAAAAAAAAAATCAAGTAATAATTAAAAATACGGAGTCACACGTAATCTGTTCGATTTATACCCTAACACGTGTGACTCCGGATTTTTAATATGTCTGTCTGTGGTGTCTTGTTTATACCTTATAAGTCGTAGTTGGGTTTTAGTTTTTATTACTTGATTTATTTTATAAGTATGGAATTTTTCACGTTTTGGAAGAAGAAAAAATAAAATTACCATCTTGATGAGTATTACTGGATTGCGGGTTGCAAAGGGGGTCAAAATTTTCATTATTTTTGCGATAGGACACACCGTTTTCGAGATATAAGCAAAAGAAAATAAAAAAGAGATACAGTACCGTTTTGCAACTGAATTCGAGGTGTTGGTTTGAATTTTAGTTCATGACATCTTGAAAATGCTATTCTGAATTTGACGTTTTAACCAAAATTAAAACTCAGTGCCATCTTAGTGCTGTCAAACTAAATTATAGTTAAGTTGTGTCACTTTAGTCTATTTTCAGAATGGGAAATCGTAGTTTGACAGGAATAAACTAAATTTTAGTGATTTTTAGTTTAGTTTAGAGAATTTGTGACAAGAGAATCGGCACCAATACTTAATTAGTTACTAGTTTATTTAATTATAATTTACATTTAAATTAGAATAGAACGGACATTTCATAATTTCGAAAACATTTTAGAAAGTAATATTCGCTTCGGTCCTATTCCAGCGCCATTAGGTACTTTTTTTTTCGATTTGACGTTTTGAATACCTATGATAAGGGCAATAGCTCATACAGTCAAGTCTTTGGACGCAGCGGTATAGTGTGCAGTTGTGCACGGCATCATCGTACAAAGCTCAGCATCCTCAGCGCTTGATATATATCTATGAATAAGGTTTTTAGTTATAAAGCGATCGAAAGTGCCGTGTGCATAGAGATATAATTTAGATCTCTATGACACACACTACAGATGACACTTAATATCAGTTCATTTTACATATTATGATTGTTGTGTCCGCTTATTTTACAAAGCAGGGCCACTATTGAATTCACTCACAGGCTCACCAGCACATCCAAGGTCCTATATCCAGGTACGCTTCCCTCTAACTCCACTGTCATTCCCCCGTGTCTGACAGTTGACATTAGTGACAGCTACCCGACCTTATGTGTGTGAGAAGTAGTTTTGGCGAGAAAGCGCGACAGACAGAAAGACAGAGTTACTTTCGTATTTATAATATTATAGTAAGGATTCCGTTCGGATACCATTGTTTAAACTAATACCAAAACAAGTTCAAATATATAAGGTACAGTCAGTATAAATATGAGTTTTAAAAAATACCAATTTGCAGTGGTATTAGATTTTGGTATTAGAATGGAAGAAATCGACGCGGCGGAGGACTTTGTTTTATAATATGTATAAGGATACCATAGCTACAAATAATTAATTAGGTACGCCAAGAATGGTTCTGACCTCAGTTCTGACTACCTAATAATACATAATATTATGTAGGTACTGTAACGTCTGAGGGACGTTACCTAGATATGTGTGGGGGTGTGTGAGGAGGGAATTCCAAAGAGGAGTAGGTTTTCCAAGGGTTTATTAATTATACGACACGTTTATACATATCGAGGGTTCGGGCTGCTCTCTCCCCCACAACATAAAAAACACACCGGTCACTATTTAAAACAACGACTGCTGGAGCGTTCGCAAGTCAAGGCTGCGGTTCTACTAGCCAGTCCAACGTGAGGTTGAATATCGCATAAAACCTCTACAGTACCTAATGAAACGTTTGAAGATATAATCCAATGTATTTTCACTAATAAATGCTTCTATTGGCCTAATTATAACCTGAAAATCCGAAAGTGTTTTAGATTTTTTACAATATTCTCAGAAGTGTCCGTGATTTTAATTTAGTTTCAATCGAATGTATGCATTATTTAGAACACAGAAAATAAATTCACGACTGTGTTGGTTCCGATGTATGTACGCCAAACAATGTTGAATTCTCAGAATAACACGTTCTTCTTGCATTTTTTTATTGCTGTATCTCGCTGGATCTAGTTTCTCTTCAGGGAGAATGAATATTTTAGTAAAAATTCAAAGTTGCTACACTAACATACAGGGAGAAAGATGTTTATCTGTGTGCCTACATAAACTACTGTACCAATGTAGATAATAATGTACACGAGTCATTTTACGGGTTTAATAAATAGAGGTTAAGTATAGGTCAAACGTCAAACAGTACAAGTAGCGTGATAGCGTTACTTAAATAAACACCCAGCATTACAACCGACACGCAAAATATTTAGAATAAAAGAGAAAACAACGCTCAAGTTCACTTCAGTAACAAGATTATGAGAACACAACCTAATGACTTTTACTGAGAATCGCAACTATCTTGAGAGTACTTTAATTAAGGCGGCCCATCTTGCCAGCAGTCCGTCCGTTACCTTGGGGCCCCCGGCCCCAGGCCCCGCCAGGTACCCGTGTTTCCACGAAGCCGTGGAGGCTGCCCCCCGGTTGCCCACGTTTGCCCACTCGCGCCGCTCGTCTGGTTCTAGGAACATGTAATTAGGCGCGCTGTGACGTCTAGACACGCCCAGATACAAATGTATTGTCACCGCACGGATTGCAGCAGAAGGTTTAGTCTGCGTAAATTGTTAATATTCCATTTTGATGCAAGTGTGCAGTTTGTCAAAGTGCAATGATTGACAAAGAAACGTTTTTTTAACACAACGGAACAATTAATGGCTCAGAATCACCAAGGTGGCAAATTCCAAGACTGGTTTTATGACAAAAATACAAGCTATAATTACGAGTTACTTTTTTGTTTGCCACAAAACTTGTGCTAAAACAAAATAACTTTAATAGAGCGAGGATAACATTATTTTTTTTTTTTTTATTACTTTTGAACAGAGCCTTTGATTATTTCGGGAACGTTTTTGAAAATTTTATGAAATGCCCGAAAACTGCTGAAGTGTTTTTTTTATTTGCGTGTGTTTTTTTTTTTTTTAATTATTTTTAAGCCTTTATTGCTGATACCAAACATTATAAGTACCTACATTTTATACATAGTAGCAAACTGCTTTAACTATCATCTGTCCATCTTTTGTCAGCATGTGGTTGCCATTCAGGTATGCTATTCGTCCATTTTAGACTGCTGTCCCTTGTTATGTGGCCTGTCCATCGCCATTTTGTCTTATTTTCTTTAGTATGTCTTCCACCTTTGTTGTAGACCTAATATCTTCTGCTCTTTTGCGGTCTTTTAGCGTCACACCCAACATAAGTAATTCTTTCAATTCCCCTTTGGCACGTTCAGTAGATGTTCCTGAGTCAAAGCCCAAGTTTGGCATGCTTATGTCGTGAGACATGCGTGAGTTATACGAGTTGAAGACTTTTCCCATCGCCTGTCATAGGGAAGTGTTTAGTGTTTAATTGTAAATACCAGAAGCTTTTCCAAGCAGAAGTTCTTACTATTTCTATGTCTGTTTGTGTGTTGTTATGTTTGTGTCTTTGAATGACTTGTGTCTCTGCATGTGTACCTAATTTCTAACATACTTATACAATATCTTCATTATCTACTTTTATGGCTATTTCTTCTCTGTTTGTCATTGCTTTTGTTTTTTATTTATTTATGGTAAGACCGACTACGTCATCCGAAGTTGCCTGCCGTTGATATTTATGCTAAAATTGTCCCACTCAATACGCTGAATACGCTTTCCAAGATTGCAGAGAAAAGTTTTGGGCACAGCGGATCTCCTTTTCTCCTTGCCCCACATCTCTAAGTTATTGGGATCTCTTCGCCGGCTGATTCTAGTCCTACTTGTGCTATTAAGTATATATTTTTTATTATACGTATACTTAGTTATGTATATTTTTTTAGCACTCCTTGCTAGATTAGAGCCCTCCAAAGCGAATCATCTTTTATAGAATCAAAAGCTTTTTAGAATTCTATAAATGCGATACACACACGGCTACATACGAGGCATGCCTTTTAAGTTCTGTCGTTTCCATATTTCCCGGCAATTTTGAACTAGGAACTGTTCTATATTCGAATGTGTTTAAATTTGGAATCTCAAAACAGTTGAAAGTATTAGGATTAATGCTATTGTTTAGTCACAGCGTCGATTGGAATCTGTCAGGTAACGTACGAAAATGAATCTTTCTAAGGAAAATGTTCGTGCAATAATTTTCTACAACTTTAGAAGAGGCCTGACACGGCTTCAGTGTTTTGAAGAGCTAACATCTGTGTTCAGTGATGAAGCCCCATGTCTGTGGACTGTCGAACGCTGGTATTTAGAATTCCAGCGTGGACATACTAGTGTTAGTGACAAATCTCGCGAATGACGACCAAAATCCGCCTTCACTGAAGATAACATCATTGCTGTGAGACAACTAATTCTCGAAGACCGTCATATGACGCATCGAGAGATAGAGGCTCTATTAAGCATCTCAGGGACAACCATTCAGAAGATCTTGCATTAAGCGCTTGGTGTGAGAAAGCTAATTTGCCGTTGGATACCGCATCTGCTTTCCGACGATCACAAAGCGGCCCGCGTCAGATGGTGTAAGAAAACTCTGCAAAGGTTCAACCGAGGACAGTCAAATCACGTCTACGATATCATTAGTAGTGACGAATCTTGGATCTATGCCTACGAGCCTGATTCCAAACAACAATCTACAATCTGGGTCTTTCAAGACGAGCCAAAGCCGACTAAAGTTGTTCGTTCTCGAAGCACTTCAAAGAAGATGGTGGCCACGTTTGTTGGAAAAACCGGCCATGTTGCGACTATTGCACTTGAAGATCGTAGAACGGTTAACGCAGAGTGGTTACACACAGTTTGTTTACCACAAGTCATCGCCAAACTTCGAAATTCTAACTCAAAGCGACGCATCATCCTGCACCACGACAACGCAAGCTCACACAGCGCTCGTCAAACGATTGAGTATTTGAAGCAGGAAAAAGTAGAAATTCTTGACCATCCTCCATACAGTCCTGACCTAGGCCCTAACGATTTCTTTACATTTCCTAAAATTAAGAAAAGTCTTCGTGGTCAAAGGTTCCAGTCCGATGAAGAAGCAGTCGACGCTTTCTAGTCAGCCATTTTGAACACCCCCACTTTAGAGTGGAATAAATGTTATAATAACTGGTTTGAGCGAATGGAAAAGTGTATTAAGCTACGTGGTGAATACTTTGAAAAACAATAAAAAGTACTATAAGGTTCTAGTTGTGTTTTTTTCTTCAAACGACAAAGCTTAAAAGGCATGCCTCGTAGCAAGCTATACATTTCCAGTATAAGCTGATCTCGCATTGTATAGGATTTCCGTATAATTAGAGGTCAGCTTATACTGGAAACGTATAGCTTGATATGTAGTTTCGTTGTGTGTACAAGACCGACCCACACCGCAGAACGCCGCATAACTTGGAGACGCGTCATCTATGTGGTTGCATTGAGCGGACGACGAAGAAGAAAAAGAAGAATACATTCTAATTCCATGGACTGGCCGAACCGCTGTTTCTGTTATCTGTGGCCTGCTAAAATTCCACCAATTTTGGATTTGGGCGGCATATATACGATATTATTTATCGTGTTTTTGATGAAATTACGTGAGTTTAGATCGTTTATGATACTGCACATAACTAGGTAACATGAACACATTCGTGTGATACTACATCACTACATATTATATAAAACAAAGTCCTCCGCCGCGTCTGTCTGTTTGCCTATTCGCGATAAAGTCAAAAACTACTGCACTGATTTTCATGCTATTTTCACCAATATTAAGAGCGTGGTTCTCGAGGAAGGTTTTAGTATATAACTAGCTGTGCCCGCGACTTCGTTCGCATGGATGTCGGAAAACAATAATTAAGTCGCTTAGAAAAGTTGTACCTTCATTTAAAAAGGGGGAATCTTTCGACCAGGCCTGGTGATTTTTCCTAGTAAGAAACTGCCAAAAAACTTGTGTTTTTATTTAGGAAAATGCTTCTCTATATACAATATTAGCGGTGGAACCACCTGGAGCGTACACAAAAAAGTTGCTAGGGTTGCTCACACGCGAAAGAGCTACATAAACTTGGCCGTGGGAAAAGCAACCAATACTAAGATCCACCCCCGCAACGGATAATGTCTGGCCCTGAGCTTTGTTAATGGTCATGGCGTAACATAGGCTGACGGGGAATTGCACACGCTTAAAACTAAACGGGAAATTATTGGGAATGAGAGGAATTCTTCGAATAAAAACAACATCACCGGCGCCGCAACCTGTTAAGATTTCGGCTTCGATGACGTTTTGTTGGAGATTGGTGACTATGAGCCGAGTGCCGTTGCAAAGTTTGGGAGGACTTAAATTTTTGAGAAGAATTATTGGCACTCCGACTTTTAAACAAATTTTGTGTGCTGAAAGACCGGGTGTGTTAAGGGATTCTAGGAACTCTACTGGATAGTGTGTGGCATCGTCTTCTTCGGTAACCGTATTTATCGATGTATATTGTTGACTTTCCCCAGAAACATGTGCCAATATTTGTGTATTTATTGCTGTCCAATAGTCGAACGAATCAAATCAACCAAGTATAACACACGCCAACAACGATCGAATCGAATGAGCGGCGGTCACGAATCATACGAACAAATTACGAAGTAAAGTACAGTTCGATTCAAACTTAATCGCGGCTCGGAACTTGAGTCGAGTCGCTGCGCAGTAACAACTTCATGTGACAGCGGGGTGAGTGGTGGGGTACTGCGCAGCTAAAAGCTAACTTCCAAGCCGCCATTAAGTTTGAATCGATCTGTAACGACTCGTTTCTTGACTTCTTAATTTGAAATTGAACCAAATGAACGAAACCAATCAAAATACCAAATCAAAACCAATCCGAACAATACTTTCAACGAATGACAACCCAACCAACAATTTATTATTTATTATTATATATTATTATCGACATTATAGAAGTCAAAAACAAAGATACCTGCTCTAAAAATTATTTGGAATATCTGGGTGAAGGTCATTCTTCGACGGAGACTCTTAACACCGCGATTCAGAAAATGACAATAAATGAACAACGCCATCTATCGAGCACGAAGTAATACTGTCAAAATATATGGGAAAACTTTCGAACACTCTGTAAGCTAAATAAGCTATGTATGTAGAAAAGTGTAAAATTAAAGATTAAATACCTATATTTTTTAAGAAATTAACATTTGTCACTATTCTTTCATGATTATCATGATTTGAAAGATAGGTACGCCACTTATCGCACTAATACTAAACTAATAAATAAACAACGCATCTGGAAAATTTTAATTAACCTAACTTTAGAGTTATATTCTATACACAATGTATCGCGTTAAGTTTCCGCGCAAAGAAAATGACGATCATATATTATTATATCACACGATTTCACAAACCTAGTAATTAAGTAGTAAGTATCATTTCGCGTCAATAGATGTCGTTACGTGTATGTACATTACGTAATGAAAATTCCTTCTTGAACACTTTTATATCTTTTGATATTTTGAAGCGATTGCGATGAAACAAAAACTAAATGAAACATCGAGTTACACACAATATTTGAGTGTAAAAGTTAACCATATTGATTTCGTACTTTTTACGTGATAGTGGAACAATCAAACTAAAGAACATACAAACAGACAGACAAACAGACAAAAATTCCAAAAATGATAGAAATGGAATCTGTTGGTTATTCTTGGACACCCCACCATCTTTTTTTTTTTTTTTTCATTGTACAGACACGCCTCGTCTACAGATTTATTATATGTATAGATATAGAATAGATAGATAACCGACATCCACGCGTGCGAAGCCGCGGGCATCACTCATCAGCAGGCTAGTGTATTATAAACCGAGCCGCCACACTTGTGTTTTAACCCTTGTTATGTAACCACTATTTATGCAACAGTTTCATAAACAAACATTCCATTCCAATGTGGTCGTTAATAATTAATGCAGCTGCAAGTATCTATGTATCATTCATTACGCTCTAAACCGATACGTATAATAAGTCTCTATGTAATGTGCGTTTCTTCTCAGCAGTGAAATCAAAGTTACAAAGACATCTTTTATATCTTTGGTTACAAATTCCAGTCGATTCAAAAGTGAGTTTATTTTTATATTGCATTTTTAAAACATTTTCCCGCCATTCTTCCTTATTTCTCGTCCTTTCCCTTCCAAAATTATTACCCTAAGAATATTCATTAATATCTTTAGTTATAGAAACCAAACCAGTAGACACGAACATATAACGGTTTTGTAGCCTGTGACTCTGATGTGACTCGCCGTGACCATGACCAAACGTCGAGTATCTATCACGATTGTTTATTATTAATTGACTAGCGACCCGCACCATAATCGAGTAATGCACGATCGGTTAGAATTGGAATCGGTTTGAAACAAATGTCGAATCCATTGCTTCATAGGTTAAAAAAAAACCACTGTTTTACAAAACCGATAGTTGTTTTACATAACAACTCCGTTTTGTAAAACAGCTGAACGACATTCAGCTGGATTTTAAAACTGCTAAAAAGCATATTATAAGATTAAAGACTACGTTGAAGACAAGGAAGTTTGGCAATAATTCCTTCTGCACATGTGGCTTCCCTGGTACCTCATTAACGGCATATTTATGTAAGAGTCTATTAACTGCTCCCAAATTACCATGTTTATTTTCTTTACAGTCATCCTTGACATATAATCATTGTATTTGACATTATATTTTTTTATTATTATTTATATTTGACTATTACAAACAAATATATTGAACTTTAATAAAGGTTTACTTATGTAAAACATCTACAATCTGACGTTTCATTTCATGCTGTTTTCCATAGCGTCTAATCGTTGACCCACTGAACAATCCTGCGTGTTAAAATTGAGTAATTATGTAAAACCGCTAAACGTTGTTCAGCTGTTTTACATAACGGAGCTGTTATGTAAAACAACTAGCGGTTTTGTAAAACAGCGGATTCTACAATCCATCTGCGACATTATGGATTACTCATATGAATAAAGTTAGGGTGAGGTTCTTGAGTTGTTTTATTTTCAGTATTTTCAGTACCTACTTAGTATTTTAGGAAGGAGCCTTCCTTCCTAAAATACTCTAAGCTTTCTCTTTAGTTCCAACACTTTATAGTATTCAAGAATTTAGTAAATCAACTGTGTCAGAGTAAGCGTTTGTTTGCTGCTGCACGCTGACAAACAAGCCGCGGCGTGGTTTGTGGTGGTCGGAGTCCCTGTGGACCAAATCCCGACTCTGATGGAGGCCGGACGCCGTCTCTCAATTGGATTGGGGGCGGTGTACGTAAAGTTCAAGGGTCGGAACGGTAGGTTCACCGACGTCCCGCAGGGATGGGACCCCGTCACGGGAACCTTCGACGTGACGCCGGAACAGCTGCCACAGGAAACAACAGGGGAGTCTACTCCCCCGTCACACAACCCGGAAGCACCCGTGGCTGAATCTGCTGCTGCAGAGTCGGCCGCTCCTGCTGCCGCCACCGTGGGTGGCGGCAGCAGGAGCGGCCGAGCTTCCTTTGTCGGGCGGGGAGCTGGACGACATGATCCTGTCCCCAGCTTCGGGCCCGGGGGAGGACGGCTTCGACGAGGGCGACCTGTTTGCCGGGCTCAGACTTGGGGGGGACGATGAGGGTTCGACCAGCGATGGCGTCCCCTTTGTCGAGGCAAACCTCCACCACAGTCAGACCGCAACGGCTCAGCTTCGCAAGTGGCTGGAGGTACACACGGCTATTGCCCTAATCCAGGAGCCGTGGGTTAGGGCTGGCCGCATACAAGGACTCTCCAATCTTGGCGGTAAGCTCCTAGTCACCTCTGATCATGACCGCCCCAGGGCGTGCATCTATGTCACAGGTAACCTTAAAACACAGCTCTTAACTGAATTCTGTTGCAGAGATGTCTCTGCAGCAAAGCTGCTAATACAGCGCGACGACGCCAGGGAGATGGTAATCGTCTTTGCCTCGGCCTATATGCCTGAGGCGGAGTTGCCGCCTCCCCATGACCTCGCCCGCCTCGTGAGTCATTGCGAGAGATGTGCGTTTGAGGTCGTCGTCGGTGCCGACGCTAATGCTCACCACCAACTCTGGGGCATGGACACGCAAAATGAGAGAGGTAAGGCCTTGGTTGATTACTTATTCTCGACTAACCTATCCTTACTAAACAATGGCTCCGAACCAACATTCGTAACCAGGAGAAGCCGTACAATCATCAATCTCACTCTGGCAACAGAGGGCGCGGCGGAAACCATCACTGGGTGGCAGGTCTCGAAGGAGGCCTCCTGCTCGGACCACAGGTGGATCCGCTTCGATATCAAGGCCTATGTGCCACGAACACCACCCAGGCGGAACCCGCGTAACACGGATCGAGCCACCTATACACGTAATCTTGCAAGCAAGCTTACGACTTTGCACAAACCGTCGACTTTTACGGACGCGTCACAGATTGAGGCACAAGTAAGTCATCTTACCAAATCAATCATAGACAGCTACCAAACTGCCTGCCCAGAGACCACGCCGCGCAGCACTCCGGGTAAGCAACCATGGTGGGGTGCCGACCTGGAGCGCAAGCGTGGCAAGGTAAGAACAGCTCTGAACAGAGCCATGAACACATGTGCGGATGAGGACTGGGACAACTACTACGCGGCCAAATCCAGCTACAAAAAATGCATCAGATTCAGAAGCACCACGGGATGGCGCAAATTCTGTGGTAGCATTGAATCTTGTCAGCAAGCTAACAGGGTAAGGAAGGTACTGGCGCAACAGAACACACCTGGGACCGTCACCCTCCGCAAACCCGATAATACACTTACGTCGTTTTGGGTTTGCTTCGCGCAGGTAATTGACTGGCCAGATGAAACTTTAACACCATCAGACAATGACTGGCGTTACGCAAGCAGGGTGATCACGTTGGAGAAACTTCAATGGGCCATCCAGAGCTTCCATCCCTTTAAGGCGGCTGGTCCCGATGGAGTGTTCCCCGCCTTGTTACAGTGGGGGGGAACGTCAGTCTCAACGAGACTGGTGCCATTAATGAGGGCGTGCCTGGCCTTCAGATACGTCCCCAAAGGATGGAGGGAAGTGAAAGTCATATTCATCCTAAAGCCAGGTAAGGGAGACTACACAAACGCCAAATCCCATCGACCAATCAGCCTGACCTCCTTTTTACTAAAGACTCTGGAAAGGCTTTGCGATAGGGAGCTGAGGGACGGCGCCCTGAAAACCATACCGCTGCACTATAATCAGCATGCATACAGCTCGGGTAAATCGACCGAATCTGCTCTTCATCTAGTGGTCAGTCAGATAGAGGAAGCGATTCATCAAAAAGGAACCTGCCTGGGCACTTTCATAGACATCGAAGGAGCCTTCGACAAAACCAACTTCTCCAGCATCAGCAGCGCCCTCTCTAAGCATGGAGTAGAACAGGTACTAACGGACTGGATTACGAATATGTTAAGCAAACGAGTGGTTCGCCTTGAAGGGGAGCAGCAGTCGGCAATGATAGCCAGAGGCTGTCCCCAGGGAGGGGTGCTATCCCCCCTACTTTGGAATCTGGTTATCAATGACCTGATTACAAAGCTCAACGCCAGCCGCTATTATACAATAGGGTATGCAGACGACCTCGCAATCCTTGTTTCGGGTAAGGTGACGGGAACAATCTGTAATCTCACTAATCAAGCACTACGTATCGTAGAAAATTGGTGCAGGGAATTTGAACTATCAGTGAATCCCACTAAAACTGAACTAGTCATGTTTACCCATAAACGAACTTTAGGGCCCTACCGCCTACCAAAACTGTTCGATACAGAACTTCAGTTGGCCAACGAGGTCAAGTACCTCGGGGTCATTCTAGACAGTAAGCTAAACTGGAGTAGTCACTTAGACAACAAGTTAAACAGGGCCTGCATCACCTTCTGGCAGTGCAGGAAAATGATAGGTAAGAAGTGGGGCCTATCCCCCAAAATCATACTATGGCTGTACACTGCAGTGATCCGCCCCACGATCGCGTACGGGGCTGTGGTCTGGTGGCCCCGCACTCAGCTAGTGACAGCAATTAACAGACTACAACGCATGCAAAGACTAGCCTGCGTGGCGATCACAGGCTGCATGAGAACTACTCCAACTGCAGCGATTGAAGCCATGCTAGACTTACCCCCGCTCCATCTGTTCATACAACAGGAAGCGACGATGGCAGCGGTGCGTCTTAATGCAACAGAGCTCTGGGGTAAGAGAGTCACACAACATACCGCGCTGCTCGAGGGCCTCAATAATGAGTTCCCCATTACGAAAGCCATAAATGACCGGGTACCCAAACAATTTATCTTTGATAAAAAATACAGAATCCAACTGCACGAGGATCGCCAATGCGAGGGCTTGCGCATGGGCGGCCCGCAGAGCTACGCATCTTCACGGATGGTTCTAAAACAGGTAGTGGCACAGGTGCTGGAATCTTCTCGGAGGACTTCAACATACACATTGCCGAACCTTTGGGTGTCCATAACACAGTATTCCAGGCCGAATGCATGGGAATTTCTCTTGCCGCTTCAGCCGTCATGGCCAGGGAAGTTAAGGACTACTCAATACGAATACTCTCAGACAGCATGGCTGTTCTGCAAGCGCTAAACAGCCACACTGTTGACTCGGGGCTGATATACGAGTGTCACCAGCGCCTTAACCAGGTGGGTAGCCTCAATAATATAACCATTCAATGGATCAAAGGACACAGCGGCTCGCTGGGCAATGATGCAGCCGACGAACTTGCCCGTAGGGGGTGAGCATGACACCGGTGGGGCCTGAACCCATTGCGCCACTCCCCTTCGGGTACCTACGCTCTCTGGTAAGGAAACGCACCAGGGATCAACACTACAAACTATGGTTGGACCAAGGTAACTGCAGGCAGGCTAAGGAGGCACTCCCTGCCATCGACTGCCGCCTCACGAAACGGGTGCTCCGACTAACGGTGCTCGGACGAACTGTTACAGCTGCTATAACAGGCCATGGGTCTTTTAATAAACACCTCTTTGTCATAGGAGTCACAGACAGTCCGCTGTGCAGGGCCTGCATGGAGGACGACGAGACAGCAGCTCATGTGCTACTACACTGCCCGGTGGTTGCCTCATACAGGGCAAAGTACTTCGGTAACCCAGGTACCCTACGTGAGATTGTCAGTAACACCAAGGCGTTGCTGGCCTTCTTGGAGGAGCTGGGGTGGATCGAATAAGCGATTTCCCACCCGTACGCAAAATACGCGCTTTCACGTGGAGTTGCGGATACCAGCCCGTTTTACCTATTACCTAAGCGTTTGTTTGTTCGCTTTATTCTATAGAAAGGACTTCACAAACAAAGTTGTAGATCGAAGATCTCGACCATTCATTACTTCCCATTGTACTATGTATGCTTTTGTATGAAAGAAAATCTAAAGAATATATAAGTAACATTATTCTGTAATTCATGACATGACTGAAGATAAACATACGACACAAACATGGATAGTTTTATTCACAGATCAAAACTATACTTAATAATTATTGTTAACTAAATACCTACATCTATTGTATATATAGTTATCGTTTCGACGAACGCGAAATATCAACTATGGTGGAAGGTGGAACTATCAACTGTTTTACTGATTCCATAGGGATTACTCATTTCTGCGGAATATTTGAAGTGATTACAATTTGATTGTATGCTATGTACCTATCTACATTAATATTACTTCTGATGCAGGCGGCAAGTCACCTAAAGGAAACAGGTTCTGATCGCTGATCCTAGAGCCGCGCGCGTGTGCCCGACCTCTGGACCTCTCGTGTTCCTACATCTCTATACATAAAGGTAGGTAACCTATTGGTATTATTTCAAATATAGTCTGTTTGAAATCTATTTTTTATGTCATTTTTAGTACGTGAACATTAAAATAAGCCTTCACTAGCTCTACTAGCCGTGACCTACTGAAATATTGAAATTCATAGAGGAAATGGTGAAATGACGTCTTATATCGTCGTCGCGATATCTGCATTAAAATTATGTGATTGAGAACAATGAGCTATCTCGAAGGTTCAATAAAATGTCTAGTGAACATGATTTGAAAAAATTCAATATCGTTGTATCGAAAACTATAAGAACGCAGCGACTGATGAATTCTCCATACAAACGTAGGTAATATCAAAATCATTTGCAATTTGAGCATATTTCCACCATAATGTGTTGTTATTCGGATTGACACAGTATTTATCTAGGTTCCTACTGCTTTTTTTTCTACTATTGTTTAACAGAAAAGTAATGAACAGGGAATAAATTGTCCATGTGACGGTAGCGCATCGGAGATGCCTTTTTTCATAGCCCACTCTCTTTTTTCGTATAATATAAGTAGGTATACGAATGTAGTACAGTAATATTCTGAAAACTGACGAAAGCCCCGTATACTTACACTTTTATCTCCTAAAAGTAGTTTTTTTTTTATTAACTTAAAACACATATATTTCCATTTGTAATATTATGAAGTCTGTGTATGTGTAATTGTATAATGTTCAGATCTCCAGCATAAAATTAAGTTTGTATAGAAAAACCCATACAAACTTCCATCCCCTAATTTAAAGGGTGGGGGTGATTTACAAAAAAAATATAACAAGAAGTCTGTATTTTGTTCCAAGTTCAAAGTTTTAGCATTTCTTTAAAGTTTGTGTACGTACTAATACTAGCTAACATACCAAATTTCAGTTTTCTAGGACTTCAGGAAGTACTCTAAGAATTTTGATCATTATCAGTGAGTCAGTGAGTGATGGAATCGGGCTTTGTTAGATATCAATAAAATATAAAGTATAAGAGCTATGCAATTAAAACTGTATAATAAATAGGTTTAATAGATAAGTCCACTATTGACATCATATCCCGAGAATTTTGTAAATTGTTTATCTGATAGAATTCAAACCAAAATTATGAAGGTTAAAAAAACGACAAAGCGCTTCGAGAAAAGGTAGGTAGTGCCCTTGCGCTTCGCTTGTCTCGTCTTGACTAGAAGATTATTTATATTAGTGAATGGTCGCTGTAATCGCTCTAAGGTCATCATATAGGATCATTGGCCAGTATAGTGTGGCGTACACGCCGCCCGAGACACGTGACGCCACAAATTGCAATAAAGTTTAACGATGCAGGCTGATGCAGCACGAGGGAACCTTGTTCGACAAGCACTATACGACAATCAAGAGATGTCGTGTACCTGCTATAGTTATGGCGTTTCCATAGAGGGCAAAATGTCGATTCAAAAGCCTTTCAACATGCAGGGTCTGTTCAAAGTCTTTCGAATAGAGATTCTCTTCTTTATTCAATCAGGAGCTTATAATTATTATTATGCAAATGTACAATACTTATCTGGAAAATAAGCATTTCACTGCTTTTGTTACTGAAAAAGCCAAAATAAAGGCCAAACTACATTCAATCAATGTATGAAACTTAGAATAATAACGCAGTATGAAAATAAAACATTTTGTATTGACAAAAGATTTTTCCGAGGATTAAATTATCGTAGTAGGGTATCAGAAATATAACAATAGTATGGAATTATTATTAGTGGCACATTGTGCCAGCCGCGGGCACTTCCCGAAATGGCCGGGTCACGCTCGGCTGAGCCGGGCATTGTGGCAGCAGGATTGTAGCAATGAGCTGATATTGTGGGCCGACAGGTTCCTGATGAGAACCAAGTCAAGATTTTACTTGACAGAATTTGAGTAAGTAATTACAATTGATTCACGATTTGTTATGTGAATCTATTCCATCCATCGAATGACGGTTATAGTTGACAGACATGTCGCAGTCATCATCACAGTGCCACACAAAACAAAAGGTATTATGTATTATTTATTACTTCATAGGCCACCAAATAACTTTCTATCAGGAATTCAGCTGACGCACAATGCACCGCTAAATTGAGTTCACTTGTAAATGAATCACTGAATATAATGAATGACCATTAAATAGCGTTATACCAACTAGGCGAGTCCTAATTAAGGCAAACCATAACTACGTCCTTTGCACGAGATAGGCGGTGCGTAAACTTAGTGCTATGCAAACTTGGGATTACTAATCTCGATTTTAGGCCATGCGTAGGATTAGTGCAAATAATGTTAATTTAAGTGACAACGATCAGTCTCCATGTAGCTAGTTCGGCAACAATTTTGTTGGATCGTAAGAACTGGGCTTTATATCTGAATGGTGATGTTCCATCAATTTAATTGTTTTCTGTTGAGAACTAGATAAAACTGTATAGTCAGCTGCCTGTCTTCCCATACGAGTTGTTATTAACGGAAGGAAGTAGGTGAACGTGCTTCTCTTACAAGTACATGTATACCGTGTATGCACCGACGCCGACGTACTTAGGTACCCCTTTATAATGTTATATTAAAACACGTGTACTCGAATGCATTCAGCAGCGTAGCTTTGTTCAACGAGTAAATCCGAGGGTGAATACAAAATGTACCGTACCCACCTAGCCAGGCATCTTTACAACAATCTTTAAGAAACTCTCAACGGATCTAATGCCAGAGCTTGTTACTCCGGACGTGACGTGCATAGCAACCCTGAACTCAACTTTGTGAACTAAGATCGATATACTTACGAGAAACCAATGACATTCGTACGACGTGCCTCTAGTACAGCCGCACAGGCGGTGTAGGCACACAGGACTGTGCGTTTGTTCTCTAATGGACTTTTGATACGAGCCCCTTGCACCGGACGCGGCTGACATGTGCGCACACTAGGCGCGACTCAATTGGACGCGCCCAACTAGGAAATTATCGTTTTAGCCGCGGCTATTGCTCCTACGATTATTTTCGAGGTTTCCAGAAAACTAATACCTAATCTTAGTTCCATTAAACAGAGTTCGTTAAGAAATCATTTACCGTCTGTGCGTGCAATTTATTCCTTGATGACAAAACTCGGACGCATTACGATGTTCTCGTTAAAAACGTTTACAAAACACACATTTCTGAAATTCTTTGTTTAATGTCATTCTAGCTACCCTGTTATTTATTGTTAGTCGGTGCCACACAGTGCCATATTACCCGTTGCTATTTAAAAAGTGTAATGTGTGCAATTAGTGAGATAAGGGCGATTGCAGATAGTCGCGCCCCCTGCCGTGTCGCGGCATTAGGTACCGCGCGTACGTGCGCGTTAGGTACATGTGATAATGCGAAAGAAGCGCGCGATTTAATTGTTCCCCCCCGAGTAGCTGCATGTCGATGCGACAGTCATGCTATTAGCACAATAAGTACCTATTGCACACACAATAGGTACGTAATTTTGGTGCAAATGTGCCCCTGGCATAAGTTCCGTTATTTAGCAAAAGGACATGAGTCGCACATTAGCGCTCCCAGTCGACTCCCATAAAAATGGGCAGCAGAAACATAATCTGTTGTTTGCAAGTGCCATTTTGTAAACAGGATGCAGTGACTTATCACTAAATCTAGCAAGTCCGGCATCGCGATTCCACGACATCTAGATTTTCCTACGTTTGCTTCCGCCAAAGACTGAGAGTCGCCCAATATCGATGCAGCATCGATGCAACCACCTCTGTGGTCTGTTCTGTGGTCGGCCTGGCTAGCTACTTACCACCATCTTATCTAAGTCTGAACGTTAACAGCATTGTTGTGTTTTGGCAGTTAGAGGTAACATAGCCAGTTCCTCTGTGGTTAAAGATTCCGGGTGAAGCTCGCTTCCACCTTCGGCCTGATCATGACTTACCATCATAAGGTGAGATGCAGGCCAAGAGCTCGCCGTGGTAAAAAAAAACATACTATTGCGAACTTGTGGATAGCAAACAAACGCTGATTCATTGAAACGCAATGAATGTACTCGAACAGAATGAATGTACTCGAACGTAGCATCGAAATCGTTAATTGCCGACGCTGACGTATCGCGTGTGTGCCGGACGTCACCGTCCGCGTCTGCCCTGTCATTTGCGTTCCGTCGTAATTGGCCCGAAATGATTGGTTACTTACTATTCCCTTTCGTGTCGCACCGACGTTTTTGGACTAGCAAATGAACTGTCTATGTCCGACTTGAGCGGTTGAAAAGCAGTCGAGCTATATTTAGAGTTGCGATTTATACGCGTTTTGCATGCGGCCGTGTTGTATAGGCCGTCCGGCCGCTCGTAGCCTATTGGCAGTCTGCGGCCGCGCGGCCCTTATAGCCAACGTTTCCTAAAAAGCGCTCGAACCACAATGGAGTTGTATCGATGGCTCGCTTCTCAGAAACATCGAGACTTGCCTTTGGTGCGCCGACGACGATGTACCGCCTGTATGCCTAATGGGAACTCCGTGTGAGAAGTTGCCGCGTTGATGTGTTGTTGTAGGGCGACCACGCGGGACCCTGCAAGGAATTGTACTGAAGTCAAAATGTTATTGTAATGAAAGCCTATTTGTCATCGACTCCTACCATGACATATGGCCCAACCGCTACAGTTCTCAGGGTTGCAAATAAGGATTTATAATTAACATGCCGGTTTCCTCGCAGTATTTGTGCCCTGAATCCGGTAAATTTCAACAAGTGCGAGTCGGTAATTACCGCTGTCGTGTCCGATACCGATACCCTTAACCGCAGGGTTATCACGAAACTGTACGCCGAGCAGCAAGGCATCGCACAGGATGTGGCCATGTGGGGCATGCGCTACTGAACCGTGACACATACATCATTTATTACATGGAGTGAGTCGACTGTTCTTAATTATGAACATAAAAATTCACGCTCCAATCCAGTTTAACGATGCTCTTGAACATGAGTGCTAATGCAATTAGAAGCAGATATAAGAGCTGCTCGATAAATTAATTAGAGAAGCACCGCGCCGAGCCGAGCACGCCGCAACGCGCGCGCCGGGTCCGGGGGCCGGGCGAGCGACCTCGGGGGGAATACTGAAATATACTGCCATGTTTCATATTTATGCGAATATTATATTTAACTTTCAAACTAGTTTTATGCATAACGCATTACACGTACGTAATTCCCAAAGGGGCGAACCAGTCCGTACTCCGGCCATTACTGATGACTGTGTGGCGATATCGTCATTAATCGGCCATCACGACCGCAAAGCATAATAGTACGACGTGTACCTACCTACTTAGCTATGGACCGCATTTAGTATGTTTCATAGGTGAAACCAAACACATTTTATTCATTAGAGGCCCATAAATGCATTAAGTAATTATGTCTTAATGTGACTGACTTTCACCTATTTCGTTTATTTATTCATCGAACAATTTAATTATCTTCTGGCAACTGTTTTGGAGCTCCAACAGGCCAACTTACATTGTTTGTCGTCAACTGCTGGCCTTAGAGGTCCGTTCCTGAACGACCGCTACTTTTATTCAAATAATGCAGTACAGTCTACTAGACTTGGATTCATACTTCTACTTGTTCATTTTTCTACACTTTCATATTTCTATTTCATATTTCTACACTTCTTCGATTCATATTTCTACACTTCTTTCCATCACCCCACACAATATGATTACAACAAACTCCACAAGTAACGCAGTAGGCCTCATGTGTTTTAGTTCTGATTGATACATTGAGGTACATACTCGTAATAATAAGTGGTTGCTTTCATTGACAGATGGAGGTAATAACCAGCCGTGTCGCACATAAGGACGACTGATGGCGTTGTTGGTTACGTTCTCCGGGTATCTCACAAAATTACCGATTTTACTTAAAATGCGGGTTTTTTCAATGCGTATTGATTTTTATGTTGTGTAACAGTGAGGAGTAAGTAAAAGTTGGCATATACCGAGGCAAAACAAAACAAAAAAAATAATAATTGGCGACTTTATTATTACAGAAAAACCGGCCAAGTGCGAGTCGGCCTCGCGCACGATGGGTTCCGTACCATTATCTATAAAAACGGCAAAAAAAATCACGGTTGTTGTAATTATGAATACTTAAGGCGTAAGCTTCAGGGTAGCCCGCGAAATTCAAATTTTCATACGTTTTTTGCAATTTGCAGGTCAGTATCAGGTCGTATGTTATGTGTATGTGTGCTAAATATTATTCGCGGCCGTAACAAATATGGATTTACAGAATTATAAACATTACAATCGGCAATACAACTCAATAAGTTCATGTAAGTGTATTGAATGACTATTTCATGAAATCATGACATTTGGCACTAATTAACTTATACTAATTAATATAAATAATTAAAAACAAATATGTAATTAGGGACACTACTCGTATGTGCCCGTACCAAGTCTAGAGATACAGAATTACATTTTGTGGATTTCAAAAGAAAATTATGCTTGTTCAGCAACATTTTATTTCAGTATTTGTGAAGGTATTCATTTCTGTTTTAATTATTGATACTTATAACTTTCAGTTTCAATATCTTCAAGTCTTTTATTTAACCAACCACGTCAACTTTCGACGAATAAAAATCTACTTATAAGTCTTATTGATTGATGTTTATTGTAACTCTTCACATTGATACCTAACATTGATATATAACAATAACTTTCCATAATGATTTATGGAAAGTTATTGTTATATTTATGATACACAAACAGCTAGTGCTTTTACCCCTCTGCTTGCTAAAAAACATTACAAATATCTCGTCCATTGTGTCGTCACGTCCACGTCACTAGTTGTGTCATTGTGTGTCGCGACACTCGCGACTCTAGCTCTACAGGGCTAGGGGTGCGCCCACTTGTCCCCAGCCCAGCAGATGCATTGTCATCATTTTGAAAGTAAAAAGTAATCGTTGGATCCATTACATTGGTGGCAATTACACCCAACCGCGTCGAGCAGACCTTTAACAAGAGCACGATTTAGGTAAGGGTTGCTAATGAAAAGATAAAGTAATTTAAATGTCACACAATTTTTCAAACTGTTATTCTAATACAAAACAATGACACGTAACGCGGGAGAACCCCATGTCGATGTTGAGCTGCGCCTACAACTTGATCGGTGGTCAGGCGACCTACAGAACTACATAGTTCCACTACTGCTACTTTACTTCAAAGGTGTCTGTCTCCAAGAAGACTGCTAAAGTAATCGATACGACACAGTACTTCTGGAGCCGCACATAAATAACGGGCGGCGTTGTCCGGGAAACTTACATTTTTGACCCGGACATGGACACCGGACACGGTAACACATCGGACATGAGTCATGATGTATGTGTTGAGGATTGTAGATGACGTGGCTGCTGAGAACAATATGTGTTGAGAAACAAACGGTACAAACGTTTGTAATTAATTAAACAAAGTTTGTAATTATTAAAGACTAGCGACCCGCTCCTGAACGGTTTTTATGACTTGAAAAAAATCGAGATTTCTTAGTTTAGTAACTTTAATATTAACGTATTAAACCTTCCGGAATAAAATCTCTAAAAGTCTAAATGATGGTGATAACGTCATCTTTGTTGCGTGGTTTAGAAGAACAATGCGAACATACAGATTACAGACAAACACGAAAAGCGACTTTAATTTATGATAAAGATAATCATAGATAATAGATATAGAAGTGACTGATGTTAATTAAGCAGGGACTCATTTACTGCAGGGATTTATATATTGAATAGTGAGTGCTCATCATGTTAATTTGCGTCTAAAAATTGATGAAACTGCCCAATGTTCTGGGTTTTTGACTACTGATTAGCTAGGAGCTAGTTACCGATAGTGACCTATAGGTAGCTACGTTATTCGCATGCTGGGTAGGTACTACTGGGTAGGTATTGGTCGTTACTGACTTATCTAGTACTTAAAAGTATAGTTGGCATGCAACGGACAAGGGGCAATAGGTATGTTTTAGAAAGTCTGATACAAAATCTGAAAGAAAGTTAATTATTCCATGTAGGGTTGGGGCGCATGCACACAACGCCAAACGAGCAAGGTTTTCAACTTTTGCACGATAGTTCGTCGATTGTCCATATTTTCAAGAGGAATTTATTATTTTGACAGGTATTGCCGAGAATGGAGATGCAAATATCTTTGAATTTAGTTTTCTTCAAAGAAATATTTAAAAAAACAGTTGATGTAGGCGGAACCTTATACATAGTGGCTCGTGCTAAAATGGTATTACCTATTTTAAAAAGTGGTAGGAACATTGTGAACAACAAATTACCTATACCGATGTACAATATAGCCATTATTGTAGCTCATAATATACCCACCCATACATAGATTACTCGCAAGCAACTCTAATAAAGTACATTCCTTCAGCAATTTTATGGGCAATAGCAAGTCATAAATGTGATACGATCCGAGATAGCTTCCATTGCTCAGCTCTTGTTGGACAATAACGGGCAATGCGGCCGGTTTACAAAGTATCCACATTTCGTGTAAATGCCAGTGGTGGCAGGCGATACCCTCATCACGTGATCACGTCAAACAGGTGACGTATTTAAGCGGAATTACTTTAATTTCGTCACAGGGCACTAGTCAGCTACTTTACACGCTCTGCCCAGCCACTGTGGGAATGGTAATTACCCGCTTTGTTCAGTGCACTGTACCTCACAAAGGTAGCAGATGCGAGTAAATAAAAGCTAAAAATACTAAGGTACATACAGCAGTTATCCACGCATGGTAACGAGGATATTAGTGTTTGAATAATTTGTGACTCGTTATGACTGCTGCGTTGCTAGTTTAAATGAGCTCACTTGGTAAGAGCTGGCCGCGCATGCCAGCCGCCACCGCCTGCACCACGGGGGACCAGGCGTGAAGGGAGGAGGGCTGGCGTACACTCACGAATTAATGCTTAAAATATTTAATTAATCATCTCCGGCTTAATGATGCGTCTGCTGGGCGTTGCCATGACGATCTCAGAATATTACCAAATACCCCGTAGTCAGGCACCGGCAGGGAACACGATTGGTCCTTAGTCACGACTTTAAAATTCAATCTCCGTCTGATCGTCAGCGCGCGACGTGTGGGACCTTCGCATTTTTTTCCTGAGAAACGCTTTCGATTCTACAAACCTATGCAGGAAAAATTCTCGGAAAACAAACAAATGTTTTACGACTAGGTACTGCACCCATTCGCGTTTGGCACATAAAACAATATTACTGCAGTTGCCAGTTGCGCTGGCGACCATTTTAATTGCTTTCCATCTGTAAACAAAGTCGTTCCATCCTCGACAATCAGGCACTGCAACAATTTGTGTTGGATAAGGTTTTCAGAATAGCTCACTGTATGGGGGAAAGGGGGTGTAGAGTTGAGTACTTTACTACCTAAATAGCATAGTACTTTACTACCTAGGTGGTACATGGAAATGCACGCTATGTGGGTAAGTTTTGGATTTCGGGAAACTCTAAACGAGTCTCAACTAAGAAGAAGTTTTCTCGCTATAGCAGATACATAAAGCGGTGATCGGGCGAGTGCCCGGCTGCCGGCTGCCGGCGACGAATGACTCCTAACGACTCAATATAAAACGGCTCAGCCGTAACTAGAGCCTCCGACGAACAATGCTATAGCTTTTAACGGTCATAATAAAAGGAGAAAGCCCATAAAGTGCGAAATATAAAACGCTCGCCGTAAAAAGGTAAGTTAAATAAGTTTATTGCGCGCCGTTACTTTAATTTGGATCTCCCGAGGTACCTAATGTGCCTATAGGTACAGACAGCGTACTCGACCTAACAATGGTGTGAGACCGTGGACAATAGCAGTCGTATGGTGCACTTTGTCGGCCCCGTTACGTGTTAAATATCAGGCATTGTCCTTTAAATAACACCTCCCTTTACTTTCCTGTTTTTTTCACACTGGCGTATGGCGTTCGCTTGAATAGTTCGCTGCTCGTGGACTATTAAAAACATAAGTTGTAAAATTGCTTTTCTACAGACGTGGAGCGCCTTGGATGCAATAAAGCCCTCACACATTAGTTGGCAGAAGTTGATAAAAGTAGCCCCGAGTGGAAACGAACTAGAAACTAGAAAGAATCCCTACAAACGTAGCAAGCGTTGCAGGCGATGCATGCATGTGTGTCACTATGTATGTACAAGTAAAAGGTAGGTAAAAGTAATGACATGAAATGGCGCCGGCTTCCCCCCGTTTATTGGTAGTGGATATAACACGGGTGCCAAGTGCCAATGATGATATTATACAAGTATCCGCCGGGTGTCGCGTGAAAATGAAAGGGTATACTTATTTCAGGATTCTTATTTACGGTAATCTTGGCCCTCATTGCGTCTCCATTTATAATTTCGGACAGAATGTAGGGTTTTCGTAGTTTATGTACCTACCTACATACGTGACCTAAGCTTTTCTCATTTCTGAAACGCCAAATCCTTACTTGTGGTTTACTGGTGGCTTCGTGTAAGTATTAGTCATCTGGTGGTTTTTGCCATTTCGCCCAACCACCTTTAATTTAGAACTTTACACCGACTTTAGTTTAGGTTTAATAAACATTGGGAAAACAACTACAACAAAGTAAAGATATTGCAAATGAGATGACGTGTCGTCAGCTCGCCTCGTAGTCTGTAGCTTAGAGAATAAAATGAAATAGTCACGCAGTAGAGTACAGAATAGTTCCTGTGTCGACAAACACAGGAACTGTGACGTCACGACACATTTCTAATAATAAAGTGACCAATTTTTTTTTTAAGTTCTTTTATATAAAAAAAATAATAAATATATTTTTTATATAGGTACGTATTTTTAAAGTGATACAGCCAAATAATATTAGACAAAAGAAATTCTTAACTTTCGTCGTCATATTAAAAAGTTATTCTAGAATGAATAGAAAATGTTCAATCCGTCGAACACATTTTCTTCTATTCCCAAAAATCGTAAATTTTGACTTGAGTCACTTTCGTTCTCAGCGTGCGATATGTAGACGATGTTTTAAGTTACTCCGTTACCTACTGTTATTTACATAGCAGGTAGTGGTATTCGAATTTGTAGATACCACAACTAAAACCTGAAAAATAAAAACTTTTTACAAAAAAAAAACAACCGACTTCCAAAAAAACTAGAACGTGAAAAATAACTTTAATTTCGGAAGTCGGTGGCAAAAAACGAAAATTGAAAACCAACTACGAAATTAAACTTATTTTTCAATTTTTAGTTTTTATTGGAAGTCGGTTGTTTTTTTTTTTAAGTTTTTATTATTTAAAGAAGTAGTGAACGTGTACAGTCTTTATGAAAAAATATTGGTTTGGGCTCCGCTCGCTCCTTGGATTTTGCCCCTTCCGATTAAAATGTTCCACTCATCTAATTGTGTCGCTGTGCTTAAATCCAAGTTTTTAATAACTTACATGTACTTTGTTGGTTTTAACCAAAATTCATCTCGGAGAAGCTCTCGCCACACCGGTATACCCTTGAGAGTGCTTGTTTGAACAGCTTCCTCACGCCGAGTACATACAGTACATAGGCAGATTAGATTAGATTGATTCGATTAGTGTCGGTTTGTTTGTGTTTGTTAGTGCACACGTGTACTCTCGCGAGTACATACCATCACACGGGATGAGAACCGTCTTGTGGATGTTTAGCCGCCACTCGATCACGCTGCTACGGAGTTAAATTATTTAAATTGATCACGGATGCGCACGATTAGCGCACGATTTCTTAAATTATTTTTATTTATTTTGGAGATACATACTTTTAGTATTCTTCAATGTGAACTTAGTTGGTAGATGTCCAGTATTTGGTTATTGTATGCGGATCCTGTCGGGCACAACAAAGTAGGACAGAGGAACTGGACGCGACTAGTAAATTAAACACAAGACTATAAGTAGACGCTTCTTTTCACTTTAAATTCTAAAGAATCTCCTCGCTTTATGAATAAAACACCTACCAAGACGGGCAATAGAAGCAAGAAATCCTGTCTTCACTTGCACCGAGGCCTTACAGACTGTCCACACGGGGCGATATTCCGGGAAGGGGGACTTTCAAGCTGTGTGCAAACACCTTTACTTTGCTTTGTGTATTATTCTCCGTAGCGCGGTCAGGTTACATTGTTAGCGGGTCCCATCGACCCCACCTCTACCTTGACTACTTTGAAAACATATTTTTCAATTAAGATCAGATAAGGTTTCTGTGAGACAAGTCCTTGGCTTTTATAAAGAAAGTGTTTTAATTCTTATGCCGTTTTTAACTGGAAGATTTATTCCTAGCAATAACTGGCTGAGTCTTCTCCAATGGTTGTGTCATCAAATACAGGTAACAGGATGAACAGTAACGTCCTCGTGTCTCCTACTTACATCTGCGAAGACCAATCTGTTTACGAAGCATTACGGCAACTTCCCAAGTTCCCATTACTTTGGGGCCCTTGTTCCGCTGTAGACGGCTGTTACCCTCTTTAATCACTTAGTTATGGTTGTGAGGATCTCACGGCTAAGTAATAACAGCCGCACTAGTCGATGTATCAGGTTAAGCTACGATTGCCGGGGTTGGTCCGTGTATGGGTGGCCATCTTAACATACAGAAAGCACGTTAAACCGTTAGTCCAGGCTGTCATTCGTGGAGATCGTTCTTAGATAGTCGTAATGGGTCGTCAGAAGCCCGAAAGTCTGACAACAAGTCTTACCAAGGGGTATCGTATTACGCAGTTACTGGGTTGTGCAGGTCAGATAGGCAGTCGCTCCATGTAAAATACCGGTATTCAGCTGCATCCGGTTGGACTGAAAGTCAGCCCCACTGGGTTCACTATAATATAGTGTGTTTTCTGATGTTTGAACCCCAAACGATAGCTCCACAGTATAATTTACATTCTTATAAAAAAGTCAATCTTCACCTTCATTACATAATTATGGACGCTTTTTTAACTATTAAAATGCTCAAGTCATGTTCGGCACGACTATTAGTTCCATTCATAACAGCTTCGAACGAAAATCGATTATTTTGATGTCTAACCGACTTCTTTTGTTGTGCACATAGTATCAGTCAATAAACTCGGCCATGAGCATTCCAATACTGGACGTAGACCTCTCCCAAGTGATGTTCAGACGGCAAGCAAGCTTAGGTTCCCTTTCCGCGCCTAGCCTACCCCCGCTACCTTCATCAGGAACTTGGTTGTGATTAAACAGAACAATCAACAAAAATAAAAAGCCAAAGGTTAAATAACTAGCGTGAAACATCGTCAGAACACAGAAGGCCGTGTATTCAAATCCGCCGCAGAGCAGCCATGACCAACTATTTGTAGAACAAGAAGTCGCTAGGGTTAAAGTATTCGCGCTGCATCATACTTGAACAACTAAAATAATATTATGATTTTATGGCTTCGTGACCTTTAGCTGTTCGCTATAACAACTTACTTTACAGTGAAAATATATTGTGCAAATTGTAATATTAAATTAACGACTAGTTGTTAAATTCATGGCTACAGTATAATATACCTCACAATAATAACAGAGTATAGGTATAAACACCATCCTTCTTATTAAATGGTCCCAATAATATGAGAGGCATTCAATGCAGAATGCTGACAATGCACAAGATGGTTCGAAGTGCATTCCACGCGGAGACGGACAATGGAACACTGCGAGCAGCCGACTATCACCAGAACTACGGAGACGTCATTATTTACCTACCTATGTTCTGCAGTACTGCTGCAGTACACATAACGTAGTAGGTACTAATAACTGTATACACTCAGTCTCATAGCTCGACACTATTCCGAAATAGTAGGTGCATTTCAAACGGAAACCACGGATTGAAAGTGAAACAAAGCTGGTGGTCATAGAAAATCGTATTGTTCGCGATGGAATCGTCAAGACATGCCGTCTGCGGCAAACTTTCGATAACGTCAGACAGACATCATATGTAACAACTGTACCTACACCATTTTGTCGTATAAGCAATGTAATATATCGGTCAGGGACTATCAAATTATCAATAACATCTCTTGCCTAAGGGCGGTACACACTGACAGACAAATATTTCGTTAGGGTAGTGCTATGTCGTCGCCCCGCTCTCTCGCCCCTCACTGGCTCCTTTCCCCCGGGCCGCTTTGATCTCTCTGTTCTTAATTACTGGCTTCAAAAAAATCCGGCGCAAGTTTTATGGAAGTTATAAACGCTCCGGTGTAGCTACCGCACCTCCCATACAGAGTAGATAAACCAGAAGGACTGAACGACCACTTTATTTGTTTGAAGAACTTAAAAAAAATCCTAAGAGCGATTTTAAACTTAAGCGTTATCGTTTCGCTGGTATTTTATGCATTCAGGGAAGCTATGAAGCTAGGACTTAGAGATGAGAGATTATTTGAGATGTAAAGAGTACAAAACGGTCACACACGAGCTCTATTTCGGAGAAAACTAAAACAGTAACAGCACCAATCCATAATAACTGGCATTTGTGATGAGTACTGATGAGCCTTCTGTGCCTTCCACTACGTGGCCGCACCCGCCGCTCCGCCGCGATCGATCCTAATGAGATATTTTAAATACACTGTACTACCTGTAGGCTGGGGTACACAGATACAAAGTGAATACCGCCTCGTGTAGAACACAGCGCAGGTACTGAGGAATACCGACTATGTAAGTATGTAGAGCAGGCACAGGCGGGCGGTAAACATGATATCTTCGTGCGTACATACATACATACGTATTACGTACAATGTGTACTTAGCTTAAGGACGAACCGTTCCTCACGCAAATAGCTGTACGGAGAGAACTTTCAGAAATACATACTCCTGTGTTATTTATTCCTTGAAACCTAACTTAGTTGAACAAATCGAAGATGAAGACTTTACTTATTGTCTTTATTATTAGATTACTGAGTAAATCTTTGATAAAACTAACTTTAGCTTTCGCAGAGAGTCATTCCATTCTAATACCAAAAACTAATACCACTGGTATTTGTTTCAACTCATATTTATTTTCTATTTCGAACGGATACCTTTGAGTAAACTAATACCAAAACAAGTTCGAAGATATAAGGTACAGTCAGTAAAAGTGCTTTGTAATTGTATGTAATTTCATTTTTCAAAAATGTGCGCGATCAATCTGCTTATGAGTTGGGAAGCTTTACGAACAAGATATTAAGTGATAATGAAAAAAGTCAAATTCTTGATAAGTATGAAGCCTTTATAGACCTTCAGGGGCTTTTCCGAAAGACGCCTACCAGACTAACAGGTGTTTTTCATAAGCAACTACTTCCAGTTAATTTCTGTTTTCCTGATAGTTATAATAGGTATAAGACATTATAGTTATAAGTAAGGTATAAGACAGTTTTAAGACTTACCGATATAGTGAATAATAACGAATACTCTATATTCCTCTTTGTGTTTAATCGTTTTTTGTTGTGCAACTTAGCGAGATCGTTTAGGCGCCTATTTTCTTTTCATTTCTGTCACCTTGGTACTTTTCAAAACAACAAATGATTCAATTTCAAACCTGTATTTTACCATTATTGAGCTAAGTAGTAAGTCGCTTAAGCACCTATATTAGTTAGTTAGTTCCATTTCATTTCTGCTTTCCTGGTAGTTTGAATAACTAAACACACAGTTGAATTTTAAAGCGTCTATCGATATCATTTGTTACGAATCTGTCATGTTAATGCTCTTCTCTATGTTTCATCGTGGGTGGGTTTCGAGAAATACTTAAGTTGCACTTCATTGGTGACGTTTTAGTTGCGCTTCGAGGAATACCCCAAAAAAAGTAGCTAGAGGATTCACTTACACTAATCTTACCTATTCCTTTGTAAAAATATTGGAATGAAGTGTATTTGGATAGTATTTTATTACGATCACATAAAAATATTAGAAAACAAATTTAATTTGATTTGGTTTGACGGAGCTGACTGTACCAAATTCAAGTAGTTGGTATTCGTTTGCACATTAAATTTAATTATTTAAAGGGTGGTATCAGTTCGGAATAGAAAATAAATATGAATTCTAACAAATACCAGTGGTATATTAGTTTTTGGTAGTAGAATGGAATAACTCTTCGCAGAAACCACCGCAATTTATAGAGCTAAGAAATCTCTATTCTCGTACATAAGAAATACTCTTTTCCTATGTACTATTCCACTTCATAAGTCCCTGGAAGGCTGCGCTCATAGTCATTTATAATTAAATAGCGTCCCTATGTCTCCACTGAAAGAAGCTCTAGTAATCTAAGTACCAGAGGGAGCTCTTGTATAACACAATGTAATACATTACACTATAGCTCGCAGGACGCCACTTACGTAATGGTATTTATCTTCCATCCTTCGTAAGCCCATTCTGATTATAATCTAATCCCAAATGCTAATCAATAGTGACTTAGCCAAAGCCCTTTTATTGTCAGAACCAGCAGTTTCGCTATTTATACGAAGAATTAGTTATTGTTCTCGTGTTCTCCTTAATTCCTATAATAACGTTAACGAAATTTAATCGATATTTAATTGATTTGGGCACTGTTCTCATAAAACTCGGTACATGTTTCAGTAATCTTGAATACTGATCTGGAAAAAACAAAACATTAAAGTTTTCTGGTTTTTATCGAAGAAAATAAGTCGTAAAAAGTTAAATCTTTGGACGATAGCTCAGATCAGACGGACGAGGAGCTGACCTCTATCGGTCTCTGTTCGACGTGCTCATTTTGGTCACTGCCCACACTTTTTTTACCTTACGTATTTACTTTTTAGGTTCCGTACCCAAGGGGTAAAACGGGACCCTATTACTAAGACTCCGCTGTCTGTCTGTACGTTAGTAGACAGTTGTTCGACAGTTACGGTAGTTAGACAGTTGTTTTCATAGATTATGTATTTCTGTTACCGCTATAACAAATACTTAAAAACAGAATAAAATAAATATTTAAGGGGGCTCCCATACAACAAACCTGATTTTTTTTGCTGTTTATAGATTATGGTACGGAACCCTTCGTGCGCTAGTCCGACCCGCACTTGGCCGGTTTTGTGTCTTTTTGGTAATGTAACCACCACACAGCAATATTTCGGGAAGAACAGCAATCATGAAGAATTGAACCTGTTTGGGCGTTTGCCCAGCAGTTACCGGCGCAGTAAAGCCAAAACTGCGGCCAAGTTTCGTGCACGGATGACCGATATTTTTAGCCTATCTGTTCCGATTACAATTACTTTTCTGCTAAGTCGTTAAGAGTCACATGCGTCATCTTGATATTCTTAATTATTCATGATAATGCAACTTGGTTGACGTGTTGTTCTGCTAAATTAATGTAGGCAACGGAAAGTCCAATTTATCACGACTAACTGGTTTAATTTGTTTCCTAGTATCGTGTTCGTTTGGGGAAAAATACGTGACGTCATGACACGATAAAACTTTAATCAGATTATTTAAACACTGTTTCAAGTGAAACGCGTTTCCGCTGAAACAGTGACTGTGTGACTGCAAGGTAACCATCGACTGTGTGACTATAAGGTAAACAGTGACTGTGTGACTGTAAGGTAAACAGTGACTGTGTGACTGTAAGGTAAACAGTGACTGTGTGACTATAAGGTAAACAGTGACTGTGTGACTATAAGGTAAACAGTGACTGTGTGACTGTAAGGTAAACAGTGACTGTGTGACTGTAAGGCAAACAGTGACTGTGTGACTATAAGGTAAACAGTGACTGTGTGACTATAAGGTAAACAGTGACTGTGTGACTATAAGGTAAACAGTGACTGTGTGACTGTAAGGTAAAAAGTGACTGTGTGACTGTAAGGTAAACAGTGACTGTGTGACTATAAGGTAAACAGTGACTGTGTGACTATAAGGTAAACAGTGACTGTGTGACTATAAGGTAAACAGTGACTGTGTGACTGCAAGGTAACCGTCGACTGTGTGACTGCAAGGTAACCATCGACTGTGTGACTGTAAGGTAAACAGTGACTGTGTGACTATAAGGTAACCATCGACTGTGTGACTGTAAGGTAAACAGTGACTGTGTGACTGTAAGGTGAACATTGACTGTGTGACTATAAGGTAAACAGTGACTGTGTGACTGTAAGGTAAACAGTGACTGTGTGACTGTAAGGTAAACAGTGACTGTGTGACTATAAGGTAAACAATGACTGTGTGACTATAAGGTAAACAGTGACTGTGTGACTATAAGGTAAACAGTGACTGTGTGACTGTAAGGTAAACAGTGACTGTGTGACTGCAAGGTAACCATCGACTGTGTGACTGTAAGGTAAACAGTGACTGTGTGACTGCAAGGTAACCATCGACTGTGTGACTATAAGGTAAACAGTGACTGTGTGACTGTAAGGTAAACAGTGACTGTGTGACTATAAGGTAAACAGTGACTGTAAGGTAAAAAGTGACTGTGTGACTATAAGGTAAACAGTGACTGTGTGACTGTAAGGTAAACAGTGACTGTGTGACTATAAGGTAAACAGTGACTGTGTTACTATAAGGTAAACAGTGACTGTGTGACTGTAAGGTAAACAGTGACTGTGTGACTGCAAGGTAACCATCGACTGTGTGACTGCAAGGTAACCATTGACTGTGTGACTGTAAGGTAAACAGTGACTGTGTGACTATAAGGTAAACAGTGACTGTGTGACTGTAAGGTAAACAGTGACTGTGTGACTATAAGGTAAACAGTGACTGTGTGACTGTAAGGTAAACAGTGACTGTGTGACTATAAGGTAAACAGTGACTGTGTGACTGTAAGGTAAACAGTGACTGTGTGACTGCAGGATGAACAGTGACTGTGTGACTGTAAGGTAAACCCACAGACCGCACTAAAAGCAACATATGAAAATAGATTACTGTAAAGTTAGACTACATTTTACTTCTCGGCGTATAACGATTTCTTGTAACTTTATATTAGTTTTACCAGTTCAGTAAACTGTCGTTGAAATTGTAATTTATTGCGGAATCACTACCACTTTTCAAATAAAATTTGATCTTCACACGTTTTCTGAGTGGAATCGCACCTCCGGCCAAGATATTTCACTTCTGTGGATGTAAATCTGGCAAGTACTAATTTAGACTTTTCCAGTGACCTGATTTATGTAATTTCTTCGAACAGAGGCCTATGGCCTGCAGCGACCCAGTCGCAGACTGATGTTATATTATTGACTCGCTTGTTCCAGCAACTTGTCGCCATCGTCTCATTGTGATAGCCTTTCGATTCCATTGATTTATCAATCGCTACCGTCCCCCCGCGGGGCGAGGGGTGAGGGGTGGACCTCTCCCTGAACCATTATTTTTAATTATGAAATATCCGATTTCAGTGCGGGTGGGACGTTGGACTTGTAACAACGGTCAACTGAGTGCTGCTGCAAATATTATTAGTTTTTAGATACGAAGTGATGCAGCTATGAAGTCATAAGAAACTTGTTACAAACTCATAACATGGTTTTAAATACCTATCAAGGAGCTCGTATGTATCTGTCTGAACGATCTTGTGGCGTTTAATCGTTCTCTAAACATTCAACAGCCAACTGAAAACTATGTATATTGACAGGTTGCATTTGATATCTTAAGAACTATAATGACTGGTTGCATTTGATATCTTAAGAACTATATTGACTGGTTGCATGTGATAGGTATCTTAAGGCGGTCCTCTTCTCTATAATAGACTAAACTCGAAAGCCAACATTTATTCCCTGAACTACATAAATTGTAAGAGAACTCTCAAGGAGGCTCTCCAAAGTATGCCTTACGAAGATACAGAGAATTTACTGACTGTGTTAAAGTAAATATTCTAATGTACGAACTTCACTTAAGTTAAGTATTTTTCGAATTTAGAAACTAAGAATTAAGTTATTCAACATAGTTAGTGATCTATTGTCAACTTGTTGATTATTTATTTATTTTATAACTCTATTTTTAGCTCTTCTCGCCTGAAACACATGATAACCTAGTTCAGGCACGTAAGTCTTAGAAAAATAATTTACATTTAAGAGGGCTATTACAATTTTTCTTGAATTTGAGCGTTTGACGCTAGTTTTGATGTGTGATTATGATTAAGTTATAGCCTCAAACTTAAAAAAAAAATATGTCCGAGGAAGTCTCATTATATAATCTTGACAGTGTTTTAAATAAATATTTCAATTTGTTTACACAAATCAGTAAAAAACTTGTCTTTGTAAAGGATGTTTCATAAAATTTAACTTTTGGGCGTCTTTTGATGCTTTGTTACATCAAAGATACAGTAATTTAATCATTTATAAAAATGTCCATGGTACAACTGTATCTTGAACTTTGGAATGTATAAGTCAATTTTTTTATGTTTCATTTAGTAATACACCAAAAATAATTCCGTAACACAGATAGTTATTGACAATTTTTCGTCCGAAATTCTATTTTTTATCTATGAATTTACTTTCCAAATTTTAACAAAAAGTATTTAATAACATAGGCTACTATCTAATCTTGCTTGAAAAAAAAAATTAACTTTTTTTAAATTAAAATAATATTTTTAAACAATTGTTGTATGCAATGCTAAAAATAACAGTAACACGAACTATAAATAACTGTAACTTAATTTATTTCAAAAGTAAAGTGGAAAGGATCAAGTTGATCACGCCCGGTTTGCATGTGTGCGTAGCGTACTTCAATAGACTCACACGAGCGCATCTTTGCCGCGCCCCGTCAAATTTACCTAAATCTGCACTTCGATTTTGTAATAGCGCTCTTAAGCAAAACTGTACTAATTTTTATGCCTTGTTATTTTTGAATAAAATATTATTATTATTATTTTATTTATGTTTACACATCTCGGGACCATGGGGTCCCGGTCTTTTAGAAGGCATACGAGGGGCCGAAGCCAACTCGCAGAGGCCCGTTAGACGTTTTTAATGGAATGAGGCACCAACCGACGATTATCCCTGTTCGCACTATACAAGTGCAGCCAAGGACAATCCCCGGTTGGAGTAAGACTATTGCAGGATAGGGAAACAAACATATTGAATTATGAGTTTTAGTGGCTAAATTGGACTGGTAACCTGGAACTATGGAAGGACTATGGCCCCTGCCTGATCAATGTTTTATATATACACGAATAAAATGGCAAGGGGTGACTTGCACACTCAATAATGGGCCCCCGAAAACAGTCGCTAGCACATAGTGACGTAGCGACAAGGGGGCAACACTTCCTGAGGTTCTTGAGGAGTGGAGAGGTATTCCACGGCTTTCAGAACATTCCCAGAGCCCGGAAGATGGTCAAGATCCCTACGAGCACTTACTGGAATACTTCCTTCCTCCGAGCACGTTTTCTCTTGCGAGTCTCCACTCAAGCCGGCCAATCAAGGCAAGAATGAGGTGGGAGCTCTGTTCCTCGTCAGTATTCACTCCAGCCGGCCAATAAAGGCAAGCCAGAGGTGAGGAACAAGAATTCTCCCGGGAGATAGGGTCCGTGGGTCGCTACTGCCCAACAGCTCGCCACATGCTGCCCTGCGGGTTTCTGTATCTCTCTTGGTCTGGCTCCTCATCCTAGACCCGTCCCGGCAAAGTAAACTCTACCGGCACAGACCTAGTGTTCGGAGCGCGCAAGCCCCACCACGACGTCAACGTAGAGATACGGCGGTGGGGTTATTATTATTCCTCGTTTAATTAACGTTACAATTTTTCAATCTGCCTTTTCTCAACTATCTTAGGGTCGACTTCCAGTCTAACCGGATGCAGCTGAATACCAATACCTTCTTTTTTACATGGAGCGATTGGGTAATTGAATAACCCTTACTAAAACTTGTTGTAAGACTTTCGGGCTTCTGACGACCCGTAACGACTATCGTCAAAGATCCACGATTTCCGAGGCACGGTGTAGTCTCGATATGTAAAGATGGTCACCCATCCACGCAACAATCCCGGCAAGCGTAGCTTAACCTGATGGATCGACCCGAGCGGCTGTTATTATGAGCTGATAACATGATATCATCTCATTACTTACTAACACATAGTAACACTTCCCTCGTCTCATCCTAGCACGAACCATATTGTTGACGACGGCATAACTTGCTGAACTGCCACCCTCTAGCGGTGCGCATAAACCGAGCCGTTCGTTGTGCTCTCTACAATGTGGCCGAGAACGCCGAGTACGCCGAGATCACGGGACAAAGGTTTAGGAAAGGGAGGCCGATGTTACCAAATTTTTTCTAAAGTGTAATTTAATTCTGTGGGTATAATAGTAAAGAGTTATCTGGAGCCGATATCTGGTGTGCAGTGGACCGGACCAGTGACGTCATTAACATGAGAATGCTTAAAGCGTGATCTCACGTTAACTTACATCAAGATGAGATTGAATGTCGTCTAAACTAAACCGGGACACATGTGAAGGGACGTGTTTGTGCCGTTTGAAAGATTATTTTGTTGTGTTTGGTTAATTAATGCACGTTTTGTATAGATTATTAAGCAGTAAGATGTATGCACATAATTTTGGAACAATTTAAATTTGTGGCTTTCTACTTTGTGAAGCGTCCAGGGTTCAGTCAAGTTAGTTTAATACTTAAAACTTAATTACGTTCACATAGGTTCGTAGACGGCCGTAGACGTTCAGTGACATCCTTCGTACACTCGTAGATTAGCTGAAATAACATTTTCCAAGTCAAGTTCCAAGTTACAACCTAGATTAGTGTGGTCATTTACATTCCTAGTAGGTAGGATCTGATACTGATGTCAAGTTCGAGGATAGCCTAATTCGATGTTTGTATAAAATGCTACGGACTATTTTTTTATCTTTGCATGGAGTACATAAGTCTTTACCTATGAAATTGCCGTTCTGCAGTACTGGCCATTTCAAATCAAAATAATTTTTGTTTGGCTAAGAATTCTAATTTCAAATTAATTTTATTTTAAAAACATGGAATTCTTTTTTCAAAAGAAGTCATTTGTTTAATGATTAGTGTTACATTTTCATCGCATTTCAATCTTTTTCGTCATCATGGATACGTTAAAAATTCGAGTAATTATGGAATATGAGTACCGTCGTGGCAGCAACGCGGCACAAGCGGCACGCAACATCAACGACGTTTACGGAGCTAACACTACAAACCAACGCACCACCTGTTATTGGTTTGCTCGCTTCCGTTCTGGAAATTTCGACCTGAAAAATGAACCTCGCGGTCGTCCGAAGACTTTGGTCGACAGTGACGAATTAAAGGCGATTGTGGAAGCTGATGATACACAATCTACGGCTGAATTAGCAGCAGCTTTCGACGTTAGCGTCAAAACAATATTGGTCCATTTGCGTCAAATTGGCAAGGTAAAAAAGCTTGACAAATGGGTGCCCCACGAACTCAATGATCGCCAGCGCGAAGTACGCGTCGAGGCGTGCCTTGCACTGCTCAACAGACACACAAATGAAGGAATTTTGAACCGCATTGTTACCTGCGATGAAAAATGGATTCTGTTTGATAACCGCAAGCGCTCAGCAAGTTGGTTGGATCCTGGTTCAGTACCTAAACAATGCTCTAAACGAAAACTTACCCCTAGAAAAGTGATGGTCACTGTTTGGTGGTCTAGCGCCGGTGTGATTCATCACAGCTTCTTACCAAACGGGGTGAGCATTACTGCAGATGTGTACTGTGAAGAACTGAACACAATGATGGAGAAGCTGGCCCATCTCCAACCAGCATTGGTCAATCGCTCGTCTCCGCTGCTCCTGCACGACAACGCGCGACCTCATACTGCACAGTAGACGGTCTCCAAGTTGCAAGAACTGGGGTTGGAAGCTCTCCGTCATCCGCCCTACTCACCAGACCTTGCGCCTACAGACTACTACTTTTTCCAGATTTTGGATAACTTCTTGGCGGGAAAAAAATTCAATACCCAAGAGGCAGTACAAAATGCCTTTGAAGAATTTGTTGCCTCCCGTCCAGCTGATTTCTTTAAGAAGGGCATCAATAAACTGCCACTGCGTTGTCAAAGATGCATTAATTGTATGGGTGATTACTTCGATTAATACAAATAAAAAATACATGAAAAAAATTCGTTTAAATTTTTTCATACAAAACGGCAATTTCATAGGTAAAGACCTAATTTTACTTTACTCTATGGGAATAACCCTTTCTGTCTAATCGGTAGCAGTTAATTATTTTTAGTCTACCTTACTTATCTAAAATCTCAGTAACTTCATCAGACAGCATATTTCTTATAAGAAGGACTCATTAAATACAAAGCCGAGGCTACACAGACTGTCGCACGATCGCGGGCGCGACAAGGATTGCAATCGCGCTAGTGTGCACGAGCCTTTAGTTGATTGTACGATCCATTATGTTACTTATTTAAAAAATCCAAATCCCTTACAAATACCCCTTAATTTTTTTATTGTTAAGCAGTTCCGGCGATAATATTAAATTTTATGTTGCGAATGGGATTCCGTACACAGTGTGAGAGAACGGCTCAAATTATAGTCACACCAGTAACATTAAAGTGATGTGTGCACACTGCACGTGGGGCCGGAAGCCGAGGGTCGAGCGCCGAGCCGAGGACAAGTGAGTATAAAATCGAATGTAATTAAAAACCTCGTCGAGATTACTGCCATTGTCGAGCGCTGAACGCTTCACGTGGAATAGCCTATTATCGAAAATGCCCCACGAAAAATAACAAAAGCGATGGCGATGCGCGGCGTTATGAAATAAAACGGAACGAGGGGGGGTGCAGCGAGGTAGAGGGCGGGGGGGGCTGGTTCAGAGGGAGCAGGCAGACGAGCGCAAACATTAATGGCACCAAGTCTATGTATCGATTCATGTCGTTTTTCTATTAGGCGCCGTCAGAAGCAGCTGACGCGGGCGCCGGCAGGGGGCGCCCGAGTCGCTGGTACTGCGAGCTGCACACTCCACCTAACTGCAGTTGTTATTCAAGGCTTGCTTGCAAATGACCTGCCTCCCATTTACAAACGTGCAGTTACGTGCAAGTTAGAACTTTTGAACACGCTCATTTGTTTTTCTGGGTAGACGAGTAAACGACTAGGAAATTACTGTATTTTGTTAACAAGTACTGTAGAACTAGTTTACCGTCGAAATTGTACCTAAACTGACCAATTTGGAAAGTTTTAAGTCGACAGCAATCTCAGAACACGCCAGCAAAGTAACTTAGTTCGTGGCGCCAGTAAAAATACCCCTCAGGCTAGTGAAGGAGGGTCAAAAACCTCTCACACCCGGCGCGGCGCGGCGCGGCGTGGTGATAATATTCGCCACTTTGCCAACCAGTGCAAAAATCTGGTTACATACGTCTTGTAGATTCCTTCTCTTTTATTCGTGAATTGACCAGGTAAAATATCCTTGGTCCACGGATATGATGAAAGCCAAAAGCCACTGTTAAACAAACCTGCTATCGTCAATCCGTTTGCCAAAGAATTACGACAACGCCCCCCCTGGTTACTGCATCAGTCACTGGACTGGGGGTCAGGGGATGTTCACAGTGTACCTATGCGAGTCTAGCACTTGACGCCTGCAAAACATAATGGAGCCGTTGACCTCGGCGACACGGTGAACATACTCTTATTCGTCTAACTACCCACATGTTAACTGAAATTAGTAGTATACGGGCTTCACACCTTTTTACAAGTTCAAAGGACTAACAAGTACACTAATATTAATGCGCACAATAACCGCTAGGGTGATACTCTCAAGTATCGACACTATCGACAATTCGATTCTCCCTTTTGATACTGCGGCGCGATGAGTATGATCGATACGATACGGTAGCTCTTTCATCTTGACGGGCAAACCGTGAATAGTCTACTGCATCCACAATAATGTAATAACTTTTTTAACAGACCACTTTCAAACACAGTGGTTTGATTTTGTTAGATACTTTTTATGACTCCTATTCCAATTCTACAATGAGGTAGAGGAAGGCTCTACCACTACTAAGCGAATGCAAACAACGTTGAATTATTGCTACACCTTACAGCTTTTACCAATGACGTGCGGTAAGATATACATAGAGATATATTCATGTAAAGTACACAACATAATTACATTGTAATGGCACCATTTGTCTATCAACGATGTATGAAATACAAAGTGCGTCACTTGATCCAATATTTGACTAAACTAACAAAGGGTTACCAGCGGTACGGCCACCACGATGTTGTCATAAGCATTTATATCGATATTCTTTAGCAAGAGAATGTAATTTAATTGAAAGTTGTATCCTTTGCATAGCTGAGTCGGTGACAGACGTTCAAACAGCTTCACAATCCCACTTTAATTTATCACAAAATGTTGACACCGAATAGGGTTCGACAATGCGCACCGCTGAAACACCTACCACTAACTTACGAACCTAGTGTCATAATTTTTACAGCGCAATCCATTACTGTTTAAGTTCCACATTTCCTACAACTTTCCCACCAGTATCAGCAATGGACGCAGAAGTGTTGGTTATGGCGGTTGTCGGAACGATTATTGGTGGCTGGTCCGCTAGGGCTCCATTCCAAGTCCACAAAGCCTTACTTACACAAAAAAATAAAAAAAAGCTCCTTTCATCTGGGATTGACGTCGCACCGGCTTTGATGGGAGCCTGTTATTATAAGTTACTTGTTATTTATAAATCGGCGGGATAATGGCCGCCCTGTCAAACTCCGCATTCATTATAATATCATGTACAGAACTGTAGCAAAGATGATCATTGTGTAGCGCCGCTGACTGGACCGACGAGGGAGAGAGGCTCCCTTCTCTAGTTACACAAATAAGTAGGTACATTATCTACTTTTCACATTTAATCACGAGAACCTGATACTTTTGAATCTGACACCGACCAGTAACTGTGTCATTGAAAACAGATTAAACTGAAAAATTAATTATTCGTATTGTTATTTATTTATACGAGCAGACGGGCAGGCAGCTATAGAAAGTCAATATTTGGAGCGGTAGGTAGATTGAGGTGCCCCAACTGCGCTGCGCTAGTTGGCGCCAGACGTTCTAATCTCAGATTAAATTCATCATTTCTGAAGGGTTCGCAGACGGGCCTAATCCTTCAAAACTCTGTGCTTATGTAAATGCGGCACACAATACGTCCATTTGAACGAACATTTCCGTTGACAAGCTCAGCGCGTCGGGTGACAGTGCTGCTCTGGATCACACAATGCAAACGACAGTAGCTTCTAAGAATAATAGAAATGAAATCATACGTAACGTGGACAAAGGCATATTTACTAATTAATGGTTTTGCAAGAAGGTTCTGTGGCGAGTAGGATGTATTCGTGCTGGGCCGGGGACAATGACAGCCGCCAAAACAAGGCGGCTCTTGTCACCGGCACTCCACAATTCCACATGTCACCTGACAGTCGGGATAAACAACGTTCGTTAGATGCATTTCATTGTCCCTGATTCGGTAATGAGTTCGTTAATTGGTGTTTTGAAAACAACTGTCTTCGGGTGAGACGGTGATTTCTCTGCGAATTAGGTAGTAATCATGATGTGTCCCATTAATTCGTTTAACTCATTAACTTTTGACTTATTTTTTTTCATAATCTTAATAGATAGGTACGTATTTCTTAGTAAGGTAAGGACTATTTGATTTCTCTAGGAAATCATTAATTTAATCGGTTTCATTATGCTGATGTAATTTATTCCATTTATAGGATTTCCTGTTATTTTAGGTTGACTGATGTCAGTGACGCTACATATTTAGTGGAGTGCGTTACTGGTGGGGAGCATGGGAGTGAAACCACTTTTTATAAACACTATTTACTAAAGGTTAGTCTAAAGTCAAACACCCCTGCCACACATGTGTCAATCATATGATCAAACATGTGATCAAATATTGTTGCTATGTCTGGCGCCGGCATTTATATGTGCACACCATATGGCAAAGTTGAAATATGTGATCAGACTTTGATGAAATACCCAAACACCCCTGCCACACATGTGTTCATACATGTGATCAAATATTGTTGCTATGTCTGGCGCCGGCATAAACTTAGTATATGTGTGTATTTACTTTAGCTGCGAGCGACATGCGCTCTGTATTGTCGATAAAATTAAAAGCCTGTCTTGTGTCTTGTCCAACAATATACGTTCGATTGAGGGTGAGGTTTCACCGGAGGGAATGGCGAATGTTTTCGTTAAAGCTGTACAATGATCAGATCCCTTCGCGGAGTGCAGAGCGTGCAGTGTGCCAACCAGTGGAGAGCAATCGATATTGCTGCCAGCGTCATATTCCACGCTGTGCGGAGCACGTACGTCGCTGTATCGGCTTTACTACCGCTGTAAAGATACAACAGAAGGTCTGTAACATAATAATACTAAACTTTAGAGAAATTGTGGTATCCTCCGCAAAAGCCGCAAATCAAGAGTTAAAGTGATTATGGCGCGAGAGTCCGGACCAAACCGCATCCAATCTGTAACTGTTGTCGCATGTAATGACAACTGGGGTGCAGGGGTTTAGTTACCCTTAAATAATATGTATTTCTCATTCGTAACGCAAACCATGCCCTTGTTGCGTCGATTTGCATAGGTAGGTATTGTGCGTGTTTGCTTATGGAACTATTATTTATTCCTTGTTTCTGCCATACATTGATTTTTTGTAAATTGTTCTAGCTCTGCATAACTTTCTTCCGGTTCTAGGAACTTCTAAACTAATAAGAGGTACGAAGTATGAACGCTTAAATAAATATTAGGAGGTGATACTTCTTCATGTTATCGTCGCGTGACTTCGGTCTCACGTCGCGACTCAACAGTCACCTCTCAAGTTTCATCCACACGCGCAGCCTACCTCCTGTCTCGCCTGCTCGCCTCGTTCAAAAGCCTGTCTGTTTCAATATATTGCCAGCACTCAGCTATCTTGAAATGAAGTTTTCGTTTGATTGATCACGACCAAGTTCGTGCAATGTTTCATTCATGACCATACGTTTAAAAAATTCAAAACCTTTCTGCGAGGCTTGCAGCCTAGACCAGACCTCCTCGAGTGTGGGAGCGGCGGGGCTACGGGAGGACCCTGCCCCCCACGACAGGCGTCCAGCTAATGGCTGCTATGACTTGTATAATTGGTGATGGTGACGATAAAAATATCCCAATTGTCGTCAAAGTTTGCCGCCCCCAGCTTGTTGTTCCCAGTGAAACGTTTTGTTGATTCAGCGTCCATTGTCACAAACAGAATCATAATCGCTTATAAAATCCATTCGAGACCATTGTGGCTTATAAAATTCTGATGAAATATTGATATCGGTATAAGGCCGCATCCACTCTTATGTTATGCGGCCCGCCCCCGGCCGGCGGCCGGCGCCCGCTGGTCGGCCCCGAGCCACAACGATCAAATGACTGTAATACCATCAGGTAAACGGGCTTTATCAATATTTTCGTAGATATCATCAAAACTGAACGATATCGGTTACGCAATACGCATAAAATAAGTATGTACTTGTGTGCGATGTTATGAAATAAAGCACGTTATGGGGAATATAAAGCGCCATTACAGTATTTTATGGTATTTTTATGCAGCCAAGTAGCGGGCACCTAATGTATGAATAGTCTATTTCATTCCGTTTATAGCCTCGTCTTCATAAAGTTTGCAATGGCTGGTATTGAGCGACCCACTTCCACCTCTGGGCCACGTCCACGAGAACCGACTCGCCGCCGACAGCTGCACAGTCACTGCACACAACATCATTCATATTCAGTGATATATATTGTAGCTGTCGCACTCAATCGCTGCACTTATTTATTATCTTATTATTAGGAAAAAAAACTCTCCACGACCGGCGGCAATCTCGTATTCATGTTTCCACGGCGCGGTACAAAAAAGCAGTAATAATTTTAATGGCTCCCCGAGGTCCTCGAGCACTAAACGGGAACAAAAGAGCACCCCAATTCGGCACTGCGCGGTTCTGGAAGTAAATTGCTTGTTTTTTGTGCGAAAATGTTGGCGGCACCGGTACAGCGCACAATGGCTCATTATAGTGCGCTCCCTAGTCTCACCGCGCGCCTGCCCGCTCGCCACGCCAGCCAGCCCGGCCGCGATACTGCGCTCTGCCTAAACAACTTTACGACTTTTCTTTTACGGCTGACAATTAAAATGTCGGCTAACGACTTAACTTCGAGCAAGCATATAAATGTTTTCGAAGATTTTTAGCGAAGATTCTTTGAATTTTCCTCGCTCGGCGTTAGTTATCGTCGCACAAAAACACAATAAAGTAATAAAATATCCCTAAGTCGGCGAAAAAATACCAAGTAATCGAATAAGGGTTGATAGCAGTCATCGAATGACCTGGTAGTGGAGGCTTCGGACGCTGACACCAGTGAGGAGATTGGAGCAATATAAAACATAAAATATCAGTGGAGTAACACTTTAGTTTTAAATACATAAAGTATTTATTTATGTGTCCGCTGGGGTGTGAACACGATGACCAAACAAACTGGTAACTCGTCGTTACTTCTCGGAAGAGCTTGGCGATTTAGTTATTAACCCAAAAACGTGAACGGAACCCGGGCGAGGCCGTATGGCCGGTCCGGGGAAACGCACCCGAGACTAATGTTTTGATTACTCAATATCCGAGCGGTGACGGCGGCGCTAAACAAACATTTGATGGTGAGCTAAGTAATAGCTAGCGGCTGTTCTGCGTCCGTCACTCACTACCCATCTTAGTAATACTTGATAATTTGAAATTTATTTTAGAGACTATAGTAAACTGATACAACTATGAATCCGAAGATTATTTACAAAAACATGGTTTCAAATTACCGAATAAACATTACCAACGACAAAGATGAAGCAACAGACAGATATAGCCATCGTTCAAAATATTGACAAGCCATTGAAAAGTAATAACGCATTTGAATTCGCCATATTAGACTCATCACGCTGCTCCGCCCACACGGTGTAAAATTCCGTCAGTAGGTACAGGTATAGGTACCCGATCCGCAAGTCACGGCGGAAGCAGGTGATTTACTTCAGGTTCTCCTTTATCCGACCTGAACGAATTGAGCGAGTCCTGCTAAGCGTGTCGTAAATATTATTATTTATGAACGACCCACCTTTCTTGTTCTGAACAAACCTCTTTTCACTCATTGTCAGATGGTACATGTTTTGAGAACTGCACTAAAATATCGGAGCTTATGTAATACAAACACAGAATGTTGAGCATTCCTGTTTTATTCAATGAAGTACGGTTTAAACAATGCGTGGAACTGATTCATGTAGTGTTCAAGTGTTGTATTCAATTTGTATTTCATTTCTTTTGTTTTCTTTTCATTGCATACATTCTCAGAAATTACTAAACCTATCCCAAAAATCTGTTCATGTAAGTACTATGTAAATCTATTTCCATTGTAAAGAGAACTTGCCTTGTTTAAAAAGTTGTATAATCATCTCTGATCACTTTCATTTTAAATTGAACATTGCACAAGCTTTTACTACATCAGCAAATTGTCAGCAAAATTCAGCGACTCCATTCGAGACAGGCAGAAATACAGAAAAACGTCACTGTCACAAATAGGTCACCCCTACTATATGAGCAGCACGTGACCTAGATCTGCACAGCACTTTTTAAGGCTGCATTCTGTGCATGCCTAACGTCTTCGGCTTCCGATGATGAAATATACCTACGACTAAACTAGCTGAAATATTTATGCGAACGCATTTATTTATTATTAGCTGAAGCTGATTCAGAGACGTCGGTGACTGTCCAATCATTATTAGGATGCTAATAAAAATACTTCACAGTAAATTATTTATCGCCTAAAGAAGTGGAATTCCTCAGGGATCTAAAGCAGGGTTCCATTTTTTTTCGTTTATTTCATAAATGGTTTAAGTAGGTAGGTAGATTAGAAATAAGAGAATCCGATTACCTTTAATGGATGACGCAAACAATCTGCTATAATGTGAAAAAGGACGATCCGGCTTAAACCCACAATACCGCAACTTTTTAAAATCCATAATGCGTCCGAATAACATGTCTGCCAAACTTGTTATCCTTCTTATTCCTATAAAAGTCCGGGATTTGAGTCACGTACTCACGTCTGATTCAATCCAAATACCAACAGGCTCGCGCGCCTGACATTTAAGACCTAATAGGCACCGCCGTTATTGGCTAACTGTAGCCTGTGGCCATAATATGCCTCTCTGCCTACACCAGCACGCATAGCATGACCACCGTAGAAACCGGTTTTGTCGACGGAAGAATAGACAAAATGTTATGTCATTTTGTCCATTCTTCCGTCTACAAAACCCGTTACAAAATGACACAAAATAACATTGTTTATCCGTCATTTCATTTTGTATATTTTCCGTCGACAAAACCTTTCTACGGCGGCGGTCATGCTACACGTGCTGGGATAGTACACACGGCTACACATCAAGCTATACATTTCCAGTATAAGCTGACCTCACATTGTACGGAAATCCTATACAATGCGAGATCAGCATAAACTGGAAATGTATAGCTTGATGTGTAGCCGTGTGTACTCGTAAGAGTGACGTTAATAACTATGTTATTTATATCTAACTTGCTTCCGCCCGCGGCTTCGCCCGCGCGGTATGTCGATAAAAAATAGCCTATATCCTTCCCCAGGGTGGCTATCTCCTTGCCTTTTGTAGAAATCTGTTTAGTGGTTTAGGCGTGAAAAGGTAACATACAGACAGACAGACAGAGCTACCTTCGAACTTATACTATTAGTTTGGAAGTATGGATAGATAATTAAGAGTATAGTATGATTTCGGGGTAGTTGATGCAACATCCTTTTCTATTGTAATTACAATTAACTTTCGGCAATGTATTAGGCGATTACCGATTTGTTTGGCAAGCGACGGATTGTAACGAAAGTAACCAAGGAATGTCTTGTATCTTTTCTTTGTAGTCTTTGTTAGATCCAACTCTTTGGATAGAACTGATCTTATGAAAAAGTATTCAGCGATTTTTATTATATTGCAAGTTCCCGACTATCTTCTATTGATCTGATGCAAATCGCTTCAAACAAGTTTTATATTAAAATGGCAAAGCTATATAGCTAACGATGAATTTGTAATATCAAAGTCTTTGCGGGCGTCGTCCCCCCGCCCCGTATGTATCTTAACTTACAAGCAAGGAGGTATAGACTCAATGGAAAGCAGACGTTTCATCAGTAGTAAAAGTGGACTTTTGATAACCACAAAGCTCTTGGTTAGCAACAAGTCAGGTTGTATCGTTATGTTAACAACAAGTCAGGTTGTATCGTTGTATTGTTTATGATTTGATAATAAGTATTGTAACGCGCGATGTTAAAACTTCCCGCAACGCCGCGTATGACAACCCCGCGCTAGACGAGCCGAGCGCCCGCACGACTGAGAGACTATTCTTAAAATTCTATTGTAATCTTCTTTAATTTTGTAAACCAGTGTGTTTGGTTATTAATATAAGTTACATGGCCGTGTCTTGTATTAATTCAATTAATTAATAAAGTCCTACGAGTTAAAGTAGGTATTAATTTTTTTTTATTGTTTATTTAGTCCATAATGTTACAGTTGTATATTTACATAACACCTGCCAAACTGCAAAGCAATTTGTCGGCAGATTTACTACAACGTTACTTACGTTGCAAATACTATTTATCATGTTGAAGGTTGAAAAGTAACTGGAAGAGATAGATGATAAGAACAAGTTTTCTGTGACAGACTATCGTTGTAAATAGTTCCTTGTCATAGGAATAGGAAATATCAGAATGTTTCTCTATTTATCGAAGAGTTTCTTAAACTTTTATTTTTTGAATTAATTGCAGCTACATGAAGGTACTTCAAGTGCACATACAGATGTATAATATCTGCGAGGGTGGGGTAACAGCGTTGTCGTGGACAATGTGGGCATTATTGCCATAGTGCACCGCGATTAAGCCAGTACACCTCACCTCAGGCCACTTGGCGCATAAGGAGTTCGAAGTCAACGAAATAAGTATAAGTCAGTTTTATTTATACTAACTAATACTAGGTATTTCGCTATAGCTGGGAGCTGGCTATTATATTTCGCTGGTGGCTGGTAGCAACTGGACGAGAGTAGCCGAGATTCGAGCTGAATGGCGTGCAATTGGGGAGGCCTATGTCCAGCAGTGGACTCCTGCAGGGATAATGATTTCACTATAGATATTTTTACAACAACATACACCAATTTTCAGGGATTGCAGGTTGTTTGGGGTTTCTCAAAAACCCATCATTAGTTTCCTGTTGAACATATTCCAAATAAGTAAGTAGGTAAGTAATAAAATAATAAAGGAAAGAAATAAAAACACTCGTATACCAGGGATTAAAATTAAAGTTCTTAGGCAGCTACTTGCGAACATAGCCGCACGAATCAGTTCATGGTACTCGCGGTAGATACATTATGAACAATGTCATTGTCTGTATATCTGCTGATGCTCGTGATAACTGCAGCTAATACGGACGGTCCACGTTATCTCCCATCTCAGATCCCATCTACAGAGAGCAGTGAGAGAGCGGCGTCGCATTACACGCAAGTAAAGAAGCCTGACTCGACACAACTAAAGGCGACAGTGCAAGCACACTCGCGACTACCACTCATTTGAAGTTGGCACTCACATACTTTGAGAATGCCACAGATCGCGTCTATGAGTGCTTGCGTATGGTGTTTTTCGCTCTTTTCATGGAGCCGACCTTCTGAACCCATCTTTTTCGTGACAGTGAGCGAGCTGCGCCTGCGAGCCGGCACGACGACGACGTCACGCCAACCACCGCGATTGTCTGCGGCGGCCATTGTGCAGCGACCATATTTCACACACGCACTCATTTCCCCACAAAGAAGTGAAATATCGATTCAAGGAATACCAGCAAAGCGATCACGAACAATTGTTGCAATGCACCTTTAGACACCATGCGGGTAGAGACAGACAGGTAAAGCTTCAGGGTAGCCACGAAATACAAACTTACGTTTTTTGAAAGTTGCAGGTCAGTATCAGGTTGTATGTTGTTGTAAATATGAGTCGCGGTCGTATCAAATATTGTTTTATAGAATCATAAAAAGCATCATTACTACTCTCCGAGTTCATATTTTATAATCCTATTGAATGACTATTTCATGAGTTAGTAATTAGATACAGGAGTACAACTCTTTAAGTTAGCTTAAAGAGTTGTATTCCTATAGCTAATGGTTATAATTCTGTAAGCATATTTGCTACGGTCGCGAATCATATTTGCTACGGTCGCGAATCATATTTGCTACAGTCGCGAATCATATTTGCTACGGTCGCGAATCATATTTTAATCAACATACAACCTGACACTGGCTTGCAAATTGCAAAAACACACTAGGTTCCGCCCGCGGCTTCGCCCGCTGGTATGTCGAAAAAAAGTAGCCTGTCCTTCCCCGGGATGCCATCTATTTCCTTGGATTTTTTTTTAAGAAATCCGTTCAGTGGTTTAGTCGTAAAAAGGTAACAAACAGACAGACATACAGACCGACAGACAGACAGAGTTACTTTCGAATGTATAATATTAGTAAGTAAGTAAGTAAGCAGTCTGTCTCTGTCAATATTACTTCCGGAGTTCCACAGGGCTCTATTCTGGGACCGCTTTTATTCATTATTTATATCAATGATATTAATAAGTGTTTTAAAGAGTCCAAATTCTTGATGTACGCTGATGACTTGAAGGCGTTTAAAGTTATACGTACTATAGATGACTGTCAGTCATTTCAGGATGACCTAGGCAGACTAACTGCCTACTGTATTGACAATAAGCTGCATCTTAGTATCCCTAAGTGTAACTATATACACTTTACAAAGAATAATTTCATCCTCAACTTTAATTACAACCTTAACTGTATCCCCTTAAATAATATTTCAATAGTGAAGGATCTTGGTGTTCTCTTTGATGTAAAACTGTCTTTGAACCAGCATATCGAGGCAATAGTTAATAGTGCTTTTAAAATGTATGGGTTTGTGATGAGAGCCGCAACAGAATTTAAGCGTATCTCAACCTATCTCTATCTGTATAAGACACTAATTCGCTCTCAGTTAGAATATGCGGTCCCTATTTGGAACCCCTTCTACCAAAAGTATGTTGTTGGAATAGAAAGGGTCCAGCGCAAGTACCTTCGTGCTATGTGCTACAGATGTTATGGGACTAAGACTTATCTGTCATACTCCCAGCTCCTTGATAAGTACAAGCTCATTAGCTGGGAGAACCGGCGCAAATACCTGCAGGCCAACGTGCTTCATGATATTGTTCATAATAAATTTGACGCCATGGATCTAACGAGTAAGCTGTGTTATTCTGTCCCCCGAACGGTTCATGTGCGTCAGGTTCGTGCACGTACTCTGTTCGTGCTAAATTCGTGTCGTACGAACTCTGGCTTACGCTGCCCTATTCATGGAATGTTGGAATCCTATAACTCAAATTTCATTGAGATTGATATATTTGCATGCTCGAAAAATAAATTTAAATCTAATATTATAAAAATGTTAAGTATCTTAATTTTAAAATTTTAACTTGATTGTAATTGTAATAATATTGTTTCTTTATTGCATAATTTAATCTAAGTAAATTAATTTGCTTCTGCTATGTTTTGATTTTGTAGCTATAGCTCACTTTAGTAATTTATTTATATATTTCAAAATAATTGTTAATTTTGGATATGCTCGTCTAGTGGCAACCACTGCTCAATAAATATGTTTTATCTGCGGATAATGTAGTGGACTGCAGCATTGATTCCTAAGTTTTGTTAATCGTATGTGTTATGTTTATGTTGTAGTTGTTTATTATCCCTTAATAAATAAAATAAAATAAAATAAAATAAGTATGGATTGTTCAAAACAACAATGAAAGGTTCTTAGTAGGTACCCAAGTACTTGTTCCAAATTAAAAACATCTGTAAAAAGCAAGACATGCATCGACAATTTTGCGCATAATTTTGACAGGTGTCGTAAAGCTATAGTTTTGGAACTGGCTTTGTCAGACCATACGGCTCAACTACTCAATTGCCCGATTAGCACCGCAAGCACTAGAAATCATTGGCGAACCACTAGACGGGACTATAGTAAAGAGAACATAGACAAATTTAAATCCTACCTCAATAAATTATCGTTTGTTGAAGTATATGAAGCCAAGGACCCAACCATTGCTTACAATGCCTTCATAGAAATGTTTTCTTTCCTTTATACACAGTGCTTCCCTGAAACTCTTATCTCTGTAAAAGTGAAAAGAAGGCCTAGTTGGGTCTCTAATGGTATTAGAGTATGTAGCAAAAAGAAACGTCAATTATTATGGCAATATAGACAAAAACCTTGCGAAATTAATAAGAATAAATTTAAGAGTTATTCAAAATTGCTTAAAAAAATTATTAATTTAACTCAACGCGTACAAAATATACATAAAATTAAAAGATCAAATAATAGATCTAAGACTACTTGGGAAATAATAAACCAAACAAAACTTAACATACCAAAAAACACTATAGAAAAAATTCGATATAATAATGAGACTGTAACTGACCCCAAAATGATTGCAATTAAATTTAATGATTTCTTCATAGATAAAATTAAACCTATGACTAGTTCGGGAACCACAGTCACTAAACATATTTTACCCAGAAAAGACTCAATGTTCATGGCCCCAAGTCTAGCAATTGATATATTAAAAATTATCACGGCCTTAAAAAATACAAACAGTGTAGGATACGATGGCATATGTACAAAAATTGTTAAGAGTGTAGCATATGAAATCTGTGGCCCCATAAGCTACATTATTAATTTAAGCATCAGTGAAGGTATATTTCCGAATGCGCTAAAGAAGTCGATTGTTAAACCACTATTTAAAAAACAAGATAGAGAGCTAATGGAGTTTTACAGGCCGATATCATTAATACCAATAATTTCAAAAATTATTGAAAAATATATTTACAGGGAACTTAATGCCTATTTTGAAAAAAATCATATACTCTGTGAAGAACAGAAAGGATTTAGAGAAAAAAAAACAATTAACTTGGCCATATACGATTTCTTACATACGGTTATAACAAACATGGATAAAAATGTACCTGTGTGTGCCATTTTCTGCGACATGACACAGGCATTCGATTATGTCCAACATAATATATTACTAAATAAACTTGATGCATATGGGATAAGAGGAAACGTATATAATCTAATACAATCGTATCTACAAGACAGAAAACAAGTAACGCAAATTAGTAGAATAAATATGAGCTCCAAACGTGAAGAGATTTTCACGTCTGGCGAGCGTATCGTCCCTCATGGAGTTCCGCAAGGCAGTGTACTCGGACCACCCCTGTTTACACTCTATATTAATGACTTCCCTAAATCCATCAAACATCCCATGACACTGTTTGCGGACGACAGTACGATAACTATACCATGCCATAATAAAAATACATATGAAACGGACATAAAAGATACATTTGTTGAAGCGGTATCGTGGCTGAATAATAATAATTTAAAAATAAATATAAATAAAACTTTGATTATGCACTTTAGCCAACGATCATCATTATTCTCTAGTGACATTGAATATAATAATAATAAAATACAGACAGCTAATACTACAAAATTTTTAGGCCTAACAGTTGACAGAAACTTAAATTGGAAAGCGCATATTGAGGCTCTAGCCAAAAGAATAAGTAGTGGTGCATATGCGTTACATAAATTATCACGTACTCTAAACATAGAAGCGCTATTAACGGCCTACTATGGTTTAGTTGAATCCGTCATTAGATATGGTGTTATCTTCTGGGGTAACTCAACCGATAGGGATATCATATTTAAAAGACAAAAGTGCTGCATACGATTTATGTTTAATCTCAAAACTACTGATAGCTGTAAAAATTATTTCACTAAATATCATATATTAACATTACCTTCACTTTATATATTTGAAATAGCAATGTTCGTAAAAACAAATCCACATTTGTTTCCTCGTATGGCAGACAGGTTTCCAAGAAATAGACGTGATGATAGCAAACTATGTGTACATACTTCAAAAACTGCACTTGTGCGCAAAAGTGTTTTTTGCATCGCACCAAATATCTACAACAAATTGCCCAAAAGTTGGAAAGAGCAAACTATACCTAAGTTTAAACAAACAATTAAATTGTTTTTGGCACAAAAAGCATATTATAGTATTACAGAATTTTTAAACGACTCATGGTGATTATTATAAATAAATACATATAACTAACATTGCAGTAAATAAGGTCATGTAGTAGTGTAGAACTTAAATATGCCTATATTATAAGTATTTTAATGCATATTATAAGTGGTGTAAATTGTTATTGATAATAATGTAATTTGTAATATTGGATTTCAAAGTAAATAAATAATAAATAATTGGATATTGAAAATGATTGAATATAAGTTTGACAAACTGTGTATAAAAGTAAAAAAGTTCGATAATAATAATTGTATCTACCTAAGATATTTGCACGCCATGAGAAATGGCAGACATGTCGTGAGCCACCCCTTATTTAAGATCTTGCATATATGTGTTATTTTAATTATGTATGTATACACATGTTTGAGCAAATAAAATTTCTTTCTTTCTTTCTTTCTTTCTTTCAATTTGCGGTGAGGTGGAATGCGGTTTGGGTGCCTTCACTAATTTATATGTTTGGATCGACCACAGAAATATAGAAACTTTCCTATTTCTATGGGATCGACATAATTAATCTCGATTTTATGTAATAGATACATACAGTTATTGAACATTAAGCGATGTCTAGTGGCTCTCAATACAGGCGTTGGTATTTCATACAATGATTAGGCACAGAATGGGCACAGAGCTGTCTGATATTGCCTGAATAGATTACTTGAGGAGTCTCGAATATTGTATCGACGGTATCACTCACAATGTCAGCAGGCATCAGGCACGATGAACGTCCTCGAGCCGCTTGTGAAATAAACTCGTGGTTATTTAAGGCATCGTTACATTCGTTACCATTCAGAGTAGATAATAAGAGTGGGGCTAAGTCCCGCGTCCCACTGCCAAAGCTGAGCCAAATGAAAACTTAAAACAACGCAGTGCTTTTGTAGCTCACTCACTTTTCAACCGTATTTTTGCTTCGTAAGTCCGTCGTCTTACCATCTTTTTGTGTGGAGGCTTGTTTCCTTTGCTTTGTTTTTGCTGCCTGTCTGCCAGCCTGCCGGTCTGCCCACACGTCGAGGCCGTGCGTCACTCCACTCCGACGACTGTTACTTGAGACCGCGGCGCAGTGTGCAGCCTGCGGCGTGTGGCGTGTGGGATGGACAAACATGCCAGGTGTGTTCAGACTTTAGCACAGTCAACCACACGTCATGGTCACAATTACACAGTGACAGCGACATTATGTCCTAGCAGTAAAGACGCTTGTAGTCATTCAAGTGTGCAGTCCTCCGTACGTATGTACTATCACAAGCATCAATATGTATACACTTAACACTTAACTTTTAAAGTGATTTTCTCCTAGGCTACTGTATTGATTTTGGAACCCGTAATAATCATCTCAAAGTTGCTATCGTTATTCCACGAGAAAATCGTTATAGAATTTTGTTAAGTGTATTCTAACTATCCTAACCAATATCATAAATGCAAAAGTGAGTTTGTTTGTTTGCTACACTTTCACGCTAAAACGGCTGAACGGATTTAGATGAAATTTGGCACATGGGTAGACCATGACCTGGAATAGGACTTTTTATCCCGTTATTCCCACGGGATCCAGACTTAAGCGGATGAAACCGCGGGGCGCAGCTAGTAAGTACATTTTTGGCTCGTGACTGTACACTTATACACACAATACGTACAATATAGTCAGGTCAATAAAATTGATTGAGAGTTCATGAAGTCTTTATTGATGTCGATTAGGTATAGTTCGAACTATTATTATTATTATATAAGTAACGATTACTGTGATCAAATTGACAGCTCACAAATTATGATCGTATCTCATCATCACACGAGTGATTTCTTTTTCTATTTTAAATTAGGGACTGTTACTAAGTACCTGAATATAATATTTTTATCGCGTCGCTGTGCGTAGAAATCACTTTTAATAAGCAACATCAGAATACAACACACGCTATGTTTTAATCAGTAATAGGATACAATAGATAGAGCATCGCCGTCGGCTATGGCACTACCTGTTTTTTTATATTTCTATGGGCACTACAATAGAGACAGAAGGTCCATTTGTCCATCTCCTTTGTAAATAAGTAGGTATAGTCAGAACGAAACACAATGCTCTTTGCAGCTACAACCAAACTGAGGTAAGAAAAATTCTATTTTGCCAGCAAAACTATACTTTTATAAACTTTATTCTGCTAATAGCTAGTGAAGTCCAGAAATAAACGGATTGTTACTGACGACTACTGGCGAAACAACTGAAGAACCCGAGCCGCGGGTCGCGGGACTGATGCTGATCCGGGGAGCGGAATGGACTTACTGTGAGTCTGTGAGCACTTTTTGTTATGTTCCTGATATTATAAAATTTCGTTGCACTTATAAGCCTAAGTGTGCACGCTGCAGGCGCGGCGGGTTGGGCACGTCCGCACCGCACCGCTCCACCCCGCACCGCACCGCATCATCGTGACGAGCCGCAGCCGCAGGCACTAATAGCAGTATATCACAACAAAACTGCAGTACCTACCTATTGTATCTAATTGCGCCGTCGGTCGCGTAGCCGACACGCGCCGATCCACATCAAAGCAAAGCCCCCGATCGGCCCGAGTCGCGCGGCGCTTTCCATTACAACACTGTCATTGCTAAGCTTCGATCAAAATTGCTAAGCAAAAAAATACTATCTCCTAATGAACACAATGTGCACAGAATGGCAGTGTCCCTCTCCGTCGCGCTGTCTCGTCGATGAAGCTCCCTCGCCTCGTTATGGGGGAAACAGAGAGTTCATGCACAGAATATGTGGTTTATGTGTGTATTACGTTACGTTACGAGATAATTAATTCTGCAATATTTTCGGAGGGATTTATAGTGATTAGGTAAATAAAGCTGATAATATATATGGTCGAATGAGAGGGCAGTTTTGTTTTAATGTGAGTGGAAATAAAACTGCTGAGTATACGAAAAAGTAATTACCCAATTACATTTAAATTTTTTAAATTTTCCAAAACCAGGTGAAATATAAGCAAGTCTTAGTAGTGAAGAACTAGTTCTTCAATACAGAGATATTATGTTCTCGAGAAACTGTAACACAACTCATTTATGACAGCGAGCGGCTGACCCGGCCTGTGCAAGAGAACACGCCGTGACGACATGACGACACACACAGACACGCACAGGGCACACGTGTATAGCCAGCAACGGATGTCGAATGACACTTCAGTTATTAAATCAGTAAACGGAACAGAAATTACATTGAAAAATACAAACTATTAGCTACTGCTACTACACATGAATTGCTGAAAACTACTGAAAAGCAATGTATCGAATAATTCAGGGTCAATCAATTTACATGACTTTTATTATGGTGATCGATTTTCGTTGCTGAGTACATGCACAGACAGACACGAACAGACATCGCAAGGCGATCGTACCCGGTCTCTACCCGGTATCGTAGAAAGTGTATACACACAGTACATTTCCGATAACGTATAATTAATTGCCGCCATATAATTTTATTTATTTTAAGCTCCTGTTTTGAATTTCTAATTAGGTAATCCTGTTTCCCTATAACGGCGCAGGCTTTGTTTCCTTCCCTGTTACATTCCCCGCACCCACGCCCGCACCACAGGTTACACCTATCCCAACTCATGTGGTCTGCACAGCCTGTCTTCTTCTTCCAAACATCCCACCTCGACAAAAAAAAACGATAGAGCGATATATGGATGTGTGTTAGATGATATGGCTTATCATCTGCGATCCATATATCGTTTCTTTGGTAATCCTCTATTCTTCAGTCCCTCACATGACCAGCTATTACGTGTATCTGGAACAATTGCTGCACTCCTGCCTCAGTCGATGTCCATCTAATACACAATTCATATAAAACAATCTTTCTTCGACGCTTCTATTAATTAGCTTATCTCCGAAATATGTGTGATCTGTGACGTTATAATATTAATTTGTTATTTTCGGCAGTGAATCTGAATAGTAGGTACAGCTAGGATCATGATTTCAAAAAATAACAATGGGAAAGGTTTAATAATTCATTAATGTAATTCATTCTTTATGAATAAATTACAGCTAATATATTTGAACAAATATCACTTTAGTAGAGATTCACCAATTAACGGACATTCGGTGATATTATGTTTATGACACACTAACTCTCTCTTAAGTAAACAAAGTCATCATTCTCCTGCCCATCGACACCAAATAAATTGCCCATCCCAATTTATTTGGTGTCGGCGCAACATGTCCCTTTCTTCCATACTTTAGTCGTAATTTCGGAAGTCAGTAGTGCACCCAGTTCTAGCCATATCTACCTTCATCCATCGCTTCTTTGGTCTTCCCCTACTCTTAGCCAGCCATCAACATTAGTACTCAAAACTTTCCTCACGATATTTTCCTCATTCCTCCGCATCACATGCCCCATAACATGACAACTGATTTCCGTACAACTATTCAGTCACCGGTGCCGCTTTCAGACTTTCTCTTATGTACTCATTTCTTATTCTATTCATTGGTGCAACATCCCTCTTAGCATTCTCATCTCAGTCTCATAAATGTATCATTCATTCATTCATTCAGCTGCATGTAATTGCCTTTCATACATCCCTTTTGTGGTCCAACATTCTTATCCATACAAGACAGCAGGTCTAACCATTGTTTTATACATAAATATCTTCCCCTTAAGTAAGGGGAATGCGGGAGCCGCAGATTTTTTCCGTGACCTACCGCCATTTCATCCATCCAGTATTAATCTGTGCTTAACCGCTCCACTTTGCCGTCGCCTTGCACGAGTAAACCTAGATACCGAAAGCGCGCCATCAAGCGCTCAAGGCTCCAGAACTGGAGAGACCGCCGAGATCGCAGAACATTTATGTTCAGTTTTGGTTCTGCTGATTTTCAAGCCAACATCTCCAGCTTCTGTCTTACTGTTGATCATACTATAATCAACAGTAAGAGGTAAGGACTTAAAGCCGACTCTTGGTGCAAGCCTAAAGCCACACTGAACTCGTTGGTATTGCCAGCAGCCGACCGACGACGCGACGTAGGTAAGTACGAGATTGACTGTATATAGCACGAATCAACCCTACATACTTCCCGGGCAAACCTTTCTCTTTCAAGGGTCACCACAACACATCCCGAGTCACTTATCATACGCTTTCTCCAGATCAATGTATACCATGTGCAAGTTATTGTGCGCACGTCTTTAGGTACTTCTCGCACAATTGGCGGAGTGCAAAAGTGGCGTCCATTGTTCCTCGACCTGGCATAAACCCAAACTGGTTTGGGGTAATCTCACTCTCCTTTCGCAGTCTTTTCTCTATTACTTTCTCCCATACCTTCATACTATGTGATATACTTGTGCACTATAATATCTCCCGCGCCGAAGGCTAGTCTCCGTTGAGATTGGCCGCCGTGGCCGAAAATACGGTCTGGAGGACTATTATGTCATATGAACTGATTTTGCTGTTCCCGACACGGTCCAAATTGATCTTGTAATTGTTATACCTACCACCTATGTAATAATGTAACGCATAATGGAATGCATTAAAGAATTGAGTATTAAGTAAATTTATCCCACGATAGTTATTGTAGTCGTAACTCGTACATGACCTTTATTCTTGAAGATGGGCACTACATACATCCATCTGCTTTTAAACACTTCCATACTTCTACTGGTATATCGGCTGGGCCCATGGTCTTTCCATAATTTTCATACTTTGAACTGCCTTACTTACTTCATTTCCCTAATCAAAGCCATATTTACTTGTACCTCTTTGAGCACACCATTCCATTGATTCTTTTCGTTCTATGCTTTTCAAAATAAATGTTCTATCGTTCTTATATTTCGCCATCTTTGGACGGAACCTTACGGCGGGTGTCAAACAAAGTTGGTAAATTCATTAAATACCTCGTTTGATATTCTGTATTCGGTGAACAATTACAAATTCATAGTTGCACGTTTTAACGCGGATACTCGATTGGTTCCCTGTATTAATTTCATACTACCGAGTACCGATGACACAGCACAAAGTAACTTCTGACTGCCTTCAATCAACTAAAGAATAGTTCAATGAAACAAAATCGTAGTTCATAAACACATATTTCTTGACTAACGTTTGTATTTGTTCAATGGAGTAAGTATTATTATATTTAAATGACTGAATTATATATAAAATCCCTCCCTAAACCTATCCATTATAGATATTTTAGGTATCTCTTCAGTTAGGTCGGGCGGGCTCTCCGCCTGCGTATAACATCGTCATCGGCACTCGGGTTACTTGGCAGTCAGATCGGTAATCAGAGTCAATCAGAACAATCTCTCAGGGTCGTTCATTAGGAGCTGTGGCGGGTTTGCTCAACAGTGGCCTTAGCGTGAGGAGAATATTTGATGAGAATACGGCTCAATTTAATGAAACACTGGTAGAACATATCCCATCAAGCTTGCTCTTTGCTTTTTACAGTATTTCGAGCCATATTATCTGATGAATTTGGTGACCGTAATTCTAATCACTAGTACAGTTACTTTAACCGTATGTCTCCACCTGCTAAGTAGACCTGCCGCAACGCTGACGTCACACAATACACAACGCAATCGGCCCCGCAACTCCGCACCACAACGACCACGCTCCACTGAAGACAGTTGGCCACGCGGCTCTACTCAAAACAACGTCTAAACGCGGCCTCTGACGACACTGCACCGAATCGCCTGTGACCAATCAACGGTCCGCTGGTATTTATGGATAGATTTTTCCAACCCGTTTGTTCAAATGGCAGATTTATCAAAATAGTTTAGCGATGCGTGTCCCTGACGTACTCACAACTCAGCACAACTCAACTTTGAAGAAATTCCCATCAGATGGATTGCAATAAATAACGTGTTATGTATGACTGATGCGCCAGATGTACGTGACGTGAGGGGAGAATAATTTTTATAATAAACTGATTACGATGATGTAAATACGAGGGACAATAGCTGCACGCGGGGTAGGACCCAACTCCCGAGCGAAAGATTGCCGGTTCAATGTTCAAATCTGACTAGTAGTATTGTTAGATGCATTTTTTGTTGTAAGGATAAGCCAGAGCTGAATTGTGAAACTTTTGAACTACACAATTACACATCGTTAATCAGCGTTCACTAATAAAACAGATTTTCAGTCGATCTATTTGGTGTCGGAATGCACACAATGCATATTAACGGCGGTCGTCGACATTTGAATATTTCACCGAGTGATGTATTGTTGATTACACGGCAGGAAGACGCCAGTATGTTTACACGACTGGAACAAAAAGCTAAAACAATGATATTGACGTCACCATGAATTAATTATCTGTGACCCGTTTGACATCCCCTCCCCCCGCCACCTCAGGCACCATTGTGTCAAAACGTTCGGATTCCGGGAGCGTTGTGTGGCGCCGCCATTCATAGTAGCCCGAGCCCTAGTAACAATAGACTAGCACACAATACTGTACTGTTAAACTTACATGGGAAGGGTAGTCTGTTCCAAGAAGATAGTCTCTAACCTAAACTGTATTTGATGATGAAGTAGGCTGAGATAGTATTATCAATTCTGTTTGTTGATAAGGCTAAGGCTTACTTGCACAAATCCTCAGAGACGACGTGAAATATTTCGAGTTTGGGTAAACTAGAGAGACAAATGGGAAGTACCTACGTCGCATGGGAATACAAAAGTAAACGAGAGTGAAACCATTCTAACGCGCATGCTTACCTATAATAATGTCAAAGAGCCCCAAGCGTTTGCGAGTAATTTTTGTAATTAATTAAGGCGCGGTAATAAGCAAATCTTTAGGTATTGCAGGAGGTGAAGCGACAGTAGTCATCGCGGGATACAAATACAGTTGAAATGGAGATGTGTTTGATTTTAGTTGAATCTCGTGTCGTGTCCACCAATAAAATTATAGCTATTTCGAAGTATTCATTTAATTTAAAAAAATCCTGCCAAGTGCGTGTGGAACCACGCCCAATGAAGGGTTCCGTAGTTGGGATGAATTCAAAAACCTTGTTCTCCCATATGGAATGTATGGGAGAACATGTTTTTGCAACTGCAAAATATGTAAGTTGGTCGATCATTACTCGGTAACTTGTAGAGCCTACTTAGCTGTGATAGTTTTCCTTTTAATTTCTTTATAACATACTACTGCCGTGAATTTTTTCACATACCTACCCAAAACCAATTATTTAGCTGGGTTGTGTGTAACCCCCCCTGGGTTACACTTGACTCTAACAAAAATTAGCACTAAAAGTTAATATTTCACAAACAAGAATGGTTTTCACAAACTCACAATATTTTTGAACGACCTTTCGTTCCAACGATACGACAAACCAAGGGACAGACAAAAAAAAATAAAAAAAATTATTAAAATTATTTGACTTTGACTTTATACCTACACCAATGATATCTATACTTATACTTAATACTAGCTGTGCCCCGCGGTTTCACCCGCGTAGGTCTCGAACCCGTGGGAATATAGGGATAAAACGTATCCTATGTCCTATTCCAGGTCATGGTCTACCCGTGTGCCCATCCTCTCCTCTCTAGAGTAGGGAACTTTTCAGCTTTATAATATTAGTCACATAAGTATATATATTTTAGATTATAAAGCTGAAGAGTTTGTTTGTTTGTTTGAACGCGCTAATCTCAGAAACTACTGGTTGGAATTGATAAATGGCTAATAAGAAAAAAAAGGCTATAGGCTATATAACATCACGCTACGACTAATAGGAGCGGAGCATAAATTAAATATTTTGCAAAAACGGGAAAAAATATTCATTTTTGAGAGCTTTTGTTGCGTGCGCTGCGTAAACGGTTTATGTTACTTAAATATCATGTATGATGGAATTATTCCTCTTTAAAGGTTCTAAAAAAAATTCTATGACAGCATATGTCTATCTTTTCAGATTGACCCACTATAACCTTTTTTATGGTAATCTTTGTTCGAAATTAATGCATTATTTGCGAAGGAGTTTTATATCAACATAATATTAATTCTTATTCAAATAAATAGTTTTAACATCAAGGGTATTTCTTTAGCTGTAAAATACTTTTTAATTGATTCGAATCGGAGATTTAATTTCGAAGTTATCACGAGTATAAAAATACAATACGCGAACCGTTCGACCCTGGCGCCGCGACGTTCCCTACTCTAGAGAGGAGAGGATGGGCACACGGGTAGACCATGACCTGGAATAGGACATAGGATACGTTTTATCCCTATATTCCCACGGGATCGAGACCTACGCGGGTGAAACCGCGGGGCACAGCTAGTTTTTAATATACACTGCTTTGCAAAAAAAACGGGCACCTTAACAGTCATTGGTGTATGTGAGTTTCTATGTTTGTAAACGCACCCACGATACAGGAAGAAATTCTTAGTGTGGGGCAACGTTTATAAAAAAAAAAAAAAAAAAAATTGGCTTTTGTATGGATAATATTAATATTTTTACTATGTCATTAGCATTAATGACTAGTAATTTGTTATAATCAATAAGAAGATAGTTTTTTGGCTACACCCCTCTTGCAGCAGCGCTACAATTTTACTAGCTCTTATTGCTTTTTCTGCTATTACAATCGACACAAAGATATCACTTTTAAGTCACAATAAGGCTGGATTATGCGACAAACATAAATTATTCTACTAAAAATAACGAGAAGTTAGTTTTAGTTGCCAGGATAACCTTATAACAGCAAATCTGCAAAATGTTAGTAAAAGTCACAAACGGAAAACGGGATTATTATTGTTTTTAAACAAAATTTTCAAATTTGGAATTAACTTTTTTTCATACCCAGACTCTTTATTAAGTGCCAGTAACATAGTTTGGCTATTAAAACCTCTTTACAGCTAAATGATTACCGATAATGTACAAAAATCAAAACCGCCCGTTTTTTTTGCAAAGGGGTGTAATATCATTGACCTACACTGTATTTTTTGTTTGGCTTGTAATACGTATGTAGCAATAGGTACAGTTAGTTTAGTTCTAACTTCGCTACGAACAAGTGAACGTTTTACGGTGTCCCTGTTAGGACAGCGCCGTCATTAGCCCAATCCACTAAATGATCCCATCTGGCAGAAACCGAACCTAACGCCTTTCTTTATATCTACAAGCTAAATAAATAAATATATACTTACTAGTGGACTTTGAGAATTCTCTGCCCCAGAAGAACAGTTAGAACTAAGTATGGAGAGTACAACACAAACTGTGTTATTGACACAGGACAGCAAACAGCTGACTCTGAAGCCGAACCGCGGTTCGTTGAAGAAAGTTCTGTTCTAATGTCCACAATACAGAATCGAATCAGAATATACTTAGAATCGGTCAGTGCCCTACGCACTCGATTGTTGTTTGTTGTAGAACATTCAGAAGTTGGAGGGGCCGAAGGCAAGTTTACATTAGCATTCTAGTGAGAGAATACTTATTTTAATTATTGTTTCTTTCAATGGCTTATTGTATTTAGGTTGCTTAGTATCGAATGACTAGGTTCTTCTTAAGATATTCCTAAGACTTACTGATTCAATTTCCAATAGACTTTCTTAGAGCGAGGCCCCATTAGTGCGTTGCGCTGCGTTGCGTCGTCGCAGTGTCGTCGCTGCGTCGTTTTCCATATATTTTTTATGACATGCCCCATTAGGCCGTTGCGTCGTCGCGCGTGACGTTTCAACGAATCGACGGACAAGAAACGAAGCGGGGGAAGGGTGCGCTGCGCTGTCGGAGCTCCGGTGCGACGACGGACAGTGTTCCACTGTTCCGATACATTGTGTAGACTCACTGACTGACTGAGGTGCGTGCGACGTCGTGCGTCATCGCAACGCAGGTGTGGCATACAATGCGTTGATCCGTTGCGACGACGCCGACGCACGGTGGATCAAAAATCGGCTGTAGAAGACATAGGATCTCGATTTCTTAAATGTTATTTTTGCTGGAAATGACTTCTGCTGATCATTACTGTTCTATAAAATGTCATATGAAGTAAATGTGTGCACAAATGGAAGAGTTATAATTTTTATAAGAAAAAAATGTATGGAGCTAGTATGAAAAATCGAATTATCTCCTAAACGGCATGTTTAACCGTACTATCCTTGGAGGTGGTCATAGTGCTAATTATTTATAATTTTTTGGTTGCGGATTTGACGAAAAATTTCATGCCGTTTTTTTTAAAAATCGTCAAAATATTTTTATTTGTTTTTTCATATGAAACGATTCCTTTTAGTGTTTATGTTGAAGAACACGGACTTTTAACTACACGTAACATAAAATAGCATCACTCCTATATTTCCGAAGGAGTTGGCAGAGGTTTATAGTACACCCACACGTAGACAACTATGTTTGAGCTAGATATTTATCAACACATCATGAGTTTTAAAACTTTTCATACAACCAAATTACCAATTGTTTACTCTTCTAATGAGTCCGAAAAGAAGTGATTAAGTAACTACACTGATTAGGTCTTCGAATGAGTCTTTATAGATGATTTAATGATTTTCAATATCTCACGACAATGCCAACTATGGATTACATTCAACTTTTCCTGATAAGTGAGCTAATTTGTTAATTAGCAGTGCTATGAGTTCTAAGAATAGTTAGTGACAATTATAAATTTTCATTAGCTAATGAGAAGATAACTAATGAGGGTAGTCCACCAATAAAATTATAGCTATTTCGAAGTATTCATTTAATTTAAAAAAATCCTGCCAAGTGCGTGTGGAACCACGCCCAATGAAGGGTTCCGTAGTTGGGATGAATTCAAAAAACTTGTTCTCCCATATGGAATGTATGGGAGAACATGTTTTTGCAACTGCAAAATATGTAAGTTGGTCGATCATTACTCGGTAACTTGTAGAGCCTACTTAGCTGTGATAGTTTTCCTTTTAATTTCTTTATAACATACTACTGCCGTGAATTTTTTCACATACCTACCCAAAACCAATCATTTCAAGTGAGCTAATTTGTTAATTAGCAGTGCTATGAGTTCTAAGAATAGTTAGTGACAATTATAAATTTTCATTAGCTAATGAGAAGATAACTAATGAGGGTAGTTACCTAATTATTGGCGTTTTGCAATAAAAGGGCTAAAGTTTTGTTTTATAATTTAGTTTGTTCACAACTGTGTAACTGCTAACACTAAATCTGCGACTATAAAATCTTAGAATGGAAAGTTTAATCACGAATTTAGACTTGTTTGTTCTTCTACGAAGTGAGAGCACTTCATTTGATCATGAAGTATTGTTCAGTGCAGTTGTATCCCGCATAGGCGATTGCCTGTCTGACGAAGATCGTGTTGTTCTCAAAGAATTTTGTCGGAGATTTACGCGAGCCGCTTTACAAAGGTGGCAGAAATCCAACCGATTCCTTGATAATTTCAGGAGAAAGTACGAGAATTGGTTGGGAGCAAATATTGATTGGCCGAGTTTTGTGCAAACTTTAGTTAATCAAGAACCAAGTGTTGATGAGATACCAAGAGCGCCCTCAGTCTCTCCAGAACCGTTGACATCAACGTCCATTGGAACAATGACGAAAAAATCCCGTAAACCATTCGAAGATCTGGGAAGTAAACAAAAAAAGAGAAGATCTGATGAACACACAGGCGAAGATTCCAGTGAATTGGCATATGCAGCTGCAGCACGTTTAAAAGAAGAAGGGCATGGAGATATCGCCTCTGTCATCGAATACATGATGAAAAATCCTGAAGCAGCCGCTGGTTTCTTAAGCGTTTCATTTAATTTAGTTAAATGAAACGCTTAAGAAACCAGCGAAAACAATCATATTTACGTCAGAAAAGGCGCTTGGATTGCTTCTTTCGCTAAAACTCTCAAAGTGGCAATATATTACGTTGCGAGAGGCTGCCATTTGGGAAGGTGCTAAGGATATTTATCCATCTTACTATAAAGTGCAACAAACTAAGCTTGATTGCTACCCTCCGAAGCAATCAGTGACAGATACTGATTCATCGGCTAGGATTACACTTCAGCTTTACTTGATATCACAGTTACAAGAATCCTTCAAAGCCTTTCTAAGGAAGAGCATAACAAGCAGTTGAAGCTGATATCCAAGTGGGGATTTGATGGTGCTTCTAACCAAAGCCGATACAAGCAGAAAATGGAGGGTGAGAAAGATGACTCGAGCATTTTCATGACCTCCTTGGTGCCACTTAAACTGACAGATGGAGACAACATCTTATGGACGAACCCAAAACCATGCTCAGTTTTGTATTGTCGTCCAGTTCAGTTTACTTTTGTAAAGGAGAGTGAAGCAGTTGTCCTTGAGCTGAAAAAACAAATGGATGAAGAAATTGAGGCCCTTATCCCCACAGAGTGCAATAATAATAATAGGGTGACTCATGAACTAATGATGACGATGATCGACGCTAAAGTTTGCACTTACCTTTCTGAAGCTAGATCAAATGCATCGTGCTACCTGTGCTTAGCAAAGCCTACAGAAATGAACCGCTTAGATGCTGTAACATCAAAAATTGTGTGTTCTGACCTGTATGAATTTGGCTTGTCATCCCTACACGCCCGTATAAATTGTATGGAATGTCTGTTACACATTGCATACAGGCTCGTCTTCAAACGGTGGGCAGCGAGAAGTGATGAGCACAAAGAAATGCTACAGACAAGGAAGAAAATAATTCAAAATAAATTCAAAGATGAGCTCAATCTGTTGATTGATATAGTAAAACAAGGCTCGGGAACCACCAATGACGGGAATACTGCAAGAAAATTCTTTGAGTTTCCTAATAAAACCGCAGCTATAACCGGTTTGGATGAAGACCTCATCAAAAGATTTGCTGTAATTTTACAAGCAATTACATCTGGAGAGCAGGTCGATATAATAAAATTTAGAGATTATGCCCGCAAACCAGCAGAAAAGTACGTATTATTATACGACTGGTACTACATGTCGTCAACCGTTCATAAATTATTAATCCATGGGGCTGACATAATCGAGAAAAATAATATTGTGCTGATCGGGACTCTCTCGAAAGAAGCCTCAGAGTCTCGAAACAAAGATTTTAGGAGGTTTCGAGAACATCATTCGCGGAAAAGAAGCAGGCAGGATTCCAATCAAGACATTTTAAATATGCTTGTTGTTTCTTCGGATCCTTTGCTAAGTGCACAAAGGCCTAAGTTAGATGCCAAGAAAAAGCAGAGCTTTTTTGCTGAAACTCTCGACTTAATTCAATTTCAGGAAACTGAGTTCGAGTTTTTGGATATATCCAATCTGGATGCTGACTCAGAATAATTGGAGTCTGACAACGAGAGTGATAAGGAAGATTTGTAAAAAAATTATATATGTACATATTTGTAAATTTGTATTTGAGTCTGTTTGGGTTTTTTTTTTGTAATATTTAATGATATTTTGTCTTTTTTTTTATTTATTTTACTTTATTTTACAAATGCTTAGTATTAATTCCTTAAATTAAATTATTTTGTATATAATATAACTTTATATGTTACTTAAATAAGAGTTTGATAATCTTTTTTTATTTAAATTAATAAAAATGTATCAAAAAACAGCAATTTTTTTATTTAATTTTTCTTTTTTTGTGTGTTCTTAATATTTGTGTTAATAACATATCGAACTTTTTAACTTGGACACTAAAAGGGATCGTTTTACATGTAAAAATAAATAAAAATATTTTAACGATTTTTTTAAAAAAACGGCATTAAATTTTTCGTCAAATCGGCAACCAAAAAATCATAAATAATTAGCACTATGACCACCTCCAAGGATAGTACGGTTAAACATGCCGTTTAGGAGATAATTCGATTTTTCATACTAGCTTCATACAAATTTTTCGTAAAAAAATTATATTTCCTTCGTTTTTGGGCAGAATTAACTCGGGTGTCATTTTTGTACATAGTAATGATCAGCAGAAGTGATTTCCAGCAAAAAAAATAACATTTAAGAAATCGAGATCCTATGTCTTCTACAGCCGATTTTCGATCCACCGTGCGACGCAACGCACCGCACTAGTGGGGCATCGCCCTTAGCTGCACAGTGAGGTATTTTCTGTGCAAATGGACATCCGGAACAGCTTGTGAAAACAAAACCACTGCTAAAAGATACAAACAATTTTGTTAAAATATGACGCAGGTCTACAATTTGAAATTCCAACACAATCATTTAATACGTATACTTAGCATTATAGTCCGTGACATGAGAAACAACAGAACAACAAAGCTGAAGCAACGTCTATTGTACGACCACAAAGGGGTTACCTACTTAGTGCAGTGTCGTAAACAACAGAACTCGGGTCGCCCCCCGCCCCCCGCCTCCCGCCGCCTCCCTCCGACCGCTGCGTGAAGCAGTTTCGCCAAAAAAGAAATAAAAATAAGTGGGAGCGGAAATGAAAAGGGTCAATCTGATCTCAGGAGCCCGAGGGACTCCCCGCAGTCTCCGCCAGGCACAGGAGCCTGCGAATCAATAAGGAACCACATCTATGTACTTATGTATCCACAGCCCACGGCCACAAACAGCCACTCGACAGTATCTGTATTGAATGCGGCTGAACGAATTCCTCTATATAAAAACCTTTACTAAACGTAGGTAATGCGTGAGAACGTTTCTTCATATCGACTATTAAAAAAATGGTTCCGGCATCACGCGAAAATTGTTAAACGGAATTTCACGGTTTGAAAGCTTGAGATCCGTTGTAATGTTGAGTCGTGGAACCGCCTGGTACCACAACCCACAATTTATTTAAGTCAACTAATGAAATAAATAGATAAAAGTAATAGGTCCCTACTCACGGCTACACATCAAGCTATAAATGTCGTAGGGAAATGAGGAAACCAGGGATTTCACGAAATCGCTAGGGATACCACGAAATCACGGTAGATGTCGGTAGAAGGCGTCGCGTCGCGCGACGAATCGCGCCAGTATGCAAGAGCCTTTACTCGGGAGAAATGCCCGCATGGCTGTGAGTGCGCCGACACGCGCAAGCGAGCGCAGGCGAGCGCAGCCACATGCTCAGCGGTCGCTGTTACAAGCCCCTCGCGGCGCATCTCTTAGTAGTAGAATCCATTATCCTAACCAACAGTCACGACTCACGATTTAAATATGTAGTTCTTACGATCTACAGCTGTCACACAATTTCTGAGACGTGTTGCCATGATCTTACGAAACGTCCACTAACGTCATTGTCATAACAGATCCAAGGACGGAACGTTTATATAAATGCAGTTTAATCAAAACTTTCGATTTCTATTGAATTGCCAATATTTGAGCTCTAACAAAAAATATTAAGTAGGTATTCCAAGCTGAAATTACAATAAGGCCCAGTTTTTAGGGAAAGTTGTAACTTCATGTATCGGATAGAGATAGAGCATTTATAATATACCTACTTATAGGGTAAGTAGGTTCCTACCTGAAGTTCACTACCTACCCTTCGTATCGACTTTTGTACATTTTGGAACAAAAAGTGTCTCAGTAAGATAAGCGGAGTAGATTTATTTCTTAAATCTGGGATGATGGCGCTATTGTGACGGCTCGAGGTCCTTTGTTCGTTTTTTCTAAATTCCCCGCTGAGCTTTATTATCCGTAGGGTCGGTACATTTAACCCAATAGTACATTGCTTGTTGCAGATTAAATACGGCAAAAAATAGATTCACATTTCAGCAGCCACGTAACAAGAGTAGCAATAGAGGGAACATGCATGTAATGCAAAACTTATTCATTACCTATTTAAATACAGGTACTACTAGGTTGGGAAAAATCTAGGCAGATGATGATTTAATTAAATATAGGTACTACTAGGTTGGGAAAAATCTAGATGATGATTTAAATATAGGTACTATATCGTATATGAGTCTAAACAAATTCCTATTTTTTTTTATGCATTACTTATTTAATTATTTTTCAACAGTTGCTCGTAAAGTCGCTCTTACTTTAAGGTCCATAATTTGCAACACATTGTTGCAACTTATGACTCTTTCTGTTTTCACATTATTTCTTGATCGATGAATTTTGATTCAAAAGCAACGGTATAAAAAAATAATGTAAATAAGGCGTAAAACTGTAGTTATAACTTTTTTTGTGTTTTTTGCTAGTAAGTTAAAAATGGGAAATTTTTGGTTTAAGATAAAAACGTTACTTATGTATAATAAACTATAATTTCCAAGAAAGCTGATGAAATTTGCTATAAAACGTTTTTTATTTCAAAACTCTGGCTTCTACAGTTCAGGAGAAATTGCAATTTTAAAAGTGTGGTACTAAGTTTTGAAGGCCACTGTAGTTAAATTCAAAGACTGTCTTTGAATATAACTAATTATTACTAATTTAAATAGTTTTGTTGGGTTTACTAGGTAATTCAGTGAAAAAAAAATACATGCTTATTCCCTATTGCTACGGGCCCCGCGTATCCAAACGCGCCCACCTCCGCCTAAGCGTAATGTTTTGAGATGCGGTACTTATATCATTTAAATGTGTGCTATTTATTATTCTTGCACAAACCTTCAGGCTTCATTCAATACTTTCGGTGAACTTCGTTGTTCTACTTTAAGATTTTATTCATCATATGCAATGACTATAAAGCCTCTTGACTGCTCATGCGGGCGACTCGGACTCACGACACATCAGTGCAATTGCACTGATAGTAGATGGAAATATGAGTGGCCATTTTAGTTTTGACCAGTTATTGGATCTCTGCACACGCGGTTATTTTGTTACCTTTTAAACCATTTCTGCATAAATAAAAACAATTATGAGTTCCTGTTCACTTAAAAGGTGTGGGCAATCGTCTAAAAAATACAGCTATAAAAAGATTGCATATCTTTTAATCGGTAAGTAAAATAAATATTTTATTAAGAATAATTGCAGGGCTCAAGCTAAACTGGTGGTTTACGTAAAATGGCACAAAAACGTACACCGCGTTGATGTCTTTTTGAAAAGTCCCTTTCTCTCACTAGGGTATTGCAATACGTCTGTCCCTTTCTATCTGCACTTATACTGTAGAGTGTTGTGATAACTTAAGTTTAAATGATTGACGATAAAAATTACGATGTTTCCTTATATTTAGTTAAAAAGTAACATTAAGTACTTAATGTTTACATTTTAGATTTCAAAATATTCTGTAACTTAAAGAAAAGTGGATTAATGCAGTTAACAGAGAAAATTTAATTCCAAATATAGCGTTGTTTGTTCAAGGCATTTCACAGCAGATTAAAAATAAGTAATAGCATTTCCTTTCGGATAAAACAATAAATTCTCATAAGTGGAATTTAAATTAATTATTGTTCAATTAGGAAATCGTCGAATCGACGTCGATTTTATCGATATTATTGTTGTAAAACTGACTTGTGCATCACTATGTTTGGGACTTTCGTCCTGACATTGTTGCATGAGCCAATCACAACCGCTGTAATTTTTGCGTCCCCCGGCCCGCAGTGGTGAGTCGTGTGTCTAGGCGAAATCGGTCTATCAGCTCTCAAGTGGTTTAATACTCTTTGATCATATGTTTTTATATACAATCTAACACTAAAATTATATACAAAGCGAAATAAAAATTGTTATAGAAAGGAAGGGCTCATCAGGGTGTCAAAAAATTCTTCCGCATCGGTACTTATATTGAATTTACTTGATGTTGCATTAACGTGATACGTAACACCTCTTCTGAATAAGACAGTCCACGTCAGACAATCGGTAATAGAATCACTGTTTGATCGCGCAGTCGTGAACTGATATTGTAGCTTTCGAAGGGTTGCTGCTGGCATTTTTAATAATAGTTATTATTATCTTTTTTTAAACAAAACTTAAAAGTATGATTTAACCAATCCCTTCCCGAACATGGGCTTGTGAGTTGCGTACTCGAAGTACGGTACTTCCTTATGTCCCTATTTCAGGAGAACACGTGTAGGTTCCTAAGCTATGAGAGTATAAGGATATATTCCTCATTCACTTAATTAAAACAAGCTGAAGTTTACAATAATTTACCTGTTTACTTACTTGAACATTCAATTATAATACTACCTCCGTAATTACCTACCTTGATTTCCTGTTATTTCCATTTCAGTTATTTATGAAGCCCTTGTAAACACACAACCCTTGTATGAAGTGTATCGGATTGAAAGCCCCGGGCATCAGGCATTCTACACCTGTGCTTCAAAAAGCAAAGCAAATTCTGTGAGAAAAGTAACGCCAAACAATTCCCGTTCAACTTGCATACCGTCACGTTTTATTGAAGCCTGACCCCTCATGTTACAAGTTTCTAACTAAGTACTTATGTTATCTCCGGCTCTAAACAAATAACTGCAAAAAAGAGATTGAACGGTGTGTGCTTGTGTCGCTTGAGATGGTGTGTGTATGCGACATGTTTGTCGTGTTTGTGTGAGTGTGCACGGCCTGCTGCGCCGTGTCCGGTTTCATGAGATCGGATGCAGCCGCCCGCACCGCATCGTATCGATGTCCCGGCGGCGGCGGCGGCTGCTGGACGTGCCTTCTCAATCTGACGGGTACTGTTACCACATCGAGAGCAACGATACGTTATATCCTCAGCCTCAGTTACACAAAGGATTAGGTTCAGTCTACAGGCATTTATAACGATCTCTTGACAACGAAAAGGCGAACAAAACGATCAGATTTATTTTTAAATTGCTGAATAATTTCAACAAAAAGTTGATTAAGTACAAATTCTTTAGGCTCGTTTGTATAAAAAATTAAAAAAACAACATTTTAAATCTACCCTACTTAACCTCAAATGATGCCAAAAAAAATTTTAGCCTATTTCACCCACTACAAAGACTCTCCTGCGTCCTGCCCATTCTGTCTGTAGTAAGTAGTTATAATCTCGGTTCTTACAAGTTGCGGTTACGGCAGTAATGGCCGCGCTCGTCCTGTGACCACACAAAGCGATCTACCATCTTTCATCAGCACGCCATTTTTGTACAAGGCTGACAAGGCTACGCAAAATGTTTACTGCTTAGCAACTCAGGTAAGTTCTGACCTGAAACTATTTGAGGTGAAATCTGACAACTGATCATCGGCTATCAGGTTTCACCTCAAATAGTTTCAGGTCAGTGTTTGTGTTTACTTAACGTGAGTGCGACATCAGCGGCATCGTATAGTGACTGGCTGGCGGACTGGCGGAGTGGTGGACTGGCGGACTGTCGGACTGTACGCAGTTACCTACATGCGTCTGTTCCGTAAGAGCCAACCATTCGGGTGTTTTTATTCTAATACTCTCTTAGCTAGTGCCAACTTCAGATTAACTCAAATTAAGAACTGTTTCTGGCAGATTCCGTCAACTTCATTTCATGGATCAGATCTACAAATAAGTAAGTCAATATTAGTAAAGAATATTAGTGCATTAGACGCCTATGTGGCAATATGTGCTCAAGCTTATCTGTGCTGTGTGCATAAGCAACTATCTGTAGTGGCGGGCGGCTGCCAAACCTGGTCAATTCGCCGACGACGGTCAATATTTGCGCCGAGGTCTCGTCCGCCAGCGGATTGTGGCATATCGTGAATTCGTGATTTTGCTGTCGCAGACTTAGCCTGCGAGCGAATACCAGTCGCATAATCTGTAGGGCTACAGTTCTCTATTCCAACACATAATTGATAAAAAATCCTATAACTTTACGTGTACCCTACCCATGCTTACTATATTATCGCTTGATTATATCTAGTTCTTTCATTTCAACACCTACCTGTTTATTCATTGTCCATACCTCCCTAACTCAGCAGTGTTCTACTCCCGTCTCAAATTACTATTAGGCTGGTTAGATAGTGTATTGAAAAACATAATACAACTAATTTGATACGATGGAAAAAAATCATGAAGATACCTCTAAACATGCAATCATTTTGACTATAGTATTTTATTTTTTTAGTTTAATCAGTCGATTTATTGTAAATAGATTTATTGCTTTAAATTTTCAATCCTACATTAAAAGTAGAGAAAGCCTCAGGCATTAAGTCCGCCTTTGTACCATTTTTTTTGTGCGAAAAGTTTAAATAAATAAATAAATAGCAGGCAGAGCGAGTGACATCGCGCTTGTCTTTATTTTCTATGCAATTCGACAGTGACCGCGTCTGTTCCTCAGCAAAAGCCATAAATTAAAAATAAAATAAAATTATCTAGAAATAAATTAAAACAACTTGGAATATTATTAATTCTGAAACGGGACGAACGATAATACAGAATCGTCACTTCAATCTAAAAATCTATGATGTAGATAATAAGGCACACGTGGAGGTGGCAACTGAGTTTGAAAATTTCTTCACTAATATGCCCATTTTAAGGGCGCACCCAATTACAAATTGCTTAGCATGATCCTCTGTTATGCAGAAAATACTGCAGCATTAATTTTGAAATAAATAATAAAAAATTCCAAAGTTACGACTGCAGAGAATTATAAACCGCTGTTATTCAAAAAATACTTCAAATTAGATCATGAAACTTTGCATAACTGAACTAACTAAAAAGCAGGTCTTATGTGTCTTTTTTTTTAATTACCATTATTTTCACCGTAAAAAGCAATGACCTAAACTTTTCGACGCTTTAGAGCCGCTAGCGACCCATTCCGTCTCGTTCTCACTCAGGTCGCGAGAAGTATGGTGCGAGCGGGATAAAATCGGAGGTAGGGTGCGCCCTTAACAACCAATACTCTGTCATGGTCGCCCTCCACTTCTGGTAACTCAATACTAAAAGAATGTGTACTAGAATTTGACAAACTTTTTGTATTCACAATTTGCTATTGCTCGATGTAAAAAAAACTGCTGGCCTTTGGGGATTATCAGTACATACCATGTCTTCAAAAACAAAATGACATGATAACTATGTAAAGTATTGTTTTATTTCAATTATTGTGAATGTGAGGACTGTGTGGTTTTTATTTTATTTTATTTTTTCGTTAGTTTTAACGATGGTCTGGCAGTTTGAGTAGTTTATGCGGCCTACCCATTTGGGTAGGTCGACTCGACGAACAATACCACAGAAAGGATATTTATCCTTTCTTTGGTATTGTTCGTCGAGTCGTTGAGCTCCTTAAGTTCTGAGTTGGGCTCCACTATTACCGACAAATGCTTGCACTGACTAGACAGGTCCATCCACTCAAATCTGTGTGGTTCTCAAAAGACCATTTCAGACGCTAATCTACATGGTCCTCATATGGCCTGACCAAGATAATGTCTGGACTTTTAATAGAGACTAACCTCCTCCTACTACTACTACCTCTGAGTTTGTTTCGGCCTTTCTTAGAGAAGTCAGATAGGAAACGCCGACCTCATCTAGTTTATTTTTAATACTTTTTTAATATGACGTGATATCCTATAGGTATAGTTACATACAGAATAAACAATTTTATTTCATTTCATAGCTGTTGCCACCCTCTTAACAAAAAGTTTGCTAGTAGTTAGGTGACGTACGTTACATTTTGTTTATTTACATAAAATAATGTATTATTGACGTGTTATTTATTTAAGTATGATATTTAATATATAACAAACAGCACAAGGCCTATAGCGGCGACTTATTGATATCAATCGTAATAATATAATATGCGAGGGTGTACCCGTACTACGGAAACCCTTGGAACAGTTTCCTGGTGTTTCACTTTTATAAGGTTTGTAGTCCGGAAGTCTCGTCTCGGTGGAATGAATAACATTTTCGACAGTAGCTCTGCATCAATATTTAATAGGTACGAATACAAAAGATTTATTATAAACTTCTGTAGGTAGGTTTAGGTACCAACAAACAAACACTACGGAAGACGGTAAGCAATTATAAAAACTTTTTCACAACAAAAAACAAACGGTTTTCAAAAAAAATACTACATTGTGAAAAATAACTAAGTACAGACCTATATTTTCAAAAGTCGGTGCCTATGGTTTTGAATTTTCATTTTTTGGCACCGAATTCCGAAATAAAGTTATTTTCAACACACTTGCTCGTAAAGTGTGTTCATGCCTTTTTATGCCTACTGTGTAAATAAATAAAATATGATAAATTAACCATCAAATTACATATTTTTCACTACTCTAACCTTAATTTGAGTAAGTATTCAATAGTTATATGATATAAGTGCGGAAAGTAGGTGATTTCACGAGCGAGTCAAGCGGGCGAGTGTTTAAGCCAACACGAGGCGGAAATCATCTTACGCACGTGTATACTAACTATGCACTGTACGAGAAAATAAAAAAAATATATTAAAAAAAAAAATATTGGTTAAAATCAAAATCTAGAGTAGGTAATTAATAACGCGTTTAATGAAGTATTAGTTTTATTACTAAGGAACTTCTTTCCTGACGGGTCTCGACCGCACACGGCGCCGACACCCGTCAGGAGCAGGACCTCGTCACTTCTCACGTATGATTAAAAAAAAACAACGTCAGGCTGACGACGGAGTTCAAAATTAAAAAAAAAAACTCTGAAAAGTAAAAAGCACTAGTGCGAAAAAGTGGCACTTTTCGCACAATTTGGCTGCTTTGAAACCTCTGTTCGAGCACATTAATTAGAGAAAATTATTTTGTGTTTATTATCCACTAGCGTCCGTCCACGGCTTCGCCCGAGTGGTATGTCGATAAAAAGTAGCCTATGTCCTTCCCCGGGATGCCATCTATCTCTTTGCCTTTCGAAATCCGTTCAGTCCGATGGCATCCCGGGGAAGGACATAGGCTACTTTTTGTCTCAAAAATAACCATATGAGGGGGTATAGAGGGAATGAAAGTTTGTACGGGAAACCTATCATTTTATTCTTTTTTTTTTTCTAAATTCCTCCTTCAAGAGTTAAAATAGGGGATGATTTTAAAATCCACATGTAATATTGCCAGTTTTCAAGAGATATATAGTCATAGTCCGTATCTTGAGGTCACATTGAGGCTTTATTTGATTAAAATCGGTCCACTCGGTCAAAAGTTATTACAACTTGGCTTGCAAATGAGCGTTTGAGTTTACCAGTGTACTCGATAAAATAATGGCGTTGTGCAAATGACGCGATTGTTTGAATTGTGATGTTAAGATTTTCGGCAGGATAGTGACCATCGTCCATATAATGTAACAAAGTTTTTTTTTTCATTCATCTTTCCGACAGTTTCATATTTCCGCGTCCATACTTTCCACTATTATTATACATATTATTTATCTGTGTACCTACTCGTGATCGCATATGTTTTATTTTTATTTTTAATTGTATTTCGATCTATTTTGGTTAATGCTGATTACTATTATCTTTTAGTATGCACGTGTTTCTGTGAGAAATAAACCTATTTTTCTTTCTTTTTTCCTTTTACATACGAAAGTTACTGGCTGTCTCATGTCTGTTACCTTTACGCCGTTACGCCTAGATAGATAGACCATGACGTGGGTTATGGGACTTATGATACTTTTTACCCCGGTAGTACGTTCACTTGGGATAATTTCCGACCTCCACGCGGGTGAAAAGCTGCGGGCAAAAGCTAGTATTTTTATATGTATAGGCTGTTCACACGTACGCGCATCGCTAGCGGAAAAAACTTAAAGTATTGTCTTGTCACCAACTGATCGCGCACCAACTGACCGCCATGCCAGCGCGCGGCGATCAGGGACGGAAAGCAGGGCCTGGTAATCTGTGTGACACGTTCTCCTAGTGCAGATACCAGTCTCCCACAAAGGATTTATTAGATAATGTAATCTTTATATTTTTTAAGGCGCCTTTGTGGAAGAGAGATAAATGTTTATTTTTATACAAATGCACTTACATGAACTTAGAGAGTTTTACTGCTGTATCGCTAAACCTATTTTATATTTTTATAGTATAAGTGCAAAAAGGTTTTTGCAGTCGGGTTTTTTGTTTTTTAAATAATTTGTTATTACCTACTTATTGACTTTTGCCGTTTTGCGGTCTTGCTATGTTAATATAAATCAAGTGTTGTTTTTTTTCAATTACACTAGCTATACAATCAGATATTTACAATAGCTACCGCCAATTGTAAAATTCTCTATTTCTCTCACAAACTAAAGTCTGATTTTTGATCTCGTAGACTAATATTTGACATTTCAAGTGATTGTTCTTGTTTTTTTTTTCTATTTCGGCTTTGACATTAAATTTGCACCTGTCAAATTAGTCTACGAGATTAACAAAAAACGGACTTTATGCTGCTGCGTGCGCGTGGAGCAGCGTAGTGAGCTAGAGTAGAGACTAAGCGTGGTGCAACGCAACTGCGCCCGTATTGTGAACTTCTTTGTAGTCAGTCAGCTGTTTGACAATCATATTGCCCCGCGCGCCTCGCGACTTCCCCCGTACCCCGCAGGCAACCGCCAGCGCCTCGCTCCCCCGTCGCCGTGTGTAGTGCATCTCGCTCTGCGCAACACTCGCATCGCTAGTTACGATCCATCGCCATTTTTACTATCGATCTGTCGATGAAATTTCGTGGTCATCGCCTCGGTAGGTCGCCCTCCCGCACCGCACCGCACCTTCCCGACTCCCGCCGACGTCGCGGCGTCGCCAGCCCGCGTCTGCCGCTCAGCGCCAGCACCGAGCATTGGAGTGCGCTCGACGGAGCAGGGGGGCGAGTCCCGGCCGCAGGGGCGGGGCCGGGGGGGGCGCCGGGATGAACGGCTCCCCGGCGACGTCGCGGGGGGCGCGCGCCTAGCGGGGGCAACGTGCGCACGGCGCAGGCGTGCGGGGCCGGGCGCCAGTCTCGCGGCCGCCGCCAAACTGCGCGTACGTGTGCGCGCTGAGCTTGGCCTTAACAATCAGCTGATCGGCGCGCGCCCCGCGGCGCACATGCCGTGAGGCCGCGTTCACCGTCATGACGGGCTACGCCCGCGGCGAGGCCGATTTCGCCGCCGACCGCTTCCGCCGGGACTCGCGGCCCGCCTCGCTCGCCCCCAAGGACTACTCGGTGCCTTTACACGTAGACTGCAGTATCGAATACGAGCTTCCCGACTGTGCCAAGCCGCCGCAGGGCGTCAAGATCGAGCCTCTGCTCATGATCCACCCCTCACATTTCCGGAGGCTCGAGAGCCTGCGGCGTGTACCGTTCGTGAACAACCTGCCGCGAGGAGATGCCGCCGCCGCCGCCGCCGTGACGCCAGGAAGTCGCGCGCGGGCCCCTCGCCAAGCGCGGCGCTGCTGCCGCGCGGCCCCTGCACCGCCCGCGCCGGCGCCGCAGCCCGTGCCCGCTGCGGCGGCTCGCGCGCGGGCTCCGGCGGAGGAGCCGGCGCATCCGCTGGCGTGCTACCGCTTCGAGTCGTACACGGCGGACGGCGCGGGCGGTAAGCTAGCGGCCCGCGCACGGCTTAAGCCGCACCCCTACCTGCCGCCGGAGGCACTGGACTGTGATATCGCGCGCGCGCTGCCGCCGGCTGCCGCGCACTACGACCGCTTCGATAAGCGTGCGCTGCAGCAGCTGCCGATCTACATGTAGCCGAGCGGCGCCGGAGCGGGCCCCGGTCTCTGTGATGTTTCGTTGTAATTAGTTAGAGTGATAAGTGTCGGCGAGCGTGCCGGCATCGTCCCGGGTCGCGTCCGGCACGCTCGCTCACGTCTGTGTATGGGCGGCGCGCGCCCTCGCGTCTGCTCGTTCGCGAACGAACCTAATACCAAATAGTACCTATGTACGTTGATATTGTTTAAACGTTGATTTATGTGTTGTTGTACCGGACAATTATGATGTGTTGTTTCGCTGAGGACCTGAACGTTTCGTGTTATCGTTTCGCTCGAGGCCCGGTTCGCGGCCGGCTGCCTCGCCGGATGTCTGGTCGGACGGCCGGCCGCTCGCCGGCGCGTTGACGCTAGTGCATACCTACCCACCAACGAAAATATTTATTCGCAAACGCAGTAACCGACGCTTCACGATTAAATTATTGTACCGTCGCCGATTCGTTGCGTTTTTCTGTATAAGATATCATATCGATAATAATTATATGTTCAAAAATTGTATTATAATAAATATGTACCTATAGAGTAAAAAAATGAAAGTGAGAAAAATATTAAGAATAAAACTAGACATAGTAATGTTTTCGAATAGGTGATGAGTTCTAGAGCAGTCCCGAACGGTAATTAGAATCGTATCTCTACTCTCATTTTGTAAGCGGTTATGTTTGTTAAAATTATATATAAAGAGTCCTCTGATGAATAGTCTGATTAACGAATATTCGGCATGTAAAAGTCTTTATAAAACGCTTACTTAGCATATCATAGTATTATATTGTGTCATAGTCCAATGCCAAAAATATAACTATCTTTTTACAAAAATCCCTAAAGCATCGTTTTATTTACCTCCATGCGGCTCGTGTGCGGTCCTTGTGTACAGTGTACGGTAGTGTGTGTAGTCAGTGCTCGTGACCGGACGTTACCGGATGCCCTGGATGCGGTGCGGACCCGGCGGACCCCGTGCGCGGTGTACGATGCACGTGTAAGTACTCGCTCACCGACTGGAACCTCACCATCACTTGTCTTTATTATGTAGGTATTACTAAATACTATCACTATGTTGACTATCAAACTCAATCCTAAATGTGCTAACGGATACTGCCCTATACTCTGTCCCTACACTCTTGGCAAAATCTAACTCTGTCCCTACACTCTTGGCAAAATTATATTCTTTAATAATATGTTGTCTTGAAATAGACAGATTGACATATATGTAGAGATTAACCTGAGATCCGATTATACAATAATATATAATGAATTAAATTAATGAATGATTCCGTAATTTTATGGCACAGTTATTGGCAAAACTGAATGCACATGCACAGGGGGCTCACTATGAAGTATTAAATGATGCCATCATTATTCCACTGCGATGGTGCTAGCCGGCCTTGCCTTGTATAGCTCCGTCTCTCACTAACACTGGGAAAATGGTGGCATTAAGAGCGTTTACACTGAAAGTTGGCAACGTCGCAAATAACTGTCAAATATTTACCTGTTTTTATTAATTTGTCAATATTACTTTATGGAAATATGGCTAGATAACTGTCTAAAATATTGAATATGAATTGCAATTATAACACTGAATTTAAGTTTTAACCGGTTTTAGGTGTAAAACAGGCATTTGGAAAGTTTCCAAATCCTTTTTTAGGGTTCTGTAGTGTAGGGTGTTCTGTTCGTAGTCAACAAGGAACCCTTATAGTTTCGCCATGTCCCTCTGTCTGTCTGTCCGTCGGTCCGTCCGTCCGTCTGTCCGCGGCTTAGCTCAGAGACTGTTGGTACTAGAAAGCTGTAATTTGGTATGGGTATACATATAAATCGCGCCAACAAAGTGGTAAAAAAATCGTTTTTTTTTTCTTTTATATGGTACTACCTCCCCACCACACCTAAAAGTGGGGATGGTTTTTTTTTCTCGTTAATCCCATAGTGTGGGGTATCGTTGAAAAGGTCGTTTAATAAAAATAATGGCAGTTTGTGAATGAAAACCATTTTTGGATTCAGGGATCCTTTTACGAAATATTTAGCTTTAAAGTGCTAATTTTTGTTAGAGTCAAGTGTCCCCCTCAAAGCTAAATGGTTGATTTTGGATAATATGTGAAAAAATTCATGGCAGTAATATACCTATAATTATGTATAACGAAATTAAAAGGAACGCTACGTAGGCTCCACAAGTTACCGAGTAATAATCGACCAACTTAAATTTGCAGTTGCAAAAACATGTTCTTCCATACATTCTTTAAGGGAGAACATGATTTTCAACTACAATGTTAAGTTTGTTGGATAAATTCAATCCAACTACGGAACCCTTCACTTTGCGTGGTTCGACATGCACTTGGCCGGTTTTTTTGCAACTAAAACTAAATATTCGGTGTTACGATATTATTTATTGCATTTCATAATCAATATTCTAGACAGTTGTTTAGCCATATTTCGTATGGGGTATCGTATTACCCAGTTACTGGGATGTGGAGGTCAGATAGGCAGTCGCTCCATGTAAAATACTGGTTTCAGCTGCATCCGGTTAGACTGGAAGCCGACTCCAACTTGGTTGGGAAAAAGCTAGGCAGATGATGATGATGATGTTTAGCCATATTTCATATTTTCGTACTTACAGTAATATTGCCAAATTAATCAAAACGGGTAAAATAAATATTTGACAGTTATTTGCGACGTTGCCCACTATTAGTGTAAACGCTCATAATACGTCGTGATAAAGGTGCAAGCCAAAGTAAAACTTTTTTACAAAAAATTAAAGCCACGAAAAAAGATAACTGAAAACCGAAAAATAAACCTTTTAGTGTAACTAAGCTCCTAAACTAATTTAAGTAACAAATGAGGCGGCGCCAAAACAACAAATTAATTAGGTACCAACAAATTAATTATAGCATGTATTTGGCGAGTGTATTTAATAATAAAAAAATATATATATTTATATACGTGCCGAGTTGAGAACCTCCTCCTTTTTTTTCGTCGGTTAAAAAGCGAAATAAATCATGTAAAGCGAAAACTGGATATTGCAATCTCCGACAGCTGGATTGAATAAGTATTAAGTACCTACCTAAAGAGCCCTGTAACTTGACGTTGTCTGCAGTAGTAGTAAGGAGTAGTAGATTAAAGATATTGTTAGTACTGACAAACGCGTCAAACAAAGTTGCTTATTAACAAATAATTTAAATATGGTCGCAGGATTCGCAGGGCGCTTTACACGGCTAGCCGATACTGTAATTTATATTTTAAATGACGCCGCGCTTATAAACTAATACCAAACATTCGTAGCTAAAAGTATGTCAGAGCATGTCTAGAAATGGCTGCACAACCGTAAAACGTCTCGGATTGTTGTAAAAACATAAAGCTCATTTCAGACTACGCTCTAATATAATAGCATAGAGCATATAGTTCTTAGCACAACAATATCGCTCGCCATACATTTCCAATAATATATGTTTAGTATAGCAAAGTGTGAACGTGTTCTAAATAAATGTATGGCGAGCGATATTGTTGTGCTATGAACTATATAGTTTATAGCACAATATCGCTCGCTATTATAGCGTAGTCTGGTTCAAACTGGCGCGACAAGGGTTGCACTGCCTGTGGCGCCCGCGATATCGCGCCAGTCTGTACGAGCTATTATATCGCCATAAACGTATTGGCGGAGTAATTTACAGCCTGGCATGGCATATCTGTCGTTTGCGTCGAGCGCAGCGCCTATCCAGCTACATACTAACTACCTAATGAACAAGTCATTAATCACGACACTGCAATGGCTGACCCGTTATTAAGTGCTCAAATCATGCGCAACTCTTTATTGTTGCCCAATCAACAATACAGATTGGGAAGAGAGCCAAACGAACATGACAACATTTTGACTAACAGCACTAAATTAAACATCTTGCATTGTATTAAACGAATTCTTTCGTTTGTAACGCGCGTGTCACAATGAACCTCCAATGCCAGCGCTATGTTTAGCATGTTCATGTGGTCGGTGAAAGCATGTCTGTGACTACTGTGACATGAAAACTAAAGCCGTCGAGTGGTGTTCTGTTGTAATGTAACCGAAAATTGTGTCACAAGTGAATACACTCAGCTGGAGGGTGCGGGGAAACTTAAAGATATAAAGTAATACACTCAGCTGGAGGGTGCGGGGAAACTTAAAGATATAAAGTAATACACTCAGCTGGAGGGTGCGGGGAAACTTAAAGATATAAAGTACTTTTGCTTTTGCCCGCGGCTTCGCCCGCGTGAATGTCAGAAAATATCCCATGGGAGGAATCATTCTTTGCCACATTGCTTTTATATACTTATCTTTATTAGTTTACGCAGCTAAGGTAAAGTCGGCATGATTTTTTCCGACAATCATCGTCATATTTCACCTAATTTACAAAAAACATTAATGAATATACACCTAAACCTTCCTCATGAATCACTCCATCCATTGGTGAAAACCGTATCAATAACCGTTCGGTAGATTTTGAGTTTATCGCGTTCAGACAGACAGACGCGGCGGAGGTAATTTGTTTTATAATAATGTAGTAATGATATTAGACTGGTTAGACAAAGAGTAGGTTTAATTGATAGTAGACACAATGCTCTTTAGAAGCAACTCAAATGGTGATGGTAATCACGTTTATTTCATTCCTAATGTACAAGGAAATAACAACGAAACGATGAGTCAATGTTAAAACTTTAATACAGAAAGTTTTATATAGCTAAAAGTGGTCTCCGAGGGTCGTCAGTATCCATTTTCAGTTCAATATAGCATCTCTGTTAGTACACGTGATACTCGCACAATTTATGTCGCATTTGAATAATCTTATCTACGTATTATTGATAGAATTACATTATATTTTGTTATTGTTTACGACTACCATTGACAGAACTTCAGTTCGGTGACATTGACGTTAAATGACGTTTGACAGGACAACGATGGAGCTTGCGTTTGGTTATTTCAAATTCTTATTTATTTATGACTTAATATAATAATATTTCAATTTCAAATATTTATTAATTTAAAAGTAGCCTATGTTCTTCCCCGGGATGCCATCTATCTCCGTGCCAAATTTTATCGATATCCGTTCAGAGGTTTAGGCGTGAAAAGGTAACATACAGACAGACAGACTTACTAAATGAATGCGTTGATAGTTGATAACGTTCATTAGCAGCAGATGACAAAATAAGTTCTAACATTGTGGAGACGTTCGTTGTATTTGGAATACCTACTTACACGTGAATGCAAACAAATTAAAAGAAATTAATCAGGTTTCTTTTAATTAAGATTTTAAGATTCAATAATATTGAATAGCATCTTAATTAGTTGTTAAAATAAAAGGAATCTAGGAATAAAGGAAAATTGCTATCCTTTTCATTTCATGGATTCCAGTCTAGCACATAACTATATAAAACACTAGCTTCCGCCGGCGGCTTCGCCCGCGTGGTATGTCGATAAAAAGTACCCTATGTAGTACTCCAAGATAACATCTATCTCCTTGCCAAATGTCGAAATTCGTTCAGTGGTTTAGGCGTGTAAAGGTAACATACAGACAGATAGACAGACAGACCGACAGAAAGACAGAGTTACTTTCGAATTTATAATATTAGTATGGATAGCGTATTATATGTAGTGTACTTATGGTACCTACTTAAAACTAAGTATTGTGAATAGAACACTAGTTCTGTAGACTTCACATTCATAATAAGTGTGCAGCGATCTTGGAGAGAGAAGTTTTCGCCGGCACGTCAGCCGGACACGGCAGGCGTAGGCGTGACGGCGGCGAGCGGCCCTCTCACGGCTACGTGCGACTCATTCTCCCATTGTTTCACTCTCAATGACAACACTTCCAAAATATTCGCTAAACAAAAGCCTAGCGCGCACCGCCGCTATTCATTCCACATTTTATTTTCTGTTTGAAAGGCACATAAACACAATGAGTCGTCGTGAATAATCTACAATAGCTGTTGGGAAAGAAATTATTCATACTGAATTGCCATTCAGGGAAATAAGACTTCAGACCAAACTATTAAGCAGCTATAATAAAACTTGATTATTATGATTCGTTACATTCATGCGAACAGCTCGGCGCGGCAATTAGCCGAAGCGAGTGTACCTAATTAAGTTCCAGACAATGATATTAAATTAACAGATATGTTATAAGCGCGCAATAGTGAAGACTCGAAAACATTCCAATTGTAACGTTTTTACTTGTAGTGAAATGAAAAAATGAATGAAACGTGGGTATTTGTGCCGCTGCTGCGCGGAACACTTTTTTCGGTTGTTTTGTGAGTGTATAACGTATCTGTTAATATATTCAAATTCATTGGTTGCAGACAAATACATATAGCAGGTAGACTGAAACGTGCGCAGCGGGTAACAGGCGGACACGCGGGCACGTCGCTAGCGGCGGCCTAGCGACCGCACGCACGCGGCCCTGGACTCTCGTGAGAGCGTACTTAGTGTACCTACTCCATTATCCGACATCACAGCGAGCGACGCGACGGCGTTAAATTAGCATCCACGTAATAAACACGAAATAAACATCGAGACTAATGGATGACTGGCGCGGCACGCTCGCTGCCGTGCCGCCGCCGCCGCGCATAGCCAGGCCGCGCCGTGCCGTGCCGGGCGGGCCACGTTCCGCCAGGCGCGGTCCTCCACGGCCCCGGCCGCAACCAGACGGCGGCGAGCCAAATTAAAGCTATACCTACCTACTTATTTATTTTATCTTCGCAGCGACGATAAAAAGTTAATTGTTACTTACTTTTTTATGGGTGTGTGATATTGTGTCCGCACCACACAGATTCGTGCGTCGGTCGCCGCGCCGCCGCGCCGCGGGCCGTTATCTCGTGCAGGGTAACTACGGATAAAGAGACTGGCGCGCACGTCCGCGCGACGCGACACCGGTAATTGTTATAGTTACCTACCGTGATTTTTTCTAAGGTGAAAGCGTCAGAATAACCCGCGAAATTCAAATTTTCTTACGTTCTTTCAATTTGCAGGTTAGTATCAGGTTATTATGTTGATCTAAATATGATTCGCGGCCGTATCAAATATTTATACCTAAGTATAGAGAATTATAATCATAAAAATCATGAGTATAACTCTCCAAGTTCATATAATCCTATTGAAGTATTTCTTGAAATTTAGGATTACTCTAACATTTTAGGATTATTCTAACCGTGCGTTTGCACTGGCGAAACATTTACGACAAAACATGTTGAAATCTCTATTTTCTGTCAATGTTCCATACAATTTTTGACAGGAACTAGAGATTTCAACAGAAGAGGTTTTGTCGTAAATGTTTCGCCAGTGCAAACGCACGGTAACACAAGAAGTTGTATTTCTGATTCAAATGATTATAATGCTGTAAAGCCATATTTGTTACGGTCGCGATCTAGATTAAATACAACATGACCAGTGATCGGATAATCGGATGCATATTTGCCTAAAGTTCATTTTTGGTTAGGAAATTATGAAAGCGGCTTCTTAAAATATATATTTTTTTAATATAAACCCCGGGATTCAAGAAAATTCGTGAATGCGAAACTAGTCTGTAACATGATGAGGAAACGTCGTCTTTAGCATGTGGTATTTATTTTAAAAAAAACAGGGGATTACATAATTATTATTGTGTATTTACTTGAAGTTAATTTTAAGCTCCCCATCAATTTATGACTATGTTGAGTGTCAGAGACGAATGTCTTAAAATTAACAAAAGGAACTTCCTTCGGGTACCTACACACAAGCAGGAATATAATTTGCCGCCTCACTCGCACTCATTATGAAATGCCATACACTTCTCTATTGTAGAAGCCGTGCTACGGAGATCTGACAATGTTGCGCGTGAGCCGTCCATTTTTATTGACAGCGCCAATGACAATACGATAAAATTTTATAAAACAAGAGATAGCCTACTTACCGACAGCTGACAACCACTCAAATTAGTCAAGTTATGTAACACGGCCGTTTGTGGTAGGAGGCAGTGAAGGTACTTTGTATCCTAAACTTTCAACTTAGTCGTTTAATACGATACTGGTGCCGATTCTTTAGTCACAAAATTCTCTAAACTAAACTAAAAATCACTAAAATTTAGTTTAGTCCTGTCAAACGACCAAACTTATTCTGAAATAGACTCTATCTGACACAATTTAACTATAATTTGGTTTGACAGCACTAAGATGGCACTGAGATATTAGCTTAGTGAAAATGCTATTCTGAAATTTGACGATATAACCTAAAATTTTGTCCTATATCTAAAATCCTCTTACTAAATCTGACTATTTTTAATCGCGATTAAAAATATGTGGAATAAAATTAGATAACATGAACTAAACACCTCGACTTCAGTTGCAAAACAGTACTGTATCTTTTTTATTTTCTTTTGCTTATATCTCGAAAATGGTGTGTCCTATCGCAAAAATAATGAAAATTTCGACCCTACATTTTGTTTAGTTAGTTTAGTTCGGTGTAAGTACAACAGAATCGGCACCACTGTCAGTCAGACTCAGTTGAGCGCGCGGGAGTGTTGGTGATTTTGTTGTACGTTAATAATCATTAAGAGATTGAATTTTTTAATGCAAATAAAAATGATTTAATTTGAATGGTTTTTCTTTGTAATTCTTATTTATTATTCGTTTGAGATAAATGTTTTGAAAATTAAGAGGAAGTTATTATTTCTAGAGGTTTTTTAAAATATAAAAGTTAAAATAAGTAAATATACCTCACACGATTTGATTCTATAATAAAAACAGTAAAGGATGGTGGGCAAAAGACACCCAGCTCCGCCACGGTTCAAACCACTGTAGTTTTGAAGACATTACTTCTCCCTTTACGTAGGCCAAGGCTCATCAAAATCTGTCCCGGGGTTATTCAGTTCTGATAATGTTAGGTTAATGTTAGGTTTAGGTTAGGTTTGGATAGGTTATGTTAGGTTAGGTTATATATCTCATAACTTTTTCTAACCATTTTTTTTTGTTGTGTTTATTTAATTACTAGCAGTGCCCGCGACTTCGTTCGCATGGATGTCGGAAAACAATAATATGTCGCTTAGAAAAGTTGTACCTTCATTTAAAAAGGGGGAATCTTTCGACCAGGCCTGGTGATTTTTCCTAGTAAGAAACTGCCAAAAAACTTGTGTTTTTATTTAAGAAAATGCTTCTCTTTATAAAATATTAGCGGTGGAAGCACCTGGAGCGTACACAAAAAAGTTGCTAGGGTTGCTCACACGCGAAAGAGCTACATAAAGTTGGCCGTGGGAAAAGCAACCAATACTAAGATCCACCCCCGCAACGGATAATGTCTGGCCCTGAGCTTTGTTAATGGCGTAACACAGGCTGACGGGGAATTGCACACGCTTAAAACTAAACGGGAAATTATTGGGAATGAAAGGAATTCTTGGAATAAAAACAACATCACCGGCGCCGCAACCTGTTAAGATTTCGGCTTCGATGACGTTTTGTTGGTGATTGGTGACTATGAGCCGAGTGCCGTTGCAAAGTTTGGGAGGACTTAAATTTCTGAGAAGAATTATTTGGCACTCCGACTTTTAAACAAATTTTGTGTGCTGAAAGACCGGGTGTGTTAAGGGATTCTAAGAACTCTACTGTATAGTGTGTGGCATCTTCTTCTTCGGGAACCGTATTTATCGATGTATATTGTTGACTTTCCCCAGAAACATGTGCCAATATTTGTGTATTTATTGCTGTCCGATAGTCGAACAAATCAAATCAACCATAAGGCCTCTGCCTCGAATCTTGCGGGCAGCGGGGCGGCGGCGGCGGCGGCGCGGGCGCAGCAGGATCTTATGCGTAAAATCAAATGGACCGGTTCTCGAAAACAGCGGCGCGGCAGCGGCGAGGCGGCGGGCAGCGAGCGGTGCACTCCATTCAAGCGGTGACCGCCCGCGCGTCTGCATTGCAGTGTTGTTGCCCACAATAAATTGAGCGTTAGGAATAAATTTGAATCAAAAAGATGTTGCCGCCATTGTTCAGACATTTCTTTCGCGAATAAAAACAAATATCTCGACGACAAAATCGTGAACACAACACTACGCGGCTATAGTGACGCGCGATCTGCCCGCTAGTTTCGAGAACGGGTCTTTGATGCCCGCCCTGCTCCCGCGCCGCCGCCGCCGCCGCCCCGCTGGCCGCAAGATTCGAGGCCGAGGCCTTACACATGCCAACAACGATCGAATCGAATGAGCAGCGGTCACGAATCATACGAACAAATTACGAAGTATAGTACAGTTCGATTCAAACTTAATGGCGGCTCGGAACATGAGGCGAGTCGCTGCGCAGTAACAATTTCATGTGACAGCGGGGGTGAGGGGTGGGGTACTGCGCAGTTAAAAGCTAACTTCCGAGCCGCCATTAAATTTGAATCGATCTGTAACGCCTCGTTTCTTGACTTCTTAATTTGAACCTCATGAACGAAACCAACCAAAATACCAAATCAAAACCAATCAGATCAATTAGGAGTGAGGCGTCACAGATATTATAAAATAGCAGATAGCAATTGCTCCTAACGATAAAAAATATCTGTTACTTAAAATCACAGATCCTCAAGACTGTTACTGTTAAAACTTCGGATACGATTTTCGACTTTAACGAAAAGAAATAAAGAAGATATTCAATTGAGTCAATACGTATTTATCGTCTGTACAAAAATCACAGGCTGTGATTTTATAACAGATAGATACGATTTTCGACTTGAAATCAAAAGAAATAAAGATGATATTCGATTGAGATACGTATTTATCAAAAATCACAGGCTGTGATTTAATAACAGATATTTGGATCTGTTATTTTTTGTCACAGTCACAGTGATCACGTTTATATCGTGTCGTGATATCGTGTTTCACCTGATACAACCCATCTCTAAGATAAATACTTTCAACGAATGACAACTAGAGAAGGTGCGTATTTACGCGACCAGGTTTTTACACCAGGTATTTACTAACAAGTACGCCGACCAAGTGCCGACCCGAAATACTTCAAAGTATTTTGCTCCGTTGACACTCGACGCGATTCTGCTCTTTATTTATATCTTGTTACGGATCAATGTTCTGTGAAAGTATTTTTATTTTAAAGGTTTGGAAGTATTTTTCTTGAAGACGCAATTCTGCTCCTTATTTATATTACATTACGACTTAATGTTCTATGCAAGTATTTTTCTACCAACAAGGCTTGGATCTTAACGAAGTCCGACCAAGTGCCAACCCGAAATACTTCAAAGTATTTTGCTCCGTCAACACTCGACGCGATTCTGCTCTTTATTTATATCTTGTTACGGATTAATGTTCTGTGAAAGTATTTTTACTTTAAGGGTTTGGAAGTATTTTTTTTTGTAGACGCAATTCTGCTCCTTATTTATATTACGTTACGACTCAATGTTCTATGCAAGTATTTTTCTACCAACAAGGCTTGGATCCTATGCAAGTATTTTTCCTTTAAGGTTTTGGAAGTATTTTGTTTTGTAAACGCGATTGTGCTCTTTATTTATATAATGTTACGGATCAATGTTCTATGCAAGTATTTACTTCCACCAAGGCCTTGGTTGGAAGTTGGACGTATATTTTTTTGCATACGCGATTGTACTCCTTATTTGTATGAACTTACGGATCTATTTTCCATGCAGAAAGAAAATACTTGAAAGTATTTCAAGCCCTGGTTTTTGGCGCTGGTGTCTAAAGGTGGACGTACTTGGAAGCCCTGGTACTCGATTTTGCAAGTACGACCCATGTCTAATGACAACCCAACCAACAATTTATTATTTATTTATTATTATTATTATATTATCGACACTAAAGAAGTCAAATACAAAGATACCTACACTAAAAATAATTTGGAATATCTGGGCGAAAGTCATTCTTCGACGGAGACTCTTGACACCACGATTCAGAAAATGACATTAAACGAACAACGCCATCTATCGAGCACGAAATGATACTGTCAAAATATATGGGAAAACGTTCGAACACTCTGTAAGCTAAATAAACTATGTAGAAAAGTGAAAAATTAAAGAATAAATACCTACCCATATTTTTTAAGAAATTAACATTTGTCACTATTCTTTCATGATTATCAAGATTTGAAAGATAGGTAGCGCCACCTATCGCACTAATACTAAACTAATAAATAAACAACGCATCTGGAAAATTTTAATTCATCTAACTTTAGAGTTATATTCTGTACACATTGTATCGCGTTAAGTTTCCGCGCAAAGAAAATGACGGTCATATAACAACACACGATCTCACAAACCTAGTAATTAAGAAGTAAGTATCATTTCGCGTCAATAGATGTCGTTACGTGTATGTACATTACGTAATGAAAATTCCTTCTTGAACACTTTAAATTCATATATCTTTTGATATTTTGAAGCGATTGCGATGAAACAAAAACTAATTGAAACATCGAGTTACACACAATATTTGAGTATAAAAGTTAACCATATTGATTTCGTACTTTTTACGTGATAGTGGAACAATCAAACTAAACAACATACAAACAGACAGACAGACAAACAGACAAACAGACAAAAAATCCAAAAATGGTAGAAATGGAATCTGTTGGTTATTCTTGGACAACCCACCAATTTTTTTTTTTTTTTTTTCATTGTACAGAAACGCCTCGTCTACAGATTTATTATATGTATAGATATAGATTACTCAGTAGTGTAGAGTCTGCTCCAATAAAACTCACTTTTATGCGCTGCTGGGGCTTTGTCAACAGTGCTTCCCAATCTGAGGGGCCCGAGCGCTGCTTATAGGCGGCCGTCAGAGTCATCAGGAGGTATCGCACAATCTCCTACGAGGCGTCTTGTGCACTGGCCTACTCGAGTACTCGCGTCATCGTATCGGTGTCGCGAGGAAGCGAGGGCGTACAGATTTTGATGCGCCTTTGCCTGAGTAAAGGGAGATTGTCTTCAAAACTATAGTGGTTTTATCTGTGGCGGACGTGTGTGTACCGCCAATACATATCTAACCTAACCTAATATTGGCGGAACTGAATAACCCTGGGATAGATTTTGATGCACCTTGGCCTGTCTCAAGGGAGAAGTAATGTCTTAAAAACTACAGTGGTTTTATCTGTGGCAGACGTGGGTATGTCGCGAATACATATCTAACCTAACCTAACATTGTCAGAACTGAATAACCATGGGACAGATTTTGATGGGCCTTGGCCTGAGTAAAGGGAGAAGTAATGTCTTAAAAACTACAGAGGTTTTATCTGTGGTGGAACGTGGTGTGCCGCTAATGCTTACCTAACATATCCTAACCTAACATTGTCCTAACTAAATAACCCCGGGACAGATTTTGATGCGCCTTGGACTGAGTAAAGGGAGAAGTGATGTCTTCAAAACTACAGTGGTCTCATCCGTGGCGGACGTGGGTGTGCCGCCCATAGATTCCTGCCCACGATCCTTTGTTGATTCCGAAATCCCGGGATTTTTTCGATACAAAAATGCATTCCATAATATATTATTAGCCAACACCTTAACTAAGTAAATATTCCTACACCCGATTTGATTCTATAGTAAAAAAAACTAAATTGGTCGATTCCGAAATCCCGGGAATTTTTTTGATACAAAAGTGCATTCCATAATAGCCAACACCTACACTTCAGGTAAATATGCATCCGATTATCCGATCACTGAATATGACACTGACCTGCAAATTGGAAAAAACGTAAGACAATTTGAATTTCGGGGGCTACCTTAGCGCATCCCGCATGGAATGTATTTATTTGAATTTCGGAATTATCCTACAAGTTGTCTACGGTTGCCTAAGTCAGTATCAGGGTTGTTTGTTGATCTAAATATGATTTGCGGCCGTAACAAATATCTATTTACAGAATTATAATCATTAGAATCAGCAATAGCAATACAACTCCTTAAGTTCTTATAAGTGCCAAATGTCATGTCTGCCGCCGCATTGTTCGCCGTGAAGTTTTCTCAGAAATTGTTTTGTTAAAATTCGCGTCGCGCGACGAATCGCGCCAGTATGTAAGAGCCTTAAATGCATATATTATTTTAAATGAAATTGAATGCGATGAACTTGTTCTGCAATAAAAAACTTTTTTTATTTATTTAATAGGTACTTATTAAGTAGAAATCAGAATCGCAGAAATCGCCTTCTTGTTTTTGCTTGTTTAACCGACTTCTTCAAAAAGGAGGAGGTTCTCATTCGTCTGTATTTTTTTTTTTTTTTGTGTGTATGTTACGCGATTACTCCGCCAATTATGAATCGATTTTGATTATTCTTTTTTTGTTTGGTAGGTCATGCTTCAGAGGTGGTCCCATATAAATTTTACTAATTTTGCTTCCCTAGTTTTTAAGTTAGCTTCAATAATTACGTATTTTTCCCACTTTGCGTATGTAGACGATATCTTAGTTTTTAATAACATAGCAGGTAGCGGTATACGAATTTGTGTTGGGTAGGTACCACAACTAAAAAGTGAAAAATAAAAACTTTTTACAAAAAAAAAACAACCGACTTTTTTGGACTTTGAACGTCAAAACAAAGAAATAGAATTGATTCTAGTTGCCCCTTCTAAAAGGTATTTTTCGTATGGAGAAGAATGAGCAAGAAACTCCACCGTTACTCTTTTAAAAATGTTTTACAATATTTTGTATACATGAATTATATAATTATATGTGAAGACGATGCACCAACAATAAGATTACTGTACCACAAAAGGTAAAAAGAATTATAAATGGAGCAATAATGAATAAATTCATTACCAGATACATGGTGCTCACATATTTACAAAGATTGTAAAAGTATACGATATTACAATAGTCCATTGTTACAAGTAGTACTAATAACTCAGTGCGTGAGTTTAAGTAATGATAGAGTTTAAAAGTCTATGACATACAAATAATAAAATAAAAAACTAAATTAGCTATCGTCGCTATAGTTTGATTTTGTCCAGACACTAAATCGTCCTATGGATCAAGACCAGCATGTTTCCAAGCATTCTTATCTTGGATATAATCCTCTAATTTGTAATAAGCTTATTTACAAAGTGTACTTTTTATATGAGTTTTAAATTTTCTTTCATTTATCACAAGGTATTTTGTTATAGCATTTAACGCAGTATCCCATAAAAGATGTTTGTACTTTAGCTAATCTGAAAAATGGTTGATCTATTTTATCTTTATTTCTAGTATTAAAATGATGTCTATCACTTATTTTATTTAAAAGATTTAAGTTTTTTCTTACATACATAATATTCTCATAAATGAATTGGGAAGGTACCGTCATGATATAACTTTTTAACTTCACAAAAATAGTGAAACATTACTTTAATTTCGGAAGTCAGTGGCAAAAATCGAAAATTGATAAGCAAAGACATCGAATTCCGAAATAAAAGTTATTTTTCACTTTTTTTGTGAAGTCGGTTGTTTTTTTTTTGTAATTTATGTTCTACTTTTAGGGTTCTACTAGACTATTTTTGATGTGTAATAGTGAGATAAAAAACTTTTCTATTGTAATCAGATCCGATGTGTATCTTAAAATCTTAGCAAAGGAACGTTTGTCTTTTTTAACCGACTTCTTCAAAAAGGAGGAGATTTTCAATTGTTCTGTTTTTTTTTTTCGTATGTATGTTACGCGATTACTCTGCCAATTATGAATCGATTTGGATGATTCTATTTTTGTTTTTAGTCCAGACAATTTAAAAAACTAATGAACTTATGATACTTATACGTAAGTATCATAATTGAAACAGGTGAATAAAAAACCAAAATCTTCGGAAAACAAAATTACTTAATAATCGTTAAGTACCTACCTAGTTCGTTCGTTCGTTTATTTCGTACTAGCTTCCCCCCGCGGCTTCGCCCGCGTGGTATGTCGATAAAAAGTAGCCTATGTCGTTCCCCGGGATGCCATCTATCTCCTTGCCAAATTTTATCGAAATCTGTTCAATGGTTGAGGCGTGAAAAGGTAACAAACAGACAGACAGACAGTCAGAGTTACTTTCGAATTCATAATATTAGTAATTAAGGATTATTTTAAAATATCGATTTTCTGCCTGACCGTACAAATCACCGTAATCGGGAGTAAAATATATTATCTGGTAATATTATTCGGGTTGAGTTGAGCCCAGTTGTCACTGACCCTTTGAAACAGGGCTTTATAGGCTGTATATTCAAGTAAATAAAGTGACCTAAATTAGTATCATTAGCTCTACCAATTCCGAGTAGTGAAAGAAAATATGAATGGTATACCCTAAACTCATCAAAAATCCTTTCGTAATTACCCGAATGCACCTTAATTAAATAAGTATAACATTTTATTTTGTACCACATTCTGTTGTGGTTTTATGACGCCACAGCGCACACTGAGACCTAAGAGGTCTCTATTACTGTCGTGCCATTAGGCGGTTCAGACAATTATCTTATTGATAAAAGCTTTCAAAGTAATACGTGCACATGGTAATCTCATATAAGTATTGTTGGCAGTAAAACGGCAGTAACAGTAATCGGCAAGATTCGCTGTGTAGCGAGACGGTTTAAGATAAGAGCGCTCGTAATAACGATCACGAATTATAACGAGCTCCTTCGTCACGGCCTGATAACTGCGGCTCGCGATCAGAACGATCAGAGCAACTCCGTAATTACCGGCTTCCTCGAAGCGCATTACACACAGTACCTAGTTACAGTTAAACGTCGCCGACTGAACTCACTTCGGGTGAAATTCGATTCCCGAAACGCGAGTATAATTTATCGTCGGTATTATCTCTCGTAAAACGAAAACCCAATTTATGTTCGTCCGCCACCCGCCGTCATAAAACATAATATTATCGACATCGGCCCCCTCCCTAGGCGATCACGAAACTAAGCAAGCATCGGCCATTTTAAGTACCGAACTTGACAGGCGGGTGTCGTAATGCGTCCCGCTCATACTCCCGCGCCGGGACTCGGGAGTGAGAGGGACAGCACCGGGAGCAGAATGCTTTCATGTGCCGCGCCGGAACAGGGAGCGTTCTGCACCATCTCACGCTATTTTATTTTATTTATTTATTTTATAATAATTACCATGCTCCATAAAGGCTCCCGCAGACAGGCGCATTGCAACACTTGCAACGGTGCGACACGATTCTATTATTATAACAATTTCCATGAACTTTTCATAGCAATTATTCTACTAGAATCGCGGACTACGGGAGCCTTAACGCAACCGCGCCTTTTCAAAGTACCTATTAGTTATCTGAAAAGTTAAAAACTACTTTAATTAAAAATAGTCTGTACTTACCTACTATCTACTACCTAGACAGGTAATTAGAAAAAAAAAACAAATAAGGAATTTTGATTTTTTTCATTGATTTAGTAATTTAATAAAACACATTGTGTTGATAGTAGTAAATAGCGCGTTGCATGGTATTTGTAGCTAGGTATGTATGTAGCGCGGCCGGCGTGTCAGCGTGGCGCCCGCCGCGAGTGCCATAGTAGTCTATGAGTGCCGCGACCTACTGCGATCAGCTGATTGGAGCGCGGCGCGGGCGGGGCGGCGGCGCAGCGGGGGGAGGAGGGAGCGAGTGCACACGCGCACACAACAGCTGATAGCGGCTGAGCCGCGGCGCGGCGCGTCGCGACGTCGACGTCACCTCACGTAATTAAGGAAGCAAATCCAAGTACCTTTCTTGCTCGCTCGACTCCGACACGTTCGCCCCACGCTCGCCTTTGAATGCGAATTTCGAATTTACAGTCCACTGAAATTGTAATACAATCTCACGGCTTATTAAACTACGGCCGCGGGCAGGACGAAATTAATGGCAGGCGTTCACAGTGAGCTACGACACCAATTTGAACAGTACGATACGGATTTAACACTCTTTCTTTCTTTTCGTTCTGTTTTTAGAAGTGATGACTTTTAATTGGCTGTCAGTCTCACATACAGTTTTATTTTTCTGTTAATTTTAGCTGTAAGTCATCCATAGTAAATAAATAAATAAATAAATTAACGAACAGTACTTACTTAAGTCCTTAAGGCTGTACCCTACCTCAGATTTTATCTCGCTCGCACCATACTACTCGCGACCTGAGTGAGAACGAGACGGAGTCCGCTAGCGGCTCTCAAGCGTCGAAAAGTTTAGGTAATTACTTTTTACGGTGAAAATATTAGTAATTAAAAAACAAGACCTGCTTTATAGATAGTTCAGTTATGATGCAAAGTTTCATGATGTAATTTGAAGTTTTTTTTTAATACCAGCGGTTTATAGTTCTGATTACTTAGAGGTAACTTTGGAATTTCATTCTATCGAGAAAATTTTATGTAATCGTGTTTTCGGCAAACATAGGACCTAGCATCAATCCTCAGCTTTAACATATATTAATATATTTATTTCAAAATTAATGCTGCAGTATTTTCGGCATAACGGAGGATCATGCTAAGCAATTTCAGGTAGGGTGCGCCCTTAAGGTTGCACTAGTCGACGCGACGGCTCGAACTCGTTGGTGCGCGTGGCTTGCATCTTATTTAGTAGGTATAGTTATTTATTTAGTGACGTAGACGATGATCTATAACGAAAACGAGCGCGTAAAATTTCATTAACAGACCTTGGGGGGCGAATAGATAATATGCAAAAACTACTGGATGTATCTAGTCTAATTATTTAAACTTTTGAATAAATTACCTATCCCTGTACGGTTTCTATGTTGCCATTTTCATTAAAGATAAAGATAAAGATAATTTATTTGTCAAACATGCGTTTACATACAAATCTAGCATGCAAGATCTTAAATACTAATCTATATCTACTGAGTAAAGCCCCTATAACGCGTACCTTGCGTGTACTTAATGACGTAGCAGACAGCATAGATCTTTTTACTTGTTCTCTGAGTGAGTTCTCAAAAACCGCGCTGTACATTATATGTTATGGTGAATAATAAAGCTGTAATTATGGCCACGCTATTGAATTAGGAAATTCCTGTAATGATAGTGATGATGAGTTAATAAATAAATAAATATACATAGGTAAACAGTCCGTACATGTTTTGCCTGACGAGGCGTACAAATTTTTATATTATTTTAGCAAACAAAATATAATTAATTCAATAGACTTAACATTCATTATTATTTTTTTATGAGAATAATAATACTATAGAAATAATAACAATTTAAGGTTCAAGCATGTCAAAAGGTATCTGTCAAAAAGTTATTTATACTATAATAGCACTTGTCTGTTAATAGATTTCGAATCTTGTTTTTAAATTGATTTGTTGTCATATCTCTATATGATTGTGGTATTTTGTTGTATATTTTCGGGGCCAAAAATAAGAGGATTAAATAAGTTATTTATTTACGAGATGAGTTTAAGTGTTGAAATATGGAAGTTTCGACGCTCATTACTTCCAAACCAATTATTTTTTTCCAATTCTGCTTCCATACAGGGCTAGATTATTATATCGACTTTTTAGTTTGTAACATAGACCTTCAAATAGACGAGTAATCACGATACTACGACCAGTGTAACCTTAACTTCGCTGTTTGCTGAATAAAAATAATTACATAGGAATGTTTACTAACGTGTCATCGTTTCACAGATGAGATCTCGAGGCACGATACGACTCGTTATTAAGATTAAGAATAGGTGCGTTCACTTAGCGCGATGTCGTGGTGATGTCGTTTTTTTGTGGCACGCACGAAGCTCAGCTGCCTGTCAGCCTGTCACTGACTACCGCTAAGTAAGCGACGGCGACGCGACGACCACCGACGGTCACATAACTCTTCAATACGGATCCGCGCCTACGATCAATTCGCGTTATAGGTAATTAAATAACAAGGAGGCCACAAGGGTGATTTAATTTTGATTTTTAATTGGAAAAAGATAACATATCTGAGAGTCTGCTATAGTAAATATATGTATTGTATTTAAAATAGCCGACAATTTTTCTTGATTAGGTCAACCCACAGGTACTAACAATCTCCAGATAACAATTTTAAATTGCTATTCAGGATAAGGTTTTTTTTTACCGGTTGCTGTGAATGTACCTTGAAAATTTTTTGTCATACTTACCAAAGTTACCAATACCATACACCAGTAACTTAAGTTATAAATCTTATAATATAGTAGCATATCGTCCTCTTTATATTCGTTCCTTCCTCGATATATTCCTCCATATGAGGAAGAGAGAGAAACTTATATCATTAGCGGGGGGCGATTTCATAATAATAATATGATGACCTGAATCCATTGAGCACCCCGTAAAATTCACGGTGAATTGAACTAGAATATGATGATGGCCGGAAACCCCAAAATAGGTTAGCTTCTTCAGCAGCTACTACATATGAGATACTCTATCAAATGCCTTACTGACTTGTAGTATTTCAAATTCTAGGGTCATCTTAAATGATATTAAATGATGTATCCCAATCCGAAGGAAAGAATGTTGCTCATTAAATGCTCACAATGCAACATCTTAGCTAATTGCTCGACTTGAGCATGCGACTTGTGTTATGGATTCTGATTTCCGAGTTGTTACAAACATGGTGTCGTATCCGCAAAAAAAGTGTCGTAAGTACACTCTTAAACACGTACTTAAGTTGATGCAAGTTTCTTTTGTTCTGCAAATGTATGCGCGGGCGCGGGCGGGCGGACCGCGCGTGTTTGTAAACGCGCGGCGGAAGCGAACGATAACGAGAATTACCCAAACCACACCGTGCCCAAACCCGCTCAAAGCCTTTACGAACGAAGGCAAATCTTATCATATCGCTTCACCGAGCTGCCTTTCATACGCATTGTGTGATAGCTTTGAAATACCTTCCATTGTGTATCATAACTCAAAGATGTCCATTGTATCGGGATGTTGCTCGGAGTCGGGAACCTAAACAAAAAGGTTCTCTTATGAGAATTTTCTTTTATGATTCTTTCAAGTTATCAGCGAACAGTATGGAACATGTACTATGACAAAAGCATGAACAAAACGGTTTGTTTGCAACACGGTCGGTGTAGAGAAGTATAAAATTGTAACTTTCTCGTGGAGGCAGACTACATTATAAATGTTAATGATTGTGAAGCGCTACATGTTTTTGCATCATTGGGAACATGTTCCAACGACGATGATTACCGGAGTTACCACGAATACATTGCAATATGCATTTACCATACATAGCTGTGCAGTATTATATCATACTCACGGGTATAATGTCCGCTATAATAATGTAACTACGATCAAAGAGCATAATTTTGTCTATATCGTGTAGATATAGTACATAGAGCAACTAATAGTCAACCATAAAGCTAAAAGTAACACAGGTATAATAAAAGTAATATAGAAAGTAGAAATCCTTAAATTAATTACCGTACGATACTTACCTAATAAGTGTATAATTTTTGGCGTGCACATTATCGCTCCTTTACATGGTCGATACATTATCTCAACTTTCAGTTCCACCTACATTTAGGATATAGCCTCGAGACTGGTTCCGCTCATTAGACCGCCGGTGACCAATCACCGTGAAATGCTCAGAATATAACTTGAAGTAAGTTAAAGTAAGTAACTTCTTAAGTTTTAAGCACCCGGGCTCGGTGCACGCGAGACCATTGCGTAATGTACGAGCCAATTAAGTAAACATTTACTGTAATTTGAAAGTAATACGCTTTCGATATTTATTTAAGTCATAATGGTATTTATCAACATTGTAGAGTATTGTGAAATCAGACAACGGTAGTACGTCCAACTGTTCATGAAACCAATAACAACATTATTGCCTAAGTGGTCTGATGGCGAACATACGAAAGTGTCACCGCTAGTTGTTTTTTATGCAATCTAAGGAATAACTCTGCATCCAATTGGGTTATTTTTCCAATAAATAATTGTTATGTTTATGCATTGTAATAAATTATCTCAAATACAAGACCCTATGTTAATAACAGTTATTAATAGACTCGTGAATGTGAAAGTCATCTAAATCAGTGTATATTACTTTCTGAGCCGCACGCTGCGTTCACAAAAAGCCAAGCCAAGTTTGCCAAATTCTTGACCTTCATTTTGTAGTAGGCAGTAGGCACCTAAGTATTTATTAAGCGGTCTGATATTGTGATTTGGTTTCTCTAAAACTTCGCTGCCAACCTCAGCGATTATAATGAATTTCTGTGTTACCACATTATTTTTTCCAATCTATTGTTCCAGTTCTGTTCTGTTATTTATTATTTTGTATTCCATAAGAGCGAGGTGCTCCCCGCTTCATTCTTTCTTCCAACCTCAACCTCCCTTCATCTGTGAGTATATTCACGCCTCGCTGAAACAGTTTGAACAGAATAATTTAAGCAATCGTTAGTTAGCTCTCGGTTCGTATATATTTATTACAAAATACATTTCGAATGCATTGCTTCGCAGATGTTGTTTGTTTGAAGTTCAACACTTTATTTGAAGAGTGCTTAGCAGCGGCCGATGATTTGAGTCAATATACGAATATGTTTGAAACTCTTTATATTTATTGTAGTTCGGCAGTGCGGAGGTTTCATTCTTTGTCAGTTCCAGTGGCAGATGAGAGGACCCGCGTCGTGACTTCATGTTTCACATGAAAATGTGTTCTATCGTCGTTCGACGTCAGTAATAAATACGTGCTGTACACGCTTGTGTTCATGTCATGTAGTGCACCACAGATGTACTTAGGGCATGTAATATCGGAAGGTTTTCAATTCCGATACTGATTTCCGATATTAGATCTCAATATCGGAATTCCGATATTAATATCGGAATTTCGTTATTTATTTAAAAATTGCACAAATTCGGTATGAGTTTGATTGAGAGCAAAAAAAACATTTTTAAATGTTATTCTTTAATTTAGTTCAAACATTAGTTGTTTTGTTATTAAGTATGCCTACTGTAATTACTGTATTTACTATTTTATTTACCTTTCAATATTATAAATATACTGCCCATTTTATCATGCACTTAATTTGCAACTTTTGTTATTTCAATCAATCTAGCTTTTTCACAACTATGTTAAGGTCGGCTTCAAATCTAACCAGATACAGCTGAATACCAGTATTACATTTATTTACATATAGCGACTGCATAGCTGATTTCCACAACCAAGGAACTTGCAAAGACTGGTTGAGACTTCTGGACTTCTGACTACCCGTAACGACTGGCAAAGATCTATGAATTAGGAGTGAGGCGTATTTATCGTAACAGATAGAAATAACAGATATTAAAAAATAAAAGATAACAATTGTTCCTAAAAATAAAACATATCTGTTACTTAAAATAACAGATCCTTAAGACTGTTACCGCGGCTGTTACTGTTAAAACTTCCGATACAATTTTCGACTTTAAACCAAAAAAAATAAAGAAGATATTCAATTGAGATTTCAATCCGGTACCAACTGCTTGACGTGCCATTTTATGATCATCCTTCAATATTATTGCCTATTCTCACACATATTTATTAACATCATGCGTGTATTCTTCGAAGTGTTAGGCTATACACCCACATTTCACCAGTTTTGCTCCAGTTCCATGTAAAAGGGAACAAGCCTATTGCCATCAATCGAGCTGTAATCCAGACTCTAGACTGCTACTGAGAAATTCCAGATGGAAAATCCGAATTGACCGTTCCGATTGAGACAGATAACACTATTATTGTTCTTGAATCGCATGTCTAGCGAGCTGGCAACGGAAATATGGCAGCGCGCTGTCGCGCTCGGTGCTACACAAGGATCTAAAATATAGGTTTAGTTTAAAACTCAAAATATAGAAAAAAAAATCCAATATTGATATTCCGATATTGGATCACCCAGTATCGGAATTGTAATATCGGAACTTACGTTCCGAAATTCCGATATTACGATATTCCGAGTTTCCGAGATTCATGCCCTAGACGTACTGCATGCTGGCTGCTCTTGTTCTGTGGCTGGCGGCGATGTCGTCGTGGCAGTGTGTGATCGTGTCCTGCGCCCACGCCTACGCTTCACATAACATTGTTACAATTACATATTATTATATGTATATTAATGGGATATCATATTTTCAACGCTCTGCTTAGCGCCAAAAGAGTTGAAAATCCAATAGTGCACGGGTTCCCAAAGTGTGCGCCGCGGCGCTTTGGCACATGACTAAAGAAACGGAACAGAGAGTAACTTGAGGCCTCGTGCAAACTAGCACGAAATCGCGGGCGCGACAGGCAGCGCAATCTTTATCGCGCACGCGATATCGCGCCTGTTTGTGGGAGCCTTTTTACAACCGCGCTGTGATAGGTGTACACTACTACAAGCTACTGCTTGTAGTAGTACACGCGCCTAATGCTTCTACTGAAGCATTAGGCGCGTGTGTGCGTGCAACTGGCGGCTTCGTTGCGTACGAAGCTACGAAGAGAAACCGGTTCATACCGGCTCGGCCATTTGCATCGCTCAGGGGCTGCGCATACGCGTCTTGCGTGGGTCGTGTTTATTTACGTTTCACGTTTTGAAATGAGTAAAACTTAATAGATGTTTTTAACCAACTTCTTCAAAAAGGAGAAGGTTCTCTTATTCGTCTGTATACAATTTTTTTGTGTGTTTGTTACTCTATTACTCCGACAATTATGAATAGATTTTAATGATTCTTTTTTGTTTGGTAGATCATGCTTCAGAGGTGGTCCCATATAAAGGAGCCCATTAATATTGGGCCCAAAACAAAAAGGCCAGCCAGCGAAAAAAAATGTGTTACCCCGGTCGGGGAAGTCCTCCTAATCATTTTTTATTATGGCGCCGAATCTCTACGACCATTCCTTCAGCTGTTTTTCAAAGTTGAAAAATCTAGGGACCTTGATGATCATTCATGTCTGGGACTCAGACCAATTTTTTATTGGTCTGAGGTCTGGGAGGAACATTTAAGGCCATCGGAAATGTATGCCACGTAAGTCGGGGAACTCCACCCAAGCATTTTTCGAAGACTTTCTTTTTTTTTCGTAGCCTGCTCTGTCGCACTCCTGGGAAAAGGCCTCCCAATGCTGCGCTCCAAAACAAAGAAAGCTGACGTGGCTCAAAGGGCTGCCCAACTTAAATGGGATTGGGCAGGACACGTCTGCATGCATAAACATGCACTACTAACTTTATATGAAAAAGGGGCATTGTTGGTAATACTCGTAACACCCATTACCTTTTCGTACAATATTTCAACCATTTCGTCTATGGTCCCACAGTTTTGTAACGTTGTAGTCCAGTTTATAGAGTCAAGATGGTGTGTTATAGCTTGATAATCAGCCTTATGGGTAGCATACTGCAGCTTAAACCAAATCTAAGACCTTCGACTTATCATTCGTGACATTATTAAATTGTTCTAAACCGTGCAACGCAACGAACTCAACAAAAAGGTGGTTAGCTAAACAATTGGATGTTTCAGGGACTAGGAAGTTACTGTTATCGCTGTTGAGCCAATTTATGTTAGTCAGATTAAAGTCACCTGCTATGAACGTATTACTCTCTGTAAGTCATTAGGACTTTGCCCGCGTTCTCGAGGTAATTCTCCAAAACATCAATCATAACTGGGGATGGAATAAAGACCAGGCAAAAGCAAAAACTGATTGCATGGTGTTTTGTATGAAACGTGAATATCTGACTAAGGGCTGATTTTACCAGTCAGATATCTTTTATCCGTGGAATAAAACTGTCGTCTGACAGTTTTTGTATGGAAAAACTGTCAAAAATTCAAAATTTATTCGCAGGATTAGACTTACACTCGATATAAAAGTTTGGTGAAATTCGCCCTAAGGCACATATTTTGACTAAGGAGTAGAGTTTGCGAAGTTAGGGCTTGTAGAATTAGGGCGTGTAGAGTTAGAAGCTTGGCTCTACAATTCTGATAACTTTTTGTCAGTGCGAGGCATGTGGTCTCTCTTGGCAACATTTTACATGAAAATGTTTTTGGTGGGATTAACTTTGCTTGTTTAGTTTTTGAGTTAGCTTCAATATTTAATAATTATTCTGTGGGTTTTGTACTTTTTTACCGGACTGTGGCGAAGCCAAAAAAGGAAGGTTATGTGTTTGACCTGTATTACCTGTGTTCCCTCGTAAAGTCGTAACTAGTTAACGACTGAACTGATTTTGGTGAATGATATTATGTCGTTACATTCCACTTTATTGCGCGAGTGTCAGTGGTATATTACAATTATTAAAAAAACAAAATGGCGGATTTTTGGTGTAAAAATTAAGGTGTTAAAAAAATGTGGGGTATCAAAATGAAGGGTTTTTAAAGATGATTCTTCTTCTTGCCATCGTGGTAAAAAAGATTAGCCAATCTACAGAAGTCGATTGCCCAAGGTGCGCCATCAGACGTAACAAAAGGTCGGAGGGTATGTACGTCACTCGGGGAGGCTCCTTTCATGCACAGATTATGCAAATATATAAAAATTAGATGTTTAAATGTAATTTGGAATGAAAGCTGAAAATAAAAACTCTTAGTACTAGAAAGCTGTAATTTGGTATACGGCGACAATGACAAAGAGGTAAAATAAAATAATGAAGAAAAAAATTCTTAGGGTACTTCCCCTGCACGTAACGAGGGGAAAACGAAATAGGTAACTATTAAAAAGCCTCCACGCAATGCAATGCTGGATTTTGTTCATATATCGAAGTAAAAATAAATAAACAGTGAATTATTAATACCATTACGAAACCATGGTCAGCAAGGCGACTAGTCACCACAAGCAGCACCCCTTCACAAGCATGACTTATACCGTTCTAATACCAGCAACGAGTACCACTGTCGCAAAGATTTACCCCTCGTCAGTACTCCTCGTCATAGTTGAGGGAAGGAGGCAACCCGACCCCCGACGCGCGACGTTACCTTACGCAGCATGGGCGTACCCAGCTTCTGGCCTAGGGGGGGGGCAAGTCAAATTTTTTAGGTCGGATCGTCCGCGGCTGTTTTGTCAAACACACTACACAAACACACCTACATGAAATATTAGGTATACTTATGTAGTGTAGTGTGACATCTTCGCGCGCGGTTTTCGCGGGCTCCCATACAACAAACGTGATTTTTTTGCCGTTTTTATAGATAATGGTACGGAACCCTTCGTGCGCGAGTCCGAATCGCACTTGGCCGGTTTTTGGCAATTGCACCGTGCATTTTGCCAGTATCTACTGCGCGGTTTATTTCAAAGTTAGAGCATAAGGCCCCGATTACACTTTGATTAGAAATTAGGCGAGTTCATACATGTTCTGCGAGATTTCCAGGGGGGCAGCTGCCCGCCCCCTGGGTACGCCCATGATACGCAGTGACTTCTATGGGAGCATGACGCACTTGCTGCCGGTTGCTCAGGCAAGAATAATAATATTATTGCTCAGGCAAGAATAATTTGATCAATTAATTTTCGAGGTCACTAGCTAAGCAAGTAATAAAAAAAAACATTGTAATGAGTGAGATATGTCAATAATAAATGAAATAATTAACTCTTAACTCTGTTGTTGTTGTTTCTTAACTCTGTTGCCCTGGTGCGCCCCGTAGAGAGTAGACAGTAAAGAGTGCGCCCGATGTGAGGCGCTCCGAGTCTCATTGAAGTGTGAACCTTCTATTCACGTGTTCCGATTTGGAGGAGTTTTGGATATCGGTCCAACATAAATATACAACTAGCTCTAAAAAAAATTATTCAATTTGGGCTTTACAACATCTTATTTAACCTCTCAGGTTCCTTGCTGGAACGCGTAATTCTTTTAGGGCCCGCTGCTCGCCCGACATCGCGCCCCGGGGGCTCGCCGCGTGTCAGCGGCTCCGGGTAAAACCTCAATATCTTGAGTTATACTTATTGCAGCTCGATAACGTAAAGTAGTTTGGACTCTTGAATAAACAGACCACATACTTATCTATATACGGTGAACGGATGAATACAATAGGATTTACGATAATACAATATTATCGTAAAGTGCGTGGTAGTTTATTTGTTCTTATGTTTTGACGAGTTCTGTTAAAAATACTGTTTCTATTGTTATAAAATTTTGCAGGCAGTATTATGAATAGATAACGAATCTAAAAAAAATAACAGTTTGAGATAATAACGGAAAATAAAAAACAAAATTATTACGTAACTAGACGTCATCTTGACCTTGATTTCAAGGACCGTGTTTTGACGACAAAATGTTGTTATTATGTCGTTATAGTAGTGAAAATCACTTACAAATTGATTCATTTACACTAATTAATATTTTATAGTAGCTTCCCACGCTGTAAACATCATAAAACAAACACTATTCACATAATCATTCAATCACGGCATTTTTTTGATACGCTAATTTTGCACACTCAACTTATGTATTTTGGTAATATTATTATCACACACGATGTATAAACTATTATTAATTTGATTTAATATCACTTCACGAAGATTACGGCAGTAAAAACATGAAATAATTATTAAAATATGCACGGAGGCCGACCGCGCACACTCGCGCAAGCGCTCTGACAGATGACACTGTCAAACGTCAATTTTTATTTTTTTAATATTATTTTTTAGTGGTGTTCCATGCACAGATTAAGCATTTAGTAGATTAATTTGACGTGAATATCATCCAACTCTAGAGTGCTACTGCCCATAGACACTATTAATCCGTATTACAGTAGAAATAGAGATCTAAGTTGCGTGGCATCGTGGCATTTTATGCATCAGTGGGGCTTGAAGGATATTTCCGATTGATGCATCGCGTGCATCATTAGGACTCAAGCGGTAGTGAAGCCGGATTTTAAGTTGTAGCTGAAATATAAATATCACTCAAAGATCAATGTGGAGCAAGAAATTAGAGATGCAGTGTCAAGCCTTTGAAAATCTGTGTGGAGATCACCAAGCTCACACGTCACATTGAAAAGTTGCCATTGTACCTACATATCATATTATTTTATTTCCTGTTTTTTTTTTAAATGAAATTACACTGTAGTGGGGTATTACACTGTATATCTAGGATCATAAATAGGTATAGGATCCTATCTTTTATCTATCTATACTTAATGATTATAATTATAAATTACTAGCTGTGCCCCGCGGTTTCACCCGCGTAGGTCTCGATCCCGTGGGAATATAGGGATAAAACTTATCTTATGTCCTGTTTGTTTGTTTGTTTGAACGCGCTAATCTCAGGAACTACTGGTTGGAATTGAAAAAATATTTTTGTGTTGGATAGTCCATTTATCGAGGAAGGCTATAGGCTATATACCATCACGCTACGACCAATAGGAGCGGAGCATAAATGAACAATGTTGCAAAAAGGGGAAAGATTATTACTTTTTGAGAGCTTCCGTTGCGTGCGCTGCTTAAACGGTTTAAAGTTACGCAAATATTATGTATGATGGAATTGTTCCTCTTTAAAAGTTCTAAAAAAAAGTTTGCAATAGAATATGTCTATCTTTTAAGATTGACTCACTATAACCTTTTTTTATGGTAATCAAATTTGTTCGAAATCAATGCATTATTTGCGAAGGAGTTTTATCAACATCATATTAATTCTTATTCAAACATTAAGGGTATTTATGTAGCAGTAAAATACTTTTTAATTCATTCGAGTCGGACATTTAGTTTCGAAGTTATCACGAGTATAAAAATGCAATACCCCAACCGTTCGACGTCGGCGCCGCGCCGCCGCGGTTCGACGTTCCCTACTCTAGAGAGAGGAGAGAATGGGCACACGGGTAGACCATGATCGGAATAGGACATAGGATACGTTTTATCCCTATATTCCCACGGGATCGAGACCTACGCGGGTGAAACCGCGGGGCACAGCTAGTTATATTATGATATAAATATGACTCAGATCTGTGGGCCTAGAATGTTATAGTGTAATACCCACTTAAATAATAAATGCGTTCTTGCGTGTCATCATCTGCCTAGCCTTTTCCCAACTATGTTGGGGTCGGCTTCCAGTCTAACCGGATGCAGCCGAATACCAGTATATCTTTCAGTTTTTCTCGTTTTAATTTTTTTCTTTTTGTTCTTGCGTGTAAATATTATAAATATAAACACCCAGCTTTATAATTTGTGGATGTTCTTTGTTTTGTTGTTTACTTTAATTTTCTTTGCCTAATGTCAAAAGTAGGGATAATATACTAGATACTCATTGTACCCTATTTCGACTAGTTAAGCGCCGCCTACTGAGACAAAGTACTAAACTTGTAAGAACGCCGCGAACTAAAAAAGTTTGGGGACCCCTGCAGTAGTGAGTTTTTTCGAGACGGCGCTGGGTTACACTCTCTCAGATTTTCAACCCTCGGCTTAACACCGAGAGTTGAAAATCCAGTGCGCTATAAAATCCCGCCGTGATTTTTTTACGTCCATCCGTACGTTACTCACATACATGTACGTTGTACGAGATAACGAGACTGATGTGTGAATTTGTGGATCTACTTTATGATAATTGGCATTCGGTAGGTAAGTAATAAACTAACAAAAACGCTACAGAACTTCAACACTACGTACTTACTATAAAAAAATATGTAAGGATAATAGTAATACTTACGATATTTTCCATACGCGAGGTATTATTTATACCGTTAATTAACACCACGATAATTATAAATTCAGTGAAATAATAATAACACGTTGTTTTCGACGTGTTTTGGCGTGTTTTGTAATCAATTCATACGTTCCGGTAAACAATCAGCGGCAGCTACAGTAGGTACTCGTACAGCGTGTCTCTATGTATTATTCATGTGATTATAATTTTGTAGTTTCAAATAAACATCAGTCGTTTGGTGAACTTGTAGATAATTAATACGCCCACGCTTGCAGTTACTTGCATTCCTGCTTGTGACAACTCAATAGAGCTGTTTAATTCAACGATATTAATTAAAGATCGAACTTTGCGAAGTTCTACCGTGCACCCGCTGAAAAACAATTCAAATGCATATAATTATGTACTCTTTTTCAGGGATCACCAATTAGTTTAATGGGTCCGGTTTTTTAAATACCGCCTACCAAGGTTAAAAATATGAGGTATTCCACGAAGCGCCCCCAAACGAACGCCACCCAGACGAAGCACACCTAAAGTATTCCACTTAGCCCACCCGTAGGTGGCCTTCCAATAAAAATTTAAAATAATTAATGTTTTAATCCACGAAGCACACCTATGAATATTACTCGCATAGTGCGGGGACTAAGAAATAATATCAATCTATGTAAGTACGTACATAATAATTATAATAAAATAGTAACGAAGTCAAAACTTTATGTAAAATGAATATTATTGAAATAAATTAATTGCTGCGAGGTGTGGGAACGAGTTGACGAGTCTGATGCCGAAAAGATAGTGTTTAGGGTTCCGTACCCGAAGGGTGTCAAACGGAACCCTATTCTATACTAACCCTCTGCTGTCCGTCCGTCCGTCCGTCTGTCTCTCAGCGGGCTGTATCTCATAATTCATCAACCGTAATAGAGAGACAGTCCAAATTTTCACAGATTGTGTATTTCTATTGCCGCTATAACAACAAAATAATAACAATTTAATTAAATTAAAGGAAGGAAAATTAAATTCATACAAGAAAAGTGTTTTATTCGGCGTTTTTTGCTAAATATTGTACGGTGCTACGGAACCCTTCATGTGCGAGTTCGACTCGCACTTGGCTGGTTTTTTAAATTTTGTATATTTCACAAATCTCCATTGATAATATAGTTAAGATTAGGATAGTTAGGATAAACAAATACTTATTAACCATACTAATATTATAAATTCGAAAGTAACTCTGTTTGACCGTATAAAACCACTGAACGGATTTCAATATTTGGCAAGGAGATAGATGGCATCCCGGAGAAGGACATAGGCTACTTTTTAACGACATACCACGCGGGTGAAGCCGCGGGCGGAAGCTAGTTCAAAAATATATTGGCAGTAGGTTAGGATCAACAGTGATGAAACTTATGCCATGTTGAAGCTTTTGGGGTATTATTTAATTCATACTATGTCAGCTAAGTCGAGATCAAGCGCGAATATGGTAAGGATTTGTAGGGTCAGGAACTCATTGGTTAAGTAGGATAGGCTACGTCAGGTTATGTAGGAACGGTAATAGTCGTTAAAACAATATTTAACGACTATTTACTTGAGTGAAACATATTTCAAAAAAAAACTTAAACTTGCGCTTAGCTTAGTAAAATCATATTTGAATGATAGAATGCAGGAAGTTCAAATAAACGGTGTGAACTCATTGGGTTTAAAAGTTAGAATGGGTGTACCACAGGGCTCGATATTGGGTCCATTCCTCTTCTTAGTATATATAAATGATTTACCTCAACTACTGAAAAATCGACCACAAATGGTGTTATTTGCTGATGACACATCACTGATTTTTAAAGTAAATAGACATGCACGGGAGCTTGACGACGTAAATAACGCTATGTTCAAGGTCCATAATTGGTTTACTATAAATAATTTGGTATTAAATGAGAAGAAAACTAAATGCATAAGATTCACATTACCGAATGTAAGAAGTAGTGAATGTCATGTTGTACTGAACGAGGAGATACTAGAATTCGTCGAAAAGACAGTTTTCCTGGGGATCACGCTTGATTCAAAACTACAGTGGGGTCCTCACATAACATCACTTGCAGGGCGACTAAGTTCAGCCGCTTACGCTGTTTGGAAAATCCGCCAACTAACAGACGTGGATACCGCGAGACTGGTCTATTTTAGTTACTTTCATAGCATCATGTCTTACGGTATTTTGCTGTGGGGACGGGCTGCAGATATTGATTCTATCTTTATTTTGCAAAAGAGGGCTGTCCGAGCCATATACAACCTCCACAAACGCGAATCTCTAAGGGAACTGTTTAAAAAAATTAACATCATGACGGTTCCTTGTCAGTACATATATGAAAACATTATGTATGTTCGGAAAAATCTACATCTTTTTAGTAAGATAAGTGACAGGCATAACTTTAACACTAGAAATAGGAACAAATTAGATCAACCACGTTTCAGATTGTCTAAAGTACATACTTCTTTTATGGGGTACTGTGTAAAATGTTATAATAAAATACCACTCATTATTCTTCAACTAAATGAGAAGAAATTTAAAACATGCATTAAACGCACACTATGTAGACAGGCATATTATAAGTTGGATGATTATATCGTAGATAAAAATGCTTGGCTTAATGCTGGTCCTGCTCCACAGGCACTAGGGCTCACTAGTTAAAAATTTTAACATTTGGAAGAGTTGCTTCCCCCTTTTTTTTTTCTGACTTTACAAACTTAAGTTTATTTTTTTCTTTAAATTCTATTATTTTAATCTTTCATGTACATTGCAAATTATAGTTTTGTATAAATTAGAAGCATTTTTTCAATTTTGTAAATGTGAGTACCATGAAGCCGTTTAATATGGTATCATGTTTTATATTGACTTGAAAGAGCATGGCTGATGAGAGTATGTCATACTCACTTAAATGTCTCGCTGATGGTGGCGCGTGTGTTGGATCATTCGGTTCCCTACAAAATGGTTGAGCTGGATGGTGCTGATCCACGTGTCATGTTCGTGAACGGGCGCTGTCAGTTGAGACTGGTCATCTCTCATCTGCCAGGGCTTATTTTTAATCTTATATCTTGAATTGTTTTTGATTATTTTTCATTTGACATTGTTCTCACATATAGAAGCACCAAGAATACTGTACCCAGGATTTTGTAATATCTATATCCAATTTTAAAAGAGTGTCCTTGGAGTTTCTTGCCCGTTCTTCTCCATAGAGATCTACGATTTGGAATGGGCAACTAGTTTCAACTTTTTGACTAACTGACCGATTCTTTGACAATTCAAAAGTGCCTGTAAATGGTTTAATTGAAATAAATGCTTTGAGTTTGAGTTTGAGTTTGAGTTTGAGTTCACAAAAACACAATTCAATGAATTTGATAATCACAAATATTTTCAAAATGTCTCGGTAGTTGTATATGTATGCCAAGTTTCAGCTCAATCGGATTCCAGGAAGTGCTTGAAAAATGGAGGACAATATTAGTAACCGGAAAGACATACGAACAGAGCCAAGCTAATATAAAGCTTGTAAAAATAGACGTTATATCATTATATGCTAACCATAATTTTATTTAAAAAAATGGGAACTTACATATTTGATCATCATTTCGAGGAATACTTTAGGTGCGCTTCATTTGTTGCGTTTCAAAGTAATTGCGCTCCGAGAATACCCCATTGTAAAATGTCAATGTTAGAAACGTCGAAAAAATATTGATTGTATAGAAAATTGATAAGTATACCTAAGCTTTAAGATTGCAATGCCGAGTGATTAAAATATCGAATGATTAAATAATGTCGATAGTCATTATACCTAAGTTCAAAATGTCAGCATATAATTCATAATATACATAGTACATACTTTATAAATCAATAAAAAGATAAAACTATTATACATAAATTATTGTATTGACCTTATATCTGCGACATTGAACAATTAGCTATTAATAATTATTTTGCATGCAATTGATACATATCCTTATAGCTAAACATCTTTAGATGAATAGAATACCTAACTGTAACAATTATAAACCATTTTTAAGGCAAATAAAGACTTACTAACAAACACGATGGTGCTATGTTTGATTGAAGTTTTCCCATGGCCACCTCCAGCTCCATCATCAGACTCTGAACATCACCTAGTGTCAAAGCACTTGTTAATGCTATCTTGTTTGATTGACGTGTCCACATGGCCACCTTCCGGCTCCATCATCAGACCCTGAACATCACCTAGTGTCAAAGCACTTATTAATGCTATTTTGTTTGATTGAGGTTTCGCAACCTTTATATTATTATTATAATTAACTAGCTGTCCGCTCCGGCTTCGCACGGGTAGCACTAAGTACTGTAGAGGTTTTATGCGATATTCAACCTCACGTTGGGCTGGCTGGTAGAACCGCAGCCTTGACTTGCGAACGCTCCAGCAGTCGTTGTTTTAAATAGTGACCGGTGTGTTTTTTATGTCGAGTCGGGGAGATCCGCCTGAACCCTTAATATGTATAACCTTCTTATTAATAAACCCTTGGAAAACCTACTCCTCTTTGAAATTCCCTGCTTCCACACACCCCCACACATCTAGTTAACGCCCTTCAGGCGTTACAGTACCTACCTACCTTACTTACTTACCTACCTACCCTATCTACCTACCTACCTACCTACCTACCTACCTACCCTACCTACCTACCCTACCTACCTACCCTACCTACCTACCTACCTACCTACCTACCTACCTACCTACCTACCTACCTACCCTACCTACCTACCTACCTACCTACCTACCTACCTACCTACCCTACCTACCTACCCTACCTACCTACCTACCTACCTACCTACCCTACCTACCTACCTACCCTACCTACCTACCTACCTACCTACCCTACCTACCTACCTACCCTACCTACCTACCTACCCTACCTACCTACCTACCTACCTACCTACCCTACCTACCTTTTCAGGCAATTTTTAAAATTTTTCTCTCCGTATGAACCATCCTCGTACTTCAAGGAATATTCTAAAAAAAGAATTAGCAAAATCGGTTCAGCTGCTCTCGAGCTTAGCGCTACGCAACACATTCAGCGATTCATTTTTATATTATAGAAGATTTATAATTTAGAGATGTTCTCATAGGTGGTGGTTCTCAAAGTATCGGCGTTATCTTTTTTTTTGCTCTGAATACATAGTTATAATTATGTGGGTTAATGTTCGTCTGATCGTATGCGTACATGACGGCCGGCGACCGATCAGCTGTTTATGCGGGTCTTGTGCTTGGCCGTGCCGGATGTCGCGACACGTCGCTCGCGTCGGGCACACAGCGACATTGACGTCGGTGGGCGACGGGCGTCCGTCATTCCCGGCATGCGTGGGAACAATTTATTATGATATTTTTGTACAAACAGTTTTGTTATCGTGATGTTCGGCTGAAATATGTGTTTTGTTGATAGATACACACGTCAATTGCCAACGAAGACTATTTGATAAACATTTAGACCATCATTGTACATGTAGATTGTAGATACGTTTACGTTGTGCTTTAACAATTCAATTGTTTTTCGTTGTTGTTTTAGCTGATACCTGCAGGTTACACGCCTACGTAACGTGCTGTACATTACGAACATTTAGAATTTGTTGCAACACGTAGTAGGCAGTAGTGTTTATAATATAAATGATGTCTTGATTTGCATAGAATGTAAAACCTGCTTTGCTTTATCAAATAAAGAACCGGCGGCGTCTAAACCGGAACGGGCATTACATTAATGAGTGCTGAAGCTACACGTTCTCCTTGTGTCTGGTCGGGAACCTAACTTATCGAATAACGTGATAATTCATCCTAAAATAAATGATGAATGGCTGTACAAAACAAACGTTCATTAAGTTTTGTCTGGCGTGGGTAGTTATACCTACTCAGTACTTATACAGACGTGGTTGTTCAAGTCTGTTCAACTGACATAACGGACTCACCTCGTGTTGTGTGCCGGAAAAGGCGGAACCTTGTTCGGTAGCGACACAAGTGGATCATTACCGTGCGGGGCGCGCGGGGCAAGGGCGAGGATGTAACAGGAGCGCTGCGCCCGCGCATCCGCTGCAGGCTGTTGACAAAAACCTTGCAGCACTTCCTGCTCGCCCTTTGTGACACAGATCAAAGTACCAGCATACATAGACCAACCTGATTGTAGACGGGTACCTATACACATTCATAGCGGATATTTTCAATAATAAAATACCTATATATATTTAGGTCGTACCCGCATTAAATATTATTAGTCTGTATTCCAAATATATCATAAGCAAATTATAAAATCAACATGCAACTGTGTAAAATACTCGAGCGAACATACATTCTCACGGAACGCCAAACTGGCAACATTTTATCATCGACTACTTTATTGTTACGTATGGCGCTGCGCCACAGCACACAGCCATCACTCATTATATCATATCAAACTGAGTTGTCAATATCGTGTATTAATTAACGTAACACAAAGTATACAACATTATTTTTTGTTTATGCTAAACCCGAAAAGGGGTCATTGTACTCATCATTTTGAACAACTTTTTCTATGGGATCAACCAACAAAAAAAAATCTGCTGTTCCATACATTTTGTCGATTTAAGTAAACACAAATGTATGGAACAGCTGATTTTCTTTTCGCGATTTCAAGTTTACACTGGTGCAATGACCCCTTTTTTTCGGATTTAGCATAAACAAAAAATAATGTTGTATAAAACATAGTCAGTCATTGCCGGCTTTTCTCAAAATGACCACTTAAAGTTGCCGGTGGGGTAGCGGGTGGTCATGTCATGATCAAGAGGGCGGGGTGGGATAATGAAGGCGGCCGGACACGGGCCGAGGCCCTTACGTTTTATGTTACGGTCGCTCTGATAGCTCAGCAAATCACTCTTATCACTGGTAGTTACGTGCTCTCAAGGAGACGACCACTCCCATTAATCAGGTCCGGCATAAAACGAGCCGTTCACTGCAGGCGTTATTCTAAGTAAGCGCGTAACACGAGTACACGTCCACTCGGAGTGAGCATCGCATGCGCGCATGCTCGTGCGGGTCGTGTGCAATATCCGTGCTGTTACAAGAATTGAGGGAAATGAAATTATTTCTAAAACATTCTGCATCCGTGCCGTGGCGATCAGTTGAGGTGATAATAATATTGTCATGCATGTCATAGCGTCACGCCACACAGAGATTCACTTCATACAAGGCGCGCCGTGCCCAGCACGACGCTGCTACGACGCGGCTACGACGCAGCTACGACGGGGCTACGACGTTGCTACGACGCGGCTACGACGCTGCTACGTCGCGGCTACGACGCTGCTACGACGCGGCTACGACGCTGCTACGTCACGGCTACGACGGTGTTACGACGCGGCTACGAGGCTGCTACGGCGCCGTAGCACGAAAACATTTCCTATAAATAAAGTCTGACTCTGAGTCAAGAACTCAAGACTAATTTATGATCAGTTGTTGTCTGATTTAATCCGGAACTTCTTGATTGCGTTCTGAAATACTGTAGGAATACAATGAGGATTTTTTCTATACGTTTGTTGTCGTCGGCCTCGGGCTGGAGAGGACGTACTAAGCATAACACGTTCACACCATAATATTTGCTATTTATATATTGTTCAACCTATTTGCTCAGTATTTTTACCCGACTACGGCGAAGCAAAAACGAGGGTAATTATTTTGATCGGTATGTTTGTATGTATGTTTGTATGCATGTATGTATGTATGTTTGTATGCATGTATATGTATGTCCATGTGGTCCCTCATTACTTCTAAACTACTCATCATAATTTGACAAATGAGGTATCGTTGGAAGCGTCTTGATCGTTCGCTGGTTATAGGCTATGTGACATTACATTAAATTATCTATGGCGCCCTCTAGAGGACAAAAACTCATGAACTAAAAACATTTTATTTTTATTATGCCATGTAGGGTATCAAATGAAAGGGCTTAATTAACACAACACATTTCAAAAATATATATTATATTAGGTCTTTACCTATGAAATTGCCGTTTTGTATGAAAAAATTTAAACGAATTTTTTTCATGTATTTTTTATTTGTATTAATCGAAGTAATCACCCATGCAATCAATGCATCTTTGCCAACGCAGTGGCACTTTATTGATGCCCTTCTTAAAGAAATCTGCTGGACGGGAGGCAACAAATTCTTCAAAGGCATTTTGTACTGACTCTCGAGTATTGAATTTTTTTCCCGCCAAGAAGTTATCCAAATTCTGGAAAAAGTAGTAGTCTGTAGGCGCAAGGTCTGGTGAGTAGGGCGGATGACGGAGAGCTTCCAACCCCAGTTCTTGCAACTTGGAGACCGTCTGCTGTGCAGTATGAGGTCGCGCGTTGTCGTGCAGGAGCAGCGGAGACGAGCGATTGACCAATGCTGGTTGGAGATGTGCCAGCTTCTCCATCATTGTGTTCAGTTCTTCACAGTACACATCTGCAGTAATGCTCACCCCGTTTGGTAAGAAGCTGTGATGAATCACACCGGCGCTATACCACCAAACAGTGACCATCACTTTTCTAGAGGTAAGTTTTCGTTTAGAGCATTGTTAAGGTTCTGAACCAGGATCCAACCAACTTGCTGAGCGCTTGCGGTTATCAAACAGAATCCATTTTTCATCGCAGGTAACAATGCGGTTCAAAATTCCTTCATTTTTGTGTCTGTTGAGCAGTGCAAGGCACGCCTCGACGCGTACTTCGCACTGGCAATCATTGAGTTCGTGGGGCACCCATTTGTCAAGCTTTTTTACCTTGCCAATTTGACGCAAATGGACCAATATTGTTTTGACGCTAACGTCGAAAGCTGCTGCTAATTTAGCCGTAGATTGTGTATCATCAGCTTCCACAATCGCCTTTAATTCGTCATAGTCGACCAAAGTCTTCGGACGACCGCGAGGTTCATTTTTCAGGTCGAAATTTCCAGAACGGAAGCGAGCAAACCAATAACAGGTGGTGCGTTGGTTTGTAGTGTTAGCTCCGTAAACGTCGTTGATGTTGCGTGCCGCTTGTGCCGCGTTGCTGCCACGACGGTACTCATATTCCATAATTACTCGAATTTTTAACGTATCCATGATGACGAAAAAGATTGAAATGCGATGAAAATGTAACACTAATCATTAAACAAATGACTTCTTTTGAAAAAAGAATTCCATGTTTGTAAAATAAAATTAATTTGAAATTAGAATTCTTAGCCAAATAAAAATTACCTATTTTGATTTGAAATGGCCAGTACTGCAGAACGGCAATTTCATAGGTAAAACCTATTATTATAACCCTAAAAAAAATTAAATAAAAATAAAAGTTATAAAACTAAAACCCAAATACGCCAAAAAATTCAACTAAATAGAAGACATCACAGACAAACATATTAAAGGCCGGCCGTTCAGATAGAACTGTCAGTGTTTAACATTCAGGCGCTCAACCGCCGAATGTTGGCAACGTGCAGGAAGTGCGTGAGCACAGTACACAGGCGTGTCCGCGCCATCTGTCGCGCTGCCGCCCGCTCGAGGTGCTACACAGAAGGTCAGCTCCACACTCCCACACAACGACGGACGACAACGCTCGCACAAATAGTCACGCGTTTACGTACAGCGAGTATAAGCGCACTTCCGATTAGCATATCGTTTGTGATTTTCGTACGTACGTGTCTATTTATTTATTGTATTTTTAGACTCTTCAACAATGAGTACACTATTAAGGCTAAGCGCCTCATTACTTATAGAAAAGCACAGCAGTGCTCCTACACACGGCTACACATCAAGCTATACATTTCCAGTATAAGCTGACCTCGTATTGTACGGAAATCCTATACAATGCGAGATCAGCATAAACTGGAAATGTGTAGCTTGATCTGTAGCCGTGTGTACATGCTGTATTATGCGCAGATAATAACATAATACAGGGTGTGAGGGACAGCCCTCTGCAAATTAACAGGGGGCATTCAGCTCCTTATTTTGAATCATATTCCACCGGATTTTTTCTCAGGAAAATTTTCATTTTTTTTCAATTTTTTCAGTTACTATCCTTTTATTTCAATGTAAAATCTCTATACGCAGCACTCCATTTATGTAAATAAAACAACTAAAATAAAAAAATCTGCAATGGATGTTGAAATACTAGGTAGGTATAGCTAACGACGCGTGAAGCTCAGAATCTACATGGGTAAATCACGTGCTGCGAGCGCGTCCCCCCCTCGCCACGGAGAGTGCGGCTACGTGTGTTGTGCTACGGTAACGATACATTGCGTGTGAGGTTATAAAACAAATCAGGTTTATTGGGTTCTCATAACATTCCTGAAATAATTCATCCTATCAGTCTGCGGAGGGCAGTCCCTTACACCCTGTATGAATTGTGTAATTAAAACAATTAATACTAAGCGTAGCGGCCGGCGAGCGCTACTTCCAAGTTGGTCGCTTTCCGTTTTATCATATTTGGAAATCCAAAAAAGTCCATCGCCTTTTTTTGCGTGGTCACTTTGTTTGATTTTTTGTGTGCCGCTACCATGATGCACAGCATAAACAAAACGCCTGTACCGATGGTACCGGTGGATAATCTATTTTACGATATGATTACTAATGTTTGGCCACAGCATGAAGCAGTCGTGCGTTTAGTTGTTCATAACGTCAAACGTTGAGCCAAATGTGGCCAGACCACACATCACCATGTGAAAAGCGGTCGATGTTTAGAGGTATGAGGCACAGGGTGTAAAGCTCACTCATCCTCTATTGGAAAGGGAGGATCCTCCGACCAGACGGGTGTTGTGTCTGGCGGGAAACTGCCCTAAGATTGATGTTGGAATCTTGTATATACATATATCCATCGCGCGGTAAACTCTAATTGCGTGATTTTTGGTTGCAGGATTTTTGTATGACGTCATGATTTTGTGTGACGTTAGGTCTTTTTCGCATGTCGCGATGTATAGATGCCGTCACAGATGTTCTATTTAATGAAATTCAACCTTTGCATGTAATTGTCGAACACTTCATGAAACGATTAATTCTAAGATCTGGCCACGAGCCTATTCGAGGCTTGGAGCTTCCAGCACCCCACTCCGTCTCGCTCCAGTCAGGCCGCGAGTAGTATGGTGCGAGTGAGATAAAAGGTGAATTTGAGCTGAGCTGTAGGGCCTACCCTACGGTAGGCCCTTAAGGGGGATGCGTTAAGGTAGCCCGCGAAATTCCATTTTTCTTACGTTTTTTGTAATTTTCAGGTCAGTATCAACAACACCTTACCTTTATATAAGTGCCAAATGTCATGATTTCATTAAATAGCCATTCAATGCACTTACATGAACTTACAGAGTTGTATTGCTGATTCTAATGTTTATGATTCTGTAAATCCATATTTGATACTGGCGCGATTCACCGCGGGACGCGAATTTTAACAAAACAATTTGAGAGATAACTTCACGGCGAACAATGCGGCGGCGTCGCGTCTCGCGACGAATCGCCCCAGTATGTAAGAGCCTTTAGATTAACATATAACCTGATACTGACCAGTGTTGTTATCGCAAAAATCTGGGTTGCCGTATGTCACATTCTGATTTGCCGTATTTTAAGGGATAAAATACTAAAATGCCGTATATAATTTAAAAATGTTTATTCTCTCTCTATCTTCCACTGTTGTCGATATTTGTGTTTTATGTGTTTACCCTTTTTTGGCGTAGAAGGTCCTTCAGAGTCACAATCACTCATGTTATCAATTTAAATTACAAATAAACACTAATTGAAGAATTATTTCTCTCAAAACCGTAACAAACGAATGAGCTCGAGTATTATATATCTTGCGAATGAGCTATTCGAGTCATAGATATCACAATTAACTTTAGTTCAGTACGTTGTCTCATTCATTTTTAACTAAGGCGAAAGAGATGGCACGATCCGGCGATATGAACTCTTTTTAGTTGCGAGTCGCTGCGCTAGTTAAAAAACGTTTCGTTTCAATTACAGCAGCCAATTACCGTATTTTTTGATACGGCATTGAAAGGCCTGCCGTATACCGAATTTTCTGAAAAAAATTCTTGGATTACCGTATATTACGGTAATTGCCGTATCAATAACAACACTGATACTGACCTGCAAATTGCAAGAAACTTAAGGAAATTTGAATTTCGCGGGCCACCTTATCGCAACCCTTTAACAAAACCAAATCTAACATATTCCTGCGTCTATGTGTGCATGCGCTTGGTTTCGCTAGTTGTCTGGATGGAGTGGGCCTTCTGCACCTATCTATTGAGTGCCTGACGCAGGAGCGTGGTTCCCCGTGCTGGTGACGCGCGAGGGGAGGGGAGTTGGTGGGGGGGGGGGGGGGGGGCGCAGACCACACGCATTTGCATAGCTTTCGCAACATGAATAGGGTTGACATCAGAGATACAGTAGTAGGTAGAAAATGCTTATAAAAATAAATCTTTACTTACCTATTTTTATGTTTTCAAAAAGTTCAGTCATCATTCAAAATAAATTCACCTACTTGAGAGTATTAGCGTGGTAAATATGGAACTTAAGGCTGTACCCTACCTCAAATTTTATCTCGCTCGCACCATACTACTCACGAACGAGGCGGAGTGGGATGCTGGTGGCTCTCAATTCTCAAATAGTTTAGGTAATTGCTTTTTACGGTGAAAATAATGGTAATTAAAATAAAATAAAAAACATTAGACCTGCTTTATAGTTAGTTTAGTTATTATGCAATGTTTCATGATCTAGTTTGAAGTATTTTTTGAATTCCAGCGATTTATAGTTCGTTTTTAAAGGTAACTTTGGAATATTTTTCTATAGAGATTTTTTTTGTAATCGTGATTTCGCCAAACATAGGACCTAGCATCAATCCTCAACTTTAACATAATATTTATTTCAAAATTAATACTGCAGTATTTTCGGCATAACGGAGGATCATGTTAAGCAATTTAAAGATAAAGATAAAAGATAAAATTTATTTATTGTTTACAAGGACCAGATTATAGTACAGATACATTGGGACATGAGAATAATACACAGTCTGGTAAGCGGGTGAAGCGCTGTACTCCTATATAGGCTACTGAGTAGCCTGTGTTTAGGAGAGACAGGACTGATCCCGTTTAAATAATATACATATAGGGGTCTCATGACGTAGTACATTTTATAATTAGGTATAATTATCCAGGTAACAATAACATGCATGCAAAAATAAAGGTAAATGAAAGCCATTGTAAATAGGTAGATTTAGTGTGTAGGTATGTGAGTGTGTGTGAATTTGAGGTAGGGTACGCCCTTAATCGATTACTTCTTGACGGCTCATCTGTAGAGCTAGGCGTCGCGTAGGCACCGAGTGTACAGCGAGTGTCGAGCACACCCGGGCGGCTAGCATGTACCGTGCTCCGGTGCTCCTCGATACCATGATTGATCGTATATCTTTAGATAATAAAAATCCTATTTGTCCTAGCATTGCAAGCAGCAACATTATTTTACTACGAAATTACAGCGGATGATTGATGTGAAAACAACGCGAGTGACGTTATCCTATCATACGAGATACAAGTTCGATGATCGTTTGTCCTCAATTTATATGTTTGGAGTATATTTTATGCTGTCATTAGCATACGTTGTGGAATTAGGTGGGCACGGAGTAGCGTCGCGTCGACTGAGACGTAGCGCGCACACTGTGAGCGGACTTGATCCTCGGCGGTGTCGCCCGAGCTACATACTTCCCTTATGATCACTACTGTAATTTGTGTGAAGCACTATCGCTCTGTCCTTGTCCACCTAATGCGGATAATCCCCGGGGGAGCGGGACAGCGCCGGAGGTAACCGAGTTATCGTGCGGCCTCCTAATAAAGTAAGATAAAGTCGCTTATAAAGTGGATGGTACGTGGAGCGTGGAGCGAAGGAAAAACTTAAGTAATATTGTGTGTTTCCTAAGAGAGATTACACTAATAGCGCTTCACTAAACTTGGCTCGCTTTGTTTTATGAAAAAGGGGTCTGGCGAGAGTAATCGCATTTCAAGACACGCTGCAGCTTGAAACTATATTTTATGGCTTCAAGTAAGACGTTTTAAAATTCTAAGAACTTCAGAAATGTATTAAACGTGTAGCTACTTATGCAAGCATATCTATATCAGATTAGGTAAGTAGGTACGGTTAACATGAATATGCCAAATATTGTCTTGTATAATTTTTTTAGGAATCGTTATTTAGCTCACCCGGGACTGCCCGGGAAATAACAGTCCCTAATTCGCGCCGTACGTGTCTATTGTAGTCACATGAGTAACGCGAGTGATACGGCCCTACGCAACACATCTCTGACACAACACGAAGAAACTTTCGTCTAGAGAGAGAAAAATAAAGTTAATTAGGTCCCCACCTATGACATTGGTGTTTTATAGGGGGAATTTTAAAGAAGTTGCATTTTTCATACTAACATTTTCTTAATTTGTACAACCATTAACACTAATGTTTTAAAACTTTTATGCACTAATGTTTAAAAACTAAGATAACGTATGCCACTTAGATTAAGCGACAAAAATAAGTTGTGGCTAAGTTAAAAAAAAAATAGTGGTCAATTCTGCTAACAAAATGAGGAGTCATTTTTAAGATATTATTTATGTTTAGAAAACTATAATTAATAAGGTTTTTTTACTATTGGCAGTTGTCTATGATGGTTATTATTCGATATAATACCAGGCGATTGATGAACGTTTTAAATCACAGAAGTGACGAGGTTCTCTATTTGTGAGAAAAAAACACCAATTTCATAGGTGGGGGGACCCAATATATTGCGATCGAAAAGGATCCGCGGCGCGGCGCGCGGCGGGCGGCGACCGCGACACAGAGCATTACAGTGTACAGCAGGGCCACTTGTAATGCTGGGGCCACACCTACGGTCAACGTCAATGCCCATCATCGACATAAACAACACGGTAATTGTTCCGATAATTATAGCGGTAAATTCAGTGGCCGCACTTGAACGGTTAACGTCAATGCTCATTTTGATTGACGATAAAATTGGCGGTAATGTTCCTTCCTTGAATTTCAAGATGGACGTTGACGCTTCTACACTTTATTTAATGAGTGCCAATTTTTATTATATGCATTTAGTTTATCATTATCCCACAAACATCCATCATGATAATGAAACATCCATCATACATCATCATCATCAAACATCATCCCACAATCATGGCTCTGTTTGCTGAACTTCGAGAAGCTTAATGGCTTTCTCGTTAGTTCACTCCATAATGGGCTGATCGGCTCCGCTAAATAAATAAGTACACACGCCTACACATCAAGCTATACATTTCCATTATAAACTGACCTCGCATTGTACAAAAATTCTATACAATGCGAGGTCAGCATAAACCGAAAATGTATAGCTTGATGTGTAGCTGTGTGTACGTGCGATCCCGTCGCGCTCACGGTGCACAATGACAAACGAAGTTACGTAAGTAAGTGTGGCCGCTTCATTCGACGCAATAATTCTCGCGATAAATCTCTAAAATAGCGTCACCAGAGAGAGTTATCGCCCAACGTCAAACGCCAATGTAAATGCCGTTGTCAAATTCTCGCGGTAAGTTGTGGCTACACCCACGGTTAACATCCATCATCGCGATAATCAACGGCGTTTTCCGTTGGTGTGGCCCCAGCATCACGAGCTGTGGCGTAACGTGGTTAGTGGTGATGGTGCAGTTTGGAACTCGCTGCATGTGCTTTAGTGTTATTTATTTTGTTTAGCGCTTGTTTAAGTCGAGTCTGTAATCTGGCATTGTTTTGATGTAAACTGTGGTTTCTGCATTGCATCTATATCGTGTCGCATAGCTAACCGCATCGAATTCCGTCACGTCAACAGAGTTATGCTCATTCGGACGTAAAAAATGTATTACAATGTAAGCACTTTTTTACTGTCAGTTATATTGCAATCATGCGTCTACTTCTTTATATTCCGCGCAATGCAGATGCGCACAGAACGCGAAAACGGACAATCATGTAACAAAAACGTGCATTACCGACGACGCGCGCCTAATGACCCGCGCGACAAATGGAGTTTTAACCGACTGCAGCTGGCGAAGTGATGTGTTGCTCGCATTGTATCCGAACGAGTGAGACATCAACATGGAAGGTAATGGACGCTGTTAGAGCCGCGGTGGACCATGCACGTCGTGCGAACATGTCATGGTTTTATGACGAGATACAGCGATAGTTATTGAATGACTACTATCCGTCGCCGCGACATTCTAAGATAGGGTACTTACTTATTTCTTTATATGGCAGCCCGCATGGCGATTAGCGGGCACTTGTGAGTATAGTGGTAACGGGACAGGCGAGTAGCGTGTGTCGGGCACTGACATGCAGGCAGCATGTGGTCCACATCATTGTAAGTGGCCACCACTCCATAATTTGCAACTGGTTTGCCAACCGCCGCACAGTGTTTCGTCTAGTACAAGCTAGCGAGACAAAATTATTTTTTTATTTATTTTAATTGTTTATGTATATTTAAGGTGTCTTACACTGTTCAGTGTTCTGAATGCGTACCTATACGTCAAAAGGTGTGGATGCAAGATTGAAGTAGTCTCCTGATTTTACACTTTTGTTTACTGTTATCCCAGATTGCTCTTATTCGCTGCGTCTACCTACCTACTTATTATGCCTGTAAGGCACTATATATATATACATAATTGCAAAAAATGTCTCAGGGTATTTAAAAATTAAAACCATAAATATGTGTAAAATAGGTATTTATTTATTCACTATCAAATAACATACAATAATAGTCCAAGAATAACAACAATTATCTATAATCTATACATATAAAATAACTCTTAAAACAAAATAAAAATAATTTAACGAGATACAATAGGTAATGTTAAATCTAATATATAAAAATTTAAACTTAAACATTATGGTCCCTACATAATAAAATAGGTACTTAAACATATAAACAATAAAAGATAATTCTATCAAGACGAATCTAATGGTAGTCTTTTATCAGAAGATTCGTCATCACCACTCTCCAATTAGCTAGAATCTTCTGATACCGAATAATCCTCCTCACTAAATTCGCGAACTGATGTTGATTGAAGATGATAATGAAGGTGGGACAATCAACTGCAGAACTTCTGGTGGTAACTCAGTACGCTTAGAAGATAGAATAGAATAGAATATTTATTCAGTATTAAAAATTGGTGAAATATTAACATAAAAACATAAAAAAGTAAAATTGAATAAGATTTGCATGCCCATGTGACGGCAAAACATGGAGAACTTACTCTATGACAACACCTATGTACATAACCCATGTTTGCAAAGAAATAAATGATTAGAATGATGTGAAGAAAAAAAAAATGATGGAATGATGTCCACTTTTCGTTCAATTTTAATGAAGGGCTTGAAATTTTCATTTTGATTTTCCTCAGGGAATCTTCAGAAGCATCCGATATATTATGTTATACACATAGATAATAAAAAATGCGACTTGTTCTTTCAGTTTCAACCATACTTCGAAAAACTCCAATTTCCTCATACTTACGACTCGTTCTGAAACAAAGTAAGTAATTTTACTTGCGGGCATTTTCGGGAGCCTCCATACGACTGTCAGTCATTTCAGGAGGACCTAGACAGGCTAACTGCCTACTGTATTGACAATAAACTGCATCTTAGTATCCCCAAGTGTAACTATATACACTTTACTAAGAGTTATTTCATCTTCAACTATAACTACAACCTTAACTGTATCCCCTTAAATAATATTTCTATAGTGAAGGATCTTGGTGTTCTCTTTGATGTAAAACTTGATATATTTGCATGCTCGAAAAATAAATTTAAATGTTATAAAAATGTTATCTTAATCTTAATTTTATTGTAATTGTATTATTATTATTTATTTATTTATTGCATGATTTAATTTGTAAATGAATTTGTTTCTGTTATGATGTGGTTTTGTAGCTATAACTCGCTTTAGTAATTTATTTATTTGTTCTAAAATAAGTTTTAATTTTGGATATGGTCTAGTGGCAACCACTGATAATTAAATATTTTTTATCTGCGGATAATGCAGTAGACTACAGCATTAATACTTCAGTTTTGTCAACTTAAGTGTGTAATATTTATGTTGTAGTTGTTTATTATCCCTTAATAAATAAAATAAAATAAAACTCATTTAGTGAGTTTGTTAAAGAGGCAAGGTTCGGTATAATTTTTTTATAGTAGTTTGCCATTCCAAGGAAGGTTCGTAGTTCGTTTGTATTAGTTGGTCTTACCGTGTTCACGATGGCCTTTACTTTGTCTTTGTTCTTAAGTAAACCATCTTTATCGACATTTTTCTCTGTTAACGTGGAGGTTACTCTCTTTTAGTTTTTGCAAGACTCTTTTTAGACGTGTTAAGAGTTGGTCCTCTGATGCTCCTTGAATTGTAATATCGTCAAAGAAACATTTTATTCCGTCCAGTCCCTGAAGTAATTGGTCCATGAATTTCTACCAAAGGCTTGGTGCTAGTTTGACTCCAAACATTAAGCGATTGACTTTGTAAGTGCCTTCGTGGGTACTTAATGTTTGTAAGAGGGCGCTTTCTTCGTCCATAACCAAATTTAGGTAGGCTTGTGTAATGTCTAAGGTGCAGAAGTATTTGCCTCCGTTCATTTCTGCAAATATATCCTCTATTATTTATAGGAATTGGGTAATGTTCGTCCCTGATGACTTTGTTAAGGGTGACCTTGTAGTCTGCACATAGTCGAATGCTCCCATTTGGTTTAACAATCGGTACTATAGGTGTGCCCCAATCTGAATGGTCTACTTTGGTGATCACCCCTTCTGCACATAGTCGTTCAATTTCTTAATCGACTTTTTCCTTTAACGCGTACGGTATTCGTCGCGGTTTTATAAAAATCGGTCGTGGATTTTCCTTAAGGTTTAAGTGAGCTTCATAGTTGGGTAGTTTTCCCAAGTCTGATTTAAAAACAGTTGTTGCAAATTCTTCTAATAATTTGTCAAGTTTGTCGGATCGTTCAGGAATTTGTAAAACCCTTATGTCTGCAATTTTCACATTCAGTTATTTCATCCAGCTTCTTCCAAATATTGGGTCAACGTTTTGATTGATTATGTATAATTTCCCGTTGAAGGTCCGGTCTTTATAAGTGCCTTTTACGTATGTCACTCCTGCAGGCTTGATAATTTCTCCAGTGTAGGTTCTGAATTTCATTTTTGTTTTGATTTTGTTTGTTAATTTTAGGCTTTTGTATTGTTTGAGTGACATTCAGGACAAGGTCGCTCCTGTGTCGAATTCCATGCCAACTTGTTTGTTCTCTATTTTTACTGTGATCATATATTTTTCAGATATCTCACTTTTAATTAGGTTGATATCTCCCATGCTTTCGTTACTCGTGTTACTTGTATTGTCGTCTAGTTGATTGGTATTTAAGTTCCGCTGTAAACAGACTCGTGTCAGATGTCCAGTATTCTTGCATTTCCGGTAGGTAGATTTGATAGCGCCACACTCATTAGATCGATGGTCGTCTTTGCCGCATAGGAAGCATTTTCCCTTTAAATCTCTTATCGTAATCGGAGATGAAGACGATGGAGAAGGTAACTGTCCGCTTGGTGGTGAGTATGAGGGTCGTGGATACTTAGGTCTTTTTATAGAGCTCGTAATTCTGTTAACTGTGTCCGAATGTTTGTGCATGTCTGCGGATATTCTGACGTTCTCCGATTTTCCCATTTCTATGGATGTGGCTATATGTACCAGTTTCGTGAAAAGTGGTGTCTCTCTTTCTTGAAGAATTTTTGTTCGTATATCACTGTCTTTCAATCCCCGAATAAATTGTAGGGCTAGAAAGCTTTCTAATGTAGGTTTTTGACAATTTTTACATTTAAATTTGCAGTTCAAGGATCTTTTTCTTAATTCTGAGGCATATGTTGCCACTGTTTCATCTTCGCGTTGTGTGCGCGTAATAAATTTGTGTTGTAAAGCCAATATGCTAGGTTTAGGGTCAACATATTCGTCTAGTATCTGTGTGAGCTCCTTGAAATTCATGTCAATTGGATCATCCGGGGAGCATAAATCATGTAATTTTCTATGTAATTCTGGTGATAGGGTAGCAAGTAAGGTGTGAACTTTCATTTTAGCGTCTTCGATCTTGTTAAGTAAGAAAAATACAGTTAGTCTTTTCGTAAAGTTTGCAAAGGTCTCTTTTTGGGCATCGTTCTTGTTGCGTATTTGTATTTAACTGTGATGTTGATGTTTGTGGCGGTAGAATGCGTCGATTGTCTCTATTTTGATATATTATAAGTTTTGTCTTTAGGATAATACATTTCTCTTCGAAATCGTTCCTAGTTTCTATCTCTTGGTCTAGTTGTTCGTCAGGAGTTTCTAATTGTATGTTATGCTGTATTTCTTGTAATTTCTGTAATGTTTAATGTGTGTGAATTTTCTAGTTTAGTAATTATAGGTTTTCTTCAATTTTTTAATATCATTAGTCGACATCCTAGTCGCCAATTTATTAAATAAACATTTTGTAAAACAATAATCTTTATTTCAAATTATTGAATGACAGAGACGTCAAACGTCAACGCGACAAACATCGCCACTTGGTGGCCAGTACATATCACTGTTAATACATTATAACAATCCTCACACAACAGTTGGTGTGAGGAGTAACAGTCTTGAGAGTCTGTTATTTTAAGTAACAGGTATTTTATATTGATAAGAACAAAATTGATATTTGTTATTTCTTAATATCTGTTATTTTTATCTGTTACGACTTACGATATACATACGCCTCACCCCTAGCCTGTGGTCAAATGTGTGAGCAAAGTCTATCAAAGTGTTTGATAAAATATGTGACTGTGAAATACTTGTGAAATATGTAAATGTCTGCAGGCGTAGCATGACCACCGTTTTGTCGACGGAAGAGTAGACAAAAATGACGTTTCCTGTAGACAGTACGAGACGGCAGCAAAATAGAAAGAGTCAACTGCACTTTTTACGAAATTCACTCTTTTACATAATTCGACTCAGAATTCTTCGTTTTATCATAGGATTTATCGGTTGTCAGTGTGATTTTGACAGTAAGGATAGAAAACTTTCTTACGAAATAGTCTACATATAAAAAGACCTAGACAAAGATCGTTAGAAATGAAAGACAAAATGACACGATTGTAGAAAGATTTTTACGGTGGATGTCAAAAATGAAGAAACGAACTGTCACTTTGTATAGAAAAAGCTATGTCTATTCTTCGTAGAGATAGAAAGCGCCATTCTACGCCTGCAGGCCGGTGTTTAAATAAAATAAAATAAATAAAAATTCTTTATTGTCGCAAGTTAATACATTCATCTTAACAATAATCTGACTTATGCATCGCATTAATGTATTGCACAAAGGTACTGCTACTGATTCCCAAACTAAGCTTGAGCTTGTATTTTGGGAAACAGTGTTCAGCCGCAGGAAGTATCACTTAATAAAATACGAGTACATTGGTTTGAAAGTTTGTAGGAATATTGTGATATCGTATACTTTTACAATTTTTGTAAATATGTGAGCACCATGTATCTATCACATACTTACTTAATATATTTGTCATTGCTCCATTTTTAATTCTTTTTTTTTTACCTGTTGTGGTACAGTAATTGTATTCTCGGTGCATCGTCTTCACATGTAATTATACAAATTGATGTATACCAAATATTGTAAAACATTTTTTTTTTAAAAGAGTAACGGTGGAGTTTCTTGCCCATTCTTCTCCATACGAACACTACCTTTTGGAAGGGGCAACTAGAATCAGTTCTATTTCTATGTATTTGACGTTCAAAAGTGCCTTTAATGTGCCTAGTTGAAAAAAAAATATAAAAAAAATGCAGTAGACTTACAATGTTCTTACGATAACTTTTGGGTAATTCTTATTTTTATTATTATTCTTTAATCTATAATCTAGTCTAATTTTTATTTAAGTGTGCTAGATGTGTGTGTTCGGTGTGTGTGCGGTGTGTTTAGTGTGTTTGAGGGTGAGTGTGTGTAATGTGAGTGTTTGTGGGTTTGTTTAGAAGCATTGTATGATAATAGGTCTTTACCTATGAAATTGCCGTTCTGCAGTACTGGCCATTTCAAATCAAAATATTTTTTGTTTGGCTAAGAATTCTAATTTCCAATTAATTTTATTTTAAAACATGGAATTCTTTTTTCAAAAGAAGTCATTTGTTTAATGATTAGTGTTACATTTTCATCGCATTTCAATCTTTTTCGTCATCATGGATACGTTAAAAATTCGAGTAATTATGGAATATAAGTACCGTCGTGGCAGCAACGCGGCACAAGCTGCACGCAACATGAACGACGTTTACGGAGCTAACACTACAAACCAACGCACCACCTGTTATTGGTTTGCTCGCTTCCGTTCTGGAAATTTCGACCTGAAAAATGAACCTCGCGGTCGTCCGAAGACTTTGGTCGACAATGACGAATTAAAGGCGATTGTGGAAGCTGATGATACACAATCTACGGCTGAATTTTCGACGTTAGCGTCAAAACAATATTGGTCCATTTGCGTCAAATTGGCAAGGTAAAAAAGCTTGACAAATGGATGCCCCACGAACTCAATGATCGCCAGTGCGAAGTACGCGTCGAGGCGCTTGCACTGCTCAACAGACACACAAATGAAGGAATTTTGAACCGCATTGTTACCTGGGATGAAAAATGGATTCTGTTTGATAACCGCAAGCGCTCAGCAAGTTGGTTGGATCCTGGTTCAGTACCTAAAAATGCTCTAAACGAAAACTTACCCCTAGAAAAGTGATGGTCACTGTTTGGTGGTCTAGCGCCGGTGTGATTCATCACAGCTTCTTACCAAACGGGGTGAGCATTACTGCAGATGTGTACTGTGAAGAACTGAACACAATGATGGAGAAGCTGGCACATCTCCAACCAGCATTGGTCAATCGCTCGTCTCCGCTGCTATGAGATGCAAGTGTGTGCTTGTATGGAAAATAATAAAATTTTATAAATATGGGCAAAAATGCACATTACGGCATGCGCATATTTGTATTGTGATCATCGTGCTAATAACAGACACGTTCGTTAATTGTTAAATCAGCGGCATTCAACAATCTATTTACAATCAATTTACCATTTACCCGAACACGGAGCCATGCATGCATGTTGTTTTAGATTTAACGATACTCTACACTTAACGAAATTGAATGGCGAGAGTGATCGTTACAGTTACAACGAGTTTATCATTTAAATTCCACTTCAACGTCTTCAACAACAATAATAATATTTTATGGATAAATTCTGTGAGTGTGACACGATAACAAATGACTGTCTGTAACACACATATCAAAACAACAATGGCTCATAGAATGTGAGCGTTAAGTACGTGCCATGTCCAGGAGACGTCTCTCAGGAACCGGTGCGTACCTCCAGGCTCCCTGGCTCTCACCTACAGAGTGCCGCTCCGCACACTCGGCACTCACAGCCGAGAGCCGGATGCTGCTCACCACCACCGATCATGCGCACAGACCGCAGCTCCCGCCATTCACCGCCGCTTGCATGCACTGCTGCTAATGTAACAATATTACTTAGCTTGCAATATAAAGCGAGTACTTACCGAGGAGTTTCAGTAACGGGAGGAAGTCACTCCCTCGCCGCTATCGGGTCAGTAACCTCGTCTGACGTGTATCAGTGCGGCAGTGCACATGCACATTTCTCGGTTTGTACGTGGTATTGTGATAAGTGTAGACGTGGAGGAGCAATGTAAAGGGAGCAGAGCGGTTGTATAGTAGTTTTAGGAGTGTGGTGGTGAGGGCGAGCCCCCCACGGAGGACTTGAGTCTCGAACTAATGGAATGTGCCGCCGCTTGTGGCCATGCGGCCGAGCGGGCTGCGTACGAGTGGAGCGGATCCGCGACGTGTTTTGTTCGCTCAATACAAAGTCGTGTAATGTGCCACTTAAACTTAACTTCACAGGCCCTCCTGCACGTGGTTCATTTAGCGTCGCGCTCCCACACATTACAATAAAGTTTATCGTTTTAGCACTGTAGCAACATGTCCTTTTCATTAACCCTATAGTTGAAAAACTAAATTATTCTTTCCAGCGATAAGAAAGTGTGCAGCCAATTAGCGATTAGACCATGGTGATGAGGGTTTGTGTGAGACTATAGCGAGACGCTCAGAGCGAGCGGTGAGGCGCGAGGCGGCTTGGTACTGAACCTGACACATTATACAAGCATAATACGAACGTTAGGAGTCGCGCACCCATTTATCAACTAAATAGGCTCCTATACTATTAATTTTAATCTGACGACCGACAAGTTCGCGTAAACAAGTCAGGAGCCGCTCACAGCTCACACCGCAGAGCAACATGAAGAATAAGAAGTGCGCTACAATACTTTTGAATTCTAATCCATAGTAGTACCTACTGCAGTGTTTCTGCATAAAATCTTCAAGCTTAGACATTTTCAATTACTTTACTGGCTTTCAATTACTTTATGTTGTTTTTATCTTCTAATCTTTGTAATATTTTTGAATTTGAATCTGACTGAAAAAACGGTCAATTTTTTATAATCTCCGTCTGTCGCAGCACGATTCCCAGGAGCGAAACACTTCTTTTGAAATCAGTAAAATACCTATAATAATTCCTTATTAACATCAAGTATTGTGAGCGTGCTGATGCAGAAATAAGTGGAATATTATATATTATATTTTATGCTGTTACACGTTGACGTGTCCCTTTTTCGGGGTATTCCTCGAAGCGCAACTACTTTAAAACGTGTATTCCCGTTAGTGTTGCCAGGTCCGATTTGTTTTAAATCGGGGCAGAAAGTAAAACAAATCGGGATTTAGGGTTGTAGACCGGGTCACTAAAAAAACGAGGTTTTTAATTTATTTTCCTTCGCAAATAATATTACTAGTAAATCTGAATTTAATTTTATAGTAATAGTCAGACTTGCTGGATTAGTAGAAATGACAAAATATTACAATAAAATGGTAGTTCATGTATTAAATTAGCGCTGTGTGATTAAAAGAGTATGTGGGTAAGTAGCAGGGCCGTAGCCACGAATTCATTTCGGGGGTTTGGGTAACCAACTTTTTTTAGAAGAAATAAAGTACTTCTTGTTATTTTAAACAGCATTTTTTGTTCTTTTGTCTTATGTTACATTCTATACTTAGTTGTTAACAATTTCAATAAAGCCCTGTTTCTCTCTTCCGGCCATTTTGAATCCACACACAGCTATGGAGAATATAGGATGAAAGAGCGAGCGAAGCGAGCTCGAAATTTTTAGCTTGTCGCTTTGAATAAGTTAGGTATTCTTTCTCTTTGATCGTTCATACAGAAATAGAAGTAAGTTTATCGACTTATGCAGAAAAGTGTTAGAGAAGGATGCAAGAGCGAGCGAAGGGAGCTCGAAAATTTTAGCACTCCGCCTGTGATAGGTAGGAATTCATTCAATGAAGTTGCAGGAATTCGTTCTAAAGAAAGTCAGAGTTGATAAAAAATACAGTATTTAAGAGTACTCTTACTGCTTCTGTAGATTTTATAGTATGCCTAGATTCGAAATAAATTACAATTATCTTTATTAGAGTATGGAGGTAGCCTACGGGGGTCGATCTCTGGATTGAGATTCTGGTTTCTGACATTTCGGGGGGGCTTGAACCCCCCCTGCCTACGGCCCTATTAAGTAGTTTTCGTAAGATTTTGCTGCCTTTAGATCGCCTTGTTTTTTATAAAGTAGTTCTAAAATTCACTGCAAGTCATGCTAAAGTTGGTTTTAAATTGAGTTTCTGCTTTTGCGTGCTCGACTGTGAAACGGTTTCGCCCTTTCCGTCCCGTATTGAAGCCATAAAAGAAAATAACTTTTGAAGATTAAGATTAAAATTAAGTCTTATTGTCTTTGAAAATATTGTGCCATTTTTGAAGCGGCGGCGGCGCCGGCGTCTTGTCTTTGTTTTACACTGCTGCCTTCACTACTTCTTTGATTTTACACACTTCTTCATAGTAGAGGTGATCCATGTCGAAGAATGTTTCAATTGTTAGATTTCAATCACGTTAACCATTGACGCGTAAGTGAATGAGTCGTCCTGGACATGTATTGATTTATCGGGACATTTAGTGTCCCGATCAGGTGCAAATCGGGACACGTCCCCAGACCCCTGAAAATCGGGACGTCCCGCGCAAATCGGGACATCTGGCAACACTAATTCCCGTTCGTCCCAATGGCGTTGTCCCACTGGTGGACGAACGGGAATTATTTAGTAAAACGCAACCAATGAAGCACAACTAAAGTATTCCTCGAAACGCAACCACGATGAAACATACAGAAGCGAGCATAACGGATTGGTAATAAATGTTATCGATAGACGTTTAAAATTCAGCTGACCTAATTGTATTATAATGAAATTGCCAGGAAAGCAGAAATGAACTAGAGCTAGGTGCTATAAGCGACTTACTTAGCTCAATAATGGTAAAAATACAGGTTTTGAAATTGAATCACTTGTTGTTTTGAAAAGTACCAGGGTGACAGAAATGAACAGAAAATAGCCGTCCCCCGACGCGACGACGCCGACGGCGACGCTTGGATCAAAATATTATTATTACCTACAATTTTTATATTAAACATAGGGCCAATACATTATATTTTTTTACCTTTTTACATGCTTTGGTTTTGTCGGGAGTTTTTTTAACCGACTTCTTCAAAAAGGAGGAGGTTCACAATTCGTCTGTATGTTTTTTTCTAATAAGCGATCATGACTGACATGATCGAACGCCTTGCTCATGTCCAAAGAGCACTGAGACAGGAACTTTGTTAAATATTAATCAATAGAGCCCGTTATTAATTGAAAGGCTGCTAAAGATGTGCTTCTATTTTTAACCGACTTCTTCAAAAAGGAGGAGGGTCTCAATTCGTCTGAATGTTTTTTTTTTTTTGTATGGATGTTAAGCGATTACTCCGCCAATTATGAATCGATTTTGATGATTCTTTTTTTGTTTGGTAGGTCATGCTTCAGAGGTGGTCCCATAGAAATTTTATTAATTTTGCTTGCGTAGTTTTTGAGTTAGCTTCAATAATTACGTTTTTTCCCACTTTGCTATGCAGATGATATAATTATTTCACTCCGTCACTGTTTTTTACATAGCAGATAACGGTATACGAATTTGTGTGAGGTAGGTACCACAACTAAAAAGTGAAAAATAAGAGTATGAAGTTTTTATTTTTCACTTTTTAGTTGTTCCGAAAACTTTTCAATTCCTCATATCTGCCTCTGCCTAGCCTTTTCCCAACTATGCTGGGGTCGGCTTCCAGTCTCAAAAATCAAAATCAAAATCAAACCGTAACATAGATATGATGGATTGTGATGATGGGTATCGAGTTTATGATAGAAGGAACTTTAAATTGTTGCGTTCCAGAACTTCCAGAGATGTAACTTTTGAAGTGACAAACCTGAAATCAAAAAGAATACCTATGAGCTACCTACTTTTTCCATAGATGATCAACCAGACTTGGAATTACTTAATCAAAGTAATGATCACTTGCATTCATTGAATTTAGATAATGAAACAGGTGATAGTAATGAAGAAGAACGACAAGAAGACACTCAAACTGTTGAAGGGAACAGTCGTGTACTTTGTGATCGGAGTCAAATTAGACCTCCTGAAAGATTTAATTTTGAACAATTCATTCATCAAGTCATTGCTGTTCCGGAACCATCTTCATATCGAGAAGCCATGCAAAGTACTGAAAAAGATAAGTGGGTTGAGGCTATGAACAATGAAATAAATTCTCTGAAAGAGAATGAGACTTGGAAACAGACACGGTTACCAAATAACAGAAAAGCGCTTAACTGCAAATGGGTATTCTAGGTAAAGAAGAACCCTGATGGCTCGATTGACAAGTGTAAAGCGAGACTAGTTGCAGTTGGCTATTCACAGAAAAAAGGAATAGACTACGAAAAGACCCCTGCCCTGTTGCGAAACTAAGCACAATCCGAGTATTATTAAGTATAGCCGCAAATGATGGTTTATCGCTAAACCAATTTGACGTCTCAACAGCTTTCCTATATGACAAGGTAAAGGAAGAGATATACATGCGACAACTTTATGGACTTAAACAAGTGCCTAAATGTTGGAACGAGTGTATTCACGACTTTTTTATTGAATCTGGATTTACACAGAGCGAAGTAGATCCATGTTTATACGTGAGGCAACGTGGAAAAACAAAGATTTTGCTAGCTTTGAACGTTGATGATGGATTATTAGACTCGTCTGATGACGTAGAAGCTGACAATTTTATTGAAAACGAACTCGAAGTACGTTTCGAGATAACGACTAAGCCGCCATCGTACTTTCTTGGGTTAGAGTTAGAGCGACACAATGATGGGACTATAATAGTTCATCAAGCCGCCTATACTAAAAAGGTTTTGGAGAAGTATGGAATGAGTGACTGTAAAGCCGTTGGAACACCAATAGTTAAAGATATTCCTGCAAAAAAGTTGGCGGAAGAGATCTGTAACACTATTTTCCCTATAGAAAGCTGTAGGAGCGTTGGCTTATCTCATGGTGGGTACAAGGCCTGATTTTGCCTATGCAGTCGGAGTCGTATCAAGAACCTTAGATAACCCAACGAATACGACTGTGTTACAAGTGAAGAGAATCTTTCGTTACCTCAAAGGAACAATCGAGACTGGTCTAGAGTTCAAAAATAATGAGAAACGACTCATATGTTACAGTGATGCAGATCATGGAGGCGACAACTTGAGTGATTGTTCTACTAGCGGGTTGATATGCATTTTCGCTGGATCAGCAATCTCCTGGAGAAGTGTGAAGCAAACCTCAGTTGCGCTCTCGCCCACTGAAGCAGAAATCGTAGCTGCCAGTGAGGCGTGCCGTGAAATGATTTGGCTAAAGAAGTTGTTTAAAAATTGAAGTGAAAAATTAGAAACACCAGTACTGCATATTGATAATGAGTCTGCAGTAAAATTAGCTCATAATCCGCCTTACGAATATCATCGCAAGACAAAGCACATCAAGCTAAGGCATTTGTAAGGCAATGTGTGTCTGATGGAGATATAACGAAATTAAAAGGAAAACTATCACAGCTAAGTAAGCTCCACAAGTTACCGAGTAATAATCGACCAACTTAAATTTGCAGTTGCAAAAACATGTTCTCCCATACATTCTGTATGGGATGACAAGTTTTCCAACTACCTACAATGTTAAGTTTGTTGGATAAATTCATCCCAACTACGGAACCCTTCATTGTGCGTGGTTCGTCATGCACTTGGCCGGTTTATTTTTATTTTTTTAGTACTTATGCTTTTTTAGACGAAATAAAATGATACCTGTTATTTAGCTAAATTGGCCTTTTATTTCGCTACAGTACGTACACCTACTTATGCTACGTAGCTACAGTATCAGATCTCTCAAACTAGTGGCACATAGATTTGAAATATTTCCAATATAATATCATAAACATTCTCGCACTTGTATGAGATGGTCCTTCTGTAATTATTTGCTCTGTGGCAAGACAGCGCCGCGCCCCGCGCGCCCTATAACTTTTGCGCAAATTTTCGTATTTTCCTTCTAAAAATTAATTTCCCTGTTTCAGCGGGGTACTTACGAAGTTACGACATACTTTCGTCCAGTCCTGCACGTGTTTTGTCGCGTGTTGAACTTAATTCATCAGAGGGTCTTCCCTCCCTCCGACGACGTTACCGTAATGACGGTTGGAAGCTGCTCGGCTATTTTTGCGTTATGCGCTCTTTAAGGTTGCGCTAGTCAACGGTGTCGAACTCGTTGGTGCGCATGGCTAATAATAAATAAATAAAAATAAAATAAAAAGCCTTTTATTTCTTGTTACAAATATAGGTTAAAAATAAGTTTTACAATTAAAAAGAAAAAAAAAGAAAAATAAATAAACATCAAAACAGTTTGCATGCATGCATTAATTAATTAGGTGCTTTATTCTTTTAGGTGCTTTATTTTTATGGGTACAAGAACCCCTCTCAACGGAGGGTAAAGGCCTCCTCCAAAGATGACCATTTTTCTCTGTCTTCAGCTTCTCGCATCCAGTGTGTGCCTGCTATTTTTATAACATCGTCTGTCCAGCGCGTATTCGGCCTACCTCTTTTCCTCTGGCCCGATGGTCCTAGCTATGACGTTGTCGTTTTGGTCCAGCGATTATCACTGAGTCTGGCTACGTGTCCAGCCGATCGCCATTTTAGCTTCTGTGAGTAACTGAGTGCGTCGATAACTTTAGTTTTCTGTCTTATGGCGGTATGGCGGATTTTTTGTATCTTCTTGATTTTCAGGATGCTTCTCTCCATACTTCTTTGACTGGTTATGATCTTATTCTTTAGTTTACTTGTGAATTTCCACGTTTGACAAGCGTAAGTTAGTGATGGGAGCAGGCAGGTGTTCATGACTCTACTTTTCAAATTTATGGACATGTCGCTTTTTAGGATTTCTTTGAGGTTCCAAAATTTCTTCCAGGTGATGTTGACCCTTCTCTCTACTTCTAGTTCGTTGTTGCGTGGATTAAATGAGATTTGTTTTCCCCGGTAAATATAAGTATCAGCATACGATAGCGGTCGATTTCTGAGATAAATAGGTATTTTAGTATGATTCGTCATGACGTTTGTTTTATCTAAATTGATTTCCAACTTTACGACTTTCTTCATGTAAAGAGTTTATCATCAGTTGTAGTTGGGTTGTGCTTTCTGATAGCAGGACTATATCATCCGCAAATCTGAGATGGCTCAGGTAGCGTCCGTTTATGTTTATGCCCACTTTTTCCCAGTTTAGTTTGCCGATGATATACTCCAGCACCGCTATGAAGATTGTTGGAGAGATTGGGTCTCCTTGCCTCACACCTCTTTTTATTTGTGGCATGGCTAATATGCATGCTATTAAGTATAGTTATTAATTTATTTCGTTTTATTTATTTACTAGCTTTTGCCTGCGACAAACTATATCACTTGCTTAGATAAGTATTTGTGCCAAGTTCTACCGTGAAGTTTTCCCAGAAATTGATTAGTTAAAGTCGCGTCGCGTCTGTTTGCCTTTAAGGTACAAGTCCGTAGCCCACTGCAGGCAGCAGCAGCAGGCGACGTGTCGTCGCGACACTACTGGTTTCTATGTATTTCTAAGTTCCGTAGCTAGTGTAGCTACCGACACGTCGCATCGGTTTCATAGAAATACGTAGAAACCAGTAGTGTCGCGACGACATGTCGCCTGTTGCTGCTGCCTGCAGTCGGCTACAGACTTGTACTTTTTATATGTATTAGTACTAGTTCAAATTTATAATACATATTATGGCTGCAAGAGGGGCGTCGATGATGTGCTCGCCTAGGGCGCTCTCGACATTTAATCCGCCTCTGAGAACCAGTCGTGTTTTGCTGACACTGTAGAGATTAAAAGAGGAGGAAAAAACCAATAACCTGAAATATGGAGTAACTTTTGTTTGTTCCCCGCCTGTTATACCAAAATTCTACAGATTATAATGCTTGTTTTTCTCTTTTAAGTTATGCGTTTTTGCAGGCGGGTTTTTTGTTTTTTAAATAATTTGTTTTATTTCAAGCTTTTTAGTTTTAATTATTTATATTATTTGGAATTAACTCATTAATAGCTTTTATTTGAGACCAATATTGTAATTTATTAAAAAAAAAAACCTCCCTTTTTTTTTGTTTCCAGATGATATTTAAAAAAAATATGTATGGCCTATGTCACTCCCACAATTAAGACGAACCTAACGACACCTCGTATGTTAAAATTCAGGAGTTATGAATTTTCAAACTTTCAAAACGCGATATCTCAAAACACGTGTTTTTGCAGATACCCTTTTGTTTATGATGTGCGATGTGTCGTTGCACAGTACAGGGGACAACATGTGTCGTTGCACAGTACTGCAGGGGACAACATGTGTCGTTTCACAGTACCTACTGCAGGGGACAACATGCGTCGTTTCACAGTACTGCAGGGGACAACATGTGTCGTTGCACAGTACTGCAGGGGACAACATGTGTCGTTTCACAGTACCTACTGCAGGGGACAACATGCGTCGTTTCACAGTACTGCAGGGGACAACATGTGTCGTTGCATAGTACTGCAGGGGACAACATGTGTCGTTTCACAGTACTGCAGGGGACAACATGTGTCGTTGCATAGTACTGCAGGGGACAACATGTGTCGTTTCACAGTACTGCAGTTAACGTTTACGTTATAATCGGCGGAGTGTTGCGTGCGTATCGAATGAATGATCTCCTCGTATTATAGCCGTGTATTAGCATATTATCTGCTGCTATCGATCTCCTCCGACGTTTTATGGTAATCTTATCGCGTCTTATATTCACATCCGATCATAGAGACTTCCTTCTAATCCGAGAGATAGTATAAGCAGACGTGATGCTTTTATATAAATATCTGTACAGTCACCAGAGATTCTGGATTTAGTGATAGCGAAATTCAAACGAAATATTTTTAGATTTTTTAATATTTTCTTCCTTCTACTAGACGCTACTTATGGTAAAGCTATCTATTTTGAACATTTACCATATTAAAATCTGGATAGTGGTATCTCTTACAATTGACCACAGTATACCTAATAAATAAATAAATACCCCGAACAAACGTACTATATCCTCTCAGTAAAGATTTATTTATAATAGATAAGGAACTTAACATGACTGTGTGCCCATGGTATCCAGACTCTTTATGAAGATTGTTGCTGTGGTGACATAATTTATTCATCAGTAATGTGGCGAGTCCTATATGGTTATGATATGACTTTGTGTTGGCATATTTGCCATAATTTCCCCACACATGTCGATGTGGCACATTCCGCGGCGAGGTCGCTTCCCAACAGCGCTATCAGCATTACGTCGACATGCGACATGTGACGCGAACGCGATTTATCACCCACCACATTACCCACGCTCCGTGGCACACATGAGGTACGCCCCGTCGCGTCGTCGTTGTCGTCCGCCCTTCTTGCTTACGATGAGTACAGCGTCGCCAATCCTCGCCTCGCCACACTCGGGTTATTAAGGTGAACGAGCGAGCTTCACGATAGATTGCTTTTGACAAGCGCACGCATGAAAGATTACGCTCCGTCGTGGCGTCGCGTCGTCGGTAATAGAAGTACTAGCAGATGAGTTGCTGCGGCGCGAATCTTCGTCACATCGTGGATTTGCGACGCATCAGTCGTAGCAATAATAGCAAATAATGTGGCTGTGTAGTAGAGTGGTACAAGTTTTAGGGGGAGCCGAACTCGAAAACTGTGAGACACTCGACTGTAACGACTACCAATGACCACTGAAAAGGATAGAAATGCTTATTTACCAAAGTAGCTGTCGTTTCTGATATCTGGCTCTGCATTGGTGGTGAAATACTTATTGTATGAAAATCCAGTATCCATTCTCCCTCTATAATATAATGACCTACTTACTAGAGATGGGTTGTAACAGGTGAAACACGATATCTGTGATCACTGTGACTGTGACAAAAAAATAACAGATCCAAATATCTGTTATCAAATCACAGCCTGTGATTTTTGCATGGACGATAAATACGTATCTCAATCGAATATCATCTTTATTTCTTTTGATTTAAAGTCGAAAATCGTATCTATCTGTTATAAAATAACAGCCTGTCATTTTTGTACGGATGATAAATACGTATTAACTCAATTGAATATCTTCTTTATTTCTTTTCGTTAAAGTCGAAAATCGTAACCGAAGTTTTAACAGTAACAGTCTTGAGGATCTGTGATTTTAAGTAACAGATATTTTTTATCGTTAGAAGCAACTGCTATCTGCAATTTTTTAATATCTGTGATTTCTATCTGTGACGATAAATACGCCTCACTCCTACTACTTACTCCATGACTCCATACTGCCTTCAGCAACACAAATAATGGACACTAACTGCACATAGGACGTGCCTCATAATGAAGATGTGAGTTATTTATCGTGCGAGATGTGCGTGCGTGACGTGCGACGATCACGTGCGAGCGTGTGTGTGTGTGTGAGTGGACGCATTTGTGCGAGGAGTGGTCAACGTTCCGTATGATTCATTGCCGTAGCGCGCCCTCCGTCCGTGAAGTGTCCGGCGTCCGGCTTCCTGCAGCCCCGCACCGGACAGACAGGATTATCTAGAGAGCGATGCCAACTTTCAGATATCTAACTCAACACAGTAGACGAATACCTACCATCAGCATATCATGTGAAATAAAATAAGTAAGTAGGTAGGTAAATAAAATTAGACTTTTGGAATATTAACAAAAAAATGATAGCAAAATATGATAACAAACAGACCTTATACAGCGTGTAACAAAAACTCTGTCCGATCCGTGAGGTGTTGTTTGAGTTATTCTGAAAGTAAATTTAGGTGTTTCTTTTTTGGAAAGAAAAAAAAAATCGCCGAATTTTTTTTCAATGGGGAATTTTACTGGATTATTACATGGGGCGCGGGTGGCCGTCGTTTAGCGGGTCATAACCCTCATAACCTCTGTTACACAAGTCATAACCTCTGTAGAAAATTTGCTGATTTATAATGAAATTGGAGTAATTTTGGTACTAAAAACGGGAATTTTTAATAGTAGGTAACCTTCTTATTAATTTCACAAAAAGAAATACTTTTTAGTAATGTTATTGCGGTACCTAGGCGCCCCCTTTCGGATCGGACAGTGTTTCTATGCATGCTGTAATAATTTCACTCTTTAAAGTTGGATAGTTTCTTTTAATTACTTTTTTGAACGGTACACGTTTCAGTAGGTCCGTTTTATAACGGAATAGCTAAACCCTGAAGTCAGCAGTTACTCGTAAGCCGTAGATTTGGGTGAAGGTCGAGTGTTGCCAGTGCGCCTTGCGGCCACGGGTCACGCTGTTCAGATTACGTCGCCTTTTTATCCGACTGCAACTGCGGAATGTTATGTATTTTTAAACCATTTGTGACACTTTGCAAATGTACCAGCACAATGATTTGTGTCAGCTTTCTGTATGTGGGCGGCAGAATACACACAGCGGCTTTCACGTAGATGTGATGTGACGGTGAGATAACGCCACAAAGTAGCCGTGACTCCATCTCCAGCTGCTACGAGATATTCCTCGCAACTATAGTCCATTTGAAATAAGATTAGACATTTGAATAAAGCTTTTTTACAATCCGTTCAAACGATTTTGACTTCTATTGCGTTGATATCATGATAAATGGCAGCTACAGTAAACAGTTGGTATTGCAACCACTTTTTTGGTTAATGCTATCCTTATGCCTACGGTATAGAAGTCAAAATCGTTTGAACGGACTGTAAAAAAGGTTCTAATCTTATTTCAAATGGAGTATAGTTAATGCTAACTGTGGTTCCAAGTTCTAGCGTATTATTTTTGCTTTTATTATTTTCAGAGAACCACCAGAGGCAGATTATCCCTAAGGCAAACTAGGCACGTGTCTAGTGGCGCGAGGTTACAAAGGGGCGCGCGGCCCGATGTTTTTAATAAAATTATTATTTCACCTCATCGTTGGCAACACAGGAATGTCACTTTTCTTTTCGCGCGCTCTGTGACATCACAAGAAAAAGTTCGCGCTCGCCAAATTATTATTTTAAAATAAGTTTTCGGTATTCTTTATTGTAACAAAATTTTAACTATGTTAAGTGATTTCAAGTGTATTAAGTGCATTGTTAGCGGAAACCTGAGACGGCCGCGGCGTTCATCAAAGACATCAGGGAAAGCAGCTACAAACATCAGAAGCAACCTTAGTCCTGACTCCTGACCAACATTGGATGAACCATCATCCCGAGGACTCCCAGCACATCAATGTGCGAGAGTGTCTGGCTTTAACACTGACCACCTTGTACGTGATACAGTAACATTTTTTATTGCCCAACTGGGCAGTAATATACTAATAGATTCCGTGACAGATACTTCTGTACGGGAGGGTCTACCATGCAAAACTATGAGGTCTTTGCTTCATTATTGTCAAAGATACCATACAAGAGCCATATTTTAGCCAATAACGGTTCGCAAATTATAAGAATCGTACATAAATACACAACATAATTATAGAGCTTATGACCTGTAAACTCATGCATTAAGGCTCTTACATAATGGCGCGATTCATCGCGCGACGCGAATTTTAACAAAACAATTTCTGAGAAAACTTCAGCGCGAACAATGCGGCGGCGTCGCGTCGCGCGACCAATCGCGCCAGTATATGAGAGCCTTTACGCTCCACACTGTATCTCAAATAAGTGAACGTTTACGTTCACGGAGATAGAGACTACGACTGCTATTCCCAATCCTGGACTTTTAAAACAAATATCTTTCTGATCTGATTTTAAGTAAAAAACAAACTTAAGGGATGCCTACAAAGAAGTTGGCTGTCCTTTTGACTCTAATGTCGACTCTGTGGACCAATGAATCAAATACTGAGACTGTTTTAAAGTTTTATAACTAAGTAGGTAAGTACAACCTATAATGAAAGTGAGAGGGACATTAATTATTCCTCTCACAGTAGAACACATACAGCAGCCCAACAAAGAGCTGGTAGCAATTGAGTCTGATACAATGTGGGGTTACTTATTGTCAATAAACAATAGTTTATTATTTCTAAATAAGCAATGCTAATGGAGGAAAATAAAAGTACCTATTTAATAAACCAGAATATTTATAACCAGATTTATTAACTAGCTGAATTATTGCAGACAGCTCTAAACATCTACTCTGTTTAACTAATAATTATATTTCAGATCGCCGTGAAGTAAAATTGGGAATCAAACGAGCTTACCTGTTAAGCGAAGTCTTGATTCTAATTTTACGAACGGCGATCTGAAATATAATTTTACCCACCCGCCACTGGCTAACAGCCCCAAAGCTGCAATAATTAGCCTTCCTAATTCACCTATACTTTCACGAAAATCTAGTGAATGTAAGTATGTGGAACTTCTGTGTACAGAGAACAGAACTTGTTCCATATCTTGTTGTTGTTGTTGTTCTTGTTCTTTTCAGCCGTAACGAAACCACAATGTGGTTGTGCGACGCGTGACTTAAATAGCGTAATATTTTTTACATAAGGGCTAGTTTTAAGTTTGTGCAGTTTCACTACGTAGTTTTTCTTATAAAAAAATAATTACTTTATGGAGGTACGTGCTATAAAAACGACAACCGATCTTTTTTGTGGGAAGATGTCATAAATTTGACAGCAGCGGCGCCATGCGCTCTGACACTAGAGAGGTTAAGTTATGCGTTTTTGCAGGCGGGTTTTTTGTTTTTTAAATAATTTGTTTTATTAGTAATTTTAGTGCGTGTATCAGCGGTAGTTTTAGTTATATTAGCACTTTTGTATGGTCGGGTGAAGATAATATTGTATAAGCAGTTCAAATTGCTAATCTGTTTGAGTTACGACTGTCCAGCCCGAACGAAATTATCTATAATCTGATATTATCAAGTAGTAATTTAAAATAATACAATAAAAAACTACAAAATGTAATTTTTTTTTTCCTTGTCTTTATCTTGCAATAAGTTTGCAAAACTATGATCAGATGAGTTGTAGGATGATCAAGCAGGGAAGAGTTATTCCTCATCAGGAGCAACTCTCTTATTATTCAAGCAGCACTCTACGAGTTGTCTAATTGTAGAATGTTGCGTCTTTTTAGTCTGCTGACACAATCTGGTATTGTGAGTTGAGCGGCCAATTGGTTGGGATGTCTCTCCAGCCTGGACTTGTACTTTTGCGAACATGAACTTATTTCTTCCTTGACTGTTTTCATGTTCAGGTGTTCGTGAACTTCAGCATTCCTAATGAACCATGGTGCGTTTGATATTTGTTTTAGAATGTTGTTCTGAGTTCTCTGTATCATGTTTATATTGGAGTTACATGCGGAGCCCCACAGTTGAATGCCGTAAGTCCAGATGGGTTTTAACATGGTCTTATAGATCAAGATCTTATTGTCTACGGACAGCTTGGAATTCCTACCCAGGAGCCAGTACATGCCTTTGTACCTGATATCGAGCTCTCTTCGTTTCGTTTCTAGATGTTTCCTCCATGTTAGTCGCTGGTCCAGATGCATACCAAGGTATTTGACGCAGTCGCTTTGTGGGAGCTGATTAGGACAAAGTTTCACCGGTGGACATTGCTGGTGTCTGAGTGTAAACATCACCTGGACCGATTTAGATGTGTTGGCTCGTATCCTCCATTTGGCAAGCTAGTTGTGAATTTCATCTAGACTTTTTTGTAGGTTTTCCGACGCTCTGTTGGGGCAACTGCTACATGCCAGAACTGCCGTGTCATCTGCGTAGGTAGCAATTGTTACTCCAGGGTTTTGCGGTAGGTCTGCCGTGAAGATAGTGTACAACACTGGCCCAAGAACAGAGCCCTGAGGTACTCCTGCTAGTATGTTATGGAAGCCAGAGGTGCTGTCGTCCTCCTTGACCTGAAATATTCTATCAGATAGATAAGATTCCAGGATATTGTAGTAGCAGTGTGGCAAGTGTAATTTTATTTTACATAGTAGTCCCTTATGCCATACTCTGTCGAAGGCCTGTTGTACGTCAAGGAAGACTGAGGAACAGTATTTCTTGGTTTCCAGAGCGTTTCTGATGTCGCGACACACTCTATGGATTTGTTCTGTAGTGGCATGTTCTGGTCTAAAGCCAAATTGGTGGTCGGGAATTATTGTCATTACACTTAGAAGCCGGCGCAACAATAATTTCTCAAAAAGTTTGGAGAGAACAGGTAGCAAACTAATAGGTCTATAGGACGTCACTTCATGAGGCGGCTTTCCTGGCTTGTGTATCATAATTATTTGTGATACTTTCCACAGCAATGGGTAGTATCCAACCCTAAGCATACTATTGAAAATAGTTGTCAGGAATACGATCGCCTTTGTAGGTAGCTCTTCAAGGACCCTTTTGTCTATAAGATCAAAACCTAGGGCCTTTTTATCATCCAATGCCCTGATTACCCACCTGATTTCTTGAGGAGTTATGGATTTAATTGGCATTTCCATCTGGAAATCCTGGTTCAGTATATTGTCTATGTCGACATCATCTATTCCAGGTTCGGGTTCGTTGGGTACGAAAACGTTAGCGAGGTGATATGACCTTATTATGACAGCTGTTCCCCCGTGTGCAGTACCATCAGGGTGATTTGTGGTGTAAATGTTGTAGTTTTTTATTTTGATTTGGCTGTTACATGTGAAATGTGTTTCAGATATAAGTAGGACATCCAGATCATGGAAGTTAATCAGGGTTTCGACTTCGGTTTTGTTGGGAGATAGTCCGTTGATGTTCCAGGTGGCTATTTTGATCGTATTGATCATTTTGTCATTTTATTGACGAGCGTAGTTATGAGTCCTAAGAGGGTGCTCATCTGTTGTAAGATAACGTCAATCTTTTCACTTTGTTTAAGGAACATCTCTTCCAGTTTGCTGGTGGTGTGTTGTGTGGTTTTTTCGTAATTTTGCCTTAACTGCGTCTGCGTATTGTTTACGTTCATTTCTAGTTTCATTCTTTTTGTCCTGTGAGTTGTGTTCATCATTGTTGTTGATGATCTGTGTGTTTTGTATTGTTTTGTTTCTAGTGAAGTTCGGCTTACGAGTTTTTCTGGCCAGGATCTCTTCGTAGACCTCACATCCCTTGTAATTTGCTGGATGTGGGCCTAGGCATTAGGCACACGTAGCTGGGGAATTACGATCGGTTTTAGGGCATTCCTTGGTGTTATGTGATTTTGCACACTTTAGACAGCGATAAGGTCTCATGCAGTAATTTTTTGAATGTCCGTACTGCTGACATCTTTGGCATTGTACTGGGGCTGTCCTTTTCTTAGGGTCTTCTATGACAACTACCTGGTGATAAATAACTTTCACTTCTTTTGCTGCTTTGTTATTTGGTCTGATTGGAAATTAACAAAGAAGGTGGATGTGGGTACTTTGTCAGGTCCATACCTAGAATTTATGATTTCACCTAGTACAACATTTCCTGTACTTTCGAATGCCTCCTTAATAGCGTGTGGGGTTGTGTGGTGTAGGTTTTTGATTACCAATCTAGGGTTTTTTCCATCTTTTCGATTGAAAGTGTGACCTATCAGGTTTTGTTCTCTGATCACACTCATAAGTCGCTTATAGATGTGAATGTCTTCACTTGTAATTCGCAGCTGGTTTTTATTAATTATTTTATAAGTGAACTTAGTGTGTTCAGTGACTGTTTCTAGAAGCTCTGTGAGTTTGTTTACGTCGTCGACCCCATAGAGCATTATAGGTGGTGGTTTGCTGATTTTCTTTTCTTTTGTCCGAGTGCCTTCATGGGAATTTTCTTCCACAAGTAGTCCCGAATAACGGTTTGTGACTTTCACACCCTAAAAATGTTATTAACAAAATGTTATTAACTACAAAATGTTATCTAGAAGTATGGGATTATCTAAACAGAAAAAAACAAAGGTATTGTTTAATACTATTATCAGGGTTATTAGAATATACCTACTTAAAGTATCACAAAACGTAACAACCTACAAACCACAACCTACAATTATAAGAAGATAAAACAAAATAAATTAATAACTCAATAATGTAATCCTAACTAATATTATAAACGCGAAAGTGAGTTTGTTACGCTTTCACGCTAACACGGCTTTGAATGAAATTTAGCACACGGGTAGACCATGACCTGGATTAGGACATAGGATACTTTTTATCTCGATATTCCCACGGGATCGAGACTTATGCGGGTGAAAGCGCGGGGCGCAGCTAGTACTGCATAAAAAAGGCTTATTGGTCGATTTGCACGAATTTACTCGCCCCAAATTGGTAATTCGTCATTTTTAAAAAATATAATTTTTCTGTAGGCGATTCACACGAAGTTAATTTATTTGTGGAATCGACAACTCCAGAAACACGTCTTCTATGCCTAATACGTATTTCTAGCGTTGTCGATTCGCCCACAAATAAATGTTATCGTTGTTTGTTGCTACAGTTAGAGTTTCGTCTGTTAAGAAATTATTCGGATTTAATCCTTCAAAGAAACTCCGAACATAGCCCACCCCATAGCGCGCTGAGCGTGCTTAAATTTGTGGACCAACCTGACTGTCAGTGTCCACGTTTCGGCTCTGTATGTCATAACGAGCAGGCCGCACTGGTTGCAAACATTACGGGATGGATGACGAGAAGACTTGAGAACTTTTCCCAAATGCTGCCCAACCCAACTCGATCCTTCCGTCGGCTTCTTTCTTGATGACTTGCCTTAGGTAGACATACTCCTTCACAACTTCGAGAAGCGACCCTTCGATGTGGATTGGACTCGGCAAGACTTGTGAATTGTACATGACTTTCGTTTTGTCTAAATTCATGCCGAAGCCAACCCGCCGAGAAGCTTCATTTAGGCTGTGCAGCATCTGGTCTTGAGCAGATCCCTATTTTCATGTTCATCTCAGGTGTCATTTGGCGATCATAAACTGCCCTCAGCATTTTTTCTGTCCTCTTATTTTTCTTCATAATTTTTTTTTGAGTTAAGCTAAAATATAAAATAAAACTGCGCAACAATTAACGTGTAATACAGTATTATCTCAAAGAAAACGATGGCTATAAAGTATCATTTGGAGATAATTTTGGTGAAAATCACAAATCCATCAAAACAAAACAATCAATAAGGTATTAATTCAAAATAATACTAAGATTTGTATTATATTTACACGAACAGGAAATAGAGTATTAAGTCAAAATAATACTGTATAAAATACTCACATTTCATGTTTTCGCTCCGCAAAGACGTCGTAACTCGAAATAAATACGTGTGACACCAACAATCGCTGAGCGGCAACTGACTCAACTAGAATGCGACCGTATTGATTGGTGCCTGAATGACACGAGTGAACAGCCAATAAAGAAATATATTGTCATATCTCGGAAACTATTTGCGCTAAAAATACCATTGTTTTACGAGTTTGTAGAGAAAAAAATCCGACTTGATACCCTTTTATTTGTGACGTGCGACAGGTTGTCCCCTGCAGTACTGTGAAACGACACATGTTGTCCCCTGTCGTAGGTACTGTGAAACGACACATGTTGTCCCCTGCAGTACTGTGCAACGACACATGTTGTCCCCTGCAGTAGGTACAGTACTGTGTAATGACAAACGTTGTCCCCTGCAGTACTGTGTAATGACACATGTTGTCCCCTGCAGTACTGTGTAATGATAATGAATTAATGACACATGTTGTCCCATGCAGTACTGTGTAATGACACATGCTGTCCCCTGCAATACTGTGCAACGGCACATGTTGTCCCCTGCAGTACTGTGTAATGACATATGTTGTCCCCTGCAGTCCTGTGTAACGACACATGTTGTCCCCTGCAGTACTGTGTAATGACAAACGTTGTCCCCTGCAGTACTGTGTAACGACACATATTTTCCCCTCCAGTACTGAGTAAAGGCTCTTACATACTGGGGCGATTCGTCGCGCGACGCAACGCCGCCGCATTGTTCGCCTTATAGTTTTCTCAGAAATTGTATTGTTAAAATTATCGTCGCGCGGCGAATCGCCCCAGTATGTAAGAGCCTTAACCCTCGCTGTAGTCACTCTGTAGACAATTACTGTCTTTAGACGCAGTCGTTTGGCTCATGAGCTCTCCAACAATAAAGAAACAAAGCACGCTGACGGCGCAGATACCAACAAAAAAGTGAATGCATAAAATAATAAAATTGCCATCGCAGCTCTCTGTTCAGCTTGAATGCACATAGATTGCGGTTTATTTTACGTTTTAGTCGTAGTCGGATCTCGTATGTAAAAGAGCCGCACACATAACAAGAGAGACAGTAGGTGCTCGTAAGTAATCTCTCGCCGCCGTCAGTTCCGTGTTGAACGATTGGTTCGTTTTTAGGGTTCCGTAGTCAACATCCTTTATAGTTTCGCCATGTCTGTCTGTTTGTCCGCGGCTTAGCTCAGATACTCTTAGTGCTAGAAAGCTGTAATTTGGTATGGGTATACAAATAAAGCACGCCAACGTGTGGTTAAGACTGAAGTTAAGGACGATTCCTACTACCTATCAAAGTTTGTGGTCGCGAGGTCTAAAGCATAGTAAATCAACCGACTTAAAAAAAATAACACTAAAAAAGTGAAAAATAACTTTAATTTCGGAAGTCGGTGTCTTTGCTTTTCAATTTTCGTTTTTTGCCACCGACTTCCGAAATTAAAGTTATTTTTCACTTTTTTTGTGTTATTTTTTTGAAGTCGGTTGTTTTTTTTTTTTTTAAGTTTTTATTTTCCACTTTTTAGTTGTGGTACCTACCCCACACAAATTCGAATACCACTACCTGCTATTTAAATAACAGTGAAAGAGTGAAATAATTATATCATCTACTTACGCAAAGTGGAAAAAATACGTAATTATTGAAGCTAACTCAAAAACTACGCAAGCAAAATTAATAAAATTTATATGGGACCACCTCTGAAGCATGACCTACCAAACAAAAAAAGAATCATCAAAATCGATTCATAATTGGCGGAGTAATCGCGTATCAAACATACAAAAAAAAAAAAAACGAATTGGGAACCTCCTCCTTGATGTAATGTTGTAACATAACAAAATGTCATAATAAAATTAAAAGGAAAACTATCACAGCTAAGCAGAGGCGGCTCGTCATAAAGAGCGCTGGTGCAGTGCACTCCCACGAAAATAGCATAATCTATATTTCTTTATTATAATCCTATACATACATTCTTTCTACTACGCCCATGTATACAATAGCAGTTTACTAGAAAACCATTTCCTACGCGTACATTGGGCGTCAAGTTGTAACGTGTGGAGCGCCAGCGATTGCGCTCCTATGAAACAAAGTTCAGTACGATTTCTAGCACTGTATTCAATGAGTGCGAAAGAGAAACATCGGCACAGTCCGACGCGTGAAACAAAAGATTTTGTATGAGAAATTAGCCTAATTTGAAGCGCCGCTCACGCGCGACGTTGCCAAACGGCGCAAGGCGGCCGCTCGCGGGAATGCGATCTATGCCTTTGCGCTGTTGCCGATCTTATGTAAACAAACGGTCGGCTCAACTCGGCTGTCAGTAGATTCGCAGTGTTTATTCTAAATAATTATTAAAAATAGTTTGTGCGCGACATTTGTGTTAAAAATGGAACAATACAGTGTATCTTGTTGTATGATAAGCATTGAAAAACGCTTTATTAATTCCATAACTGATTTTCACAAGAAAAGTGATAGATGTCTTCGCTCGCCAAAAAGATCGCCGAATGGATTTTCTTTACAAATAAAATAAATGGTAAGCCTTAGTTCTACGTTTCTTTTTTAGTGAACCCCCACAAATAAATATCACGAGCCGCCTCTGCAGCTAAGTAGGTTCCACAAGAAACCGAATAATAATCCACCAACTTTGTAAGAACATGTTTTTTAACTACAATGATAAGTTTGTTCTTGGCATAAATTCATCTCAACTACGGAACCCTTCATTGTGCGTGGTCCGACACGCACTTGGCCGGTTTTTATAGATAATGGTACGGAACCCTTCGTGCGCGAGTCCGACTCGCACTTGGCCGGTTTATTCGAGATCGTTAGCTGCAGATGTTTATTGTTACCTCCATTTTTGGCGTCCCTCGAGTGAAGTTACGTGTGTAAACCGTACTTACTTCAAAAGCAGTCGAGTGGTGTATAAAAAATATTGAACACTTGCAAAAATATTTATGGGTTTAGAGCGCGGCGTTCGACTTGTAAAACAATGCGTTGCCGACGAGCGACCGACGACCGGGCACCGGCGCGGCCCCGAGTTACACCACTCTGGGATGTAGTCACTGCCGCGCATGTGTGAGGAGCCACATGAGGTGGATATTATTCATTGGCTTTGTTCTGCTGCTGAGAGCTACCTTACCGAGTGAGCGTAAAGGCTCTTACATACTGGCGCGACTTGTAGCGCGACGCGACGCTGGCGCCGCCGCATTGTTCGCCGTGAAGTTTTGTCAGAAATTGTTTTGTTAAAAGTCGCGTCGTGCGACAAGTCGCGCCTGTATGTAAGAGCCTTAACGAACGGAATCCCGTGTATTATGAGATCAAACGAACACCTTTGAACGCGAATGTACTGTGTCTTGTAAAGCCTATGGAATTATGGATTTTAAAATGTAAAAGAGTCGCGAAAACTATGTAGGCCTCATCATAATTTTAAACTTCCCTGTAATTTGGCTTCGCAGCTAATTTTCACATACAGCATGTTGTATTTTACAAAGACGGGAATATCTTGATCTGAACAAAAAGTCTAATAAGCCCGGCACAGTTGGGTCGTCCCACCACTAATGGTCGCTGCCCACAGCGGGCGGCGACGCGACGCTGAGCAGTTGTAATGTACTATGGACGACGCCACACAGAGCCGCCGCGCCCGGCGCGATGCGACTGGTCGCGCCACGCCGGCGTCGCGCCGAGCGCGAATACAACTTCGACGCGGCGGGGCGAGGCGCGACAGGACGTTTTTGATTTATTTCATGCCCCCATTTCCGTTTACGTTGTTTTTCTTAGCTAGCGCAAATTAGAGCAAGAGCGTTTCCACGTCTGAATCGCTCAACATCTTTTTGATGAATGAATCGCGTCGCTAAACGGTCGGCGTGAATGGGCGCGGCGGGACATGATCGATTGATCGCGCCCGCAGTGTGAACGCTCCCGTCGCACCAGCGCCGCGTCGGCGCCCGGTCACGCCGCGCTCCGCCACGCCACGCCCGCTGTGTGCAGAGACCTTAAGTCCCACATCTAGAGTGAACCGCATGTGCCTCTGGCAGCCAACAATCATAAGCAGTGATCGGATATTCGGATACATATTTACCTAAAGTATATTTTTTGCCGGCAAAGGGTATAAAAATATGGAAGCGGCTTCTTTTTTTCTCGGGGTGGCGGTTATTTCATAAATAACGCAGAGGGCACAAGTATTCCTAAGCATATTAACTATTGCTAATACATATACCACACATTTTTTTTTAATCTGAGAGCAAACTTCGTCGTTCTCGGAAATCGGGACTTTTCCCGTACTGAAGCGCTCTCCATACTGGTTAACACACAAACTTTAGGTAAATATGCATCTAAATATCCGATCACTGATCATAAGTCTTAGTACAGTGATTGTCCAAGTATTTATTTTATGCAGATAGGTAGTTAAGTTAGGTACATACTTTCTTTTGTACGACCCCGATGAAGTAACAATAACTCGCACTCATCAATTATGTCAACAGCAGCCGCGGGCGCCCACGCGCCCGGGGGCGCAGTGGATGTACTCGCCGGGGAAACGCTGCGTCATCGCGCGATTGTTGATTGTGAGCCAATTTTGCGCGCGGAACATGAGCGAGTACCCATTGTGCGTGACTGTACCATACACAGGCGAGATCGTGTTTAGATGGGTAGGTACGTTTGATAAATAACTTAGTAATGATAGCGCAATAGCCTCGCTTGTGAATTTGTGATCGCACCAGAAAGCTCACATTTTATTTCTCTACAATCTTTCTTTGATCCCTTGTGTATTGTGAAGATTGAACGATACCTACCGCTGACGTCAGCTTGAAGTCGAAGCCTTCCAATATATAAAAAAACAAGTGCGTGTCGAACCACGCACAGTGAAGGGTTCCGTAGTTGTGATGAATTTATCCCAAGCACAAACTTAACATTGTAGTTGAAAAACTTTTTCTCTCATAAGGAATGTATGGGAGAACATGTTTTTGTAACTGCAAATGTAAGTTGGTCGATTATTACTCGGTAACTTGTGGAGCCTACTTAGCTGTGATAGTTTTGGTTTTAATTTCGTTATACAGTGTGTCCGGACATGGACTAGCGACATTCTAAATAACACTAAATACACTTCCCCGCTATGTTGCAGCCATTTTGTTTTTTTGTAGAAATATTCCCTATGCGAGTACAAAAAAAAACATATCTCTCATAGTTTCAGTTATACTGAGATAAAAATAGGCTTATTCGAAAGGTAATAATATTGTCTACTGTCTGCATTACAAAGCAATGTGATCACAATTCCATAACTTTTGAAAAAACATGTAATTCGAAAAAAAAAACGAAAAATTATGCAATTCAACCAATAATTGTTAATTACTACAAAAATACCGCCGGCAACTTGTTTCTTTTTCGATCCACAGATTTTGAACTAAACTACAATACAACATAAAATGAGTTATTGTTGTTTGAACATAGCGAATGCGTAAGCTTTGTGCTTTTTGCTAGGCAATTTTGTTGGAACGATAAAGAAGAAATCATAAAAAAAAAACATTAAAAAAATGTACTTAATATATAAAATACTACTATATCGCTAGTCCACGTCCGGACACACTGTATATACTACTCCACTGCTTTTTTTCACATATCGAAAACCATTTATCTGGCAGAGGGGGAACACACTTGACTCTAACAAAATTAGCACTACTTATAAAGTTTAATATCTCGAAAACGGATCTCTGCATCCAAAAATAGTTTTCACAAATTCACCCGTTTCAATATTTGAACGACCTTTCCAACGACAGCCCACACCACAGAACAGATAAAAGAGGTTAGAAGGGCCTTGTGGGCGGGGCAAGCGCGCCGCACTTATGAGCAAACGCTCATAAGTCAACCGAAATTTGGTTCACCGGTCAACAGTCGCGCTCATATTGTGACAACGTGTGACGCTCCGCGAAAAAAAAAGAATTATGCCGTCTTGTGCTATTATTACGTGTCGAAAAAGAAGCCAGGTGTGTAGTGTTGCCCGGTAAGGGATTTCTTTTCACCGGTAAATTCAAAAACCATTAAATACAAGTGATATTTGTAATTATTACAATAATATTATGTAGTTTAAAGACAAAAACGATATAATCGCAAACAGATTCAAAATTATACATTGCTTTCAATGCTTGGGTACCATCTTGTACTAGATGAGTGATTGCGCAATGTATTGCGTTCACTGCGAACGTTGCGTGCAACGAGCCAAAGCTGAAATTCGGCGAAATCCATGCTTATCGATAGTGTTGTACCAAGTTGTACACAATGTCGATACTAAGTATATGTGTGTGTTTGAGGTTAGCCGTGTATAATGAAAACATACATTTAAAATTTTATATTTAGGTTTCCAACAGATCCTGATACAAGAAAACTGTGGATTGACGCAACTGGTAGAATTGAATGGATACCTACTAAATGTAGCACAATTTGTTCGCATCATTTTGCAGAAAATGATTACGTAACAAAAAAAACAGGGAAAAGATACTTAAAATCAGGAGCTTCTCCGCACATAAATATCGTTATACCTTTTTCAGTAAGTAGTATAGGTAGTGAAACGCGCGTGCGTTTCACTACCAAAGCGCCGTAATAAAAATAAAAAAAACTTATAGGTTATTCGCATTAGTCGTATTCCGCCATTTTTGTTCGATATTAGTATTGTAAAAATGTATTACTTTGTTGTTTACAAAAATGAGTGAAGGGGTGTAGATAAAGTCTTGTGTGCAACTGTACATAGTCAGGTATTAAAACACTCATGTGATACTATTATCACACTCTGTTTCGCCTCGGGCGATATTCGTGTTGTAATACCCCTTAATTTAGTTTTAATACCCAACAGTTTCATAAATAAATATTATTGTTCAATATTAAAATATTCTTGTATTTTTTACTTGTGTAATTTTCTTACTTACTAGCTGAAGCCCAAGGCATGAATTATGTAAAACAGAGCTACAATTAGCAAAACTCTAAAGAAAATTTGAATTTCGCGGCTTTATCGAATGTTCCCCCTTAATTGTATTATTTATATGTATTTAGTAAGTCCACGCTAATTGTCCCCCTTCCCAAAATTATAGCGAAAAATTTCCAACTTAAAAATTACAGCAATTTTATCGATATAATTAATCGACCTTTTGGTCGCCGTAACATGTATGAGAAATAAATTGCTTTTGAGCGTGTGTGAGTGTACGTCAAACGCAGTGTTTGTGTTAGTGTGACAACCAATAGCAAACTACTGATCTAAGTGTGAGTGGTTTCTTTGTGTGCGTAATGCGCGTACGTATTGGTCTCTTGATTGTAGTGGAATTAAAGAGTGGGAAACAAGCGGCGACACGCGTTCTAATACAAATCAGGGACTATTTCCTTTCTAACCTCTTTTATCTGTTCTGTGGCCCACACCATGGGATAGGAGAGAGAAAAAAATCATTCCCGCTTCACGTGTAGGTAAGGATACCCTAAAAAAATTTTTTGTTAGTGATTTTATTTTACCACTTTGTCGGCGTGATTTATATGTATCACAAATTTCAGCTTTCTAGTAGTACTATTTCTTGAACATTTTTTTTTATTTTTTTAAAGGTTTCGCCACACAGCGGGCGTGGCGTGACGGGGCGCGGCGTGACCGGGCGGCGACGCGGCGCTGGTGCGACGGCAGCGTTCACACTGCGGGCGCGATCACGTCCCGCCGCGCCCATTCACGCCGACCGTGTAGCGACGCGATTCATTCATCAAATAGATGTTGAGCGATTCAGACGTGGAAACGCTCTTGCTCTTATTTGCACTAGCTAAGAAAAACAACGTAAACGGAAATGGGGGCATGAAATAAATCTAAAACGTCCCGTCGCGCCGCGCCCCGCCGCGTCGGACTTGTATTCGCGCTCGGCGCGACACCGGCGTGGCGCGACGGGTCGCGTCACTTCGAGCGCGGCGGCTCTGTGTGGCGTTGTCCGTAGTACATTACAACTGCTCAGCGTCGCGTCGCCGTCCGGTCACGCCGCGCCGCGCCCGCTGTGTGCAGAGACCATAAGAGTCTCTGAGCTAAGCCGCGGACAGACAGACGGACATGGCGAAACCTTAGAAAATTTCTCACTTGCACGACTAGTTCTATATAAATTATAGTGCTACTAAATATGCGTGTGGCTACATTATACGTATAGTAAACCGCAATGGATAATTTGATCGCTCTTACTATAATTCGTTGCGAAGCATGTGTACTGTAGCCATGTCATCGCCGAATATACCCGGATGTTCGCTTTTAATGTGGCCATACCATGTTTATCTCGTTTCGCTATTCCAGTCGCCTCAGCCTCTTGTTGACTACGGAACCCTAAAAAGGGGCTTCTAGAGCTAGATTTTGTATCTAGCTCGGTATAGTTACGAGCGCCAGGTGTTCCACTGTGTGAACTGTGGCGATGTGACGCCTCTAATATTATAAGAGGAAATATCTTCACCAGCACTCGTTTCTTACTGAACCAGACAGATAGGCTGGCATCACCGATAAAACAGCACATTTTACGAATAGCAACATTTTATAGGTCTGTTTATCGAATTAGCATAATGATTGGAGCGCAGCACTAATCCTTACTTAATATTATAAATGCCAAAGTAACTCTGTCTGTCTGTCGCGCTTTCACGCCAAAACCACTGAACCAATTTAAATGAAATTTGGTATACAGATAGTCTAGGAGCCTGAGAAAGGACATAGGCCATATGGCCTGACCAAGATTATGTCTGGACTGTAAAGGAGACGGTGACCTCTGAGTTTGTTTCGGCCTTTCTTCTCAGAGTTGTCAGATAGGAAACGCGGCACCTCATCTAGCTTATTTTTACAACTTTTTAACATGACGTGTAAAAGTGATTCCAATATCCTATTTACAGAATAAACAATTTCATTTCATTTCAATTTCATTTCATTTCATTTCATAGGCTACTTTTTATCGACATAACACGCGGGCGAAGCCGCGGGCGGAAGCTAGTGGTTGATAAATTACAGTAATACTAAAGATAAGCGAATAATATTGTATTTGGTATTAGAATGGAATAAATCATAATTTTAATGCAAGTTTAGCTGAAGTTAACGAAATGTATTTTACCTGTTGAATCGATTTAATTAATACCTCTACAGAAACATGCCCGTTCTAATTGAGTACTTACTGTAAGTACACATAAATTAATAAGCTGTTTTTTAATATTGTTGCTCTCTCCGCCATTAATAGCAACTTCGATTATGAATGCCGCGCTTCACCGGCTCAAAGGGGCTCTCACACGCGCGCCGAGCGAGTTGATTGAGCACAACAAGCACAATTTAAAGGAGTGCGAGAGGTATTTGTGCGGCGGGTGTAGCGTCTGCGCTGAATAGTAAGCGACACTCGTTGGACGTGCCGCGTCGCCGTCGCCCAGCCACAAGACTAAATAAGAAGCAGACAGACTGTAAGCTTCATGCTAACGTCTCGCGCGGGAGCACTACTACACGCACAGCGATGTGTGCGTGGCCTGCGGGGGGTGCACCGGCGCCCGCTAGAAGAAAAACCGGTTTGAGCCGGCTCACTGCGAAGATTAAGTGCAGGGGTATGCCGTGTGCGATGCAGCGATAGGTACGACGCGGAAGTTTAGTTTTTTATTTAAAAAAAATGCCAAATTGCTGTACTGTGCGTATTAATAATAGTAGGGTTTTTATATCCAAAGGATCCTGTCCTTTGTACCTATACTACACAAACCTTACACATTTTTAATGCTTATTACAGAATTATTTAGTTACGAGTTAGGTACCTACCCAATATCCAAAATAACTAGGATGGCGATGAGGTTTTCCCATAAGAATTATTATTTATTATTCTTATGATTTAAGTAGGTTTTGGGTATGAATGTCGAAGGCTATAAGAGTAGGGGAAGACCAAAGAAACGATGGATGGACTGTGTGAAAGATGATATGGCTAGAAAGGGGGTGACTATCGAGATGACGGCTAATAGAGAAGTATGGAAGAAAGGGACATGTTGCGCCGACCCCAAATAAATTGGGATAAGGGCAGGAGAATGATGATGATATGGTTTAAGTAGGTACCGCCTGTATCAATTGGCGTGTTATTGTTCGTCTCCAATTTTTTTCGTATTTTTGTTTTAGTGGGTATGTAGGTACCAAAGTATGTTTACACATGAAGTAACTGAGGACTGTTCACGTGGTCTTAGCAAGATGTCGTTTGACCTTTTCTATTAGATAGGTACTTACTTAACACACTATTGGATTTTCAACTATCCAACAAATCAGTGCGCGAAAAGAAATCACCACGGGAAAAAATCTCTCGTGCTTATCTGGGCTTGACATAATTAACCATTTAGCCTTTCAAAGCTACACTATTTTTTTATGTTCCTTACCAAAATTGGAAAACGGTAGACTTATCAGTGCCTGTCCGTCCGTTCGCGTTCGTCCGTCCGTCTACCCGTCTGTCCGTCCGGCCATCCCTCCGTCTGTCCATCTATCTGTGCTCATTGCCGAATCTCGACTCCCACCTTGCCCGGTTTTATTTTATTTTCAATAACCGAGTGACAGCCCTATGAAAGTAGGTAAGAATTTTGAGCTCTGTTAGGAAGCTTTTATTCTGCTCATATTTATTCTGTGGCCCAGCGGCCCAATGCGGAGCTGTGCCCTAACCTAAGGTACGTACGAGAATACAAGTGCACACAGCACACTGCCACTAATCGGTCATTTACTTTAATGAGACGTGCACCATATATGCGTAGTGGAGCTGCGGAGTGCACGTTCGAGTACATTAGGTTCGATCCATTTGGCCGGAGAGCGGACCCCATTACCGGGCAGTCGTAACGACGGGCGGCGCCGCGCCGCGCCGTGACATCGGTAATGGTTAACTAACTTTTCCATTCGCCCGCCATGCGACGATCCGGTTATCGTCCTGTATACAACCTCACCCCTTCGCTCCCTCTGAGCTCTGCCTCGTACAGCCGAGTGTCCGATAAAATGCCGTGTGTACTGTGTAGGTATACCAGTATACTGGCTTTGCGGATACGGTTTTACAATAACGTGATTTTGCTCCCCTTAATGCTCGGGTGACTGCCGTACCTACTTGGCGAGCATTACACGGTATGTTAATTAACAAAGGGCGTTCTGTTAATTTGCAATAGTATAGCGTCCATAATGCAAAAAAAAAAATTACACTCAAAAACAAAAAAAAAACTTTTTTAAAATAGGTAAGTCAATGATATTATATTAAAGGTAAGTAGTTAAATAAACACAAAACTATTAAATTGACACGTAAAAGAAACACTCTGTACACGCACACTTATATGTATTTCAACGTAGAAAGACAAGTGTGGGTGTATAGAATGTTTCTTTTCCGTATCAATTTAATATTTATTGTGAATATTTTACTTTAAAAAAAAAAAACATTTGTTATAACGGTAATATTTTTTTAGCATGTTTATACGCTATACTATTGCAGGATAACGGGAACGCCCTTCGTTAGATAACATACTGTTTATTAACATGCCGCGAGCGATACGTACCTACATACCTACAGAAACAAGATTTACGGTTGTTTGCTGCAAACAGTTGTACATTACAACTATTTAAGTAAGATAGGAAACGCCGATCTCATCTAGCTTATTTTTACTAGAGATGCGCCGAATGTAGGTTCAACCGAATACGAATGTTTGGTCGAAAATAAACCGAACCGAATATTCGGCCGAATCATTCTGTTCAATTCGGCGTGGTGAACAGGTTTGTACACGTCGGTACCGAGCTCTGCAAGAGCCGGGCGGCGTTTGCCTCTGCCCCGCGCGTAGCCCGCGGCCCCTCGCGCTAGCACGGCTCGCTCAGTCGATGCATCGTTCCCACTATTATACATATAGTGCTCTGTGCATCGCTCTTTCGGTTACATATTGCAGTTCTCACATAATATTGTTTAAAAATTATCTCGGAATTGCATACTTTGATTGAAGTTTATTATATTACGTCGATGAACGTTTTTGATTTCTGAAAAAAGTTGTTACTCAAAGCAGTGTTCTTATAATTGTTAATTTCATAGAAAATTTATTTAGCTTTTTATCATTAGTAAAAAAAATAGCAGAAGTTTATTTGATTCAAATTTTATTTAAATTGATTGTTAAAGTTAAAAAATCTTTTTTATTTAATCAATAAATAATTGGTACAAAAAGTAGTGTCTCTTTCATTTACAAAAACAATGTACAACTTTCGGAATAAACCACACTTTTTTAGTAATTACTTAAATTTAGAGATTGCCGATTTTATAGATTCATACGCGCGTTAAACGTGATACAAATGCGCGTGTGAAGCGCGTTCGAAACTCGTTTGAAGCGCGTACAAAGGGTCGGAGGTGGGGTACAGACGGGGCGTGCGCTCACGCCACCGCACCGCCCGCAATATTGCTATCATAGATTCCTATAAAAACAAATAAATTTATTGTAATGGTAGCATTATGTTCCCGTCCCCTTGCCGCACGATTGGCGAACAAAGTTGACGGATCCTGATTGTACAACTGACGAGGAGTCTCTGGCCAAAACACGGAAGCTACGAGCGACTACGCTAGCGCGTCTGTATCGCTGTATCTGCGTGTATACGCGTAGTAGACGTGCGTTTCACGATCGCCCCGTGTGCTTAGGTTACAAGGTTGCGTTCAAATCTCGTTTACGCGCGTCATCTGCGCCTCGTCTGCGCGTTTAAAATACGCCGTGTGCTAGGGCCCTTACTGTTTAATAAATTGTTTTTTTTTTAATATTAACAATAATTTAAACATTCGGTAATTATTCGGCAAATCAACCGAATATTCGACCGAATACGAGCAATGAAAAAACATGTCGAATGTACTTACCGAATACGAATATTCGTCAATTAATCATCGCATTTCCGAATACAAACGAATGCTAAATTACATGTCCATCAATTATTAGATTTATTGTGTATAAAAATTTGAATTCAGAACTAAGTACTTTATTGTTATTTTGTTTTGATTTCCATGTGAACTATAATAATTATATCCTTAAGCGATTCGAAGCCTTCGCGCGGCTGTCGGTAAATTACTGCACATCAAAGGGTTTTGCTGAGAGCAGTGGCAGGTGGCCCAGTGGTAAAGGCCGTGACTTACGAGTTGTAGGTCACAGGTTCGAACTCTGACAGTTTGGTTTACTTTGTGTAAATAATTTCATCACCACTGCTCTCAAAACGGTGAAGGAAAACATGAGGAAACCGGAATATCCTAGAACCAAAAATTCGAAGACATGTGACATCTACCAACCCGCACTTGGCCCGCGTGGTGGATTACGGCCCACTCCCTCTCACAGACAGGAGGCCTGTGTCCCAACAGTGGGAACATTATAGGCTGATTATGTAAAGGGTTTTATCGCGACAAAGTTCGTGCTGTTGGCCACACTTCGCGCACTCTTTGTCTTTGTTTACAGCGAGACGCCGTACGGTCTGCACGTATTTGTCTTGCTGAGGTAACTTCACGTCAAAGGGCTTATTTTATACTTAAATTTTATTTTTTTGTTAGTAAGTAAGTTTTACCCGACTACGGCGAAGCAAAAAGGAGGGTTATGACTTTGACCGGTATGTATGTTCATGTGTTCCCTCATATCTTCTAAACTGCTCATCACAATTTGACAAATGAGACATTGAATTGAATAATTATGGCGCCCTCTGGAGAATAAAAAGTCATGAACTAAAAAAAATGAAAGGGTTTGTTCAGTATCAAATGAAAGGGCTTATTTATCACATTTCAAAAATTTATTTTTTATAACCCCAAAATAATTAAATAAAAGTTATAAAGCTAAAACCTAACTACGGCAAAAAAGTCATCTCAATCAATCTGCCTAGCCTTTTCCCAACTATATTGGAGTCGGCTAACCGTAGTCAACTAAAAAGGTATAAACTAGAATCACAGACAGACAAATTAAAAATCCGAAGTCACACGTATCTGTTTGATTTAAGCCCTAACACGTGTGACTCCAGATTTTTAATTTGTCTGTCTGTGATTCGTGTCTAAACCTTTTTAGATGACGTTTTTGCCTTAGTTGAGTTTTAGTTTTATAACTTTAGTATAGATAACATCCACCATCTTCTTTTATTTCTCTTCTTTATTCTTTTATTTATTTTATTAAAATAATAAAGTTGCAATATATAATTTTTGCCGACATATAATAAAGTGCAACCGCGTCTTCCATTTTTTTCCTGCGTTTAGTCCGCCTGAGTTATCGCGACGTTTTAACTACGAAGCTCTTTGGCATTCGAGTTCGCCAGAATGATTTGCGATGTCACGAATTGTTTGGCTAGACCTGTCGCGACAACTCGAATCTTCACTTTATCGCGACAATTTAATGTGGTCAGCTATAGTTCGTCGAAGAGCGAACACGAAGTTTATAGTTTTTATCGCGACAACGCGACACGAATCTTCGCGCGACATATGCAGCCGTAGCATTAGAAATTATGCCGACAAAGGATCAGCGACCTATAGAACAACAGCCAGCTGGTAGGTAGCTTTATGAATGAATCGTTTACACAGAGTGATCTCTGACTTTGGTTATTGTTTTTATAATTTAGTTTGTTTGAAAATTTAAATTTTCAATTTATGAATTATTTTATTTTATTATAATTTTTATGATTACTGGCTACTAGCCCTACCCGTGTTTTAAATTAATATCGCCATTGTAGCGGCACGTTGTATATTCCTTTTATGACGTTGCAGCTATTTACACATGCGTAGTAGTAACAGTGACCATAAAACGCTCGAAGGCGAGCAAGCGAAGCGAGAGTGCCGCGGCAGCGACTGCTGAGCGCCAGATCCCCTCTATTGTTGGTGAATCATTTGGGTTAGGTTAGGTTAGAACAGTGACCATTAAACGCGCGAAGGCGAGCGAGCGAAGGCAGCTCGCCGCCACAGCGGCCGCCGCCAAGCGCCAAATCCCCCTATTGTTGGTGAATCATTTGGGTTAGGTTAGGTTAGAACAGTGACCATTAAACGCGCGAAGGCGAGCGAGCGAACGCAGCTCGCCGCCGCAGCGGCCGCCGCCAAGCGCCAGATCCCCCTGTTGTTGGTGAATCATTTGGGTTAGGTTAGGTTAGAACAGTGACCATTAAACGCGCGAAGGCGAGCGAGCGAACGCAGCTCGCCGCCGCAGCGGCCGCCGCCAAGCGCCAGATCCCCCTGTTGTTGGTGAATCATTTGGGTTAGGTTAGGTTAGAACAGTGACCATTAAACGCGCGAAGGCGAGCGAGCGAAGGCAGCTCGCCGCCGCAGCGGCCGCCGCCAAGCGCCAGATCCCCCTGTTGTTGATGAATCATTTGGGTTAGGTTAGGTTAGAACAGTGACCATCAAACGCGCGAAGGCGAGCGAGCGAAGGCAGCTCGCCGCCGCAGCGGCCGCCGCCAAGCGCCAGATCCCCCTGTTGTTGGTGAATCATTTGGGTTAGGTTGGGTTAGAACAGTGACCATTAAACGCGCGAAGGCGAGCGAGCGAAGGCAGCTCGCCGCCGCAGCGGCCGCCGCCAAGCGCCAGATCCCCCTGTTGTTAGTTAATCATTTGGGTTAGGTTAGGTTAGAACAGTGACCTGACGGCCGGTAGTATCGCAGTCTTGCACAAGCCGCAGAGAGCGATGGCCGTCAGAGTCATCAGGGGGTATCGCACGATCTCCTACGAGGCGGCTTGTGCACTGGCCGGATCCCCGCCCTGGGACCTCGAGGCGAAAGTACTCGCGTCATCGTATCGGTGGCGCGGGGTGAGCAACCGATGCAGCGACACATAGAGCTGCATCGGTCTCAGCTTCGCGAGGTCCTGGTGGCGGAATGGCGGGACAGGCTTTCACGCCCTACCGCCGGCCTCGACATCATCGAGGCGGTCCGGCCGGTGCTCGAGCGCTGGCTCGGGAGGAGGCACGGCTCCCTGTCGTTTCGGGTGACGCAGGTGCTCTCGGGGCATGGTTGCTTCGGGAAGTATCTGTGTCGCATAAACAGGGAGCCGGACGCTCGGTGTCACCACTGCGTCGACTGCCGGGAGGACACGGCGCGGCATACGCTGGCAGAGTGTGTCGCTTGGGAGGAGCCGCGCCGTGCCCTCATCTCAGAAGTAGGCAGTGACCTCTCGCTGCCGGCCGTCGTTGAGTCGATGGTCGACAGCGAGGAGTCCTGGGACGCGGTGGTTTCCTACTGTGAGACAGTCGTCTCGCAGAAGGAGGCTGCGGAAAGGGAGAGGGAGATCTCGTCCACTCACCCGGCCCGCAGCAGGCGCACCGGGCGTCGGCGGAGGGCGGATAACGCCCTCTTCCAGCCCCCCTAAATGGGTCCAGGGGTGACGGACTCGGGGACGTCCGTCGCCCCCCAAACATCAGGACCCGAGGTGGCGGCGCGTAGTGTTCCACGCGCGCCCCTCTTAGACGTCACGGGGGAAGTCAAACACCTCACCTCCCCCTGACCCGAGGAGGCCCGCGAGTGACCGCGGGCCGGCACCAGTCGGGGTTTGCGGAAGATTTTTACGTTCCCGCGAACCCCGGCGTAGGTGTGAGTCGGAACACCGGAGTGGTTTTTAGTCAGTAAGAGTCTGACAGACCCCTCCGTCCGCCCCAGGGCGGAGGACATCCATGAGGATTTTCCACCCTGGAAAAAAAAAAAAAAAAAAAAGGTTGGAACAGTGACCATTCATTGCCAGGGGGTCTATTGTTGGTGAATCATTTGGGTTAGGTTAGGTTGGAACAGTGACCATTCATTGCCAGGGGGTCTATTGTTGGTGAATCATTTGGTTTAGGTTAGGTTGGAACAGTGACCATTCATTGCCAGGGGGTCTATTGTTGGTGAATCATTTGGGTTAGGTTAGGTTGGAACAGTGACCATTCATTGCCAGGGGGTCTATTGTTGGTGAATCATTTGGGTTAGGTTAGGTTGGAACAGTGACCATTCATTGCCAGGGGGTCTATTGTTGGTGAATCATTTGGGTTATTTTTAGGTTTCCTTGTACTGAACTAGCATTGTTGTGCTAGTATGGGCAAATGAATGTTTTGGTGAATAAATGTTATTATAATTATTATTTCTTATTTTCCTTCCAGTGATTCATTTTATTCACCTTATCCATTTGTTGCAGTAATATGAGTGAAATATCTATTTGGCTATGTTATCTTAATTTAATCAAATTCATAAAACAATAAACAAGTAACATGTGTTTGGGATACGCAATATTATATTTTTGATATTCAAAAAAATTGTACGATCGACCGTTAGCTTTTTTGCCTCAGTATGAGTCAAACTGACTAAATTGAAAGTCGTGAAATGAAATATTGGTAACATCTGTTTAGCGATAATCCTAAATCAAATCAAATCAATTTATTTCTCCAAAGTATTGGTACAATTTCGGTCTTAACATAATTAATCCAGATCCTTAACACTAACTTAATATTATTATTATAAATGCGAAAGTGAGTTTGTTTGGGTATTTTTTTGTTTGTTTGTTTGTTACGCTTTTACGCTAAAATCGGCTGGACGGATTTGGATGAAATTTGGCAGAGGGGTAGACCATGACCCGGTATAAGACATAGGATACTTTTTATCCCGATATTCCCACGGGATCGAGAATTACACGGGTGAAACCGCGGGGCGCAGCTAGTATATAATATTTGGTTTGAAATTAACTTTAAAGGAGTTTATAAATCTTTATGGCACAGAATAAAAAGGAAAACAGGTTCATTTCTACAATACTTTATGAAAAACAATTTGGTGAGCATTTATTCATTCTGGCAGGTATTTCGAATTTTTTGGTAGTTAAATAGGTACTTTTCTGGTAGGCGTTTAAACACAAGCCGATAGGTAAAAGTCAATTACATATTAGGTAACCGTGGTGGTTTCTAGCCGGCTCTGCTCCATATGAAACGACCTGCACCTAGCTTCATAACTGCCCATGTAGGTTTATTATGATTTTGATAGTAAAGACATCTCGCAGTCACGCCTCCGACAACGGAAGTGTTTTGTTTCAGAAATGATTGTGAGCATATGACGGCGGCCAGTAGCTCTGCATCGCGATCGCCAGTAGCTCCGCGTCAGGTACAGTACCGCGTCCCGCCCACCGCTGTGCTCGCGTTGTTGCGCACATTCTTCACTCTCATAAAAAGGCTCTTACATACTGGCGCGATTCGCCGCGCGACGCGACGTCGCCGCGTTGTTCGCCGCGTGAAGTTTTCTCAGAAATTGTTTTGTTAAAATTCGCGTCGCGCGGCGAATCGCGCCAGTATGTAAGAGCCTTTTTACTCCACACAGCTTAGTATCGATCCGCGATTTCTCGGAACTTCTAACTACCTATTTTCAAACATAAGAACATTTTGCGAAAAACGAATATCAGAACTTTATAAGTCGTTTCTTCGTCTACCTAGTCCTACATGTTTCATGAAATATACGGATCACGTAACTTTGATACGGCGCTGTAGGCTTTAGTTTTTGCAATAAAAACTTCAGCTACGGGCTTAGAGCAAGTCTGCCGACTGCCGGCCGCGCAGATAAGGCAATATCGTACGTTACTCTGCTGCTACTTGACTTCTGATGTGGAGTATTGGGCCCCACCGCCTCATACATTCTGTGTGCTGTCACCGTAACTCATAAAATGTGCACAGTTTTATGTCACGTAGATGTTAGATAGTACTATACAGATAATCTCTATGGATAGCACACTGTACATGTAACAGTATGCGTACGAGCATGTCATGTATCACGCAAGTCTGATTGGATCGCGCTCGCAAAGCGTTTCGATAACAAACGCGTTGCGCTCGGAGCGATTTAATTAATTTTAACTGAGTGTGCCGAATGGCGCCGCCCGTCACGGACACGCTTACCTACGCTTATATTTTATAAGGTAACACCACGATATAGAAGGCTAAGAAGGCCTACAAATTTACTTAGGTTTTTGGGGCCCTGGTGCCAGTCTGTAGGTAATTAGGAGGTCTAGGACCACCACAATAACTGCATTTTTACCGCAAATGTTTAAGTAGCGAAAGCATTTCTGCACCTACCTGTGTTGTGGCGTGAGTGAGTGCGCTCGCGTCAGTATTCGTAGGGTTATCATTTATCAACTCCTGAAAAACACTCTCCGGGAATACACCGCCTATTTTTTTTTATAAAATCTTCGCTAGCGTAATTGCTACGTAAGTAGGTACTTTTAATAAAACCGTAGCAAGAACTGATGATTCTCTCTAAAACTTCATCTGATTTCAATAAGTTAGTCATTTGGTTTTGTTGCTGTTTGGTATTTTACAGATAATAGGGAATGTGCATGTATTTTTTAATATTTTTATTCGATAGTACATCGTCAAATAATAGTTTAAAAAAATTCGACGGCAAAAAAGCAATTTAAAGTACTTACCTACTTAGATTTTTTTTTTTAAATATCCAACCGATCCGGGCTATTTAAACGCCCTCCATTTGGCGCGCTTGGTGTGGTGACGTCACAGACCGTGAAAACAGATAAACAACTGTTTTTGTAGGAGCGTTTGACGTTGACTTGACACTTGTTGATTGACTTGACATTGACATTTTGATTGTTGTCCCGGATTGTTACGTCACATCGGCTCTTAGCTTTTCAAGTATTTGAATTACCCACAGTTTTTTGGGACTTTTCAAAATTAATTTCTCGCTCAAAAAGAAATTTTATTCAAAAATATTGATGGAGGCATAATTCTGAAGTAATATTTATAAAAAAAATATTTGACCCATATTTGAATCACATGCATATTCCCTATTATTGTCTGTAAAATACCAAACAGCAACTAAACCAAATGACCTACTTTTTACAGATTATTCGATTTTACTTATCTGACAGCCCTACTCAGGTTGCCCAGTTAGATTAGCTTACATTTATTGTAATTACATGTGCTCACGCACGCCTACAGGCGTTCCGCGACAGACGCGGCCAGCTGCGCGCGACGTGATTGTGCTGCGAAGTGCTGTGACCAGGCGCGATCATGCGACCCAGACTACCAGACGATCGCGAGACGACCATAGATAATCCACTATGAGACGACTTCACTCGAGTATGCCTGCGACCGCGACTTTCTCACGATATTAGCATTACGAACGTTTGGCTGCTAAAGGCCAACGCAGACCGGGACGGGATGGCAAAGGATTTTACCGTCAGTCAGCGCAGCGTATATGGAATCTATACATTCACACAACGCTCATGACCGTTTTGTCGTCGGGTATGTTTTCAAATCCAGAAATCGAGAATTATTTCATTAAATCGTACCTTTACCGAACATTTGTGACGTCACTGGCCGAGTTTACATTGGGTATACTTTCGGAGAAGCCGCGTTTCCCCTAGGCAACAATTGACGCGCAACATGTTGCACAACAAGTTGCCCAACATGTTGAAAGTCAGCGCGGAACTTTTGTTGAACAACGTTGTCTGTCTACGCATCTACTACTTTACGTCAGTCGTCGACAACATGTCGCCAGAGGAACTTGTGTTGATTTCAGCGGCAGTGGTTATAATTTTATCGAAAAACACTACGGACATTGTTGCGCGTCACGTCTCCACTCGACAACAATTGATGCTCAACTAACGATGCTCTTTAAACAAAGAACAAGCCGCGCGTCATGTTGCGCGCCAGCTGGCAACGTCGCGCGCTGTTGTGCAGCGTTGCCGTACATGTTGAGCGTCACGTGTCGCGCGCCAAATGTTGCCTAGTGGAAACGCGGCTTTAGGATTTCGCGCGTAGGTATTTTAAAATATACCCGACCGCAACGAAGCAATTGTTCGGTATTCTAGGTCTAGGTGATCTTATTTTGGTTTATTTATTAATTGCATTTTGAATGAATTCATTTTAATTGTATTGAACTGTTAATTGTTATCTGATAATTGTGTTTAGTGATCTTATTTTTTGTTATAGCATCGATCGTACTCACTCATTTAAATTTTGCATGTCGAATCTTGGGCAGAATGTATGGCTCAACTTTATTTCTTCACTACCTTATTTGTATACCTACATTCCAGCAAATAAAGAATACAGATCCGCCCGACTATCCATCTTCTCAGAGACGGTGGGATGAGCCGCTCTGCAGATTAGTACAGAACAATTTACTTGACACGTCTGCTACTACTGCGGAGCGCGCGCGCATGCTGGCTGTGGGTAAGTGGGAGTCGGGTCTGTGGATTCACGCACTACCGTCATCGAACCTAGGAACTTTGTTCGACGACACTACGTTCCGCATCGCTGCTTCCCTGCGACTAGGAGCTCCATGTTGTTCTCCTCATCGCTGTCACTGTGTGGCACGCGACGATGGCAAAAGACCGGACGGCATGTCCTTATTTCCATGGAAGATGGGTAGGCCTTTAGTGTGGGACGCAACGTGTGTCGATATACTCTTGCGCCAACTCATCTTCCTGGCTCGGCGTGCTGTGCTGGCGCCGCCGCTACGGCTGCGGAAAACCTCAAGCGGCGAAAGTATAATAGCCTTATAGGCAATTATATTTTCGAGCCGTTTGGGGTTGAAACCCTAGGGCCGTAGGGTCCGAGTGCTCATAGTTTATTTAATGAAATCTCGAAACGGCTGTTTGACACTTCCTGTGACCCAAGGGCTGGCTTTTACCTTGGTCAGACGCTAAGCATTGCCATTCAACGTGGCAATGCCGCCAGTCTCTTGGGTACACTACCAGCCGACAGCGATGCGGAGGAATTTTTCAACGCCATATTTTAGATATTAGTTGTTTATTTGTAGTTAGTTTTATTTAATATTAGTTAGAAAATTGTTTAGTGTTAGATTGTATATTTTATTTAAAACATTGTGCTAAATAATAAAGCAAATAAATAATTTGATTTGATTTAGGACAGAATATTAAAATGAATGTCCATAACGCGCGAAACATTCTTATTTTTAATTTGACTAATTCATGCCAATTGTATTTTTATAGTAAAAACCAGGGCTTGAAATACCGTTAAAAATATGGTATCGTTACAGCCTTCTGATGCGGGTATCGTTAACTAATAAATAACGTTATATTATTTACCGTTATATCTGGCACATTTTACCGTTAAACATACGTAACGTTAAAATCTAAGGTAACGATAATTTTATCGTTATAATTAGTTTTGTTACCGTCGCTCTCGTCCAATTGCAAAAGAATGTCAGATTGCATCGACGCTAAGACTGCCGTACGACTATTTGCGCGTTTAATAGATATTATCTTATCATTGCTATTCTGTGTTGTGCTTGTACTTGAGAATATACTTGGTTTGTTGGTCCACCGTGTTCTGTAAGCGCGTACGACTGCCGTGAGCGGTGAGAGATATGAAGACGACAAACGAAATGGCAACAGCGCCGACAGGGTGTGAGAGTGAGAGGGGCGCGCGCGAACGCCGGCCGCGGCCGCCTTTGAGGCGGGCTGGCAACGTCGCTTAAAATAACAAAATAATACCGATAATTTTTTACCGCTATTTTTACAATAACGTTAAAAATACCGGTAATTTTTACCAAAAATGTTAACGTTATTATTATGTTATGCTACTAAGTAACGCTACCAAATTGTACCGATATCGAAGTATCTCTACGGAAATACCGTTACTTAACGTTACTTTTAATGTGAATTGGTATCGTTTTCAAGCCCAAAAACATTTCCCTTTCTAATAAACGTTGTTTTATCCTCATTTCTTCTTGTATACTTTATCTCAATCCTAACATACAAAATTAAACGTCCCTTTGTCTGTCTCTGTATTAGCGTAATTAAAAGTGGAGAGACAGTGAAACGGGTATACATTACAGTATAGCAAAATGGAGTGTCCTACATGAAAGTATACCCCAGAAAAATGTTGCGGGCGGGTATATTTTCAAATCCCTAACACGGGCGTATATATTTTTATTGTATACCTGAACTCAACACTATAGTGCGTTGTGTGAAGGTATAGATTCCAAATACGCGTCAGCGCACACTAGTCGCTTAAATACCGCGGCATTCCAGCGCCTTGCCACGCCGCGTGCGCCCCGCGGTTTGTCACAACCAGCGCCGGCGTCCTCAGCATGCCGTTGCGTACCGCAGTACGCCACGGCATCCCGCCGCGGGAGCCCGTGGAGCGTCTTTCAATGCCATGCAATGATCCCTTTCGATGCCATGGCATCATTTTAAAGCATAGCAATTTATGTCGTATTTCTATATCGATACGTTTGAATGTCCATTGGTAAAAAATCAAATCCCTTGCCATGCCGTCCTGGTCTGCGTAGGTCTTAAACAAGACCAAACAAGTGAATGCGCCGCGCGCTGCCTGCCGGCTGCTCATCTGTCGGAGTCTACACTACACTCATAATGAGGTTCCAGCGCGACTGGTCGAAGATAGGAACACAAACTATGAAAGAATTATCATTTATGCTCAGACCGACAAAAAAAGGAAGACGGAGCACGCCGTGGTTGTACGTTGTTTTATAGACTACATTCTTATAGAATTTCGTTTCACATTTTTTTTTTCATATTATTATTTTAAAGAATAATCAATACGCAGAATATTTACTTTGTAAAAATTTAAATCATTGATTTTTGTTACAAAGAAAATTTAATGTTTAGTTATTCATATCATAGAATGACAAATCAAATATTCTTTATGCTCATATTGTTTAGTTTATATAAAACATATTACAAAGAAAAACATTTCATCGAGTGTCACTTTCCAAACGTTTCAATTCATACCTTTGACAAAATGCATAAGTGACCTCTTATACAATAATAACAATACCGCGTTCAAAAAAACAATGCGGCTATATTTTCGTCAAGCAAGAAAACAATCTGGTTATTCTCAGTAGGTAATAGCAGGGATTGAATAACCGAAAAAATAATGGTTAAAACGGTTAGCGGTATGACGTCATACCTTTAAATTTCGATACCTTAAAATAAAGGTACCGTTATATTACTATACCTTAAAGTAACTGTACCTGTATAATTTCGGTATTGTAATATTTCGGTATCATTACTTTTTCAAGTACCGAAATTATAAAATAAAGGTTTTCTTTGTACCCTGCCGCCCGCGCCGCGCCGAGGCCGAGGTACATGATCGAAACGAAAATTTACTGATATAATTTGTGGCTCGGCAGCCAGACAAAGCAGGTTGTTTTACCATTTTGCTGCCACTGTTGAAACTTTACGACTAGATTGTCGCCAAGATGGATAAAAGTAAGTACAAAAAACTCATTAAGCATGTCTTAACGATATTGTACCTATAACTTTGTATTACTTTATACTTTTTTAGAGTGAGGCCGAACGAACGTATTTTTTCGAGTTGTGAGATCGTGAAGTCGCTGAATTCGGTTTCATACATCATACAGAAATTCTAGTCAGCAGTCAACTCTTTTTGCGTCGCCGCGCTCCGTTTGACACAAAGAGAACTTTTATAGGCAACCGAATGCAGGGACACATTTTACGGACTCACAAGTTCACAATTCAAAATATTTCGTTCGTTTGGCTTCGTCCTAAACACGATACCTATACCTAAAGACTAATAAACACCATCCCTATTTATTTATAGAACGGGGTAAGTTTTAGGTAGGATTCATGGGAGAAATCGATGAGATCGTCAGATGTTTTAAAATTAAGTATTTTTATCTTTAGGTATGTGTATTTACTTGTCATTGTATTTCATTCAACCGTTAGATAATTTAAACTTAGGTATCTAGATATTTTTTCTGAACGCCGTTTTTCCAGTTACCGGCACGGCAACGGCCCGGCACGCGGCACCGGCACCGGCTCAGTTGCGGGGAAACAAAAATGTATGAACGCCGTGCCGTCGCCGGTGCCGGCAAGTGGAAAGATATGCCACATAAATATATTCATAAATTTTTGCTTCGGGCCGGTGCCAGTGCCGGTGCCGTGCCGTTGCCGTGCCGGCAATTGGAAAAACGCCCATTAGATAGATCAGTGTTTTTCAAATGATGGGTGACGAGTTCACGCCCCCTGGGGGGTCCATAATAAAGTAAGTAACTACTGTAGTACCTACAATGTTTCTCTCGCTGCACACTCAGCTATAAATCATATTAAGGCAGAGCTGTGAGCATGTTGCGTGGGCGCAACTCAGTTATCGATAAAACCGGCCAAGTGCATGTCGAAACACGCACAATGAAGGGTTCCGTAGTTGGGATGAATTTATCGAACAAACTTAACATGTTTTTGTTTTTGGTAACTAGTGGAGCCTACTTAGCCGTGATAGTTTTCCTTTTAATTTCGCTATACGAGTATACAGGGTGTTAGGGTAAACACCGTTATCCTTGCAACCAGTGGTTTGGTTTCATTTATAGAACGTAAAATCAATAAAAAAATTACAACTTTTTTTTTTATTTACATTTTACTAACGAACATAGGGCAACGAACTTGCGTCTCAACACGGTCGGGGGGTGCGGGATGTGACCTGACCGGCTGCGAGCGCGACCCCTCCCTCAGTCAGTCAGCTGTTTCGCTAGCGAGCACGGTGTCGGATAGAAACTTTTTTAAATCTTTTAATGAAAATAACGTTTTTTTTTTTTGTTGTGTTCGGGCATTTATTTTTATATTTAAGTCAACTACCTATGGTTTTAATGACAAGAGTGTTTACCCTTACGTCCTGTATGTATACTACTGCCGTGAATTTAATTTAATTACCCCACACTATGGATTGACGAGAGAAAAAAAAAACCATCCCCACTTTACATGCAGGGGAAGTACATAAAAAAAAACATGATTTTATTTTACCACATTGTCGGCGTGATTTATATGTATACCCATACCAAAATACAGCTTTCTAGTAAGCCGCGGACAGACGGACAGACAGACGGACCTGGCGAAACTATAAGGGTTCCTTGTTGACTACGGAACTCTATAATATATATCTGTTGCAGTGTACAAGGTTTTAATGCAGTTTTAGGTAACACTTTAGTTAAAGCATTCAATATTATGTTAGATTTTTTTTTTTTTCATCTGATTCTTATTTTAATATACAGGGTGTTAGGGTAAACACCGTTATCCTTGAAACCAGTAATTTGGTGTTATCTAAAGAACGTAAAATCAATGGAAAATTACAATATTTTTTTTCTTTTTTTTTAAACTACATTTTACCCCATCGACGCAAGTTCGTTGCCCTATGCGCTAGGGCAACGAACTTGCGTCTCAACACGGGCGGGGGGTGTGGGACGTGACCTGACCAGCCGCGAGCTCGACCCTTCCCTCAGTTGGTCAGCTGTTTCGCTAGCGAGCACGGTGTCGGATATAAACTTTTTAAAATCTTTTAATGAAAATAACGTTTCTTTTTGTTGTTACTTGGTCATTTGTTTTTATATTTAAGTCAACTACCCATGTTTTGAGTGACAACGGTGTTTACCCTGACAACCTGTATGTATTATTTTTAGTTTTTACTTATATTTTCTTTGTATTTTATTATTTACACAAATAATAAGAAGGAACCAAATTATACGGAATTATTTGACTTTGACTTTGAATAATGCGCAACACTGCACCCGCCCATAAGACCCATGAGTGGGAGAGAGAGCGAAAAACTCTCTGCACCGCTCCTACGTTTTATGACCGATTGTGCAGTGAGAGAAAAACTGTACTTTATCATGTTTTGCTTTTATGATTTATTTCAGAACCAGCCATCATGGGTCAGAATAAGCGCCATCATTCGCCAGATATTTTAGTGGATTCGGAACGACCCCAGTCTCCCTCTGTTCTCCACCCTAAAGTAGAAAAACACCTGAAGAAAGATTCACTAGATAAAACTACCTGAAATCGAGGATCTAAATACAATGCACTTAGAAATGTGGCATTGGTCATCAAAATGTTTTGTCTTTTTTTCATAAAGAAACAAATCTGTTGCGCAAGAGGGGTTTGTACGTGCGATGTCTCTAAGGAACATTTTGTCCAATAGTAAAAAAAATCACTCAGAGTAAGCTGTTCCGCTTGTAAGTTCTTAGTGCATATTTTAGCGGGCCTCAGAGAATTTAACAAATCTTCAATAGCATCCCAAAAGGTGAAAGAACAATACAAATCTTCCCCAGGGACTTCAGAGCAAAAATCCTTTAACTCTATCATGTCAAACGTCGAATGCCATCGTGTATTGTTGTCTAAAATAGCTTTATTTTTTTTTGAAGATTTTATAATATTTTTCATTGTAGGTGTTCGCAGTTTCCTAACAATCGAGCGCGCTTGTTCGATAGTAGGGAGTGATTCATCTTCTCTTAGCGCGTCTTGAATTGCTAGCTGCAGTGAGTGTGCAGCGCACCGAACTGATGTAATTTCATATGGGACATCGTCATTGGATTGAAAATTTACCTCTAATAATTGGTCACTGGTCACTCATCATCATCTTCTTCTCTCAAAATGTCGTTCATCGAGCGAGTCAATTTTAACATATTGGCACCATTATCTGATGTTATCGTATAAATTTGATCCACATTTATTTTGTACTTCCTTAAGATATATAATAACTTTTCACGTAGGTAAGCTGATGTACTTCTGTCCCACATCTCTGCCATACCTAAGGTTTTAATCACTACCGAGTCATTTTCAATGTACTGGACATTGACAGCAAAAAATGTTCGATCTAGTCGAGTGGCACTGTCAATTTTTAATGAAACCAGCCTACCCTTAATATCTTTAGTTATATTTTCTCGCACAATTTCAGCCTTCTCTGCAATTAATCTTTTTATTGAGTGTGAATTTAGAGACTGAGCTTCTCTCGGGCTAATGGGTAACATTGCTATAATATTCTTAAATGCCTGATCATCCATCAATAAAAATGGCCTTCCATGTACTGTTACTAAGTTAACACACTGCGTTTGTATATAGGTAAATTTTGAAGAACCAGTTTTTTGTTTTTTTATGTCTCATATGTCATTTTCATCATTTGTCTGTGAAAGTTCTTCGCTTGCGTTCAACTTGTTTCGTTCGTTGACTATGTTATACTCAGAAGGATGTTTGGTCGACAAATGATACAGTAAAGTTCCGTGCTCGCCCTGAAAGACGAATAATATACATTAGGTAGCGAAATAGCTGACTGACTGAGGGAGGGGTCACGCTCGCGGCTGGTCAGGTCACATCCCGCACCCCCCGCCCGTGTTGACACGCAAGTTCGTTGCCCTTGCGCATAGGACAACGAACTTGCATCTCTGATGGAAAAATGTAGATTAAAAAAAAATGTTGTAATTTTCCATTGATTTTACGTTCTATAAATGATACCAAACCACTGGTTGCACGGTTAACGGTGTTTATCCTAACACCCTGTATACTACTGCCGTGCAATTTTTTCACATATCCAAAACCAACCATTTAGCTGGAACTCTAACAAAAATTAGCACTTTAAATCTTAATATTTCGCAAACGGATCCCTGAATCCAAAAATGGTTTTTACAAACTCACATTATTTTTAAACAATATACCGACGAGAAAAAAAACCATCCATATTTAACGAGAAGAGGAGGAACCCTAAAAAAAAATTTTTTACCACTTTGTCGGCGTGATTTATATGTATACCCATACCAAATACAGCTTTCTAGTACCAGCAGTGTCAGAGGACAGACGGACGGACAGACGGACATAGCCTTAGTAATAGGGTCCCGTTTTACCCTTTGGGTACGGAACTCTAAAAACTTGTTTTGTTACAACAACATGTAGCCCTATGCGCTAGGGCAACGAACTTACGTCTCTGGTGGTAAAATGTAGATTAAAAAAAAATTAAAAAAAAGTTCTAATTTTCCATTGATTTTACGTTCTATAAATGATACCAAACCACTGGTTGCAAGGATAACGGTGTTTACCCTAACACCCTGTATTGAACTTAAAATGTATGCAAATATTTACAACGTGGTTCAGCTAGTAAAGTTGTAGAACAAAAATTGTTTTCAAAGACCTAGACGTATAGAACAAAACAACTCCCTTTCGGATTACATTACCCTAGCTCATATTAACTTCTCAACCTGCGAAAGACTGCCGTCTCCTTTACAAGAAAAAAAATCCAATGTCCCGTTTACATAATACCTAGTTAATTATATCATTAGGTCTGTCGATTATCTATCACAAATTACCTCTGTCCTTACCAACTTGCCGATTTGATAACGACATTCCTAAACCGAATCAATAAAATTATTCGTTTTTTATTAAAAAATGTTTTAGTGTTTATTTAGTCCATAATAATAAGATCGGGATATTAACGGCTAGAAAAATAGCTGTAACGCCCCCCTGGGGGCGATCGCTTCGTACCTACCTAAATAATAAAAAAAGCCCCGGCCAGTATAGATAAACGTAATGTTTTTTAATCTAAATTTTCATAATATTTACTCTTTACTCTTTTTTCATTATAACGTCTAATATCGTATTTTTTAAAGAGACCTCACAATAATAAAAAAAAACTGGCCAACTGCATGTCGAACCACGCACAATGAAGGGTTCCGTAGTTGGGATGAATTTATCCAACAAACTTAACATTGTAGTTGAAAACCTTGTTTTAATGCTCTTCCCATACAGAATGTATGGGAAAACATGTTTTTGCAACTGCAAATTTAAGTTGGTCGATTATTACTCGGCAACTTGTGCAGCCTACGTAGCGGGAATAGTTTTCCTTTTAAATTCGTTATATACAGGATGTAAGGGTAAACACTCTTGTCATTCAAATCATGGGTAGTTGATATAAATATAAAAATAAATGACTGAACACAACAAAAAAAAAACGTTATTTTCATTAAAAGATTTTATAAAGTTTCTATCCGACATCGTGCTCGCTAGCGAAACAGCTGACTGACCGAGGAAGGGGTCACGCTCGCGGCCGCTCAGGTCACATCCCGCACCCCCCGCCAGTGTTGAGACGCAAGTTCGTTGCCCTTGCGCATAGGACAACGAACTTGCATCTCTGATGGAAAAATGTTGATTAAAAAAAAATGTTGTAATTTTCCATTGATTTTACGTTCTATAAATGATACCAAACCACTGGTTGCACGGTTAACGGTGTTTATCCTAACACCCTGTATACTACTGCCGTGCAATTTTTTCACATATCCAAAACCAACCATTTAGCTGGAACTCTAACAAAAATTAGCACTTTAAATCTTAATATTTCGCAAACGGATCCCTGAATCCAAAAATGGTTTTTACAAACTCACATTATTTTTAAACAATATACCGACGAGAAAAAAAACCATCCATATTTTACGAGAAGAGGAGGAACCCTAAAAAAAAATTTTTTACCACTTTGTCGGCGTGATTTATATGTATACCCATACCAAATACAGCTTTCTAGTACCAGCAGTGTCAGAGGACAGACGGACGGACAGACGGACAGACGGACATAGCCTTAGTAATAGGGTCCCGTTTTACCCTTTGGGTACGGAACTCTAAAAACTTGTTTTGTTACAACAACATGTAGCTAGCCAGTATTCGTCTTTGTTGTAACAATGTAATCCTTGATTACAGCAGATTCGTCCAAATCTTCAGTGACATTTTCGATAAAGCGCAGGAAACTAAGCTTGCAATGTTTTACTAAAATACAAGGACGCGCACGCCTCACCCGCGCGGTCGCACCACCCTTGTACCTATCACGGTAAATCTAGAATTCAGCGTTTAGCAATAACATTTGTGTAGTGTTTTATTGCGTTTTCTTGGTAATGAAAACCATTATTGAACTGTAGATCGAACCCGTAACAAGCTTACATCGCGTAGATTATTTTATGTTGTATTACGATAAAACAATGTAATCCGGGTTGCAATGTTTTGTCATAACAGGGCCGACCCCGTTGGGAATATATTATAGCTGAAACACGTTGAATACGTATGTATTATAAACTATACGAAATGCAGTTGACGCTTTTGCTTCTTTAAACTCTTGCATCACCAATATTGGTAGGTACGTTTCCGCTCGAATCCGCGCGCATTCTCCAGCTTTAGGTATACACTTCATTAACCTATCAAAATTCAATACATGTTCAAAAGTTCATACCTTGATGATTGTTTCACAACCGGGGACTAAACATTTCGAACTTTTTGAGGTTTTATCGTAAGAAAAGTAAGAGTACACCGCATTCTTCCGTTTTCTTCCCATCGTTTTATGAGTGCTCGTGGATAATGTAAGATCACAGTGTAATGAAACTAAGACGTGAAATTAAAAAGGCACGAAAATTGCAAATATAATATTACTGACGTGTCGTCGTTCGTTCAAGTCTCGAAATGATCGAGTTGACGACTGGTCGGCAACTCTCAAACAACGTCGCCGCACCGATCCCCCGCGCCCCGCGCCGCTACCGCCGCATCGCGCTCGCTCTTCGTCGCATCATTTTTTCGGTACCGAAATTATTTCGGTGAAGGTACTAGTAATATACCGGATGAAATTTTTTACCGTCTCGAGCATAATAAGGTGTGTTGTGTAAGTGGAACAGAAGCCATACCCGAGAATATTTGCTTAGTACCATTGAGATTGTACAGGTTCGGAATTTCCTTCAAAAATCATGAAAACTATCCATCCTACGGCCCGTGCGTAAAACTAATAATAGCCAAAATAGGAGATAGTAAACGGCGTAGGCTGCGATCGCGCATGAATGAAAGTTGTACGTGTGTGCGAGCGAAACGCACGCACACTCTTTTGCGTAGAAACCTAGTACATAAGCGGCCGCCCCTCGCATGGTACAGTCGTGTTTAAAACGTTTCCAAAATCAAATTAAAAATCAGCGCAATAACATTTATACTCCTCTTACTAATAAACTAAGACAAACCTGATCTACAAATAAAATGAACACAATACCCAAAAATTCTCAAACATACAATACAAATACCCAATTGACTAAATAAGCCTCACACCAAAAGAATAAGTAGTAAATAGGTAATAACTTAACACAAGTAAGAAAACTTAACCTACCTAAAATAATAAAACACAACAAATACTTACGTAAGTACAAATAAAAACCCCACCAATTTACCAATTAAAAAGATAAAATAATAAGAAAACCTATCCTTACAAATAAAACGAAAACAGTAAGAAAGACTCGGAACGAAATTTTAAAACAATCTAAGTAATCTTTTTTAAATAATTCGAAACGATAAATACTTGAATAAGCAAGAATACTCGACTGTACTTCATTCAAAATGAAAAGGACGTGCATACATGCGGGAGCGAGAACATTGACAGAAGGTCGTTCGGTCGACCCGTTGCTAAGTAACGTCGGCGCGCCTACGCACACACCCGTGCATAGAAACTTGATGTGTGCGTGAGAGTTCACTTACCGGGGTTCACGTACGAGAGCCGAGCAGCTGAGCGGTACTCGCGCGCGGGCGACACGACCGACCGACGCGCACGCGCATTGCGCGCATTTTACTAAAAATGAACTTAGGTCTGTACCTACCTTTTTAGCGATATCGCAGTAGGTAATTATTGTTCAAAATGTTTCGTTCTAAACATAAACTAGCACGTCTTTGCATATTGTTTGGTAAACTGCGAGGCGTGTCTCTATCACTTCTCAAAACATTAAAAGCGTCTATTATTCGCTGTTTTAAATCACTAACGCTTTGAGCTTTTTCGGTATACACTAAACGTAAGACTAAACGTTTTAGTTCGGCCCACAAATAAAAGTCAAGGGGTGTTATGTAGGTCTGGTGACCTCGGCCGCCAGTTCACAGGTCCTCCGCGACCTATCCACTTATCACCGAATTGACCATCGAGATACGTGCGCACAGATCGTTTGTAGTGAGCTGGACATCCGTCATGCTGGAAGTACATGTCTTGCAGATAGGGATCAGGAACGTCTTGCAACATGGTGTCAATGACGGAACGGTTCTGCAGCCAGTGACAAAACTCCATGCGGGGTCCGGGGTTTTCCGGAGAATTTGAGGAGAAGGGATACCGTTCCTTCACAGCGACTGAAGATGTTCTTCTTCTGCGTACATTCGCCTTGCACTGGCTGTTTTCACCAAACAAGATACTCTAAGTTAGAATATTCGTACATGTTTAGATACGATAACTATGGCCGGGTGGACGATGCATACGCGGAAACAAACAGCGCGACGTCACGCCGCCGTGACTAATCGCAGGTGACTGTGACTGAAGCGCGGGACGCTGGCGGGTGCGGGGATGCGCGAGCGAGCAGCTCCGGCGCGGCGGCGGCCCGTGCGCCTGATGCCAAAGGAGCCGACGTACAGTGCGGCGAGTACCTATCGGCCGCAAAGGAACGTATCTACGAATTCATTGATAAATTCCGTGCATTTAGTAGGGTGCGTATGATTTGAATCTCGATATTTTTTCATCGATTTATTCATTTTTTTTAAATTTCTGTTTTTATTGTTTTTGTATTAAAAGTTTACTTCAAATGGGTAGTATTTTTAGATAAATTTGTTTAAAGGGTATAAAAAATAAAAAAATAAAAAATTGACTATGCCATTGGCTTCTACTCCGTTCACCTACTACACCCTATGTTTGTCGAGACGGTAAAAAAATAAAGGTATAAACCTTTATTTAACGGTACCACAACCCTAATTCTCAACCGTTTTGGTTCGACCTTTACATCGAAGCTGTATCGTAATTCTATACCGGTACCATACCCTTATACCTTTACCGCTTTCAACCCCTGGGTAATAGTGACATCATAATGTGCGAACTGTGTTTATTTTTCTTTTTGAGATAAAATGCTCACAGTTCTAACCTTACCTAATTACTCAGAGTGCCCTAATAGTTATACAGTATGTTAACTAACAAAGGGCGTTTGCGTCTATACATGCTAAAAAAAATATTACCATAAAAAAAAAAATGTTTTTTTTTGTTTTTGTATAGTAAAATATTCACAAAAAATATTAAATTGTTACGGAAACAAAACGATTAAATTTAAACGTAAAAGAAACTCTCTGTACACGCCCACTTGTCACACTTGTTTTTCTACGATGAAATACAAGTGTGCGTGTACAGAGTGTTTCTTTTACGTTTAAATTTAATCGTTTTGTAAACATTACACGACACAAAAAAAAAATTTTTTTTTTTTTTGAGTGGTAATATTTTTTTTTAGCATGTATACACACTATACTATTGCAGGTTAACGGGAACGCCCTTTGTTAGTTAACATACTTACTAGATTATTATAAAAATATAATTTAATAATACTAATTAAATTAAAAACAGTTGATTGTGAACATGTGGTTTTTTTCACAAGCATACAACATGCATTCAAGCGAGCATGCACCATTCAAGCGAGCATGCATACAGCATACACGTGAGCATGCAACATGCAGCAGGCATGGTTTCTGTCACGGCTCCGGCGGCGGTCCCATGCAAGCTTATCGTCGCAGATGGTTTAACGCTCACCACCGCAGCTTCGTCTTGCAGCCTCAACCGCGGCGGCGCGCGTTACAACCACCTGCTCCTCAACTCGCGGGCCGCCTCGCCCCTCCGCGCCTACGCGATTTTAAATTACACTCTAGGGAAAGATATATGTATAGATATTTAGAGTGTAATTTACTCCACGCAGTCTTGTATGCCCTAGCATACAAGACTGCGTGGAGTCGGATTTACAGCGATTCGTTTGTCACTATTTCACTAAAACCAAATTTTTTATGCAAATGTTTTAGGACTAACAATTTTATTATAAATGAACATTCGGAATAATACACATTATATAATACAATACTTAGAACATAAAATGACTTTAGTTTACAGTGGCGAACGGTGATTTTTCGGGGGTGGGAAGAACCCGGAGCAAAAAAAAAAAAAAAACTATACTGACGAATTGAGAACCTCCTCCTTTTTGAAGAAGTCGGTTAATAATACTTGTTATGATGTCACTTCGGACCTTCCTTGTGGCCGCGAAAAGCTACTTCTTGTTTGTTTACCTAACAAAAGAACGGTGTCAATAAACCGTTTAATTAAATTCCTATTTTGATCTACTTTTCTCAAACTTATTTATAAACTCACATTCAAAAAGCCCGCTTTCACAAACCACGCACACTCACACAGTTCAACAAGTGATTTCAACCGCACTACCGCAGATCTATACTAAGTTCCTACGCTCCTAATAGCGCAACGCCATCTAACGAAAATATCAGAAAAGCAATGCATTTTGTCAGTACAAGAACGAGATATCTCCATTCAAAAAATTCACAAATAATTAAACAGAGGGCGCGTTTAACGAGAAATTTTTAGGGAGTGGCATTTTACAATTCAGAGTTTTCGCTCACGGCCACTAGAGGGAATTGGCCGCGCGGGTGTAGAGCTTCAAACGAATTAGCGAAAAATCGTCAGATTATGAATGTAAAAACCCCTTTATTACATAAACTACTAGAATCTGAGAAAAGTAAACAAGGGAAACAATACATTTTATTTCATTTACAACTGCCAGTCAGCCATTCATATTTATCGTAAAGGGAAACATTAGAATGTTTGAAAAAACTATCACGTCGTTTGTAATTTATACTTATATCTGAGCGAGCACGGCCTAACGTAATTATGTGTTTCTTAATTTCAAAACTTAACCTTGGAAAGCATGTTTCCTCACAAAGAAAATAATCCTAAACAACAATGTATAGGCTACCACTAAGCTACTAGACGGGCCGCAAAAATACATTGTAGTTAATTAGAAAGCCCTTGACGAATTATTGCCGCCATCCTAATCCTACTGATAGTACTAATAACTTTTCAAATCTATTAAGAAATTTCAACTTATTAACTATCTACTTACCCCAAATACATAATTACAACGTACACTTTCACTAAAGTCAAAACACTTTAATCACTGTTTTATACCAACAAACTAATACTACTACTACGATTCTCGTACTGATAAACTAATGTATTCAATAAATAATACGAACAAAATGCAAATGAACTGCAAGTGTAAACAAATTATAATGCGATTACGTCAAACAGCAACCACACAATAGCGTCCTGTCCGGACTCCGAGCCGAACGCATTACGAAATTCAACGAAAACTACCGAACCGATATCGCGGCATCTCGTTCACGCGAACGCAAGTTTAGATCGCTTTAGGTACAATAACTCGTATTTGACCGGCTTGCTCGAAGCGTATAAAACCGGGGTGTCACGTGAACGAGGTGACGTCATGACGCCTTGATTTTTGAAGGAGCGATAAGCCAGCCGCGCCGCCGAGTTATTTTAGAGAATTTTTTTTTGCTGTTGGGAGACAACAAAGACAAAACATTGAATGTAGGCGTTTTGTATAGTTTTAATTATATTGTGTATTAAATACCTATAGTGTGATTACTTAAAAGGCATTTTAAACACTACTGACTGTGTCATTTTTCAATGACGATAGAGTGGTTTTGTTTCGAATTCCAGAAGGGAAGCCGATAGGAATCGGCTTGAACGGTAGCTGCGGCCCTGTTAGTTTATGCAAAATTAGGAGATTCAATTAATATAGTAGTACTCAATATTATGGCAGAATAGTTTTAGAAAAAACAAAATTTCGAATTTTTAACATTATGGCTACCTACTGATGTTTTTACCAAACGTGTTATGGATAATGATTTTCGGACAAACAATATTCGTTAAAAAATAATTCTCCTATTTGAAAAAATTGTTAAATAAAAAAATGTGATTACAAAATTCATTGAATTGTGTTTCTGTGAAATATGTTTCATTCAAGTAAATAGTCGTTAAAACAATAATATTCGAAATAAAAATACAAGGTCCAAGTGCTCATAGTTTATTTAATGAAATCTCGAAACGGCTGTTCGACACTTCCCGTGACCCAAGGGCTGGCTTTTACCTTGGTCAGAGGCTAAGCATTGCCATTCAACGTGGCAATGCCGCCAGTCTCTTGGGTACACTACCAGCCGACAGCGATGCGGAGGAATTTTTCGACGCCATATTTTAGATATTAGTTGTTTATTTGTACAGTTAGTTTTATTTAATATTAGTTAGAAAATTGTTTAGTGTTAGATTGTATATTTTATTGAAATAATAAACTACAGAATATGGTACATAAAGTAAATAACAGGACCAAATAATAAATGAAACATTTTCTGCGAAACGAAATTCTATGAAATTTCTGTCTGCGAAACAAGGGAACACCTCACGCCGTACATCAAAAGTGAAGCCACAAAACCATGCTCCTTCAAGTACACACACGGGCTCACGCACACACCTATACTAAAACCATGCTCATCGCTCCTAGTACATCACGAGTCGTCGTCTAGTTAACATCAATAAAAAAATAGAATTATGCCTTCCTGTGTAGTAAAACTTGTAATAACAAAAGCAAATATATAAAAAGTCTCACGGAATCAGTTTTCACGTGTACGTACTTGAATTAACATCGTTTTTTTAATTTAATTAACTATGAATTTTAGGTTAAGCTTGGAACAAAAAACCTCAACGAATGAATGAATGAAAGCAGTGACATAACGTGGGAGGGTTGCCATAATGTGATTTCAAATTTTCCCATTCGATTAAAACCGATTTAAATTATGATTTCTTTTTTCGAGTAATTATATTCCTGTTTTCTTTTTTAATTTATTTATATTTTAGATTTCCAAGTAATACTGAATCTAAAAGTAAATTAATAATAGCTATGCGAAATAGCGATGTAATTTTTTTTGTTTTTGTTTCGGAATAGAATAGTCCTTCTTAATCGGGCGTTTGCACTGGCGAAACATTACAACAAAACAATCTCTAGTTCCTGTCATAAATTGTATGGAACATTGACAGAAGATAGAGATTTCAACATATTTTGTCGCAAATGTTTCGCCAGTGCAAACACACGGTAAAAATCGAGTTATAATACCATACTCAACAATATCTTCCTCGTACAATATTATCCTACCCATACAATATTATTCCCCAAATTATAGGGAAAAACTTTAACAAATGACAACCCTTTTTACACACCCATAGAAAAAAAGTTGGCTTCACTTTTGATGTACGGCGTGCTCCGTCTTCCTTTTTTTGTTGGTCTGAGCATTTATGTTAGTCAGCTGTGGGTGACAGTGGGTGTTTCATTTTATCAGTCTGCTCTGTTACAAAAAAGTAGCGATATAAAAAGAATTGAAAATTCTTGTTTGTACAACAAAGTAAATATATAACTTCGTGGCTTGTACGTAAATTGTACGCAGTTGGACTTAGCACAGCTGAAATAAATAATTGTGTAATAGCAATTGCACAATGGGCGGTCTTATCGCAGCCGCGATCTTTTACAAACAACCTTTAGATGAGCAAGAAAGAGTTGGGAAGAAACAAGATAAAAACTTTTTTGGAGGAGTTACAAATACGGCCATACTTTTGTGTTCCATATAGGTGGGACCAACGTTGAAATCGCGATCAGCTGAAAAATCAGCTGTTCCATACATTTTGTCAATTTAAGTTAACACAAATGTATGGAACAGCTGAATTTTTTTCGCGATTTCAACGTTGATCCCATAGAAAAAGTTGTTCAAAATGATGAGTACAATGACCCCTTTTCGGGTTTAGCATAAATAAAAAATAATGTTGTATATGTATAGACATTATCCATCATAAAACCACGACCAGTCGATAGTAAAATGCGCATGTTCAGTGTTAAGTTCGAAAAACATTTGACTGAATTTCATTTCACCGAAAACTTTTCAACTAACCGCTCAAGTGTCCAAGCGAGCGAGATAAAAAGTACTCAACTGCTCTCCGGTTACAGTTTTTACTTCATCGCAGTCACGTCTGCCACTGTATTAGTTGACCCATTGTAAATTCGATTTTTTTCGTTATTCCGACGTTTCATTTGGTCGAAAATCTTTTTACCGAAGTTACACTATGTCGAAATAATATTACCGCCATATCTTCTGTCAACAAAATTGAAGAACAGCTACCGCCATATCTTCTGTCAACAAAATTGCCCTAGCACCGCCGGCGAACGCAAGGGTACCAGCGAGCCGGAAAAAAAATTGTCGATCACCCCAGCGATGCAGATGGGCGACCCTTATGCGGGGGCAACTATTTTTCGGTGTAACAAATGAAAAATGTTCATAAGAGGCTTCGGCCAATAGCCAAAAGTTATTTTGTAAATCGGCGAAATATAGTTCGGTAAAATAATACCTATGATATGAGTATGACTCATACTTCGATGATCTAAAAATATGTCAAATAATGCATATGGCAAAAAAGACGTCGGTCAATAGTTTTCGGTAAAATTAAATTCGAACAAAAAAAAAAACGAAAAAGTGATCGGTTCCCTTGTGAACTAAATGGCTCCTCTGTTTTTGTCGCCCTGGTACTTAATATAGGTAATGCTTCTCATTTTATTACATTAACCTGGGAGCGGGGCCTACACCGTGTATGTGTGTGTGTGTGTGATAGGTGACCGACCATCTTTACATACCGAGACTCCTCCGTGCCTCGGAAAGCACGCTAAGCGTTGGTCCCGGCTGTCATTTGTAGATCTTTGATAGTTGTTACGGGTCGTCAGAAGCCCGAAAGTCTGACAAGCAGTCTTACCAAGGGGTATCGTGTTACCCAGTAACTGGGTTGTGGAGGTCAGATTGGCAGTCGCTCCGTGTAAAATACTGGTATTCAGCTGCATCCGGTTAGACTGGAAGCCGACCCCAACATTGTTGGGAAAAGACTAGGCAGATGTTGAAGCTATGTGTTGTTGCGCCTGCCACACTCGCCTCTCGCACGTACCATTGTGTAGCAGCACTCGTTATTTTGGATCTTGATAACATGTTCTTTCACGAACATTTTGATACAAAGTAGAAATACTGCCAACTTACAAAACTGTTCCGAATAAAATTCTTAGCTTGGATCTTGGAACAAGTTCCGAGAGACGACGGACATTGGTGCCGATTCTGTTGTTCACAAAAGTTCAGTGCGACTCAGGACTAAACTAAAATTTATCTTCTGTCCTTTTCATGAAATAGAAAGAAAAAGATGCACTGAACTTAAATTTAGTTTAGTTTGGAAACAACAGAATCGGCACCATTTTATACAGAACTCAGAGTCACTCTGCTCAATAGTGTGGTGTAAACTATAAGTGCAGGTGTCGTAACTAATTGAAGATAGGTCTTTCAACGTGCAATCATTGCTTTTTTGTGCAAGTACTGTGACGTACCTACACATTCACTTGTTCTCTGCTAATGATATAAGATCAACAGTGATAATGGTAATTGAAGCCTTTACAGTTTAAATACCAATATGTACCATTGTGCATTGCTTCCTAATCGTACCCAAAGTGTGGTATGTTAACGAAACCGTGTTTGCGACAGTTGGCGAATAGAGAATCGACGCCGACGGCGCGGCGGCTGCCCGCGACAGTACGGCCCGAATTCACAATGAACAACATAAAGTGCGGTAATAGTGTACAGTTGTAGAGAAAAGTTGTGCAGCGAACTGAAATTACTTTTATCCGTATGAAATAAGTGTGAAGTGTAACCGCACGGTCGTTACACTCACTATGTTCGGCTGTTTCAGATACTCACCGCGAGGCGAAAATGAGCTTTATGTGTGTTCGCCGGAAAAGTTTAAAAATAAAATGTCGTTACTGTCTAAATTAAAGTCTTTTATTTTACGTTTGACCTACTAAAGTTTGATGAATATTGGTGCCGATTCTCTTGTTACAAAATTTTGAAAACTAAACTAAAAATCACTAAAAAGTTTAGTCCTGTCAAACGACCAAACTTATTCTGAAATAGACTCTATTTGAGACAACTTAACTATAATTTAGTTTGACAGCACTAAGATGTACCACTGAGATAAGTGAGATATTAGTTTAGTGAAAATGCTATTCTGAATTTGACGATTTAACCTACAATTTTGTCCTATATCTAAAATGCTCTAACTAAATCTTACTATTTTTAATCGCGATTAAAAATGTGTGGAATAAAATTAGATATCATGAACTAAAATTCAAACCAACACCTCGACTTCAGTTGCAAAACAGTAGGTACTGTATTTTTTTTTTTATATTCTTTTGCTTATATTATCTCGAAAATGGTGAGTCCTGTCGCAAAAATAATGATTTCCAACTCCTTTAGGAAACCCATAAACCCAGGCTGAGGCTCAACATGTTGGTATTTTTTTTTTTTTTGCATATTTTCCATACATAATGTGAACAATTCCATAAAAAATCACGTCGAAGGTGTTTTCTCTGCGCGCCTCCGGCTCTAAAAAAATTCAGGGTTAGGGAAAACAAGTACCAACTGGAGGCGCGATTGTCAAATTCGATTTTAGTTGTGTCAAAATAATTTTTAAATTTAGAGATTTTTTTTGTATGAGTATCGTTAAGATTCTAATAGCCAAAAGTAAGGAATTTTAGTGATAGCTTAATTAGTTTAGTTCGGTGTACAACAGTATTGGCACCAATGTGTCTTTTTTTATAATCAATCTGCCTAGCCTTTTATAATCAATCTGCCTAGCCTTTTCCCAACTATGTTTACTTTACATGGAGCGACTGCCTATCTATCAGACCTCCACAGCCCAGTAACTGGATAATACGATACCCCTTGGTAAGACTGGTTGTCAGACATTCGGGCGTCTGACTACCCGTAACGACTGAATAAAGGGTCCAGCCTCGTGCAAACGCAAACTGGCGCCCGCTATATCGCGCTAGTTTGCAATTACGTTGATCATAAAAAGTGTAAGTAACTACTTATGATGGGAACGTAGTGTTGTTCCATCGCGTCCGGGATGCCAACAGGAAGCGCGCGGAGGGGAGCCGCAGCAGTGGGGCTGGCTACCACTACCACCGATGTTATTGTGCGACTGTATCAATATCAAGCAACACTTCGTTTTCGATGACGTCGAGCGGGTGAACACCTCGTCTCGGAACCTGTCACCACTTCGCCCGTCCGTGTGATCTACATCCTACATAAATAGGATCGGTTAGTGACTGAAGGACTCCCTATAAGTACAACGTGGCCCCCACACTGCTAAAGTAGGTACTCACTGGGACTGAGGAAAACTCAGAGAAGTAAACAGATTCAACGATTTCACTGAAATAAATCACGGGAAACATAAAGGCTCCCAAATCAGGCAAACAGGCGCGACGCGACAGCGCGACTCGACTTTAACAAAACAATTTCTGAGATAACTTCTCGGTAGAACAATAAAATTACCGGTGTCGCGCTAGTCTACCTACACGAGCCATACCTAATGCTCCGCATGAGAATTTCCAATTAATAAACCTACAATTACTGTTCGTGATTAAGAGCTGTGTTTCCAATTCACGTCTTGTATATTATGAATGACGCAGGCAAATTGTATCATTCGTCATCCATAAACTATATAAAAATATTCTAATCCATACTATCCATACTAATATTATAAACCACTGAACGGTTTCGACATTATGGCAAGGAGATAGATGGCATTCTGGGGAAGGACATACGCTACTTTTTATCGACATACCGCGCGGGCGAAGCCGCGGCCGGAAGTAAGTTATACATATACATACGGAGCCGTCCGTTTGCGTACTGTCGTCGTTATGTAAAATGCCTTAGACAAATTGATGGCACTTCTAATTGCATCCATTTCTTCATCTATACATATAATAAATCTGTAGACGAGGCGTTTCTGTACAATGAAAAAAAAAAAAAAAAAGTTGGTGGAGTGTCCAAGAATAACCAACAGATTCCATTTCTACCATTTTTGGAATTTTTGTCTGTTTGTCTGTCTGTCTGTTTGTATGATCTTTAGTTTGATTGTTCCACTATCACGTAAAAAGTACGAAATCAATATTGTTAACTTTTACACTCAAATATTGTGTGTAACTCGATGTTTCATTTAGTTTTTGTTTCATCGCAATCGCTTCAAAATATCAAAAGATATATGAATTTAAAGTGTTCAAGAAGGAATTTTCATTACGTAATGTACATACACGTAACGACCTCTATTGACGCGAAATGATACTTACTACTTAATTACTAGGTTTGTGAGATCGTGTGTTGTTATATGATCGTCATTTTCTTTGCGCGGAAACTTAACGCGATACATTGATCGCGGTGTTAAGAGTGTCCGTCGAAGAATGACCTTCGCCCAGATATTGCAAATAATTTTTAGAAAAGGTATCTTTGTTTTTGACTTCTTTAGTGTCGATAACCAATTCATGGTTGAGTTGAGTTGTCATTCGTTGAAAGTATTCGCACGCTGAGAACAAAAGTGACTCAAGTCAAAATTTACGATTTTTTGGGAATCGAATAAAATGTGTTCGAAGTATACAAAATCGAACATTTTGTATACTTTCTAAAATAACTTTCTAAAATAACTTTTGTACAATATTATTTGGCTTTATAACTTTAAATATATTTATATAAAAATTAATCAATATTATTTTTTCTATATAAAATAACTTCTGGAAAAATAGTTTCAGAAATGAGTCCATGAGTTTAACTCAAACTCAAAGCATTTATTTCAAATAAACCAATTACAGGCACTTTTGAATTGTCAAAGGGTCGGTCAGTCAGAAAATATGAAGCTAGTTGCCCATTCCAAAGCGTAGTAGGTTCCTATGGAGAAGAACGGGCAAGAAACTCCACGGACACTCTTTTAAATCAGAATATTGTTACAATATGTTGTTTACATCATTCATGTTGGAATCATACATGTGAGTACAATGTAGAAAAACGTGCAGGTTAAAAGAGTCCGTAAATAAAAGATAAAACGATACAAAACAATTCAAAAATTAAAATAAATCAAAATAAGCCATGGCAGCTAAGAGATGACCAGTCCCTACTGATGGCGCCCGTTCACGAACATGACGCATGGATCAGCACCATTCAGCTCAACCATTTTGAAGGGAACTTAATGATCCAACACACACGCCACCACCAGCGAGACATTAAAGTGAGCATGACATGCTTTCAGCCGCCAGGCCACATTCAAGTCAATGAAAGACGTACCTAGTAAATGGTAGCTTTAAAGTACTTAAGTAAGTACATAGTGCTCACACACATGTGCTATGCAGGTATACAATACTAGGAGATTGAATTTATACAATGTAAAGATAGTTTTTACAATCTTCAGCAGCTCCAACAATATTTTCGTATGCTAATCAATTACTTGTTGCGCCCTGTGGAGCTGGACCAGCGCTGAGCCAAGCATTTTTGTCAGTGATGTAATCCCCCAATTTATAATATGCTTGGCGGCATAGTGTGCGTTTTATACAAAATTTAAATTTTGTTTCATTCAGTTGGAGTATGTGGGGAGGTATTTTATTGTAACATTTTAAACAGTACCCCATGAAGGATGAGTCTACTTTAGCCAGTCTGAAGCCCGGTTGAACTAATTGGTCCCTATTCCTAGTCCTATAATTGTGTTTTTCACCTCTTTTACTAAAAAGACTTAGATTTTTCCTTACGTACATGATGTTTTCGTAGATATATTGACAAGGTACCGTCATGATGTTAATATCTTTAAACAGTTCCCTTAGAGAATCGCGCATACGGAGGCCATATATTGCTCTGATAGCTCTTTTCTGCAGAATAAAAATAGACTCGATATCTGCAGCCCGTCCCCATAGTAAAATACCGTAAGACATGATACTATGAAAGTAACTGAAATAGACTAGCCTCGCGGTATCTACATCAGTGAATTGAATGATTTTCCTCACAGCATATGCTGCTGAACTTAACCGTCCTGCAAGAGATGTTAAATGAGGACCCCATTGCAGCCTTGAGTCGAGTGTGATCCCCAGGAAAACAGTCTTATCAACGAATTCTAGTTTCTCCCTATTCAATATTATGTCACAATCACTACTTTTAACATTCGGTAAAGCAAATCTCATGTATTTAGTTTTTTTCCCATTTAATACTAAATTATTAGCAGTGAACCAATTTTGGACCTGCAGTAGGGCGTTATTTACGTCGTCAAGATTTGATGCACGTCTATTTATTTTAAAAATTAATGAAGTATCGTCAGCAAATAACACCATTTGTGGTTGGTTTTTTAATAAATGGGGTAGATCATTAATATATATTAAAAAGAGGAAAGGACCCAATATCGAGGCTTGTGGAACACCCATTTTTACATTTAAACCGAGTGAATTGACACCATTTATTTGAACTTGCTGTTGTCTATCATTTAAAAAAGATTTTACTAAACTGAGCGCAAGTTTACCTAGTCCGTAATGCTCAAGTTTTAAGAGTAAGGTTTTGTGATTTACGCAGTCAAATGCCTTGGAGAGGTCACAAAAGATTCCTATGGCATCTTGGGCCTCCTCCCACGCAGTAAAAATGTGTTTTAATAAGGTGACACCGGCGTCAGTCGTACAACGTCCTTTGGTGAAACCATACTGCTGATCGTGTAAGATTTGGTTGGTGTTAAAATGATTAAGCATTTGATTGAGCATTACCTTTTCGAAGACCTTGCTGAACACCGGCAGAACAGATACTGGTCTATAATTGTTGGTGTCTTTACTGTCTCCAGATTTAAAAAGTGGTATTACCTTACTGTATTTCATTAAATCCGGAAAGACTCCTTGATCCACACATAAATTAAATATTAAAGCCAAGTATGGTGCTATAGTCTCGATTATGGATGTACAAACTTTGATAGATAATCCCCATAGATCTTCGGTTAATTTTATTTTGATTTGTCGAAAAGCTTTTATAACTATCATAGGGTTTATATGCTTAAATTGAAATTCAACCGGACAGCCTGGAACGTTCGCTCTTAATAAATCAATTGAGACGTCGGGTGAGGAATTTAAAACTTCCGTCATTTTAGCTGGTATGTTAGTAAAGAAGTGTACAAATTCTTGAGCTACTTCTAAATTAGAGCTTATGGCACCACGTGAACTCCAATGTGTAATCAGTGTTTCGTATTTTATTCTTATTAGTTTCACTATTTATAACTTTCCAAACTGATTTTATTTTATTTTCTGCTGATTTGATCTTGTTGCTAATAAACAGGGCTTTAGCTATCTTGCAGGTATTTCGAAAAATTTTGGAATATGTAGCAACATACTTATTGAAAGTTCCAGTGTTAATGTAAGGCTTAAGGCCATACAGCTCGAACCGTCTTTCCCTACTTATCCTAATACCTCTAGTTGCCCAGTCACTAAAAATAAAATTAGGGCAAATATTTTTTGTTTTCTTTTCAAAAGTTTTATTGAATTCAGTGTGCACTACTGAAAAGAAATCCTCATACAATTTGTTTGCATCGTTCATATTCTGGCCCAGGGCAATTAACTTATTATTTAGGGTACTATTGAATCTATTTAATTTGCCTGTTGTAATCGGTCTAAATTGTATTTGCATTTTTTGCATTGGTGTTTTAAACTTAAAAGTTACCGTTTGTCCACTATGATCAGACGGCAAATAGTTTACGATGGCTTTATCTAAATAATCACAATCGCAGAAGACATTATCGATACAAGTAGCAGAAGTTGGAGTTACTCTAGTCGGTTCTGTAAAAACATTCGATAAATTGAACGATTTAAAAAGGCTTAACATTCTACAGCTATTTGAATTATTTTCCAGAATATTAGTATTAAAATCACCACAAATAATTGCGGGTTTGTTACTGGATGCAACTTTCGCTAGGACATCTTCCATTATTGACTCAAATAAGGAAAAGTTCTGATAATTAGGGGGTCTGTACACGCACACTACGACATGCTTATCCAGCTCAACACAGGACAGTTCGATGCAATGTTCAACTGATAAACCAACTATGTCATTACGTTGCTTAGATTTTAAACAATTTTTTATCAAGATCAGAGAACCTCCGCGTAGCATAGATTTACGGTTAAAACAACTGCCCACACTGTAGTTCTTATAATTAATTAGCATTTGGTAATAATCCTTTAGCCAATGTTCAGTAAAACAAACAATCTCAAACTGTGTTTTTTCTAAAAACATTTCAATTTCTAATAATTTGGAAGAAATACCTTGAATATTTTGATGAAATAATTTCAAGGCATTCTGCTGATCTCCTTTTTGATAATTACTTATATTAGAGCAAGAAGACACCTTGTTGTTGTTAGTTATAAGAATATTCTTACTGGTACCTTCTGTTTTGTCTTATAAACTAGTTTAAATGACTATCCGGAGTTAAACCCAAGACTTCAATGTCATCACCAGGCAGTGAGCTCATAGTCAGTGAGGGACATGGATACTCCTTCGTACAATTTGTAAAACTATTTATAGCATTTGAGCTACATTCATTCAGTTTCACCACCTTATTATTAGTATTATTACCTACTAATCATTGTGGTGTTAATAATACAAGACTTCGACATACTATTTATGTCTGAGTTTATATAAAAAGCTAATAGCCTTGCTATTATGTGTCTAAAACTAACAGGCAGATACACAGTACCCCTAGTCGACTTTAAAGTTTCCACAAAAGTGTTGGTGTCAAGAAATACAAGCTTGTCACTATAATGGCTAACTAAGAATTGCATATGCTTATTAAGCATATGAATATAATTGTTTTGTCTTTTTGTCAATTTTTCAAAATATGGGAATGCACACAATATTATTTTACTACAATTTAGCTTTAACAACCCAGTTACACAATCAGTTATTTCTTCTATTTTGACCTTAGAACTATTACCTACAAATACAGTAATATTGGTTTTAAGATTGAACACATTTCCTGTTACTGATGCCATTATTTGTTTGTAGGTAGACCCTGGCATACAATAATTTTGAGTAGAACAACTCAGGTTATTACTAATTAATTTACCTAAACCTCTTCCTATACTATCTGAGAACATAATTGAATGATAGCAATCATGACTACTGAATGATGGACAATTACCAATCTCAGGCTGTACCACTTGAGATAGATCTTGTATTATACCAGATAAACTCTTCACGGTTCAGGGTTTAAAACATTCTGACAAGTACACTGACACATAACTAACTCATTTGCAGCAAGAATATGTTCTTTAATTTGGTTCTGAGAGCCCATATATTTAATGTAAAGGGAACTAAGTCTTCCCTCAAGTAACTGTATGTCAGACTGTAAGCGCTGCGTATCAATTTCATAGATTTTTTTGCTGTCTTCTAATTTGATTTGATAATTATTTAGTTTATTAAGTAAATCAACACGTTCTTTTCTTAGTGGAATATTTTTGGAAAAGTGTTGTTGTTGTTTTCTAATTCGATTACATTTTTTAATTATTCTATTCAATTTTACATATTTTTTCATTTTCCTATGGCTAACTTTATAACTGTAATTCTGTTTCAGCAAGGAATCTTCAGTAAGGTCAATAGTTGTAATGGAATGAGGGTTACAATTAGTATTTAATAATTTGTTGTATAAGTGGTTAGTTTCTTTAACCTGAGTACATTTTTTTTCTTTTTCCAACTGAATAATACGACTATTAGCTTGCATTAATTCATCTTTTAGGTCCTTAACTTTGCTTAAAGCCTCCTCATACAAGTAACTACAGTTGCTGAAACCATCTGTGACCACCTTCAGTTGATCCCGTTCATCAACAACATCCAGATATTGCTGATGTAGGTCTACTAGCTCCCGTTTAAAGCTTGAGTTTTTGTTAACTATCTTCTTGACTTCCTCCTCACTTTCATCATTCTCTTGTAACAGCTGTTTACATTGGAGTTTAGATGCTTCAAGTTCTTGGAGGGCCATTCTCAATTTAAGCTCCATATCCTGAGTAGTAGCCTTACGGGTCATCACAGGCATGGTTACAGGATTTGTTACTGAAATTAGAATAAAGAAACGGTGAGAACAAGTAGGACAGACAAATAAAATAAAATAAAGGTGGAAATTAAAGGGAAAAAAGGGAGAAGTTAGCGTTGATCAGTGGTGAAATAAGGTAGGTTGTTACTTAATTGGCTTGAAGAGATATAATCAAAGCTTTAAATATCAAAATTAATGTAAAATGTTCATCCTTTTATTTCTTTAGGATTTTATTTTTCCTTATGTGGGTAGGTTGACCTAGATTTTCCTAGATTTGCAAGTATTATTTGATGTTACAATATAACGACAATGCAAAAATAATGATCATAAACGTTGTTATTGTCGTAATTATAATAAAAATCAGATTGAGAATAACAGAATCTTCGCTAAGTTTCGTTTTCATCAATGCGATAAAGACAATGCAGAGTGTTAATCAGCCGAACTATTTATGTTAGACTTAACGAAGACGTATAACAGAGGTAAAGTGACGATTGTGTGCTATTAAAATTTAAAAGTAAAGCAATACTCCCCGTTTAAATCCGTGGCTCGAGCGTCAGCTGTTGATTTTAGGTTACCGGTATGTAACCAAACACTGTTTCACTTAACTAAATTTACAGGAAAACAATAGTCCTGAGTATTTATGCAGTTATATTACGTTTACACATAAAATTACACCTTAATTTTACTTAATTACTAATTAAAATTAATTTTAAAATACGGAACAAAAATTTGACATGTCACTCGGGCAGTGTTGCCACTTTCTTTTTTCTCAACTCATGCCTAAATAAATAAGTGACCGAATTTGATTATATGTCACCTAGGTTGTCAATATAAGAAATAAGATAGTGACCTATACCATAAATTATAAATTGTACGCAAAACTTACCCCCACAAATTGGCACAAAACTGACAAAAAGTGTAATCGGTCGCTACGGTACCTACTAAACTTGACACGTTCTGCTACATCCATTCGCGGTGCAGTACTGATTTCGTCCCTTTCACTCTGGTGCGGGAAGTGTGAAGCGGTCAAAAACAAAGAGACCGAAAACCCCTCTATCCCTCCCTGACCATTAATGGTCTGTGTTTAAATATAAGTGTGATAAAGTGTACTTTTTTGAGTCATTTTATATATTTAACTCATTTTACTAAAATTTTGAGAAAGGTCACTTTCGTTCTCAGCGTGCGTATTGTTCTGGATTGGACTTCGTAATTTGTTCGTATGATTTGTGACCGCCGCTCATTCGATTCGATCGTTGTTGGCGTGTGTTATAGTTGATTTGATTCGTTCGACTATCGGACAGCAATAAAATACACAAATATTGGCACATGTTTCTGGGGAAAGTCAACAATATACATCGATAAATACGGTTACCGAAGAAGTAGATGCCACACACTATCCAGTAGAGTTCTTAGAATCCCTTAACACACCCGGTCTTTCAGCACACAAAATTTGTTTAAAAGTCGGAGTGCCAATAATTCTTCTCAGAAATTTAAGTCCTCCCAAACTTTGCAACGGCACTCGGCTCATAGTCACCAATCACCAACAAAACGTCATCGAAGCCGAAATCTTAACAGGTTGCGGCGCCGGTGATGTTGTTTTTATTCCAAGAATTCCTCTCATTCCCAATAATTTCCCGTTTAGTTTTAAGCGTGTGCAATACCCCGTCAGCCTGTGTTACGCCATGACCATTAACAAAGCTCAGGGCCAGACATTATCCGTTGCGGGGGTGGATCTTAGTATTGGTTGCTTTTCCCACGGCCAAGTTTATGTAGCTCTTTCGCGTGTGAGCAACCCTAGCAACTTTTTTGTGTACGCTCCAGGTGGTTCCACCGCTAATATTGTATATAGAGAAGCATGTTCTTAAATAAAAACCCAAGTTTTTTGGCAGTTTCTTACTAGGAAAAATCACCAGGCCTGGTCGAAAGATTCCCCCTTTTTAAATGAAGGTACAACTTTTCTAAGCGACATATTATTGTTTACCGACATCCATGCGAACGAAGTCGCGGGCACAGCTAGTTCATAATAAAATTATGAACCAAATGAAATCTCATAGGACTTGATCAACCATGATTAAACGATAAATAAGATAGATGTCGTATTATTTTCATCTGTTTAAATAGAGAGAATACAAAATGAAATAGGTAAGTAAAGTCACTAATCAGACTTGTATTGTAGGAACTTACTTAATACTAACTACGTTCGCTGTCATCGAATGAGTTGCACGCTCCCGTGGCAAACTGTACTCTGTCTGTCCCGCTCCGTCCGCAGGTAGACATAATCTATACATATAATAAATCTGTAGACGAGGCGTTTCTGTACAATGAAAAAAAAAAAAAAAAATTGGTTGGTTGTCCAAGAATAACCAACAGATTCCATTTCTACCATTTTTGGAATTTTTGTCTGTTTGTCTGTTTGTCTGTCTGTCTGTTTGTATGTTGTTTTGTTTGATTGTTCCACTATCACGTAAAAAGTACGAAATCAATATGGTTAACTTTTATACTCAAATATTGTGTGTAACTCGATGTTTCAATTAGTTTTTGTTTCATCGCAATCGCTTCAAAATATCAAAAGATATATGAATTTAAAGTGTTCAAGAAGGAATTTTCATTACGTAATGTACATCCACGTAACGACATCTATTGACGCGAAATGATACTTACTTCTTAATTACTAGGTTTGTGAGATCGTGTGTTGTTATATGACCGTCATTTTCTTTGCGCGGAAACTTAACGCGATACATTGTGTATTTGTATATAGAATATAACTCTAAAGTTAGATTAATTAAAATTTTCCAGATGCGTTGTTTATTTATTAGTTTAGTATTAGTGCGATAGGTGGCGCTACCTATCTTTCAAATCTTGATAATCATGAAAGAATAGTGACAAATGTTAATTTCTTAAAAAATATAGGTATTTATTCTTTAGTTTTTCACTTTTATACATAGTTTATTTAGCTTACAGAGTGTTCGAACGTTTTCCCATATATTTTGACAGTATCATTTCGTGCTCGATAGATGGCGTTGTTCGTTTATTGTCATTTTCTGAATCGCGGTGTTAAGACTTTCCGTCGAAGAATGACTTGCGCCCAGATATACCAAATAATTTTTAGTATAGGTATCTTTGTTTTTGACTTCTTTAGTGTCGATAATAAAATATAATAATATAATAAATAAATAATAAATTGTTGGTTGGGTTGGGTTGTCATTCGTTGAAAGTATTGATCAGTTAGAGATGGGTTGTAACAGGTGAAACACGATATCTGTGATCACTGTGACTGTGACAAAAAATAACAGATCCAAATATCTGTTATTAAATCACAGCCTGTGATTTTTGATAAATACGTATCTCAATCGAATATCATCTTTATTTCTTTTGATTTAAAGTCGAAAATCGTATCTATCTGTTATAAAATCACAGCCTGTGATTTTTGTACAGACGATAAATACGTATTGACTCAATTGAATATCTTCTTTATTTCTTTTCGTTCAAGTCGAAAATCGTATCCGAAGTTTTAACAGTAACAGTCTTGAGGATCTGTGATTTTAAGTAACAGATATTTTTTATCGTTAGGAGCAATTGCTATCTGCTATTTTATAATATCTGTGATTTCTATCTGTGATGATAGAAATACGCCTCACTCCTAATTGATCTGATTGGTTTTGATTTGGTATTTTGGTTGGTTTCGTTCATTAGGTTCAAATTAAGAAGTCAAGAAACGAGTCGTTACAGATCGATTCAAACTTAATGGCGGCTCGGAAATTAGCTTTTAGCTGCGCAGTACCCCACCCCTCACCCCCGCTGTCACATGAAATTGTTACTGCGCAGCGACTCGCCTCATGTTCCGAGCCGCCATTAAGTTTGAATCGAACTGTACTATACTTCGTAATTTTTTCGTATGATTCGTGACCGCCGCTCATTCGATTCGATCGTTGTTGGCGTGTGTAAGGCCTCGGCCTTGAATCTTGCGGGCAGCGGGGCGGATGGCGGCTCGGAAGTTAACTTTTAGCTGCGCAGTACACCACCCCTCACCCCCGCTGTCACATGAAATTGTTACTGCGCAGCGACTCGCCTCATGTTCCGAGCCGCCATTAAGTTTGAATCGAACTGTATTATACTTCGTAATTTGTTCGTATGATTCGTGACCATCGCTCATTCGATTCGATCGTTGTTGGCATGTTTAAATAAATAAATAAATAAATGTGTAAGGCCTCGGCCTCGAATCTTGGGGGCAGCGGGGAGGCGGCGGCGGCGGCGCGGGAGCGGGGCGGGCATCAAAGACCCGTTCTCGAAACTAGCGGGCAGATCGCGCGTCACTATAGCCGCGTAGTGTTGTGTTCACGATTTTGTCGTCGAGATATTTGTTTTTATTCGCGAAAGAAATGGCTGAACAATGGCGGCAACATCTTTTTGATTCAAATTTATTCCTAACGCTCAATTTATTGTGGGCAACAACACTGCAATGCAGACGCGCGGGCGGTCACCGCTTGAATGGAGTGCACCCCTCGCTGCCCGCCGCCTCGCCGCTGCCGCGCCGCTGTTTTCGAGAACCGGTCCATTTGATTTTACGCATAAGATCCTGCTGCGCCCGCGCCGCCGCCGCCGCCGCCGCCGCAGCCCCGCGGCCCGCAAGGTTCGAGGCAGAGGCCTTATGGTTGATTCGATTTGTTCGACTATCGGACAGCAATAAATACACAAATATTGGCACATGTTTCTGGGGAAAGTCAACAATATACATCGATAAATACGGTTCCCGAAGAAGAAGATGCCACACACTATCCAGTAGAGTTCTAAGAATCCCTTAACACACCCGGTCTTTCAGCACACAAAATTTGTTTAAAAGTCGGAGTGCCAATAATTCTTCTCAGAAATTTAAGTCCTCCCAAACTTTGCAACGGCACTCGGCTCATAGTCACCAATCACCAACAAAACGTCATCGAAGCCGAAATCTTAACAGGTTGCGGCGCCGGTGATGTTGTTTTTATTCCAAGAATTCCTCTCATTCCCAATAATTTCCCGTTTAGTTTTAAGCGTGTGCAATACCCCATCAGCCTGTGTTACGCCATGACCATTAACAAAGCTCAGGGCCAGACATTATCCGTTGCGGGGGTGGATCTTAGTATTGGTTGCTTTTCCCACGGCCAACTTTATGTAGCTCTTTCGCGTGTGAGCAACCCTAGCAACTTTTTTGTGTACGCTCCAGGTGGTTCCACCGCTAATATTTTATAAAGAGAAGCATTTTCTTAAATAAAAACACAAGTTTTTTGGCAGTTTCTTACTAGGAAAAATCACCAGGCCTGGTCGAAAGATTCCCCCTTTTTAAATGAAGGTACAACTTTTCTAAGCGACATATTATTGTTTTCCGACATCCATGCGAACGAAGTCGCGGGCACAGCTAGTTATATTAATATAGTAAATAGTACCTACGGCCTAGAGGTACGTACGGAGTGCGGAGTACAGCTGTAACAATTTTTTTTTTATTGCCTGTTGTTTCGGTTTCATTAATGGTTTCTTCATTGAAATATGTTCTCTCAGGCGTGCGTCTGGTTAATATTAATGCCTCGGCTATAAGATACGGACAGCTAGCAAACACAATGTGCAGCGCATGTGTTGTCTCGTGAGGCTTCTCGGCAGTTCTCGGGGCTCTCGGGGACGGCTCGGCCATTTACCTATGTTTTATCGGCAGTCAGTTGTACGATGCCCTCGTGTTATGTTGCACAGTGTATTAATGTGCCAAAAGCGCGCACCACATCTAAAGAACCATCCAATCGTTACTCGTCTTATTACATCGAACGTTGACCGTGGTTACTATTACACACATTACAATTCAAAACTAACTGTAAATGCCTGTGTGCTAGGGTTTATTTTAACAGAATATCCGCTTTACAGATGTGTTGCCGTGCGCGTCGGATAAACGTAGAACCGCAGTACAGGGCGTACGTCCGCGCGACGAGGCACAATAACACACATGTGCGGCGCGGGCGCTCGAGATGTGGCCGTGTATATGCGCGGGCACGACTATAATTATATAATAGTAATCTGTGGGCGCGAGATACCACAGAGCTGTTGCAGACAACTGTCATCTGCTTTATGATTGTGACAGTTCGTTTGTTCGCTGCTGGGAATGCGTTATCAACTACAATTTGTTGGACAGTGAGTTGAACCATAGAGTTGAACAATCCTTAAGAAATTTATACCATCACGAGTCGCCACTGACAGCTTAGGTTGTGTTGTAGCATTTCTTGGAACTATAGTGGGGAAAATAGTGTTGTACTCGTAGATCTGTTTTTTTATGTTTCTAATTTTCTATGGAAAGTAAAATTTTTGCGCTTTTTGACTGTCCGGGCACGTGTGCTAGACGTGTGCCCCGATGCCTTTCTTAACCGGCGCGGGCGCTGGCGGCGGCGTCTGACGAATTTTTTCGACGGTGAAAATAAAAGTAATAATAACTATAACAAAATATACGTTTATTTAACACTAACTGCTGCCAGCGGCTTCGCCCGCGTGTAATCTTTATAAATAATAGCCTATGTTACTCAGGGTGAATGTAGCTTTATAATGGTGAAAGAATTTTTCAAATCGGTTCAGTAGTTTCGGAGCCTATTCAATGCAAACAAACAAAAAATCAAATCTTTCCTCTTTATAATATTAGTATAGAGTATAGATATAGATAATATGGCACGTTTAGCCCGAGATCTGCTTTAAAACTTATTAAAAACAAAATTAAATAAAGAAGAAAGTTTTCTATTCTTACTGTCAAAATCATACTGACAACCGATAAATCCTAGACAAAACAAAGAATTCTGAGTCGAATTATGTAAAAGAGTGAATTTCGTAAAAAGTGCAGTTGACTCTTCCTACTTTGCTGCCGTCGTACCTACTGTCTACAGGAAACGTCATTTTTGTCTAGGTACTCTTCCGTCGACAAAACGGTGCTCATGCTACGCCTGCTGGGGAAGGACATAGGCTTTATACTTTTTATCGACATACCACGCGGGTGAAGCCGCGTGTGGAAGCCATAGTATCCTAACTATCCATACTAATATTATAAAATCGAAAGTAACTCGCGAAAGTGAGTTTGTTTGTTTGTTTCTACCCTTTCACACTAAAACGGCTGAACGGATTTGGATGAAATTTGGCACAGGGCTAGACCATGACCTGTAATAGGACATAGGATACTTTTTATCCCGATATTCCCTCGGGATCAAGACTAACGCGGGTGAAACCGCGGGGCGCAGCTAGTATTTTATATTATCACTAAACAGATGTTACCAATATTTTATTTCACGACTTTCAATTTAGTCAGTTTTACTGAGTACTGAGGCAAAAAGCTAACGGTCGATCGTAGAATTTTTTTGAATAAGTATCAAAAATATAATATTGCGTATCCCAAACACATGTTACTTGATTATTGTTTTATGAATTTGATTAAATTAAGATAACATAGCCAAATAAATATTTCACTCATATTACTGCAACAAATGGATAAGGTGAATAAAATGAATCACTGGAAGGAAAATAAAAATAATAATTATAATAACATTTATTCACCAAAACATTCATTTGCCCATACTAGCACAACAATGCTAGTTCAGTACAAGGAAACCTAAAAATAACCCAAATGATTCACCAACAATAGACCCCCTGGCAATGAATGGTCACTGTTCCAACCTAACCTAACCCAAATGATTCACCAACAATAGACCCCCTGGCAATGAATGGTCACTGTTCCAACCTAACCTAACCCAAATGATTCACCAACAATAGAGGGGATATGGCGCAATCCAAATAAAGGGAAACGACTTTAATTTTAGTTCAACAATAATATATTTTGGGTTCAGGTTGGATAATTTGATTACACTAAAGCTATTTAGAACTGTCATTTTGGGTATTAATGTTAGAATTTCAGGGAAACAAGATTTGGTGACCATTTATCCATTTTGGTAGGCAAAAAGAATATAAATACAACACATACAATTATTCTGATGAGTGTATTATTATTTTGGAACTTAAAACGTTGTTCTTTCTTAGGCACCTCGGTATACTGGGCGTCCCGCGGATATGCCACATGGAGGGAAAGTACCCTGAATATTGTAGATGGAACATTTTACTGAAAGAAGACATTATTTGAATTTAGATAACAATTTAAACTGCATTCATAGATATTTAAATAATTACATGGTTGAACCGGGAATCGAACCCGTTACATGAGAAAAATAATCACCTGTAGCTTTACTCTCTCAGTAAAATGTTCCATCTACAATATTCAAGGTACTTTCCCTTCATGTGGCATATCCGTGGGACGCCCTGTATAGTGAGTTTATTTTATTTGAGTTAAGTACTTAGTCTTAGGGTCTAAAAATAATTTTGGTGAGCATTTAAATTGTAGCATTTGTAGCCTATTAAAATAGATGGTTAAACTTTTAGAAATCATTCAGACCACCAAAATAAGGATAATGTAAACAAATAAAATAAGAAAAACGCATTTCATACTTACAAGAAAAAAAATCAGCTAACGAAAATACACTAAAAACGTTGGTTACTGAGGCGTATTTATCGTAATAAATATTAAAAAAAAGTAATAAAAACTAAAACCCAACTACGACTAAAAAGGTATAAACAAGACACCACAGACAGACAAATTTAAAATCCGGAGTCACACGTGTTAGGGCATAAATCGAACAGATTAATGTGAGCCATTTAATCAGCGGACGATCAAGACGCTTCCAACGATACCTCATTTCATTTGTCAAATTGTGATGAGTGGTTTAGAAGATAGGAGGGATCAGATGAACATGCATACATACATACATACCGGTCAAAATCATAACCCTCCTTTTATCTTCGCCGTAGTCGGGTAAAAAATAACAAATAACAAGCGCGAGTGCAAATGCCTACCCATAATGGATGTGTATATTCTAATGTGCCAACAATTAATTTGTTTAGGTCAAACTATAATCACTTTAATCAGTGTTTTATTTTGCTTGGATATCTTTGTTTAGACGTACTGGACGCTGTGTTTTTTCTCCATCTATTTTAATGGGCCCTTATATAGGTACCTATTCTTTAAAGAGCCATTACATTTGATCAGCGGTGGCGTAAAGTCGTGACTGCAGGAACGTAATAACGCAGTAAGTGCACATTGTTAGCGCGCAGGCTGTGCGAGTGCCTACTGCAGAGTTCGGTATTGTGCGGCGAGTGAACGGGCGGAGACTGCAGATTCTCATTTCATCTACACTACACGACAGAGAAGGACAGATGGTCCACTCCGAAAAATGCATGATTGGATTGCTATTGTTGCGCCTGCAGCTGTTAACTTGACTGACCCGGTATTAATTTCTGATCTGACACTATGGGCACTTTGCTAGTGAGACTTCTGCACTTTGTTGTTCAGTAAGTATCCTCACGAAATGGTCTGCGCGGCTGCGCGGCGCCCGCTCCGCTCGATTACCTCTCAATACTGAATAGTTATTCAGTGTGCGAACCGAATTGCAGAGAAATGTCCCCATACGTTATCCGCATCTATTCAGTGACACTGTACAGTTCAGCGCCGAGCCGTGTGAGTATGACACACTTTTTCAAGGAGAGTCTTCAGTCAATAGGTACGTGAATTTTCTTTTCAAGTTCTTGTATTGGAGTCAATTATCTACTTTAGTTCAAGAATGTGGAATAGGTGCTCACGCGCACTGCTCTAGCGTTAGTTCAACTCAACTCAAAGCATTTATTTCAAATAAACCAATAACAGGTACCTACTTTTGAATTATCAAGGGGTCAGTCAGTCAAAAAGATGAAGCTAGTTGTCCATTCCAAAGCGTAGTAGGTTAGAGTACTAGAGTTACTAACTCTCTCTCTACATCTCCATAGGAGAGAGAGAGATGACAAGTAATTTCGGCAGACGCAGCGGGCGTCGGAGTTGAGAAAAAGAGTTGGTTGAGTGAATCGACAACTCCAGAAACACGTCTTCTACACCTAATACGTATTTGTGGCATTGTCGATTCGCCCACAAATAAACTTTATCGTTGGTTGTTGCTGCAGTTAGTTTCGTCTGCTAAGAAATTATTACTTTCACCAGTCATCGTACTATCAAGATCAACTAATGGTCAAAAACAACTCAGCCTATCGCAGTCAACTGCTGGACATAGGCCTCTCCCAAGCTGCGCCATAACACCCCGCCTCCGCCTTGCACATCCAGTCTGTCCCACCCCCAGCCATTTTCTGTTCATCTGGCTGGGGGGCGTCACACGTTACGCTTGCCGATACGCGGTCTCACTCCAGAACTCGTCTGCTCTACCGGTCATCGGACCTTCGACAAACATAGCCAGCCCACTGCCACTTCAGTTTACTTACTCTGTAAGCTAACGGCTAAAGGTAACTCTTGTTCTTTTCCGGATAATTTCATTTCGGGTTTAATCCTTCAAAGAAACTCCGAGGATAGCCCGCCCCATAGCGCGCTGAGCGATCTTGAATTTGTGGACCAGCCTGACTGGCAGTGTCCACGTTTCGGTACCGTATGTCATAACGGGCAGGACGCATTGGTTGCAAACATTACGGGAAAGGCGACGAGAAGCAACCTTCTTCGAGATAAATCGAAATTGCTGTACTCATCAACAAATTACTGACGATGCGGCCGGCAAAGTAACTATGAAAACTGTTGTGTTATTTAAAAAATGGAACGAACTTTTTACTTCAACGCATCAGAGATTTTATTTAAATTTCGATTTGGCTTCCAAATAGAGCTGTTTATGCATAATGTGGTGTGACCTTTTGGCATACTACGTATAAGTCAGATGTGCTCTTTTTACGTACAAAAACTTAAAAAGTGGCTCAGTTGTGCTTTTTGAGTTTACGGTATTTTTGTTTATCTTGTTCCTAAAATTGTACAAAAAGTATTGGCAGATAAAACTAAAATAAAGAATAAATTGCGTGGACAGAGATTTTCATCACCTGAAGAAGCTGTGGACGCCTACAAAACGGCCATTTTGGAGACCCCAACTTCCGAATGAAATGGTTGCTTCAATGATTGGTTCCATCGTATGGAAAAATGCGTCAAATTTCGCGGAGAATACTTCGAAAAGCAATAAATACATTTTTAAATAGTAATGTTGTGTCACTTCCTTGATTCCCGAAATTTTTAGTGCCGCCCTCGTATTTATCGAAAATAAAGTAGGATACGTTATTATAAAGTATGGTTGGCAACCCTAGTTGGGGGGCGAAACACGCGGACGAAGTCGCGGCCAGAAGCTAGTCAAATAATAGATATTATCTATGATTTTGACAACTCAGTTGGTGATGTTTTGATGAATCTTTCGTTAGTCTTTTGCGGCTCAATGACACGTTTGATATATCCTCTGTTTCAAACATCTGTAAGATTGTATATAGGTACCTAGTTATGTTGTTTGAAGTTTTGTTATTGGAAAATCAGTAACAGAGAGGCTTATTTGAAATCTTACACCTTAATCTCGGATTGCAGATTTAACTGGAGTACTGCTGTGCTATTCTGTAACCATCTCACCGTGAAAACCTAGGTGAAGTAAGCGTGGAGTGAGCTGTCATTGTCATCGATACCTACTGATGCTAAGGCAGTGACAAGTTCACTCCAAGCTCACCTCACCTAAGTTTTCATGGTGAGATTTTTACAGAATAGCACAACTGGGTTGGATATCGCGTAGTGTGTAGCTTGCTTATTACTTACATGTGACCATGTGCTAGGACTCGCGGGGCGAGCGGGCGTGCCGAGAGCTGCTCTAGGTCGCGAACTCGCGACGCGACTCACGCCGCCATATCTACATGATTAACATTCGCGCGTTAACTGAGAGAACATGGATTGCCTCGCCACGGAGAGTGCTGTTTACTTAGCGTTTATACAGCACGCACCTCCACACGGTCACACATACGTGGTCGGCGGCTACCTACAGTATCCGGGTACGTTTGCTAACAGATCACGCGAAACGCTCTATGTAAAGTGGGGTTTACACGGGTGACTAAAGCCGCACGATTATTGCCGCGCGGCGTAAATCGACCGTCTAAATGGCAATTGGACTAGGTCGCAAGTGTCTAAAGCTAAAGCGGCTTGAGGCAATTTGTGAAGCTACTAGCCGCACGGCGAAATCGACCCGTGTAAACCCACCTTAAGATGCTGGTGGTAGCCAAGTGTCAATAAAAAGTGGGTACTCTGTATGTAGATACATTACTTTGTATTAGTTTGTATAAACAGCCTTGAGCAGAAGAAAGATGGACAAAAGGCCATCTATTGAAACATTCATACATATTTTCACACCGACTTCCTTACTAGGTAGTAGAGATAAAGTTATGTATCCTCTATTATATTCGATTTTTTATTACAGTGAGGATTGATGATACGGCTCCGTTTGACAGTTACTGACGTAAAATATAAGACATCCTGCCCGAGCCTGTGCGTCGTTGAGCAGATGCGAGCTGATGATGAATTATACATAATTCAGTGCTTTAAAGGCAAAATCGCATACAAAGTCGTAATAAATCATACAAGCGTCCCATTTGTACAGGTCCGATGCAGACAAGGGCGATGCGGCACGGTTGCGACGCACGACTGTCGTGTCGGGCCGCGTGCCTGCCGCGCCCTGTGTGTCCCGCCCGCGCCTCTGTCGCAGACACAGCGAATTTATAGACAGTTCGTCCGAACTCGCTCCCAGAAAGTCAAAGTAGTTGATTCTAGTTGCCCCTTCCAAAAGGTAGTTTTCGTATGGAGAAGAATGGGCAAGAAACTCTCCACCGTTACTCTTTTAAAAATGTTTAACAATATTTTGTATACATGAATTATATAATTATATGTGAAGACGATGCCCCTACAATAAGATTACTGTAGGTACCACAAAAGGTAAAAAGAATTATAAATGGAGCAATAATGAATAAATTAATTACCAGATACATGGTGCTCACATATTTATAAATATTGTAAAAGTATACAATATTACAATAGTCCTAACATTGTTACAAGTAGTACTAATAAGTCAGTGCGTGAGTTTAAGTAATGACAGAGTGTAAAAGTCTATGACATACAAATAATAAAATAAAAAACTAAATTAGCTATCAGTTTGATTTTGTCCAGACACTAAATCGTCCTATGGAGCAAGACCAGCATATTTCCAAGCATTCTTATCTATACTTCTATACTAATATTATAACGCTGAAGAGTTTGTTTGTTTGATTGTTTGTAAGTTTGTTTGTTCGCTAATCTCAGGAACTACTGGTTGGAATTGAAAACATCTTTTTGTGTTGGATAGTCCATTTATCGAGGAAGGTTATAAGCTATATAACATCACGCGACGACCAATAGGAGCGGAGCATAAATGAAATATGTTGCAAAAACGGGAAAAAATATTCCTTTTTCAGAGCTTCCGTTGCATGCGCTGCGTAACCGGTTTAAGTTACGCAAATATCATGTATGATGGAATTGTTCCTCTTTAAAAGTTATAAAAAAAAGTCCACGGCAGCATATGTCTATCTTTTAAGATTGACTCACTATAACCTTTTTTATGGTAATCAAATTTGTTCGAAACTAATGCATTATTTGTGAAGGAGTTGTATCAACATAATATTAATTCTTATTCAAATAAATAGTTTTAACAGCAAGGGTATTTATGTAGCAGCAAAATACTTTTTAATTCATTCGAATCGGACATTTAATTTCGAAGTAATCATGAATATAAAAATGCAATACGCGAACCGTTCGACGCCGGCGCGACGTTCCCTTCTCTATAGAGGAGAGGATGGGCGAACGGGTAGACCATGAAATAGGACATAGAATCTGTTTTATCCCTATATTCCCACGGGATCAAGACTTGCGCGGGTGAAACCGCGGGGCACAGCTAGTCTTGGATATAATCCTCTAATTTGTAATAAGCTTGTTTACAAAGTGTACTTTTTATATGAGTTTTAAATTTTCTTTCATTTAATTGCAATATATCACAAGGTATTTTGTTATAGCATTTAACGCAGTATCCCATAAAAGATGTTTGTACTTTAGCTAATCTGAAAAATGGTTGATCTATTTTATCTTTATTTCTAGTATTAAAATTATGTCTATCACTTATTTTATTAAAAAGGTTTAAGTTTTTTCTTACATACATAATATTCTCATAAATGAATTGGCAAGGTACCGTCATGATATTAATCTTTTTAAATAGTTCCCTGAGAGATTCGCGGTGACATAGATTATAAATGGCTCTGACAGCTCTTTTTTGCAAAATAAAAATGGATTCAATATCAGCATCCCGACCCCACAGTAAAATGCCATACGACATAATGCTGTGGAAGTAACTGAAATAGACCAAACGCGCGGTTTCTACATCTGTTAACTGTCTTATCTTTCTAACAGCATAAGCGGCCGAGCTTAACCGCCCCGCAAGAGATTTTATATGAGGTCCCCATTGTAATTTCTCGTCTAGCGTGATTCCCAAGAAAACTGTTTGATTAATAAACTCCAGTTTTTCTCCATTCAATATGATGTCACATTCGCTACTTCTAACATTAGGTAATTTAAATCGAATGCATTTGGTTTTTTTTTTCATTTAGTACCAAATTATTTACCGTAAACCAATCTTGTACCTGAAGAATAGAGCTCTTCACGTCGTCAAGATTTTGTGAACGTCGATTTATTTTAAAAATCAATGATGTGTCATCTGCAAATAACACCATCTTCAAATAACACCATCTTCGGTTCATTTAGAAGTAATTGGGGTACCTTAAAGTATAATAGCCTTATAGGCAATTATATTTTCGAGCCGTTTGGGGTTGAAACCCTAGGGCCGTGGGGTCCAAGTGCTCATAGTTTATTTAATGAAATCTCGAAACGGCTGTTTGACACTTCCCGTGACCCAAGGGCTGGCTTTTACCTTGGTCAGAGGCTAAGCATTGCCATTCAACGTGGCAATGCCGCCAGTCTCTTGGGTACACTACCAGCCGACAGCGATGCGGAGGAATTTTTCGACGCCATATTTTAGATATTAGTTGTTTATTTGTACAGTTAGTTTTATTTAATATTAGTTAGAAAATTGTTTAGTGTTAGATTGTATATTTTATTGAAATAATACATACATATTGGGGTAAATCATTAATATAAACTAAAAAGAGGAATGGACCTAATATCGAGCCTTGAGGAACGCCCATTGCCATTTCAGACCCCAATGAGTTTACGCCGTTTACTTGAACTTGAACTTTTCTTTCTTTCAGATTTGATTTAACTTTTCTTTCAGATATGATCTTAGTAAATCAAGAGCTGTATTCCTAACCCCATAGTGCTCTAGTTTCAACAGAAGTGTATCATGGTCGACGCAATCGAACGCCTTCGAGAGGTTGCAAAAGATTCCAATGGCATCTTGTGCTTCTCCCCAGGCGTTAAAAATGTTCTTTATTAGGGTGACACTGGCGTCAGTGGTACAACGCCCTTTGGTGAAACCGTACTGATGTTCATGAACGATGGAATTTTTATTAAAGTGACGTAACATTTGATTGAGCATCAACTTTTCAAACACCTTACTGAGAACTGGCAGAATTGACACAGGCCTATAATTGTTGGGTTCCTTACTACCATCGGATTTGAACAAAGGAACTACTTTACTGTGTTTCATGAGATCCGGAAAGACTCCTTGGTCTACACTCGTGTTAAATATGAAAACTAAATAGGGGGCAATGGTTTCGATGAAAGATCTACAGACTTTTACAGACATTCCCCATAGATCTTCTGTTGATTTAATTTTAAGATCTTTAAAATCTTTTATAACCGCTTGGGGGTTTGTATGCTGAAACCTAAACTCCAAAGGGCATGCCTTTACATTCTTTCTAAGTAAGGCAGCAGAAAGCTCGGGTGAGGAATTTAGAGCTTCAGTAGTTTTAACTGGAATATTACCAAAAAAGTTTTCAAATTCTTGAGCTATTTCTATATTCTAGTTGATTGGGCCATGTGCAGTCTCTAAATTAAATTCAGTACTACGCTGTTTTTTCCTACCTGTTTCATTATTTATTATTTGCCAGGTAGTTTTTTATTTTGTCATCAGCTAATTTTATTTTATTGCTAATGTAAAGAGCTTTAGCTATTTTGCACACATTTTTAAAAGTTTTAGAATATTTGGCAACATACTGATGAAAGGTTGTATTATTCATATGTTGCTTTAGGCCATAAAGTTCAAAATATTTTCCCTGCTTTTACGAATACTGGAGTACTCGTAGCCCAATCACTAAATAAGAACTTTATGTAAAGAGAAGTACAGTAAAACCGGCCATCATAGCTCCAAGCGGATATCTTTGCCCGAACCTGAACACGAAAAATTACTAAAATCTTGAATTGTAAATAACAATAACATGTATCTCTACGTTGACGTCGTGGTGGGGCTTGCGCGCTCCTAACCCTAGGTCTGTGCCAGCAGAGTTCACTTTGCTGAGACAGATCTAGGGTGGGGAGCCAGACCAAGAGAGATACAATCCAAGCCAAGGTCGCACATGCCGAGGGCTTCATGGCTAGGGGAGAGCACTAGTCGTTAGTGTGCCAACTCTGGATATTAGGGGACCTCCAGTTTTATTCACCCTTACCACAGTGAACGCAGGGCTCTGCTGTGGTTGACTTCTTAAGTCCCTAGCTACTCGTGGGAACGACATGAATACTCGATCTAAAACTAAAAAACAGCTTCAGGCGAATCTGCCTCAGATAAATGACGAAACTTCACAGTTCTCTTCGTCATCTCTCTCATCTCTTTTTCAATCAATTCCATCATCATCACAATCTTTCCGCGTAACTCCGACGCCATTATCATCATCAATCAGTATACAGTCAGCGGATGTTGTACAGGAGACAAATTTTGTCGACGATACTGTACCCACCGCTAGTACTGCAACAACTCGTAGGAAATGGAGCATTGAAATGAATAAATTCATCCTACACACTTATCTTCATCTTACTAGCATGGACACAGACAAAAATGCATACCTTCCATCTCTCCACACAAAGTTTCTAGAAAAATACCCAAATATGCAAGTAAGTAGACAAAGAATAGGTGACCAGCCATAGTTCAAAAGAAATTACTACCACAGGACACAATAGATCAGATTTATAACGAAGTCAGAGCCGAACTACAAATGGTACACACTCAAATTCAGCAACACTCTACACAATCTCACACACAAACGGGACAGCGCATGAAATGGACGAACGAATATAATGAAACAGTAATTAAAATATATTACACTGCCACAAAATTAGAAACAGACAAAACAGCATATAGAAAATATTTACATGAGGAATTCATAAATATTTATCCGGAATTATCACATATAACAGAGCAAAGATTATCCGATCAAGTGAGAGCGATATTAAATAACAAATATATAAACCCCAATAGATTAGAAGAAATTAAAATCAGATAGCTGCAGAATTAAGCGAAAGTAACACTAATACACAAAATATTGAATATATAAATATGGATCACTTGAATACACAAACGCAGAAAGACTTAGAACCTGATACAAATACTAACATCACTGACACACCTACAAATACGCTCACAACTGATATATTCCTAAACAATAGCATAGATACTGACATCGTATCTCAGACATTCGTAAATACAGATAACGACAATTTCTTGAACAATATACATATCAGTCAATTTGAACCTACGCTAACTAACTTTGATGTTGCCCCAGAAATCAACATAGAAATTGAAGCCACATTTCAACAAGCTCTACATAATTTTATTGACACATCCCCCACTAACAGGCCATACATCCCCAAGCAGAAGACATCTAGAAAGTTTTCTGCCATAGTTACATACATAAATACTGTCATTCTCCCGAAGCACGTAAATGTCGACACCGAATTCATCAAATTGCAGACCATAATTTACTGTGCAGCATGGGCGGCAGCTACATGCAACGGTGCTAAAATATTATCAGACTTTTCACAAAATTTACATCGCACATATACACAGCGAAAGCCAAAATGGCAAATTAGATTAGAAAAGAAAATTGAAAATCTAAGAGCAAACATAGGTAGGCTAACACATTATAATAACGGTAGTAGAAGTCAAAAAATAATAGCAGCAGTAGAAGAAATAAAGAAAAAATACCAACTACATGCACAACACGAAAACTCAAATACACAAATAGAACACTTTTTGGATACTTTAAAACAAAAATTAAGCGCAGCATCCAGTAGACTTAAAAGATATATAACATGCACGAACCGCAAACTACAAAACTCCAAATTTACTAACAATGAAAAAATATTTTATAGGAACCTTGCATCTAATAACAGAGACACTACTAACCAAACCCTAGAGACACCTTCATCCGAAACACTAAGGGAATTCTGGGCCAACATTTGGGAAAATCCAGTATACCATAATAATCACGCAGATTGGGGCAACGAAACAACACGAGAAATTACAGAAATGGAATTTGAGTTTATACCAATAGATACATTTAAAAACGTCATCAAACGCACACACAACTGGAAATCGCCTGGCACTGACCACATCCACAACTACTGGTATAAGAAATTCTCTAATATACATCCATTCTTACATAATCATTTAAATACATTCATCCAATCACCAAATTTACTTCCAACATACATAACACACGGAGTAACTTATATGATACCTAAAGATATAAATGACACTATAAATCCAGCGAAATACCGACCAATTACTTGTTTACAAACCTTGTATAAAATCTTAACAGCCTGCATAAGTGAAGTAGTATACGAACATTTAACTAAAAATAAGATTTTAGCAGAACAACAAAAGGGTTGCCGTAAGAATAGCCAAGGATGTAAAGAGCAACTTACCATTGACGCGATTACAATGAACAGCGCTGTTAAAAACAGGAAAGATATTCACACAATGTTCATTGATTACCAAAAGGCTTTCGATTCAGTTCCGCACAGCTGGTTATTACACGTTTTAAATTTGTATAAAATTCACCCAACACTGAAACAATTCTTAGAAACTTCCATGCAAAAGGCAAACTGTTCTTAAAATTAATTCATCCTCCTCAACTGTAGCTACTGAACCAATCTGTATAAAACGTGGAATTTTTCAAGGAGACGTTCTAAGTCCTCTGTGGTTTTGCATGGCACTTAATCCACTCTCACACTTGCTTGATAAAACAGATGCAGGATTCACCTTAGCAAACAATGACACACAATACACCCTTACACACCTTATGTACAGTCACGGACTTTAATTGACGAGCCACCTGGCACTGTTCGTATTTTAGTCGTGTAATGCAAATCGGGTTTATTCGGTTCCCGACATGCAAAGTCATATGTCTTCGTAATATAAGAAGAAAATTATATTTCATATCTTTACCGGTTGGCTAACCTGAGAGCCAGAACTACAAACTTGACAGCAGAGTGACTACTCAAAGTCAACCAATTGCAGGTCTAGCAACAGTAACCTAGCAACGATAAACAATTGTTGCTATGTGACTGTTGCGATAGTAACGTTAGCGTACGGAGAAATTCTCTGACGTCGATATTTCAACTGTCACTGTCTTCAGTTAAGTTTTCAGAATTATTGAGTTAATGAGCTATGATTCAAAGGAGGTCAGTATCAAATAGATTGGATAACATTAATGCAACATTTTATTTATTTTTATCATTAAGAACTTATTAGTCAACCTCTATGGATAAGACTATTTCCGATTAAAAGTAATTTATTTGTCATCTTGATATTTTAACTGTCACTGCCTTCAGTTATGTTTTCATAATAATCGAGCTAATGAGCTATGATTCAAAGGAGATCGGTATCAAATAGATTGGATAAACTTAATGCAACATTGCATTTATTTTTATCATTGAGAACTTATTAGTCAACCTCTATGGATATTTCCGATTAAAAGTAATTTATTTGTCATCTTGTTTACGAGCTTGCGATTTGAGTTCGTGTTTAATCGTGTAATCTCGTGAATGTATGAAAGTAAACAAGATGACAAATAAATTACTTTTAATCGGAAATATCCATAGAGGTTGACTAATAAAGTCAACCTCTATGGATATTTCCGATTAAAAGTATTTTATTTGTCATCTTATTTTCGAGCTTGCGATTTGAGTTCGTGTTTAATCGTGTAATCTCGTGAATGTATGAAACTGCAAAATTGAAAAGTTTGAAGGGGGCTCATCAATTAAAGTCCGTGACTGTACATGGATGACATAAAGTTATACGCAGCTAACAAAAAAGCAATTTTTCAACTAGCTGACACAACACAACAATTTTCTGACGATATTTGCATGTCGTTCGGGGTAGATAAATGCAAAATTTTATCAATTTTAAAAGGAAAAATCCAAAATAACAGTTACACACTCGCATCAGGTGAATCGATAGAGCCAATGGATGAACAGAGTACTTACAAATATCTAGGTTTTAAACAGTCCAGGCAGATACAACAAAAGATGTCAAAACAAGAACTGCAAAAAAAATTCTCACACCGCCTCAACCTTATCTTAAAAAGCAACCTTAACTCTAGAAACACAATTAAAGCCATCAACACATTTGCAATACCTATTCTCACATACATTTTCGGAATTATACGATGGTCAAAGACCGATATCAAAAATCTACAGCGCACTGTTAATACACTACTAACCAAACACAGAAAACACCATCCAAAATCATGCATACAACGACTTACATTGCCGCGCCCAGAAGGAGGAAGAGGGTTAATAGACATACACAATTTACACAACAAACAGATACTTTCACTCAGAGCGTACTTCCATAACAAATCAGAACATTCATCACTACACAAACAGGTAACGGAAACAGATAAAAAACTTACACCACTAAACCTACAAAACAGGAACACGCAAATAAATGAACATATTGTAAGTCCACAACAAAAAATTGCAGCATGGTCTGCTAAAGCCCTACACGGAAGACACCGAGCCTACCTGAGCCAGCCAGACGTCGACAAAGCTAAGTCGAACGAATGGCTTAAACGAGGCGAATTGTTTCCCGAGACCGAGGGGTTTATGCTGGCCATACAGGATCAAATAGTAGCCACACGTAATTACAGAAAGTATATCATAAAGGATCAAAATCAGCCAACTGACTTGTGCAGACATTGTAACACTGCCTCTGAAACCATACAACATAATTATAACAGGAGCTTGTAAAACACTTGCACAAACCGATTATAAACATCGACATGATCAAGTCGCTGCAATTATACACCAACAGTTAGCATACAAATATACACTAGCTAACGAAATGATACCATATTATAAATATAAACCAGAAATAATATTAGAAAGTAAGGATCAGAAAATTTACTGGGATCGAACAATAATAACAGATAAAACTATTCATTACAATAGACCTGACATTACCTTTCATGACAAAACCAATAAAACAGTTTATCTGATAGATATAGCAATACCTAACTCACACAATATTCAAACCACCATATCCGAAAAGCTCAGTAAGTATCAAGATCTCGCCATAGAAATTAAAACCCAATGGAACGCACAAACCGTTCATATTGTCCCCATTGTTCTTTCATCTACTAGTGTAATACCAAAATCTCTCACACAAAGCCTTAACACCCTACAGATGCCTACTCACACACTTTACATGCTCCAAAAAGCCACCATCCTTAACACCTGTCGCATCACCCGAAAGTTCCTGACTTCTTCAACAATTTCGTTCACCTTCTCTATCTAAATTTCGCCTTACATACTTGGTCCCGACCCGCGTGTAAGGTTTCTTAAACTCTCTTAAATGAGAAGAAACGTAAAGAACCGAAAATAATAATAATAATAACCCCACCGACGTATCTCTACGTTGACGTCGTGGTGGGGCTTGCGCGCTCCGAACACTAGGTCTGTGCCAGTAGAGTTTACTTTGCCGGGACGGGTCTGGGATGAGGAGCCAGACCAAGAGAGATACAGAAACCCGCAGGGCAGCATGTGGCGAGCTGTTGGGCAGTAGCGACCCCACGGACCCTATCTCCCGGGAGAATTCTTGTTCCTCACCTCTGGCTTGCCTTTATTGGCCGGCTGGAGTGAACACTGACGAGGAACAGAGCTCCCACCTCATTCTTGCCTTGATTGGCTGGCTTGAGTGGAGACTCGCAAGAGCAAACGTGCTCGGAGGAAGGAAGTATTCCAGTAAGTGCTCGTAGGGATCTTGACCATCTTCCGGGCTCTGGGATTGTTCTGAAAGCCGTGGAATACCTCTCCACTCCTCAAGTACCTCAGGAAGTGTTGCCCCCTTGTCGCTACGTCACTATGTGCTAGCGAATGTTTTCGTGGGCCCATTATTGAGTGTGCAAGTCACCCCCTGCCATTTTATCCGTGTATATATACAACATTGATCAGGCAGGGGCCATAGTCCTTCAATAGTTCCAGGTTACCAGTCCACTTTAGCCACCTAAACCCATAATCCAATATGTTTGTTTCCCTATCCTGCAATAGTCTTACTCCAACCGGGGATTGTCCTTGGCTGCACTTGTATAGTGCGAACAGGGATAATCGTCGGTTGGTGCCTCATTCCATTAAAAACGTCTAATGGGCCTCTGCGAGTTGGCTTTGGCCCCTCGTACGCCTTCCAAAAGACCGGGACCCCATGGTCCCGAGATGTGTAAACATATATAAAATAATAATAATAGGTGGGGAATATGCACATTATATTTTTTTTTTCACTAAATCAGTTATGGACAGACATATAAACCCAAGAAAAGTAATTAAAAGTTAAATTCATCTAAGTAAGTACTTGCCTGTTGCTCAACTACCTGCTTGTTGCTCAAAGCAATTTTTGTAACTGCAACAACTTCCTACTACCTACAGTTTAACCGTCCGTTTCTGACGCGCTCATGTGACGTCATTAACCACGTTAAGTCTCTTGTATACAGGCGCGACAAGTCGCGCCTGTATACAACGCGAATTTTAACAAAACAACTTCTGAGAAAACTTCACGGCGAACAACTTTTTTTTTCTTTTTTTGTTCTGACTCGTTGAGAAGGGCCCCAACAAGCAAAATAATCCTGGAATTCGATTTTATAATGCTACGTGGACTTATAAAACTCCGATGATAGTTTTGGTGGTTGCTACTGCACTTTTAACAGCATAAATACATGCTGTTTTTACTCAAGTACGTTTGATCCTATAATTTGTACTTATATCGATATATAGGATCATATTTCCTGACAAATATAGATCAAGACTCCTATAAAAGCATGAAACAAGTGTAACTGCACTCAGGAGTAATTACTCCGGTAACTCAGACTTATATGCGCCTATAAGATAACATCTGCGGGCCATTTAAATCGTAATACTCCTGTAGAAGCATGTACCAGGAAGATATGCACTGGGGAGCATTTTACTCTTGTTATTTTTACTTATAAACTTATTCAAGTTAATATTTTATGACCAATTTAAGTAAATTAAAGTTAAATTACTGTAAATCATTTATGTATCTGGTTTGGTTTTACATAAACTTAAAAGTAAGTGTTAAACGAATTACATATACACGTTTAAAAAAAAAAATCACCAAGATTATATTTATTTATTTATTTATTAAAACTTTATGCACAAGTAAAAACTACTGTACAAAGGCGGACTTAATGCCTGAGGCATTTTCTACCAGTCAACCTTAGGGTGATGCAGAGACAGACATGGCAGGTGCAATATAAGATAATACATATAACTTGAAAATAATGAATAATAATTAATACATACATAGATACATACATATGAACAAAAAAAAAAAAACTTAGTTGGGAGAAATAACGACAGGTAGGGGAGAAAACGAATCCAGCAAATTAACGCTGGGATGATTCTGCCAACTTCTTACGAATATGTTCACGTGCCTTCACTTTAAAGGATAAGCGACTTGTTGCCGTCCTGATGTCCAGAGGGAGCGCATTCCAAAGAAAAACCGCTTGGACGAAGAAAGAAGAGTGGATGAAACTAGAGCGGTGAGAAGGACATCGTAGAAGACGATTGTTGGTAGAACGAAGATTTTTACTATGGGCAGAGCATAAGTATTGAACATGGGAAGTCAGGTAAGAAGGAGAAGTGGGTTTGTCGAGTATAGAAAACAACATAGACAAAGCCCTTAACTCTCTGCGCTGACGAATGGGTAACCATTTCAAAAGCACTCGATGCGCTGACACATGGTCATATTTACGAAGATTGAAAACGAATCGAATGCAATTATTGAGAAGGCGATCTAGTTTATTCAGGAGATCTGCATTCAGGTCATAGTAACACACATCACCATAGTCAATTATGGGAAAGATTAGGGACTGTACAAGCATTGCCTTTATGTGCGATGGGAGAAGGTTTTTCAAACGATAGAGCGACCGCAACGTTCCAGTGACTTTCTTACTAACTGACATGACCTGCTTTCGCCAGTCAAGACAAGTGTCGACATGCAGACCAAGATCCTTTACATCCGAGCTAAATGGAATTACAGAGTTGTCGAAAATTACAGGCGGAACAGTTATGCCATTCAGCTTCCTCATGTTATAGGGGCTCCCTACTATGATGGCCTGACACTTGGTAGGGTTAACCGCCACCCCAAATCGATCAGACCAGTTTTTAACCGTATCCAAATCCCGGTTCAGCTCCTCGATGGCATTGGAAATGTTGTCAACGCTTGCCTGGCAGTAAAGCTGCAAATCGTCAGCATAAAGATGATACGCAGTGGAAAGCACGGTGGTAATGAGATTAATAAAAATGGAGAACAAAAGAGGAGATAATATACCGCCTTGAGGGACACAAGCCGCAAGATCACACCAACTCGACGACGAGTCTCCAGCATGAACAGACTGCTGACGCCCCCGAAGATAAGAAGAAAACCATTCCAATACCTCCGGAGAGACCATAAGATAGGAAAGAATGGATAAAAGGACTTCGTGGCTGACGGTATTAAAAGCATTGGAGAAGTCAATTAACACTAAGACTGTAACTTTGGTGTCTTCCATTCCCCGCCTAATATCGTCAGTCACTTTAAGGAGAGCTGAAACGGTACTATGCCCGGGCCTGAAACCGGATTGAAAGGGACTGATGAGGGAGTTGTGGTGAATAAAGCGGGAGAATTGTTTATGGACACTGGCCTCGAGCACCTTAGACAGAAAGGGAAAGATGGAAATTGGGCGAAAGTGACTAGGAAGAGAGGAGTTAGGGATCTTAGGAAGGGGCCGGACAAGGGCTTTACGCCACAGGGAAGGGAAAACACCGGTGTAAAGGGAGTAGTTTATGATGTGAGAGATTGCAGGAAGAAGTTGGTCAAGAGCCGTCACGATCATATGGCGGCTGATTTTATCACAGCCCACGGCTTTGGATTTAATGGAAAGGATAATCTTTTTGATCTCTCCTGGGTCGACTGGGGTGAAGACAAAAGGGTTAATATTGGGTCGCGTCAGACGAGCAAGGTAGTCGAGGGTTTGACATTTGGTTAGACTATCTAGAGTGGGAACAGTGGCGAAATGACGATTTAGATCGTCCAATCCAATTGTGTTAGGAAGATCTGAATTTCGCGATTTGCCGATGCCTAAAGTTCCAAGGAACTTCCAAATATCAGCAGGAGAAGACGAAGTGATATTATCCAGAATGTGGCGGCGTTTGGCGTTGCGTATCATCTGATTACACCGATTCCTAGCAGACTTAAAGAAAGTCCAGTTGTCCTCCGAGCGATCCTTTTTAAATTTCCGAAACGCGCGGTCCCTCCTTCGCATTGCCATCCGCACTCCCCTGTTCATCCAAGGCGCAGGCGGACGCTTCAACTTAATTTGCTTGATAGGAGCATGGGTGTCATACAGCTTGATCACCGCGTTGTTGAAGAAACTAACTTTTTCGTCTACAGAAGTAGCTGCTTCCAAGGGTGACCAGCCAATACTGGATGCATCTTGTTGAAGCCTCTCATTATTCATGCGAGCAAAGGCACGTCTGTACTGGAACGTGGGTTTAGGTTTAGGGGGTTTTAGGATATAGGATAGGAATATAAGGTCGTGATGTGAAAAGCCAGGAGCAACGAGTTGACCATGCGAGGAAACTAGGGAAGGATTAGAGGTGAGGATCAAATCAAGCCAGGTGTCATCACCGACTATATTATGATGAGTGGGTTGGAGAGGTAAAACATGCAGGCTGGATGACTCGATTAGATGCAGGAGTTTACGGGATCGAAGGGAGCTAAGGGCAAGGAGGTTGGTATTAAAATCTCCCATAACAATGTGATGTGCATACTCCGAACCCAGAGATTCAAGTACCGATTCGAATTCAGTGAAGTAATCAATAGTAGGAGGGCAATAGACGACACCAAGGACAACTTTAACTCCTTTGACACAAACCTCAAGGAAGAGAAACTCTGCGGATTCATTTGAAGACGAAGAAGAAGCTAGGATTTTAAAAGGGAAATCACCACGAAGGTAGATGGCTACACCACCCCCCCTCTTACCGGTCCGGTCATTCCGAAGAAGAACGAAACCGGGGAGCGGGTAGGTGGTTGAAAGCAGGTTAGGTTTGAGCCAAGTCTCGGAAATCAGAACGGCGTGCACGTTGTTGTCGGCAAACGTGTCGTACAGTTCGTCGTAGTGGCTGGGAATGCTCTGAGCATTGAGGTGGCATACATTAAATAGCCGGCTAGAATTTTGGCTGAAATTTTGGCGTAAAAGAACACCTAAGGTGTCAGTAAGAGATATAAAACTTTGATCGCTGGAAGAGGCAAAAGATTCAGCATAACAGCACTCGGTAGGATAAAATGTTATCTATATCGATTTATCGTATGCCGTTTTAAACCTAGACATATTTATATAAGCATTCCACAGTAGTGTTATTGTCTAAACAATGGCGCATATTTTTTGGTTTTGAGATAACCCAATATAGAACCAATATACTTATATTGGTACTATGTCACTATTGGAAATGCTAAAAATACTTATTTTAGCACTATGTCTTACTTGGAAATGCTCACTAAGAAAATGGCAGCTGCCTTCATAATATTGATTTAATATTAATTAACACTAAAATGAAAATAAGTAAATTTCAAGAGGCGCTTTAAATTTATAGTCAAAACCATAGTAGATTTCACAGAAAATTCACATTCCCCTACGAATAACCTATAAGACTAACAATTTGACAATTTTGTTTTTCTACTAAGATTGACATTAATAAATTCTGATTCATAATAAATTACAAGATGTTAAAATATTTTTTTACAGAGCACAACACGCGACACACTTGTTCGACTGTTCTCAATATATTATAGAAGCATTTCTAGGCGCGTATTAATCTCATTTTTGACTATAACTTACTTTTACTGAGATTAACAGGAGTAATTGCATTGACGTAACTCAATAACAGGAGCATTAAAGGCGTATATGGCATTTCAGCGGTCTAATATAAATACGTTATAAGTAAAAGTAGACTTATAAAGTGGGCCCTTTTCGAGACTTATATGCGGATATAAGTCTCATATAGTCTTGGATAATAGTGGTTCTAGGACACTTTAAAAACCACTTTTTGCTAGTTGGGGCGTTCCTTTATTATATTTAAATATGAACAATGGTATGTCATGCGTCCGTCTCACACAGCGGGCGTGACCGGGCGGCGATGCGGCCCTGGCGCGACGGGAGCGTTCACACTGCGGGCGCGATCACGTCCCGCCGCGCCCATTCACGCCGACCGTGTCGCGACGCGATTCATTCATCAAAAAGATGTTGAGCGATTCAGACGTGGAAACGCTCTTGCTCTTATTTGCGCTAACTAAGAAAAATAACGTAAACGGAAATGGGTGCATGAAATAAATAAAAAACGTCCCGTCGCGCCGCGCCCCGCCGCGTCGGACTTGTATTCGCGCTCGGCGCGACGCCGGCGTGGCGCGACCTTTAGCGTCGCGCCGAGCGTGGCGGCTCTGTGTGGCGTCGTCCATAATAACTATAAACATTACAACTGCTCAGTGTCGTGTCGCCGTCCGGTCACGCCGCGCCGCGCCCGCTGTGTGCAGTGACCATTATTTATTTATTGTGTTGTATTTTTTATTCTGTTCTGCAATTTTATACGCAATCACACTAATTACCTATGTAATTGTGTATAAGTACCATGTAGTTCGTTATTATTATTATTATGTGACACTTATTTTATTTTTAATTTATTTAAGTAAGTACTTATATATGCATACACATAATCTATCTTATAGTATATTTAAAAGAAAGTCGTGTTTGTTACAACACTTATAACTCGAGAACTGCTGGACCGATTTTGATGATCTTTGATTTGTTAGATTTGTCTTCGCCCAGAATAGCAGAATAGCAGAATAACTATTAAAAAATAGGAAAAATTCACGAAAAAAAAAAATATGAAGAAAAATCGTTTTCTCATACATTCTGTATAGAATGGGTTTTTTGATAATATCTCGGTAGATAGGTAGGTAGGTGTAGGTAGGGTAGGTAGGTAGGTAGGTAGGGTAGGGTAGGTAGGTAGGTAGGTAGGGTAGGTAGATAGGTAGGTAGGTAGGGTGGGTAGGTAGGTAGGGTAGGGTAGGGTAGGTAGGTAGGGTAGGGTAGGTAGGTAGGGTAGGTAGGTATGGTAGGTAGGGTAAGTAGGTAGGGTAGGTAGGTAGGGTAGGTAGGTAGGTAGGTAGGGTAGGGTAGGTAGGTAGGGCAGGGTAGGTAGGTAGGGTAGGTAGGTATGGTAGGTAGGGTAAGTAGGTAGGGTAGGTAGGTAGGTAGGGTAGGTGCGCCGTAGATATGTACTTGCTACCCGTGCGAAGCCGGGGCGAGCAGCTAGATAATATTATAAAACTGATTTGCATCCGTCACCTCACACTTTCGGGTTCCGTTGAAAACCAGCGTCAGGCACTTATAGTTGTCTGGCATTATTGCTAAACCGGACCTTTTTGGCGCAGCCGTGAGGCACACTTCCCTGATAATATCCTACATCGCACTTTTACTCTTTTTTTATTTGTTTCTATGTTTTATTTTGTTATCTGCTGTATATTATGTATATTGTGTGCCTTTCAGTCTGTGCTAAATAAATGTCTTTTCTTTCAACAATGCGGCGGCGTCGCGTCGGGCGACAATTCGCTCCAGTATGTAAGAGCCTTTACTGCTTTGTTTACATCTGTTTTTTAAGGTTATTTAGCCCCAAAATCATAGAAATGAAATTAAGTCAATACGTAGTTGTTTTACATTTTGATTATAGGATTATATTAAAATTGGTACCTATGTTGTTATTTATACATAAAGGAGAATGGGCGTCTCTGTCCAGGGGCCCTACCATCAACATTTAAAATACTTGCCAAGTACATGACAGGTCAACTTAGCAGGCTAAGGGCGCTTTCAATTTATGCGTTTTTTGACGGCCTGCTGCGGTGCCGAAGCGGTGCGTTAGTCGTACAGCGCACGGACGATCCTTTTTTTACACACAAAACGCGCGGTGCGGCAACAGTAAAAAAAAAAAAAAATAATAATAATAAAATAATCTTTATTATCAAAAAGCCTAATACAATTTGTCCATCTCAATCATACATAAAAACGCCATTAAATGAAGTACGATGTGCATTATTTGAAACAGAGTGAACGTCTGTGTCTGTGCTAGTATAAACTGTGTTACAGACACAGGCGCCTTCCTCTTACAGTTCATCGACAATTTTCTGCACTTAGTAGCAGCTTTGGTAAGCATATAACTTATAACTTAGTTTAACATAAGTACTTAACCTTTAGTAAAATTTATGTAAGCGAGGAATGGGTGTGTGTGGTGTGGGTGTGTGAGTGTGTGTGTTTAGTTATGTATTTCGTATATGTCACAGTATGAGATAGATAATATAGAAGGAATTTAAATCTGATTTTAAGATGCGTTAGTAAGTTTTTTTTGCAAATAGTTGTTCAGTCTCATCGTACGTTAAATTTTGGAGAAAATTACTGACTACAGTTTTACATTTAAATTTGGGTAAAGAATATACGTTGCAGGTTTCGTTTATGGTGTTATATAGATGGCTGCTAAGATACGGGTAACTTCGCCTCGCCAGAGCAGTTTTAGTGGTGACAGATGGGCATACAGGATATTTGCGTCGTTTATTTTGCTCTAGTAACCTAGGGTCATAGGTCAATGTTGAGTGTACACGTAGAGTGATGTTAAGTGCACAGAGCTGACGGACAGTGAGTACAGATATGTATTTATAAAGCTGGGTAGTCGGGTACCGATAAGGTTTGTGAAGCATGACTTTCAAGACAGCTCTTTGTGCCCTCTCAAGGCGAAGAATATACGTTTTAAGTGCACCACCCCAGACAGATATGCAATAGGTGAGAAGCGACTGAGCCAAGGCGAAGTAGATAGTTTTTAATAGTCGGTCGGCAACTACTCTTCTTAGTTTTTTCATAGGAAATATCAGCTTACGAACACGCGTAACTGTCACACTAATATGCTTATGCCAACTCAATGTGTTGTCGATGTGCACCCCCAAGTATTTAACACAAGAGCTTCTATGTATAGTAGGGCAACTGCAAGGGGTCAGTGAGGTGTGACAACTATGGGCCCTAACGTCTGGCATACTAGGCTGCGTAGCAGAGTTCGCTGAGAATGGGACATAGTGGGTTTTACAGACATTTAGCGTAAGTAAATTTCAATGAAGTACAATGCGGCGCCGGTACCGCGAACGCTCGACAACAGGACGGAAACGTCGCAAGCATCACGTGTTTATTTCTTCGTCAGAGTCCATGGCTTGACTGATGTCACATCACTGGGATAAAAACGCACGGCAGTAAAATACGCTTTCAATTTAGGCGTATATAACCGAGATATAACCTGCGGCACGGTAAGCGTGCGGCAGCGATCCGACACCAAACGCATAAATTGAAAGCGCCCTAACCTGACAGGTTTTCTATTTGTACCATGAGCATTTCCGTCTGACCTGCAATTCAGGAAGTCGAATTTTATAAACAAACATGTTATATTTAAAAAGATATAAGCAACTATAGAGGGCCATGCTGAATTAAATAAAATTGGTTTATTTTTCAAAAGCAAGTTGAATGAGAATCCAATGCGTTACATAAGTTACTTGCCAAACATCAAATTTTTTAAATAGTTTTTGGCTAAGTTTGAATTTGCCTTTCTTTGATATTTTCATTTTTTTTTATTCCAGCACGGCCTCCTGTCCACGTCTTTAAATTATTTGTTATTACGAATTCACAACATCTGTGGTACATATAACGTTCTTTCTAATAGAGTACAATCCTTGAGTTTATGAACATTTTTAATACGCTGTATATTTTTCAAGTTACAAGGGGTCCGTGCTGAAAACGTTTGGCTGGCACGGCCCCCTATTTTTGCATATTTCTTCAAAGTACAGAGGTATATTGAAAAAGAAAGCAGTACATATACTCCTAGAGGCGAGTACATTGCATTGGTGCAAACCTAAATCGCAAATTTCAGGGGGGCCGTGCGGGGCAAACGTACATAATTTATCAATTTCTCGTCATGGGTGAGTAATTGAGTATATGTTCCTTGGTTATCGTTGACCGGTACGCCATATTATAAACAAACGTTCGGAAATACTTTTTCGCAATGTTACCGGTTTTACGGTTTTAAAGAACTGATTAAATTAATTTTATCTACACCCATGCTATAAATCCTCTCTATACTCGTAAGTTTCTGAAACCGTTAGCGTATTGCCAACATTAAAACAACCAGTGTCATAGTAACCATAATATCATCCAAACGGGTGTTATAATGTTGTACTGAATTTCATAATGCAACTCATTTCAAAAAAGAGCATTGTCATTCACGAGCCTTTCACTAACAAAGCAACGTAATTTAAAAACAAAACACAGTCGAAGTCGAAAAATTCGAATGCACGTCGTCGTACCGCGCCATTTTTGTTCGTTAATGGTATTGCAAAGAAACTTTTATAGCAGATTCATATCATGCGTGTAGATAATAGTGCATTGTGATACGAGTGTGCTCTTTTGGATATTACAGTCGAGGCGGTATTTTCTTTACACCTATGGAAAAACAAAACCAGCCAGCGGCCAGCGCGCCATTTTCCATAAATATTTACTATCGTTTTCGTTGTGTGGTTTATTTTACCTATCAAAAATACAAAACCTAAAGTATTGCCACCGACCGACATAGAAGTTTTTAAAAGGAATTCCGGATAGTCAGTACCTGGCAACAATAAATCTATCATCTCTATAGTTAGGTACGTTACTCGTATTGTAGCATAAGTTCTTACAACAAGTCTGTTTTTTTCCTCGCTTTGTGTTGAAAAACGTCGTATGAAACGCGTGTGCATTGATTGAATCGGCTCACCCGAAAATGTACTAATCTGTGGCGCACATTACCGCACTAGTGCGATAATGTGCGTAAAAAGCACTCTTCGATAATACACTGCATTATGAATCTAAAAGCGGTTCAATAAGAGCCATTTTACGAGCAGGTGTGTTGAAAAATCAATTATTTATTTTTAAAGTGAATATGTTTTATCATTTAGGCAAGTTTTTCGATCACCGTCTCGGTTTTCCTAGGCTCCGTTTGCACCGTGGACACGGGTGCTCCATCTTCTTCCTCAGGAAACAAATCATACTTCCGGCCGGGTTCGTCCAGGAAGTGGAACAACAGCTGCAGCACGTTGAGTGCCATGTTGGCATCTTGGAGGAAGTCAATTCCTAAGAGGGTCCGATTATCGTGTGATTCTGGCAGCACGATGAAATTTGTGGGGATCGTCCGACCACAAAGCGACACAGGAACCAAGGCAGCCTGGATTTGCTGTCTTCGTCGCAAACCATCTGCTAGGGTTATTGTAGCATTTTCCGGATGGAACTTAATTCCCTTTTGCTGCAACACTCTGTACAGCGAAGTCGATGCTACACTTAACTTCGCTCCTGTGTCAATATGAGCTTGACCTTTGTCACCACTGATCGTGATCTTCAGTGTTGGTCTAGATCTGGCTCCGGATGCAACTGTAGGACTTAAAGCATAAAATCCCACTCCAGCTGCTCCAACTTTGGTTTTAGTGCATTTCGGGCATTTGCTCCTTACTACGCCGGGTTCGCCAAAGCCATAGCAAGTAATTTTATTGTTCAGCATAGATCTAGGGTTAGGCCTGGGAGGTTCGTGTGTCGCATGCGGCTCACTTTTGACGGCTTTCTTCCGGCACTCCTTCTCACTGTGGCCAAATGCGCGGCAATATGTGCACCTTTGCCTTTGCGGCATTGGAGTGGTGCTATTATTGTTTGCCGATCGTTCGGCAACACCCTTTTCAAGCTGTCGAGCCTTCACCAGAAAATCGTCAAACGTTTCGACGGAGTCTCTTGGTATTCGATCTCGTACGTTGATATGCAGGGATGTATAATAGCAGATCCAAGCATTGCGATTGTAACAAGGGCGGTTTAGGTAATTCTGCCATTAATGCTCGCTTCTTCGCGACGAACAATTATGTGCCTGACGGAGTCTTCTGCTTGTTCATGACAATGTCATCGTAAATCTTGTAGGCTGGCCTCTTTGGCGCAAAGGTGGATCTCAGCAATGATGTTACGTCATGCCAAGTAGTTACAGTGCCTTTAACTCCAAGCCACCAGATCGACGCATCTCCAACCAACAGCAGACCTTCAATGGCATTCTCGTCTGTAATTGACTCAATTTTCTTGAAGGTGCATACCGTCGACAGGACTGAATGCCTCGACTAATGCTATGTCACGAGATCCATCGTAACGGGCCGTGCAAGTAGCAAAACTACCTGTTCTCCTAGCTACAGAACTATCCCTATTAGCCAGGACTCCTAAAAGATCACGGAACTGATCATCAGTAAAGCTGACGTTTGCCATGTTTTGTTTATTTCGTCGGCTACGTCTAGGCAAAATATGATACAACTCCATTTTGATTATGTACTATGAATAATAATGAGTGACCTTTGCGCAGACGCGGCAGACCACGAAAGCAAAAGGCAGCTCCAAAAGCAGAAACTGGTCTCCTCGCCGGGCCGTCTTCGGGACCAGAGGGGGAGACTGTAACACCACAACAACAGCGCCACACCAATACAACTCCTGCGCGGGGTGAGCGACGGTGCGCACCCTCTCCGCCCCGCCGCACACGCCGCCGAGTCCCTCGGCGCCTTTAAAAGCCCGAGCATCAGCCAGTTCAAGCAGTCAGCGTTCGGTACGGTTCGGGTGCACTTCTCTGCATCGACTTAGGTCGGTCACCTCCCCGCCCCCGCATCATATCGGAAACTGGCTAAGCAGCGTGTATTGTTTGTTGATTGTGTTGACTTCGTTAGCGAAACCGCACAATCGACTTATAATATACGTCGCTGTTAGGGATTTCGCTTAGGACCTTTATTATATTTAATTAGAGTCAGTTATTTTATTCAATAAACGTTGTTACTGTTTGTTTACGCGTTTAGTTTATCTCCTCACACTTTACCCCGTTACATAACTAAATATTCTGTGAATATTTCAAGCGTCTACCTGTTGTCGTTTTCAATATCGAGCAAAAAATCACGTTTGTTGTATGGGAGCCCCCTTAGATACTTATTTTATTCTGGTTTTTAGTATCTGTTGTTATAGCGGCAACAGACATACATCATCTGTAAAAAAAATTCAACTGTCTAGCTATCACGGTTCATGAGATACAGCCTGGTGACAGACGGACAGACAGATAGACAGACAGAGGAGCCTTAGTACCCTAAAAACAAACTCATTTCTAAAAGGTTGAAAGTTATCTTTTTGCAATTATAGCAATAGTAAACGTTTTTGTTACAGTATTGTAACAAAAACGTTTACTATTGCTATAATTGACGTACTTAACGCTTAAAGAACACATTAATTTGTGGAATAAATATATTAAATACGAATTCGTTGCTTCAACTTGTTCGGAATGTAGTAACAATAATGTGTGAAGCAGTAAGTGCTTGTTCAAGTGGCACAGTAACGGAGCTGGACGTTCGTGAAACGGACGGGCACGTTATGAAAGAGCTTCGTGTTCGGAGTGCTCATAAATATTATTATAATGTCACGATAGGAAGTGGCGCGCTAGTCATTTCACATAACCGCTGTAAATTGTTGTAATCAGAGCATATCAAATGGAATTCAATGGTACATTACGTTGTGGCACGCACACGACCGTCTCACTGAGAACTGTGACAGCACGCACTGTGGCACCGCAGAAGGACAATTCCATGCGAACTGCAAACAATGTGCGATATCAAACATCATAGGGTGTGGACTGTGAAGGGTGGGCGGTTCAGGGGTTCACGTATTATCATCAAAACCATCAGTATAATAAAAATAAAAATAAACTGAAAATAATAATTATTTTCGAGTTTACCTACCTTATTTTGAACAGATATTTTGATTTGGTTCAAACAATCACTACGAGTATTAGGTACTAAACATTTCATAATTTTCCGTGCGTGATTATTTCCTCGCACTTCTTGTTGTCTCGCTGTAATACAGCAGTATCACATGCGCAGCATGCGCTTGCGTCGCTATGAATCAGCGCTGTGTTATGTGCGGCCCGCTTTGAACTGAGATTAAACAGCGCTGGCCGTGACCACTACATTATGTGCGCTAGTCGTTCATCATTAAGGCTCCCACAAACAGGCGAGCCAAAGGTTGATTTTTAGGGTTCTGTACAGTAGTCAACAAGGAGCCGATATAGTTTCGCCATGTCTGTCTGTCTATCCGCGGCTTAGTTCAGAGAGTCTTAGTAGGTACTAAAGTTTGGCATTTAAACACGCCGACATACTTAGTGGTAAAATAAAATCATTTTTTTTTGTTTTTAGGTTACTTCCCCTCCCTACACGTTAAGAGTACCTAAGAGTTCAAATCGCAGATCAAAAATATAAATAGTTCTCAATATATACACGCTATTGCGAGACTTGAAAATGAAAATGAAAACAGCTATCAAAATCATTTATTTGCAAATATTGGTAAACAAAAGTGCAGATGTTATACATAATTGTATAATATCACAATTATTAAGCTAACACGCAAAGAAGGCAATTAAAAATTAAAAACTAACTTAACATGCAAAGAAGGCAATTAAAATTTAAAAAAATATTATATTAAACGGAATATAAATTAATATCCTTGATGTGAAAACTAGATCACCTCCTATTGAGATATAACATGCTATGAGCATCTTGCACTAACATCCTTAATTCGAAAACTAGATCACCTAGTATTGATCTCAATACTAGGTGATCTAGTTTTCGAATCAAGGATGTCACAAATGATTGTGCAAATGCAAGATGCAAGCATGTTATCTAACATGCTTGCATCTCGTGGCGATTCCTAACATTTATATTATACAACACAATACTAACTAGGTACCTATCTTAAACAATTATACCGTGTACGGTACGGCGTAAACTCATTGGGGTCTGAAATGGCAGTGGGCGTTCCTCGAGGTTCGATATTGGGTCCGTTCCTCTTTTTAGTTTACATTAATGATTTACCCCAATTACTACTAAATTAACCGAAGATGGTGTTATTTACAAATGACACATCATTGATTTTTAAAATAAACCGACGGTCACAAAATCTTGACGACGTGAATAGCGTTATTCTTCAGGTCCATGATTGGTTTACGGTAAATACTTTGGTACTAAATGAAAATAAAACCAAATGCATTCGATTTAAATTACCTAATGTTAGAAGTAGTGAATGTGACATAATATTGAATGGTGAATAACTGGAATTTATTAATAGTATTAATGGAATTTATGAATATATTAGTTTTCCTGGGAATCACGCTAGACGAGAAATTACAATGGGGACCTCATATAACATCTCTTGCGGGGCGGCTAAGCTCGGCCGCTTATGCTGTTGGAAAGATAAGATAGTTAACAGATGAAGAAACCGCGCGTTTGGTCTATTTTAGTTACTTCCACAGCATTATGTCGTAGGGCATTTTGCTGTGGGGTCGGGCTGCTGACATTGAATCCATCTTTATTTTGCAAAAGAAAGCTGTTAGAGCCATTTATAATCTATGTCACCTCGAATCTCTCAAGGAACTATTTAAAAAGATTAATATTATGACGATACCTTGCCAAGAGAATAATATTATGTATGTAAGAAACAATCTAAATCTTTTTAATAAAATAAGTGAGAGACATAATTTTAATACTGGAAATAAAGATAAAATAGATCAACCATTTTTCAGATTAGCTAAATTACAAACATATTTTATGGGGTAGTACTGCGTTAAATGTAGGTATATTGCAATTAAATGAAAGATTTAAAACCTTGTGATATATTGCAATTAAATGAAAGATTTAAAACTCATATTAAATTTAAAAGTACAAATTGTAAACAAGCATATTACAAATTAGAGGATTATATCCAAGACTAGCTGTGCCCCGCGGTTTCACCCGCGTACGTCTCGATCCCGTGGGAATAATAAGGATAAAACGTATCCTATGTCCGATTCCAGGTCATAATCCACCCGTGTGCCCATCCTCTCCTCTCTAGAGTAGGGAACGTCGCGGCGGCGTGGCGCCGGCGTCGAACGGTTCGCGTATTGCATTTTTATACTCGTGATAGCTTCGAAATTAAATATCCGATTCGTATGAATTAAAAAGTATTTTACTGCTACATAAATACCCCTGATGTTAAAACTATTTATTTGAATAAGAATTAATATTATGTTGAAAAAACTCCTTCGCAATTATTTCATTAATTACGAACAACTTTGATTACCATAAAAAAAGGTTATAGTGAGTCAATCTTAAAAGATAGACATATGCTATCGCGGACTTTTTTTAGAACTTTTAAAGAGGAACAATTCCACCATACATGATATTTACGTAACCTAAACCGGTTACGCAGCGCACGTAACAGAAGCTCTCAAAAAGGAATAATTTTTCCCGTTTTTGAAACATTTTTCATTTATGCCCCGCTTCTTTTGGTCGTAGCGTGATGTTATATAACCTATAGCCTTCCACGATAAATGAACTATCCAACACCAAAAGAATTTTTCAATTCCAACCAGTAGTTCCTGAGATTAGCGCGTTCAAACAAACAAACAAACTCTTCATCAGCTTTATAATATTTGATTATAATATTTGATGATATTTAATTTGATAATATTTGACGATTGATTTGATGATTTCAAATACCACCAGTAGTTTCTGAGATTAGCGCGTTCAAACAAACAAACAAACAAACTCTTCAGCTTTATAATATTAGTATAGATAAAGTATAGATAGATATTAATTAATTATTATATTATATTATTTATTAATTATTATATTATATATATATAAAATATATATACACTAGCTGTGCCCCGCGGTTTCACCGGCTTAGGGCTCGATCCCGTGGGAATATAGGAATAAAACGTATCCTATGTCCTATTCCAGGTCATGGTCTACCCGTGTGCCCATCCTCTCCTCTCTAGAGTAGGGAACGTAGCGGCGGCGGCGCGGCGCCGGCGTCAACGGTTCGCGTATTGCATTTTTATACTCGTGATAACTTCGAAATTAAATGTCCGATTGGAATGAATTAAAAAGTATTTAATTGCTACATAAATACCCTTGATGTTAAAACTATTTGTTTGAATAAGAATTAATGTTACGTTCATTCGCCCGGTGAATCACGCGCCAAGCTCACGCGTGTTGTTGTTTCTGCCGAGTGACTAAATATTTTACGTGTACCTACCTTATTCGTGTTTAATGGACGAAATTATCGATGAGGAAGATGTCAGTGATTCGGAGGTTTTAGCTAATTATCAACGAGAACGTGAAGAAACACAAATGGATAATGTGAATGATGAAAATATTTGTGAAGAAGGGAGAAGGGGATTAAGAGAAAAGAGAGAGAAGATGATAATAGTGCGGAAGATGATTTTACTACTGTTGTGAGAAGGAAGCCTAAGAGATTTATTCGAAGTGATTCCTTAGAAATACAAGGCAACATGAGGGTAGATCGAAATAAAAATCAGAATGACCAGTTGGAAGGTGTTAATATTTATGAAGTTTGTGTTACGACAATTTTTCTAACTGAACAGACAGCTGTGCTGCTGGGGAGTTTGTTGCGCCACTTCTTCTTCCCAGCTAAAGCATTAGGAAGTGGTGAAGGGTGGGCGTTTTGGGGGGACTGTCTTGTGACGAAGTCCTTCTCATCCATACTCATCCTATCATTTATTACTGGCATTCCTTTATGGCTGGCCACATCATCATTCCATTTTCAATTTGAATTCAGAACGCCACAAACTCCCGTGCAGTATTTTTCCAGTCTTCGACACTTCATCTTTGGACTTGACCGAGCGTGTTACTGTCTGTAATTTTTATATAACCAATATTCTAAATACTGTGATAATATTACTATACTTATATAATCATATGTGTCGTGTTTAATTAACGAGTAATAAACCGTTCCTCCTATCGTCTACTGTGTTTACCTCATTATTCAACGTTGTCCGGTGAGACCCTCACTAAGCGAGCTAGCAGAGGGCAGAGGGGTCTCCCGGTACACTGGCGCCCAACGTGGGGCCCTAAGAAGAAATTTACCACATAAACCACCATCCAACAGTCATCAACAAGACAACAAGACAGCCAAGTACAAGAAACAAGTATATTTTATAATCATCATACACAGAAGAAGGAAAATCAAGAGGGAACACTAGAAGAACAGCAACAGAATTGACAGGGAAAACTTATCAAAATTCAAAAAGGCATCCATAGCCGACGTACCATAATTTTCGGAAAAACATTTCGGCTATAACTTGTCACATAATAATATTATTATCTAATTTAATATTACCTTTACCATATCGTAATATTAGTTTTTTTAAACATTTTTCTTACAGGCAAATATTATGTAAACAGACAGTAACCTACAGCAACGACAAGGTAACAAGCTGTCGAAGAAAACTGCCTGTCAACGTCATCATTACCTTCTTAATTAAATTTAGTATATCATAAAGTAGACTAAAAAGTATTTATACATTGTAACGGCTAGGGCTTTGCAGGTAGGCTGCGCAGGCCGTTAACGGATAGATAGGTAGGTAGGTAGGGTAGAGAGAGGAATGAAACCAGCTGGGTAGTTTGATACATATATTAGTAGTAGATCCACAGCTAGGTCGCGGGTAAGGTCACTGATCTTTCCGAGCACTCGCACACTTAGGTAGGTAGAAGGGTACCGTCCCTGGTCATCCGTTGTAGTAGGAAGGGGCCTGCCAGCGCAGGCTCAGCTGGAACGGTAGGGTAGCACACGTCCGAGACACGTGGCAGACGAGGCCTGTCAGCACAGGCCTGCAGGTGGTACTCGGCGTTAGGCCGCAGGCAGCTCGCGGCGGTAGGCCGCAGGTAGGCCAGGCCTCGGCAAGGACTCGGTAGCGGGCATTGGCAGTATGCCAACGCGTCCTGTCCTTAGCCGGGCGTAAGAGCCGGAACGTAGTAGCCGGGGTGTAGAAGCCGGGATGTAGTCGAGGTGTAGAAGCCGGGATGTAGAACCCGGGATGTAGAATCGACGTGTAGAATCGCCGTGTAGAAGCCGATACGTAGAAGCCGGGATGTAGAACCCGGGATGTAGAATCGCCGTGTAGAAGCCGGTACGTAGAACCCGGGATGTAGAAGCCGTGTAGAACCCCTAGACTCGGGCCACATGGTAAATCTAGGGGTTCTACAACGAACCGCTAGTATGGCTGGTTACAGATGAAATGACTGAGTAGTCTGTCAAGTAGTGTTGGGCATGTAATTTAGTGTTGTGCTCAACCACTTAGTATTGTACTAACTACTGGACTAAGTTCAGGTGTGAAGCCACAACGTTACAACATTACCTGCTAACAAAACAATTACTCCAACAATACACTAACAAAATTTGTATATATTTTACATCACACCACACCACCAATCTACCCAACGGTAGAATCATAAGCCAGTCAAACCCTGGAGTGTATGTAAAACCATTCGTGGTCACTTCTGGTGGAGACTGGTTACAGACTTACAGCGTGTCTAAGGAGAATATCCTTAGATATACGCGCACGCAAACCACCGACATACAGGGTGTATTCCTCTAGGTCCCCGCGACCGACTACGAGACGCACCCCGTACTAGGTGGTTGAAGACTAAACCAAATATTAAATATAAATAGAATAGATTATTAAATATAATTAAACTATTATATTACCATTAACCCATAACCATCCATACCATATTCTCGTCATTCTCTTCCTTCTCCTTCTCTTCTCGACATTTACTAGGGAAAAATATATAACTTGGATATATCACACAATGGATATATCACATTTAAACAAACCAGAAATCATTTACGAATTAAAACTAAGAAAAGCCAATGTCATCCCAACTCATACAGCGGAAGAATTGAGAACCCAACTAAGTGCATTATTAGAACATTATAATCATAACGAGGAATTAATAAGTCCATATTCTATAGAACAAGACATAGATGAAATACAAAAATGTCTGACTCTCATTTCAGCCCGTCTCGTATCATACCCTAATAAAAAAGAAAAAATACTAACTTACCTTACACACATACAAAACCGCCTAAATTACATAAATATTTCTACGGAAACATCCATCGAAAACTTACAATCATATCATAATATATCTGAAAAATACTCTGAAGTTAAAACAAAATTCACACAACTAGAAAACTCAAACATCACATCTACCATCCACTCCACAGAATCAGTACAACAGACCACATCAACATTAGGACCCCAAATGCCATATTTAGACATCATTGCACAAAAATTAAACAACATCTTGGATAGGCCCAGCGGAGACATAAAACGCTTCAAATACTCTGGAACAACTTGCCCAAAAGAATTCATTCAACACGTAGAAGAATACGCAATTGCACGAAATATCACCAATGACAAATTATACCACCACATATACGACATCTTAACAGACACAACCTTAAATTGGTTTAGGGCACGCAAGGACTACGTAAAAGATTGGCAATCATTCAAACGTAGCCTTATTCAAGACTTTGGCATCACAGATTACGATTACAAAATTAAAAAAACCATTGACGCTCGTAAACAAAAACCAAACGAACGTATTATTTTTTATTTTTCTGAAATGGAGGCTCTTTTCCAAAAACTTCAAGAACCCCTAACAGAAAAAAACAAAAAAAATATCTACGCCGCAACTTACGACCCGAATATGTCACACGCCTAACACAAAGTGATCTTATAACAGTAAATAGCCTTCTCGAGGCATGTAAATGGTACGAAAGTTGCGTTGAAATTTCTAATTATCATTCCCCTTCACAATTCAATTTACCGTCCACTTCAAATTCACATAAGAGATTCACTACTACACCCAATAACGAACCATATATACCTCAATACCCATATCATAATATGAACCAGACACAATTTCAACCAAACTTTCCAGTACACCCAATACAAGCAGATCCAAATAAATCTAATCCTAGAATTCTTTGCCCACGATGTAGGAACAACAAACATACATTAGAAACATGTCCCTACAGTTATAAAGTTTGTTTTAAATGCGGTAAAAAAGACGTAATTTTTACAAATTGCCCAAATTGTAACAAATCCAATAAAAAAAAACTAATTACGGTGGAACGTAGAGAATCAAATACATTTAATAATTCGAAATTTAACCATTCAGAATGGACTAATTGGCTAAATACTATTAAAATATACTTGAAATGTTACAAGATTTCAACGCTCCTCTTTAATAATACATCAGATATCGAATGCCCTTACCTTAAAATTAATGTTAAAAATCTAACATTAAATGGCTTACTTGATAGTGGCAGCGCGATTACTATACTAGGAAATAATTCTCATGAATTACTTATTAAACATGGTTTTAAATTACAACATAACCATATACCGGGGTGACGTCACGGACGTCGAGTTGGTCAGTACTCCTTGCTGTTGTTACAGTGTTTTAAATAAAACAACCCATTAAATAAGAACAATTATAATACAGAAAGTTTCTATTTACAATAACTCAAGACACGAAACGTTATCTAGTGCGCAAGTGCAGTGTATGAATAGTAATTATTGTGAAAACATAAATCTATACACAAGTGACCAAAATCTACCCTTAATAATAAAACTATTAAACTACTTTAGTGAATATACTAAAAAAACTAGCTGTGAAGTGCTGCCAGGGAGCGTGCTATAACTCTGTTCACCCCAGTGTCGTTGCATGGTGTTAACAAACCATTAAACTCCCATCAAACCGTAATTTGCATATGTTCGTAACAGCGCCATCTATTGACACCGTGCGGAACGACTAAGTGGGATCAATAAGCTGTGTAACTTTACGTTACGAACGAAGCAGACCATGCCTGCAGCGAAGTGCGGCGGTTGCGCCAAATTCTTATCGACGATAGAGGCCGCTAAATGCACCCAATGCAATATCTTTTACCATCGAGCGTGCGTCGGTTTGCCTAGTTCGGGTAATATTGCACACACCTGGCGCTGCCCTGAGTGCAAGAAAAATCTGGTCCGAGACAACAAGATGGAGACACCAGTTCGAGGTAGGGCGGATCCTGCCCACGCAGTGGAGCATAGTAGCCCCGAGGAGCTCATGGATACGGACAGTTCATTGAACAGGACTACACTGGACGCTACCACTAATTTCTCTCCCGACTTGGCGGATGAGCTGCGGTTATTCAAAGAGGAGCTGCGGGCCGAGTTTCGCCTGATGCATCAGGAATTTCATCAGTTGCGCACGGAAATGGCTCAACTAAAGGATTCCCTAAAGACCTCTGATGAGCGGATGGATAGCCTAGAAGCACGGGTAGGCGCCCTCGAACACAAGCTGGAGCAAAAAGTACAGCCGGACAGGAATCCACTAGAAAACACCATAGCTGAACTGAAATGCCAGTTGAATGAGCGCGACCAGGAACTCCTACTCAACGACATCGAGGTGACCGGAATTCCGGAGAGCAAGGACGAGAGTGCCCTCCACCTTGTTAAGGTTCTTGCCATAAAGCTTGGCGTCGTCGTTGATGAGAGGGACGTGGTTCATGCTGAGCGAGTCGGATCTGCGCGCCGTAATCGAGTGGAAACTTCTGACGGCGCCATCTCTGCCGACCCCGCGGCGCAGCGGCCGCGGTGTATATCCGTGCGCTTCGCAAGGCGCGCCACGCGTGACTCACTACTGCGCGCTGCCCGGGTTCGTCGCGGTTTGAGTACAGATGACCTTAATATCACTGGGTCGCCGCACCGAGTTTATGTCAACGAACGTCTGACTCGTACAAACCGCCTGTTATTTTATCACGCCCGTCAGGCAGGGATTCAGCACAAATGGAAGTACGTATGGACAAGGGAAGGGAGAATCTTGGCTCGCAGAGAAGATCTCCAAAAAGCAGAACGAATTAGGTGTGAGGACGATATTTGTAGGATTTTTGGCTAAAGGTCGGTTCGTATCACATACACATACGTTCATTAAACTTGTCTCGGCTGCCTATTGCTCATGTGGATGTTAACAGTTTGATCTCTGTATTATTTTATTTTATTTTGTTTTGTTTTGCACATGGAGGGTTTTTGTATATTTTTTTCTTTGAATTATTATGTGATGTCATAGGGCGGTGTGTGTTTCCTGTGGTACCGAGTGGGAGTCGTTTTTGCTCTCAACGACATTGGCCAACACTACGCAACATATATTCAAAGAATGTAGATTATTTTGGTCATTTGCGGACAGATAAGCTATTTTATCAATTACTGTCAGCTTACAGCAAATTAGTAGTGTTTTCATGTAATTTGATGACAATGCCTATTATGAATTTTCAATTATTATTTCGAAGGACTTATATTATACAATTATTGTTTACAGTGGCTTACGTGCAATCTTTATTTACAATTTCCATTATACAATTTTTATTTACAATTATTTATTTAAAATTATTATTTACAACAACTTATGTCTATCTATTTTTTTATTTATTTTTTTATCTATACAATGTTGTTTTTATTATTTCATTTTTTGGCTTTGTTTATAATTATTATTATAAATCTCGATTCGTTGTTGATTATAATACTTATTTGCAATATTTCCATTACTCATTACTATCGTATTTTATCTCCCTAACAAAAGCGAAAACGTCAATATTTTATTTCTGCGACAGTGCTTCTTGGGTTTATTGTATATTTGATTATGCTTGAAAAATACCTTAAAGTTGGTTTGCTAAACGTAGGCTCTCTTGGCACTAATCACGATGATTTTATCGCGGCAGCGGAAAGACATTCTTTCGATGTGTTGGCAGTTAACGAGACTTGGCTGCGACCGGGTGAAGAGGGGCGAGCGCCCACGGTGCCGGGTTACAGCCTGCGCCACGCGCCGCGTCCGCTGACTGTACACGGGGGTCGGGGGGGGGGTGTGGGTTTTTACCTTAAACGCGGCCTAACCGTTCGTACCTGGTCCACTCCAACTGACCCTAGATACGGCAGTATCGAACAAATGTGGATTACCCTTACACTAAATGGAAATAAAATTGCTATAGGTACAGCGTATCGTCCCCCACGCTTAGACTTGGACCTCTTTCTCGACGCCATAACCGACTCCATTAGCTCCTTAGTAAAATGTGATCACTACATACTACTCGGCGATTTCAATGTGAACTTAATAAGTGCTAACGGGCAAACTAAGAAAGTTTGTGAGTTCTTGAATAGCCAAAGTCTAAAACAACTGGTAAGTTCGCCCACCCATTTTACAGACCATAGCGAAACATTGATTGACCTAGTCTGTACTAATCTCAACCACAAAGGGGTATCAGTTGAGCCCTATGGCTCAATAAATGGTCACTCACTTGTTGTGTGCGAATTTAATATTAGGCGTAGCAAATATAAACCCCATTCAATAACGTACAGACCCATTAAACAAATAAATAGGGAAATATTAGATAGTGACTTATCGCACATACACTGGGACAACATTTGTGGCCTACTTAATGTGAATGACATGGTTGAGGAATTAAATAGAAACATTTTAAAAAATTTTGATGCGCACGCTCCAGTCAAGAAATGTTTAATTAAGGAACCGTCCTATCCCTGGATAACAGAGACAATTAAATTAATGATGCACTTACGAGATGACGCTCTGACTAGGTACCGTAAAAGTAAAACGAAATCCGATTCCAAAAAGGCATACTACAAGCAGCTAAAATCTCTGGTGGCAATTTCATTATTTAGGGAAAAAGTTGCATTCTTTAATTTCAATATAAATAACAAAATCAAAGATCCTAAAACATTATGGAAAAATTTAAAAAACACTGTATTACCAAAAAAAGAAATTGATGACCTTCCTACTAACTTCAGAGATCCAAACCAAATAAATAATCACTTTTTGAGTGTTCCTGGTAACCCCGTCTGCAATACATCACAACGCACTTTCTTTGAGTCTCATAGTTATGGCGATGATAGCTTCGCATTCGCATTACAACCAGTAACTCCTGATCAAATTTTACGATACTTCCGCCAGCTTAAATCTAACGCTGAAGGTTGTGATAAGGTGACCCTGAATATGCTTTTGCTTACACTCCCACATACACTGAAGGCCATCACTGACACTGTGAACAGCTCAATCGTTTCAGCAACATTCCCTGACATCTGGAAAGTCGCAATTGTTAGGCCATTACCTAAAAAATCCAATCCGACTGACTTAAAAGATCTTAGGCCCATTAGTATTCTGCCTTGCCTATCCAAAATTGCTGAAAAGGCTGTATGTCAGCAGCTGTCAAAATATCTGGAAGACAAACATATTCTACCTGAGCTACAGTCGGGCTTTCGTAAACGACGTGGTACTTCTACGGCTCTTTTAGACGTAACAGATAACATTTTGTCAGCACAGGATAAGGGCCTGTGCACACTTCTCGTTCTACTTGACTTTTCACGAGCTTTTGACTGTATTAATATAGATTTATTTCTGTCAAAGCTACACTATTATGGGTTTGATCGTAACACGATAAACTGGTTCCAGAGTTATCTCACCAACCGTCGGCAGCGCGTGGAAATAAAATTAAGCGATGGCTCTGCCCTTGTTTCGTCACTTACTTCCGTTTATAGGGGAGTTCCGCAAGGATCAATACTGGGCCCCATCATCTTCATTTTGTACTGTGCGGATATAATAAATTCTCTAACTCGGTGTAGGTACCACATTTATGCGGATGACGTACAAGTTTACATCTCTTTTAAGCCAAATGACTATGACAACGCATTAAAGGACCTTAACGATGATCTTGACAGGATAGCACATTGGGCTGAAAACAATGGTTTGGTACTTAACCCGACTAAAACTAAGTATATGCTGCTTGGAACCAAGTGTCAAATCAGTGCGGTGCCAGCAACAATCAACGTTACCCTGTTGGGTGAGTCGGTAGGTCGAGTCAGTGAGGCACGTAATCTGGGTCTGAACATGGACGCTGGGTTAAGATACGAAGCGCATGTGGCAGAGTCAGTGCGCACTTGTTTTTACCGGCTGAAGGTCCTTTATAAAATAAGGCCTTATCTATCAGAGGAGCTGCGGATCCAGCTGGTTGAGTCACTCGTGTTATCTAACCTAAACTATGCGGACGCAGTTATAGGCCCTCGACTACTGGCCAGAACTGATCGACTGATCCAGAGGGTGCAGAACGCCTGCGCTCGATTCTGCTTCTCAATCCCACCAAGAACTCACGTAACGCCATATTTAAATAAACACTCGATCCTCAAGATGAAATCACGTCGTAAGTTGCACTTAGCATGCCTGCTATTTGGAGTAATAAAGTACAAGCAGCCGTCCTACCTGTACAATAAACTGAGCTGGATCGCTGGTAGAAGAGAATGCTCAAGTAGACAGTGCTCGCAGCAACTCTCCACTCAATCGCACAAGACAGCTGCCTTCAGGGGAAGTTTTAGATACGCCGCATCCAAATGCTGGAACAATATCCCCCCGCCGTTAAGGAATCTTAAATGTCTTGGCACCTTCAGAATTAAACTGCGGCAGTTTCTTATCGACTCGCAGAAAAAACTGGGTGTGACTGTTTCGAACACGTCCATAATATAACTGGCTGTCGTGTTCTTACCGAGTCATTTTTCTTTTTTAGTGCAACTCGTGGTCACAAACCTGAGAACAAAGGGAATATTAATGATTCACTAAATTTTGGATCTATTGTTAGGTAACAGTTATAATACATATCCTTATTTACCTATATTTATTTATTGAAACCACTTTATAATCCAGTCAAATCAATTATTTTATTTACTCCTACGCCACTATAATTATTATGCTTATTATCCTACGCCACTATATGATTATTAATTTATACGCTATACATTTATATATCTAAATAATCAAGGTAATAAATAGATATTCATCATCAACGACAACGTTTCCTAATGAAAACTATACTGTATAATAGAATATTTAAATTGCGGGTACTTACGTAATTTTGCTCCGTACATTCCACTTTTCACATAATTCTTAGTTTCTTAGATCTGCTCGACGTCCGTATGTCACTGCAGGGATCCAGCAGAATATCAGCGTCAGGTATATTCGCCTGACACATGCTGAGTTGGACTCCCATTTGGTGCAACGTTGAGACGCACACTTTGTATGTTTCGTTTTTTTTTTTTTTTTAAAGTGTTTCACAGACAATATTGTCATCACCGTGTCTAGTTATCTTTTAATGTTTCAATTTTTTTTTTTTTTGTATATTGGCACCCAGCTTTTTTATTAATGTACCTAATTAGTTATAATTTAACCGTGTTTTTGTATGTTGTGCTGTCTTTTGTGTGCACCAAATAAACGTTTTATCTATCTATCTATCTATCTATATCATTCAAGGATCTGTTGCTAATGGCCAACCCATATACTCCATTGGTACCATTCAGCTTCCAACATTATTTAAAAACAAATTTTCCATCATTACTGCTCACGTAATCCCAAATATCACTCAACCTTTCATATTGGGAATTGATTTCTGGAAAACCTTTAATCTAGCCCCCGATATATTACATACAGTTAATATGCATACAACTCCAAATATTCCAACATTCATAATTAACACTAATGACATTCAACTACACACATTTGATAACCTTACTGAAACTCAATCATTACTAGCGAATACAATCATAAATAAATTTAAAGAAATATCCACCGACGTACTTCCATTAGGGAAAACACATTTAGCAGAACATTATATCGACACAGGTGATCACCCACCACTTCGTCAGCGATGTTATCGCCTATCGCCAGAAAAACAAAAAGCTCTTTAACTCGAAGTAGACCAAATGCTTGAGCTTGATGTTATAGAACCTTGTGAAAGCCCATGGCTTAACCCAGTAATTATAACTCCAAAAAAAGACGGTTCTTGGAGATTTTGTATAGATAGCCGTAAACTCAATGATATCACCAGAAAAGACGCATACAAACTACCATTCATATCAGATATTATTGATAACCTAAAAGACTATAAATACCTATCGTCTATCGATATTGCTAAAGCTTTTTGGGAGATTCCATTAAGATTACAGGACAGACCTAAGACAGCATTTCACGTTCCAGGTCGGGGAACCTACCAATTCAAAGTTATGCCCTTTGGTCTTACAAATGCACCCGCTACTCAACAAAGATTCATAGATAACCTTCTTACTTCTGATGCTTTCGATAACTCTGTATTTTTTTATTTAGATGACATAATAATAAGTACTAAAACCTACGAGGAACACGTGCGTTTACTCAACTTATTACACACAAAACTTGCAAAAGCAAACATAACAATTAACTTCCCAAAATCAGCGTTCTTCAGAAAAGAACTAAAATATTTAGGTTATATTGTTAACGAACAAGGTCTCCACACAGACCCTAGTAAAGTCAAGGCTATACTCGACATACCAGCACCCAAGTCTGCTAAAGAAGTAAAAAAATTCCTCGGTACAGCTAGTTGGTATAGACGTTTCGTACCAAACCTTAGCACATTAGCAGCTCCACTAACCAAACTTACTTCTACCAGTAAAAAGGCACCCCCTTTTAAATGGACCCCTGAAGCTGACAGTGCTTTTATTAAAATCAAACAAGCTCTAATCTCAACTCCCATATTAGCTTGTCCTGACTTCACTAAACCCTTCGCAGTTCATTGTGACGCATCTGCGTATGGACTAGGTGCTATGCTCACTCAGGAGTTCGATGGTGTTGAAAAACCAATAGCTTATATGAGCAAATCTCTAACAGGTCCCCAAAGGAATTATTCCATCACTGAACGTGAACTTCTCAGTGTTATAACAGCGCTCGAACATTGGCGATGCTATTTAGACAACGGTCAGAAATTTACAATTTATACCGATCATTCAGCACTACAATGGTTTTTACATTTAAATAATCCTACCGGTAGACTTGCCCGTTGGAGCATACGCTTATCTATGTTTAATTTCGATATAAAACATAAACAAGGTAAAGATCACCTTGTTCCTGATGCCTTATCACGCAGTATACCAATTTCTATGATTAATTATGACCCGTCAATTACCTCCGATAACTGGTACACTTCCACATACTCTAAATGTAACTCTTACCCCACATCAACTCCTGACTATATGATACAAAACAATAAACTATACAAATACGCTCGTTCTAATACTTTAACTAACTCAGAATTCAATTGGAAAGAAGTTATACCATCCGAATTTCGAAATTTAATTATCGAAGAGAATCATTCTATTCCAACAACAGCCCATTTCGGTACATTCAAAACTTACCATCGTATAAAAAATAAATACTTTTGGCCCGGAATGTACAAAGATATTGCAGCTTTTATTTCTAAATGTGAAACTTGCCTCGCATACAAACATCAAAATCAAAATACCATCGGTCTTATGGGTAAACCCAAAATGGAAATATCACATTGTACTGGGATCGATCCATCATCACTGACAGGACTATTGTTGCCAATAAGCCTGATATAGTGGTGGTGGATCGAACAGAGCGGCGCGCAATGATCATTGACATAACGGTCCCGCATGACGGGAACCTCGTGAAGGCCGAGAAAGATAAACAAATCAAGTATCTTGACTTGGCTCACGAGGTTGTCGACATGTGGGATGTGGACACTGCGATCATTGTGCCGATAGTCGTATCAGCCAATGGCTTAATTGCCAAGAGCCTCGACCAACACCTAAAGATGCTCTCGTTGGGCAGCTGGATTAAGGGCTTGATTCAGAAAGCTGTACTCCTGGACACGGCTCGTATTGTTAGGAGGTTCCTCTCTCTGGAGCCCTGACCGCCGGTAGCTTGGACCCTGTTCCCGATACCGGTGGGTTACTATTTTTTATATTTTTAAATGTTTTTATATATTTCTTTATTCTAATATTTGAAAATATAATTTATATGTAATCAAAATGAAATAAAGAAATAATAATAATAATAATATCAACAAAGTACTACTTCAGTTTAATGAAGAGGAGGAGGCCAATAAATTACTGGATTGTCAAAAAGGAGAATGCCATATTTTGGTACCAACAAAGCAGCTAGAGTGTCACAACCAAATGTAGTTCATAAAATTACTCCTATTTTTTAAATCAGATATACGATTTTGTTATGAAAACGATTCCCGGCTTTCGGACACCAAAAATAAAAGTCTTTTTTTACTTTTGTGGTACGTATTTTCCGCTTATGTCACTGACATTGCACTTCATTTCCGAATGTTGCTACTATGTTAAAAATATAGGTACCTACCTGTCAACGAACATTAGAATGAAGAAGATAATTGTACCAATTTGCCATTTAATATTAGGATACAATATATTTTTATGTGTGTCAAAAAACATCTTTAGGTCACGCGTTACATCGTAATAATTTTTTATTATTTTTTTGGAATACATTTGCATTTGAAAAGAGGACCTATTCAAAAAAGTAAAATGTCATTTGTATTGTGACGTATTGCAATAATTATTCTGTGGCGCCGTCATGGATGACGTTACTTTCAATATTGGTTTTTCTGAACTATTTGAATAATAATTTACTTATTAATAAACGAAAACGGGGGTTCAGGTGCTTTTTCATAACGTAGTCTTTGTGTGATAATCCTTAGCGATGCCTCCATCTAGAGTTCATCGGCCAGCAAGTCAGCGTAGCCGATGTATTCTAAACTGTTCACTAGTATTGTTAGAACAATTTAGAATAATTATATTACATAGAAAATATATCCGTGGATATGACCGTGTTCTAACATCATAGATTGTACCGATGCGACGCCTGTAAGTATTACCTCACCTAGTAGAAGCATGTATATTATAGTTAGCTTCTAAAGTACCTACCCACTTCCGGGACTATTCATTCAATTCAAGGATTAAAAAACAGTTTTTATGCTTTCAGATCAATCCTGGTAGTTCCTATTCATAATGTTACAAATGTTTCGCATTGATACAAGAAAAACTCCCTGAGATTCCGAACTGATACCTGAACTAACACTTGGTCACAATGTGGAGTGATGTGTGCTTCGGATGTGGATAGTCCATGCTACGTGTTGCAACAGTTGCAAGGCGTTCCCGAGTGCCACCCAATTGTCCTACCTATTGTTTTATTTGTACATTTCTTTTGTCTGTCCTGGTAGCGGTCGAGGTCATACTCGTTATGTAAATATGAATATATCTTAACTACGTTTTTCATTTTTGATATAAGTGTCTTATTAGGTACTAACAACATTATCACATTATTATTATTTACTAAAAATGTGAAGTTCGAGAAGTGGGTGTAGGTACTATATAGTAAATACAACTCTGCCTAACTCTTCTGGGAAAACAGGACTGCTGTTATGTTAAGATTTCAAGATATTAGGAATCAAACACAGTACTAATTGATTACTTATTCAGACCACCAGCTGCACCTACTGCGAGTACCTACATGATTATTGATAAGTATTAATTATCATTATATAAAAAACTGACAACAATAATTATTATAATATATTGATAATTATTGTATTGTATTGTATAATCATCCATCAGGAAACTAGCGCCAAATCAGGAATAAATATAGCGACCGATACTACCACCTTATTTGGCACCAACTTCACCATTTCAAGTCAGTCACTTTCTCGAACTTAACCTCAAAATATGAAGTAGGTAAATGGTAAATAAATACGAAATGCGGAAATCCATGTAAAAAATAGTTAACAATATAGGAAGAGCATTGAATTCTCCTCCAAATACACTAGGTTTGGTTGTGACAGCGGACTTTTTGGCTTGGTACAGGGTGCCATACATTTCAGGTCATTCTCCTTTAAAGAGATGGGTTTCAGATGTCAGAAGGTGAATGAACTGTCATTATTCTATGGAATTGTAAAAGCAGTAGGCATGAAATTAAGTGAAAAGGAGCTACAGAATTTATTAGAAAGTGAGATTGAAATTATTTCTGTGACACGACTCAAAAGATTGGACGCTGAGAGTAAATGGTCCGACAGTGAGACCGTAAAGGAATGTCTTACCACCTCACATATACGCAAACGACTGTCGCTTTAAAGTTGAGGCGTACGTGTTCCCCGTGACTCGATGTTCAGGGTGTTGGCAGTTCGGGCATGTTCTTAAGTTTTGCCCAACAAAAAAGAAGTTATGTCCAAAATGTGGAGGTAACCATGAAAACTGCGACTGCAAAAAGGCTGTCTTCACATCGAACTGCTCCACTTGTAGGTCATCTCTTGCAGCTATACTTAGTATTAACCTGATGGAGTCATACCTGCTAGTGGGTGAAAAAGTCTCGTGATAGTCCAAACCTTTCACTTGGGTAAAACCTCGAGCACAAAGTCTTGCTTTGTATCTTTCAATTTCTCCACTTGTATTCTTCTTTGTGCTGAACACCCATTTAGAAGTAATAGGCTTCTTCTCAGTTCTATCAGTTATTATCCAAGTTTTGTTATTTTCATGTGAATCAAGCTCTTCAGCTATAGCTTTCTTCCACTGAAGACAATTGACACTATTTATGGCCTCTTCATAAGTATTGGGTATTTCTACTTCAGTTAAATTCACTTCCAGTTTATTATTTCGTCGAGGACGTAATGTGATATTTCTCTGTTCTTCTTGCTCAAAACGAATACCTCTTGGAGGGTGATAGGAGTCATCTGTGTCAACAGTACTCTTCATACTATCTTCGTCAGAAGAGATTTCTTGAGATACATTATATTGGTTCTGAACCTCAGTTTGTGGGGATAGGGATATTAACTGTTCTTCTTCTTCTTTATCTAACTTTATTTCTGTATAATTTTGTCTTTCTCCTGGTATACAGTATTCTTCAAATTTTGCATCCCGTGATACTGTAATTCTTCTTTTATTCTGATCATACATTCGATAATTATCACGATCATACCCAACTAACAACATCTTCACACTTTTCTTATCCAATTTCTTTCTCTTCTCTTTTGGAAGGTGAACATATCCAACGGAACCAAATATTCTTATATGTTGAAGGTTAGGTTTTTCACCATACCAGAGTTCAAATGATGAGACATTTCCCGTTTGACTTGATGTGTTTCTATTCAATAAGTATACTGCACAATTGACAGCTTCTGCCCACAAGTTTAAGGGAATGTCTTTCGCATATAACATTGTTCTTGCACTTTCCATAATAGTACGCAGTTCTCTTTCTGCCCTTCCATTTTGTTGTGGGGTATATGGGGCCGTACGTTCATGAGTTATCCCATTACCTTCTAAAAATGTCTTAAATTCTTGGTTTACATATTCACAACCATTATCTGTATGAAGAATGTTCACATCATGTTGAAATCTATTTTTCACAATTGCATTGTACTTTATGAAATAGCTTAACACTTCACTCTTATGCCTCATAAAGTAAACATGACGATAACTTGTTGCTCCATCTTTAAATAAAACAAAGTACTTCATACCTGACACAGAAGGTTCTTCAATAGGGCCACATACATCACTATACACAATTTGACCAGGTTGTGACGGGCCTCTAGTAGATTTCACAAAGGGAAATCTTGCTTGCTTACCATATTGGCACGCTTCACAAACAAACTTCTCATTCCCAGTCAGTTTAATTGGAATTGCACCACTTAAACTCATATTTTTAATTTCTTTAATATTCAAGTGTCCTAATCTCTCATGCCAGACCTTAATATCTGTTTGTACAATGTTACAATTTTCTTGTTTAATCGTTTTAATTTCCAACTCATATAAATTGTTTTCTGTTAATTGTGCACACATTACGACTATATTATTCTTCATTATCATTGCTTTTTCATTATTTTTCACAATGACATAACCTTTTCTAGTGGCAGCTCCTTCAGAAAACAGGTTTCTTCGTAAGTCTGGTACATACAGGACATTCTCAAGTTTACATTGTTCCCATCTTCCTTTTACTAGTTTATTTATCAAAATGGTACCTTCTCCACATACTTTAATGTTTTGTTTATTCCCTAATTTAACCACTTTATTCATATCATAGCCTTGAGACTCATTCAGTTCATAGAAATAATCATGTCTGAATGACATATGCATGGATGCTCCACTATCTAATATCCATGCTTCCTCACCATGTTCAGATAAATAACATCCTTCCGCAGTGAATGCTAACATATTGTGAGGCTTCTGACTTTTATTGTATGTTTTCTTTGGCATTCTACAGTCCTTTGCAAAATGTCCTCTTTTATTGCAATTGTAACATACAAATCTATGATTAGAACTTCTTTGTTCATTTATACTATTCTGATTACCTCCAATTCTTGGCTTGGAATTCCCTTTAGTCGTTACTAATGCAGTCTCATTACATGTTGCTTCATTGGCAAGACTCGCTTCCTCATCTACTAAACGTGATGTGAGATTTTGTATAGTTTGACTATCTTCATCGAGTGACAACCAAGCTTGTCTAAGCGAACGATATGTTGATGGAAGTGTGCTTAGAATCTTTGTCATTATTGCTGTGTCACTGATTTTCTCACCAGTTTCTCGCAGCTGCTTTGCCAAACTTTCCACTTTGGACACATGTTGTCCCATTGTATCACTAGCACAATATGAATACTGGTAAAATTTCTCATGAATCATCATTTTACTATATTCAGATTTATGCTCATAGATAGCTTCTAATTTTTTCATGACCTCTTTCGCAGTCTCGCAGTTTTCTATCAATGATATCTGGTTCAAATCCATTGACGACGTCAAGATGAACATGGCCATGCCATCATCTTTATCCCATTGCACTTGCGAACTGGATTCGTTGGGTCTTACCGAATCTATGTTTAATCCTTTTGCTCTTAATGCACATTTAACTTGAAACTTCCATTGCTTAAAGTTCCTGCCATCGAATTTTTCCATTTTCATCGCATTGGTGACCTCCATATTGTAGGTCGATTTTACACCGATAATAATCTTGCTCTTTACTTCACTTTATACTGAAATTATCAATTATCGCAATGCCTGGGCGCATAACCTATTGGAGTTTGGCGATATTTCAGTAAAAGACGTAAGATTTCTTGAAAATGAAAAATAAAATTTTATTCCTTCTAAAACATGACTTCTATAATTCGGTTGACATTCAAAGACAAAACAACGCCACCCACGGCTAAAAACGAAACTAACTGATACTGATGCGTTTACAACACCTTTAAATTTAATTATTCAACAAATTGTTTGTGTAAAATTAGTTAATTGTAAAGACGTGGAATGTGTTGTAAGTGTTTATTGTCCTTCCTCGGTGCACACCCAACAGTCCCATTGGGATGAAATATTTATATCGTTCACCAAATCAACTATAATAGCGGGAGATTTTAACGGTCATCACACCAACTGGTCGGTAAAACCGATAGGTACAAGAGGTACACAAATTGTGGATTCAGCTCTAGATAATTCATTCGTTTATCTTAATAACGGAATGGCTACGCGGGTGAAATTGGTTAATGGGAACCTGCAACAAACTTCACCAGATGGTACATTTGTATCATCCGATATCGCGCTAAAATTCGATTGGAAAGTGTTCAACGAAAATATCGGTAGTGATCACTTAATCATTAAAATATCAATTAATATTGCAAATAGTTTCAGTCATACTAAAAAACGAAATTATAAAAAGGCGAATTGGGTGGAATATCATAAAACATTAGCAAACAATTTTCATTCTTATAACAATAATATTAACCTTCAGGAGATGTATATATAACTTTTTTGTAAACCTAATTAATGATGCGGGACATAAAAATATTCCTTATATTAAATGTTGTTTTAATCCCACAAATAAATTTAAGCCAAAAGACTACTGGAACACGGAATTGTCTGGGGTAGTTGCACAGAGGAGATTGGCGCTGTCTCAGTTTCGTCGTAACCCTACACCAAATAATTTAAGTAAGCTAGAAGAGAAAACAAAAGAAGCACAACAATTAATAAGCAAAGCTAGGTCATAAGGTTGCCAAAAATTGTGCGAGTCCATTGATCAAGTAGTTTCTGCACCTGAAATGTGGCGCCGCGTGAGATGGATAAAAGGTTACAGACAAAAAAAAAGTTATCGCCCTCCTGATAAACAAAAGAAGTTGTTGTATTCACTTACTCCCGATTATGTTTTAAATTCTATGCCCAACTTTGCTTCAATTAATAAAACCTTAGAGGGCAATTTCAGTATTCAGGAGCTAGAATGCTGCCTAAAAAAAAAAAGATTCAGCACCGGGAGAGGACGCGATTTCACATTCCATGCTTTATCATCTACCTGATCTAGCGAAATTATTCTTAGTTAACTTATTTAATGAAATTTTCAGCTCTGGTATTGTACCCCATCAATGGCAAAATATCCTAGTAATTCCTATACCTAAACCCAATAATAATAGTTCTGAAATGAAGCTTCGACCTATTTCTTTAATTTCATGTCTTTGTAAAGTGTTTCACTTAATGTTGTTTAAAAAAACGTTTGGAGTGGTAGACAGAAAAGAAAAGTATTCTCTCTTCTCATACTGTTGGTTTCAGGAAATCTCATTCCTGTTTGGACGCAATTACCCGTTTGGTTACATATGTACAAATAGGATTCTCTAACAACCTTCCAACTTTAGCATGTTTCCTGGACATTGAAAATGCCTACAATAATGTGTCTGTTGATGTAGCCATGAACATGTTGGACCAACTTAAGGTAGGATCAAAGTTTTGCAAGTACTTATGGTCATTTTTAAGTGAAAGAAGTTTAAAAATTAAGTTGTATGATAATAGTGACTCAATTCTTACCAGATGGACCAATAGAGGCTTAGCTCAGGGAGATCCTCTATCCCCTTTAATTTTTAATTTAATAACTTATCGGATAGGTCAATTGCCACTATTATCGCAATACGCAGACGATTATGTACTGTATATTAGAGACAAGGATATCTATAAATGTGAAAGGTATATGCAAAGTGCTCTCGATGCCATAGTTACGTTGTTATGTGAACTGGGCTTAGAATTATCTCCGAGTTAGTCAAATTACTGTGTTTTTAGTAAGGGTCGCAGAAGAATATTACCCACTTTAAAGATATAAGGATGTAATTTGGGTTTCTCAGAATGCATCAAATACCTGGGTATGTGGTTAGATAGGAGTCTACGTTGGGGCAAACACATAAATGAAGTAATTGTAAAATGCTTAAAACTTTTAAATATATTAAAAGTGTTTGCGGGTAGCTCGTTTGGAATACATACAATGCACATGCGCAGAATGTATATCGCGTTAATTAGAAGCCGTATGGATTATGGTTGTTTTATTTATGATTGCAGTGCGAAAACACATACTCTGAAGTTAGATAAAGTGCATAATCAGGCCTTGAGGGTAATAGGGGGTTTTATTAAAAGTTCCTATGAAATTGCCGTTCTGCAGTACTGGCCATTTCAAATCAAAATAATTTTTGTTTGGCTAAGAATTCTAATTTCAAATTAATTTTATTTTAAAAACATGGAATTCTTTTTTCAAAAGAAGTCATTTGTTTAATGATTAGTGTTACATTTTCATCGCATTTCAATCTTTTTCGTCATCATGGATACGTTAAAAATTCGAGTAATTATGGAATATGAGTACCGTCGCGGCAGTAACGCGGCACAAGCGGCACGCAATATCAACGACGTTTACGGAGCTAACACTACAAACCAACGCACCACCTGTTATTGGTTTGCTCGCTTCCGTTCTGGAAATTTCGACCTGAAAAATGAACCTCGCGGTCATCCGAAGATTTTGGTCGACAATGACGAATTAAAGGCGATTGTGGAAGCTGATGATACACAATCTACGGCTGAATTAGCAGCAGCTTTCGACGTTAGCGTCAAAACAATATTGGTCCATTTGCGTCAAATTGGCAAGGTAAAAAAGCTTGACAAATGGGTGCCCCACGAACTCAATGATCGCCAGCGCGAAGTACGCGTCGAGGCTTGCCTTGCACTGGTCAACAGACACACAAATGAAGGAATTTTGAACCGCATTGTTACCTGCGATGAAAAATGGATTCTGTTTGATAACCGCAAGCGCTCAGCAAGTTGGTTGGATCCTGGTTCAGTACCTAAACAATGCTCTAAACGAAAACTTACCCCTAGAAAAGTGATGGTCACTGTTTGGTGGTCTAGCGCCGGTGTGATTCATCACAGCTTCTTACCAAACGGGGTGAGCATTACTGCAGATGTGTACTGTGAAGAACTGAACACAATGATGGAGAAGCTGGCACATCTCCAACCAGCATTGGTCAATCGCTCGTCTCCGCTGCTCCTGCACGACAACGCGCGACCTCATACTGCACAGCAGACGGTCTCCAAGTTGCAAGAACTGGGGTTGGAAGCTCTCCGTCATCCGCCCTACTCACCAGACCTTGCGCCTACAGACTACTACTTTTTCCAGAATTTGGATAACTTCTTGGCGGGAAAACAATTCAATACCCGAGAGGCAGTACAAAATGCCTTTGAAGAATTTGTTGCCTCCCGTCCAGCTGATTTCTTTAAGAAGGGCATCAATAAACTCACTGCGTTGGCAAAGATGCATTGATTGCATGGATGATTACTTCGATTAATACAAATAAAAAATACATGTAAACAATTCGTTTAAATTTTTTCATACAAAACGGCAATTTCATAGGTAAAGACTAATATAATACCGTTATACCTAAGAAGGCAATACTTGGCATATAAATATAGTTTGAAGGTAATTTCGTGGGCCAATAATGTAACTGGTAAGAATATTTCGGATCTAAGTGCTCTTTGTAATGCAAAGTATTGGGAAAACAAGAAGAAACCTTTGCTTGTGAAAACTTACAGGGATGTTTGTCAATTTAATGTTAATTCTGTTCGTATTCTTAGTATGTTTGATTTAGACGTTTGGGTTAGTGCAATTGATATTGGAAAAATTATTAGTGTAAATCTGGAGAGTATTAAATGTTCTAAAATCTGTTATGACCCTAATATATTAGTGAACGATGTCATCGCCGAATTAAACGAGAGATATTATGGCTGGCATAGAATATTTACCGATGGGTCTAAAAGGAATCTGGGTCTAGGAGCTGACGAGCTGGATTCTATGACAAAACTTTACAACATAAAGTAGGATGTAAAATCGATTGTGAAGTATCAATAATGACGCTGGAACTTATTGCAATATATCAGGCCTTATCTTACGGAATGAATCATAACTTGAATAAAATTGTTATTTTTTCAGATAGTAAGAGTGCCTTGCAACATGTGGCTCGATGCGCCTCTGGTCGCAGAGGTGCTACGATAGCCTATGACATCCTGAAAGATATTATTACTTTTAATGAAAGGGGTATAGTAAAGTTGCAATGGGTTCCAGCACATATTGGTCTGATAACGAGTTAGTTCCTAGATTTAAATCGATATGTTTTGATGATTGGGAACAACTATTTGATAGTAAATCTATAGATAAAGGTATATGGTATAAAACCATACAGGGTGAGCTTCCTAGTGTCCCTTGGTTTGCTGGCTTTAATTTGAGTAGAAAGTATGTTAAGCTAGCTTGTAGGCTTAGATCCGGTCACTATCCATCAGCAAAGTTTACTTTCTTAATGAAAAAGTCTGATTCTCCCAATTGTTTAACTTGGAATACAATTGAAGATGTTCAGCATTTGCTGATGGAATGTGTCCGGAATAAAGATGAACGCGACTTGCTGCTGTGCGAATTAAAGTTAAATAGGCTGGATGTAGGTCTGATTCAAAGCATTTTGGCAAAACCTAGATCGGAAGCAGCCAAAAAATTATATAATTTAGTATTAGTCGTTCAGCAGTGAGCAGCACCTTTTTAGCATTATTATAATGTAACTTTTATTTGGTTTCTCCTTGTGTAATTATATCTAAGTGTACTTACATTGTTATTAGGTATGATGGGGTTGGCATATCCTTATTGGACAAAAACCATTTTAATAAAAAAAAATATATTAAAAAAAAAATGTTGTGTTGATAAAACTCCTTCGCAATTATTTCATTCATTTCGAACAAAGGATATTGAATTTTTTGGCTGCTTAATGCTTTAATTCCAATTTGGACCAAATGCTGCCCAGCCATGGGAGTGCTTCCAAATGGTTCCTTGCATCAATTTATACATACAAAAATTAAAATAAAAAAAATCGGTCCCAGGGTTAAAAAGTTATTGCCTTTATACGGAGTCGGCAGGTATCCATAGGAACTCCTCAACCAAACAAGACACCACCATCGAGTTTGGACTCGTTGAATATGCATTGACAAGTGCTTTACACTAGGCAGTGTCCAGGATCCGATGATGGAGCCGGAAGGTGGCTATAGGAACTCCTCAACCAAACAAGATAGCACCATCGTGTTTGAACTCGTTGGCTTTGTCTTGATAAGTACCTAGTATAGCCCAAGGTTGCATCCAGGGTCTGGTGATGGAGCCGGAAGGTACCGATAGGAACTCCTCAACCATGCAAGACAGCACCGTCGGGTTTGGACTCGTTGAATATGCACTGACCAGTGCCTTATACTAGGCAGTGTGCAGCGTCTGATGATGGAGCCGGAAGGTGGCTATAGGAACTCCTCAACCAAACAAGATAGCACCATCGTGTTTGAACTCGTTGGCTTTGTCTTGATAATTACCTAGTATAGCCCAAGGTTGCATCGATGGTCTGGCGATGGAGCCGGAAGGTACCAATAGGAACTCCTCAACCAAACAAGACAGCACCGTCGTGTTTGGACTCGTTGAATATGCATTGACAAGTGCAATATCCTACAATGTAAATGATATGCATAAAAATGGACTAAGAATGTGTTGTTTAACATAATTACTGTCATTATTTAATAAAATGCGCCATTGGTTGGTTGGTGTTCATCAATAAAAAATACTCAACAAAAAATAGTTTTTCTCAAAACTCCGCGGATATATTTTATTGAGCTTTGGTGTACAGACTAGTACAAGCCCAAGGATCATAATGCACTATGTGTCCATTCTGGGCAGCACTTGGCCCAGCTCCCATAAATAGATGGTCAGTAAAAAATATTTAACATGTAAATGATATGCATACAAATGAAATAATAATGTGTTGTTTAACATAATTGCTGTCATTATTTTTAATTAAATGCGCCATCGGTTGGTTGGTATTCATCAATAAAAAATACTTAACAAAAAATAGTTTTTCTCAAAACGCCGCGGATAGATTTTATTGAGCTTTGGTGTACAGACTAGTACAAACCCAAGGATCATAATGCACTATGTGTCCATTCTGGGCAGCACTTGGCCCAGCTTCCATAAATAGATGGTCAGTAAAAAATATTTAACATGTAAATGATATGCATACAAATGAAATAATAATGTGTTGTTTAACATGATAACTGTCATTAATTAATCAAATGCGCCACCGGTTGGTTGGTTTTCATCAATAAAAAATGCTCAACATAAATTCGTTTTTCTCAAAACTCCTTGGATAGATTTTATTGAGCTTTGGTGTACAGACTAGTACAAGCCCAAGGATCATAATGCACTATGTGTCCATTCTGGGCAGCACTTGGCCCAGCTCCCATAAATAGATGGTCAGTAAAAAATATTTAACATGTAAATGATATGCGTACAAATGAAATAATAATGTGTTGTTTAACATATTACCTGTCATTATTTTTAATTAAATGCGCCATCGGTTGGTTGGTATTCATCAATAAAAAATACTCAACAAAAAATAGTTTTTCTCAAAACGCCGCGGATAGATTTTATTGAGCTTTGGTGTACAGACAAGTATAAACCCAAGGAACATAATGCACTATGTGTCCATTCTGGGCAGCACTTGGCCCAGCTCCCATATATGGATGGTCAGTAAAAAATATTTAACATGTAAATGATATGCATACAAATGAAATAATAATGTGTTGTTTAACATAATAACTGTCATTAATTAATCAAATGCGCCACCGGTTGGTTGGTTTTCATCAATAAAAAATGCTCAACATAAATTCGTGTTTCTCAAAACTCCTAAGATTGATTTTATTGAGCTTTGGTGTACAGACTAGTACAAGCCCAAGGATCATAATGCACTATGTGTCCATTCTGGGCAGCACTTGGCCCAGCCCCCATAAATAGATGGTCAGTAAAAAATATTTAACATGTAAATTATATGCATACAAATGAAATAATAATGTGTTGTTTAACATAATTACTGTCATTATTTAATCAAATGCGCCACCGGTTGGTTGGTATTCATCAATAAAAAATGCTCAACAAAAATTCGTTTTTCTCGAAACTCCTCGGATAGATTTTATTGAGCTTTGGTGTACAGACTAGTATAAGCCTAAGGAACATAATGCACTATGTGTCCATTCTGGGCAGCACTTGGTCCAACTCCCATATATGGATGGTCAATGTCCTTTGATTACCATAAAAAAGGTTATAGTGTGTTTAATCTTAAAAGATAGACATATGCTGCCGCGGATTTTTTTTTTTTACTTTTAAATAGAAACAATTCCATCATACATGATATTTGCGTAACTTAAACCGTTTACGCAGCGCACGCAAAGGAAGCTCTCAAAAAGGAATAATTATTCCCGTTTTTGTAACATTTTCATTTATGCTCCGCTCCTTTTGGTCGTAGCGTGATTTTATATAGCCTATAACCTTCCTCGATAAATTGACTATCCAACACTAAAAGAATTTTTCAAATACGACCAGTAGTTTCTGAGATTAGCGCGTTCAAACAAACAAACAAACTCTTCATCAGCTTTATAATATTTGATTATAATATTTGATGATATTTAATTTGATAATATTTGACGATTGATTTGATGATTTCAAATACCACCAGTAGTTTCTGAGATTAGCGCGTTCAAACAAACAAACAAACAAACTCTTCAGCTTTATAATATTTGACTGATTATAATATTTGATTAATAATTAATAATTAATAATTAATTGTCCGGGACCCTAGGGTCCCGAGCAATGTCAAAGACAAATAAATAATAATAATCCGTCACATTATCTCCGGATGTTCTCATCTAGCTAACGGAGAGTACTTGCATAGACACAACCTTGTAGCCAGGATTATCCATCAGCAACTTGCTCTGAAATACAGCCTAGTGGAATCGGAAGTGCCGTACTACAGGTACGTGCCCGACCCAGTTCTCGAAAATGGAAATATCACATTGTACTGGGATCGATCCATCATCACTGACAGGACTATTGTTGCCAATAAGCCTGATATAGTGGTGGTGGATCGAACAGAGCGGCGCGCAATGATCATTGACATAACGGTCCCGCATGACGGGAACCTCGTGAAGGCCGAGAAAGATAAACAAATCAAGTATCTTGACTTGGCTCACGAGGTTGTCGACATGTGGGATGTGGACTCTGCGATCATTGTGCCGATAGTCGTATCAGCCAATGGCTTAATTGCCAAGAGCCTCGACCAACACCTAAGGATGCTCTCGTTGGGCAGCTGGATTAAGGGCTTGATTCAGAAAGCTGTACTCCTGGACACGGCTCGCATTGTTAGGAGGTTCCTCTCTCTGGAGCCCTGACCGCCGGTAGCTTGGACCCTGTTCCCGATACCGGTGGGCTACTATTTTTTATATTTTTAAATGTTATATATATTTTTTATATAATTTATATGTGTGAAAAGTGAAATAAATAATAATAAGAAGGTCTGTGCCGGTAGAGTTTACTTTGCCGGAACGGGTCTAGGATGAGGAGCCAGACCAAGAGAGATACAAAAACCCGCAGGGCAGCTTGTGGCGAGCTGTTGGGCAGTAGCGACCCCACGGACCCTACCTCCCGGGAGAAGTCTTGTTCCTCATCTCTGGCTTGCCTTTATTGGCTGGCTGGAGTGAACACTGACGAGGAACAGAGCTCCCACCTCATTCTTGCCTTGATTGGCCGGCTTGAGTGGAGATTCGCAAGAGCAAACGTGCTCGGAGGAAGGAAGTATTCCAGTAAGTGCTCGTAGGGATCTTGACCATCTTCCGGGCTCTGGGATTGTTCTGAAAGCCGTGGAATACCTCTCCACTCCTCAAGCACCTCAGGATATGTTGCCCCCTTGTCGCTACGTCACTATGTGCTAGCGACAGTTTCTGGGGGCCTATTATTGAGTGTGCAAGTCACCCCCTGCCATCTTATCCATAATATATATTATATATCATTGGTCAGGCAGGGGTCATAGTCCTTCCATAGTTCCTGGTAACCATTCCACTATAGCCAGCGAAACCCATAGCCCAATGTTTTGTTTCCATGTACTGCAATAGTCCTACACCAACCGGGGATTGTCCTTGGGTGCACACAGCATAGTGCATACAGGGATAATCGTCGGTTGGTGCCTCATTCCAATTAAAATTGTCTAAGGGGCCTCTGCGAGTTGGCTTCGGCCCCTCGTACGCCTTCCAAACGTCCGGGACCCCAAGGTCCCGAGATATATAGACATATAAATATAATAATCTCTACGTTGACGTCGTGGTGGGGCTTGCGCGCTCCGAACTCTAGGTCTGTGCCGGTAGAGTTTACTTTGCCGGGACGGGCCTAGGATGAGGAGCCAGACCAAGAGAGATACAGAAACCCGCAGGGCAGCATGTGGCGAGCTGTTGGGCAGTAGCGACCCCACGGAACCTACCTCCCGAAAGAATTCTTGTTCCTCACCTCTGGCTTGCCTTTATTGGCCGGCTGGAGTGAACTCTGACGAGGAACAGAGCTCCCACCTCATTCTTGCCTTGATTGGCCGGCTTGAGTGGAGACTCGCAAGAGCAAACGTGCTCGGAGGAAAGAAGTATTCCAGTAAGTGCTCGTAGGGATCTTGACCATCTTCCGGGCTCTGGGATTGTTCTGAAAGCCGTGGAATACCTCTCCACTCCTCAAGCACCTCAGGAAGGGTTGCCCCCTTGTCGCTACGTCACTATGTGCTAGCGACTGTTTTCGGGGGCCCATTATTGAGTGTGCAAGTCACCCCCTGCCATTTTATCCGTGTATATATAAATCTCTGATCAGGCAGGGGCCATAGTCCTTCCATAGTTCCAGGTTACCAGTCCACTTTAGCCACCCAAACTCATAATTCAATATGTTTGTTTCCCTATCCTGCAATAGTCTTACTCCAACCGGGGATTGTCTTTGGCTGCACTTGTATAGTGCGAACAGGGATAATCGTCGGTTGGTGCCTCATTCCATTAAAAACGTCTAACGGGCCTCTGCGAGTTGGCTTCGGCCCCTCGTACGCCTTCCAAAAGACCGAGACCCCATGGTCCCCAGATGTGTAATCATATATAAAATAATAATATTATAGTATAGATATAAATATAAATATATACATATATATAAATAATAATAGTATATAGTATAGATAAGAATGCTTGGAAACATGCTGGTCTTGCTCCATCGGACAAATTCGAGTCTGGACTCTGGACAAAATCAAACTGGTTGCTAATCTAGTGGTATAATTTATTATTTGTATATCATAGATTTTTTTACATTATATGATTACAGCACTGTCTTATTAGTACTTATTATTTGGAAGTTTTAAGGAATATTGTGATATCGTATACTTTTACAATGTTTGCTAAATATGTGAGCACCATGTATCTATCACATACTTAATTAATTAACCGACTTCTTCAAAAAGGAGGAGGTTCTCAATTCGTCGGTGTGTTTTTTTTTGCATGTAGGTATGTTACGCGATTACTCCGCCAATTATGAATCGATTTTGATGATTCTTTCGTTTGTTTGGTAGGTCATGCTTCAGAGGTGTTCCCATATAGAGGTCCCATATGAGTTAGTTTCAATAATTACATATTTTTCTCACTTTGCGTATGTAGACGATATCTTAGTCTTTATTTACATAGCACATAACGGTATACGAATTTGTGTGGAGTAGGTACAACAACTGAAAAGTGAAAAATAAAAACTTTTTACAAAAAAAAAAAACAACCGACTTCACAAAAAAACACTAAATAACATACTTACATACAAAAAAAAAACATACCTTTTTAAAGAAGTCGGTTAAAAAGTGAAAAATAACTTTAATTTCGGAAGTCGGCGGCAAAAACGAAAGTTGAAAAGCAAAGACACCGACTTCCGAAATTAAAGTTATTCTTCACTTTTTTAGTGTTTTTTGTGAAGTCGGTTGGTTTTTTTTTCGTAAAATTTTTTTATTTTGTGTTTTTTTTTGGAAGTCGGTTGTTTTTTTTTTGTTATATATTTGTCATTGCTCCATTTTTAATTCTTTTTTACCTATTGTGGTACAGTAATTTTATTCGGTGCATCGTCTTCACATGTAACCATATAATTGATGTATACCAAATATATATTGTAAAACATTTTTTAAAGAGTAACGGTGGAGTTTCTTGCCCATACGAAAACTACCTTTTGGAAGGGGCAACTAGAATCAGTTCTATTTCTATTTCTATGTATTTGACGTTCAAAAGTGCCTCTAATGTGCCTGCTTGAAATAAATTATTTGACTTTGACTTTGACCCGTGTACTGAAAATGAGTAATTAATTGAAATAATAAACTAAATTAAGCAAAAAATTGTGGAAGTAGGTACATGTGTGGACAACAATCTCCAAGCAGTCCAAGGTATATTATTTGTGACAATTAACGTTCAGTGAAATCAGTGAAATCACTAATACGACGAAGTTCCCGTAGAAACCTATTTTAGTGCTAAACAATAACAAAAAAAATAAACAGTGGTCTCAAGAACTTTATTAACAGCGTTAGAAAACAGTAAACTTTTGTTTTTGTTCAATATTTTGTTTTTGTATGTGTTCAATATTTAATTTTATATTTTAAGAAAAAATAAAAGTGAACTTTGGACTTTATACGACTACTAGCGCCACACACACTTGTGACGAGTAGACGAACTACCCAGTTACTACTGGCGCCATTGCTAACTCTAGTGGAGAGTAGAGAAAACGGTTTTTGCATGACAACTAGCGCCAATATTGTCTCTATTGAGGAGTAGCAGAAGCAGTAGTGTTGCCACCTTAAATATTTAATTAACATTTCGTAGAAAAACAGAAATAACTAACTGTAAAGGACCATGACCGAACCTTGCTATTAGAAGCATCACTTTTTGCCTTGTTTTGCTGTTTTTAACATCAAATATACATACAATACTTTGAATACTTTAAGAAGTGTTTTTTGATGACACTACAATGGATTCTGAAATAGATAACATTACTGTCCGAAAACTATTAACCGCTTGAGATCCAACGACTAGAGACAACATAAAAATAGTATAAACAAATGAACATGCAGTGTGTAAGCAATTTCACACTGAGCGTTTATAGCAATTGTGCAAGGAAATTGTATTGTGTATGTGTTGCTTAATAGAGCTTAATTGATAATTCAAAGGTCTCTTATGTTGGGCCATTATGAGCTTCAACGATTACTGACGCATTATGGTCAAACTTAGTGGACAATATTATCGTCAACATCAATCTAAGAAATAATTCCACAGTAGGTACTTGACGCTACTATGGTGAGCTTACCAAACACTTCACTGAATGACAGCGATGTAATTGAGAGCTATAAAGACACAATCAAAAAGCTGACCACGGAACTAGAAAGCGCTCATCTAGAGATAGAAAACTTAAATAGTGATCGACTAAAAATGGATATCGGACAATACCAGAAAGTTATAGAGACATAAAAAGGTGAACATATTAGAAACAAAGTGCCTTACACCGAAGGCTGCACGCAAATAGAATATTAGAACAACGAGCTGTTCTACTCCGTCCAAGTTGATTCCTCCGGTAACGGCGCATCAACCTGACACGGTCGTGGACACGAAATCCCCAAGCGAGGTCGGAAATGTATCATTAAAAGCAGCCGGCTCAATACTCAGTTTGGAGGGAATACAGCTCACTCAATCACAATTCCCACATAAACGCACGGAAAATGACGCTTTAAGAGGATTGATTGACGAACAAGATTCCACCCGAAGTACGCGGATGATGATGATACTGCAACGGATTTCACCGATCACCCTAAGTGCATGAAAGAAATTGCTCCAATCTGCGTAACGGACAAACATAAGAGAATAGTAATTTTCGGAGACCAGCAGGCCTACGGTCTCAATAAAACTATGACTAATACCAGGTTAGATAAATGGAATGACAATGACATAATTACGTCTTTCATCAAGCCCAATGCAACAAGTGCTCAGATTCTTAACAGCTGCAATGACGACTTCGTAAAGACATTGACCGAGGACGATGTTATAGTTTTAGTGATAGGATCTAATGACATAAACTCTTACTCTTTGATAACTGAGTTGTGTAACGTCCTTTATAAACTACGAAACAATACTGTATTTATTATTAACGTACAATTTAATCATTACTTAAACGAAAATACAATTAACTACGACCTAGAATGAATAATACAAAATTATCCAGAACAAAACAAACACACATACGACACCGCGAAAAACCACACAAACCAAAATTATTGCCTTCTTTGAGGAAATAAAACAAGTCGGTCATTACACGAAAACTAGGTTTTTTCGCAAATAAACCTAAATATACTACAGGTACGATAATCCACCAAAATATTGCTGGGGAGTTGAACCAACAGGAATTAATAGAGGTGGCCATTTCTAATTTACAAAAGGCACTGGGTTCCGTATTAAAGAAACTTTTCTTAAAAGTGGTTGTGAACCAAACCTTAGACTTAATAACTATAAGCTGGTATCCTTGTTCTCGCGAACTAACCAACGACGGGGAGGCTCGTTCATATTATTAAAAAATAACCTACAAATAAAAAAAAATCCCTTTCCCATTCCCTTTCAATTCGAATGTTGTGCCATCGAAATAATTAAATTAAACTTAATTATAGTATGCATTTATAGAACACCTACACGTGATGCCACAATATTTTTGAACAATTTGGAACTTCTTACCAATAATCTATGTAAAAAAGGTAACAAAAAAAATTATCATCTGTGGTGATTGGAATGGACACACTAAAAAAAATTAAAACATCCAACGAATTTAATTCTATACTTAGTAATAATAATTTAATAAACTACATAAAACTGCCTACGAGAAAAAACACATGTTTGGACTTACTAGTAATTAAGATACACGACGCTAAATCAGCAATCCACTATCTACAGATCACGAATCAGCACAATCAGTAACGGTTAGCTTAGAAACTGATTTTCAAGTTAAAGACATCATAGCTTTTGGTTTAATAATGTAAGAGAGCTCATCAGTGACGAAAATATAATTGAAAGAGAACTTTTTTTTATTCGCAGGATAAGACTATACTCGGTATAAAAGTTTTGTGAAATTCGCCATAAGAAGACAGATCAATAGAATCTGTAATTTGTAAGTTAGACTGATTGACAATTGATTGCCGATTGTAAATACATTTGCACGCCATGGTGTGGCAGGATACGCTGAAACAAACCTACTGTAATACCTTATGTACACGTGTTAGGGCGGCATAAATCGAACAGATTACGTGTGACTCCGGATTTTTAATTTGTCTGTCTGTGGTGTCTTGTTTATTTATACCTTTTCAGTCGTAGTTGGGTTTTAGTTTTTATTACTTATTTTTTTTTTATTATTTTGGGGTTATAATATATATATTTTTGAAATGTGCTCATTAAGCCCTTTCATTTGATACCCAACATAGTACGATTAAACAATATTTTTTTTTTAGTTCCTGACTTTATTTCCTCTAGAGGGCGCCATTTTTATGACGAATGTGACGTCACATAGCCTATAACCAGCGGACAATCAAGACGCTTCTAACGATACCTTATTTGTCAAATTGTGATGAGTGGTTTAGAAGATACAAGGGAACAGATGAACATACATACATACATACATACTGGTCAAAATCATAACCCTCCTTTTTCTTCGCCGTAGTCGGGTAAAAACGTTACAATTGGAATGTTTTCGAGTCTTCACGATTGCGCGCTTATAACATATCTGGTCATTGACTTAGTAGGACTTAGAAGACATAATACTGAAATGTATACAAATGATCATAATCACAGTTATTATGTCAAATTCCGACCATTCATTAAAATGTATGGAATAAGCGATTTTTTTTTCAATCTTCAATGTCATACAGGACTTTTTTTTAAATCTACCGTATTTTTTTAAAATCTACCATAATTTTGCACTGGGAACACCGTAATCCATTGTTTGGAGTTGGCTACGCTGCCACGCGTCCTTTATCAATAGCAATAGCATTAGTAGTAGTTAGTAGTCCCGAGCGGAACGTGTTGGAAGTGGGGCGTATGCCAATTTTTAGCGAACTCGCGCCACCCCCGCTAAGTTTTGTTATCAACTGAGCCAAAAATTTATTATAAAATAATAATAGGTACCTACCTGTATATAGTTTAGTTTTTAAATAGTTGTAATATAGTTTGTATTTATTAGGTAGGTACTTTATAATTTTGTAAAACAAAATGGACAAAATTAAAAATAAGAAGAAGTTGTCATCGCTGGCTCTACGAAGGCTGAATAAACAAAAAAGGTAAGAAGGCTTTGACAATATTATTATACTTACCTTTATACCTACGCGGAATAGTTTTCGAAACAGCAAATATGGGTGTAAAACCGTTGAATTTGAACCCTATCTCTATGTAAATAAAGACGCCACGTGCGCAAAAGCTATAATGGTTTATTTTTCTCGTGGAATAGATTTACCAAACGCATGAAGAGTGTGAAACAATTGAATTTGAACACTATGTCAAAGAGTATAAGGCCGCTACGCGCGCAAATGTTATAATGGTTAACTGTTTTCAAGTCTCATAAAAAGGTTTGACAATATTATTATAGGTACCTATTACCCGACTGCCAAGGAAGGGTTATGTTTTCATGATAATAATACCTATAATGTTATTGGCCTAGGTAGATACCTAAGTACTGTACAGTCGATGGGTCAGTGACAACTGGGCCCGTGTCAACTCGACCCGAATAATAATACCAGATATTTTACTCCCGATTACGGTGATTTGTACACACGGCTACACATCAAGCTATACATTTCCAGTTTATGCTGGTCTCGCATTGTATAGAATTTCCGTACAATGCGAGGTCAGTTTATACTGGAAATGTATATATAGCTTGATGTGTAGCCGTGTGTACAATCAGGCAGAAAATTGATATTTCAAAATATATTTTTTTTTCCAAATATTTTGGTTTTTTAATCATAAACCGCCTAGCGTAAGTTCAATAGCTTTTTTAACCGACTTTTTCAAAAAGGAGGAGGTTCTCAATTCGTCTGTATGTTTTTTTTTTTTTGTGTGTATCTTACGCGATTACTCCGCCAATTACAAATCGATTTTGATGATTTTTTTTTTTGTTTGGTAGGTCATGCTTCAGAGGTGGTCCCATATACTTGCCTAGTTTTTGAGTTAGCTTCAATAATTACGTATTTTTCCCACTTTGCGTATGTAGACGATATAATTATTTCACTCCGTCACTGTTATTTACATAGCAGATAACGGTACACGAATTTGTGTGGGGTAGGTACCACAACTGAAAAGTGAAAAATAAAAAAAAATTACAACAAATTATTTAAAAAACAAAAAAACCCGACTACAAAAACCTTTTTGCATTTATACTATAACCGCCTTACTAATAAACGTTGTATAGCGCCTGTATAGTTACACAACGCTTTGTCTTCTTCTTTCAAAAGTCAAATTACTTTTGAAGGAAGAAGACAAAACGTTGTAACTATACAGGCGCTATACAACGTTTATTAGTAAGGCGGTAAATATATATATAGGTTTACCGATACAGCAGTACTGTGCAGCAGTAAAACTCTCTAAGTTCATGTAAGTGCATTTGTATAAAAATAAACATTTATTTCTCTTCCACAAAGGCGCCTTAAAAAATATAAAGATTACATTATCTGATAAATCCTTGTGGGAGACTGGTATCTGCACTAGGAGAACGTGTCACACAGATTACCAGGCCCTGCTTTCCGTCCCTGATCGCCGCGCGCTGGCATGGCGGTCAGTTGGTGACAAGACAATACTTTAAGTTTTTTCTGCTAGCGATGCGCGTACGGGTGTAAATAAAGGCACTGGCAAAAACGCTGAACAGCCTATATAAATACTAGCTTTTGCCCGCGGCTTTCGCCCGCGTGGAGGTCGGAAATTATCCCAAGTGAACGTACTACCGGGGTAAAAAGTATCATAAGTCCCATAACCCACGTCATGGTCTATCTATCTAGGCGTAACGGCGTAAAGGTAACAGACATGAGACAGCCAGTAACTTTCGTATGTATAATATTAGTGGAAAGTATGGACGCGGAAGTATGAAACTGTCGGAAAGATGAATGAAAAAAAAAACTATGTTACATTATATGGACGATGGTCACTATCCTGCCGAAATCTTAACATCACAATTCAAACAATCGCGTCATTTGCACAACGCCATTATTTTATCGAGTACACTGGTAAACTCAAACGCTCATTTGCAAGCCAAGTTGTAATAACTTTTGACCGAGTGGACCGATTTTAATGAAATAAAGCCTCAATGTAATCTCAAGATACGGACTATGACTATATACCAAATCTCTTGAAAACTGGCAATATTACATGTGGATTATAAAATCATCCCCTATTTTACACTCTTGAGGGAGGAATTTAGAAAGTAAAATGATAGGTTTCCCGTACAAACTTTCATCCCCTATATACCCCCTCATATGGTTATTTTTGAGAGAATTATTTAAAAAACAAAAAACCCGCCACAAAAACGCATACTTAACTTAAACTTTTTCTCTTTTAAGTTATGCGTTTTTGCAGGTGGGTTTTTTGTTTTTTGTTTGAATTTGTTTTATTTCAAGCTTTTTAGTTTTATTAATTTATATATTTGGAATTAACTCATTACTAGCTTTTATTTGATACCAATAATGTAATTTTTTTTTTAAAAAAACCTTCCCCTCCCTTTTTTTTTATTGCAGATGAAATTTTAAAAAATCTATAGCCTATGTCACTCCCACAATTAAGACGAACCTTACGACACCTCGTATGTTAAAATCCGTCAAGCCGTTTAGGCTACAGAGCGCGCCAAAGAAATAGACATACATACATACATACATACATTCATACATACATACATACATACATACATACATACTCTCGAAAAACATTACCCTCCTTCTGGGGCAGTCGGGTAAAAATGAATTTGAATGAAGAAAACAAACACCCGAATGGTTTGCTACTTTGCTTCGCAACTTCGAATGGATGGATATTATGGATAACGGACTCGACTACGCTATGTAGTATGTACTAGTAACGAGTGTTACCTACGACTCGACCGAAAAACCTAACAAACAAAATAATGAATAACGAAATTAATAATAACCAAGTGAACATATTTTTAAGAAAACTGAGCTGACTGACCAAAATTCACCAAATTAACGACAATCTGAGACACAAAAATGTGTGAGGGTCATTATTACACGGAAACCGCGATTCAGAAATTATCGTCATTAGCTCAACGCCATCTATCGAGCATGTAGTTAATTGCATGCTTTTGCTAATTGCATGTAACTAACTACGTGCTTGTAACGCGTTCAACCAGATACTCGGTGGGCTTTTACAACCTACTCAAAATATTATTAACTAATAACTAGTTAATCTTTTTTTGAGCTACCCCATGAATAAAATGAAGAAAGTACGGTAATAAGTTTGATGCCTATGGTGTTCTGTGTGAGCGTGTAGGTGTCCGTGGCATCGTAGTTCTGAAACGGAAGGTTCTATTTCAATGCAGCTTTTTTTATTAAAAGGCAGGTTTAAACGGGATGGGTCTTAGCTATGTTTGGTAAAAATCAGTTCAGCTGGTTGAGGATAATTAGCAGATAAAATGGAAATTAATTAACACTTCCTCCTGTCCGATCGACTTGAAATTTTGTACCCTTTATTAATCCAATGACACTGCAATATTATTATACAACCAGGACAATCTGCCGACAACCCAATTACGAGACAACTAACAGCAGATGTATCTGTTTCGGCTCATTCAATTGGTATCGATGATTAAGCACTTCAGCTGTGCCCCGCGGTTTCACCCGCGTAGGTCTCGATCCCGTGGGAATGTAGGGATAAAACGTATCCTATGTCCTATTCCAGATCATGGTCTACCCGTGTGCCCATCCTCTCCTCTCTAAAGTAGGGAAAGTCGTGGAGGCGCGGCGCCGGCGTCGAACGGTTCGCTTATTGCATTTTTATACTCGTAATAACTTCGAAATTAAATGTCCAATTCCAATGAATTAAAAAGTATTTTACTGCTCCATAAATACCCTTGGTGTTAAAAACTATTTATTTGAATAATAATTAATACTATGTTGATAAAACCCCTTCGAAAATATAATGCAATAATTTCGAACAAATTTGATTACCATAAAAAAGGTTATAGTGAGTCTATCATAAAAGATAGACATATGCTGTCACGGACTTTTTTTAGAAATTTTAAAGAGGAACAATTCCATCATACATGATATTTGCGTAACTTTAACCGTTTACGCAGCGCAGGCAACGGAAGCTCTCAAAAAGGAAGATTTTTTCCCGTTTTTACAACATTTTTCACTTATGCTCCGCTCCTATTGGTCGTAGCGTGATGTTATATAGCCTATAACCTTCCTCGATAAATGGACTATCTAACACAAAAATAATTTTTCAATTCCAACCAGTAGTTCCTAAGTTTAGCGCGTTCAAACAAACAAACAAACTCTTCAGCTTTATAATATTAGTATAGATAGTATAGATATAGATTACTAGCTGTGCCCCGCGGTTTCACTCGATTTGGGATTGAGTCATTACTAGTTTTTATTTGATAATACTAATATTGTTGTAATATTTTTTTTTTTGTATTTTTAGCTGCAATATATAAATTTTATATAGCCTATGTCACTCGCACAATTAAGACGAATCTAACGACACCTCAAATGTTAAAATCCATCAAGCCGTTTAGGCTACTGAGCGTGCCAAAGATACATACATACATACTCGCGAAAAACACCCTCAGTTTGCAGCGCGATACTATAGACATAGAAATTATCAAAGATAAAGAAGATAAGTTCATTAACCAAATATAAGAGAACTTGTATGTAGAAACTAGCCAAGTAAAATTTTCAGCTTGAATTCATCCTAAGTGCTTTGTGTAAATAATTCGACTATTCAATGAAGTTATATTTTTAAATAGTAAACATCAGCCCCAGATCTAGGGGGGGGCAAGCTGGGGTCTATGCCCCGGGCGGCAAGTTCAGAGGGCGGCAAAATTCACACTTTACAGACGAATGGACAACTATCATCATTTACTTAACTTTGACCACAGAATAAATAGTAGTACAAGTACAGAAATTTCACTCTTGTTTTACTGTGGCCATCGCAACTCAACCGATACCTAGGGGCTTAGGTACACACGGCTATACATCAAGCTATACATTTCCAGTATAAGCTGACCTCGCATTGTACGAAAATCCTACACAATGCGAGATCAGCATAAACTGGAAATGTATAGCTTGATGTGTAGCCGTGCGTACTCTACGCTTCCTACTACATCCGCAAGCTATGAGCGAAGTTTTAGCAAACTAAAACTAATTAGAAATTATTTGCGATCTTCTATGAGGCAGGAATGCTTATCGAGTCTTTGCAATAGCGATAGATCGAATTGAACAAGAGCAAAATAAAAAACACAAAGCCATAGATTTATTTGCAGAACAAAAAGCTCGAAGAGTAAAATTTTAATTTCAATTCAATTCACAAATGGAATATTTGATATTTATTTTAAATCCTATCCTGTGTTGTTTATAAAATATATATCCTACAGTGTAGGATAAATATTTGAACGTGTATTGACTGTAGGAGGTACACATTCATGTCTATACAGGGTCTAAGGGTAAACACCCTTGTCAATCAAACCATGGGGAGTTGACTTAAATATAAAAATAAATGACCGAGTAACAACAAAAAAAAACTTATTTTCCTTAAAAGATTTTAAAAAGTTTCCATCCGACACCGTGCTCGCTAGCGAAATAGCTGAATGACTGAGGGAGGGGTCGCGCTCGCAGCCGGTCAGGTCACGTCCCACGCCCCCCACCCGTGTTGAGACGCAAGTTCGTTGCCTTAGAGCATAGGGTGAAAGGGTAATAGTATAAAATAGTCTTGTGGTAAAATGTAATTAAAATAAAAAAGTTGTAATTTTCCATTGATTTTACGTTCTATATATGACACCAACCACTGGTTTCAAGGATAACGGTTACCCTAACACCCTAAATAAATAGGCTTAAATAAATTATAAAGATAGGTAAAAATAAATATAAGTGGGCGGGGGCGGCATTTTATCAGATTTTGCCCCGCCTAAAAAAAATTGAAGATCCGGGGCTGGTAAACATTGTTATAACAGGAAAAACAAGAAATTTTGTTTTAAATTTATTTGAGAATGTTGTATGGTCTTTATAAACAGGATTATCTATAGAACTTGGCACCCATTTAGATCTCAATTCTTTTGTCGGCGAAGTCGAAAACCGCACTTTGAATTTGGCTCCCATTTCACATTTATGTTTTTGGTTGGATATCATTACTTTTTGTAAATAAATTATTATTATTCGTCCACTAAAAGTGATCCGTAAAATCTATTTTCAAATATAAGTAGCAAGATTGTGTTAGAATGTATTTCTTTTGTAACTTAATTATTTACACTTATCCGCAGTGATATCAGATCGCCGAGCCCGGCGTTGTAGTTTGTGTTAATATTGGTTGTCGAAGTTCTATAAAAAAACGTGTGCCGTCGGGGAAACTCCGTCAGGAACAAGTTCAATTCAATTGAACTCAAATCTTTATTTTATATCTCATGTGTCTACGAACTCTTAAAATGACGGTTCCTTCCCCACGTATGCTTTAATTAATTAATTTTTGCAGCCACTATTTTGCATATACATTTTGACCTCACTATCCGCTTTGACACACTCAAAAACACGTAACGTATCGGTATAAGTACGAATTTTTATATTTTTGATTTATTTATGGGCTTCTAGCTACTGCGGAAAATGTATTCTATACATTGCTTATGTATTGTATAGAATACCTGAATTATACAGATTACCGGTAACATATATACGAATGAATATCAACCACATGGCGCAAGGGCGTTATGCACCGGAACCTCAGCGGTGCGGGCGGCGCCGCGCCGCGATTTTTTTCGTCTTGTGGTCCGGCTCTGGTGCAGCTCCGACATCATGTATAGGAAGCCTAAATGTCACCTCAAGATACGGACTATGACTATATTACCAAACCCTGAAATCCTTGTGACCCCGGACGCGCCGCACTCCTCTTGCCCGCCTCGCGGAAAACTTAAACAGCCAATGATTAACAATTATTATTAATTATTGGTTGTCTAAGTTATATTAAATAATCTGGTACCTAATATACAAAACGATAAAGGCGACCTTTTATAATGGAACCAATTCTCCTACAAAAGAAAATATTTTTGCTATTATAATTTCGAAAGGCGCTAGGTGTTAAAAATCGATTACTTAATTTTTTTTTTTTAATCGTAAAAAAAATCTGTTTTCTGTTTTTTTCCTTTGTATACACACAATTACCAAGCTGGATGCCAAATCTCAACTTTCTAGGTCATCTGGAAGTGGGTTAGGTTTTTGATCTATAATAGGTCAGTCAGTCAGTGATAAAAATGACGATTTTCAGACGTTGATATCTCAACAACCGTTTGAGCTGTATTTATGAAATTTGGGGTTCTAGTTAATCTAGGGGGTATTAATAAATAAACCAAGTTTCATGTGTGTATGTTAAATAGATTTTGAGTTATTGAGGGGTGAAAAGTAGCTCCAAATGGTTCGTGTAATATAACACATGGCTGCTGCGTCGCCAGTTCTTTTCTTGAACTTGGCTTGACACGCGGCCGCGTGTCTCGATCTCCAAAAGGCATCAAAGTCCTAATAAAATCTCTATCTATACTAACCTATACTATCTATCTATACTTATTATTATCTACACTATACACAACAATTACATATATAACAAAATTAAAAAGAAAAAATAAAGGGGAGGGGCTCATTGAGCATCAAAGAATTCGTCCACATCGCTGTCAATGGGAAAGGTGCTCAAAAGGCTGGCAGTATTGCCACGTTGAATGGCAATGCTGATTCTTTGGGCTAAAAATAGGCCATTCTTTGGCCTATTAGTATAATAAGTTACCCAATGTATATATTTTACAAATAAAATTAAACTTAAACAGAAGGGTATTTATGTAGTAGTAAAATACTTTTTAATTCATTCGAATCGGACATTTAATTTCGAAGTTATCACGAGTATAAAAATGCAATACGCGAACCGTTCGACCCCGGCGCCGCGCAACCACGACTTTCCCTACTCTAGAGAGGAGAGGATGGACACACGGGTAGGCCATGACCTGGAATAGGTCATAGGATACGTTTTATCCCTATATTCCCACGGGGTCGAGACCTACACGGGTAAAACCGCGGGGCACAGCTAGTATGTATAATATGAGCCTTTTTATCCTTCCTCACATTTATTATTATAAAACAAAGTCCTATACATATAGTGTCTTATAAATAACTAGCTGATGCCCGCGGCTTCGCCCTCGTGGATGTCGTGTCATTGACTCTGGCAGGGCCGCCCATCAGGGAATTTGATTACACAAAAAATTTGTCGAAATTAGTCGCCAAATATCAGAATTAGCCGATCACTGGTTCAAAAGATATTATTAGGGTTTATTTTATAGGTGGCCGATCTGGAGAGAGTCTCCCCAGCAGGGCCACATTTATATCTGAAAAACTAGGGCACCTAGCGAAGATGTGTTTTCTCCCATATTTTGTCGTCAATTAGTCGGAATCAGTCGCCAAATATCAGTATTTGTTGGTCACTGGTTCAAAAGATATAAGGGTTTATAGGTGGCCGATCTGGAGAGAGTCGCCCCAGCAGGGCCACATTTATATCTAGGGCACCTAGCGAAGATGTGTTTTATCCCATATTTTGTCGCCAATTAGTCGCATTTTGTCGCCAAGTTACAGATTTAGTCGGTGTCTTAGTTTAGGAGATATAATGATCAATTAGTAAGGGTCCAGCTCAAAGTCCAAAAGCTAGATCGAAGAGTTCACGAAAAATTGCCAAGAAAAAATATTTCTATTAATATGTGTAATATAATTCTAGTTTTATCGGTCTAAAGTCCTTAGAAATGTCCGAGAGACGTAAATTTTCTATTAAATACATGTTTTTATGTTTTAAATTACTAGGTTAGAGTGGCTTTAACTTCTTTGAAAACATACACTCATCGTTAAAATCGGACCACTCTTTAAAAAGTTATGCGTGGCCATAAACAAAACAAAAAAAAATATACGGGTCGACTTGAGAACCTCCTCCGTTTTTTTCGTCGGTTAAAAATACTGTAGGAGCTGCTGAAGATTGTAAGACCATCTTTGCATTGTATAAACTCAATCTCCTTTGTATTATGGTATAATTGCATAGCAACGGTGAGAGTACTATGTACCTACTATAGAGCTACCATTTACCGGGTAATATGTCTTTGATTGACTTGAATGTGCCCTGGCCACAAGACTAAATAAGAAGCAGACTGTAAGCTTCATACTAATGTCTCGCGCGGGAGAACTACTACACGCACAGCGATGTGTGCGTGGCCTGTCACGGATAAGGCGGGCGGGGGGTGCACCGGCGCCCGCTAGAAGAAAAACCGGTTTGAGCCGGCTCAGTGTGAAGATTAAGTGCAGGGGTATGCCGTGTGCCAGCGGCAGCGATAGGTACGACGCGGAAGTTTAGTTTTTTATTTAAAAAAATGCCAAATTGCTGTACTGTGCGTATTAATAATAGTAGGGTTTTTATATCCAAAGGATCCTGTCCTTTGTATGTACCTATACTACGCTACGTACCTACTACTTGCTTAATAAACGCAGAAAATATAAATACTGGTTTAAATCATCAAAATGTTACAAAACGTTCTTCTTTATTATCCTCTCACCCATCACATTGTAGTAATTTAAATAATAATAATAGTCTAAAAATAGTCCATCAGAATATACAGGGTGTGATGGGTAAGGAATTAGAATTGGAGCTGTTCATGAACTGTAGTTTTATTGATATCTTATGTGTAACTGAACATTGGTTAAAAGTCCACCAGTTCATGTTCAGCTTTAACAACCACCAGGTTGCCAGCTCATTCAGCAGAGTTAACGCGGTATACGCGGTGGGTCTCTAATAATTGTTCGTAACAATATGAAATTTAAAGAACGTAAGGATATTGTGAGCCTCTCTGTTGAGCGAGTTATTGAAATAGCTTGCATTGAGCTTGAGCAGTTCATTGTAATAAGCGTCTACAGGCCCCCATGTGCTTCATATGATATTTTTGAGAAATCTATGGAAGAAGTATTATTAAAGACTTGTAGCAGTAATAAAACAGTTGTTGTCTGTGGAGACTTCAACATCAATATATTAGAAAAATCTGCTACAGTAAAAAAAAATTATTACTCTATTAAAGTCGTATAACTTGTACAATACATTCTATGAGCCGACTAGAATAACTGCCACTAGTGCTACCTGTATTGACAATATTTTTACAAACTTAAGACCTTCTAGCCATTTAATTATAAATGAGTTGGACTCTGATCACTGTGGCCAGTTAGTCACTTTCCCTCTGAAAATAGTCAGAGCTCAAAGAAAACTTGTGAGTTTTGTTCCTGTAAATAAAAGTCGCTTAGAACAATTTAAAAATAATTTAATGGAAAAACTACCCGGTTTGCCTTATCACAATGACCCGGATCAAGATTATACCGCACTATTTAACCTCATCAATTATGAGTTTGGGAAGGTTTTCACCTCAAAAACATTGCCTGTTTGTGACCGAGTTATATTTAGTGATTGGGCAACACCAGGAATTTACAAAAGTAGGCAAAGGTTATTTGAATTATATCATGAAAAAACATATAACCATGATGAAACTTTTAAAGAATTTGTTAAGAAATATTCTAAAACTTTTAAAAGAGCCTGTTCCTCAGCAAAAGCCATACACATTAAAAATAAAATAAAATATTCTGGAAATAAAATTAAAACAACCTGGAATATTATTAATTCTGAAACGGGAAGAACGACAGTACGGAATCGTGATTTCCATCTAAAAATCAATGATGTAGATATTAAGGCAGACGTGGAGGTGGCAACTGAGTTTGAAAATTTCTTCACTAATATTCCAATTTTAACAACCAAAATTCTGTCATCGTCGTCCTCGACTTCTGCTTATTCAATAATAAAAGAATGTGACAAACTTTTTGAATTCACAATTGCTACTGCTAAAGACATTATAGAATCTTTTAAAGAACTCGATGTAAAAAAAACTGCTGACCTTTGGGGATTATCAGTACATACCATGTCTTCAATAATTGATGTTATTTCACCCTTTTTGGCAATTGTTTTTAACTCTTGTATTGCATCTGGTGTATTTCCTGATCTGATGAAACTTAGCAAAGTGATTCCACTGTTCAAGTCTGGCAGCACAACTGATCCCACGAATTTTCGCCCTATTTCGATTTTACCTACGTTGAGCAAAATCTTTGAAAAATAAATTTTTAAACAGATATTAGGACATTTCAATGCACATAATTTACTCCATCTAAAACAGTTTGGTTTTACAAAGGGTCGTTCAACTACAGATGCGGGCGTGGAATTACTGAAGAGCATTTTCGAGGCCTGGGAGGAGTCGCAGGATGCTCTTGGCATTTTCTGCGACTTGTCCAAGGCTTTCGATTGCGTACATCATGATACTCTCATCAGGAAACTGTACCACTATGGTATGAGGGACAAGGCTCTCGACCTTCTGTCTTCTTATCTGAACAACAGAATTCAGAGGGTCGATGTTAATGGCAAGAGATCTGCAGGATCTTCGGTCACCATGGGCGTTCCGCAGGGTTCAATTCTAGATCCTTTCTTATTTCTCATTTATATTAATGACTTGCCTTACCACATAAGGGATAATCATAAGATCGTATTATTCGCAGATGACACATCCCTCATTTTTAAAATCAAACGTCAGTTAGTCAACTTTAAACAAGTTAACGATGCACTCTCTAAAGTTGTGCATTGGTTTAATGTAAATAATCTTCTCTTGAATGAAAAAAAGACTAAACTCATTAAATTTTCAACGCCAAATGTCAGGCAGCTATCTACCAATGTTAAAGTTAATGGAATAGAGTTGGACCCCGTTGAATCGACAGTTTTTCTTGGAATAACCATTGACGGTAAATTACAATGGGGCCCACACATAGAAAAATCGTCAGGTAGGCTTAGTTCGGCCGCCTATGCCGTTAAAAAAATTAGACAGATAACTGACGTAGATACAGCCAGAATTGTTTATTTTAGTTATTTTCATAGTCTTCTGTCTTATGGGATTCTTCTCTGGGGAGCCTGTGCGGACATTAATGCTATCTTTGTTTTACAGAAAAGAGCTGTTCGAGCCATTTACAACCTAGGTCCAAGAGATTCCCTTCGAGAAAAATTCAAAGAAATAGATATTCTGACTGTAGCCTCACAATATATATTTGAAAACCTATTGTATGTACACAAAAACATATCACAGTTTAAGAAAATGTCCGATATTCATAGTTTAAATACCAGGAATAAACACAATCTTGCTGTACATCGCACTCGTCTCCACAGAGTAGGCAACTCGTTCATGGGTCAATGTATACGCTTTTATAACAAACTTCCCATTGACATTCGAAACTTACCCATTAAACGATTTAAAAGCTTTATTAAAACCAAACTTTGTAAAAAAGGGTACTATAAAATCACAGATTATTTAGAAGACAAAAATGCATGGGATTGAGCTGCTCGCTCTGCTAAGCATTGTGACATTTTGAATATTATGGAAAGCCATAAAAATATACCTACCAGTTTTATATACAAATTGACATTATTGAATATTATATACAAAATGACATGATTTTTACTTGTAAAGTATTGTTTTATTGTGAATGTGAGGACTATGTGGATATTTATTTTTCGTTCTGTTAGTTTTAGCGAAGGTCTGGCAATTTGAGAACTTTATGCGACCTACCCAAATGTCCTTTCTTTGGTATTGTTCGTCGAGTCGTTGAGCTCCTTAAGTTCTGAGTTGAGCTCCACTATTACTGACAAATGCTTGCACTGACTGGACAGGTCCACTCAAATCTGTGTGGTTCTTTCCTCAAAAGACCATTTCAGACTCTTATCTACATGATCCTCATATGGCCTGACCAAGATTATGTCTGGACTTTAAAGGAGACGGTGACCTCTGAGTTTGTTTCGGCCTTTCTTCTCAGAGTAGTCAGATAGGAAACGCCGACCTCATCTAGCTTATTTTTACAACTTTTTAATATGACGTGTAAAAGTGATTCCAATATCCTATTTACAGAATAAACAATTTCATTTCATTTCATTTCATTTCTACACAAACCTTACACATTTTTAATGCTTATTACAGAATTATTTAGTTACGAGTTAGGTACCTACCCAATATCCAAAATAACTAGGATTAGGATGGCGATGAGGTTTTCCCATAAGAATTATTATTTATTATTCTTATGGTTTAAGCAGGTACCGCCTGTATCAATTCTGCTGTGGGGCAAAGCTGCTGACATTCAAAATATATTTGTCCTTCAAAAATGAGCTGTTCGAGCAATTTACCAGCTAGGTGCCAGAGTTTCTCTGAGAGATTTTTTTAAAGATATTGGTATTCTCACGGTGGCATCACAATTCATCTTCGCCAACATCTTATATATTAGGCAAAATATACACTTATACACTAAAAACAGTGATATCCACAATGTTAACACTAGGAATAAGAACAAACTACGAGTTCCCTTTCACCGGCTTCATAAGGTTCATAACTCATTTGTTGGGCTTGGTATAACATTTTATAACAAGCTACCCTCTTCTTTGCTAGATTTATAATGCGTTTAAAGCTAAAATAAAATGCGACCTTTGTTCAAAGGCGTATTACTCTATTAACGACTACTTAAATGATAAGAATAGTTGGTCGCTGTGATTAACTCAAGACAATGTTTATGTTCTTTCTCCAGCATTAGCTTACCCACTGACAGGTTATATGAGTTCATATATGTTTTTTTTTTATTTGACTGTATAATCAATTTATTTTTAATGTTTTTCTAATTTAATTTATTATTGACATAATCTACTCATTACAATGTTTACTATATGAGTTGTATTGCAATATGTGGTTAGCTAGCGAACTCGAAAATTGATAAATATTATTTACGTTACTTCAATGGTCCTAGTTTATCATTTATAACTTCCAGTTACATCTAAAAATAGCTATATGTAGGCGGGCACGCCCTTTGTGCCTGGAGGCTTTTATTTAATTAATTTATGTTTACATTTACTTTTTATTTCTGCTTGAGTACATATAGTTCTCGTTTTTTTTTTTGATTGGTATATTAATGTGTGCTAGCTGACATATGGCTAATAATTAGATTTATGTTTTGTGTTGCATAATGTAAATGATTTTGCATACTTTTGTATAAAATCATTTTTTTTCTAACTGAACAGACAGCTGTGCTGCTGGGGAGTTTGTTGCGCCACTTCTTCTTCCCAGCTAAAGCACTAGGAAGTGGTGAAGGGTGGGCGTTTTTGGGGGACTGTCTTATGTAATTTTGACGTTCGAAAAGTGCTGATTCTCAGCCTAATTTGAATAAATGACTTTTGATTTTGATTTTGAATTGGTGTGTTATTGTTCGTCTCCAATTTGTTTCGTATTTTTGTTTTAGTGGGTATGTAGGTACCAAAATATGTTTACACATGAAGTAACTGAGGACTGTTCACGTGGTCTTAGCAAGATGCCGTTGGACCTTTTCTATTAGATAGGTACTTACTTAACACACTGTTCGATTTTCAACTATCCAACAAATCAGTGTGCGAAAAGAAATCACCACGGGAAAAAATCTCTCGTGCGTATCTGGGCCTAACATAATTAACCATTTAGCCTTTCAAATCTACACTATTTTTTTATGTTCCTTACCAAAATTGGAAAACGGTAAACTTATCAGTGCCTGTCCGTCCGTTCGCGTTCGTCCGTCCGTCTACCCGTCTGTCCGTCCGGCCATCCGTTCGTCTGTCCATCTATCTGTGCTCATTGCCGAATCTCGACTCCCACCTTGCCCGGTTTTATTTTATTTTCAATAACCGAGTGACAGCCCTATGAAAGTAGGTAAGAATTTTGAGCTCTGTTAGGAAGCTTTCATTCTGCTCTTATTTATTCTGTGCCCTAGCGGCTGGGAATATGTCATGCTTACTCAGATGTTCCCTTCAAAATGGTAGAGCTGAATGGTGCTGATCCATGCGTCATGTTCGTGAACGGGCGCCGTCTGTTGTGACTGGTCATCTCTTAGCTGCCATGGCTTATTTTAATTTTTGATTTGTTTTTAATTTATATTTGCGGACGCTTGTAACGTGCTTTCTGCTTTTCACATTCTTCTCACATGTATAATTTCAACATATGACTCTCATGATGTAACCAATTTATTTGTTTAAAAGAGTGGCCATGGAGTTTCTGGCCCGTTCTTCTCCATAGGTACCTACTACGCTTTGGAATGGGCAACTAGCTTCATATTTCTGACCGACCGACTGCTTGACAATTCAAAAGTGCCTGTAAATGGTTTAATTGAAATAAATGCTTTGAGTTTGAGCTGGGGAGACTCTCCAGATCGGCCACCTATAAACCCTTAGGTATATCTTTTGAACCAGTGACAACAAATTCTGATATTTGGCGACTGATTTCGACTAATTGGCGACAAAATATGGGAGGGAGGCAAAATATGGGAGATCTTCGCTAAGTGCGCTAGTTTTTGAGATATAAATGTGGCCCTGCTGGGGAGATTCCAGATCGGCCACCTATAAACCCTTATATCTTTTGAACCAGTGGACTAATTCTGATATTTGACGACTAATTTCGACTCATTTTTTGTGTAATCAAAATTAAAATCCCTGATGGTGGCTCTGCCAGAGTCAATGACACGTGGATGTCGGTTATTATTAATATACCAAAACCTTCCTCGAGAACCACTCTATCCATTGGCATGAAAATCGGTGCTGTTTTTGAGTATGTCGCGAACAGGACGACAGACAGACGCGGCGGAGGACTTTGTTTTATAATATGTAAGGATATTTGTTATTTCCTACGGAAATGTCCGGTTTCAGTTATCTTACTCATAATAAATCCCTAAGCATTATGCCTGCGCGCGTAATGCAGCGCGAATTTCTTACATTCAACAGTGGAATAATATTTAGACGTTCATTTAGATGGGCCGATGGGCTGTCTGTGTCATATGGGCTAGAGTGCGGCGTGAGACAAGGAGGGATAACGTCACCAAAACTTTTTAACCTCTACATAAACGATCTAATCGTTGAGCTCAGCAGCAAGAAAATCGGATGTCGCATTGATGACGTCAGTGTCAACAACATCATTTACGCTGACGATATGATGCTGTTGAGCCCTATGGCACAGGTATTATAATACTACGTACAGATACCCAATCCCATACAAAGAAATGACACCACCCTAAGTCTGGCTATTGAGCTGGCTATTTTTCGTTCTCCATTTTTTTAACAGATGGTAGCATCAGCGACTCACTAATTGCCAGAGACTGTAGTTTTTTTAACGCCATCTAGGAGTCTTGCCTAGGTACTACGCATGACTCCTAGATGTTTTTCTTCCTTTTTTACGTTTTTTCTTCCTAGGTGTTCAATTTTTATATTTCTACGTAAAGTAAAAGATTTAAAAAAAAAATTGTTTGATTTTCCTTAATGAAACGACATAAACGCAAGTTAAAAGTGACCCTGTCATCACTTGAGTAAAACGCCATCTATTGCAAGAGCTCTCAACAAAATGATTAGCAGATGGCTACTTTATCATTCTAAGGGTTCGAATTGAAGTAAACGGCTTAATTTAAGTTTTTTGTTGAAAATCCGAGATTTATGAGTGTAAATATATAAATCAACATTAAACAAAGATGTTTTTATTTTTACTAATATTACCTCAGCCAAAATTTGTCGTTTAACCCTTTTTAGTGATTGTTAATTTCATAAATTGTTACTTATGCTATGATTTTTTTTCAAGACTAATTATAATTTGTTCGAGTTGAGACCCCATGCCAACGGTTAGGGCGCTTAGAGAGCTGCTTACTTGTTCGAGAGCTATTCTCGAGAGCATGGCCTATTATATAATGTCAAGAAAAGCGAATTCTTGGCCTGAGTATGTGCCCCCGATTAAACTGAATGGGAATGATTTATTGCGAGTGTACCAGTTCAAATACTTGGGGCATTATGTAACCGACGACCTTAATGACCAAGTGGATGTTGAGAGGGAACGTAGGGCGCTGGCAGTCCGATGTAACATGTTGGCTGTTGGCTCGTAGGATTGCACGCTGTACCAGGGCAGTCAAAATTACGCGTTTTTAAAGCATATTGCCAAGTGTTTTACACGTGCAGCCTGTGGACCAACCGTACTCAGCGGGCTATCAGCGCCCTACGGGTCCAATATAATAACGGGTTCAGGATGTTGATGGGGCTGCCCCGTTTCTGCAGTGCATCAGGTATGTTTGCACAAGAACACGTTGATGGCTTCCACGCCATCGTCAGACGGAAATCTGCCTCTTTGCTCTGCAGAGTGCGAGAAAGCTCCAACTCCATCCTGAAAACCATTGCGGGGAGGTACGAGTCTCCTTTATTAGGTGTTGTTGTTCGATGATGCATTTCGAACAACACCTTTATTTCTAAATAGAAAATAAGTTGACTAACATAGTTATAAGTTGTCTTTTTGAAAGAAAGAAAGAAAAATGCGTTCATTGGCATTGTAACAGAAAAATACACCTTAAAACTATAAACACAGAAAACAATCATTACAATGCCAAAAGGGCCTCAGCTCAGCATAATGTCAGATGGCAATATAAAGTGTACCACCTGACGCTGATTTTCAGTTTTGTTTACTAACCCATATGGATGTTTCTTATCATCTTATCGGAATTAAAGATTTTATTTTTTTAGAAGTTCTTACTTCTAAAGATACGATAAGAGAGAGAGGGGTGAGATAAGTATTATTACGCATTAGGTACCTACCCACCCACAGCCACCACAACACAACTAATAATAATCTGTATTAGGCTGTCTGCAACGTTTGCGTAGGTCTCGTCTATGCCGGTTTACTAATGTTTGCCATAATTTCATATGCCATAATTGTATATACCATAATTTCATAATGCCATAATTTCATTAGAAATAGGTAACGCTTCAGTTGCCATGATCGTCAAATGGGTATCCTGCCTTTTTGCCGAAAATTGTTTGGCAGATTATCACTTGCCAACCAACGTTTCGCCGATGTTTCACTTTGACAACTAACGATTAGCAAATTTTTGTATGACAACGTTTCATTTGGTAGAATTATTATTAAGCTGATATTCGACTTCGAAAAATTCGAATTCACGTGGGTCGTATCCCTCCATTTTTCTTCGATATTATTATTGCAAACCTTTTATAGAGGATTCTTATCATGGGTATAGATAAAGTCTTGTATGCAACTGTAAATATCATCATCTGTATCGATCATGTGTCTGCGCACCGTTTGCTTTTAAAATGGTTACCAATACGTCAGCGCAGAGAGTTGAGGGCGCTGTCTATGTTGTATTCTATACACGACAAACCCACTTCTCCTTCTTATCTGACTTGCCATGTTCAATATATATGCTCTGCCCATAGTAAAAATCTTCGCTCCACCAACAATCGTCGTCTACGATGTCCTTCTCACCGCTCTGGTTTTATTCACTCTTCTTTCTTTGTCCAGGCGGTATTTCTTTGGAATGCGCTCCCTCTGAACATCAGGATGGCTGCCAGTCGGTTATCTTTCAAAGTAGCGGCTCGTGAACATATTCGTGAGAAGTTGGCAGAATCGTTGCGGCGCTGATTTGCTGGGCTTGTTTTCTCCTCCACCTATCGTTATTTCTTCTGACAAAGTTTATTCTGTTTATATGTATGTATGTAAGTATATATGTATTATTATTTATCCTTTTTCGAGTTAGCTATCCCGTATGTTAGGGTGATGCAGAGAAAAACATGGCAGGTGCACCTGCCATGTTTTTCTCTGCATCACCCTAAGGTTGACTGGTAGAAAATGCCTCAGGCATTAAGTCCGCCTTTGTACGGTATTTTTTTTTTTTACTTGTGCGTAATGTTTTAATAAATAAATAAATAATTAGGTAGGTCGTGTTTTAATAGCCCTTATTATATTCAAATTCAAATTCAAATAGCCTTTATTTCTGATACTGTACATGCAATTACATTTCCATCATATAAAAGAATTACAAATTGTGATTTACTTACATTACTACAAGTTCTACCCAATTTAATTTAATTTAATTTGATTTTTAACTTTGTTCCATTGCTTCACAATTCATGCATTTGTTAAATAAATACTAAAATAAATATTGATTTTTTGATTTCATTCATTATTGTTAAATTATAATTAATCATCGACATCAGTAACATTAGTATCAGCTTGCCCTTTGGCAAAGGCCTCCCCTAGGATTTGCCATAATTTCCTATTTGTAGCTTTCCTTCTCCATGTTTCTCCTGCCGTTTTTTTAATTTCATCCTCCCATCAAAGTCAAAGTCAAAGTCAAATAATTTATTTCAAATAGGCACATATATGGCACCTTTGAACGTCAAACAAAGAAATAGAATTGATTCTAGTTGCCCCTTCCAAAAGGTAGTTTTCGTATGGAGAAGAATGGGCAAGAAACTCCACCGTTACTCTTTTAAAAATGTTTTACAATATTTTGTATACATTAATTATATAATTATATGTGAAGACGATGCACCTACAATAAGATTACTGTACCACAAAAGGTAAAAAGAATTATAAATAGAGCAATAATGAATAAATTAATTACCAGATACATGGTGCTCACATATTTACAAAGATTGTAAAAGTATACGATATTACAATAGTCCTAACATTGTTACAAGTAGTACTAATAAGTCGGTGCGTGAGTTTAAGTAATGACAGAGTGTTTAAGTAAAGTCTATGACATACAAATAATAAATAAAAAACTAAATTAGCTATCAGTTTGATTTTGTCCAGACACTAAATCGTCCTATGGAGCAAGATCAGCATGTTTCCAAGCATTCTTATCTTGGATATAATCCTCTAATTTGTAATAAGCTTGTTTACAAAGTGTACTTTTTATATGAGTTTTAAATTTTCTTTCATTTAATTGCAATATATCACAAGGTATTTTGTTATAGCATTTAACGCAGTACCCCATAAAAGATGTTTGTACTTTAGCTAATCTGAAAAATGGTTGATCTATTTTATCTTTATTTCTGGTATTAAAATTATGTCTATCACTTATTTTATTAAAAAGATTTAAGTTTTTTCTTACATACATAATATTCTCATAAATGAATTGGCAAGGTACCGTCATTATATTAATCTTTTTAAATAGTTCCCTGAGAGATTCGCGGTGACATAGATTATAAATGGCTCTGACAGCTCTTTTTTGCAAAATAAAAATGGATTCAATATCAGCAGCCCGACCCCACAGTAAAATGCCATACGACATAATGCTGTGGAAGTAACTGAAATAGACCAAACGCGCGGTTTATAAATCTGTTAACTGTCTTATCTTTCTAACAGCATAAGCGGCGGAGCTTAACCGCCCCGCAAGAGATTTTATAAGAGGTCCCCATTGTAATTTTTCGTCTAGCGTGATTCCCAAGAAAACTGTTTGATTAACAAACTCCAGTTTTTCTCCATTCAATATGATGTCACATTCGCTACTTCTAACATTAGGTAATTTAAATCGAATCCATTTGGTTTTTTTTTCATTTAGTACCAAATTATTTACCGTAAACCAATCTTGTACCTGAAGAATAGAGCTATTCACGTCGTCAAGATTTTGTGAACGTCGATTTATTTTAAAAATCAATGATGTGTCATCTGCAAATAACACCATCTTCGGTTGATTTAGAAGTAATTGGGGTAAATCATTAATATAAACTAAAAAGAGGAATGGACCTAATATCGAGCCTTGAGGAACGCCCATTGCCATTTCAGACCCCAATGAGTTTACGCCGTTTACTTGAACTTTAACTTTTCTTTCTTTCAGATATGATCTTAGTAAATCAAGAGCTGTATTCCTAACCCCATAGTGCTCTAGTTTCAACAGAAGTGTATCATGTTCGACGCAATCGAACGCCTTCGAGAGGTCGCAAAAGATTCCAATGGCATCTTGTGCTTCCTCCCAGGCGTTAAAAATGTTCTTTATGAGGGTGACACCGGTGTCAGTGGTACAACGCCCTTTGGTGAAACCGTACTGATGTTCATGAAAGATGGATTTTTTATTAAAGTGACGTAACATTTGATTGAGTATCAACTTTTCAAACACCTTACTGAGAACTGGCAGAATTGACACAGGCCTATAATTGTTGGGTTCCTTACTATCACCGGATTTGAACAAAGGAACTACTTTACTGTGTTTCATGAGATCCGGAAAGACTCCTTGGTCTATACTGGTGTTAAATATGAAAGCTAAATAGGGCGCAATGGTTTCGATGATAGATCTACAGACTTTTACAAACATTCCCCATAGATCTTCTGTTGATTTAATTTTAAGATCTTTAAAAGCTTTTATAACCGCTTGGGGGTTTGTATGCTGAAACCTAAACTCCAAAGGGCATGCCTTTACATTCTTTCTAAGTAAGGCAGCAGAAAGCGCGGGTGAGGAATTTAGAGCTTCAGTAGTTTTAACTGGAATATTTCCAAAAAAGTTTTCAAATTCCTGAGCTATTTCTACATTTGAGTTGATTGGGCCATTTGCAGTCTCTAAACTAAATTCAGTACTACGCTGTTTTTTCCTACCTGTTTCATTATTTATTATTTGCCAGGTAGTTTTTATTTTGTCATCAGCTGATTTTATTTTATTGCTAATGTAAAGAGCTTTAGCTATTTTGCACACATTTTTAAAAGTTTTAGAATATTTTGCAACATACCGATGAAAGGTTGTATTATTCATATGTTGCTTTAGGCCATAAAGTTCAAAAAGATTTTCCCTGCTTTTACGAATACCTGGAGTAGCCCAATCACTAAATAAGAACTTTGTGTAAATAGTTTTAGTCTTTAGTGGAAAAGTTTCATTAAAGTGTTTGTTTATTAGTGAAAAGAAATCGGCCTATCATTTGGGTCACATACATTATTAAAACTCTGAACACATCATTTACTGGCCAACGAATTATTTAATTTTTCTAAGTTTTTACATGTAATTGGCCTAAACCTTATTTGAATTTTTTGTAAAGGTATGTAGGCGCAAAAAGTTATTGTTTGTCCACTGTGATCAGATGGCAATTTATTTACAATTTCATTATGTAAGTAATCACAATTACAAAAAATATTATCTATACAAGTGGCAGAAGAAGCTGTCACTCGGGTTGGTTCAATAAAAACATTTGACAAATCAAATGACCTAAAAAGACTTAATAATCGGACAGTATTCGAGTTATTTTCTAATAAATTAATGTTACAATAACCCCATATGATTATTGACTTACTATTAGCACTAAGTTTCTTTAGCACCTCTTCCATTACAGAATCAAATATAGGTAGATTCTGGTAGCTTGGAGGTCTATATACGCATACTATAACATGCTTATCAAGCTCAACACAGGACAATTCAATGGTGTGTTCAGACAGTCCAATGATGTCTTTCCGTTCTTTTGATTTAATAGAATTTTTTACTAATATTAATGAACCGCCATGTATCATACATTTTCGACTGAAATGGCTAACTACACAATAATTTTCATAATTAATTGACTTTACTTGATGGTCTTTTAACCAATGTTCTGTTAAACAAATGACATCAAACTTGGTATTTTCATCACATTCGTTGACGCCCTTTCATTCTTTTCCCCTCTCGAGGGTACCACATTGTGATATCTTTAGACCATTTATTTCTCTTGTTTCTTATCATGTGGCCTATCCAGTTCCATTTAAGTTTTTTCACTGTCAATGTGACATCTGTAACTTTGGTCTTACGTCTAATATTTGATAGTTTGATTTTGTCCCGTAACTTGATGTTTAGAATGCTTCTCTCCATTTTATTTTGACAATATTAATATTTCTCCATTTTATTAGTTAGGGCCCAAGTTTGGGATCCGTAGGTTAAACATGGCAGTATACAAGAGTTGAATATTTTAGTCTTGTCCTTCATTGGTATGTGTGGATTCTTCATGACTTCTTTGAGGGACCAAAATCTTTTCCAGGCATTGCTTATTCTGGTATCTATTTCCTTATGCATTTGGTTTGTTGGTGAAATTATTTGACCTAAGTATGTGTATTGATCAACATATTCTATTTGGTTGGAATTTAGGTGTTTTTAAGTGATTTGTCATTAATTTGGTTTTGTCTACATTCATAGTCAAACCGTTAACATGATTTTCAAGCTTTCCTGGTTCTCACTAAGCAGAATCAGGTCATCTGCGAATCTTAGGTGGTTTAGCTTTTTACCGTTTATATTGATTCCAAATGTACGTACAGCAGCCAGTAAAACACATCTAATGCATGAGAGCATCTTTTTTTCAGCTTCTCGCATCTTTAATAATATACCTGGGCCTATCAGAACTATTGCGGAAAAGGAAAATTTTAAAAGGACTCTCCATGATCTGTTAGTAAACAAAAGTGACTACTCTGTAAAAGAATTTCTGTCCGACAAGTCTTTACTAAAATATAGCCCCACCCAGTCATGAAGTGTTCGATGACCTACAGACTTTATCTAATTAATAAGGTGAATTTTTATTGTATAGCTAATTTATATGACATTGTGATTATTGTATGCCCTAAGGGCGGGACATAGCTGATCAAAATTATCAACTATTTAATAACTGTACCTGTACCTACCTATGATCCACAATAAAATATTTTGAATTTGAAATGTATCCCAATCCATTTTCCTGAATATATGTTCTAATACTGCCGAAAATAGCTTTGGCGACAAGGGGTCTCCTTGACGTACTCCCTTGCTTATTTTGAATGCTAGGCCTTTTCTTGCAGTTTTGAATCTTGCTGTTGATTCCTTGTATTTTTTTTTTATTAGCCTGATATATTTAGGATGTACTCCTTGAGAACTTAGAGTCTCCCATATGTGTGTATGTTTCAGAGAATCAAATGCTTTATTGTAGTCTACAAAGGCCAAATAGTATATTTTTCCATATTCATTATTTTTTTCTATGACTTGTTTTATGACATGGATATGATCCATTGTTGAGAAATCGCTTCGGAATCCAGCCTGTTCTTTCGGCTGATTCTCGTCCAGTATTGAGCTAATTCCTTTGAAAACCTTTGAGAATATCTTATATAAATTCGATATCAAGCTGATGGGTCGATAGTTATTTATTTCGGCTTTATCACCTTTCTTATGGAGCAATATGATGGTAGACACTGTCCATTGTTTCGGTATGGTTTCTGTGGTGAGCATGTCATCGAACAGATTTTGAATGGCGTCTATAATATGGTCTAGGCATCCTTTAAGAATTTCATTTGATATTTTATCATCTTCAGGAGCTTTGTTGTTTTTTTGAGACAGAATTGCCTGTCTTATTTCAGTTCCTAATATTGAGGGAGTAGGTTCTTCGCTGTCTTCCGGTAGGTATTGCGTGTCTGTGTCTGTGTTGTATTCGTCATCATATAAGTTGCTGTAGAAGTCTGTTGCTATTTCTCTGATTTCGGGTCGCTTTGTTTCTTTCTTTCCAGATTTTTTACTTCTAATGCATGGAATCCAACATGTATTCTCCCTTAACTCTTTTAAAGCTTTTTTGATTCCTCCAGATTTCTCAATATGGTATTGGATGGTCCTGTTTCTCAGCTGTTTTCTATGTGTTCTAATTTTTCCATTGATTTGTTTACATATCTGTGCTATTTATTTTTATTTTTATTTATCAGTTGCATAAATAACTATTACGTCAGTATTTTTTTATGTTTTAGAGCAATGCAGTTGCAGGCCAAGCGCAGTGCGCATGTATCAACGTATGATCCGGCGAATTACGAGTAAGTTTTTTTAAATTTCATATCCTGACACTTCACTTGGCGTATTTGTCAAAATATTCGCGTTATTTGGGCTTGGGTGATACAAAATAATGCCTTTTATATTTTGAAATAAAGCTGAATTTGTATTAATGACATAAAGCCGGCGCCAGACATAGTCACATATTTGATCAAACACTTTGATAGACTTTGCTCACACATTTCACCACAGGCTAGGGGTGAGGCAAGAGGCGTATATATATTGTAAAACGTACCAGATAAAAATAACAGATATTAAAAAAAAACAAATATCAATTTGTTCCTAACAATATAAAATACCCGTTACTAATTAATTAATAACAGACTCTCAAGACTGTTACCGCGGCCGTTACATACACACTGACACAAAGGAAGGAATATAGCAAGGTTATCAATTTCTCTCTCTTTCTCATTAAAGAATGGAAGATATTCAATTGAGATTTAAATACGTATTTATTTATCGTCCGTACAAAAATAACAGGCTGTTATTTAATAACAGATATTTGGAACTATTATTTTTTTGTAACAGTAACAGTGATACTGATAACAGATATCGTGTTTAACCTGTTACAACCCATTTTTACCACTGGTGACATGCTTTGCAGCACGCAGTGTTGCCAATTTATAATTTTATATGCAGAAAAAAATTTGCAGAGTTCCTGTTTAGCACACTTTTTCGTCGTTTACCTAAAGTGGGGGTAAACGTGCGTACTTAAAGTATACCGCGGTCTTTAAGGGGGATGCGCCAAGGTAGCCCGCGAAATACAAATTTTCTTACATTTTTGCAATTTGCAGGTCAGTGTCAGGTTGTATATTGATCTATATATTATTTGCGGCCGTAACAAATATGGGTTTACAGAATTATAAACATTAGAATCAGCAATACAACTCTCTAAGTTCATGAAAGTGCCAAATGTCATGATTTCATGAAATAGTCATTCAATGCACTTACATGAACGTATACTCCATAGGTTTAGGTAGTTAAAAAAGGGTAAACAAAAAAAACCACGTGACTCATAGATTCTAAACCTTTTATTTCAAATGTTAAAATCATATTATACCAGCGCCTCGTCCTCGAGATTAGTAATTTACACATGTAGTTACGCTAGTTGTCACCACTCATGCACTTAGTTGAGAAAAAACAATATTATATTCAATTATTTTTTATCTATGGCAATTTAATTTGACATACCCACAAAACATTTTTTTTTTTTAATTCTTGTGGTTACTTCGTTTCCAGTTCCGCTCTCAGACGATGTCGCCAATCATTCGCATTCTAGTGCTCAACCACTCAACATTAATTTCGCGTCTTCGCACAGTTTGTTATAAAAATGCCAAAACGTAAGAATTCTAGGTCTCGCGAAGAAGACATTAACCATTACAAAAATAAAATAAGAAAGTTAGAACGCAAAATTCGTGATAGACAAATAAGTGCTTCGGAAAGTGTATCAGACTTGGAGGAACCTATTGTTCTACACGATGAGGATATTGGAGCAGGTATTTTACCTATTTACTCATTTCTAAGCTGATAACAATTTTCTTACCTCAATATTCTTCTTATTTGCTTACGTATCTACGTATTTAAATTATTTTAATACAACCTGAACAGTCACTGGGGCTGTTTCAACGCATTTAAAATACGGTTGGCGTTCCTTCCGCTGGGGATTGTAACCCAACCTAAAAAATATTAAGATTATGACTAATCTACAAACAATAATGATGTACTTAGCTGAAAATTCTATTTCTTTGTATAAAGATAAACGATTATGATAATAATAAAAAATTGTCATGGACTTATCTAAGTCCACTTTTTGTTTTGTAAGTTATTTAACTTACGTTTTAAAATTATCATATCTATGATAATTTTCAGATACCGCACTGCGACCAGATGATTGGTTATTAGAATGGCCACCTGAAGATGAAATAGTTCAGGACTCGAATCAAACCTGTGAACCTCAGCCAGACCCTAGTACTTCCACGGATGTACCCCCCGAAGAGCCTATGACTCATGATGTTATTATTCCTGATCTAGAAATTCTAGAAATTTTAGGCGATGATCCTACTAACACTGAAAAATACGGGCCTGAAATACGCAACGAACTTGCAAATCGTTTATTACACATTGTTAAAGACGGTCTGAATAAGGAAAATCGTAAAAAAATGATCTCAAAATATTATATCTATTACCTAAAAATTGTATTCAACTTGATGCCCCTCAAATAAATCTGGAAATTAAGGCGGCAATTGCTGATACCGCAGTTAAACGCGATAAAGGCATAGAAAACAAACAGAAACAAATGTCTAGTGCAATTGCTTGTTTGACCGACATCATAAATTCCCAATTAAACTCAAAAACAATAACCAATGACGTGCTGCAAAAATTAATGGATATAAGCAGAATTTTATGCGATTTACAACATGCAGATTCCATCACTCGTAGAAATTTCATTTTATTTGCACTCAAAAATGACATGAAGGAACACCTTAAAAATACCAAGATAGACACGTGTTTATTTGGTGAAAATTTAGCAGAGACATTAAAATCAGTAAAAGCTGTAAATAAATCGGGGATCGAACTGAAAGCCGAATCTAGCAGCAAGACTTCTAATACCAATTATAAAGGACCAGCATCGCGAACGTAAAACCGCAGAGCTCCCCCCCAGGCGCGCAGGCAGCCCGCGGGGCCGGCGCCAGCGCCGAGGAGTCGCGAGCCTGCCGCGCCGCGCGCGCAGTATCCGTCGGCGAATTCGCTGCAGACGCAGTACATGCCACCGCACGCATCGAAGACATCATCGCGGGGCCATCAGTCTATGTATCCCCGTCGCCGCTTCTAGATGCAGTTAAGTACGCAGGCCGCTTATCTAAATACTATCATCAATGAGAGAGACTATACTATCCTGGATAAGAGGTTATAAAATACCATTTACATCACCCGTTGTACAACATACGCTCCCTGCTAGACCAACTTACTTGGCTAATGAGAGACCGCATTATTTAGAAGCTATTAATAATCTACTCAAAATAGGCGCAATATCAGAATGTGCTCTATGTGAAAATCAATTTGTCTCAAGTATTTTCTTGGTACCCAAACCAAATGGCAAAATGCGCTTTATTTTAAACTTAAAAAACCTTAATAAATTCGTTAAAACAGATCATTTTAAGTTAGAGGATTTCAAGTTGAGATATTCTCTGACGCCTCAACGACGGGGTGAGGGGCTGCCTGTGAAGGAAGGTCTGCGACCGGGCAGTGGTCGAATACCGAAAGAGAACGACACATAAATTATTTAGAGCTGCTTGCCGCATTTATTGCCTTAAAAGTTTTTGCTAAAAATCTTTTTAATTGCCAAATATTTCTACGCGTTGACAATTCAATAGCAGTAGCTTATATATATAAAATGGGGGGTATACAATACCCTCATCTCACAAAAATAACTCGTGATATTTGGAACTGGTGCGAAAGCAAAAAGCTTTTCGTCTTTGCCTCGTACATAAAATCGAGTGATAATATTATTGCAGATTACGAATCACGAAGAACTCATCCGGACATAGAATGGGAGCTGTCCGATTGCGCCTTTGACAGTCTCACCCGCGCATTCGGTTATCCAAAAATTGATTTGTTTGCTAGTCGCATAAATAACAAATGTGCCAGATACATATCCTGGCATTGAGACCCAGACGCTGTCGCGATAGACTCGTTTACGGTTTCATGGGCAAATTATAATTTCTATGCATTCCCGCCATTTTCGATCATACTTAAAACTCTTAGAAAAATAATAACAGACAAGGCACGTGGTATCATGGTCGTACCTTTATGGCCAACCCAGCCATGGTACCCCGTGTTTACATCTCTCCTTATTTCGGAAACGGTTATATTTCCACCTGAAAGTCACGCCCTACTGTCTCATTCCAGCTCCCGTCGGATACACGAGTCGGTTACCCTGGTGGCAGGCATATTATCCGGGACGCATTTTCAAGGAGAAACATACCAGAATCATCACTTGATATAATGTTAGCATCATTAGCACCTAACTCCATGAAACAATACGACGTTTACTTGAAGAAGTGGTGGGACTTCTGTAAAATTAATTCGTTAAATGTTTATGACGCCTCTGTACCCAAAGTAATTTCCTTTTTAACCTAACTTTTTAATGATGGTTGCCAATATGGTACACTCAGTTCGTGCAGATCTGCTCTTTCCCTGGTGCTGAGCCCGGTACTAATTGGTGACGATAGAATAAAAAGATTCCTCAAAGGGGTTTTTAGACTAAAGCCACTAAGACTCAAATATGAAGTTACCTGGGATACCAACCTAGTATTAGATAAATTGGCTTCATGGCATCCCAATGAGGAATTAACCTTAGATAAGCTAACAAATAAAGCCACAACAGTCAACAGCACAAAGAGTTCGAACTCTTTCGAAGATAAAAGTTAGCAATGTTCATAACCTTTCTCAGCATATCACAATCAATATCTCCGATATTATAAAGACTTCTAGACCAGGATTTCAACAACCCATTATTCATTTACCCTTCTTTATTGAAAAAACAGCTATATGCCCAGCCACTACATTACTGTGTTACATAGAACGCACCTCATTATTAAGAACATCTGACGATTTATTTGTAGGAATTAGGAAACCCCATAAACCAGTGGGAACGCAAACGCTTAGCCGCTGGATAAAGCGAACACTCAGTGAGTGTGGGGTCGACACGAGCGTGTTCAGTGCACACAGCACGAGACATGCAGCTTCATCGCGCGCGCACTCACTGGGCGTTAGCCTAGATACTATCCGTAAAACGGCAGGCTGGAGTAGGAATTCCACAACTTTTGCAAAATTCTATCAGAGAGTTATTATTAATGATGATAGTACTACCTTGGCAGAATCAATAATCAACCAACATTCATTATAATTATTCGATTACGACTATTTAAAATCTCGCTCAGAGCTGATTTTCATACATTCATAATTCGTTTATTGTAATAATACATAATTGTCGACAGCTAACTATGATAGCTATTATAATAATAACTATTCCTCAGTTAGTTAATTACAATATTCATTTGTTTGTGATTCATTTTACTCTTTGAGTAACTTGGTAAACTCAAAGAAACAGCACAATAACTGTTAATTATTCTTCCTGTCTATTGATTATACCTACATACTTAAATAAACAACAATAAAATTATTTTGATATTTACAAACATTCATTCATTTCATTGATGATATTCCCAAAATACTTACTCTCAAAGTCTACATGTGTAAATTACTAATCTCGAGGACGAGGCGCTGGTATAATTAATGATTAAACGAACTTACCTGTACGTGAAGTTCTATCATAATTATACGAGCGCCGAGTCCGAAGAGATTAAGCAGATATCGAGTCTATTTTTATTCTGCAGAAAAGAGCTATCAGAGCAATATATGGCCTCCGTATGCGCGATTCTCTAAGGGGACTGTTTAAAGATATTAACATCATGACGGTACCTTGTCAATATATCTACGAAAACATCATGTACGAAAGGAAAAATCTAAGTCTTTTTAGTAAAAGAGGTGGAAAACACAATTATAGGACTAGGAATAGGGACCAATTAGTTCAACCGGGCTTCAGACTGGCTAAAGTAGACTCATCCTTCATGGGGTACTGTTTAAAATGTTACAATAAAATACCTCCCCACATACTCCAACTGAATGAAACAAAATTTAAATCTTGTATAAAACGCACACTATGCCGCCAAGCATATTATAAATTGAGGGACAAAAATGCTTGGCTCAGCGCTGGTCCAGCTCCACAGGGCGCAACAACTAATTGATTAGCATACAAAAATATTGTTGGAGCTGCTGAAGATTGTAAAAACTATCTTTACATTGTATAAATTCAATCTCCTAGTATTGTATAACTGCATAGCACATGTGTGTGAGCACTATGTACTTACCTAAGTACGTTAAAGCTACCATTTACTAGGTACGTCTTTCATTGACTTGAATGTGCCCTGGCGGCTGAAAGCATGTCATACTCACTTTAATGTCTCGCTGGTGGTGGCGTGTGTGTTGGACCATTAAGTTCCCTTCAAAATGGTTGAGCTGAATGGTGCTGATCCATGCGTCATGTTCGTGAACGGGCGCCATCAATAGGGACTGGTCATCTATTAGCTGCCACGGCTTATTTTGATTTATTTTAATTTTTGAATTGTTTTGTATCATTTTATCTTTTATTTACGGACTCTTTTAACCTGCACGTTTTTCTACATTGTACTCACATGTATGATTCCGTAAATCCATTCCATTGAATGATGTAAACAACATATTGTAACAATATTCTGATTTAAAAGAGTGTCCGTGGAGTTTCTTGCCCGTTCTTCTCCATAGGAACCTACTACGCTTTGGAATGGGCAACTAGCTTCATATTTTCTGACTGACCGACCCTTTGACAATTCAAAAGTGCCTGTAATTGGTTTATTTGAAATAAATGCTTTGAGTTGAGTTGAATTAGTAATCCCACCCTCCCAGTGTTGTACATACACACCCCAAATTATCTACAGTACCTCGGAAATACATCAATGAACCACAGGATCTTTTACTCTAAACTAAATGATTGGCGACATCGTCTGAGAGCGGAACTGGAAACGAAGTACCCACAAGAATTAAAAAAAAAAAATGTTTGTGGGTATGTCTAATTAAATTGCCATAGATAAAAAATAATTAATAATATGAATGACATTATCCGTCGGGCTCTTGTCACCGCCGGGGTGCCAGCTGTGTTAGAACCCAACGGCTTGGCACGCGACGATGGTAAGAGGCAAGACGGCATGACCATAATGCCCTGGAAGTTGGGTAGACCTTTGGTGTGGGACACAACCTGTGTCGACACCCTCGCGCCATCCCATCTTCCTAGCACGGCGGGCTGTACTTGGGCAGCTGCTTCAGGAGCAGAAAACCACAAACGGCGCAAATATAACAACCTTACTGGGAGCTATATGTTTGAGCCGTTTGGGGTTGAAACACTAGGGCCGTGGGGTCCGAGTGCTCATCGAGTATTTCGGGACATCGCTAAGCAATTGGTCGACTCTTCACGTGACCAGAAAGCTGGCCTATTTTTAGCCCAAAGAATCAGAATTGCCATTCAACGTGGCAATGCTGCCAGCCTTTCCCATTGACAGTGATGCGGACGAATTCTTTGATGCTCAATGAGCCCCTCCCCTTTATTTTTTCTTTTTAATTTTGTTATATATGTAATTGTTTTTTAGTTAATTTAGTATAATAAGTTACCTTATGTATATATTTTACTACTTAAAAATAATTGAATATAATATTGTTTTTTCTCAACTAAGTGCATGAGTGGTGACAACTAGCGTAACTACATGTGTAAATTACTAATCTCTTCGGACTCGGCGCTCGTATAATTATGATAGAACTTCACGTACAGGTAAGTTCGTTTAATCATTAATTATATAGAGTCACATATTAAAAGGCTCTATTCTGAATCTGAATCTGATGAACTATCTGTCACATTAATAATAATGCGTTCAGTGGTATCATCAATTATTTTGTCTAATTTAAACATTTTCTGTTATTCTTTTAGCGCTGTCAACAAAGGCGTCTGGTTAACCGACTTAACGTAATACCTGCGACTTCAGTTGCCAAACTACGTCACAGTTGTACGCTTGAATTTAGCGAAGTTATCTAATTCGTTGTATTTTCTAAAAGGTTTGGGGAACCGGTCTTTTTGGGTTCTTTACAATAGACAGATTACAAAATATTATAATTTTTTTTATTAAATCTTACAAAAAAATGTGCTCAAGCAGTTACATCTACGAAGAGTAGTTTAAGAATAAATGATAAAGTTTAACATACTATAATAAAAGAGGAAACTATCCTGTGATCGAAAATAAATTTAATTTTGTTATAACGTATTTTTATACAAGAAAGTGTCAACTATAAAAAACCCTTTTTACGATTTGTTTACCTTTTTTAACTACCTAAACCTTTAGAGTATAGATAGTTGTATATGATGGCACTGAGATATTAGTTTAGTGAAAATGCTATTCTGAATTTGACGTTTTAACCTAAAATTTTGTTCTATATCTAAAATCTTCTAACTTAATCTGACTATTTTTAATCACGATTAAAAATGTGTGGAATAAAATTAGATGTCATGAACTAAAATTCAAACCAGCACCTCGAATTCAGTTGCAAATGAGTACTGTATCTTATTTTATTTTCTTTTGCTTATATCTCGATAATGGTGTGTCCTATCGCAAAAATAATGAAAATTTTGACCCCCTTTGTAACACGTAAACCCCTGATACTCTACATGTTGGTAATTTTTTTTTTTTTTCGACCAATAAATTAAAAATTCCATACAAAATACGTCGAGATGTCCAGATTGCGCGCATCTTTGGCTCAAAAAAAATCACGGGGTAGGGCAAACAAGTAGGTACCAAGTGGAGTTGCGATTGTCAGATTCGATTTTAGTTGAGACAAAATAATTTTTAAAAGACGATGACCATTTATGCCCTAATCAATTCCACCCAATTCATATTTTTAAGTATCCATCATTTATTCAAACTAGATTTAAGATAATAGTCAAACTCAAACTCAAACACAAAGCATTTATTTCAAACAAACCAATTCCAGGCACTTTTGAATTGTCAAAGGGTCGGTCAGTCAGAAAATATAAAGCTAGTTGCCCATTCCAAAGCGTAGTAGGTTCCTATGGAGAAGAACGGGCAAGAAACTCCACGGACACTCTTTTAAATCAGAATATTGTTACAATATGTTGTTTACATCATTCATGTTGGAATCATACATGTGAGTACAATGTAGAAAAACGTGCAGGTTAAAAGAGTCCGTAAATAAAAGATAAAACGATACAAAACAATTCAAAAATTAAAATAAATCAAAATAAGCCGTGGCAGCTAAGAGATGACCAGTCCCTACTGATGGCGCCCGTTCACGAACATGACGCATGGATCAGCACCATTCAGCTCAACCATTTTGAAGGGAACTTAATGATCCAACACACACGCCACCACCAGCGAGACATTAAAGTGAGTATGACATGCTTTCAGCCGCCAGGGCACATTCAAGTCAATGAAAGACGTACCTAGTAAAAGGTAGCTTTAAAGTACTTAGATAAGTACATAGTGCTCACACACATGTGCTATGCAGTTATACAATACTAGGAAATTGAATTTATACAATGTAAAGATAGTTTTTACAATCTTCAGCAGCTCCAACAATATTTTCGTATGCTAATCAATTAGTTGTTGCGCCCTGTGGAGCTGGACCAGCGCTGAGCCAAGCATTTTTGTCCCTCAATTTATAATATGCTTGGCGGCATAGTGTGCGTTTTATACAAGATTTAAATTTTGTTTCATTCAGTTGGAGTATGTGGGGAGGTATTTTATTGTAACATTTTAAACAGTACCCCATGAAGGATGAGTCTACTTTAGCCAGTCTGAAGCCCGGTTGAACTAATTGGTCCCTATTCCTAGTCCTATAATTGTGTTTTTCACCTCTTTTACTAAAAAGACTTAGATTTTTCCTTACGTACATGATGTTTTCGTAGATATATTGACAAGGTACCGTCATGATGTTAATATCTTTAAACAGTTCCCTTAGAGAATCGCGCATACGGAGGCCATATATTGCTCTGATAGCTCTTTTCTGCAGAATAAAAATAGACTCGATATCTGCAGCCCGTCCCCATAGTAAAATACCGTAAGACATGATACTATGAAAGTAACTGAAATAGACTAGCCTCGCGGTATCTACATCAGTGAATTGACGGATTTTTCTCACAGCGTATGCTGCTGAACTTAGCCGTCCTGCAAGAGATGTTAAATGAGGACCCCATTGCAGCCTTGAGTCGAGTGTGATCCCCAGGAAAACAGTCTTATCGACGAATTCTAGTTTCTCCCTATTCAATATTATGTCACAATCACTACTTTTAACATTCGGTAAAGCAAATCTCATGCATTTAGTTTTTTTCCCATTTAATACTAAATTATTAGCAGTGAACCAATTTTGGACCTGCAGTAGGGCGTTATTTACGTCGTCAAGATTTGATGCACGTCTATTTATTTTAAAAATTAAGGAATTATCGTCAGCAAATAACACTCTAGAGTCTAGAGTCAATCAAGGCCAATGTTTAAAATTGAATAAAAATAAATATTATTTGTATTTCCGGTTACATTTTCGATTAATGGCGACGATATGTGAAAGATTACAGTTCATTTCATTCATTCGGTCAATGTGATCAGATTAGTGGTAGGAGTATACCTTATTTTTGAGGTACAGGAGATAACCATGGAGGCCACCTTATTACTTATTTATTTATATAGCACTTCAATGACTAACTCACTAAAACATACACAAACAAAAATCAAATACAGTTTTAGGTATTGTGAATTCGTCAGTTACAGAAGTGCGCCACGCCACGGATTGATTGTTTTGCATTCAACGCATACAGACGTGCCCATCAATGCATAATATCAATAAAATAAATTAACGCTTGCATAAATAGTGACCTAGTTTTTAGTGTATTAGCGTGTTATACAAATAAACATTATAGTGTTATGTAAAATAATGAACTGACTAGATAATACATTTTTATAAATGATGGAAGGCAGCCCCTTTAATCGGAGCACGATGATGCGCCGCAGCCCTCCACCGACACCGACCCCAATACCAACACCGCCCGAACAACCAAGACAGGACCAAGATGAGAAAGTTGAAGTTGTGTCTACTCCGGAGATTCAGAACTGGATGAGTTCTATTGAACAGTATCTGAATGAGGTTTGTGCTATTACTTCCGAGGGAAAGCTAAACGCTGAGCAGAAGCTAAAAATAAGCCATCTTTGCCGGAAAGTTGGACATGGAGTTTCGCAAATGGCTGTGCAATACCAGTCACTAAAGCAAAAAGCCATACAAACCCATACCTCCCTTAAAACCGTGACCGAAGCTCGAGACCTATCAGATTGTCTAATGGAGATGAACCGGACGATTCAGGAGTCCTGTACGAAGCAGGAAGCAACTTCTACATCTTTTGCAGACATGGTGAAAAAGGACTCCAAAACCTTTGTTCGTCCTAATACTCTTAGCTCCGTGGCCATTTATCCCAGTGACAACTCGTAAGACCAGTGACGAAACCAAGAACATGGTCCAAAAAATCATATGCCCTGGAGAAATGAAACTGAAAGTACGAGGCGTCCGCAAAATTGGGAAAAGAGGACTCATAATCAGTACTGAGACCAAAGATGACCTAGATAGGATCAAGCAAACAGTCCAACTCGCTTCGTCAGGGCTTACCGTCGACGAACCTAAAAAGCGCAAACCTCGCATTATAGTAATAGGTGTTCCCACATCAATGGCTGAAAATGAGGTTTATAAATGTATTTATGAACAAAACTTGGCCGACAAACTGCCCACTATATCTCTTGATACATTTTTGACCTCGATAAAACTAAGCCACAAATCTGGCAGGAAAGATGCTGAGAATTGCAACTTTATTATAGAAGTTCCAGCCGTCATACGTAAGGCCCTCATCACACAAGACAGATTATTCATAAATTGGTCATCCTGCCCAGTACGAGACTTCACACTTGTAACAAGATGTTACAAATGCCAGCAATACGGACATGCAGCCAAATCATGCAAAATTGCTGCCCCTACATGTGGACATTGCGGTCAAGAAGGACACACAACTCAAGACTGCAAAAACAAAGCCGATGCGCCAAAATGTGCAACATGTTTGCGCTTTAAAAAACAGGCAAACCACAAGACGGGAGACGCAGATTGCCCGGCTAAAAAAGCTGCCGAACACAGGTACATCAACTCGATCGATTATGAAGGCGCCTAAGAGCGCCACATACTTGTTTATATTTTAGACGTAATTTATTATTGTTATTTCTTTAGTCTAGAATGGATAATAACTTAATTACCGACATAGATAACACTTTCTTAACTGTGTCAAAGACATGTGACGTTGAGGATTGCAGACAATATCTTTCCGAATATCAAAACTCACTAACCGTACTGACCCAAAACATCCGTAGCATTTATAAGAACATAGATAGCTTTAAAATTTTCCTTCATAGACTTAACTTTGATTGTGATATAATAGTACTAACCGAGTGCTGGCTAGCTAACCGCATCAATAACCTCCCAGTAATATCTGGTTACAACTTATTACATACCACTATAAATCACAATCAAAATGATGGTGTGGTAGTCTTTGCTAAGGAATCATTAAAAGTAACTGTCGAGGAACCTAATCTACAAGACTGTATAATTAATTGCTTAATTATAAAAATTGGTACAACCACAGCGATAATTGCTATGTACAGGTCCCCTTCCGCCAGAAACTTGGACTCTTTTCATAATTCCTTAAACCAGATTTTACAAGGGCTGACCTCGTTTAAGAATGTTATACTAACAGGTGATTTAAATATAAATATTCGCTCCGAAAACTGCGATGCAGGGACCCAAGACTATCTTAATATCTGCTCATATCATGGTTTTCTTCCCGCTCATATATTGCCTACTCATCAGAGCGGTTCCTGCCTCGATCATATGATGATCAAAACCGGCCTATCATATATTACGCTTGTTACTAACGCAACAATTACGGACCATCACGCTGTCCTACTTACTGTAAATCTAACGCTGCCTAAGCTAAATCGTCCCCAGACCAAAAGCAAATTAAACACAAATAAACTCGAATATGATTTATGCAACCTTGATTTTAGCCTAGTTTACAATACTGCTGACGTTAATTTAGCTTTATCGTACTTAGTAAAACATGTCCAACAAGCAATATTACGTAACACGACAGTTTCTACAGTGACTAAGAAATTTTATAATATTAAACCTTGGATTACTCCTGGACTAATTCGGTGTATAAGACACAGGGATAAACTTCATCAGAGAACTAAGAGATACCCTGATAATCCAATAATTCAAAACACATATAAAAGATACAGGAACTTCTGCAATAATCTCCTAAAGAGGTTAAAAAATAATTACGACAAAACTGAATTAAATAAAGCAGGCAACAATAGCAAGCAACTTTGGAAACATATTAAAAACGTCACCAATATGTCTAAACAGCGTGAATCAAATTCGAATTTACTGCTTATTAATCCTTCACCACTCTTGTCAGCTAACAACGTTAATAATTTCTTTGTCAATGTTGGGAAAACTCTTGCTGAACAGATTCCGAAACATTATTGTAACCAATCACCTTTCCAAAACTCAAGCAATAGCTGTAATCTGAGATCTTTTGCTATGCTGGACACTGACGACGACGAAATAACCCGAATCATTTCTGGTCTAAAGGATGACTGTGCAGTTGGATGGGATAATATAAGCAATAAGATCCTTAAACTCTTTAAGCATATTTTGGTACCTCCCTTAACGCATATATTTCGAATCTGTCTTTCCAAAGGTATTTTCCCTACCTGTCTTAAAAAGGCAGTTGTAATCCCTGTCTTCAAATCAGGTAGTAAAGACTTGGTAAATAATTATAGGCCAATATCGTTACTCCCATCAATATCGAAAATATTAGAGAAAATTATAAACAGTAGACTAGTTAACTATCTAGAAAAATATAACTTCCTATCCCCTGCGCAATTTGGTTTTAGAGCCAAATTATCCACAACCGACGCAGTGCATAGCCTGACCGATTATATTTCAGAAGAACTCGGAAAAGGAAATCAGACCCTGGGAGTCTTCCTTGATTTAGCCAAGGCCTTCGACACGGTGTCTGTTTCTGTTCTTCTAAACAAATTAGAGGCCATAGGAATAAGGGGAACGCCGTTGCAACTATTTGCTGACTACTTAGATGACCGATACCAGTGTGTTAGAATAGATAATATTACGAGCGATGAGAAGAAATGTACTGGTTTTGGTGTTCCCCAGGGAAGTATTCTGGGCCCCACGCTATTCCTGATTTATATCAACGACTTGTGTAATCTTAATATTAAAGGCGGCAAAATTATATCATATGCCGACGACACGGCGTTAATATTTACCGCTAAAACCAGTAGTGGCCTGTTCGAAATTGCTCAACTAGGTTTTAATACTGTGACTAATTGGCTACAAAACAATTTACTAACATTAAATGCTGACAAGACAAAATATATTCACTTCTCCATGCGCAAGCCTCAAGTTAACATTACTAACCCTCATCTATATGCCCATCAATGTGGAAATCGTTCAGTCAACATGTGTGATTGCCCTTTGATTCTCAAAACGAGCAGCATAAAATACCTCGGGGTAATAATGGACGACACACTGTCTTTCAGAAAACATATTGAAAGTCTAGTTAAAAGAGTGCGCAAATTAATGTATGTTTTTAAAAAATTGCGAACATTTGCAGATTCAAAATTAATCACACAAGTTTATTTAGCCCTATGTCAATTTATAATTCAATACTGCATCTCTTCATGGGGTGGCACACCAAAAACCAATCTACTTCCTCTTGAAAGAGCTCAGAGAGCAATCTTAAAGGTAGCAAACTTCCATCCCTTTTACTTTCCTACAGATCTTCTATATAAATCCTGCAACGTGCTGACTGTTCGCCAACTTTTTATTATGCACTTAGTATTAAAACAGCACACCATGCTAACCTATACTGCTGACAATACTAACAAGAGACGGAATGATATAGTATGCACATCTAATGCAACCTCAAAACGTGTCTTTGTAGAAAGTTTTTTTACATTCTTAGGCCCATTTCTGTATAATAGATTAAATAAAAAGCTTAGTATTTATAAATTAAATTACTTTAGCTGTAAGAAAATTATACTTAAGTATTTACTAACAATAGATTATGCACAGACAGAAGATCTACTTGTTGTCTGCAAATAGAACCGCTAACACGCTATTTTACTTTTTATTTTATTTACCAAATTTTAGTTTCGTTTTTACTCTTTACCAACTGTTAATTTATTATATTAAGTACCTATATAATATGCACTTCCTAGCCTGAAGCACAGGTTCAACCTAGTTCAGGCAAATAAGCAATTGTGCTCAATTTTTTTGTTAAGTCACTTATTGTAAATGTGCCCCTTTTTATATAAATAAACGATTATTATTATTATTATTACTTAAACAACAACATGTATGATATAGTCAATAGACATTATTATAGGATGTGTATGACTGGATGATGTTACCAAGATGTTATCTTATTTTGATTCGTGACATAAATCGTTCAATTCAGGCCAAAATAAATTGTTAATTATACTCCATGCTTAGTCCTCGATAATTATCCTGATTTACTATGTAGTCCCACTACATTCCCATCGTGTGCACGCGAATATTCAGAGAATAAATCCTGCAAGAAAAAACTTTTACGCTGGCAACTATAACCAGCTAATGTCATTCACTATTTTCGCGTCGTGTAGCGCACATCATTTTAAGAAAATTATTGAATTTTCTTTTATAAACTTATTACTTTTGATTATTATCAACAACAAATAATACCAGTCAACAAAATGTGGCGAAAATTGGAAAGAAACCGCTTAGGCGAACTCAAGGGCGACTTCGGCGTCCCTTTTTTTGGAGTCAGTAATACAGGCCGATCGGCAAAAGACAATTATTTTTGTAAACGAAGAAGAAAACACAGGTATGTATGTGTGGTATAATGAAAAATTTCAGGGATTACGATTAATTTGGATTGCAAAGCAGCAGAGGATTATAATTATCCGCCATACTGCCAGTGCTCGGTCCGTCCGTTCTTGTTCAGTCTGTTGTCAACATTATCTGACCCACCCTAAAATCAAACGAATTTGGACCCTCTGCACGTAACATTAAGGTTTATTCAAGTTATATGAGCTTATCAGACAAGTGCTCGAGGATTTGATGAACAAATACAATAATAATACAGACACGCAAATTTGATCTTTAAAACGTTTGCATTAGGTTATATTTTATAACTATTTGTTATAATATGTTAAGTGTTATAGCTTATTTTAATGACTGAGCTTAAGTAATTCTGGTCTCGTAGTCTGTGTATAAGACTGAGAAAAACAAGTATCGAGATCAAATCCTTCGACAAAGTTATTGTTTTGCTTTCAATATAGAATTTATATTCCAAAACTATTTCTTGTATTATTGTAAAGAACTACAGACTGAACATAAACTTTTTTAAATGGTAATATTTTCACATAACTTGTAATAAGTGGGTAGTTGAAAAATAAATATTCGTATTCATTATAAAGCTGGTATTCAAATGCTACTATGGAGTGATTATTTAAAATACAAAATAATTTGCACGAGGAGAAGATGGCTGCTCGTGCTGTGCAAGAATAAACTTTATGATAGTATACTATATGGTTAATTTTTTTTAGAATATTGCGTCTAGCATTACAACTGAGATCAAATTTCAATGCGGCTTATAAGAGTTGAGTTGGTCTTGTGGTCACTAAGGTAGTGCGATGTTCATCGTTGTCTACGTTCGAAACCAAGTTTAGCCTAAATTTAGATATTTTATTACACTTTTTTACATTTCTTTAACAGACGACGTAGGGTATTGTCTTTTTAAACGGGCAGTTTGTATAGAAATAAAACTAAAAAATTGCAAGTTTATAATGTTTATTATTTCATTAAAACACTTAAGTAAGATAAAGTAAGTAAATGCTCATATATTTCCAAATTAATATACTTTTTATATTAGTATGCCATATAAACATTAAAAAAGGCATGCTTATGCTAAGTTTGTTATCGAGAAAATGAATTCATCTGTGAAATGCTTTACAAATTTATAGCTGCCTATATGTAGTGAATAAACATGTTATTTAAATAGAAAAAATCTATTTATAACAATAACATCACCACATAATCTGCAACATTTTAATGGTTTAACAATCAATCCATTGAGCATTTACTTACATGGTGTGTTTAAATATACCTACTAGATGAACTAGTAGCGGAGTGGCGCACCGTCCCCTGCTATAACTTGTTGTAAGCGGCTACGCATACCGCGCACCATATTCCAACACAAATCTTTGCCTCTCATGTGCTCCCAAGTCGATGTCACGACCTCAGCCAAGTTGTGTTTGTTTCGCACTTCCGTTGTGTCCCAATTTAAAACCATCTGACCCCATAGATTTTCTATAGGGTTCAAATCAGGACTTTTAGATGGCCAATTAATAACTGTCACACCTTCTTGAGCAGCTAACCATTCCCGCACAATGCCTGCACGGTGGATGGAGCAGTTATCGTGCATGAAATAAATATGTGACGTTGGATAGGCAATTCGCACAGTCGGCAGCATGACGTCACGCAGAATCTCCAAATACAAACTGCTATTAAACCTACCACCAACTTCCACCAATTCACCAGGTCCCATGGACGACATCCAGCCCCAGTAGCCCAGGGTTATTCTACCGCTAGTTCTACAAGGTAGCAAGCACTTCTCGTTGTAACGTTCTCCTTTCCTCCGCCATAAGATTTTACGTCCATCTTTGTCCGATTTAAATGATTTTTCATCAGTGAAGATCACAACATTTTCTTCCCAATTAAAATTTAAATATTCCTGGGCAAAACAGACCCTTTCTGCACGATGAGCAGGTGTCAATGCAATTTTCTGTGCCGGTTTATAATTCTTTATCCCAGCAGCGTGTAAATGCCTTCTCACTGTTTCCACTGATATATTGTGGTTTATTGCGGTTGCACGAATGGGCAAAAATGGATTATCAACGTGGCTTGAAACAATAGCCCGGTGGCGTTCGAATTCGGGACTATACTTGATGGCTTTTGCTCCTGGACGAATCCGCTGAATATTTCCATTGTCTCCATAACGTCTTAGCCATAGTCTGACCGTATTTCTCTAAAACAAAAATAAACATTTTTGGAACCGTGTATGTAACTTGTAAGGAGTGAATGTAATGGTAAAATAGCCAACTACGTGTTCATTAATCACAATCAATAAAATAAAATAGGTATAAAAAAAACACTTACTGCTATATTAAGTCGGCGACCAATCTCTCTAATTCCAACATTCTGCTCATGTAAAAATATTATTTTATGTTTGGTATAGTCGTCAAGTTGCGACATGATGCTTTATTACAACAAATTGCTTAAAAATACTTAACGAGTTAAACGATTTACAAATGTGTGTGCGCAGTCACTGCTATTAGGCGTAGTGTAACTTTTGTTACTTAGATGAATTTATGATCTACCTCACGAAGTAAATATGTTTTACTTCGTATTCAACCATTCTTGGTAAATATAAATTCTGTGAACTTAAAGTTTTTTAAATTACCCACCCGTTTACAAGATTAGTTATTAGGCGAAAATCACATTGGTCGTTCTTTAATATTGCAAGCAATATTGTAGAAATGAAAACAAATTAAAAAAGAAACTGATGTATAGGTGCACTGTGTTTTCGAACCCACATGCTGTTCGTCGTCAATCCAGCGTCAAACCGCTAAGCCACAAGGACTTGTTGGGAATACGCGAAATTAAAGATTGGGTTGTAATTATGTAGCGTGACTTAAAAGGTTTTCAACTTTAATGTTAACGAGATAATGATTAAAATAGCTTAACAAAAACATATATAATGCCAGTGGCTCCGACTATGTTGGGTGGGTTTACCTTAACGTTACGCGTTAAAGATCAAATTTGCGTGTCTGTGTTATTATTGTATTTTTGTTCATCGAGTCCTCGAGCACTTGTCTGATAAGCTCATATAAATTAAATAAACCTTAATGTTACCGGCAGAGGGTCCAAAGTCGTTTGATTTTGGGGTTGGTTAGATAATGTTGACAACAGACTGTACAATGTAACATGAAGTTCGTGTTACACAAGACAGTATAGTGCTATGTGCAACAGGAGGTCCTGTTGACTCCCCTCGAGACTTGTTCTCGAACCTCAAGTTGGGGAAAAACGCACAAAATATAATGTATACCTAGAAGTTCTATGATATGCACTGCCTATGCACAAAATGTTGTTTTTCCCTCGTGAGAAATTATTATTATTACAATAAGGCAGGAGCCTAGCTCTCGCAGCCTCAAGTTGAGGCAAAAAGCTCAAAATATAAATGTACGTATATCTAGAAGTTCTATGATATGTACTCAATATTGTTCTCTCGTGAGAAATTATTATCACAATATTGATTGATAAAGAATCAGTTCTGCAAACTAAGCATCATCAGACTTAGTTAGTCTATTGTGGGCTTTGTAGATCATATCCAAGATCTAAAGGATGGTTCTATGAGGTTGTATGAAGCAATGATAATGGCCTTGGAAAACCCGTCCAGTTCCAAGAAAACCTAAATGTTTTTACTTTATTAAAATCATCTAAAATGACTAAGATTTAAAAATGATCAAGAAAGAAGAATTACCTACATAATGTAAAATGCAGGATTGCTGGATGCTTCAAAATTGATCATGGATTTAAACGGCTGGGTATTGCCACGTTGAATGGCAATGCTGATTCTTTGGCCTAAAAATAGGCCAGCCCTCTGGTCACGTGAAGAGTCGACCAATCGCTTAGCGAAGTCCCGAAATACTCGATGAGCACTCGGACCCCACGGCCCTAGTGTTTCAACCCCAAACGGCTCAAACATATAGCTCCCAATAAGGTTGTTATATTTGCGCCGTTTGAGGTTTTCTGCTCCTGAAGCAGCTGTCCCAGCACAGCCCGCCGTGCTAGGAAGATGGGATGGCGCGAGGGTATCGACACAGGTTGCGTCCCACACCAAAGGTCTGCCCAACTTCCAGGGCATTATGGTCATTCCGTCTGGCCTCTTCCCATCGTCGCGTGCCAAGCCGTTGGGTTCTAACACAGCTGGCACCCCGGCGGTGACAAGAGCCCGACGGATAATGTCATTAATGCTGGCGTGCCGTGCCATCCGACCAGCGCTCTTGGTGCAGGATAGGCCGTGGTGTCCGAGGCAGTCGAGTCGTTAACTTTTCGGTGCTGTGGACCGAGGACAGGAACGCCGGTAGGCTTACACTGGAAATTTTGCGGACGCCGAGCCCACCAAAACGAATGGGTAGTGTGGCTTGAAGCCACGCGCGGTCGTCCAGTGCCACATTTAAAATGGATGTTAAAGTGTTTCGAATAATATGATCGATTTTGTCTAAAAGGTTGGACTGCTTCCATAAAGAGGAAGAGCGGAGAAAATACATAAAATTTGGACCGAAACAGCAATGTCTGATAAGGGTGAATGCCGAATGTAGATTAATTTTAGAGAGTCTGTCCGAAATATCGTTAAAATGTTCAATTTTTGCCTCGACAAATGGTGAAAAACTATCTTCTAGGATTGGGGAACCTAGGAGGTGCAGTGAACTTTTTTCCAAAACTTTGATATTCGGGGCTATTGAATTAAATTTCTGTATGGTCGATTGTCTGTCGGTGTCGTCACAAAGGTAAATTTCACATTTGGAGTTGTTTAGGTCAAGGCCGATGGATTGGAACTGCTGCTTTAGGAATTGTAGATCTTTTAGAACGGTGTCCACGTCACCTCCTAGTGTACCATCGTCTAAATACCACACATTAAATTTTGAATTTAGTTGTTGTATTATAGGATGGATAGCCAAGCTGAAAATAACTGGCCCGAGAGGATCACCTTGTTTTTTAGTTAATTTAGTATAATAAATATTATGTTAGTGTAAATATGTGTAATGTTATGAAAAAACTAAGGGACAATTTCAATTCAATTCATTTCCTGAAAAAAAAAAACGAGCAAAATCGTTTGGTTTTTTTTTTTGCAGAACATGAAGTTAGCTTTACAGATTAATTCAATTGTTTGTGCTTTGGCTTGTGTACTGCCCCACACCAGTAATATCTTATATTTATACTTTAGTGGGGGATAAAAATCTGTGTTTTTATCTTGAGGATTTAACTTGTATTGGAGAACATTATTAAGAATTTTTGAAAATTTTAGTAAAACTATAAGCTTTTGGAGTGCCTTGTATGTTACATAAATAAGGTTAAAACTAATCCCAAACCCAATTAAGTTGCTGAGTACTTAGGATTTGTGATTGATACAAAGTATATTATGACATTGTCAGTGACAGATATAAAGAGATGTTCATCTATTATTTTACACCTTATCCTATCAGCTTGTTATCCAGTTGTGAGTTTTGGATTTCTATGCTTAAGTACCTACACTAGAATTTGGAAAAATCCAAAATGTATCGAGTTAGTTTACCACAGTGACTTTGATTTACATAATCAGCCTATAATGTTCCCACTGCTGGGACACAGGCCTCCTCTCTATGAGAGGGAGTTTGATTTAATTATGATAAATAAGGGAAATATTTGTTTTGACAGTCAGATAGCAAATGGGGTTTGGAAAGTCAAGAAAAATCATTTAAGTTTTTTGGAATTTTTTGATGCTTTTCTTGGCATAGAATATTTTACCGAATACTTAAATGTATACCAAAGGACCATGTTCAGAGTCCTATACATGCATACCCTTACTAAAACGATCACTTTCCAAAGCTGCAAATGGTGCATTTAAAAGCACTTTTTTACCTTTATTTTGAAAGAATTCCTCCTGTCTCAGATAAGGCAACAGTTTTTTGTATATTCAGTAACAAAAAAATCTTTTTCCTAGCACTTTTGATCCGTTACACTTAAAAAAACTATTGATTGCGAATCATTTTGTGTTAGGCTTTTATAAACATTTTCACGAGTTTTTCTGGTTCACTATCGAATTCCAATTAGCGCCAGAAACATATATACTCACCTCGTGACCTAGTAGGGTTGGCTAGATTTTGCAACATAAATAACTAGGAACCAGCCTATAATGCACCCAGACTGTGCTGTGGTGAGAAATAAGTATATTTTTAAAACCTGAGAATTAGGCAGCTTTTCCATCAGAGATGAGTGAGGTAACGAAGTGGAGAAGCTAAGCTACGAAACTATAATGTACTTTGTTTCATTTTAACCCTTTTCGAGCAGAATGAAACCGAACTGCGCTATGAATATCAATCGATCCTATTGGACACTATCCATCTCACCTATTTAGAATAGTTATAAAAATCAGGCGTGGACCTACCGGATGTTTATAACTTATGGGAGAATTCCACATATTAGTAAGGTACCTAGTAAGGTGGTGAGACTCAGAACAGTGTAAACCGGAGAAACGGGAAATAAAACAAATCTCTCAAAAACAACGTACCCCTTTTTTATTGAAACAAACAATTTATTTCAAAACCTAAATAAATATAAGCCATGGCAGTGAAGAGACGGAAGATAATTCACTGACTGCAAGTCTCTAAATACGTTGTACGCGCAAAACACATTTGATGCACCGAAACATGATGCATGATTCCAATCAACTCAGCCCCGCTATATCGTATCCAATTACATTTCACCGATAAACTGACACGTACGATACGTGTCAGTTTATCGGTATATTACAGTAGGAAAACCAAATCGACAATGAGATATCGTTTTCAAGAATATGTATATCGAGCTAAAATGTGCAGAAAAGTTACGTTAAGTGTATAAATAAACAATAAATAAGCAAATAAACAATGACACACGCACAAAGCACAACTTTGGACTGGTTTGAACGTAACAGTAGGTTTCTATGGTGACGAGTGACAAGTGATTGAATGATCGAGTGACAACTACAATCAGTGTTTCCAGATGGTTCATAATTTTTTACCCAAAAACTTTTCAAGTATCTGCTTCGGAAAAAATACTACATATATATGTCGTAGATTATGAAAGTTGAGCGATAATAGTAGCTCAATTGATTATTGTAGTACTAAGGAGAGGGTAAACGCCGTGACGCGCTTGCTAGAGTGAGGCGTCACGTGGACAGAGTCGTGGTAAGGGAAGTGGCTGAGCTACGAGTCAGTCTTGTGAGGGTAAGGAACGGATGCAGACCTCTACTTCTCCTATGCGAAACTGTCGGTTTGCCCGAACGTGTAAAGTAGTGCGTGAACATTATTAGTAATGTACCTACTGTGATTATTGTTCTGAAAGTGAAATACTAACTGAGTTGCTGTATCATCGTGTTTTATTGTAAACCTGCACATGGAGTCCGTACCACCGAATCGAGATGATGACGGCAACTATCGCTCAGCCATCGCTGACGCCGACATCAGAAGTGGGATAAAGGATCTGACTCCCACTGGCGCGCAATGTTTCATTGCCACACCAATTGATATCGAATGCATCATCTGGAGTCGAACAAGTGATTTGTTTCCGTTGCGGCGAAAACGGGCGCAACGTCATACTGTCGACGCGGCAGCGCGGATGGTGTGAAGTCTACTAGTGCTGCGAGTTCGAGCGGCGCCGGCCGGTGTGAGCAGCGCGAGTCTCGCTGGAGGCGCTGACGCGGCGAAAGAGCGATGCATAGATGCTTGAAATAGCTGGTGTTTGTGGACAGTTACAGCAATCCGGTGAGTCGTATGATTTTTATTTTGATTCCGGTGCTTAATACTCGTTAGTAAACGAGAGTTGTGTAGCCAAATTAAGTGGCAAACGAGTTAATAACGTTGTTGCGTTGACTAGTATTGGTCAAACACGTGTATTCAGCACAGAATAAATCTTATAGCGTAACGGTTGTGTGATAGATTCTATTCCACGTTTAACCCGATACGTAGGTACTTGCGTAGTAACATTTTATTAGTGCGAGAGATTTTGAATAACTGTTTTTGTGTGGGCAAACGAAAATTAATTTTGAGAACTATAAACGTGTGTAACGCTATGCAAACTACGGCTATAAAGAATAATGGTGATAAAATTGACACTTATTTACCATTTGATAGAAGTGACCTTGTAAACATCTTAGAATTATACCGACTTTTTAGTAACGGTTTTCCGACCACACGTGTTAACTTTGGTGCGTTGGACTTGAGATTGATCGACCCAAATTGTACAGTGCAAAGACGTCCTTACACTATCTCCGGACGAACGTCGAATGATACGCCATAAGGCTAACGAATTGTTGGAAGCTAAAGTAATTATACCCAGTAGTTTTCCGTTTGCTAGTCGCCCTTTTGGTTAAAAAGAATGATGGATCATGACCGTGTTAGGAAGATGCCCGAAGACCAAGTACCAATTGAGATTGTAGACGAAATAGATGATGATTTGGCATCGCTTTAGATTGTGTAACCAGGTTCTCGATTCGTTGGGTCGGAGACCGTACCAGAGTATCGTAGCCATTGTGTGCGGTAGCTCTGGGTAGTATGGTCAGAGACCGTACCAGAGTATCGTAGCCATTGTGTGCGGTAGCTCTGGGTAGTATGGTCAGAGACTGTACCAGAGTATCGTAGCCATTGTGTGCGGTAGCTCTGGGTAGTATGGTCGAAGACCGTACCAGAGTATCGTAGCCATTGTGTGCGGTAGCTCTGGGTAGTATGGTCGGGTCTAGCCTTGAAGCGAAGACCGTAGAGTCAGGGACGACATTGTATTCCCGTGGGGAATAGTGTGTGTGATTGTTGACCGCGAATGAGATACCTGTGGTTTCGTTTTATTTGATTAATTCAATTTGGAATCGTTGTACTTGGTCTCGGTAATCTCGAAACTAGATAGTTTAAATTCGTAGGTTAACCTAGTTTTCAATTTCAAATCTGTATTCCAAATTGCTTGAAAATTAAAACTGATTTTAAAGGGTCAAGTCCTCTTAGTTATCATAATCAGCCTAAGTTAGGGAAACCACGCGAGTAGAGTTCTCTATCGTCCGTATTGTGTGCGACCATACTAGTAGTTATTACGTAGTCGTAGCCCGTTAGAAATCGGTGTCTCTTGAGGCAACTCAAGTAGTCCGTGGGTACGCTATGGACGTGTATCACTGGCGGAGGTCAGGGTTTGGAAATACCATAGTTTTGATCCATGCGCTGGGTATGTGAGAGCAATGTGATTGCTAGTCGACTAGAGAGCCGTGGCGTTAGTGGTTTACTCGTGTGTGGGTTTCCAAGAAGTGTCTAAGGCTCTTAGTGAAAAAATTGTTAATGTGGAAAATAATGGTACATGACTCTGGTTGATGATTTTTTATGATAAATCTAAGTTTGTTTAGTTAATTAGGAAGCATTGCTTTGTTAAAACAAAGTGATTGAGGATTAAAGTTTTCTAATCTCAAAAGTTAAAACTAACTTTTTAAACTGTTGAAACAATACTCAAAATTATTCATAGCCAGTATGTTAGTGCTAGTTTTGAGCTTGAAACATTGGAAGTCGTAGTAAACGCGATCAAACAACTCATTAAAATTCGTCACGTAAAAGAGCTGATCTGACGCCGTGAGTTCAGATGGTGGGCCTATTTGCAATATTTAATTACCCGAAGTATAAGGACCCCTTTCAGGTTGTAGAGGCTTTAGGAGACCTATAAACCATAAGATCCTTGAATTCCAGGCGTTGAGACGCATGTCAGAGAATCAAAGTATACCTGACGAAACTGAGGTAGAGCAAAGTAGTAGTTGTAACAATGAGGAGATATAAAGGTTGTGAAAATATGACTATACGTACTGAACATTCTTTGAGATGTTTTTATTAAAACAAGGTTACACCGTCAATTTGTCTAGTTCATCTTTGGTGATCTCAAAACAAAAGTCTGTTGCTGTCTGTAGTTACCTATCAAAATCGATATTGATAGTGATGTTCAAAATAAGAAATCACTAATATCGTTGCTTTAAAGAATCTTCGCACATTTATAATGACAGTTTAACTCGTACGCGTGTTAAAACTGGTGAAATAAAGATAAGAGTTCAGGACCCGACTCGTACCGTTTGCCGTTTGCCTTACCTATAGACTTACCCTCGACGAAACGCAGATTGTACGGTTGATCGTGCTACCGAGGCAAGCCCTCTCGAGCTTTTTATAGGACGCGTAACTAGACCATTCAATTTTGTAACTTTTGACGATAGTGAAACGGAGATAAATATCGACTAGAATACCAGAGAGCAAGCGGCAACGAACATATGAAAATAATGCTAGTTGGTTAATTTGATGTTTTTGTTAGTTGTTAATACTGTTTGTTTTCCTGTTACAAATAAAATAAATAAAATGAAAAGTCTAGATTTGATAAAGGCAAAGACAAAGCTCCTGTAAAGGTTGGATGTTGACGGGGACTTAGTTTTAATACGTGAAGAGAGCAATAAATAAAAGTTAGACCCCTAGAAGGGACCATTGAAGATTGTAGAGTTGATTGTGTTGATGGCAATCATTATCTTTTGAAACCTTTAACTGGCATTAGAATTTTGAAGTAAACTCATACGAAAGATGCCTCTTAGCAGTGTTTCTGTTGAATTCGATTTTTCCGATGTAGATGATGTTGTGGAAGGTACTTCCAACGAGTAGTAGAAATGGTGATCGTATCACTTGAGGTGATGACGATATGGGCCTTGGTTATGGGTCGCACTGCACGCACTGAATGTAGTCGTTACTGCAATTCACTTGTGAGTTGTTCAGGGGGCGATGGGCAGTCGGTGGTGTGGCGGGGACTCTTCCCTTGGTTATTGGTCGCACCACACGCACTAATCTGTAGTCGTAACTGCAATTCACTTGTGAATTGGTCAGGGGGCGATGGGCAGTTAGTGGTGTGGCGGGGACCCGGGTCTCGAAAGAGACTATTGTTGTGTGAGACTTCTTTGAGAAGTGATGGTCGTATCACATGAGGTGATGACGATATGGGTGGCAATAGTTGTCACTAGCTGCGTAGGCAGCGGGTCTCGAAAGAGGCTATTGTTGTGTGACACTTCTTTGAGAAGTGATGGTCGTATCACATGAGGTGATGACGATATGGGTGGCAATAGTTGTCACTAGCTGCGTAGACAGCGGGTCATAATTTGCTTTAAGTGATCTTGAAGCAAATTATGTGTTAGCGTAACACCGCGTTAGTGTACCATTTAGTTTCTTTTGATTATTGCGTAGAGGCACCTTTCTGTTTTATTAGTAGAGGCAAATGCGTTTATTTGTAATGTTCTTTGAGTACGGTCAGGTTGGCCGAGGTTACACTGTTACTCCACCGATGATTGTTTTGTTTCAGAAACACACGAGGACGTGAGACATGTCAGGTTGGCCGTGTCGTAGATTATGAAAGTTGAGCGATAATAGTAGCTCAATTGATTATTGTAGTACTAAGGAGAGGGTAAACGCCGTGACGCGCTTGCTAGAGTGAGGCGTCACGTGGACAGAGTCGTGGTAAGGGAAGTGGCTGAGCTACGAGTCAGTCTTGTGAGGGTAACGAACGGATGCAGACCTCTACTTCTCCTATGCGAAACTGTCGGTTTGCCCGAACGTGTAAAGTAGTGCGTGAACATTATTAGTAATGTACCTACTGTGATTATTGTTCTGAAAGTGAAATACTAACTGAGTTGCTGTATCATCGTGTTTTATTGTAAACCTGCACATGGAGTCCGTACCACCGAATCGAGATGATGACGGCAACTATCGCTCAGCCATCGCTGACGCCGACATATATATTACCTACAAAAGAACTTATTAATCAAAATATATGATAACATCTTGGTAACATCATCCAGTCATACACATCCTATAATAATGTCTATTGACTATATCATACATGTTGTTTAAGTGGTGCACTTCTGTAACTGACGAATTCACAATACCTAAAACTGTATTTGATTTTTGTTTGTGTATGTTTTAGTGAGTTAGTCATGGAAGTGCTATATAAATAAATAAGTAATAAGGTGGCCTCCATGGTTATCTCCTGTACCTCAAAAATAAGGTATACTCCTACCACTAATCTGATCACATTGACCGAATGAATGAAATGAACTGTAATCTTTCACATATCGTCGCCATTAATCGAAAATATAACTTGAAATACAAATAATATTTATTTTTATTCAATTTTAAACATTGGCCTTGATTGACTCTAGGCTATTATCTTAAATCTAGTTTGAATAAATGATGGATACTTAAAAATATGAATTGGGTGGAATTGATTAGGGCATAAATGGTCATCGTCTTTTTATATTAAATAATACTACAACCTTAGATTATAATGTGTGGTAGTCAATTTAATAATCTTAATTGCCTGGCTAGGCATAATATGGCAGTGGTGTGAAGCCCTAAAAATGGGGATATCTGCATTTTATGTATAATCTAAAGACAGCATAGAAGCTGATCTTGAGTCTAGAAATAAAAACATTGATTGTGTGTCTGGCTCCTGCAGCATTTCAGGACATAGTGAGATCTTTTGGAAATCCTTTCCATTGATCTACATATTTGCTACTAGAGCTAATACTAAGTGTGATAGATATGAGATATCTGGCCTGGCACTTGTAGAAAATATAGATGCACTTACAGTAAATTGGAATTATTACCCATTATTTTATGGATTTCCACTATTTGGATTAATTTCACAAACTATTAAGTTGATCAGGTTTTTGGCATCTTACTTTCTCCTATGAGACTATCACAACCTTGGTACCCATTTCTTAATTTCATGGTGAAATCACAGATTACCTACAGTATATAGTTTGAACCATCAAACCAATTTTTGCTGTCACCTTCCAGAATGCTGCATCCTTTGCACTGCAGCTTTTTTCCCTGGGGGCCTGCATATTGTCAGAGAACCGTTTAAGATGCAAATGATACCACATGCCACCATTAAGGTCATGATATCTTCATTGTCAGATAACAGTGTCAGGCAGTATTCAGTAGTACACTACATCAATGGTACTGAATTTTATAGAATGATGGTACCCATTACAACAATTATCACTTGACAAAGTAGCCAAAAAGTATGTAAGAATTATTTCAAGTCTTAAAGAATATAACTTATCTGTAATTGAGACTTCATAACATCCAAATTATTGATTCAAGTGTTAACATAAAAATCACTGATTGGTAAAAACATCTAAGACAGGAAAACGGCTAACAATTATTATGTTATCCTACTTTTCATAAGGAACCTGACATTTGTCCTGTGATTACATTACAATATTATATAAATTATACACACAAATGGTGTAATTCAGAGATAGGTAATAAAGAAAAATTATTAATGCTTCATAATTATGTTAGGTAGCCAAACAATTAGTTATTGGATTAAACAAACAATGTTGGACAGTGGCATAGATATCAAAATATTTACTCCTCATTCCACAAGTCATGCTTCAATAGCGACTAGAGGTGTGTCAGAAGATAATCAGTATTTTTAAAACGGTTGTTTGGTCATAAGTTTTGCTAAATTTTTGCCAAGTTTGTTGGTAATGTGACCTTGAGACTGATGTGATTATTTTTTCATAAATTAAGTTTTGAGCCAAAAGAGTAGGCATACTAAATACATACTTGGTTGTTGATAATTAGAATAGAAGCATTATTAAAAGAGAATTAATTGAAAATGTGGTAAAGTTTTTCCACTTGCAATAAAAGGTTGATTTTATGTTATTTTAATGTTTTAGTGTGAAACAAATGTTTGTAATTTCCAACTTCATCTCTCTAAACATCTACATAGTAAATCAGGATAATTATCGAGGACTAAGCATGGAGTATAATTACTAAATTAAACGAACTTACCTAAGTGAAGTTCTATTGTAATTATACGAAATGCTTAGTCCTCGATACTATGTTCCCTCCCAAGCCCTAAACAAGACCATAGTTTGTTTTTTGACCCTGGGATTGAAGTTGGGGAATTACTGTCTGTTAATTTTAATTCTCTCATTGCAGATTACTCTAAATAGAATGACATTAGCTGGTTATAGTTGCGAGCGTAAAAGCTTTTTCTTGCAGGATTTATTCTCTGAATATTCGCGTGCACACGATGGGAATGTAGTGGGACTACATAGTAAATCAGGATAATTATCGAGGACTAAGCATTTCGTATAAAATAATTACAATAGAACTTCACTTAGGTAAGTTCGTTTAATTTAGTAATCATTGATCTGTAGCGCTCGCCGTTGACAGTAATGGCCTCGCCATTATCGTTTTCGAAGAAGTACGGCCAATGACGGACAGCAGCGATGTTCTCGGCTGATATGGCGTTCCTTTGACGTCAGGGTGTTAGTTGGTTGTTTACCAACCAGTGGAGGGGTTGTTGAAGTTTTTAGAGGAAAGTACGAAATCCACGAGGACGAAGTCGCGGGCAAAGTGCTAGTAAAATTATAAATGCGAAAGTGAGTTTGTTTGTTTGTTGCGCTTTCGCGTTAAAACGGCTTAACGGATTTGGATGAAAATTGACACAGGCATAGACTAGGTTTCGCGATATTTCACTGATAGCCATCTTCGTGTTGATCAATAATAGCTGCTCTTTCTTGAATATTTAAATTTCTCGGCATTGTAAAATGTATACGAATAGTAAATAAATATATGCGAATGGAAGAAAAAGCAATGATGACATTGACAGGAACTGTTATTCACGTTAATAGTTTTAATCATTTTATGCGAAGAGGATTTAATCATTAGATTTATCAAACTTGACACAACGTACTGGCATGATCAAACTAATAAAAAGGTTTTAGTTCGACTATTAATAGCCTAGGAACATTCGTCTAAGTAAATTTGAACTTTGTTGTCAAGCAGTTATACATAATTTTCAATACAACACTCGTCTGTTACACAGTTTAAAAAGGTAACATGTGCTTGCAACGCGTAAATGAATTTATTTGAAAACTGATCGACCTTTTCATTCCGCGACTGTACTTAAGTAATGTTCCGAAACCCGGGACATTAGTCCCGAAAAAATATTTTGTCGTAAGGCGTCTCCACTTAGCTGTTCTTTTTCGAACTTTAGGTAGATTAGCTCTACCTATTCCGATCACTGATAATTACCCATACCAAATTACATTTCTAGTACTAAAAGTCTCTGAGCTAATCCGGGGACAGGCAGACAGACGGACATGGCGAAACTATAAGGGTTCCTTGTTGACTACGGATCCCTAAAAATTAGCACTCATTAAAAGCGTCAACGTCCATCTGGCCAATAGCCACTACCGCAGTAATTCTCACAGTAGTCTCTTTGATCTTGCATATAAGATACCGCCACGCCACCAGAGTTATCGCCCAACGTCAAACGCCAATGTGAATGCCGTTGTCAAATTCTCGCGTAAGTTGTCGCTACACCTACGGTTAACGTCCATGATCGCGATGATCAACGGCGTTTCCCGTTAGTGTGGCCGCGTGGCCATTGAATTTGGCGCTATAATTATCGGAAGAATTACGGCATTTTTGGGCATTGACGTTGACCGTAGTGTGGCCCCAGCATAATAAGTGGTTAGTGGCCGCAGTGAGTGCGCGGGCGGCAAGCGGGGATCGCGCGGCAGCGGGGTATCTCAAACTAGTTCGAGCTGACTGCGCGCTTTGCCGCACCACCCGCACCACCCGCTCCCCGCACCGCGATGCCAGTCTGGCCAAGCACTACGGTACTAGATATTAGGGGTTGGTATTTTGATATAGATAGAATCAAACTGTGACCTCTGAGTTTGTTTCGGCCTTTCTTCTCAGAGTAGTCAGATAGGAAACGCCGACCTCATCTAGTTTTAAAAATGTGATTGACGTGTAAAAGTGTTTGTACAAACCTACTTACAGAAATAAAATCATTTATCATTTAAACTGATTGTGTCTTTGGAGAATAATTTTATGGCATGTTAAAATATCTTGTTACACTGTCATTTAGTTGGCGGATTTTCCAAACAGCGTAAGCGGCTAAACTTAGCCGCCCCACTGTAGTTATCGTGAACCGTCTTTTTGACGAATTCTAGTAGGTACTCCTTATTCAATACAACAACGTGACTTTCGTTCACTACTTCTAACATTCGGTAACGCGAATCTTATGCATTTAGTTTTCTTCTCATTGAATAGATACCAAATTATTTACAGTAAACCAATTATGAACCAGCAAAATAACGCTATGTTATTTACGTCATCATGCATGTCTGTTCACTTTAAATAAAATATAAGTAAAAATCTTTTTAAAAACAAGCTTTTCATGAACTAAAAAGTACTAAATAAAACTTACGTAAACAATAGAACTTTAATATTTTCTTAAAAGCTTGAGGCTTATGTTCAAGTTTTGTGTAAGAAGGACATTTGCGCCTCAAGCTTTTAAGAAAATATTAAAGTTCAATTGTTTACGTAAGTTTTATTTAGTACTTTTTAGCTCATGAAAAGCTTGTTTTTAAAAAGATTTTTACTTATAAGTATTTTATTTTGTACTTTTTAGCATTAGGATTTATTTAAATATCTGTTCTATCACCAGATATCCAAGAAGCTCAACAGTTCATAAATCAAATCCAGTTTTTAGAACGTATTATTATATTCTCATCCTATTCATTTCCTCTAGACTCTAAAGTTATGGAGTTATCTTTTGTACACATTGTTTCTGTGACAAATAAATCTATTTGTCGTTTTTTTTTGTATTTCCCCCTTCCGGCTCCATCATCAGACCCTGAACACCACCTAGTATCAAAGCACTTGTTAATACATGACCAATGAGTCCAAACACGATGGTGCTGTCTTGTTTGATTGAGGAGTTCCTTTGGCCACCTTCCGGCTCCATCATCAGACCCTGAACACCACTAAACTAATACTCAATACTTTATTGCAATTCACAATGTACATAAAATATAGGTGGTAGGTGATAATTTTTGACACAATTGTGAACCCTGTTGGGCACAGCAAAAGACAATACATAAAAAGACTTATAGACTAACTTATTCTAAGTGCAATTTCATTTAACATAATATTTGCATTATATTATATTAAGCATTTATTGAATTATATTAAACATTTCTCAAATTATATGAAACATTAATTATATTGTATTAAACATTACATTATATTATTAAAAATTAAAATCTTTATTATCACATTTTTTTATGTTATATTATTAATCGAGCTGTATACATTTGTCATTTAAATATTCATTTATGCTGTAATAACATTTACTTATTAATAGTTTTTTTAATTTTTTTGTGAAATCAGCAATCTTTTTTACATTCCTTAGTGGCTCGGGTAATTTATTATAAATTCTTATTGACATTACTAGTGGGCCAGATGAATGCATTTTTAAACGAGATGTTGGTATGTTTAGACGTGTTTTGTGTCGGAGTGTGAATCTTGTTTGAATGTCTTCTCGTTTTGTGTAGAAGTTTTTGTGAGTGTGCGCAAATTTACTGATTTCCAATATGTAAATAGAAGGTAGCGTTAGTATATTTAGCTTTTTAAAATGAGGTTTGCAGCTATCGGTTTGTTCAATATTAACCAAAATACGAATTAACTTCTTTTGAGTTGTAAACAGCACTGGTGCGTCTGTGCTATTCCCCCACATAATAACACCGTAGTTTAGCCATGCATGAGCATAGGCGTAGTAGGTAACTAGAGCTGTCTGTAAGTTTGTGGTCTTTTTTATTTCCCGAAAAGCGTACAAAAATGTTGAAAGTTTTCTTTTTATTTTCTGAATGTGTGATTTCCAGTTTATGTTCGTATCTATGGTTAAGCCTAACAGTGAAAACTCGTTTACCAGTTCTAATTTGTGGTTATTAAAAGAGAAATTTACATCTAGGTGACTTTTTTGGTGAGGATGGAATGGCATGAGTTTAGTTTTTTTTAAATTTATTTCTAGATTATGATCATTTAACCAGGTTATTGTTTTTGTGAGAGTAGTATTAAGGGTATTGTTTAGGTTTTCGATATCATGACAGGGGGTAATGAGTCTAAATACGATGGTGCTATCTTTTTTATTGAGGTTTTCCCATGGCCACCTTCCGGCTCCATTATCAGGCCCTGAACACCACCTAGTGTCAAAGCACTTGTCAATACATAACTAATGAGTCTAAACACGATGGTGCGTTTTTTTTTTTATTGAGGAGTTCCCATGGCCACCTTCCGGCTCTATTATCAGGCCCTGAACACCACCTAGTGTCAAAGCACTTGTTAATACATAACCAATGAGTCCAAACACGATGGTGCTGTCTTGTGTTATTGAGGTTTTCCCATAGCCACCTTCCGGCTCCATCATCAGACCCTGAACACCACCTAGTGTCAAAGCACTTGTCAATACATAACCGATGAGTCCAAACACGATGGTGCTATCTTGTTTGATTGAGGTTTTCCCATGACCACCTTCGGGCTTCATCATCAGGTCCTAAACACCACCAAGTGTCAAAGCACAAGTGCTTTCCATCGCCATCGTGCATACATAACCAACGAGTCCAAACACGATGGTGTTATCTTGTTTAATTGAGGAGTTCTCGTTACCACCTTCCGGCTTCATCATCAGGCCCTAAACACCATCTAGTGTCAAAGCACTTGTCAATATATAACCAACGAGTTCAAACACGATGGTGCTATCTTGTTTGATTGAGGAGTTCCTATGTCCAACTTCCGGCTCCATCATCAGACCAGCAACATGGTATCATTTTTTCAATATATCTCGGTAGTTGTATAAGTATGCCAAGATACAGCACAATAAGATGCCCGGAAGTGCTTGAAAAATGGATGATAATCGGAGTAACTAGAAACCCATATGGCCACCTTCTGGCTCCATCATCAGACCTTGAAAACCACCCAGTGTCAAAGCACTTGTTAATACGTAACCAATGAGTCTAAACACGATGGTGCTATCTTGTTTGATTGAGGACTTCTTATGGCCAACTTCTGACTCCATCATCGGACCAGCTCCATGATACCAATTTATCAAAATGTCTCGGTAGTTGTATAAGTATGCCAAGTTTCAGCTCAATCGAATTCCAGAAAGTGCTTGAAAAATGGGGGCAATATTAGTAACCGGAAAGACATACGAACAGAGCAAGCTAATAAAAATCAATGATGTGTCATCAGCCAATAACACCATTCGCGATCGGTTTTTCAGTAAATGAGGTAATCTAGTTTTGCACTGTCCGACTGCAGCCTATAACAGCTAAGTCGCGGGCGCGGGTCGCCCTCGCCACATGATCGTCACCACCACGTTTCTTACGTTTGATTGCAGACACCGTGCTTCAGCATCATCAGCAGCCGAGGTCTCCTCTACAGGCATTCAGATGGTTGAAGTACCACCAGCCACTGAGCTCGAAGCAGAAGGCCCTGAGTGAGTACCTAGCATTCACACGATACTTTAACATCTTACCTAGGCGCAACCATTCGATAAGCTGCCGAATAGAAATTATAAGGTGCATTAAGGAGCATCACTACAATAATTGTTTACCACTTAATAATAATAACTGCGGGGCAAAGGTCTCTTCTCATACAGAGAAGGCACGAGCATTGATCACCATGATGCTTACGACGGATTTGCGATTTCAGACTATGTTCTGAATAACGCCGCACGCGGCATTGCTGACGCGGCATTGCTGGGCGTCAGTGCTGCTTGGCACGTGATTCCGAGCACCGCACCACAGAATAATAAGTCTTGTGATCGGACTATGGAACGTAGTAGTACAAAACCTGAGGGCTTAAAACGGTCACTATACGAGTAGTAGAATCATTCATCGTAAAATGTCACAAACTGACAATAGGTAATATGCATGTATTTAAAAAATATATATATTCGATAGTTTACATCGTCAAATAATAGTAAAAAACAAAAATTCGACGGCAAAAAAGCAATTTAAAGTACTTAAAAAAAATGTTAAAAATATCCACGCGATCCGGCTATTTAAACGCCCGCCCTCCATTTGGCGCGCTTGGTGTGGTGACGTCACATTCCATGAAAACAAACAAGCAAGTGTCAAGTTAATGTCAAACACTCCTTTTTATAGGACTGTTTGACATTTGTTACGCGCATCACTATTAAGTAAAGCGCTGACACAACGGCACGAGGCACACCGCGTGCGCACAATCGACCCAGTTGCTACGAGGGAAAAGTGCTGACACAGGACACGAGGCCCGAAGACACCGACTACGTGACCGCGCCCGCGCACTTAGCATCCACCATCGATCGAGTCAATTCCATTTCCAATAATTGTAATTTCTTTTATTAAAATAAATTAGTTTGTAATAAATTCGGTTTTTTTTGAGTCCTCCGGCAGCAGTCTACGTAATTGGCGCAGTCGGTAGGATTCCCGGGTCGTACTTGCGAATACCGGTATATCGCACCGCGTTCGATACGATAGACTTTCAACGTCGCACCGAGAGATCCTGAACAACGAGACTACGCCGGAGATCCAGAAATCGATACCGCTCAACGAAGACCAGAATGTTCATGTAAGTCCGCTGAATTTTCTTAGTGGTTGCTTGATTCCTTTTCTTTGTAGATTTTTGATACATTATCCAACATTTTTTATCCACGTAGATCAAGTACACCTAGGTTAGTTAGTAGTAGGAATAGTAATATAGATTCTAGACGCGATATTAATACTGAAATTGAACCCGAGACGGCCGATTTAGAAGCTGTATTTAAAGCCCTCCGCTTAGTTCCCGATTTTAATGGGAACCCGAACGTACTTACCAGGTTCATCAAATTGTGTGACCAGTTAACACAAGAGTTCATCCGTGAGGGACAACCGTTTAAATTAGCGCTTTTAAATGGCATATTGAATAAAGTTACGGGGCCTGCCGCCCGTCTGATTAACGCTAACGGTATACCTGATGATTGGGCAGGCATACGTAGTGCTCTTATCAATAATTTTGCTGACCAGCGAGATGAGACCGCTCTCTATAACGATTTGGCTTTGTAAAAGGTTCCGGCACGCCGCAAGAATTTTATGCGCGTTGCCAGAGTCTCTTCAGCACCGTCATGACATATGTTTCATTGCACGACACCTTAGATTCAACTATTGCGGCCAAACGTGATTTATATCGTAACTAACTTTGCAGGCCTACCTTCGCGGTTTGAAAGATCCTTTAGGTGCGCGTATTAGATGTATGCGACCAGAAACGATTGAGAAGGCTCTAGAGTTCGTACATGAGGAGACCAACACTATCTATTTGCAGAGTAGGAATGATAATTTGTCGGATAGAAAATCTTCGGTTCGAATGCCAATCAACCAACAGAATGAAACCAGTCATAAAATGCCAGACCGTCCAAATAACATGCTTATTCCATTTAGGCCTAATCCTTTTAACGTGCCCGGTTCGTTTAGACCGCAAGGACCGCAATTTATGCCACGTCCTTGGCCATCTCAGCAGCAATTTGGAATGCCGTTTAATCCAAGTAATATGCAACCACGTGGCCCGACCCGTACGCAACAAGTATTCAGCGCACCACCGCCTAATAATAACAGCCAAGGTGGCTCTGGATTCAGAATGCCCCAAAGAAACCCGTACCCATCGAATAACTTTCCCAGGCCGATGAGCGGCGTTAGCAACTTTGTACCCAGGCCCCTGCCTGCTACCAACAGCTGGAATTGGGCACAACGAGGCAATCCACCACCTTCCAACTATCTCAAAGCCCGCGATGTTAACGTTAACGAATGTTCGAGTTATGAGGAGGACTATTATTACCCCGACCTATCTGATTTCTATTACATTGACCCTTACAACCAAGACTACCTTTATTTCAACGACTGTACATATGACTACGTCACACTGGAACAGACTGACGGGACTAACGACAAAGACAAGACAGGTACTACTGACCAACCGCAGCCCTCAACCAGTCAGGATTTTCAGAAAGCTCCGAAGTCAAACAGCTCAAGATAGAATTAAATTTGCAAACCCAAAGGCAATTACCGTTTATTCGCATTCATAACCCTCCACTTAACTTTCTCATAGATACCGGTGCAAATCAATCATTCATCAGCCCAGAAGCAGTTCAGAATTATTTCTCACACATTCCCCTTAATTATGATCCATTCGAGGTCACTAACGTTCATGCCACAAGCAGGAGTGACTACTCCATTAACTTACCCTGTTTTCCCGAATTCAGTGACACGGAACCAATTAAATTATTCGTATACAGATTCCACGATCGTTTTGATGGTTTGATAGGAATGGATTTACTTACTCAATGGGAGGCTAAGTTAGATTTGAAAGATCTTACACTTATAACTAAGTTCGCAATTAATCCCATCCAAATTTATAACTCTCGAAATTTAAATCTCTATGAAGAAATCATACCAGCAGGAAGTTCTAAATTAATACGGTTACCCGTTAACGCACCAGGTGGTGAGGTTTTTGTAGAAGAGCAGATAATTTGTAATTGCATTATATCCGAATGCCTGACTACCGTTTCAAATAACCGCGGTATAGTCGAAGTGACCAACCCAACCAACAACGATATACTATTTTCTCTGGACCATGCCACGCAGGCAACGATATTTAATGTCGAATGCACTGAGCAATTGTCACCTCGCGCTAAAGAAGTTACATCCCGGTTACGTACCGATCACTTAAATGAGGAGGAAAAGGCTAATCTATCAGCACTGTGTTCAAAGTACGCCGACGTCTTTTACATCGAAGGCGAGGCAACCAACCAACAAAGTAAAACACAGCATTAAAACTACAGACGAAATTCCAATTTACACTAAAAGCTATAGATATCCGTTTATACACCGTCAGGAAGTCAGTGATCAAATAGCGAAAATGTTAGATCAGGGAATCATTAGGCCATCCGAATCCGCATGGAGCTCACCGATTTGGGTCGTCCCAAAGAAAACTGACGCCTCTGGAAAACAGAAATGGCGCATAGTCATTGACTTTCGGAAGCTTAACGAAAAAACGATCGATGACAAATACCCTATCCCTAACATTACAGACGTCCTGGACAAACTAGGCAAGTGCCAATATTTCACTACTCTTGACCTAGCATCAGGCTTCCACCAAGTAGAAATGAACCCCAATGACATTCCTAAGACCGCCTTTAACGTTGAACATGGGCACTTTGAATTTTTGAGAATGCCCATGGGACTTAAAAATTCCCCATCTACATTCCAACGAGTGATGGACAACGTACTCAGAGGACTACAAAACGTGATATGTTTAGTCTATCTCGACGACATAATTGTATTCAGCACCTCTCTCCAGGAGCATATGAACAACCTAGAGAAGGTGTTCCAAAGATTAAGAGAATCTAACTTTAAAATACAGTTAGATAAATCAGAGTTCTTAAAACTTGAAACCGCATACCTAGGTCACATCATTAGCACCGAAGGAATAAAACCTAACCCAGACAAGATCACTGCTATTCAAAATTATCCAATACCTAAAACACCTTAAGAAATTAAACAGTTTCTCGGACTCCTTGGTTATTACCGAAAATTTATCCCAGACTTTTCCCGTATTACCAAACTTCTAACACAGGGTTTAAAGAAAGGAAAAAAAGTAACTCTGGACTCAGACTATATTAATTGTTTCGAGAAGTGTAAGACTCTACTGACCAACGACCCTATCCTTAAATACCCTAACTTTGACAGAGAATTCATCTTAACTACAGACGCATCCAACTTTGCAATCGGTGCGATACTTTCACAAGGTTGTATCGGCTCGGATAAACCCATAGCCTATGCTTCACGGACACTTAATGAAAGTGAAGTAAATTATAGTACAATAGAAAAAGAATTACTAGCCATTTTATGGGCAACAAAATACTTCCAGCCTTACCTCTTTGGACGCAAGTTCAAAATAGTAACGGACCATAAACCATTACAGTGGGTCATGAGCCTCAAGGAACCAAATTCACGGTTAACCAGGTGGCGATTAAAATTAAGTGAATATGACTTTACCGTCATCTATAAAAAGGGCAAACATAATACCAACGCTGATGCCCTTTCCCGCGTCGAGATTCACAACGAAGAGATTAGTTCGATGATTGCAAACGCGACTGACAGACCACCATCCCTAGCTAACTCCAACACCCTGACAGCTCATACCTCTGAGGAAAACCCTATACTTGAAATACCCATCACTGACGAACCACTTAATAAGTTTCACCGACAGTTGTGCCTAACCGTCGTAGGTGACTTTAAAAAACGGACTACTGCAACTAAACCATTTGACACCCACAATCGAACATCCGTTCAGCTATCCGAATCCAACCTGGAAGAGGATCTGATTGACGCCATTAAGGAGTACGTCAACCCTAAGATCAAAACTGCCCTGTTAATAAATCCACCCCTTGCAATGTACAACATAATCCCTCTGTTACAAAAACATTTTAAAAGTTCATGTATGAAATTGGTATTGGCCAAAAAGGAACTCGAAAACGTAAAGGAATACCTGAGGCAGCAGGAAATTATTCGTCATTACCACGAAGGCAAGACCAACCACCGTGGAATTAACGAGTGCTTTCTAGCTTTATCTGTTAAATATTATTGACCTAAGATGCGAGAACACATAACCAAGTTCATAAATGACTGCACAATATGTGGACAAGCAAAGTACGATAGGAACCCCATAAAGCAGAAGTTCAACATAGCGCCCCCTGCCACCAGACCGTTCGAAATAATACATATGAACAGCTTCTCAGCACAGAATGAAAAATACTTAACGTTCATAGACGCCTTCTCAAAGTACGGTCAAGCTTACCTCCTCCGAGATGGGACTGCAGTTAGTATCATACAAGCTTTACTAACTTTCAGCACGCATCATGGCCTACCACTAACCATCATTACAGATCAAGGGACTGAATTCACCAACCAGATGTTCTCCGAGTTCTGCAAGGTACATAAAATAATTCATCACCAAACACTCGCATACTCACCCAACGCAAACGGTAATATTGAGCGTTTCCACTCCACCATACTGGAACATCTTCGTATTTTAAAACTAAAACACAAAGATGAGCCAGTTGTACATCTGATGCCATATGCTATCATAGCGTACAACAGCTCAATTCATTCCTTCACTCGATGCAAACCATACGACCTTATATTAGGACACACTGACCCACGAGACCCGACTGATATAGATCTGACCGGACACCTACTACAACAATATACTGAAACTCATAGAGAACGCATGCAAAAAGTATACGAACTAATCAATGAGACGTCTCTCGCTAATCGAACGGCACTCATAGAGAGTCGTAATAAAACCTGTGAGGATGAAGTTGATTATGACCCGACCAACAAATATTCATCAGTAATCCCTCCGCGAGTAGATCTAAACTCGCACCCAAATATAACCAAGACACCGTTTTAGCTAATTTACCTATCCACATTTATACTTCTAAGAAAAAGGGACCTATAGCTAAATCTAGACTAAAGCGCGTCCCTAAAACTGCGAAATTGTTGCAGGATACCCCTGATGCTGTCACTTAGCCAACATGGGCGCAGGAGATCAATTTAGAACGACTTGACAATGGACCTGGACTACTTCCTTTCAAACTTGGACCCATGAAACTCATTACTCATTATCATACATTCTTGCAGAGCATAGAACTCACAGACATAGACAACAACATTCGCGAAATACGAACCCAACTTATTAAAGCCACAGATAGACTAGACAATTACACTCGCACTTTATACGAGCTTCAAATAGATAGTTTGAACGTAAAGTTAGATAAAGCCTCATCTCACCTACAAAGTCTAAAGCCCAATCGATTCAAGAGAGGTTTAGTAGATGGTCTCGGATCCGTAATTAAGAGCATTACAGGAAACCTAGATCATACAGATGCCATTCAATATGATAACGCCCTTAAAGCCCTCAACGATAACCAGCAACAAGTAGCTATTGAGCAAAATCATCATATAAGTCTTAGCAAAGCCTTGATGAACGAGCATACAAAAATTATTACAAAATTAGTAGAAAATCAAGTACAGTTAAATGACAGTCTGCATATTTTACTTGACGCCGATAAGTATAAACAACACAACCTTATAAAATTTGCAAAGTTTTCGCAAATACTGCAAATAATTAGCAATAACGTAGATAGTTTATTATGCGAATTAAGTAGGTTAGAAAATGCGATAGCACTTTCCGGTCAATTGCATACTCATCATTCCATGTTAGGTACAGAAATATTAAGCAATATGATACGCAAACTAGGCGCGCTTTATAATAAAGACCAACTATTAGAATTAGAAATTCGAGAATATTACGACATCATTAAAGCATTAGCTTATTATCGTGGAAGTCAAATAGTTTTCGCATTTAAATTTCCCATAACGTCTCCATTAAAATTCCTGTTGTATAAGTTAGTCATTGTACCAAATAGAAATAGGCAAGCCATCATCCCGTCCTACCTATTCCTAGCAATCACTGGAAACATTCACGCGTACATAGAGGCTGAATGCCCGAAGGTAGCTTCAGAGTATCTCTGCGAGGAAAAACTCAACCACCAAATGAGAACAAATCCAGACTGCATCAGCAATATCATCGCAAGTCAAACATCGCACAAATCATGCAACACGATTACCATCAGGCTGACGAAGCCCGCAATGGAAAAGTTAGATGACCGCCGCTACGCTCTCGTGTTCCCGAAACCAACACAAGTCCAGTTAATCTGCGAACAAGAAGAATCCATAACCCTAGCCGGAAGCTTCCTTGCCACCATTCCACATAACTGCAAGTTACGAACAAACGAGTTCACTATCGTCAACCTTAATGACCACGTTAGGGGACAACCCATGAAGATAAGCAACGTGCCAGATGACATCGAAGAATCAACTATGCCGCCCCTACAAATCAGTGCTATTAGCTTAAAGAAGCTGCATGATATTCAAGACAGAATAGACTCACAGAAGCCAATCCACATTGAACCAACCTCAACTATTTACCATACGACAATCCCATTTTATGGTACACTACTTGCCATATCTGTACTGGGAGCAATTATATTATATCGAGTCCACATCCGTCGAAAGAAGCAGATGACAATTACAGATGAAGCCACGTACGCCGAACCTGAAACATCTGAGAGCCAGCCGGCATCCCAGGATCAATCTAAACTCTCGACGATATTTCATCTCAAAATCTGAAATAGTCGTCGATCTGAGGGGGGAGGTGTTACGCGCATCACTATTAAGTAAAGCGCTGACACAACGGCACGAGGCACACCGCGTGCGCACAATCGACCCAGTTGCTACGAGGGAAAAGTGCTGACACAGGACACGAGGCCCGAAGACACCGACTACGTGACCGCGCCCGCGCACTTCGCATCCACCATCGATCGAGTCAATTCCATTTCCAATAATTGTAATTTCTTTTATTAAAATAAATTAGTTTGTAATAAATTCGGTTTTTTTTTGAGTCCTCCGGCAGCAGTCTACGTAATTCATTTGACTTGACACTTGTTGATTGACTTGACATTGACATTTTGTTTGTTGTCCTGAATTGTTACGTCACATCTGCTCTTAGCTTTTCAAGTATTACCCACAGATTTTTGGGACTTTTTAAAAATTAATTTCTCGCTCAAAAAGAAATTTTATTCAAAAATATTGATGGAGGATATTTCTGAAGTAATATAAAAAGTAGTAATATAAAGAAGTAGTATAAAAAATACTTGACCCTTATTTGAATCACATGCATATTCCCTATTCATAATATTATGATCTGCGTGAATTCCTATTACGAAATATTCCTATTATGAATCTGTTTGACAGTTTTCTATAGAGATTCGTAAAATGGTCCACAAAAATTATGAATTGCTTATATGTCAAATTAGAGGAATTGCTAATGACAAATGTGGCCGGTTTAGGTCCCCTGATAACAAATACATTTCTGAAGTATTGAATATTATTACTACACATATTATAGAGGAAATGACGTTAGATTTCGAACTTATGGAAATACTGCGAATTTTTGGCGGTTCCGAACTTTCAGTTAAATTTCGAGCATTACTTTCAAGAAAAGTTGTATTGTATGACATATATTTAGAAAGTATAATATGTTTTGCAGATTTAAAAACAGTTTTTTAATATTACATTTTGATACAAGTGTGCTCTATTGGTCAATGCACACGCGTTTCATACGACGTTTTTCAACACACTTGCGAGGCATCTACCCCGGTCACCAGGGAGTGTGGACCCGGTGAGAGATGTCGTGCGGTGTCCCATAGGGATCGGTCCTGGGGCCGCATCTGTGGGACATCGGATACGACTGGGTGCTGCGCACCGAGCTCCCTAGCGGCGTCAGTGGTCCTGGCGCAGGGGAGGTCGCACCAGGCGGCGGCCGAACTAGCGACACGTGGGGTTGCGACAATGGATAGCCGGATTCTATCCACGATCTGGGACAGCTAGGACTCGAGGTGGCCTTGCACAAGTCCGAGGTCATGTGTTTTCATGGCCCACGGAACGCGCCACCGTCGGGTTCCCAAATTACGGTAGGAGGGGTTCACATCGGCGTCGTTTCGACGATGAAGCACCTAGGACTCGTCCTCGATAGCCGGTGGAACTTCGTGGAGCATATCCGACGTTTGGCTCCCTGGCTGGACCGGGCTGGGGCCGCCTTGGGGTGGCGCCTGCCCAATCTAGGGGGTCCAAACGCCTCCTGCCGGAGGCTCTACGCGGGGGTCGTGCGGTCCATGGCCCTTTACTGGGCACCGGTGTGGGCGCGTTCCATTAGGCTGCGGCCAGCCCGCCGGTTGAACGCGTCCCAAAAGGTCATGGCCATTCGGCTGGCCCGGGGATACCGCACGGTCTCCCGTGAGGCAGCGAGCCTCTTTGCCGGATTACCACCATGGATCTGGAGGCGAAAGTCCTCGCGCACATCTGGGAGTGGCGCGAGGAGGTGAAGCGCCGGGGCGTAACTCCACTGCTGCGAGAAATCGCGGCACAGCGGACGGAGCTCCGGCAGGATCTCATCGCGGCATGGAGAGTGCGATTGTCGCAACACAGTACTCTTTGAGGAGTGGCTAGAGAGCCTACATTGTCCTCCCATGCCTAGCAACACTGTAATTTGAAAGTATTGTAAGCCAATTATTTTTAAAAGAGTAACCATGGAGTTTCTTGCCGGCTCAGCTCCATAGGAAACGACCAATTGGAACCGTGCACCTAGCTTCTGACACAAAGAAAAACCGAATTTTTATTGCCAAATTAGTGTTAAATTGAGAGCCCTGACACCCATAACACAAGTTTAATCTTAGCTCAATGACTATATAGCCTCTTGACTGCTCATGCGGGCGACTCAGGCTCACGACACATAAGGTGAACAGCACTGATACTAAATGGAAATATGACTAGCCATTTTAGTTTTGACCAGTTATTGGATCTCTGCACACGCGGTTATTTTGATACCTTTTAAAACATTTCTGCATAAATAAAAACAATTTTGAGTTCCTGTTCAATTAAATGTTGTTGGAAATCTTCTAGAACATCCAGCTATAAAAAGATTGCATTACTTTTCATCGGTAAGTAGAATAAATATTTTATTAAGAATAATGGCAGGGCTCAAGTTAAACTGGTTGTTTACGTAAAATGCACACAAAATGTACACCGCGTTGATGTCTTTTTGAAAAGTCCCTTTCTCTCTCTGGGGTAACTTGTGACAACTTCAAAATAAAGTCTATCTAAGTCGATAAAAATTACGATGTTTCCTAATGGTAAATAAAATATAAGTAAAAATCTTTTTCAAAACAAGCTTTTATTAACTAAAAAATACTAAATAAAACTGTCGTAAACATAGAACTTTAATATTTTCTTAAAACCTTGAGGCTTATCTTCAAGTTCAGTGTAAGAAGGACATTTACGCCTCAAGCTTTTAAGAAAATATTAAAGTTCTATGTTTACGACAGTTTTATTTAGTACTTTTTAGTTAATAAAAGCTTGTTTTTAAAAAGATTTTTACTTATATTTTATTTTCTACTTTTTAGCATTACGATTTGTTTAAATATCTGTTCTATCATCTTCACAAATCCAAACAATTAGGTTTTCTCATGGCCACCTTCCGGCTCCATCATCAGGCACTGAACACCACCTAGTGTCAAAGCACTTGTCAATACATAACCAATGAGTCCAAACACGATGGTGCTATCTTGTTTGATTGAGGAGTTTCCATGGCCACCTTCCGGCTCCATCATCAGACCCTGAACACTAGCTAGTGTCAAAGCACTTGTTAATGCATAACCAACGAGTCCAAACACGATGGTGCTATCTTGATTGATTGAGGAGTTCCCATGGTCACCTTCCGGCTCCATCATCAGACCCTGAACACTACCTAGTGTCAAAGCACTCGTTAATACATAACTAACGAGTCCAAACGCGATGGTACTATCTTGTTTGATTGAGGTTTTCCCATGGCCACCTTCCGGCTCCATCATTAGGCCCTGAACACCACCTAGTGTTAAAGCACTTGTCAATACATAACCAACGCGTCCAAACACGATGGTGCTATCTTGTTTGATTAAGGAGTTCCCATGGCCACCTTCCGGCTCCATCATCAGACCCTGAACACTACCTAGTGTCAAAGCACTTGTTAATACATAACCAACGCGTCTAAACACGATGGTGCTATCTTGTTTGATTGAGGAGTTCCCATGGTCACCTTCCGGCTCCATCATCAGACCCTGAACACTACTTAGTGTCAAAGTACTTGTTAATACATGACCAATGAGTCCAAACGCGATGGTGCTATTGTTGACGACCACAGCGCCATCTACTGGCGACAAATAACACCGACCGATGGGACGGAGGCGGTACGCGGGGAAGGAGCAACACAACGGCGCAACACTAGCGACGCGCTGCGGATTTTCACTGTCTTGGTGACACACTACTGAATACACGTGAATTTCTAACCGCAAAACTATAATTTGTGAAAAGACATCAATCATTATAAAAACCGACATAACACATTATCGAAAGGAGCCTATGTGTCTGATTTCCATCCACGACGCTGACACAAAGACGACCAGACATAGAAAACCCCAACATAATTTGGACCTTCGAGCCGAACGTTCATCCCAAGCAGCAAGCACCATCTTCAGCAACAGTCAGGTCAATCCACCCAATTTCCTTCCAAAGTCCCGTGCTCAGTTTGTGCTAATATCGTTATTTTTCGTAAAATTCCAGTGTTCGACTATGGTGCAAAATTGTGCGTCTACCTACATCGCTCGGGCGCACGCCGGTCAACTGTAAGTACTTGATCTTTCTCTCTTGCAAGCCACCAAAATGTCCAACAATAAGAGGCATTCAATAGTAGAAATTGAAACTAGTGAAGACATCATTCGCGATTTAGTTAAGAAAAGAGGTACCGTTAAGCGAAAACTAACTTTGTTTTATAAATATGCGCAGTCATTAGACGTTTCGCAAATAACAGACGCTCAGAAAGCAGAGTTAGAGAAGCGTTTTCTTTAAATTACTAATCGATCAATTTTCTATTCTACAAGATGAATTAGATTCCATTGTGTCAGATAGTGACTTGGATGGGGAACTGCTAGAGAGAGAAACGTTTCAAAATCAGTTTTATGCTATTGTGGGCAAGGCTAAATGTATTTTGAAAGATACTTCCACTCAAAATGTCAGCGGTCAAAGTCGCACTTTTAATTGCATGAAGTTACCCACAATTTATTTACCGAAATTCGACGGTTCATACGATCAATGGCTCGAGTTTCGCGATACTTACTTATCAATGATACACAATAGTGACAATTTAGAAAATGTTCAGAAGTTCCACTACTTACGTTCAGTTCTTACAGGTGATGCACTACAAGTAGTCAAGGCACTAGAGTTTTCATCCGACAACTACTTAGTTGCTTGGAGTCTCTTAGAGAATAGATATAACAACGACAATTTGCTAGTTAGTAATCACGTCAAAGCTTTATTCTATGCTCAATCAATGAATAAAGAATCGGCTTCTCAAATTCGTAAGTTAATAGATACAGTTTTAAGAAACATTCGGGCGCTAAAAACGTTAGACGAACCTACAGATACGTGGGATATTTTAATTATCCACATAATAACTTCTAAGTTAGATTCCTCGACCGAACGCGAATGGGAAAGTTACAAAAGTACCGTCCCGAAAATAGGAAAATTAAAGCTGTCTGAATTAATGAAATTCCTCAAGGATCGTGCTGATTTTTTAGAATCAATTAGGCCTCAAAGCAAACAATCAGTAGACACTCACGCAAAGAAACAGTCGGTCACCAAATCACACAGTCATGTTATTACACGCAAAGATAACAATACTAAAAAATCATCGAATTCACCACGTTACAAATGTGCTCAGTGCGGTTCCAATCACCCGGTTTACTCGTGTGAAGATTTTCTTAATTTATCTCTTAAAGATAAACTAAACTTCGTTGAAGAGAAAAAGTTATGTCGTAATTGTCTACGATCAGATCACGCATTATACGAGTGTTGGTATGGGCCATGCAGACATTGTAACAGAAAACACAATACGTTAATTCACCCAGATGCTGTTGTGGACGCTCGCACATCATCAGCTGTTGCTAAAATCACGCAAATAGTACCACAGTCTGAATCAAATGATACGAGTGCTTCACACATACCCATGCCGCTCACCACTTCTCACAAATCACACACAATTTACAAGGAAGGTAATAATACCAAAGCGCAATGTTTTTTAAATCCGGTATTATTATCGACCGCATTAGTGGAAATAGCGGACGAACATCATAAATATCACACAACGCGGGCTCTCCTCGATAATGGGAGCCAACATTGCTTCATATCTGAATCGCTTTGTAAAAAACTTAATCTGTACAGTCCACTGTTCAAGTTATAGGGGTAGGTAATACTATTTCCCAATCCACGCAATCATGTTGTATTCAGCTACGATCCAAAACGAACACGTATAACACGCAATTTAGCTGTTTAGTTTTGCCTCGTATTACGGCACAATTACCATCACTAGGAGGTAGTTACCACATAGAAATACCAGGCAATGTTCAACTTGCCGATCCAGAATTCTATCTGTCTGGTGAAATTAATTTATTATTAGGGGCAGATAAGTTCTGGGACTTGCTTAGTGATGGTCTGATACGGTTGCCGAATGGTCCATATTTGCAAAACACACAACTTGGTTGGGTCATATCGGGAACTGTTCATAAAAAGGTTTCACGCATTAACCTAAGTCATTGTAATTTCACGCAAACCCTAGACTCAGATCTCAAACGATTTTGGGAACTAGAAGATATATCTTCAACGCATAACAATCTTACTAAAGATGAAAATGCATGCGAAAATTTATTCAAAGATACGACTTTACGCGACGTTAAAGGTCGTTTTTCTGTGCGCATTCCACTCATTCAATCAGCTGATGTTCTACATGACACATTTTCTATGGCAAAAAACAGGTTTCTTGCACTCGAACGCAAACTAATTAGGAGCGCGCCTAGCTATAGAAAAATGTACAACGACTTTATGAGTGAATATTTAGGTCTGCATTTATTTAAATTAAACCATTTACAGGCACTTTTGAATTGTCAAAGAATCGGGGTCACATGAGTCGCATAACAGAATACTCTTCACCTTGTTATTTCCTACCACATCATGGTGTCTACAGGGAACATAATTCTACAACCAAGCTTAGAGTTGTCTTTGATGCAAGTGCAAAATCCACTTCGGGCAAATCATTAAACGACATACAACACATTGTACCTACGTTACAGAATGATTTGTTTTCAATTTTGCTCCGTTTTAGACAATTTAAATATGTAGCATGTGCCGACGTTGAGAAAATGTATCGGCAAATATTAGTTCAGCCTGATCAGAGAAATCTGCAACTAATACTTTGGAGGGAAGATCCATCTGAGCCGCTCGGTGTCACTGTCACTTACGGGACGGCGTCCGCGCCGTATCTCAGTATTAGATGTTTAAAACAACTCGCGTTAGAATGTAAAGATGACGTCATCGCACTAGTAATTAATGACGACTTTTACGTTGACGATTTAATAACGGGGCATCAGGATCAACAAAGATTACTAGAAATATGCAAAGATGTTTCTGAAGTATTAGAATCAGGTTGTTTCTCCCTTAGAAAATGGATATTTAACTCATCAATTCCACAAACAGAGTTACCGTCTACTTCTAAGGAATTCACACTAGGAGAAAACTGTCACACCAAAACACTAGGTATGGGTTGGTTTTATTCATCCGATGAATTGTATTTTAGCACAAAATGTGATCATGACGTAACTCACGCTACCAAACGCAATATTCTTTCAGTCATCGCGCAGATATATGATCCTTTGGGCTTACTTACACCAAATATCATTATAGCCAAAATTCTATTACAAAAGATGTGGCTATGCAAGATAGGGTGGGATGACGCAGTTCCTAACCATATACTAGTAGAATGGCAAAAGTTCATTCATAAATTACCCAATTTACAAGATATTCGCATACCACGTTATGTTTTTGGAGAAAATACACACATTGTTGAGTTACATATATTTTGTGACGCCTCGCAAGACGCATACGGCGCCTGCGCATATACACGCAGCTATACGGATGCACAGTTGATATCGGTCACGTTGTTGTGTGCGAAAAGTAAGGTCGCTCCCGTTAAACCGGTTAGCATACCGCGCTTAGAACTGTGTGGGGCGCTAGTAGCTGCAAAGTTGTTTACAAAAATTAGTAACTCATTAAGATTATCTTTCAATAACGTTTACTTTTGGTCAGACTCGACAATTGTTTTAGGATGGCTTAAAATGTCACCTAATTTATTAAAAACATTTGTGCAGAACCGCGTTGTACAAATTAATGAACTCACGGGCGATAAGCCGTGGCTTCATGTAGCCGGTAAATAAAATCCAGCTGATTTGTTATCGCGCGGTGTTCATCTAGATATACAAAACTTGTGATTTGTGGTGGCGCGGACCGCCATTTCTACAGGTTCCTAACACACAATGGGAACATGATGTTAATTCTGATAGTAATTTTAATCACAATGAATTACCTGAATTAAAATCAATTAAAACTTCATTACTCGTTCAAGTAAATTTAGACTCTTTTCTATTCGATAGGTATTCATGTCGACGCGTAGTGGCGTACATTATGCGTTTCAGGAACAATAGCCGCACAAAACTAAAAACAGAAAGACTCGCAGGTTGCCTATCGATGGATGAATTAGATACTTCTATTAGAACTTTAACCCGAATAGCACAACAACAGTCATTCTTAGATGTTTACACAACGTTAAAACAAAATCGCCAAATTAAATATCCACGCAGTATTTCTAGTTTAAATGTTTTCTTAGATAAACACGATTTAATTAGAGTAGGTGGCAGATTATCATATTCAGACTCGTTCTCATATGACAAAAAACATCCTTTGTTGTTGTGTAGTAAACACACATTCACTCTCCTTATATTTGAGCATCAACATAAATCACTATTACACGCAGGGCCTCAGTCATTACTGGCCACAATTCGTGATACTTGGTGGCCCATCAGAGGACGTAACTTAGCTAAACAAGTAGTGCACACCTGTATGAGGTGCAAGCGTATGCGACCTAAACCATTAAACATACAAATGGGTAACTTACCTACCGAACGATTGGAGCCAGGGTACCCATTCATACGTAGTGGCGTGGATTATGCTGGGCCATTGTTCATGCTGAACCGTGCCGGACGGGGGGCAAAGTTAACGAAATGTTATATTTGTCTCTTTGTATGTTTTACTACGCGCGCAATACATTTAGAATTGGTCACAAGTCTTACTACTAAAGGATATTTGCTGGCGTTGAAACGTTTCATCTCTCGACGTGGCAAACCATTGCAGATTTATTCTGACAATGGCACGACTTTTGTAGGAGCTTTAAAGGAATTTTCAACATTTTTAAACTCTTCAAAAGATGATATCTCAAACTTCACAACTAATAACTCCATAGAATTCAGATTCATTCCGCCGTAATCGCCTCACTTTGGTGGTTTGTGGAAGGCAGGGGTCAAGTCCTGTAAATTTCATTTATGTCGCATAATAGGCAATGCACATTTCACATACGAAGAGTTGAGTATGGTATTGGCACAAATTGAAGCTGTCCTCAACTCCCGACCTATGTACCCAATGTCCACAGACCCGAACGACCTACTTCCTTTATGTCCTGCTCATTTCCTGATTGGCCGACCGCTCACTGCACCCGCCAGTCGGGACCTCACCGCGACGGCTACGCAGCGACTACCGCGATACGATCGCGTGGAAAAAATGAGACAGAACTTCTGGCAACGCTGGTCGACCGAGTACATCTCTGAGCTCCAGAAGAGGATGAAGTGGCAACTCAACCAGGACACACTTGCCCCTGACACCCTCGTCCTAATCAAAGAGGACCACCTACCACCATTGAATTGGCGCCTCGGACGAGTACTGCACATATTCACCGACAAAGATGGCATCTCACGCGTGGCAACCATCAAAACAGCGACGGGTATTATTCGGCGATCCTATCCACGAATTTGCCCGCTCCTGCATCCGGATGACAATCGAACGAGCAGCATATCAACTTCATTGGAACCTGGTGTTTCCAAGGCCGCGGGCATGTTGACGACCACAGCGCCATCTACTGGCGACAAATAACACCGACCGATGGGACGGAGGCGGTACGCGGGGAAGGAGCAACACAACGGCGCAACACTAGCGACGCGCTGCGGATTTTCACTGTCTTGGTGACACACTACTGAATACACGTGAATTTCTAACCGCAAAACTATAATTTGTGAAAAGACATCAATCATTATAAAAACCGATATTACACATTATCGAAAGGAGCCTATGTGTCTGATTTCCATCCACGACGCTGACACAAAGACGACCAGACATAGAAAACCCCAACAGCTATCTTGTTTGATTGTGGTTTTTCCATGGCCACCTTCTGGCTCCATCATCAGGCCCTGAACACCACCTAGTGTCAAAGTACTAGTTAATACGTAACCAATGAGTCCAAACACGATGGTGCTATCTTGTTTGATTGAGGAGTTCCCAAGGCCACCTTCCGGCTCCATCATCAGACCCTGAACACTACCTAGTGTCAAAGCACTCGTTAATACATAACCAACGAGTCCAAACGCGATGGTGCTATCTTGTTTGATTGAGGTTTTCCCATGGCCACCTTCCGGCTCCATTATCAGGCCCTGAACACCACCTAGTGTCAAAGTACTAGTTAGTACGTAACCAATGAGTCCAAACACGATGGTGCTATCTTGTTTGATTGAGGAGTTCCCATGCCCAACTTCTGACTCCATCATCAGACTAGCTCTTTGGTATAATTTTTTCAAAATGTCTCGGTAGTTGTATACGTATGCCAAGTTTCAGCTCAATCGGATGCCTGGAAGTGCTTGAAAAATTGATGACAAATGGAGTAACCGGAACGACATACGAACAGAGCAAGCTAATATAAAGCTTGTAAAAAGTAACATTATGTACTTAATGTTTACATTTTAGATTTCAAAATGTTCCGTAACTGAAGGAAAAGTGGAATAATGTAGTATACAGGGAAAATTGGTTTCCAAATAAATATAGCGTTGTTTGTTTAAGGCATTTCACAGCAGATTAAAAATAAGTAATAGCAATGTCAATCCCTGTCGAATAGAACAATAAATTCTCAAATTTAAATAATTTATTTTTCAATTAGGATTGTAGACGTCGATTTTATCGATATCGATATTATTGTTGCAAAACTGACTTGTGCATCACTATGTTTGGAACATTCGTCCTAACATTGTTGCATCGGCCAATCACAACCGCTGTAGTTTCTTCGTCTCCCGGCCCGCAGTAGTGAGTCGTGTGTCTAGACGAAATCGGTCTATGAGCTCTCAAGTGGTTTAATACTCTTTGTCTTAGCTTGGGTGTCAGAGGTTTATAACTCTGTATTAACCTACAATTTTATATGACAAATCTATTTTTGGTATACCAAGTGGTAAAATGTAAATTGTAATCTGGAAATTAAGATATTTTTTTATTTATTTTATTTTTATTTTATTTGATAGTTAATTGATTCAGGCGTGACTTTGCGGAAATCCATTATAAAATACAATAGACGCTGATATATTTAGTAACCTATTCCGCTTGACTATTCTTCAAGAGTCATAAAAACCCTGTAAGAAATCGACACGTGTTTCACCTCTCAACGAGGCATCTTCAGGATGACAATTGACCAATTGCAAACCAGAACGCGACGTGTTACCACACCGAGCGCTGGACGCAGAGTGAATCAAATCGCCCGACACCCCCACTTATATAGGATTGCTGCTCGGCGCTGATTGGCTAGGACCGTTATCAGTGCGATAAGCGCGATAAGGGGCGAACAATCGCAACAAAGGCGACCTTGGAATACTGGTATTTAATTCGTTCAACAGTGTAACGGTCCCTGTATTATTTTTAACAATTTCTAAACTCCCTAATATTGACATTTTAAATCCTTTATCACAAGTGTGTAAAATTTTGAATGTGTTATTATTATTTAATGAATGACCTGAATCTATTAAATGTTGAGCAAAATGAGATCTTTCTGGATAACTATTCCTATAAGCTGCAATATGTTCCTTATATCTTGTTTGGAAATTACGACCAGTCTGACCTATATAAATACCATTGCAATCATCGCAATGTAATTTGTAACACCTGATTTTTTATGGTTTTCTAAACGATCTTTTCCGTTACAAATCCGTCTTAAAGAATTATCTGTTTTAAATGCTACCCTTATTTCATTTCTAAACAAAGTTTTTGAAACCCTATCACTAATTGACCCTAAGTACGTCAAACTACCTATATATTGATGTGGTTTTTCTGGAGGCAGTGGATACAAAAGAGAACGAACTATGTTACGGCGTTTCGTTTGTATCAAATCATTAACCATTTTCCTACTGTAACCGTTGCTCTCAGCTATATGATAAATAATGGTTAGTTCTCTGTTATAATTATCTTGGGATAGTGGTAGTGACATCAATCTATGAGTGAAACTACGATAAGCTGCTAATTTATGCTGAATTGGATGACAAGATGACGCAGGAATCGTGACGTCTGTATAAGTTGGTTTTCTATATATCTGAAAATCGTGTTTGTTGTTAATTCTTGTGATAGTTAAATCTAAAAAGTTAAGGGATCCGTCAACTTCTAATTCTAATTTAAACTTGATTTTAGGATGGAATCTATTGATGACGTAAGCAACTGCACATTCACTATTATAGGAGCAGTGGTGACGTAAGCAACTGCACATTCACTAATATAGGAGCAGATGTGACGTAAGCAACTGCACATTCACTATTATAGGAGCAGTGGTGACGTAAGCAACTGCATATTCACTAATATAGGAGCAGTGGTGGCGTAAGCAACTGCACATTCACTGATATAGGAGCAGTAGCGAAGTAAGCAACTGCACATTCACTATTACAGGAGCAAGAGCGAAGTAAGCAACTGCACATTCACTATTACAGGAGCAGTGGTGTGTCGTATGCAACTGCACAAAGTCAAGTGTGTGCCTGTGTTCGAGTCGAACGTCGCCGTCCGTGTGGAAATTCTAGCACCAAAAATTTCACCAACCCGCGTTGAGTAACGGCCCTCTCGCTCTCACAGAGAAGGCCTAGGGCCCAGCTTACCAGGGAACTTAATAAGCTCAATACGTCGTCTTTATCAGAAGAGGTCTTATTGTATCTTATGCGTGGGTATGCGGGTGAAGAGATCAGGAGATGTAAGTGAATGAAAGTCAATAATATTCTGAATAATCACAAGTCTCTGATCCGATTAGGGAATGAACACCTCATGTACTCGGTGCGAGTGCAAAACAATCAATCAACTCACTACACTGCAAGGGTCACCATGATCACCAATATCACAGTCGCCATTGGTCAATGCCGGCTTCGATCCATCTCCGTGATCTTCCTTTGTTTTGGCGTTAGGCCGCCTCCTCCTCTGTACTCGGCTACGTCAAGTTGATAGCTGTCATAATCGTTCTAAAACAAACTCTGTAAATTTGGCGTCGTAAAACCTTATACGCGCCGTCAGGCTTATATTGATGTTTGAACTAACACGTCTGGTATTATCTTCTAGTGTTATCAAACAGCAGCCCACATCGGAAATCACAGAAGTTTTCGAAGAGCCCGAGCCGCTGCCGAGGTTGCGGCAGCGGCTGCCGCCACCGATGACATCGGCTATGTCAACTCGCTCAAATATACGAGGTACTTAGTTTATAGTTGTACTCTAAGTTAATTTCGTAGACAGAGACACTTGCGTTAACTGTACAGTTTCCAGGAACCGAAATTTTCGAAACCAAATCCCAGTTCTTTCGGTACTTTCAGGAAAAGATACTTTGCGTTTAGAATATTTCTAATTTTATTGCCTAAAGCCCGAAAGCAATATACATGCTACCTAGTAGTACAACAGCATGGCAGCACCGGGTGTCGCTAAGTTCGCAATGAGCCGGAACTCTCTACGATAATTCCTCAGTGTGTCAGGATGGCGCTCGCTGCGTTATGATCCAGTGAGTCGGATGTGGTATAGCGCCGGGTTAGGCTAACTGTGTGTAACTGAACACAATCTGTCATTTTGTTCTATTCTTCCGTCGCCGTCGACAAAATGCGTTTCTATGGCGGTCATGCGCGCGTCCAGGAGAGGGTTGAAGGGCTCTGTATGTGGGCCGACCGAAAGTGCACAGTGCTGTGCTAAGGTTGCTGATGAGGCTGAGGGTGATACCCAGGAATGTGCGTCCGCTGCATGCTGGTGGCACGAAACAAAATCGCTCAGCGCGCCTAAAGAAGTTTTCACTTCAAAAAACTTTACATAATTTTCTTCTGTATATTCAATTCACTTTCCATCATTTGGGTTTGTCTAGCAGTACAGAGTTAGAGCAAGCGGTACATAATGCCGAATTGAGCTTTCTTCCGGGAAAAATGCGCGAAAAGTACATAAAAGCGTACAATATTTGTTCAATGTGTGGCGGTATCTACATCGCCACATGTGAACTACGCATCAAAGACCTGACGTCACACAAGACCCGTCTGGTCGGAGGATCCTCCCTTTTCTATGGTGGATGAGTGAACTTTACACAACCCTGTCTCTCTAACCCTGTTTAACCCCTAAAAATGCATGAAGATACCTAGCATTTTCCTCGCTGTAGTGAGGTGAAAAGTTGTGTGTTTTGTTTCGCTTGGCAGCAAAGTTATTCTGGGTCTCGTACCTATGAAACCTTCGCAACGCTCAGGATTCTATATTTGAAACCATGAATCCTTCGCTTGCTCAGGTTTCCTTTACTTGTATTGAACATATTGCTAACTAGCCAAGTAAAATATTCAGCTTCAATTCATACTAAATGCTTTGTGTAAATATTTCGACTATTCAATGAAGTTATATTTTTAAATAGCAAACATTGTTATAGCAGAAAAACAAGAAATTTTGTTTTAAATTTATTTTAGAATGTTGTATGTTCTTTATAAAATGTAATGTATAGACCCAAAACCTAGAGTCGATTTAAAATAATTCATGCACGGTGAGGTAGGGGAATCATAGTACGTCACCTACAAGCTTTTTTTTTTCGCTAAAACGATCCCCGAGGGGCTGATTTCGGGGTTCTAGGGGTTCATTCACATTTACGTAACGGAATCTTTTTCATTAACTTCTTACTGTCATATCGAAATGAAACTTTGCATTTATATGTAATTTGGATAATAATACTATTTTGAAATCTTGGAGCTGGTCTAGGATGGAGCCAGGAGGCGGATAGTGGAACTCTTCAGTGGATACTAGTCAACTCCTCGAGTTTGGGTTCATATGATTAATTTTAATGAGTCCAATAGATTGGGCTTGGTAATGAGGGGCTGGTGATGGAGCCAGGAGGTGGATAGTGGAATTCTTCAATGGCTACTAGTAAACCCCTCGAGTTTGGGCTTATATGATTCGTTTTAAGAAGTCCAATAGATTGCACTTGGTGTCGAGGGTCTGATGATGGAGCCAGGAGGTGGATAGTGGAATTCTACAGTGGCTACTAGTAAAACCCTCGAGTATGGGCTCATATGATTCGATTTTATGAGTCCAATAGTTTGCACTTGGTATCGAGGGTCTGATGATGGAGCCAGGAGGTGGATAGTAGAACTCTTCAGTGGCTATACAAAAGTTAGAAGTTGCTGAAAAAGATTAAAAGATTCCGTTACTTAGATGTGAATGTGATTCTAGAACTCCGAGATCTGTCACACGGGGATAGTTTTAGCGATAAAAAAAAGCATGTAAGTGACGTACTATGATTGCTCTACCTCACCGTGCATGAATTATTTTAATCGACTCTGGGTGTTTTTGTAACATCTTCCTTTCAGGATTATCTATAGAACTTGGCACCCATTTAGATCTCAATTCTTTTGTTGGCGAAGTCGACAACCACGCTTATTCTTATTATTGAATTTGGCTCCCATTTTCACATTTATGTTTTTTATTGTATAGAAAATTATTGAATAGAAAGGTTCGAATTTTAAAAACTCTTTCCCCGCTAGCGGATAAAATGCACTTTTGCAGTCAGATTTCGAATGATATACATAATCTTTCCGAGCTTGTGAGATGAAAACTATTATTTACGCCGATATCCCGGTTGTCTGTTAACTGGGGTACCTACACAGATTGAACGTGCCGTCCAGTTCAGTGCTTGAATTCCTCACAAATTGTTTCATTGTACCTATATTATAATTATGTTTGCAGTTGCCGCAGGTGATAACGAACGGCTGGCCGAGTTAGTTCGCGGGCATCCGGTGCTGTACAACACTCACTACGCGTTCTTCACAGACAAGGCGCAGAGGCGGTATGCCTGGCAGGACATCAGCTGGAGGATGCTACGACCAGGTACTTTGTAATTTGATGTTCACAACCCTCATCATAATAAATCCGGCGCCAGACACAGTCATATATTTGAACACTTGTTTGAACACTTGTGAGGTACGGTAATAAATATAGTGACCAAACTTTAAACTAGTAGGTACCTACTCAAACACCCGTGCCTCACGAGTGTTCAACAAATGTTCAAATCACCTACAAAATTGCGTGGATGCCTTAGTGTCTATTTTCCAATGAAAGTTTGAGTTCAAGTTTTCAAAAATCAAACTAGATAGCGTTGGTTTCTTTACAACCATAGAAATATAATTTATATCTATACTTTAATATCTATACTATATACTATATAATCTATACTAATATCTATACTATACTAATATTATAAAGCTGAAGAGTTTGTTTGTTTGTTTGAAAGCGCTAATCTTTGGAACTACTGGTTGGAATTGAATTTTTTTTTGAATGAAATATGTTGCAAAAACGGGAAAAATTATTCCTTTTTGAGAGTAAATATCATGTATGATGGAATTGTTCCTCTTAAAAAGTTCTAAAAAAAAGTCCGCGACAGCATATGTCTATCTTTTAAGATTGACTCACTATAACCTTTTTTATGGTAATCAAATTTGTTCGAAATTAATGCATTATTTGCGAAGGAGTTTTATCAAAATTATATTAATTCTTATTCAAATAAATAGTTTTAACATCAAGGGTATTTAAGTAGCAGTAAAATACTTTTTAATTTATTCGAATCGGACATTTAATTTCGAAGTTATCACGAGTTTAAAAATACAATACGCGAACCGTTCGAGGCCGGCGCCGCGCCGCTGCGCCCGTGACGACGTTCCCTACTCTAGAGAGGAGAGGATGGGCACACGGGTAGACCATGACCACGGGATACAGACCTACGCGGGTGAAACCGCGGGGCACAGCTAGTAATATTATAAAGCTGAAGACTTTGTTTGTTTGAACGCGCTAATCTCAGGAACTACTGGTTGGAAGTGAAAAATTATTTTTGTGTTGGATAGTCCATTTATCGAGGAAGGCTATAGGCTATATAACATCACGCTACGACCAATAGGAGCGGAGCATAAATGAAATATGTTGCAAAAACAGGAAAAATGATTCCTTTTTGAGAGCTTTCGTTGCGTGCGCTGCATAAATGGTTTATGTTACGTTAATATCATGTATCATGGAATTGTTCCTCTTGACAGAACAGCTGTCGGGTTTTTAATAGAAGTTATAATTATTTCCAATAAGTAGTGTAGTGCTTGAAAGTTTTGTGATACCTATCTAATACAATATGTTTGTTTTATTTTAACAGATACAGAATGCATAGCCATGTGGAAACTTCTAAAATCCAGATATAGTGAAGCTTTGAGGAGGCGCAAACAAAAGACGGAACAAGGAATCAAAGTTAAACCATCAAAATATGAGAACTTCATGTCATTTGTGAAACCCTTTCTAAAAGTGTGTAAGTATGCACCAGCAACCACTGCAGCCACAGACGACGAGGCGCCCTCCGAAGGCTCCGTACTAGTGCCGGAGTGGGGCGGGGGTGACATCAGCCGCGGCACACACGAACGCAGCGCGGCGCCCGTACTAGTGCCGGAGTGGGGCGGGGTTGACGTCAGCCGCGGCACACACGAGCGCAGCGCGGCGCCCGTACTAGTGCCGGAGTGGGGCGGGGTTGACGTCAGCCGCGGCACACACGAGCGCAGCGCGGCGCCCGTACTAGTGCCGGAGTGGGGCGGGGTTGACGTCAGCCGCGGCACACAGAAGCGCAGCGCGGCACCCTCGGCACTTCCAGTGCAGCCGCAACGGAACACCATCGTTGAGTTATTTCGAAATTTAGGAGAAACTGTAAAGGAATTCCCTAAAGACGTGAAAATTCGTGTGAAAAATGAAGTTCTCAAAGTAGTCAGTGATGCAAAAGAATTTATTTTAAGCAATAATGCAGTGGAACAGTTGTTTGTAGTAGAAGATATTGTTATAAAAGAAGAACCCTTAGAATTACAATAAAAGTTCGCAAAAATCAGCGACGGTTCCCCTTAAGATTTTCTAAGAAAACTTCTGCGTTGCGAATTCGCATCGCGCCGATTCGCAGTTTTGTGTACAAACCCATCTTCTTGATATTTTTAGGGTTCCGTACCCAAAGGGTAAAACGGGACCCTATTACTAAGGCTCCGCTGTCTGTCTGTCCGTCTGTCACCAGGCTGTATCTCATGAACCGTGATAGCTAGACAGTTGAAATTTTCACAGATGATGTATATCTGTCGCCGCTATAACAACAAATACTAAAAATCAGAATAAAATAAATATTTAAGGGGGCTCCCATCTCCCATACAACAAACGTGATTTTTTTTCCGTTTTTATAGATAATGGAACGGAACCATTCGTGCGCGAGTCCGACTCGCACTTGGCCGTTTTTTTATATTCCATTTATGCAACGATGAGTAGATAAGTATGTACCATCAATACTATTAAAGTTTATCTTCTTTTTATTTTATCTTTTTTTTCCTTTTGAGGAACGGAACCCATATAAGATCACTTCGTTGTCCTAGTGACTGTCTATCAGTCTGTCATGTCATGACCCTTTTTCTCAGGAACGCGTGGTGGTATCAATTTATAATTAATATTTAAGTAAAAAAATCAAGATTCTAAGAATAATTTAATTTGAATACGATAAATAACTTTCTTTGGCTGATCAGTACTGAGGAAACACGGGCGGAGAGACTTTTGAAAATTAGTTATTGAAGAAACTATTGCTGTCGCTCTGCGAGCGCTCGGCGGCGTCCGGCCGCTATCCATGTGTGAGTAAGTTGACAGTGCGTGCGTGGCTTCGACGCGTGACGTGATGCGTGTCGTGTAGTCGCCCAGTCCTAGTCACTCGGTCCTAGTTTTTTTTTTTTATGGCTTCGCACTTTTTGTGCATTTAGTCAATGTCACGTTTAGTTATAGTTCGAAGAAACCCAGGGAATCAAAAATATAATTACATTTTAACGGGATTTGGGATATAATGCTGGTCCTGCTCCACAACCACAACTAACTAACATTCGAAAATATTGTTTTATTTTATTTTATTTTATTTATTTGGGAAAATAAATGGTTACACATTACAAAAATACACAAAATTTGAGCTACAGAGTGAGTAAATGTATAACCCACGTCATTTTCCACATATTAAAAAGATAAATTATAAAATTAATGCGATGTGAACTGACAATTAAATAAAATTATAATATAGGCAACTAAAAACTAAACAGGCATGCAAAATAAATAAATAATAATAATAATAACCCCACCGCCGTATCTCTACGTTGACGTCGTGGTGGGGCTTGCGCGCTCCGAACACTAGGTCTGTGCCAGTAGAGTTTACTTTGCCGGAGCGGGTCTAGGATGAGGAGCCAGACCAAGAGAGATACAAAAACCCGCAGGGCAGCTTGTGGCGAGCTGTTGGGTAGTAGCGACCCCACGGACCCTACCTCCCGGGAGAATTCTTGTTCCTCACCTCTGGCTTGCCTTTATTGGCCGGCTGGAGTGAACACTGACGAGGAACAGAGCTCCCACCTCATTCTTGCCTTTATTGGCTGGCTTGAGTGGAGACTCGCAAGAGCAAACGTGCTCGGAGGAAGGAAGTATTCCAGTAAGTGCTCGTAGGGATCTTGACCATCTTCCGGGCTCTGGGATTGTTCTGAAAGCCGTGGAATACCTCTCCACTCCTCAAGCACCTCAGGAAGTGTTGTCCCCTTGTCGCTACGTCACTATGTGCTAGCAACTGTTTTTGGGGGCCCATTATTGAGTGTGCAAGTCACCCCCTGCCATTTTATTATCCATGTATACCATAACATTGATCAGGCAGGGGACATAGCTTTTCCATAGTTCTAGATAACCAATCCACTATAGCCACCCAAACCCATAACCCAACATGTTTTGTTTCCATGTTCTGCAATAGTCCTACACCAACCGGGGGTTGTCCTTGGGTGCACTCGCATAGTGCGTACAGGGATAATCGTCGGTTGGTGCCTCATTCCTTGTGAAACTGTCTAACGGGCCTCTGCGAGTTGGCTTCGGCCCCTCGTACGCCTTCCAAAAAGACCGGGACCCCATGGTCCCGAGATATGTAATCATATATAAAATAATAATAATAATATTACGGAGCACCCAAAACAGTTTTCTGAACAAGATCTCTGAATTTTCTTGCTGGAAAAGCGAAGATGTCTATATTTTCGAAAATATTATTAAATTGACCAGTAAGACGACGTAGGGGTGCTCGTAAGCCTGCGTTCGTACGACTAGAAGGTACTACAAATAGAGGTCGTGCGCGCGCCCCACGACATACGGTTGTTCTAGGTACTACGTAGCTGATCTTATTAGTGATATCCACAGAACAGATATATTTTTATCAAAAAACATTTTTAAATAGTCAATAATGACCTCGTTGCTATCGAGCTCACCGTTTCCACCAACAATGTGAGAAAGATTACTTAAAATTGCTGTTTTTAAGCCTGCGACAAACTGGCCAGTGGTAGGACTACAGTTTGAACCACAATTTCCTCGAATGCACCCAAATAAACCAAAGGATCTTGTTGTAGTCTTCGTGTCCCTAGACTTTTTATAGTTTTGTGTTTTTGGCGCAAACTCTCTACAACATTTCAACTCCATTAAGCGTCCACAGCCAACCTTTTTTATGGTGGTGTGCATTGAAGCCTTTTTTTTTCCGGGGTGGAAAATCCTCATGGATGTCCTCCCAGAGGGGTCTGTCAGACTCTTACTGACTAAAAACCACCCCGGTGTTCCGACTCACACCTATGCCGGGGGTCACGGGAACGTAAAAATCTTCCGCTACCCCCGACTGGTGCCGGCCCGCCGTTGCGGGCCTCCTCGGGTCAGGGGGGGAGTGAGGTGTTTGAGAGGGGCGCGCGTGGAACACTACTCTGACGTCTTAAGAGGGGCGCGCGTGGAACACTACGCGCCGCCACCTCGGGTCCTGATGTTTGGGGGGCGACGGATGTCCCCGAGTCCGTCACCCCTGGACCCAGTGCATTGAAGCCTAGAAATTTGAGTGATTGTAAAAATAACTTAATTTCACTTTATTTGAGGTGATGGAACTTTTAAATTGGTAGAAAAAGGTTTTCTTCTCCGCAGATCCGCCGTGTCGCTAGTGATATCCATACAGTCACATGCGTTATTACACAGATCAAACAGAAACATTGTCTCTAAAATAATACGTCTGGCTTTAAGCTTATGTAGCTTATACCTGTTGAAAAGATCACTATATGATCCATAGGTGCGAAAACAACGGAAATGCATGGCTTTCAAGAACTTACTTTGAACTTTTTCAATCGTATCTGAGTATTTAATATAGAAGGGATTCCACACCGCAACACCGTACTTTAACTGGGACCTGATTAACGATTTGTAAAGATACAAATATGTAGATGGGCGAACAAATTCTGTGGCTGCTCATTACAAAACTGTATATACGGAAGGCATTGTTTATAATTTTATTAACATGAACGTCAAGGTGTAATTTATCATCCAATAGAACTCCAAGATCGCGCACAAGTGTTTCTCTCGATAATATTACATTATTTAAAGAATAAGGATGCGTAATAATGTTTGTGTTTTTAGTCAAACTTATACAGCTATATTTAGATATGCTAAGTTGTAGTTTATTAATTGAACAGTATGCAGAGAACTTGTCTAGGTCTTCCTGTAAGAGTAGACAATCGTGCGAATTTTTAACTGGCCTAAAAATTTTGAGATCGTCTGCGTATATCAATAATGATGAGTGAAGTCACGTGTTTAAATATAAGTCACTAATTACCGGTCACCCTATATAGGTATCATTATTTTCCGATAGTATCCCATCTACCAGTATCCCGTCCCGGGCCCCGGGCTTGTGGGGGTAAGAAGCCACCCAGGCCCTTCCTGTCCAGTCCGACCCTGGTCAATGGTACAGTCACGGACTTTAATTGATGAGCCACCTGGCACTGTTCGTATTTTAGCCGTGTAATGCAAATCGGGTCTTCGTATTAGAAGAAGAAAAATAATTATATTTCATGTCTTTACCGGTTGGCTAACCTGAGAGCCAGAACTACAAACTTGACAGTAGAGTGACTGCCCAAAGTCAACCAATTGCAGGTCTAGCAACAGGAACCTAGCAACGATAAACAATCGTTGCTAGGTTACTGTTGCGATAGTAACTTTAGCGTACGGAGAAATAATAATAGTCATTTCGACAAGTTCGAAAGTAACGTCTCTGACATTGATATTTTAACTGTCACTGTCTTCAGTTAAGTTTTCAGAAATAACGAGTTAATGAGCTATGATTCAAAGGAGATCGGTATCAAACAGATTTGACAATCTTAATGCAACATTGTATTTATTTTTAATTTTTTATCATTGAGAACTTATTAGTCAACCTCTATGGATAAAAATATTTCTGATTAAAAGTAATTTATTTGTCATCTTGTTTACGAGCGTGCGATTTGAGTTCGTGTTTAATCGTGTAATCTCGTGAATGTATGAAACTGCAAAATTGAAAAGTTTGAAGGTGGCTCATCAATTAAAGTCCGTGACTGTACATGTTTCTTGATAATACTAAAAATAATATTGTATTGTAGAAAGTCTCAAGAGATTCATCAACGGATTGGTAATTTAAGGCGTCTCTCCAATTAATTTCTTTTAAGTCATCATTTATTTCGTCATAATTTGCCTTATGGTAATTATATTTTTTTATGGTCTTGCGTACCATTGAGCTAGGAGGAAAACGTAGTGAAATGAATACACAGAATGGGGGATGGTGGGTGTCAAGCTGTAATAAATAATCTGTGGGGGTGGAAATTATGCAATCATTACTTATGACCAAGACTAATATTCTCCTATTCAGATTTTTTATAGTATTATATTGATGTGCGTTTAGGAAGGACATAAACAGACTCAGATGAGTACATTTGGGAGAATCACCTCTACAGATCTGTACAGAATTTGAAATACTCTCTGTTCCAGCAACCCAGTCGACCTCCGGCAAATTATAGTCTCCTAACAAGTAAAATTTTTCGATGTCAGTGTCCTCGAGAAGTGTCTATAATAAGTCAAGTATTCAACATATACGAGGCATGCCTTTTAAGTTCTGTCGTTTCCATATTTCCCGGCAATTTTGAATTTGGAACTGTTCTATATTCGAATGTGTTTAAATTTGGAATCTCAAAACAGTTGAAAGTATTAGGATTAATGCTATTGTTTAGTCACAGCGTCGATTGGAATCTGTCAGGTTACGTACGAAAATGAATCTTTCTAAGGAAAATGTTCGTGCAATAATTTTCTACAACTTTAGAAGAGGTCTGACACGGCTTCAGTGTTTTGAAGAGCTAACATCTGTGTTCAGTGATGAAGCCCCATGTCTGCGGACTGTCGAACGCTGGTATTTAGAATTCCAGCGTGGACATACTAGTGTTAGTGACAAATCTCGCGAAGGATGCCCAAAATCCGCCTTCACTGAAGATAACATCATTGCTGTGAGACAACTAATTCTCGAGAGATCGTCATGTGACGTATCGATAGAGGCTCTATTAGGCATCTCAGGGACAACCATTCAGAAGACCTTGCATTAAGCGCTTTGTGTGAGAAAGCTAGTTTGCCGTTGGATACCACATCTGCTTTCCGACGATCACAAGGCGGCCCGCGTCAGATGGTGTAAGAAAACTCTGCAAAGGTTCAACCGAGGACAGTCAAATCACGTCTACGATATCATCAGTGGTGACGAATCTTGGATCTATGCCTACGTTCCTGATTCCAAACAACAATCTACAATCTGGGTCTTTCAAGACGAGCCAAAGCCGACTAAAGTTGTTCGTTCTCGAAGCACTTCAAAGAAGATGGTGGCCACGTTCGTTGGAAAAACCGGCCATGTTGCGACTATTGCACTTGAAGATCGTAGAACGGTTAACGCAGAGTGGTATACCACAGTTTGTTTACCACAAGTCATCGCCAAACTTCGAAATTCTAACTCAAAGCGACGCATTATCCTAAACCACGACAACGCAAGCTCACACAGCGCTCGTCAAACGATTGAGTATTTGAAGCAGGAAAAAGTAGAAATTCTTGACCATCCTCCATACAGTTCTGACCTAGGCCCTAACGATTTCTTTACATTTCCTAAAATTAAGAAAAGTCTTCGTGGTCAAAGGTTCCAGTCCGGTGAAGAAGCAGTCGACGCTTTCAAGTCAGCCATTTTGAACACCCCCACTTTAGAGTGGAATAAATGTTATAATAACTGGTTTGAGCGAATGGAAAAGTGTATTAAGCTACGTGGTGAATACTTTGAAAAACAATAAAAATTACTATAAGGTTCTAGTTGTCTTTTTTTCTTCAACCGACAAAACTTAAAAGGCATGCCTCGTACACACTCAGGCGTTTTAGGTGGAATATACATCGCCGCAATTATTTGAAACTTACCTCTGGCTGAGCTCGGTAACTGTACAAGGATCTGTTCAATGTTTGTGTCCATAGATGAACGTGGAATTATTCTAGCAGAACGCAGTCCCTTCAGTATCGCCACGAGAACACCACCACCATCTTTTTTATTTGTGGCCGTACGATCACGGTCGCATCGATATACTTCATAACGTCCATCAATGAACTCTTTATTAAATATATCGGGCGCCAACCAGGTCTCAGTCAGAATGTCGTAACAACGTCAGTAATTGATGGAGCTGTACTAAGATGTACCAAATTCAAAAAGTGCGCGGCGCACTTATAAAGAAGATTAAAAACTCATTACTGCCCGCTAAAAGTTTCTTATAGAAAACACCACCTTTGGGTACACTTAAAGGCGAACCAAGTCGTCCAATTCGAATAGGTGGGATGAAAAATCTTTTGCTCTACTCTTCTCTAGGTTTGCCCAGGTCACATAGCCAAGTTCTATAGTACAGTAGTAGTAGGTACCCACACACGGTCCTATGCTATAAAGATCATTGACATTATAATAGGTACATAAATGGGTCGATGGTTGGGCGATCGTGCACGCACGAAGCGTTCATGCATGCGCGATGCGTCACCTCTGTGTATGTAGCCGCCGTCGTCGGCACTATGTCTTGTGCTATGTGCTGGCCGCGCCGCGCCGCGCCGCTCCCCGCCGCGCCGCTCCCCTCCGCACCCCACCGCGCCGCTCCGCTCCCGTCCGCGCCGCTCCGCCGCGGCCGCGCGACGGCACTACGCGTGGGAGGGAGACGCGCGCCGCCACGCGTCGCCGCGCGGCTCCCCGCGTCCCGCTCCACACGCGCTACACCGCGCCAGTGTGAATATTGTGCCAGTGTGCCCGCTGCCCGCCACGCGCAGTGCACTATATAATACTACCGCTGCGGCCAACGGCCACCACCGCAGCCAGCGAAATACGTTGCTAATGTTTAAGTGTTGATAGTGCGTAGTGTGTCACGTCACGCAACCAGTTTTCTAGGTAGGTAAGTAAAAAGAAACGAAATGATTACTGTGAGTTACTTAGTTAGGTAAGTATCTCATTAACATGACATTAACTGAGTAATCATGAATACAGACATATAAATATGACTCTGTTTTGGTTTTTAACTTGTCTACAGTTTACAAAATGGACGAAGAGCAGTTGATAAAGATGGTTCGCGAGCGTAGAGAACTGTATGACTTAAACCACCCGCTCTACGATGTCCGACCAAAAAGAGATCTCGCATGGAAGCAGATCGGCGAAGCGTTGAAGCATTCACGTATGTACTAAGTGGATGTGTAACTTTTGAAATAAGTACCTAATAATAACAAAAGTTCTAAATGTTCTAATATTAATAATGACCTAATTTCATGTAACTTTTTTGAAATATAACGATGAAATGATACACAACATAATGAATTATTGTATTACTTATTTTTTGTAGATATTATTTTACTATGTAAAAAAACTTTTTTTTTAATGGAAGGTAATATTTTTTTGCGTGGACAGACGTTATAGGTACTATTGATTGCAGGTTAAAGGGAACGCCCTTCGTTAGATAACATACTGTATAATTATATATAATGCTCATTTGAAATAATCCATACCAATATTATAAATGCGAAAGTAACTCTGTCTGTCTGTCTGTCGCGCTTTCACGCCAAAACTATGATTTACCGATTTAAATGAAATTTGGTAGGTACACAGAGAGTCTAGAGCAGGGACTGAAGTCCCAAAAATTAAGGTACGTTTAAATTTCAGTGTGACGTCATACCGTTAAATAAGGGTACCTACCCTAAATATTTCGATACCGTTCTTTTCTCAGTAGCGGAATTTTGAGGTTGAAAATGCATACCGGTATATTTCGGTAGCAGTAGGTACCTACCTAAACCATAATAAATAGAGGTTTTCTTTGACGCACCGGCACATAGTCGGCAACAATCAAAGAGATAAGTAAAAGAGTACAGCAAACAAATTGCACTAAAACAACCGACTTCACAAAAAAACACAAAAAAAGTGAAAAATAACTTTAAGTCGGTGCTTGCTTTTCAATTTTCGTTTTTTGCCACCGACTTCCGAAATTAAAGTTATTTTCTCACTTTTTTAGTGTTTTTTTGTGAAGTCGGTTGTTTTTTTTTTGTAAAAAGTTTTTATTTTTCACTTTTTAGTTGTGGTACCCCACACAAATTCGTATACCGTTATCTGCTATGTAAATGATGATTAAGATATCGTCTACATACGCAAAGTGGGAAAAATACGTAATTATTGAAGCTAACTCAAAAACTACGCAAGCAAAATTAATAAAATTTACATGGCACTACCTCTGAAGCATGACCTACCAAACAAAAAAAGAATCATAGAAATCGATTCATAATTGGCGGAGTAATCGCGTAACATACATACAAAAAAAAAAAAAACATCCAGACGAATTGAGAACCTCCTCCTTTTTGAAGAAGTCGGTTCAAAATACACAAGTTCTAACGTGTTCGACCCCCCGCGCACCCGCGCCACGCCGCCCGTCTCGCATGGTTTTCGGGGGTGTGTAATGTTTGATATAACAAAAGTTCTAATGATCATAAGACCTAATTGCATTTAATATATATTTTTTTGGTATCTTAACCTTTAACCGTAACCGCTTTCAGTCCCTGGTCTAGAATCTGAGAAAGGACATAGGCTACTTTTTATCGATATACCACGCGGGCGAAGCCGCGGGCGGAAGCTAGTATTCAATAAGTATAATATTCAGTTTATATTCAAAATCTAATATAATTTAGAAATGCCTACTTTGTTGTGTACCTATATCTTTTGATTTGATTGAAAACTGATTAGATTTTAAATGCCTGCCATTTTCGTATAATATTATTTTTTGTGTTTTCTTCTTATAAATGCACTAGCGCATTGCCCGCGACTTCGTCCGCGTGGATTTCGTACTTTTCCTCTTTAAACTTCAACAACGCCGCCATCGCCACCCCCTTAAAGGACCATGCGACTTTTTGAACCAAATGCTCAACAGTGATGAAACGTATGCCATATGAAAGCTTGGTATTATTGAATTCATACTATGGTAGATAAGTCGAAATCGAGTGCGAACATGGTGTTTTGTATTTTTTGTATTTTCAATACTGAGAAACTTAGTGGCCTTATTATGAATGAAATAATACCCTGAAAGCTTCCACATGGCATTATAAGTTTCATCACTGTTGAACCTAACCTAACCAAATGGCAATATAATTATTATAAAAAAACACCATGTTCAAACTTGATTTTGACTTAGCAGCCATATTATGAATTAAATATTACCCGAAAAGCTTTCAAATGGCATAAGTTACATCACTGTTGTGTAGTATTATAATATCTGTGCTGTTGTTGAACCTAATCTAAGCTACTGTCAATATATTTTTGAATGTTCAAAAACACCATGTTCGCGCTTGATTTCGACTTAGCTGCGCTAGTATGAATTAAATAATAGGTACCTCAAAAGCTTTCACATGGCATAAGTTATATCACCATTGAAGCTAACCTAACCTAACCTAATTCTTGACTACGGAACCGTAAAAAGGCGCTTTTGAACTAAGTATCAACGTAGCATGCAGTTTTCCAGCAAGTGTGTTGAAAGAATAGTTTTAAAGGAGATGGTGTCATAGTTGACCCAAAAATCTAAGTGCAATCGATACGGTCAAACTGTGTGCACAAGAATTCCCTAGAACTATCTAAATAAACGTACCTAAATTGCAACATCCTAATCCGTGAGATATCGGAGCTATAGGCTGTCAAAGTATGCAAAAAATCAACTTTTTGACTTGGGATATTCAAAGCTGTGGTGCCAAAATAGTCATGCTGTCGATTATAATAATGTAAAAACGACGCTATAGATGCTATTTTCGTTATTACACTAAGAATAATATCGATGTACAGTTAACAAAAAAATGATATACTTACACTAAACACACCACACACTCACTTACATCACTCACCCGTCAAGCTGTAGACTTAATTAAATTCTTTCATAGTCTAAGTCATTTAATTGTTGGATGTTCATATAGTGTTTTGTAAGTTTTTACACCTAATTTTAGAACGGAAGGGCGCTGATTTCCAAGATACAGGTTTTTACCTAGTTTGGAATTCAGGAGTTCATACAATTTTAGCCGTCACTTACTTACAAAATTTGTATCCTAGTTCTTAAGAATATAACTGTATTAGGCTATATTTTATTCAGTCCAAATATACGTTATTATTACGTTATTAATTATTATTATGACAGCATGAATATTTTGGCACCACAGCTGTGAAAATCTCAAGTCAAAAAGTTGATTTTATGCATACTTTGACAGCCCATAGCTCCGATATCCCATGGATTAGGATGTCGCAACTTAGGTACGTTTATTTAGATAGTCTAAGGGAATTCATGTGCACATAGTTTGACCGTATCGATTACGTTCCGATTATGGGTTTTTGGTCGATACATTTTGGACCATGTGCTTTTTATAACAGCCTGGTATTACCTATGGAATGCAAATAAAAGTATGTAGGTACTTAGGTAATTAGGAAAAATCACTCTTTCTAAAGGAATGCATCTTCTTCCGCACAGATTGCTGTGGTAATTTGACTTTGATTGCGCCTAGCGCCTTATTAATTATAGTTTTGTTCCACAGCTCGAGACTGCAGAGACAAATGGAAGCGATTAAGGGACTGTTACAGGCGAGCGCAGAAGCTGCGGAGAATGAAGTCCGAACGAGGAGCTAAGATTATTAAACGACCAAAATATGAGCAGTTATTGACATTCCTCAACGCACACTTGAGGGATGAAGTCCGCAACGGACACTCCTCGGCAGACAACCCCGACTCCAGTAACGACGAGAACAGCGTTGTTGAAGACGTGCCCAGCCCCGGGGGGTCCTTCGTGGACAGCATGGCGCTGGTAGCGGAGCAAGCGCCGCGCTCCCCGTTCCCTGCGCGTGTAGACTGCGTGTACAGCGCCGCGCCCGCGCCGCCCCCCGCCCCACACAGGGACAAGATCACGGACTTCTTCATGGGACTGATCGAGACCGTTAAGGATTTACCGGAAGACGTGCAAATTCGTGTGAAACGCGACGTTTTCAAAGTAGTCAGTGATGCGGAAGAATTGGTTTATAAATCAAAGACAGAGAATCCGTTAATGGGGCTACACTTTGTTAAAGAGGAACATTAAATAATAGTACATTGTGATACAATAGTGTGCTCCTAAAAACTCCTTTGTTTTGTTGTAGGTACTTACCTCCGCCCGTGCAAGTGGTACAAAACAATCTTTTCTCTATGTAGGCTTATCGGAAACAAGAAACTAAGAAGCAAAAAATACAAATAAATAACTTTTTTACAAAAAAGTAAACCGACGAAAAAAGTTAACTGAAAAGCGAAAAATAAAAACAAAATATAAGCAAAAATCTTTTTAAAAACAAGCTTTTAATGAACTAAAAAGTACGAAATAAAACTTACGTAAACATAGAACTTTAATATTTTCTTAAAACCTTGAGGCTTATGTTCCAGTTTAGTGTAAGAAGCAGGACATTTACGCCTCAAGCTTTTAAGAAAATATTAAAGTTCTATGTTTACGTAAGTTTTATTTCGTACCTACTTTTTAGTTCATTAAAGCTTGTTTTTAAAAAGATTTTTATTTTCTACTTTTTAGCATTAGGATTAGTTTAATTATCTGTTCTATCACAAATCCAACGAATTAGGTATTCCCATGGCCACCTTCCGGCTCCATCAGACCCTGAACACCACCTAGTGTCAAAGCGCTTGTTAATACATGACCAATGAGTTCAAACACGATGGTGCTGTCTTGTTTGATTGAGGAGTTCCCATGGCCATCTTCCGGCTCCATCATCAGACCCTTAACACCACCTAGTGTCAAAGCACTAGTCAATACATTACCAACGAGTCCAAACACGATGGTGCTATCTTGTTTGATTGAGGAGTTCGCATGGCCACCTTCCGGCTCCATCATCAGACCCTGAACACCACCTGTAGGAGCCATTAGTTGCAGGCACCGTACATTATCACTTTGTTAATGTTGGTTTGGTTATGGAGCACACAGAAAGAACCACAAGTTAAGTTTAAAGTTATATTAAAATGTATGAAGTTAACAAGTTATATGGTAGCGATTCTTTCTCTTGACCAGTGGCTAGTTGCACTGTTATTGTTTGACTCGATGTGCAATGCGTCAAACGTTATAATTATAGCATGATATTTATGACGCATGATATCCAAGTAGGTTGCTGCGTTCGCAAAGTAAATGTGCGGTTGATGAGACCGTACATGTTGGCAACCCCACAAAGATGAAAAGATAATTAATGACTGTCAAGAGAAGAAACCCTATTACAAAGAAACAAATAGTAAATTAAATTATTCGAAGTTGAACGCGATGTTGTCTGCATGCCGTGGACGTGCCGCTTGCAGTTCTGCTTGGCTCGCCGTGTGAATGTATTCTTCTTGCTGTCCGTGTTGTATCGGTTGCAGTTCAATTTCTTCAATCCGACTGTTCGTAGCTGAATGGCTCTTAGTTTGTTTTGAGCGACAAGATGGTCCGTATATCTTTACAAGCCACCCCACAGCAACAGTGATGAGTACTCCCACAATAGTATAAGAGACGGCATATTGGTGTATGTCATGAGTGGAAATGGTTGATGGGAGGTGTTTTTCTTGTGTTTTCATAACCGCTAATCGCTTGTCGATTTCTTCTAATTCCGCAGTTTCTGGCAACATCACGTGCGACATATTATGTGTTACGTTCACAATTGTTTGTATTGTGTTATGCTAATACATAATTAGTAACTTTGTTAATTGTAATTGATGATTGATTTTACTAAAGACCACGCTACCGCATTAGGATTATTGCCTGTAATGATAGTTGTGTTTGTGATAAATAAATAAATAAATAAATAAATGTTATTTACCATCGAGTTGAGCGATGGTATGTTCATGGAAAGATCCATCTTCATGTTGCTATTGTATTGGTTATGCGAGTGAATTGTTAATTCCTTCGATTGCAACAAGCAACCCTGTGCTAAGGTCAGTAATCCAGACGTCATGGAGTGCGTAGTGATATCGTTTTCACACACAATTCGTATTGTGCAAGTTCCACAACAAATCGCCAGCCAAGTATTCGCTGTGTGTAACGCGATCCACTCCTGCTTACATAGCACATTTTTGACGTCACAAGGTGAGGTCGTTCGATGACCCAGTAGTTTTGCTTCACATGGGGCGTTGCTGTTATGCAAGTTGAAGATCGGTAGATTTTTGTTGCATATCAAATTTCCTGGTTGAATTTGATTACACCGCTTCATGTCATCTTCAGATAAAGATATATAAGTGCTCTTCCCAAAGTCTACTGCTATGTACTGCGAGGCTAGTTGGACGATGACTGTTCCTGTGCTTGTTTTCATAGGCAACGGAGTAGCTTGGTATAAAGTGAAGTCTTCACCTGAGATCAGTGGGACGTGTATTTCGAACAAGAAGTAGTTAGTGGTGACTCGCGCTCTCACGTATAGCAGTTTGTAGAGGTCTTTGATATCGTTTCTTATGTTTCGGACAGGTAACGACGAGGTCCTCGGGAGTTTGCCCGCGATTTCAGTCAGTTGTTCGATCAAGTCGACAGGTGTAAGTAGATGGATGTCTATGTGCCCTTTGTAGACATCTGTTAGGCTTTCAAACAGCATCTTTTGAACCCGCTCTAGATTGGTAATTAGTAAATATGCTGTTAGTGAGGCCGAGTTAAAGTAGTTAGTGGCCATCACTATTTCTATTTCAGACTCTACTTTGGCTAAGTTGGTGTTAGTTTGCGCCATGAAGTCGTCTATTAAACCAAACTGTCGCATGATATTTTTTTCATTCTTCTTCAGCATATTATTTTGAATTTCCACTATTGAAGTTTGATTTCTTACCAAATCAAGAAGATAGTTTTCATTGTTTTGGATAGCTTGTATGTCGTTGTGGTATTTATCTGCAAATCGTTGATCTAGAATACCGAAGAGGCTGTTAGCAACATATCCCACTCCATCAATTAATCCTCGTTTCTTGCGATTACTTAAGTGCTTATGAGGAGCTAGGAGTATATTGTTGTAGTAGCTAAGTATGTCCATTTCATGGTTAAGCTGTTCTAAAGTTGTCTTGCAGTATCTTGGGTCGGTTTTTTGGCATAGTTCGTTCAATCCCTTGAGGTAAGCTTCAATTCGACGTACTCCGTCCCAGTAAGTCGTTAGGTTATAGTACATAAGTAGTGTCCATTCGTCATGAATCACTTGTACGTTACCAATTGTGTCGTAGTAAATCGGTCGCTCAAGTTCAAAGTTAGTAATTTGAACGCCTGACGTCACGGTGTCGCCATATGACCCAGTTATTAACGTAAATACAATTAGTAACATTGTAAGTAGAGTGGATAAACATTTATTTCCCGTCTTTGGCATGGTAGGAGTTTTCCTTTCTGAGTGATCTTGGACGTTGTTCTCGATAGGAAGTGGTGACAGTTTCACGACTGGACGTTTGATGATACCAGATTGAGTTTTAACCGTGGTCACTCGAACATAGCCGTCGGAACCGGGATGCAGTTCAAGTACGCGTCCCATGGCCCACTTTCCTGGTGGCAAGTTGTTGTCCTTGATCAAGACTATATCGCCTTCCTGGATGTTCTTTTTTGGTTTGTTCTATTTGCCCCTGATCTGGAGTTGTGTTAATTATTCACTCGACCAGCTCTTCCAAAATTGGTGCAGCATGTGCTCTGTTAGCTGCCATCGTTGACGTAAATTAACGTTGTTTACGTCGCAGTACGTTGATATTGGTAGTGACATCGTGGGACTTCCAGTGAGGAAATGCCCAGGTGTCAGATAGTTCTGAAATTCACCGGGATCTTCTGTGAGTGGGCAGAGGGGTCTTGAGTTCATACAGGCTTCTATTTTTGCCAGTAGTGTAGTGAACTCCTCAAATGTCAGTTTCTGATCTCCGAGTACACGGTGAAGATGATGTTTCATCGATTTTACGGCCGCTTCCCACAGACCACCAGCACTTGGCCACGCGGGAGCGTTGAAGTGCCATTCTACCTCCATTTTTCCGATCTCGATGAAGAAGTCCGGCGAAAGCTTTTTTTTAAAATGTTCAAATTCTTTGCGCAACACCTTCGAAGCTCCAATGAAATTAGTGCCGCAGTCTGAGTACACATGTTTAGGTGTACCGCGTCTAGCGCACATGCGCTGAAAAGCGGCAATAAACGTTTCGGTGCTTAAATCTGACACCAGTTCAATGTGTACAGCTTTAGTAGCCATGCACACGAAAATTGCGATGTACCCCTTCGTAGTCTTTACTCCTCTTCCTTTGTTTAGTTTGACTTGCACGTGTCCAGTGAAGTCTACACCAGTATGTGTAAAAGGTCGGGATGGGGTGACTCTCTGTTGAGGTAAGTCTGCCATAAGTTGGTGGTTATCTGTTGGTTTATAGCGGTGACATCGCACGCAGAGTCGCAGCTGAGTTTTTACAGCTCTGTTGCTTCCAACAATCCAGTATTGCTGTCGGATTTGAGCGAATGTCAGCCGCGCACCTCCATGAAGTGTTGTAAGGTGTGCTTGTTCAATAACGAGCTGAGTTAGTCGTCCTGTTCGAGGAAGAATTATAGGATTTTTCATCTCGAAGGGCAAGTAGGAGTTTTTCAGTCTCCCACCGACTCTTATAACCCCTTTTTCATCCATACAAGGATTTAACTTGTATATAATGCCCTTGTTGTTTACAGTTCCGTTTCCTTTCAGTTGTTTGTATTCATTTTCAAACTCCGTACTCTGCACATATGTAATTACTCGGTCAGCTGCTAGCTTGAGTTCGCTCACACTTAGGTAGTTGGTTTCAAATTTCATCCTGGAGCGTGCCGTCGCGACAAAGCGCAGTACCTGAGCCGTTACTCGAATCACTTGCGTCAATGAACTATATTTATGTAATAAGTTATTTATAAAATGTTCATTGTCTCTCGGCACCGTTGTGGTTGCTACTGTTAAGGTGACACTTTCCTGGTTGGTTGTAAACAAACATATGGAATTTCCCACGAGGTCCGAATCTTGTACTCCTTTCAGGAATTCCGGACCTTGCCACCAAAGATCGAAGTTTATTAACATTCCTCTAGATGCGCAGTCGGCAGGGTTCTGTGCCGACTTAACGTAATGCCACTTGTCGGAAGGAATAATTTGTTTTATTTTGTCAACTCTGTTGGACACGTATTTATCCCACCTTGATGCATCTCCTTGCAGCCACGCTAAGACTACTTGAGAGTCACACCATGCTTTTATTGACAAATTGTATCCAGCTAAAGCTTCCGTAGTTTTTTCCATGAGTTTAGTCAACAGTAGTGCGCCACATAGTTCCAATCGCGGCAAAGTAGTTTTTTGTGATAGAGGCGCAACCCTGGTTTTAGCGACAAGTAAAGTTACAGTCGGTGTATTATCTTGTCCGTTCCTTACTCGGCTGTATATGACGCACGCGTACGCCTTTTCACTCGCATCGCAAAATCCCAGCAATTCTATTGATTGTTGTGCACCAATCCATCTGTTTAGTTTTATTTTCCTAACGTGTGGAAGTTCAGTTTTCAATTTGGCCCAATCATTTAGTATGCCACTCGGTAGTTCTACATCCCATGCAAGTTTGCTGTTCCATACTCTTTGAAATAATAGTTTTGCCGACACTGTTATGGGAGCCAACCAACCCAAAGGAGCGTACAGTTTCGAAATTTCGGAAAGTAAGTGCCTCTTCGTTGTCCGACCCTTCGACGTTTCTTCCAGGTTCCAGTTGAACATGAACGTGTCGATGTTTGGGTTCCACCCGAGTCCAAGCGTTTTTGTCGAGTCTTCAGTTTTGAAATCAAATATGCTTTTAGTTGATATTTGATCGTCAGTTAAACTCTCTAGTAGCGCGGGGTGGTTAGCTGACCACTTCCGTAAGTTCATGCCGCCGCCCTTCAGTAAGTTTATGAGGGTGCTTTGTAGGTCTTTAGCTTTATCCAGAGAGTAGTGACCGCTAATCACATCATCGACGTAGAACTCGTTGAGTAATGTATTGGCGGCTTCTGGATATTTATGACCGTCATCCAGGGCTAACTGCTTCATAGTTCTCATGGCCAACCATGGCGCGCACTTGGTCCCGTATGTCACAGTGCATAGTTGAAATTCTTGTAACCTTTCAGCAGGAGAGTCGCGCCATATTATTTTCTGAAGTGATTGTTGATCTTCAGCTATCCCGATGCATCGGTACATCTTCTCTATATCGGCGGTAAAAGCATACTTGTAGGACCTCCACTTTAGTATAAGGGCTTGAATATCCTTCTGTAGATTTGGACCCTTTTCCATTAAGCTATTCAAGCTGTATCCAGTTGTTGTCCTTTGCGAGGCATTAAAGACCACTCTTAGTTTGGTAGAGTTGTATTTATGAAATATAATAGCGGGAAGTGATCAATGAAACTGCGATTCCAAGTGACAACTGATTTATTTTCCCATACCCACATATAACATTTATTAACATACCCTACACCTCCCCCTTAAAACATTACTTACAATAGTTTTAAAATAAACTGGCTAATTTATCTTATATCTACTTACTAAGTACTTATACGTATTTATATATAATATTACTGACAATGCTTTTTTTTAATTTTTTAATCTGGACAAAGGTGTCAACACATACAATCTATATATATATATATATTTTTTTTATTAGAAAAATTATTAACTGCTTTGCGTATTTGCCTTGGTATAAGCATTTACGCTTCAGTTTAACACTTTCTGTATCAGACATGGGTACTGGTTCTGTTGTTAAATTTACGGAACTGACAACTGTATTTACATCTAGTTCTTGTTGATTGTGATAAGTTTCTTTTTTACATGGTGATGAAGTATTCTCAGTTTGATTGTCCGGACTAGATTCAGAAACATCAATCTCAGTTATGGACTGATCCGTGTTATTTGTTATGGAATGTCTGGAGTATCGTTTCTTAAGTGGTAATAATTGATCGATGTGACGTTTCCACTCGGTTCCATCTGACACGCGTACTTTATAGGTGAGTGGATCAGTCCGTGCAAGCACAGTAGCTCCTGCCCATTTGTCAGCGCGAGCACGGTAGTCCCGCGCCAACACTTGCTCGCCGGGCTCCACGTGCCGCTCGGCGCCGGGCCGCGTGCGTCCTGCTCGCTCTGCAGACGACTCCACTGCACGCTCAGTGGACGGTTTTATAATGTCCAACCGACCTCGTAATCTCCTACCCAGCATAGCTACTGCTGGTGCCACTCCGGTAGTGGCGTGCTCACAATTGCGATATTGAAACAGAAATTTCGAGAGGGCCGTATCTACATCTTTGCCTTCATGTATTGCCTTTTTCATTGCCCGTTTGACTGATTTTACTGCATTTTCAGCCGCCCCGTTACCGGCTGGTCGATATGGACTTGTGATTGTGTGGTTTATTAGGTTTTTATTTAAATAGTTAGTAAATTCAAACGAGCTAAATGTAGGTCCCCCATCACTAATTATATGTGAAGGCAATCCGAAACGTGCAAAAAGTTCTCTTAACTTATTTATAGTGGAGTTTGCATTAGTTCCTAACATTTTTTGAACTTCTATCCATTTACTGTGTGCATCTACCGTCACTAAAAAATATTTACCTTGAAAGATAGCAAAATCAATATTTAATCGTTGCCACGGTCGTGTGGGAAAAGCCCACGGATGCAACTGTGCACGCGCCGGCGCATCGCGCTGTTGTAGGCATGCACTGCATTCTCGACACAATGTTTCAATTTCATTGTCCAATTGCAGCCAGTAAACATAGTTTCGAGATAGATTTTTCATTTTGACAACCCCTAGGTGTCCCTCATGCAATTCCTGTAGAATTCGCTGCCTTAGTACCTGAGGGATGACCACTCTGTGATTGTATAATATACACTCTCTGTCGACAGTAAGGCTGTCCTTACGATAGAAATAAGGCTTTTCTTCACTTCGTGTAACTACTGCTGGCCAGCCATTAATAATATAATCAAAAATATTTTTAAGAACCTCATCTTCCTGTGTTTTCTTTGAAACGTCTTTTGCTCTGATAGGAATTGATTGTTCTACGTAATTAATATATGACACCGTATCCTGCCCCGTTTGTATTTTACGTTCATACGGTAGTGGCAATCGTGATAATGCGTCCACGTTGTAATTATCTTTGGATTTTACAAATTCTATAGTGAAGTCATAGGCTGCTGACTTTGTAGCATACCTTTGTAATCTGCTTGCTGCAGTCTGCGGCAAACCGAATTTGGGACCGAAAATGAATGTCAACGGTTTATGGTCTGTTTTAATTATAAAAGTTCGACCATAAAGATATTGATGGTGTTTTAAAACTCCACTAATTATTGCCAGCGCCTCTTTATCTAGTTGACTATAAGCACGCTCTGCCGAATTTAACGTTCGCGATGCAAAACATATGGGGCGTTCATCGCCATTGGGGTATCTATGCGATAACACACTACCAATGCCGTAAGAACTACTATCCACTGCTAATACTAATGGAAGTTCCGGGTTGTAATGTACTAATACTTTGCTACCTGAAATAGCCTTTTTAACTTTGTTAAAACTGTCGTCACAATCTTGCGACCAAATCCACTCTGTATTTTTCCGCAACAACTTATGTAAGGGATATAATATTGAACTTAAGTTGGAAATAAACTTTGCATAGTAAATCACCATACCTAAGAAAGACTTAAGCTGCGTCACATCATTTGGCCTTGGTGCATCCACGATTGCTTTAATTTTGTTCTCATCGGGATGTAAGCCGTGTTTGTCAATAACAAACCCAACATAAGTAATACTATCCTGCATAAATACGCACTTATTTAGTTTGATCCTCAAACCAACCTCACGCAAGCGACTCAACAATGCTTTTAAATTATTAATATGTTCACCACGGGATGTTCCAGTACATGCTATATCGTCGATGAAGACCACGACTCCTTTGAGTCCCTTAACCGTTTGTTCCATAAATTTCTGAAACTTTTCTGGAACACACGTAAGTCCAAATGGTGTGCGATTGTACACAAATGTTCCTATATGTGTCGTAATAGCGGTACATGCCTGAGATTCCTCCTCTAGAAGTAATTGTTGATAAGCATGCGTAAGGTCAATTTTAGAAAACTGTTCACCCCCACTCAGCGCCGCGAACAGCTCCTCTATTCGCGGCAGAGAGGTTCGCGCATAAGTTTCGGGTTAACCGTGACCTTGTAGTCACCACAAATTCTGATTTCTCCGTTCCTTTTAATTACTGGCACGATAGGCGTGCCATAATCTGAATACTCAACCTTTCGAATTGTACCCTCAGCCTCGAGTCGTTCTAACTCCTGCTCGACAGGTTTACGTAACGCCAACGGTATCGGCCTAGCTTTGATAAATACTGGATTTTTATCCACCAATTTTAGAGTAATTTTTTTAATACATGTTCCAAGTCCAGATGCAAATACAGTCGGATATTCGCGTTGTAATACTTCAACTATATTATTTTCATTTAACTTTAATAAAAATTCATCAATACTAATCTTATTTATTTTTAATTTAGTAAGCCACGAACGACCTAAAAGTGGTGGTCCACCATTTTTAACAATATATAGTTTGAGATTTCCGGCTGCATGTTCACCAATAACCACATGCACATACACAAAACCTACCGGTTCTATGACTGAACCGACGTAGGAGTACAAAGAAATATCGTTGCTAATTACTGGTAAATCACAAAAGTTGTTATTATAATAATCTAAACTTATAACTGATAACTTACTTCCAGTGTCCAGTTCGAAACTTATCTTTCTGCCGTTCACTTGCGCCACAACCGTGTACGGTTTGTCATTAACGCCGCACACGCTTAGATTATATAACTCACATTCCGATTCGTTATCACTACTTCCGAGATAATTATTATTACGTTGCGTTGAACTATCATGGCTCGACTCGCCACCTCGCCTTTTGTTCGATTTACACATTATTTTAATGTGACCTTTCTGGCCACATGTATCGCACGAATAATTTTTAAACCGACACAACTCTGGACGATGGTTTCTGCCACACCTCCAACAAGCACGCGTCGAGCGCGATGTTGCCGCGCTCCCCTCGGTAGACGAGTTGCCGCTGCTCGGAGTTCCACGCTCGGGCGGCCGGCCTGCCCGCTTTGCCGTCGCCACTTGATGCACCGCCTCAAACGTTCGCGTCCCAATCGCCGACGCGTTAGCTACGCCCGCGGCGTTTGAACCGCTGGTCTGTGAGTGTCGCTCGGCCGCTTCCAACGCCAACGCCAATTCGACGGCTTTTTTGTATGTAATCGATGGTTCCGCAAAAATGCGTGATCTCATTTCATCACTAGTCAAACCCGACACAAATTGATCGCGTAAATTTTCCTCCAGCGTAGTATTGAAATTACATGTACTAGCCAGGTGTTTCAGTGTTTGTAGATATTCACTGAGAGATTCACCCGTGTTCTGACGTCTTTGTCTAAAAACATGGCGTTCTGCAATTTCGGAACGTTTCGGTTCAAGATGATCACCCACAATTTGTACTAATTCACTAAATTTTTTCTTTTCTGGATGATTGGGTGCACATAAATCACACATTAGGTCATATGTTGCTGCTCCCACCAACGTCACCAACGTTGCAACTTGTAACTCGGGTTTTATTTCATTTAAGGTTATGAATTGTTCCACGCGTCTGATATACGCCAGCCACTTTTTGCTCGATAGGTCAAATTCTTCAATTTTCCCGATAGGCATCTTGAAGTCCCACACTTAAACGATGTAACCACACGAATTTAATTGTTTTCCTCGTCGCCAGTTGTATTTATGAAATATAATAGCGGGAAGTGATCAATGAAACTGCGATTCCAAGTGACAACTGATTTATTTTCCCATACCCACATATAACATTTATTAACATACCCTACAGGTAGTAGTGGATTGTTCTCGCAAAACACCATGGTGCGGCAGGTAGCATTCAGCCATAGAAGTTAATATTGGAGAAGCCGGTTTCATATGCTGTAGTTGTGTATATTCTCTAATGAAGTCCCGGTACATTGTTGCAAGTTTGTTGTTCTTCCCCAGGCGTTTTTCTAATTGGAGAAACTGCGAGATAGCCATTGACTTTTATTTGCCTAATTTGTTTTGCAACTCAGAGCTCATAGGCATCTTGACGATGTATTTGTTATCTGTACTGTCTCGCTGTACTGTCTTGGTGTAGTATTCTTCACACTGATTATCCTTGGGCATATCATGGTTGCTGATTGTAATGTCTTCGTTCTCCCAGAATTTGTTTAATTCAGTTAGGTCGATTTGCGTTATGTGACAATTAAAAGTTTTCAGTTTGCCACATAGGATCCAGCCTAAGTGCGTCTGTTGCGCTACGGGCGACTGTTGACTGCCTTTCAAGACTCCGTCAAGGATGATGTCGGAATATACGTCTGCCCCAAGTAATAGATCAATTGGACTTGATACGTCGAATTCCGGATCTGCTAGTTTCAAGTTTTCCAGGTGTGGCCAGTTAGCCTTTTCGAACGATGAGTTGGGTAAGTTGTTTGTTAGTTTGCTTAAGATGAGTGCCTGAGTTTCGAATGCGTAGTCTGAGTGAATCGATTTACAGGTAAGCTGGAGCCGTCCTTTACAGTTTCCAGGTGCAGCTCCCACTCCCGTTATGATTGCATTCAGCCGTTTCCTTGGTAGTCGTAGCATCTGTGCGGCGTTCTCGGTGATCAAGTTTACTTGCGAACCTTGGTCTAGTAGTGCTCGAAGCGTAATGTAATCCCCATTTGCAGATTTTATCTTTAGCTGCACAGTAGTTAATAAAACCTCCATCTCGTTAGTAGATATGTGATTGGAGCTTTGTTTGTATGTGGATGTGGTTGGTCGTTGACCTAAATCGTCGTTGTTTCTTTCCGTTTTCGTTGAGTTGGCAGTATTTTTCTTGTCTGCGTTGTGCAATAAAGTATGATGCTTCATATCGCATTCTTTGCACGTTTTTGCTGACGCGCACTCCGTGTTGCCATGGCTGTATAAGCAGTTTTTACACACGTGTAATTTTTCAACTGTGTTATTCCGTTGGAATGAGTCCATATTGATGAACTTTGGACATTTCATCAATACATGATTCCCTTCACAGTATGGGCAGCGTCCATATGCTGTATGATAGGTTCTCTTGAAAGATTTTTGTCGCTCGTAGTCATGCAGTTTTGCATAATTATGTTTGTTAAATGGCTTGGACGAGACTTGCTTCTGCTGGTTGGGTACTTCTTTTTTCGTATTCTTCATGGTTTCATACGCCATGAACTTGTTTTCCAGGAAATATAATAGCTCGTTCAAGTTTGGTACATCTCTAGGATCTCGCAGTTCCTTTATGTACTCGCTGTAGGTAGTCGTGTCAAGTTTCTGCGACATCAAGTGTACGATAATTGGGTCCCAAGTTGCTATGTCTAAACCAATATTTAACGACCAACTTATAACTCTTCTCTTAGATATTAGAAATGGCGTCTCGCCAAGTATTCCTTCAGTGGAATGTGAGGAGCGTGTGGCATAAAAAGCACGACCTCATATTTCTTTTAAATAAATATAAGCCACTAGCTTGTTCCATAGCTGAGACTTGGCTTACTCCAAGTCTTAGCTTTCGTATGCCACATTTTAACATACTCAGATGTGACAGACCAGATGGCTATGGAGGGTCAGCCCTCTTGGTCAACAACCGGGTCCCACTGTTACCCCTTACTTTGCCTTCACTTACAGGTGATATGAGCATTGCCGCGGGGAAGATTGAGGGCATCACAGTGTTTTTCATTTATATTGCACATCCTCACCATGATTTTTTTATAATTTTAAAATATATTTTTTCTAGCGTCCATGGACCAATACTGGTCATGGGCGACTTTAACTGCCACCATTATAGATGGGGGTCTGAACGCTGTGATGCCTTTGGTGTGGCTCTAGTTGATGTTTTGGATGACTTGGACCTCTGCGTTTTAAACAACGGTTGCTCAACACGTCGATCTCTTCCAGGACAGCAAAAGAGTTGTGTAGACCTTACATTTTGTTCGGTTGAATTAGCAGCATCGACTCACTGGGAATGCACAACCTTGTCGCATGGTAGTGATCACTACCCTATTATTATATCCCTGGTTAATAAATTTTATTTAGAAAAAACTTCCCCTCCACTTTTGAAATATAACCTGTCCAAACCAGATTGGTCAAAATTTGCATCATTACTCGAGGATAAAATTGATGCTCTTCCAAATTTAAACTCAAATTTTTCAGATCCTTCTGGTCACTACCATGCCAAGAGCTGTTATGAGGGTTTTATAAAAGCTGTTACCGCCAGTGCAGATTCCTGCTTCCCATTGAAAAACAGTGCCCGTAATAAAATCCCTTCACCTCCATGGTGGGATCCAGAATGCACCTCGGCGATCAGGGATAGGGACGAGGCAGAGGTGTGTTACAATACAGATATGAGCACTGAAAATCTGTTGGCTTACTTTCAGCTCAATGCCAGAACCAAACGTCTTCTTCGCAAAAAGAAACGTACGGGTTGGGTTAAGTTTTGTACCTCCTTATCTCCCTCTACTCCAGTTTCAATTGTCTGGAAAAATATCAATAGGTTTAGACGTGGTTGTTCCCCATCAATCTCTTCACCAATCACTAGGGAAACAGCTGAACATTTTTTTGACAAAATAGCACCACCATATGTTCCACTCTTACCTGAATGTCAAATCATGCCCCTGCATAATATAACAGAGGATCCATTCGACGCACCGTTTACTTTAGAGGAATTGAATATAGTACTCAAACATGTCCGGGACACAGCTCCTGGTATTGATGGTGTGCCGTATTCTTTCATAACCCATTCTGGAAAAAAGGCCAAACTATTTTTTTTAAATATCTTAAACTTTTGTTATATTCATGGGTGGGTCCCAGATCAATGGAAATTACAAATTGTTATCCCTCTTTTGAAACCAGGCAAACATGCAAATGATCCGAATGGCCTTAGGCCAATTGCTTTATCTTCAGTCCTAGCCAAATTACTAGAGCACCTTATTAAAAATCGTCTCGAGTTGGATAATCGAATCGAGAGACTTACTGCCGAACCACCAATTTGGTTTTAGGAAAGGTCTTAGTACAATGGACAGTGTTGGTATTTTAGTTACGGATATCCGCTTAGCCTTTTCTAAAAACGAATCTGTTGTTGCTACTTTCCTTGACATCTCCTCTGCATATGACAATGTACTTCTTCCAGTACTCAGGCAAAAACTGCAACAGCTGAGTCTTCCGGCTAAGATGATACAATGCATATGTGAACTTCTGTCGTCCCGCTCATTGGTTCTGAGAGTACAGGGTGAGGAGTTCGATGAAAGGCAAACATGGAAGGGACTCCCACAAGGCTATTTCCTCAGTCCTATACTCTACAATTTGTACACGGCTGATATTGGGTCCTGCCTAAATAACAATTGTCGGATGTTACAATATGCTGATGACATTGTTCTGTATGTGACAGATTCTTCGATTGTTGACGCTGCGTCATCTTTGTGCCTGTCTCTGGATTCTTTGAACCAATGGCTTTTAAGCCATGGGCTGTCGTTGTCTGCACCAAAAAGTTCGGCAGTAATTTTCTCTCGCAAAAGAATCATCCCTCATATTTCTATAAACATTTTAGGCCACAATATTCCAATAGTTAATAAAGTAAAATTTTTAGGCGTTATTTTAGATACAAAATTAACTGGCAAACATCACATAAATTTTCTTATACAAAAATGTGAAAGAATTATTTCAATTTTAAAAGTTCTTGCGGGTGTTTGGTGGGGTGCTCACCCCTACACCATGAAATTAGTTGATAATGCCTTAGTTCGTAGTGTTTTAGACTATGGAACATATCTCCTGATTCCTTGCAACAAAAGTGCTTTGGCTGGGCTGGATGGAGTTCAGTCCAAGTGCCTTCGAATCATCTCAGGTTGTATGAAGTCCTCTCCCATTAACGCATTGCAGGTCGAATGTGCTGGACCTCCATTGGCCCTTAGACGGCAATTTCTGGCATTTCGTTTTGTTTCTAGACTAATATGTAGATCCTCCCATCCACTTATAGGTAGACTGAATGGGCTAGATACCATAAGCAGAAGTTCAAATTACTGTCTCCACATCTTGACCCTGCCTGATGGCCTTGATAAGGTCCATCAACAGCTGAATCGCACAGGTCGTGAAGTCACTGCGGTTGTACGCTGTGGTTTTTGACGTACTGGCAATCTTATTATAGGCGCCGCTGCGCTGTGGCAATGCACCTGCCGACTTTGTTGCGGCATTCCGCCGCAACGTCTCTGTGGCGCTAGGTGCGATCGGCGCGGCGCCTGGCGTCTTGCGAGCGAACCTATTTGGTACCACTTTTCTCCGCGGTACCGTCATGGCGCTAGTGGTAGGTTCGCTCGCTGTTGTTTGCGACACAACCTGTGCGGTGTAGGCAGGGTCGGCCGCCGGGATATCTTCCTGGGTCGCTGGGGGGGGTGGATTCTTACCTTTCCCTCCCCGCTTCTTCTTCCTTCTCCTCCGCCTCGAGGTTGAGGCTTGGGTGTTTCTGTCTGTGGGCTCGTTTGCCGCCGCCATCAGCGTCGTGGCTTGAGCCTCTGCTGACACTAGGGGTCTCTCCGCGACCGCCTGTGTCCGGCGTGTGACCGTGATGGCGACGGTCCCCGCCCGCTTGTTTCCAATCTCTTTTTGGAATACGGGGCATTTTATGTTGCTCGCGGGGTGAGGCCCCCCGCAATTTGCGCAGGTGGCCGGTTTCTCCCGCGGGCGCGGGCAATCGCGTGCGGCGTGTTCCTCCCCGCATCGCACACAAGCGAGCGGGCGGTGACTCTGGTGCGAGCTGTGTCTGAACCGCTGGCACCGGTGGCACTGTGCAGGCCCACGATTTCCTCTCCAGGCCTCAATTTTGACACCGCGCATCATCATGAATGTGTCGGTGTCGTAGATAGCTCGAACGTCCGGGGTACGCTTTAGAATAGCGTGGAAGACGCAGCCGGGTCGTCCCTGTGCGCCTTTGATATGGCGCACGTACTCCGGCTGGTAACCCATCTCCCGGAGTTCTTCCTCGATCTCCTTCGGGTCGGTGTCGACCGGGAGTCCGCGGATGGCGACTTTCAGGTTCTTCTCCGCCGGCAGTGAGTACGCGAACCAGGATACCCCTGCTTCCTTCTCCAGGCCTGTCAAGTACCGCTGGACCAGCCGGTACTCATCCTCGGTGTCCGGGGTGAATCTCACCCCGGTCCCGTAGGGCCGAGCATTTGGCGGCCGGCCCAGTTTCTTGGCGATGGCCCGGAAGTGGGTAGCCCAGTTTGGCAGCTTCTCAGCTACCAGCGGAGGGTACTTCAACTTCTTCTCCTTCTTCCCCGGCTTGGGCTGCGACGTCGAGGCGCTTGTCGACGGAGCGGGGCCTGGCGCTCAGCTGTGTGGGACTCATATTTATAACTTCGGCCGTTGCAAACTGATATATTTTTGAGTATTTTTGTACTTCGTCGCTATTGGTGGATTATAATTCATTGGGTCTGAATCTACTGCTACTGGACCCATTTTATATTGTACATATGTAGGCTTAGATTTCAATAAAATCATCATCATTAAAACTTCATCTGGTGTTTCATTTCTCTACTGCTTAAACGCTAAAAATTCTTAACTTATATCCCCAAAATTTTGTTTCATATTGGTATATCCAAAAAATCTCCGTCAGCGAATTTGACTTTTAATGCGGTGGTGGCGTATATCGTTATCGCGATCAAACTAATACGGTACGGGTTTTATCGCGCCCAAATCGATTACAGCGTAATAAGGAACTCACCCTAATAAATCCTATGGACTTGGCATACCTATAAGAAATACTTGTATACCTACGCTCTATTGAGAGGATAAAATGGCGGTTACTAGAGCAGCCCTTATCGATACTTCTTTAAAATAACATCGATAAAAGATTGTGAGAATGTTTTCATAATGCCACGGTACAAAATGAACGGGTAAAAATACCCCAAGTTCTTTAACATGCATGAGTCTTTCATGTAATTTTATGCTCTTTAATTTATGCTTTTAGCTATTACAAGAAATGAAAAGCAGTAAGTACAAGTCGTGCCATTAAAGAGATTTGACCGCGCCTTCCGCCGCCTTTTTCGCCACCCCGATGACAACCTGATAATACAGGTAAAGAGCCCCATAAATCGTCTATTGCGCAAGTTAAACCACGTGGTGCGTCAAGTCTCGACTTTTAATGGCACGAATTATACCTACTTACATCGAATAATTTTTTTATCCACTTTCTTGCTGGCTTGCCATCCCCACGGGTTCTTTTTACTGTAAGCTTATGGTGGTTCCGTCAATGGCACGAAGATGGTAATTTTTAAATTAAATAAATTTATATTTTTATTAAGTATTATCATTTTATTTATGTCGCGTTTTTTGATCAACATACCTACAACCTAATAAAGAGCTGCAATTTGAAAAAAACGTATGAAAATTTGAATTTCACGGATAACCAGTGAAAAACTTTTTTTTTAAATGGTTTTATTCACCATAATTCATATTTTTGATGCTAAGTTTCTAAAAGGCAAATGATCGAGGGTTAATTATTTAATTAAAAATCAACAATAATTATAATAAAGTTATATTAAAGAAATCAATTTAATTCATTTCTGAACAATACAATTTAGTTTGGGTAATTTCTATGGGATATTCTCTCAGTAGATTTCTTCCCATAATATTTGTATCTCAAATTCATGTATACCTCTATTACACTTTTAATTAATAAATATTATTATATCCTTTAAAATGATAATATTACTAAAATGAGGAATTTCTTTCGTCTGTCTTCTAACTTTCTCAGTCTCTTTATCTTCTAGGACTGTTTTTGACATTTGTCCTTTAATTTCTTTATCATTTTAAATGTGCGTACCTGAAATCAAATAAAATTAAGCTTAAATAGATATTGAAGACAAGAAGCGAGAGATATCTCCCAGCTAGTCTCAATTCAATCAATGAGATGTACATTAGATAAAAAAAAACGGAACTGATCATACCGGTAAATCTGGCGGAGTTGCTAGCAGCTAAATCTGGCGAAACGGAGGTGCTAGTAGCTAAATGTGGCGCAGCGGAGGTTCTAGTGACTAAATCTAGTGTAGCGGATGTGCTAGGGGCTAAATCTATGCCACTCCTCTTTGAAATCTCTCCAGGTTGCTTTTGAGTGGTAGGCACACAAACAGCTTGGACCTTAAAACCACTCTTTATCATTAACATAAATATTAATAAAAATTTAATAGTAAATACTTAAAAATATGATGGCTTTTCAAAACAGTAATGATCCTACTGTTTATAATTACAAAAATCAAATACCGTATTAGGAGCACCACATCCAGATATTGATTGTGAGTTTGTTTGATTTTGATCATTCTCAATTAAAATGCCAGACATATTTGTTTGAATCTTAGGCTGTAAACAAGCAATAAAATGATTAGTATTCTTGATGTTTCTTGATTTTATTAATAGGATTTTTAATTAATATTAAGTCTTCTAACACATTCTTTACATCACTCTTTGTGTCCATTAGACAACTGTTGCAATTGAGGACATCACTATCATTTATCAGCCACTACACTATCATGTTAGAAAAATTTATAACATGCAATGTTACTTACCAATAAGGTCCGTGAAGGTAAAGCATTGTCACGTAATGTTACTTTATTCAGTGTCCAAAACATGATTCTTCAAAGTGAAGAGAACAAAATATGTGAATTGTTTTTGTTGACATCTTTCAATTTTCAACACCGATTGTTTCCACCCAAATTATCTTTTTACGTTCATCAAGCAGCCTTGAAAATAAAACATAAAACCAATACAGAATCATAAAATAGCATCTTATAATATAAAAATGAATCGCAAAATGTATTGGTAAGTGCATAACTCAACAATGCCTGGACCAATTTGGCCAATTCTTTTTTTGTTGTGATCATTATCCTCAAGGGAAGGTTTAAACGTAAAGTAGGTGTAGGTAGGGTAGGTAGGTAGGTAGGTATGTATGTATGTAGGTAGGGTAGGTATGTAGGTAGGTAGGGTAGGTGGGTAGGTATGGTAGGTACGGTAGGTAGGGTAGGTAGCGTAGGGTAGGTATGGTAGGTACGGTAGGTAGGCTAGGTAAGGTAGGTAGGGTAGGGTAGGGGTAAGGTAGGTACTTAGTGCTACCCGTGCGAAGCCGGAGCGGGGCAGCTAGTTATCGATTAATATAAAATGTCTAAATGCACTACACTATCCCTTCAATAACAAGAAAATCATTTCATGTTGAAAAACTGTTAAAAACAAAGGCAAAAGGGAAAATAAGAATGCTTTACTGTTAAAGCTCTTCAACAAATGCAGAATCTTTTTTTTATCATTTAAATCTAAAGATATTTCAGCTGAAATTATGTACGTAGGTACTGGTGCAAAGTTATGTTCGGGAGATTCCCGCTTCTTTTGATGCCACATCCTAGGGCGGAGTTTAAACGCAATAACACAGCAAATTATTCCAAAATTTACAATTTTATCCACAGCTCAAGAGCATTTGACAGTTGACGTACTCAAGTTTGGTACCAAACAGCGAGAAGGTAAAATGGCGACTCGGCCGCAAATAGGTATTCAATGACTCGGCTGCTTTCCGAATTAGAAAATAATCGCTCACATCACAGCGCTCACAGCGATAACTTGCGTACCGAATTAGTTATCACAATTATGACAGCTGAGGGCTGTCAACAATTCGGAACACTCGTGAACAGAGGCGGCTCGTGATATTTATTTGTGGGGGTTCACTAAAAAAGAAACGTAGAACTAGAGCTTACCATTTATTTTATTTGTAAAGAAAATCCATTCGGCGATCTTTTTGGCGAGCGAAGACATCTATCACTTTCTTGTGAAAATCAGTTATGGAATTAATTAAGCGTTTTTCAATGCTTATCATACAACAAGATACACTGTATTGTTCCATTTTTAACACAAATGTCGCGCACAAACTATTTTTAATAATTATTTAGAATAAACACTGCGAATCTACTGACAGCCGAGTTGAGCCGACCGTTTGTTTACATAAGATCGGCAACAGCGCAAAGGCATGGATCGCATTCCCGCGCGCGGCCGTCTTGCGCCGTTTGGCAACGTCGCGCGTGAGCGGCGCTCCAAATTAGGCTAATTTCTCATACAAAATCTTTTGTTTCACGCGTCGGACTGTGTCGATATTTCTCTTTCGCACTCATTGAATACAGTGCTAGAAATCGTACTGAACTTTGTTTCATAGGAGCGCAATCGCCGGCGCTCCACACGTTACAACTTGACGCCCAATGTACGCGTAGGAAATGGTTTTCTAGTAAACTGCTATTGTATACATGGGCATAGTAGAAAGAATGTATGTATAGGATTATAATAAAGAAATATAGATTATGCTATTTTCGTGGGAGTGCACTGCACCAGCGCTCTTTATGACGAGCCGCCTCTGCTCGTGAACGCGCTCACAGTCCTCGTAACATAAACATAACCTCAAACCTTGCATTGTTATTAATTATTATTCATATTATAAAGTGCTTCGGTGTTAAACACATTAAATTGAAAAAAAAAATCAAATTCATCAGTATAATCATCAATTAAAAAAAATTACTGTTATTATGATTTAAAACTACACAGTACAACTGTCAGTTTGACAGCCATATTGACAGCGCTCACGGTGATAATAATAAAAGGCATGGTCGGCGTTATCGCAAGATGGCGCATGTCATGACGTCATCTATGACGATTCACGGGACATTGTTATCGTGCTCAGGCTAATACGGTACGGGTTTTAGCACGCCCAAATCGATTACAGCGTAACTCGGAACGCACCTATAGAAATGTAGGGTTGCCAATAAAGTAACTGTCAAAAACACTTGTCCTTTTTCACTTACGCAAAATTATGAAAGTTAAAAAGAGATGGCAATATTTTTATGATTTTGGCGTCGATATGCATCATATTTGTGTAATAAATCCCGATTTGTACCTGCTGTGCTGCCCCGATTTAAAATTAATCGGACCTGGCAACACTACGTGACAGTAGATAACCTCCCAAATTCCATGCAAATCATACAATAAAATTCCCAATTCAACTGTCACAACTGTGGTCACAACATTCTAACCTCACCTCACTCAAGATAATTTGAGTTTTATCTCTATCAATATTTCTAAGTAAATCTGTAAACAAAGTTCCATACGCAACAGATTTAGGAAGTCATTGATTTCATTATTGAAACTTTTGTCATCATTGTTTTCCTATCTAACATTTTGATGAGCTCACGATATTTTTATTTGGAGTTAACGTGAGTAACATTCGTACAACATTGCGTAATTAACAAGCTCAAGAGACCAACGACACCTAAGAGGTAATCAGTGTGTTGTAAATATTTGTATTCAGGTGTAGTGTGGAGTTGAACCGGCTGTCAGTGCGCAGTGCCATTGAAGAAGCGGTAAAAAGTGTGTTCGGGGAGTGCGGCGCCGGCTCTCTGTGTGTGGACGTGCTGGTGGTTGGCGAAGGGCGTGCGCTGGTCCGAGTGCGCGTGAGCCAGGTGCGCCGCGTGCGAGCCGCGCTGGCGCTGAGCGGCACCGTGCTGCGCGTCGCCCGGCACGCGCCTGCGCTGCAGTCGCTGCTCTGATCAGACTGTCACTACCCAAGCGCTGTAAGATCACCTACTTGCCGCCACCAATCTCAGGGATTCTAACACAGTGGTGGAGTGGGAGATGACTACTCATCTCCATACCCTACCTTACTTTACCGTAGTTGACTTGGTAAAGTTGATAATATTTCCTTCTACTGACTACCTATTTAGGTACACTCAGTGGCCAGTGGAATGTTAGAGTGCATTTACATTCCAAGCACAGTTCAATTTTTTTCCTGTATTTTATAAATATACCTACATGCTAACTGCAATCATTGGTGTTTGTGGACAGAGATGGCGGCCAGGTCCATGCTTTCGTCGGGGCTGGATGGTAAGGATGTTGTGATCGTAGCCACTAGGGAAGAGTTGGCTGCACCAAGCAAGGTGAGCCTGCCCGAACCAGAGCCTGCACCTGGACTCATCTTGGCAAATGGCTCCATCAACTGGGGCTGTCCGTGTCTGGGTGGCATGGCTACTGGCCCATGCGGTTCGCAATTCAGAGAAGCCTTCTCTTGTTTCCATTACAGGTGAGAGTCTGTCCCTTTGTTGATGTTTTGATTTAACAATTATTAGTTAACACATGATGAAGACAAGGTTTTTATGCAAGTGTATATTAATGAATGATGATAAAATAATGGGTAATTCAATTAACAATAAAAGTTTAACTAACTACATCATTGGCTTAAGTGTATTCTGCCTGCAAGGAAGCATGCAATTTTTTATTTATGTGCAAAGTTTGACAAGGTCTCAGTCTCAACTTTAAATTCTCGTCTCAGAAACCGGGTGTAAGGCTTTCTGATATAAGCAATTTGTCATGCATAATCTAAAAACCAATGTTACATGCCATAGTTTGCTCATGCAAGTTATAATATAAATGTTGCAGTGATGCGGAGCCCAAAGGCAGTGACTGCTACGAGAAGTTCAGCGTGATGCAGGAGTGTATGTCGCACTATCCAGACCTGTACGGCAAGGACGACGAGGACGAGCTCGCCGCCGCCATGGACGCTGCCGGCAGCGAAACCGCGCACGAGCCGCCCGAGCGCGCCGAGCTGCGCGAGCACGGCGCCGCCGAACCACGCGAGACACGCGAGTCGGCCGAGCGCGCCGAATCGCGCGTCGGGCCCGGCGGCGACTCGCGCTAGATCCATGTGAGGCTCCGCCACCGACTGGACTGGTGCCAATTAACGTGGCACTATTATAGATTTTAGCAATCTTTTGTACTTTCACGAAAAAAAAGCCATAGATTGTCATTCCGATTCCAATAAAGAGACATAAGGGAAATACACTGGTTTATCGGACACCTACTACTAAGTTCAAAATAGACAATGAAATAATGTTGTTACAAAGGTGTATGTATTGTGTTTGTGAAAACGAAAGATAAAATATGTTGCGCCGACCCCAAGTAACATGGGACAATGGCAGGAAGATGTATAGTGTTTGTGATTCCTTCCACGTGAGTTACAAACCCTAGCTTAGTTATTTAGTTTGTGAAACTACATTTGTGTATGTAGAGCAGTAGATAATTATTAAATTTTCGTTAAAATATAACTATTTGTGTCAATCTCCTCTACTTATTCAGGCAGGCCACAAGTTATGCAACAAATCTTGAGTCACCCGACACTTGACAATTATTAATTCACAAAATTTCATTTACAATAACCAACACCACCAAACAACCAACCTATACCTTTCTTTTATTTGTTACTAGCTGTGCCCCGCGGTTTCACTCGCGTAGGTCTCGATCCCGTGGGAATATAGGTATAAAACGTGTCCTATGTCCTATTCCAGGTCATGGTCTACCCGTGTGCCCATCCTCTCCTCTCTAGAGTAGGGAAAGTCGAGGCGGCGCGGCGCTGCGTCGAACGGTTCGCGTATTACATTTTTAAACTCGTGATAACTTCGAAATGAAATGTCCGATTCGAATGAATTAATAAGTATTTTACTGCTACATAAATACCCTTGATGTTAAAACTATTTATTTGAATAAGCATTAATATTATGTTGATAAAACTGCTTCGCAAATAATGCATTAATTTGTAACAATTTTTATTACCATAAAAAAGGTAATAGTAAGTCAATCAAAAAAGATAGACATATGCTGTCGCGGACTTTTTTTTACCCGACTACGGCGAAGCAAAAAGGAGGGTTATGATTTTGACCGGTATGTATGTATGTATGTATGTTCATCTATCTGTTCCCTCCTATCTTCTAAACCACTCATCACAATTTGACAAATGAGGTATCGTTGGAAGCGTCTTGATCGTCCGCTGGTTATAGGCTATGTGAAATCACATTAATTGGAATATGGCGCCCTCTAGCGGTCATAAAGACATGACATTAAAAAAAAAACCACTTCTATTATGCCGTGTTGGGTATCAAATGAAAGGGCTTGACAAGCACATTACAAATATGTATATATATCGTGTTGTCTAGGTACAGGAATATGTTTAAATTGTTAATTAATTCAAAAGTGAGGCTGCGCTACGTATGGCGCGGCTGTAAAATTAATACCTAATAAATAATAATGATTATAAAATGATAACAAGACGCAGTTCATCAAATCTTAATAATAAATAAATAGCAGCAATTGGATTTTTCCTGTGTAGGTACTTGCTATTAGCACTAGGTATTGCGTGAAACAGCGCCATCTATTGAGATGGCGCTGTTTTAATGGATATTTTAGTGCAGTAACCAGTAACCGTCCTCTATTATAAACACTTCCTAGACTAGGGTCAGTTCACACCGAGACGTGACGCGACGCGACGATGCTTGAAGAGGCCAGTGGTTTCGAACTGCACAGCGCAGCCAAAACTTACCCTGCTGTAATAGTTTTACTCTAAATCTAGAGTAAATTAGGTATCCTAAGTTGGCATCACTGAGTAGAGACCAGTCACCACAGAGCGGCTTCAGGCTGCGCCTCGCGGCGCAGTTCGGCATGGCGCGACGCAGCGAGGCATTTTCGAATTATCTGAATTAAATGTGTATCTTGTGTAGTAAATAAAGTTATATTTTGTATAACTATCTTAAAAAGCGCGTGCAGAGTCGCGTGGCGTCTCGTCTCGGTATGAACTGACCCTAATGCGGCATGTAATGCGTTACATGCTACTAAACGGCCATACATGTATGACCGTTTATTAGCAATTTATTATGATTCAAGGGACAAATAAATAATCCATCTAGAGACCTGAGTCTGCTGAGGGGCACATAGGCCTGTCCCTTAGCGAATAGTGATTTCCCTAAGTCAACTACTGCTTTGTCTAGAGTGCACCCTTGTAACTTGTGCACAGTAACTGCCCAAGTAAGGATTAATGGTAACATTTTGCGTTGAATTTTTCCCGATCCTCTTAATCCGTCAAATTCAGTCAGAAAAGGTTCGATTCTAACAAGCCCATCTTCATCTGCATTTATAGTGGAATCATCAAATTATATGAGAACTGCGCTTGGCTGTTCTCCGTGCTCCAGCTGATCCCGACGAAGAGCAGGCCATACCAGGTTTCTCACCAGTCCCATCGCACCACTCACTAACCTCGATTTATGTTTAAATTCCTGCGTAGCATGACACGGGAGGCAATACCGATATCGGTACTACTTATGCGTATTATACCTCCAGTTCGGTTGGGATCGCTAGGTATATATTCCGAAGATAAGGGTGTTCTGTTTTAGCTCTAGGGGCCTCAAGCTTATCATTGCTCTCATCATGCACTAGTTTAGTGCATTATGTTTTACGCAAATGTTTTGATGCTCTTCGTAGTAAATGTTGCAAAGCTTTTTGACTGACATTGTAATTTAAACTCTATGTATACAATTACTTGACAGTGTCCAGTGCTTTCCCATAATCTAGGATGTTGTTCAAAAAGTCTTCAACCACATCACAAACTCATTAGAACAACATGTCGATTTTGCTTAATTGAGGTCCTCGTTAAAGACGTTTATAAGAAACAACTAAGATTAGATTAGAGGGGTTGGTTTTGTGGACGAAAAAACTATAAGTAAGCTCGGTATTAAATTTACCTACCTACTATACATGAGAAACAATAAAACCTAAACAAAATAATGTAAACCGGGTCTGCAATTATACTCTATCACGAAATTTTAACCCCAAAATAATTTAAATAAAAAAAAGTTAAAAAACTAAAACCCGACTACTTAAAAACCACGTTCTAATAAAAAATATGAAACAAGAAAAATTTCAGACAGAAATCAAAACAGTGCCAATGGTCAAGGACAAGCCGTGGTCGCATGCCTGTACACCTACAAAACTATAATGGCTACAAAACTATAATGGTAACCGTTTACGCAGAGCACGCAACGGAAACTCTCAAAAAGGAATAATGTTTCCCGTTTTTGCAACATTTTTCATTTATGCTCCGCTCCTATTGGTCGTAGCTTGATGTTATATAGCCTATAGCCTTCCTCGATAAATGGACTATCCAACACAAAAAGAATTTTTCAATTCCAACCAGTAGTTCCTAAGATTAGCGCGTTCAAACAAACAAACAAACAAACTCTTCAGCTTTATAATATTAGTATAGATATTTTCCAAAGGACGATGTTCATATTTGCCCTATCTTTGATTGACCTAATCATAGACAGCCAAATTATATTAGCCTTTATATGTCAAGATGACTCGAAACATTTTGATATTTGCATAGGAGTCAAAAGTCGTCATTTGATTGTAAATGACCTCTCCTACATCCCCTAAAACTGCACTAAAATATCCATTAAAACAGCGCCATCTCAATAGATGGCGCTGTTTCACAGGTTAGGTTAGGTTTTGTCGGAGAGGTGTGTCACCTACATGGGACGTGATGGCGGAAACCAGCGCCGCATGTCGTGCGGTGTTCCACAGGGCTCGGTTGTAGGCCCGCTCCTGTGGAACATCTGGTACGACTGGGTGCTGAGGGGCGAGCTCAGTCCGGGGGTCGACCTGACGTGTTATGCGGATGACACGCTAGTCACTGCCCGGGGGAGCTCACACAGAGAGGCAGCGTTGTTGGCGACGGCTGCGGTCTCACAGGTGGTGAGCCGTATATGTCGCCTAGGCCTGGAGGTGGCCCTCAGCAAGTCGGAGGCCATGGTGTTTCATGGCCCCCGGCGGGCGCCGCCACCCGGCTCACACATCGTAGTCGGGGGAGCTCGGATCGCTGTCGAGTCCACCATGAAGTACCTGGGATTGGTGCTCGACAGCCGGTGGGACTTCGGGCCCCACTTCCGACGGCTGGCGCCCAAGTTGCTGGGCGCTGCTGGGGCGCTGTCAACGCTGCTTCCCAATCTGGGGGGCCCGAGCGCCGCTTGTAGGCGGCTCTATGTGGGGATCGTGCGATCGATGGCCCTTTACGGGACCTCGAGGCGAAAGTACTCGCGTCATCGTATCGGTGGCGCGAGGAAGCGAGGGCGCGGGGTGAGCAACCGATGCAGCGACACATAGAGCTGCATCGGTCTCAGCTTCGCGAGGTCCTGGTGGCGGAATGGCGGGAAAGGCTTTCACGCCCTACCGCCGGCCTCGACATCATCGAGGCGGTCCGGCCGGTGCTCGAGCGCTGGCTCGGGAGGAGGCACGGCTCCCTGTCGTTTCGGGTGACGCAGGTGCTCTCGGGGCATGGTTGCTTCGGGAAGTACCTGTGTCGCATAAACAGGGAGCCGGACGCTCGGTGTCACCACTGCGTCGACTGCCGGGAGGACACGGCGCGGCATACGCTGGCAGAGTGTGCCGCTTGGGAGGAGCCGCGCCGTGCCCTCATCTCAGAAGTAGGCAGTGACCTCTCTCTGCCGGCCGTCGTTGAGTCGATGGTCGACAACGAGGAGTCCTGGGACGCGGTGGTTTCCTACTGCGAGACAGTCGTCTCGCAGAAGGAGGCTGCGGAAAGGGAGAGGGAGATCTCGTCCACTCACCCGGCCCGCAGCAGGCGCACCAGGCGTCGGCGGAGGGCGGTTAACGCCCTCTTCCAGCCCCCCTAAATGGGTCCAGGGGTGACGGACTCGGGGACGTCCGTCGCCCCCCAAACATCAGGACCCGAGGTGGCGGCGCGTAGTGTTCCACGCGCGCCCCTCTTAGGTGTGAGTCGGAACACCGGGTTGGTTTTTAGTCAGTAAGAGTCTGACAGACCCCTCCGCCCGCCCCAGGGCGGAGGACATCCATGAGGACTTTCCAAACCGGAAAAAAAAAAAAAAAAAAAAAAAAGGGTTAGGTTAGGTTAGGTTTGCCCTCATCTCAGAAGTAGGCAGTGACCTCTCGCTGCCGGCCGTCGTTGAGTCGATGGTCGACAGCGAGGAGTCCTGGGACGCGGTGGTTTCCTACTGTGAGACAGAAGGAGGCTGCGGAAAGGGAGAGGGAGATCTCGTCCACTCACCCGGCCCGCAGCAGGCGCACCGGGCGTCGGCGGAGGGCGGATAACGCCCTCTTCCAGCCCCCCTAAATGGGTCCAGGGGTGACGGACTCGGGGACGTCCGTCGCCCCCCAAACATCAGGACCCGAGGTGGCGGCGCGTAGTGTTCCACGCGCGCCCCTCTTAGACGTCACGGGGGGAGTCAAACACCTCACTCCCCCCCCTGACCCGAGGAGGCCCGCGAGGGCCGGCACCAGTCGGGGGTTGCGGAAGTTTTTACGTTCCCGCGACCCCCGGCGTAGGTGTGAGTCGGAACACCGGGGTGGTTTTTAGTCAGTAAGAGTCTGACAGACCCCTCCGCCCGCCCCAGGGCGGAGGACATCCATGAGGATTTACCAACCCGGAAAAAAAAAAAAAAAGGTTCCCCACCGAGGGTGTCTCCACGTTGTCGTCGTGGTGGGGCTTGCGCGTCTCAATGATCTTGGGGCTCTGCCGATAGAGTTACTCATGCCGGAAAGGCCCAAGTGAGAGACCAGACTAAGAGAGATACCGGGACGGGGTCGCTCCTGATCGATCGACGATGGTCGATCGACAGTTGACGTGACCATGCCGCTGCGGTGCAGGCGCACCAAGGCGGCGCGTGTTTCTCTCGTTGAGGAGTTGTCTTCAACGAGAGAACTTTCGGCGGGTTCGCTGAGTCGGGTTGGCCGGACAGCGAACGGAGGCATGTTTAATGCCGCCGTCGGGGGCTTGGCTTAATTGCCTGGCCCAGAGGAAGGCTACCTCTAAGATAAAAAACCACATAATCCTAAGCTTTGAAGCGCGGCGAGAGGATGAGTGGCTGGTGGGGGACCAGTCGCTAGCGCTTCCCCTGTAGATACCTGCCGCACTCTACAGTATTTAGGCTTACCGGGCATCTAGGCTCTACCCGGTGGACATTTGTGACCTATATCGACTCGTGGGATTAAAAATGGATAAATTAAAATATTTTTAATTCATATGGATACTATTAAAAATAAAAAACAAACAGAGAAGGTGCCGATCGTTTTGGTCGAGCAGATGGGTGTGGGTGTGGTGTCAGATTCTGACACCACATCTGATAGGATGAGTGTGGCGAGCGTGGCGAGCGTAAGCTCAAAGCGCTCGCGGACGAAAGGGGAGGGAGCGGAGCGTGCGTCCAAGTTTTGGAAGAAGCACGCACGCAAGGAGGATGAGGAGCACGTGGGGTTCTCTTCCAGCGAGGAGAACGTACCAGCTAAGGTGCCGAAGGGCAGGAGAGGACGGGGTCGTGCAGCTGGTGGAGCGGGGTCGCGCGACTCTTTGGGGCACTTTCTTAAGCGCCCCGACACGCCGGTGCCCAGCGCAGGGAACGACTCGGGGTCCAGGCAAGTGGCCCTCGAGCCCAGGGTGGCGAATCTTGAGGGGGGCTCCATTCTGGAAGCCAATAGAGCAGAGGCCAATGCTGCGAAACGGTCGCAGCAAAAGACTGTCGCGGCTGACGAAGTCAGTGAGTTGGCCCGACAGGCCCGAGAGCGGCGCTCTGCTCGCATGACTGACGGCGGAAGCGTAACGGCTGTGGCGGGATAATCCCGCCCGCCTAAAGTACCATCTGGGCACTATCGGGCCGGACTTGTCGGACGCTCAGTTCGGTTTTCGGGCTGAGCGTTCGACGGTGGACGCGCTGGCCTGCCTTAAGGGCCAGGTGAAGGAGGCTATGGAGGCGGGGGACGGACTGTTGGCGGTGTCATTCGACATAGCCAACGCCTTCAACTCCGTTCCCCACTCCACTATCCTAGAGGCGCTCCGATTTCACGGAGTGCCTCGATACATGCGCAGGTTGCTAGCCAGCTACCTGGAGGATCGGGCGATCCTCCTGGTAAATAGGTCTGGCCAAGTCCGGCGGTACGCCGTTGAGGCCGGCGTTCCACAGGGGTCAGTCTTAGGACCTCTCCTCTGGAACGTCGGCTATGATTGGCTCCTGCGGGGAACTCTCCTCCGAGGCACGAGTGTCGTCTGCTATGCGGATGACACTCTCCTCACCGCCCGGGGGGGGAGTTTCAGGGAAGCGGCCAACTTGGCCTCGGCGGGCGGATCCTTGGTCGCGGGGAGGATCCGCCGCCTAGGTTTAACGGTGGCGCTGCACAAGACCGAGGCCGTGTTCTTTCACGGCCCTCGGCAGCGCCCCCCACCACCTGACGCCCACATCTTCGTGGAGGGCGTCAGAATTAAGGTGAAGGCCCAGATGAAATATCTGGGCCTTGTACTCGACAGCAGGTGGCGCTTCGGTCCGCATTTTAGCGGGCTGTCGTCGCGCCTGCTGAAAACCGCGGGCGCGCTCTCCTGGCTGCTTCCCAACTTGGGGGGGCCCAGCGCGCGATGCCGGCAACTTTACGCCGGCATCTTGAGGAGTATGGCCCTCTACGGGGCTCCTATCTGGGAGGACTCCCTCCAAAGGAGAGAGAACGCCGCCGCCCTGCGGGCACCTCAGAGGGCCATAGCCCAGCGAGCGGCGCAGGCTTACCGCAGGGTGAGTTTTGGGGCAGCATGTGCTCTGGCCGGCACCCCTCCTTGGGAACTCGAGGCGTGGGTGCTCGTCAGAGTATATGAATGGACGGCGGGGCGGAGGGCGAGAGGACAACGCTCAGCCCCGGAAGAGCGGGAGGCCGTCCGGCGGGAGGCGAGAGACGCCATCGTCGTCCATTGGACGGGGGACCTCGCCACCGCAGCCTTCGGCCGCCGAACCCTCGACGCGATTGGGCCAGTCCTGCGAGACTGGCTCGAGCGGTCGCATGGGTTCCTCTCCTTCCGTCTGGTGCAGGTGCTGTCCGGACACGGTTGTTTCGGATCGTACCTGCACCGAATCGGACGGGAGAGGACGCCGTCTTGCCTCGACTGTTTTGCGGCGGAGGACACGGCGCAGCACACCCTCAAGGTGTGCCCGTCGTGGTCCGAGCCGCGCCGCAGTCTCATCGCGGTGATCGGACCGGACCTCTCGCTCCCCGGCTTGGTTAACGCCATGCTGAGGGATGAGAGGTCCTGGGCGGCAGTCGCCTCCTTCTGTGAACACGTCATGTCCCAGAAGGAGGCGGCGGAGTGCGCGAGGGAGGACGATCCTGACGCGGCGCCGCTCCGAAGGCGGAGGAGGGGTCGAAGAAGACATCAGTACGATAGTCATCTCCGACTCCTCCCAGGTGGAGGCCAGCAGGCAATGGGTGCGGGGGCACCCTTGCCTGTATTGCACAGGTCTCCACCAGTGTCGGACGGGAATGGCCAGGTGTTCCCGGCCATTCCCGTAGCTCCCCAACCTGGGGGGCGTGCGGGTCCCGCCAGCTAGGCGGGCATGCGCCGGGAGGGTTGTGGATGTAAACGCTGAGCCGGTTTCCCATGGCCCTCCCATTACGGCGATGTGGGAACACCGCTGAGTTTTAGTGGGTATACTGTCGTTAGCGACAGGAGTCCCACATACCCCAGACTCGTCCCCCACGAGCGGGGATGCGTAATGCATTTCACAGCGACAAAAAAAAAAAAAAAAGGTTAGGTTAGGTTTTTTTTTTTTTTTTTTTTTTAATACTTCTGCCTCTCGTACTTTTATTCCACATACTTTTTCTTTCTTTCATTCTTATTCGTTCCATTCTTTTATGGGTGGGAATCCCAACTATCAGCTTAGTCCTTAATACTAATTTTTATTATATTTCGGTTTTGGGTTGTTTGGAAATTGGATAAGTGATACTAAATACCTTTTAGGTCTTATACCGTTTATTGAGTTTATAAGAATTACAAAAGGCCATCTTACATGTTCTCGGGTGCAAGCCGGAAGAGGAAGAGGAAGAGCGAGTGTTGCCCGGATATAAAATATTAATGTACCACTGAGTATTAATCCTAACACGCCTCCTTACATTCATATTTTATCTTTTACTTTAATCAAACTATAGTTATCTATTACATGCACATATGTATTTATATTCTCTAACTCATAAACAACTACTCCTATTCTCTCTTTACATACTATTTATTTAAACTTGTAGCTTGCACACCTTTTCTTTAACATGCATTATTTATCTTATATACTAACAAAATATAAAAGTAAACACAAAACTTTCTTACTTATTTATCAATTTAACATTCTTATTTATTTATCAACTCAACTTTCTTTCTTATTTATTTATTATTATTTTTATTTAAGTAACTTAAACATTTTATTCTAATTTCAGTTTTCTCTAAACTTAAGAAATTTAATTTTTCCCAACGATTTGGTAAATATGTCTGCAACATTTGAATCTGAATCAATTTTTACAACCTCTATAACATTATTCTTATAGTTTTCATGAACATAATGATATTGTACTTCAATGTGCTTAGAATTCTTAGTAAAGTTACCATATTTAGCTATAGCAAGAGCTCCAGAGTTATCTTCATATATTCTAATTGGTCTACAAATCTTAATAAACATATCACTTATTACATTTTTTAAGAATTTTATCTCGGTTACAGCATCAGATAGTGCAACATATTCTGCAAAGGTAGATGACTTGGTTACACAACTTTGTTTCCTGGATTTCCAATAAATTGGATTTCCAAATAATTCAATAACAAAACCTGTAGTGGACTTCCTATCAGTGATATCTCCTGCCCAGTCGGCATCTACATAACAATTTACAATATTATCAGTCTTAAGACTTTGTCTGTAAGTTAATTTTAGATCTTTTGTTAAATACAAATACTTTAGAACTCTTAGAGCATATTTAAAATGTGTCTCATCATAGCAATTTTGGAATCTACTTAAATAGTTTACGCTGTAAGATATGTCAGGTCTAGTACCATGACTGATATACAAGAGTGCACCTATCAAATTTCTGTATTTAACATCCTCATTTACATTGGATTTACATAGTTTTCAATTAAGTTCCATTGGTGTTTTATACAACTTAGAAGTTTTAATATTATATTTTTCTGCTAAAGAATCAATGTAGTTTTTCTGACACAATGTTAAGACATTAATAGAGTTACCATAATCATACTCAATATCTATACCAATATAGCTTTTCACAGTATTTAAATCCTTCATTTTAAATTTGTAATGTAGTTGTTTCTTAATATCATTAATTACTTTTACATCTCTACAACAAATTAGTAAATCGTCGACAAACAAAAGTATATAGACCGTTACATTGTTCTCCCTTTTTACATAAAGACAATAATCATATTTACTTCTATAGAAACCAAGTGTTATAATGAAATCGTTAAAACATTCGTACCAAGCTCTTGGACTTTCTTTTAAACCATATAATGCTTTATTTAATTTATAGACTTTATCTGAAACGTCATTGTAGCCCTGTGGTTGTTTAACATAAACTTCTGATACTACTTTACCATTAAGAAATTGCTGTTTCTACATCCATTTGATGAATACGTAAACTATACTGACAAGAATAAGATAATAACAATTTTAATGTTTGCATTTTGGCAACAGGTGAGTATGTATCATCAATATTATCCTTTTGTTGAAAACCTCTAACTTCTAAACGAGCTTTATGAATGTTACCTGGTTTTCTCTTGTATACCCACTTCACATCTAAAATCTCTTTGCTCTCTGGTCTATTCACTAGTGTCCATGTATTATTTTTAACAAGGCTGGTCATCTCACGGTCCATTGCCTCTTTCCATTGATTGGCCTCATCACATTGTATCGCCTCCTGAAATGTACCTGGAATCATAGCATCACAAAAATTTGCACAAATACAGTAATATCCGAATTCTTCATCAAATCTGACTGGACGTTTGATTTGTCTCTTTGTTCTTCTCTGTTCCATATATTCATTGTCATCATCATTGTTCCTGTTTTCATCATGCCTTGGATTAATTATTTGAGTTTCTTCTGGTAAGTTATTTTCAATTTTTATTTCTTCTTCTTGTCTTTCTTCCTCTGAATCTGTATCTTCATTGTTACCCATACACATAACATCTTCTTCTACAATATCAACATGTCTGGCAACCATTATTCTATTATTTATTAATACTTTATAACCAACTTCAACATATCCAAGTAATATTCCTAATTCTGCCTTTTTATCCCATTTTGATCTTCTCTTTTCTTCTGGTATTCTGACATAAACTCTACTTCCATATAATTTCAATTCTTTTAATGATGGTTTCTTATTGAAAAATATTTCATAGGGTGTTTTACTCACAATAGTATTTGCCAAACTCCTGTTTTTTAGATAAGCTGCTGCTTTAATCACTACCGGCCAATAGCATCTATTTACTTTGGCTTCTGCTAGTAAACATCTAGCCATATCCATTATAGTCCTGTTATATCTCTCTGCACTTCCATTCAACTCGTGAACATATGCTGGGCATGGCTTTATCATTATTCCTTTTTCTCTTGCAAAACTATACATCTTACTGTTCATATATTCTTTCCCATTGTCACACCTTAATTCTTTTATCATTTTTCCAGTTAAATTTTGAACTGCATTCACATATTCTATAAAGCAATCTGCAACTTGATCCTTCCCCTTAATACAATAAACTTTTGCCAATTTGCTATAGTCATCTATGAAAGTTACAAAGTATTTTTCACCACCGTATCCTGTAGTGTTATGTGGCCCATTGACATCTGTATGAACAATCTCTAATATATCTTCAGCTCTTCTTCTGTTATTTTTAAAAGGTAAGTTATGCATTTTGTTCTCAATACATATAGCACACTTCATATACTCTGATTCTATTTCTTTAGGTATACCTTCAAGCAACTGATTTTTACACATGATATCCAAATATTTAAAGTTGACATGTCCGAGTGTCCGATGTAATTTTTCCTTCACTGACAATGTACTTTTACTCACATTTGCATCTATTTTACTATTTTCAATGTAACTGATCACTCTGTATAACCTCTCCTCTTTTAATGCTATTGACAATAATTTACCATTAGAATTGTAAATTTTTGCCCAATGTCCTTTTGATACTACTGTGTTACCATTATCTGTGATCCTTGCATAACTCAATAAATTAGCCTTCATTTCTTTTACATAAAACACATTTCTCACAGTTACATAAGTACTTGAACCATAAACAGGAAAACATAGTTTGATATCACCAACCTTTGTAGCTTCTAGTATTCTTCCATCACCGACTTTGACTTTAACTGGATTCTTCAATACAACTGACCTTTCAAAATACTCATCACTATTTATAATTTGGTCTGTGCATCCACTGTCCAGTAACCATGTAATTTCATTCTTATTTGAATTATTTTCACTCAAACTTGGATGTAATGTTGCTTTGTATAACTGAGGTATGGAAATTATGTTGTTCATTTTCTGTATTTGATGCACTTTGATTAAAGTTTCTTCCTCGACCACGATTATTGAATCCACGACCACGACCACGTCCTCGATGAATTGAATGGCCTCTGCCTCTATTATAATTTGTACCTCTATTTTGTTGTCCACGATTGTACCAACACTGACTTTTCATGTGGCCTGGTTTCCCACATATAAAACATACATTTGAGTTTGGGACGGACTTTGTTTCAGTCTTAAATGCATTTGACTTATCTACTGGAGCTTCTGACTTTTCTTGTGATGTTGTATTTTGTTTTTCTGCCAAATATTTTAGTTTTATTTTGCTCATTAGGTATTCTACTGTTCTGTCTTCTTTTGGTAATACATCTATCAAGTCACCAATGTGACTATATTCATTTGGCAATGCTCTCAACATGTAATTTAATTTTTCATTTTCACTGATAGTAGCACCAGCCTGTTTTAACTGGTTTACTGATCTTTCGAAATCGTCAAAAAATAAATTTAATTCTGCATAGCTTTTCAATTTAATATTTTCAAGGTTATTTCTGTATACAATTTGCAATGATGTAGAGGCCTTTATGTACATTGAATCAAATTTGCAAATAATGTCATAGGCCGACTCACATTCCGATACGTATTCCAATTGTTTGTTACTTATCGCCCCATAAATATAATTGGTGGCTTGCACGTCCTTTTCAAGCCAACTTTCTTTTTCTTTTTCATTAGCAGCGCTGTCAAGTTTTCTAGTTATAACCTCGTTACATTTTTTATACTGTAAATATTTTAACAAGCGTATTTTCCAATTTGCATATTCCTTTCCGTCAAATTCCGGTATCGTTTGGTTATTTGCTCGCTGCATTTTCTTTTGTTCACTTTGACCTAGTACGTGTAACTTTTTTAATCTTGTCAAACTTTAGCAATCCTTGTTTTATTAATAAAAACTACGCGCTCTGCTACCATGTTTGGAAATTGGATAAGTGATACTCTCAGACCAACAAAAAAGGAGTCCTTTTTTGTTGGTCTGAGGTGATACTAAATACCTTTTAGGTCTTATACCGTTTATTGAGTTTATAAGAATTACAAAAGGCCATCTTACATGTTCTCGGGTGCAAGCCGGAAGAGGAAGAGGAAGAGCGAGTGTTGCCCGGATATAAAATATTAATGTACCTACCACAGAGTATTAATCCTAACATGGGTGCAACACAAAATAACAGTGACACGAATTTTAATTTGGTTTTTACATTGCATCTTACTTTATAATATTGATTTCATTTCATTTATTTATTTTGTGAAACATAGGTGATTACAGGTGTTTTCGAAACATAAATGTCTATTGTACAAACCATGTCCCGCCGATAGGCATACAAAATTAGATTAATATGAAACAATGTCAAATTTACACAGAGATGTCAAATTATACAATTGTCATATTATTAAAAATATAAAATTTAAAAATTGATCATAATTTGTCATCCAGATACTCCTTGACTGAATAATATACCTTGTCATTTAGTAGCTTAAAAATATTACTTTTGAAATCGTTATAGTTCTTACTATTTCTAATATGACAAGGTAATTTGTTGTACAGTTTTGGTGCCATTGCATAGACACTTTTATAAGCAAAAGCAGTTCTGGTGGTTATTGTTATTAATTTATCTGAGCGACGTTGACTTTCTACATGCTTAAACAAATGTACATTGGTTTTTACAAACATCAAAACCTCATAGATATACAGCGACGGTACTGTCAGAATATTTAAATCCTTAAAGTGTGGCTTACATGTATCTGTTGTTCTTAATTTGCAGATGGCTCGGATGCATCTTTTTTGTGCCAAAAGTACGGAGGATATATTTGTAGCATTACCCCAAAATATGAGTCCATACCTTAATGTGGAGGCTACATACCCATGGTATGCCGTTAGAAGGGCAGTTTTGTTTGCAACTTTACCTAACATATAAAGGGCGTAAGAAAAACGGTAAAGTGTCAAACAAACACTATCAACTTGAGTTTTCCATGTCATATCATTGTCAATGTGCAATCCTAAAAACTTTGTAGTGTTCGTTTCTAGTACTGTGTCTCCTTTGTATCCGATTTGGTATTGTGTTGGTTCTCTTTGTCGAAGTTTAAAATCCATTATTTTAGTTTTAGTGAAATTAATTTTAAGGTTATTGTCATTTAACCATTCTATGATTGACAGCAGGTCGGTGTTTATATCTGATTCAATTTCTTTCAAATTACCCTTGTCGAAAACAATAGTGCTATCGTCTGCAAATAAACACATTTGATGACTAGTTACATTGGGGAAATCATTTATATAGCAGATAAAAAATAATGGACCTAACACAGTCCCCTGTGGAACACTATACGAAATTGTTCTCGTACTTAAGGAGTATATTGTTTCAGTTTTTGACTTAATGTTGACTTGGCTAATCTGAGTAAACTGTTTTCTACCTTCTAAATACGATTGTATGAGGTCCAGCACATTACCTCTAATGCCGTAGCTATAGAGCTTTTTATGGTCTTTTTACGTTTAATAGTAATTTATGGTCAACATAATCAAAAGCGCGCGTCATGTCCATGTACATTGCTACAACCGGCTTTCTGTTGTCCATGTTGTGGTGTATCTTTTTAAGGAAATTGTACACTGCCATATTAATAGTTTTATTTTGCCTGAATCCCATTTGTTCCTCACAAAAAATTTTGTTTTTTTTTCAAAATAATTATTGTCTATTATAAATTACTTTCTCAAATTTTTTTGAAAATATAGGAATTAACGCTACAGGTCTAAAATTGCACATTTTTGTTTTATCATCTTTTTTGTGTAGTGGCTTGATAATCGATATTTTTAGAGCTTCTGGAAAAACTCCATTGTGTATACAAGCATTTATTATATCACATAACACTGGCGCGACAATAGGTCCTACTGATTTGATCACACTGGTCTTGATGTCATCATACCCTGTGCTGTTTGTGTTTTTGAGGTTCTTTATTATAGTTATCATTTCTTTTGGGACTACTGGTTCCATGAACATAGATTTGTGGGATTTTAAGACATTCGTGTTATTATAAGTTTGACACTTTACATTGGATTGGCCTAGGTCTATGAAATAATCATTAAAGTTTTGCGCAATCATTTGAGGGTTTGTAATACATTTTTTGTTTACCTCAATAGCGCTAATATGTGTTCTCGGCACGTTACTTTTCAGGTTGTTTATTATTTTCCAGGTAGCTTTAGACTTATTATTGCTGGCTTCTATGTAGTAGTTGTTTTGTGCTTTTTGTGTCTGTTTGATAACGCGGCGGTACCGGGCGCTAAATGTTGATAAAGCGGATTTTGTGTCTTTGTTTGGGTTTAGCCTATATTGCCATAGCAAAGACCGTCTCTTTTTGCTGCAGACTCTAATGCCCGGTGTGATCCACTTTGGTCTATAAGTTGTCGGTATTTTGCATCTTACTATTGGGAAGCATAGGTCGTAGAAAAGTTTGAATAATTCAAAAAACGCATTAAACTTTTCATTTGGGTTATTTGCTTCAGAAATGTCTGAAAAGATCAAGTTGCCTATGCATTGCCTAAAACGATACATGTTTTCCTTGCTATAATTGCGTTTTTGAACATAATAATATTTCAATGCACACGTTTGTTGTACTGGGGGCTTACCATGAACTCTTATAGCAGGTCAATTTTCGACGGAAAGTGAACTGTCGGGCTATTTTGTACCGTGAACATGTCAAATAACAGGCAAGCCAGCGATCACGTGACTAAAGCCGGTCAGTGGTCACGTGACAACATTTCACCGGTCTGACCTGCGTTAAGCTGTACCATCAAGTCCTTTTTGACATGTAAACACTTGACTACTGAACTGCCCTGCAGTCATATTAAGCAGGCGTATAAAACTTACTTTTAGTGAACTGTTTTCTTTAATTTAAAATAAAATACGTAAGTACATGTTCATTTGTGAATATGTACTCTGATAATGATCTCTAGATTACAGTGGTAGTAATGATTATACTTCGTCTAACGAGGTTACTGAGAAATACGATCATAACTTAAAAAATTGTTTAATGAGTAGGTAGGCCAACCTACACTTCATCGGTATTGTAGTTTAGTAAAATAGTGCACTGTTCCGTAATGTATAGTAGGAACCTAGGAATGTGGGAATGTATGAACGTAGGAATGTATAGTAGGAACGTAGGGTGTTTTAAACGGTTATTGAAAGCCAAAATCACATTATGTAAACAAAGCATTTTTATTACTGTAAGTATCAATTTCAACGTCGGACGACTTAGAATTAGATAATATCTCATCTAATAAAGATGCAGGTTGCTCCACCAGGCTCCACCTCTCATCTTTATACGACGTGCATTTGATACAAAAGCGTTCACCGCACATCTGTAGCTTCGGACTATGTCTTCGCACATTGCGTTAGAATCTCACAGAACAAATAATACAACATCCATCTGGAGTAAATGCTGTACCATCTTGAAGATTCCATACTCATTATAATCCTTCAATAACACACAGGCAAAAAAGAAATATATGAAATTGATGCAATTCGAAAGAAACTGAAAAAATAAAATAATGTGTTGTTGTCCCTTGACTTGACTTGTCTTTCTGACAATGTCAGATAGTGATGCGGCTAAACTTTGTTTAACTCGATACTGCATTGTATTAAATAAAAACTCGATTACATTTTCTCTCAAGGTACCAAAATACTATGTTGTGTAGAGTCAAAGAGTTTTAATAAGATGAGTGAAAGTATATGTACTGTGGGTCAATGATTTCTGTTGATAACTTGTAATTTGTCATTAAAATCATCATCGTATCATCATTGATTATCAGATTGAGAGTGGAATGTGGAGAAAGCGCTTTTAACAAAGTCGAACAAAGCCGATCTTACCCGAATGTCACTGACTTAAACCCCAATATACCAATATGGAACGGTTGCTGTATTTTGGATCGGGCTATGATTCTTTTCTCTGTTTTTTTGTATGCGTTTCAAACGTGCGAAGCTGTTGGAAACCTCCCTCTAGTAACTACCTTAGATTCAACTTGAATTGAGTACTTGAATTACATAATCGGAACAATCGAGTGCCTGACCGTTAGTGACTGAGTAACATCACTAGAGTCAAACTGACAAGCAATCAAAAACGATATTTTTTTATACTTAATGGCTAGGATAGTCGTTCGAAAATAGCAATAACTTTGGTAACTTTCAAGATTATTTTCATAAGTATCTAAAAGGGTCTCCAATGTCGTATTCGTGTTAAATAAGATATTTTGTTACGAAACACAGTTTTTTAAAGAATTCTCTTGATCATTATAAACTGTTATTAAATTAATTTAATCTAGTTCTTTAAAACCGTAAAACCGGTAACATTGCGAAAAAGTATTTCCAAACGTTTGTTTATAATATGGCGTACCGGTCAACGGTCACGTAGCAGGTCTGAAGTTGATATATTGCAGGTCAGACGGAAATGCTCATGGTACAAATAGAAAACCTGTCAGGTTAGCCTGCTAAGATGACCTGTCATGTACTTGGCAAGTATTTTAAAAGTTGATGGTAGGGCCCCTGGAAACTGCATCAATTGCGCTAAATGATCAGATACCCCCAATTCTAGTATCTCACTATTACAACCCCGTATATTGTGAAAGATATTATCTAGAAAAGTACCACTACTGGGTCTAGTGGGTTTCTCTACTTCGATTTTAAGATTAAACTCCTTTAAGAGACGTTTAAATATAGAGGAATACTTCGTTTTTTGTAATATATAAATTTTGTAATATTAAAGTCACCGCAAATTATAATTTTATGTCCATTTCTATAGCAGATTTGTCCTAATATATACGTTAAATTGTCAAAGAATATTTCCATTTTGTTTGGTCCTGGCACTCTATATATACATACTATTGTAATTTTATGATCCGTTAGCTCAACCGCACAGCATTCAAAAATATTGCAGACACTTGCCACTTTCACAAAATCTATCTCTGTATATCTAATATGGTTGTGTATCAATATACAAGACCCACCATTCCGTTTTTGTCTAGTAAAGGAGGTAGCTAATGTGTAATTTGGAATGTTCAAAAGATCAACATCGCTCATCGTCATATTGTGTTCTGTAAAACATAAGATATGTATATTTATATATTTGCCACTGTTTGAAAGAGTGTCTATAAATTCCGTTATTATTTCACTCTTAGCCAGCAGTCCATTTATATTTTGATGAAATATATGTAGGTTATTATACACGAAAAAGATTGTTGTCCTTATAAGTTTGGCTAATTTGAAATTTTTTTATTACGGGGAAATAGTATGGCATAGTCCCTATTTTTTGCGGTAAGGGGTTAAGTACTATTTTATTCTTAGTATTAGTCAACATTTCTACAGTCTGAGACTTAAAGTAGTAGGGTATTGTACCCTTTTTAGGTATACAGTTGCAATTCAAATGTAGGGTATTGTTTTGTTGGCTTAGGTTTTTAATACTCTTCTTAATTTCGGAAAACTTCAAAAATTTGCTATCATAGTCATTACAGTCAATTACATAGTTAATAGTTTTAAAAATATCCTTAAGTTTAAGATTGTTACAATTTATATAGGAGCAATTTTTGTAATTTTTACATATTTTCATTATGGAATTATTTACCTTGTTTACATCTAGATAATTGTTTTTAGTTATATTTAGTACAATAATGTTGTTACCGCTAAAATACTCTATAATTTTTTGAATTTGTGCAAACACAGATTTTTGGTTGTAGTCGTTTTCACCAAGAGATATTACAAGCTTGTCATTGGTTCCTAGATTTATACTTCGATAGTTTTTTACTATGTCACTGCTCAATGCATTTGGCTTCGTTTCGCTTATAATCGCATACTTCTCATATTGCGTTGTTTTTCTTGAGTACAGGAGAGCTGAGGCAAGGCCTACACATTGTTGAGCTCCGAGGATAACTAATTTTCTGTAATCTGCAGGTTTTCCTTTCTTTTTGATTTCATAGGCGGGTATTATCTGCAATTCCTGCGTATGTGGTAATTCCTGGGTATGTGTAGTACTTGTTTTCTTTGGCGTTGTCAGTTTCACTTGTAGTATTTCAATTTGTTTTGTTAAGCTTGTTATTTCCTTGCTTGCTTCATATAATTGTTTTTGCAAGTCGTTTATTTTTCTATGTAAATTTGCAAATGTATAGTTGTGGTCGCTTTTGGTATTAGGTGTTGAGGTTGGTGATGAAGGGGTAAAGGATACGTCACTATTTTTGGGCAACACAAAACGTCCTGAAATCTTTTGTATACTGTTTGGTTTATTAGGAGTCGTCGTGGAATGACATAGTGATTTTAGAGCTGAGATTTGAGTAGTAAGATTTTTATTTTGTGTTCGCAAATCATTATTTTCCAATATAACGTTTTCTAATTCACTCTGTGTAGTAGCGAGTTCTTGAGTTACTGTTGATATTCTGTCTTGCATTTCGGAGTATGATATATTGTCAATTAAAGTACCGTCTATACTCTTGGACAATTTTTGGTTTCGAGGTAGTTGTGACGTATCTGTCGGACTTAGGTACGAAACGTCCATGTCTATTTCGCTAACATTGAAATTTAGTCTTCGTCGCTGTTGTGTGTCTACGTTGTCATAGTCCTCCATGTTTGCCATGTTTGAATAATTGATAGAGAAAATTTTATAAATACAAAAAGAGCTCTGTCTTCACGGGATTCGAAACTGCGCACTGATGTTTCTAGATCAGAGGTATCCACCACTCGGCTAAGTTCACGTTACCAATTGTCGTGAAATTGCGAGGTGCTTTTGTTTTCTTTTGATAAATGTCATTAGTTGTTTTATTGTGGCGTTATAGTTACCATATGTTCTAAGAGATGGTGCTGTATTCACTATTTTCAACAGGATGATTTGCCATTAATGATCCATAATATCAGAAAATCTATCACTGATTCAACTGTTTTTAAAACCGTGACGTTTGTTTTATAGTTTAGGGTGTTGTAGTTTTACCACGCACTTTGTTTTTCCTTTATTTTAGAACACAATGTCTAATATAACTTATATGAAATGTTGCCGTTATTTTTTGTTTTTTTGGAATATTTTAAATTTTACGCACTAATCACTTTGTACTTCACCTTGTTCATATCTAGTTCGGTTTTATACACCATATCCACACTCCTCGACACCAGGCTCACAGGCGCACGATGGGCTCTCTTTACACTTGAAACGTTTCAAGTATGCAGAGAACCCACCATGCCCCGTCAAAATTTGTGTGGTTATGCTCGTGTGAGTCATTTTCCGCACTATACCATACGCTGCCACCGCATCAGGGAAGAAGATTTTTGTACCCGAGGCCGTGTAACCTGATCGATATCTCCCGTTCCATTCGTCAAGCGCTTCCGACCGGATTTGTCGCTTGACGAATGATACGGGACACAGGTCGTAGTCCGGCTTCTTCTTCGACCCCAGGGCGGCCCCCTTCGCGAGCTGGTCGGCTCTCTCGTTTCCCTCCAACCCTGCGTGAGCCTTTATCCAAAACAAGGAGACACTCTTGTTCTGGAGCTTGCTGCGACGTAAGGTGTCTCTTGTGTCCACGGCCAACGGGTGAAGGGAACTTGTATTGGTGACCGACTGGAGGGCTGCCATGGAGTCGCTGAAAATGCCGAACGAGGTTTCACGAGACCTGAGTACTTCCCCTGCCGCTCTTTGCAGGGCTAGGAGTTCAGCCTGGTAGACGGTGCAGTAAGACGGCAAAGCAAGTTTGAGGGCCTTTGTCTCGGCGGTGCTGTTCCACAGGGATATTGCTGCTCCGACTCTGCCCTCAATCTTGCTGCCGTCTGTAAAGATCCTCACAGCAAAGTTGCTATGGTTCTGGTATTGTTCTTCGTCCACCAGGCTTTCGAACTCCAGGCTCATTTGCTCCGCTGGGTGTGGGGCCTCCTCGCTGGGGCTACCCGCTCCACCTCCCCACCCCTCAATAGGGGCTGGGGTACCCCTCTCCTGGCTCCGTATAGTGCGGCTGCTTCTCCGATACGAAGGTCGAGCGGGAGTATCCCAGCTAGCACCAAGGCCGAGTTTAGGGAGACAGTGCGGTAAGCTTTGCACATTTTCTGGGCGATTCCGCGTTGGACGGTCCCCAGTTGCTTGATTACGCCCAGTTTTTTAGCAGCCGGTGCCCAGACGCTAGCAGCGTAAAGTATTATGGGCTCCACAGTCGCAACATAAATTACCCGTATAACTTCTGGGTGTAGCCCCCAGCTGACCTTTGCGGCTCTACACAGCTGTTTGTAGATCGCAATTGCCTTCCTACAAACGAGTGAGACGTGGGTGTTAAAGGTCAGTTTCTCGTCGATGGTCACGCCCAGAAGCTTTATTTCTTTCGATGTGCCAATGTCGATCCCCCCCATGCTCAGGCGCGGTGTATCGTATTTTAATTTCCTTGTTACCACCATAGCAGTTGTCTTGTGTGGTGCAAATTTAAGTTTGTTCTCGACACCCCACGCCAGGACATGATTCAGAGCGGCATTGGCACATTCCTCCAACTCTAGTGCGGTTTCTCCATCAAAGACCAGTAGCACATCGTCTGCAAACGCCTGAATATAGGTACCCCTGTTCTCTGCTGCTTTGAGGAGGGGGTCTAGCAGTAAGTTCCACAATATTGGGCCCCCAATTGAGCCCTGGACACAACCCTTGCTTGTGCTCTTGCCATATGCTTCCCCCCCATACCTGACCGATACATTTCGGTTTCTGAGGTAGCTATCTAAGACCCGCCTAAGATTAATTGGACATTCTTCCTCCGCCAGACGGATTCTTATCACTGGCTACCAGGCGCTATCAAATGCTCCCTCTATGTCTAAAGATACGAGCGTTACAATTCTTTTTTCATCAAGTTTTTTGTGAACATGCTGCAGAAGATCATAGAGGGAATCCTCAGTGCTTCTTTGTGGCATGAATCCGTACTGACGGGTACTCATCCTTGGTAAGAGGTCGAACTTTAGACGGGCCACCAACATCTTCTCGAAAATTTTTCCTAATATAGGCAACAGTCCGAACGGCCTATAAGATTTGGGAGTCAAGTAGTTCTCTTTTCCGGGCTTTCTAAGTATCACGACTGTTGCCTCCTTCCAAGCTGTGGGGAAGTGATGGTGTTCAAGGCACTTGTTTAGGAACTTTAAAAATACCTCCGGGTCTAGTATAAATCAAGGAACCAATGACAAGCTTGTAATATCTCTTGGTGAAAACGACTACAACCAAAAATCTGTTTGCACAAATTCAAAAAATTATAGAGTATTTTAGCGTAACAACATTATTGTACTAAATATAACTAAAAACAATTATCTAGATGTAAACAAGGTAAATAATTCCATAATGAAAATATGTAAAAATTACAAAAATTGCTCCTATATAAATTGTAACAATCTTAAACTTAAGGATATTTGTAAAACTATTAACTATGTAATTGACTGTAATGACTATGATAGCAAATTTTTGAAGTTTTCCGAAATTAAGAAGAGTATTAAAAACCTAAGCCAACAAAACAATACCCTAAATTTGAATTGCAACTGTATACCTAAAAAGGGTACAATACCCTACTACTTTAAGTCTCAGACTGTAGAAATGTTGACTAATACTAGGAATAGGTTAGGTTATGTTAGGTAAGGTTAAAAAAAAAAAAAAAAAAAAAAAAAAAAAAAAAAAAAAAAAAGGTTTGGTTAGGTTACCTGACGTGTTATGCGGATGACACGCTGGTCACTGCCCGGGGGAGCTCGCACAGGGAGGCAGCGTTGCTGGCGACGGCTGCGGTCTCACAAGTGGTGAGCCGCATACGTCGCCTAGGCCTGGAGGTGGCCCTCAGCAAATCGGAGGCCATGGTGTTTCATGGCCCCCGGCGGGCGCCGCCACCCGGCTCACACATCGTGGTCGGGGGGGCTCGGATCGCTGTCGAGTCCACCATGAAGTATCTGGGATTGGTGCTCGACAGCCGGTGGGACTTCGGGCCCCATTTCCGACGGCTGGCGCCCAAGTTGCTGGGCGCTGCTGGGGCGCTGTCAACGCTGCTTCCCAATCTGAGGGGCCCGAGCGCCGCTTGTAGGCGGCTCTACGTGGGGATCGTGCGATCGATGGCCCTTTACGAGGCCCCGATCTGGGCGGCTGACCTGACGGCCGGTAGTATCGCAGTCCTGCGCAAGCCGCAGAGAGCGATGGCCGTCAGAGTCATCAAGGGGTATCGCACGGTCTCCTACGAGGCGGCTTGTGCACTGGCCGGATCCCCACCCTGGGACCTCGAGGCGAAAGTACTCGCGTCATCGTATCGGTGGCGCGAGGAAGCGAGGGCGCGGGGTGAGCAACCGATGCAGCGACACATAGAGCTGCATCGGTCTCAGCTTCGCGAGGTCCTGGTGGCGGAATGGCGGGAAAGGCTTTCACGCCCTACCGCCGGCCTCGACATCATCGAGGCGGCCGGTGCTCGAGCGCTGGCTCGGGAGGAGGCACGGCTCCCTGTCGTTTCGGGTGACGCAGGTGCTCTCGGGGCATGGTTGCTTCGGGAAGTACCTGTGTCGCATAAACAGGGAGCCGGACGCTCGGTGTCACCACTGCGTCGACTGCCGGGAGGACACGGCGCGGCATACGCTGGCAGAGTGTGCCGCTTGGGAGGAGCCGCGCCGTGCCCTCATCTCAGAAGTAGGCAGTGACCTCTCTCTGCCAGCCATCGTTGAGTCGATGGTCGACAGCGAGGAGTCCTGGGACGCGGTGGTTTCCTACTGTGAGACAGTCGTCTCGCAGAAGGAGGCTGCGGATAGGGAGAGGGAGATCTCGTCCACTCACCCGGCCCGCAGCAGGCGCACCGGGCGTCGGCGGAGGGCGGATAACGCCCTCTTCCAGCCCCCCTAAATGGGTCCAGGGGTGACGGACTCGGGGACGTCCGTCGCCCCCCAAACATCAGGACCCGAGGTGGCGCCGCGTAGTGTTCCACGCGCGCCCCTCTTAGACGTCACGGGGGGAGTCAAACACCTCACTCCCCCCCCTGACCCGAGGAGGCCCGCAGCGGCGGGCCGGCACCAGTCGGGGGTTGCGGAAGATTTTCACGTTCCCGCGACCCCCGGCGTAGGTTTGAGTCGGAACACCGGGGTGGTTTTTAGTCAGTAAGAGTCTGACAGACCCCTCCGCCCGCCCCAGGCCGGAGGACATCCATGAAGATTTTCCACCACGGAAAAAAAAAAAAAAAAAAAAGGTTTGGTTAGGTTAGGTTAGGTTTTTTTTTTTTTTTTTTTGGTTCGGCATGAGTGGGAAATCCTCATGGACGCCCAGACTGACTCATTTATGACCCAGTCTGGGCAGTGCCTGACTTTTACCGGCTAAAACCACACTCCTGCCCTTGCTCAGTGTCCCTCTGACATTATCAGAGCCCTTTTTTAGTCTGTATAAATTAGTTTTTCTTTAAAATTAATTTAATCCTTCTTAAATAAAAACGACTAAGTCCATCATTAAAGCGGAGTTAAATAAAAACGGAGAGTCTATTTCTCTAGACATTCAAGTTCCCCTAATTTTTTGTTCCAAATTTTTATATATTTTATTTATTTTAATTTATGTTATATTACGTTATTTTTTATGCTATATTTAATACCTGTATTTGAACTATTGTACTCTTCTACTTTTAATTATTTGTGCTTTATACTCTTTTACTAATATTATGATACAGGTTAGGTTAGGTTAGGTTAGGTTAAGTGAGAGACCAGACTAAGAGAGATACCGGGACGGGGTCGCTCCTGATTGATCGACGATAGTCGATCGACAGTTGACGTGACCATGCCGCTGCGGTGCAGGCGCACCAAGGCGGCGCGTGTTTCTCTCGTTGAGGAGTTGTCTTCAACGAGAGAACTTTCGGCGGGTTCGCTGAGTCGGGTTGGCCGGACAGCGAACGGAGGCATGTCTAATGCCGCCGCCGGGGGCTTGGCTTAATTGCCTGGCCCAGAGGAAGGCTACCTCTAAGATAAAAAACCACCTAATCCTAAGTTTTGAAGCGCGGCGAGAGGATGAGTGGCTGGTGGGGGACCAGTCGCTAGCGCTTCCCCTGTAGATACCTGCCGCACTCTACAGTATATAGGCTTACCGGGTATCTAGGCTCTGCCCGGTGTACATTTGTGACCTATATCTACTCGTGGGAATAGTTATGGAAAAAGTAAACGAAAAAAAAACAAACAAACAAACGGAAAAGGTGCCGATCGTGTTGGTCGAGCAGAGTGGTGTGGGTGTGGTGTCAGATTCTGACACCACATCTGATAGGATGAGTGTGGCGAGCGTAGCGAGCGTAAGCTCAAAGCGCTCGCGGACGAAAGGGGAGGGGGCTGAGCGTGCGTCCAAGTTCTGGAAGAGGCACGCTCGCAAGGATGATGAAGAGCACGCGGGGTTCTCATCCAGCGAAGAGAACGTACCCGCTAAGGTGTTGAAGGGCAGGAGAGGACGGGGTCGCGCTGCTGGTGGAGCGGGGTCGCGCGACTCTCTGGGGCGCTTTCTTAAGCGCCCCGACACGCCAGTGCCCAGCATAGGAAATGACTCGGGGTCCAAACAAGTGGCCCTCGAGCCCACGGTGGCGGACCTTGGCGGGGGCTCTACTGTGTCCCTGCTGGAAGCCAATAGAGCGGAGGCCAATGCTGCAAAGAGGTCGCAGCAAAAGACTGTCGCGGCTGACGAAGTCAGCGAGTTGGCCCGACAGGCCCGAGAGCGGCGCTCTGCTCGCATGGCTGACGGCGGGAGCGTATCGGCGGTGGCGCTTAGCCGCCAAGTGTTGGACGGCGTGGATGTTGTCTTGAGGGTTGCCACCAAGTCGGGCAATCTGAAGGGCACATTCACGCGTGCTCTTAAAGAGGCGGCAGAAGGCATAAGGGAGGCGGTTGAGGTCCTCCTTAACCGCACTAGCACGGAGGAGACGGCGAAGCTATGGGAGGAGAATGGCCGTCTCCGATCCGAGTTGGAGGACCTCAAGCGGCAGTTTGCCAACCAGAGGGCAGCTCCCGCGGCCGCCTCCTCGACTGTGGTGCCACTGTCGTCGAGACCATCGCCGGTACCATCTTCGATGCCTGCACTTGCGGATGCAGACATCGAAAAAATCGCGCGCATCTGCATGATGCAGTGTGGAGAGATGGTGGGTGCCCGACTGGAGGCGATAGAGGCGAGGCTCCTCCCGGCTCGAAACCTCCGCCCGCCACTCGCTGCGGACAAGCGGAGGAACCTCCTTCCTCAGCAGCCAGCGGCGGGCGCGGCGGCCGTACCGAGCCGGTCCGGGAGGGGGCCCAACAAGCCCGCGGAGGGTACGTCCGTATCCGCCACCCGGGCTGCTGCGCCGCCGGCAGCGCCACCGGCTGCACCGCCGGCGGCCGCGCCCGGGCCTACCACAGAGGCCTGGGCGACAGTCGTCAAAAGAGGCCGCCGTCATGGGAAGAAGACGGCGCCTCCGACGCCCGCTAGAGCACCGGCACCGAAGAAGGTAAAGGGACCGCCTAAGGTCAGAGCCCCACGCTCCGCGGCTGTGGTTATAACGCTGCAGCCCGGAGCCGTCGAAAGGGGCGTCACTTACAAGGCGGTCCTCACAACGGCGAAAGCGAATGTCGCGTTCCCCGACCTCGGCACACCGTCTGGCTTCAAAATGAGGCCAGCGATTACGGGAGCGCGGCTACTCGAGGTGTCGGGTGCCTCTAGCGGCGAAAAGGCGGACATCCTGGCCGCCAAGCTGAGGGAGGTCCTCAACCCGGAGGATGTCCGGGTGTCCAGGCCAATGAAGACCGTGGAGTTGCGTGTCGGTGGCCTGGACGACTCGACGACCCCGGCTGAGGTCGTGGCGGCCATCGCCAAAGTTGGAGGATGTCCGCCCGAAGATATCCGGACGGGCGAGATACGCGCCGACGCTTCCGGGCTCGGTACGATTTGGGTGCGGTGCCCGGTGGCGGCGGCGAATAAAGTCGCTGACAGTGGGCGTTTGTTGGTGGGTTGGGTTGCAGCGAGGGTCAAGCTGCTGCAGCCCAGGGCCATGCGGTGCTACCGGTGCCTGGACATTGGGCATGTCAGTTTTTAGTCAGTAAGAGTCTGACAGACCCCTCCGCCCGCCCCAGGGCGGAGGACATCCATGAGGATTTTCCACCCCGGAAAAAAAAAAAAAATAAGGGGTCGCTCCTGATCGATCGACGATAGTCGATCGACAGTTGACGTGACCATGCCGCTGCGGTGCAGGCGCACCAAGGCGGCGCGTGTTTCTCTCGTTGAGGAGTTGTCTTCAACGAGAGAACTTTCGGCGGGTTCGCTGAGTCGGGTTGGCCGGACAGCGAACGGAGGCATGTTTAATGCCGCCGTCGGGGGCTTGGCTTAATTGCCTGGCCCAGAGGAAGGCTACCTCTAAGATAAAAAACCACCTAATCCTAAGTTTTGAAGCGCGGCGAGAGGATGAGTGGCTGGTGGGGGACCAGTCGCTAGCGCTTCCCCTGTAGAGCACCTGCCGCACTCTGCAGTATGTAGGCTTACCTGGTATCTAGGCTCTGCCAGGTGGACATTCTGACCTATATCTACTCGTGGGATTAAAAATGGATAAATTAAAATATAAAAAATCAAAAGATGTGGAGAAGGAGAAGGCGGACGCAGTGTCATTATATGGCGCAGCGTCAATGAGGATGGGAGCAGTGGCTCCAGCGGAACCGTGTGTTGTTCTGGAGAGGGTGAATGAGTTGTCGGTGTCCGACAACTCATCGCATAATATGGTGTCCGGCGTGTCGTCAAGCGACAGTGCTAGGGCTGAGGTGGGCAGCCAAGGGTATCCGATTGCATTGCCGGGACCTCTCAAGCGACCCAACGAAAGCGAGGAGATGTTGCCACCTCGGAAGGTACCTTCCAAGGCGGCGACATCAAGAGGTCGGAGACCCGCGCGAGACGGTAGAGGTCGTTTCCTCCGATCAGGCACTCAACGTGGCTCGCTCTCTGAAGAGAGTGAATCGGACTGCCGGAGCGTGTCGCCAGCGTGCCAATTGGCCGTTAGCGCGAATGTGGATGAGGGGGTTGAGGCACGTGTCAGCGCTGAGGTTCCTCCAGTGGGACAGAGTTCATCCACCTCAGCAGACCAATTGGAGCAAAGGGCCCTTCTGGACATCGAGGTAGTTTTAGATACCACTCGAAAGTCCAAAAACTTGAAGGGCACGAGCCAGCGGGCAATTAGAGAGGCAGCCGAGCGAGTCAAATTGGCCATAGAGGAGCTCGCCAGCAGGAGCTCCAGCGAGGAGACCCGAAGACTCCAGCTGCTGAACGACCGACTGCGGACGGAGGTCGAAGCACTCCGTCAAGAGATGTTGGCTCTCCGGGAGGAAGTTGTGTCTCTCCGGGTGCGACCGGAAGATCCGCGACAGTTGGTCTCCGCAAAGTCCGGGAGCTCCTCTGCTCCGGAGAGATCACTCCCGCAGGGGTCACAGGGGGCACGGGAAGCCATGAGCGAGATGCAGGTGCATGCCATAGTTTCCCAGATCGGGAAAATAATGGACGCTCGGTTTGCTGGCATCGAGGACCGCCTCCTGCCGGCGAGGAGCAATCGACCGCCACTGGCAGCGGACCGCAGGACTTCTGCGGCTGACTGCGCCGGCGGCACTATCAAGGGTCCGAAGCGGCTTTCCGTGTCTCCTCAGGTGCCGTCTCGAGTGCCGGAGACGAGGGGGGGCTCCCCTCCAAGTGGATCCGTTCCAACAGCCACTGTGCGGGCCTCCGCTGTGCACCCATCCGCGGCTACTCGCGAGGGCTGGCAGACCGTCAGGAGGAAGAAAAAAGGAAAGAAGAAGAAGAAGAACGATGGTTCTCCTTACTCGGCGGCAAATAAAGCTCCAGCGGCCTCCACCACACGGAGAGACCAGCCTGCCGGGCCCAAGAAGTCCAAGAAAAGAAAGCGAGGGCTTTGTGCGCCCCGGTCTGCTGCGGTAGTGCTCACACTGCAGCCTGAGGCAGTGAAGAGGGGCGTCACGTACGCGGCCGTCCTCACTAAGGCCAGGCAAGCCGTGAACCTGGAGGAGCTTGGCATAACAGATGTCAGGTTTCGACAGGCCTTAACCGGAGCCCGCATGCTGGAATTCCCAGGGGCCGAAGGCACAGTGGGGGCAGACCGCGTCGCTGAGAAACTACGAGCGGTCTTCGCAGAGGAGGTCAAGGTCTCAAGGCCGACGAAGTGCGCTGAACTGCGCATCTCGGGCCTTGACGACTCCGTGTCTGGGCAGGACGTGCAGGACGCGATCGCGCGTAAGACTGGTTGCTCTCCAGATGCGGTGCGAGTCGGTCCAATCCGACCTGGCCCGGGAGGCGCCAGCTCTGTCTGGACCCAGTGCCCCATCGCAGTAGCGAAGACCTTGGCTGACACCGGCCGGCTCTTGGTGGGTTGGAGCTCTGCCAGGGTCGTGGTTCTGGACGCTCGGCCCATGAGATGCTACAGGTGCTGGGGGTTGGGACACGCGAGCAGCACTTGCCATCAGGGAGAGGAGTCGGGGATTTGTTGCGGCCACCTGGGGAGAGATAATTCTCTTCGGAGTTTATTTCTCCCCAAACAAAATGCCGTCCCAAGCCATCGTCGTGGGGGACTTCAATGCGAAGTCCACTTCGTGGGGTTCCCCCCGGACGGACGTCAGAGGGGAAGCGGTTGAGGAATGGGCGACAGCTGCGGGCCTCTGTCTTTTAAACAGGGGCTCCGTTTACACGTGCGTGCGGCAGCATGGAGGGTCAATAGTGGACCTCTCGTTCGCTACCCCTGCTGTCGCCGCACGGGTTCAGGGTTGGCGGGTCCTGGAGAGTGTGGAGACTCTATCGGATCACCTGTACATCTGTATGGATGTCTCCACCACTTCCTCGGGCCCAACAGTGTCTCCACGACCTGATACTCGGCAGTTCCCGCGATGGGCATTGAAGCGGCTTGACGGGGACCTCCTAGAGGAAGCCGCCATTGTGCAGGCTTGGCTGTCCTCTCCAGCAGAGGGAGTCGACGTTGAGGTATACGTGGAGGCGAAAATGGTCCTCGATCGAGCCATTGCAGCCGCCAGAGACTCGGGGAGAGCTGAGATGCTGGAGGGTCTCGACAACGACCCCTACGGGAGACCATATAAGGCGGCGCGCAACAAACTGCGCCCGTTTGGTCCCCCGGTGGCCGAGACCCTGGAGCCGTCATTTCTTGATGGGGTGGTTCAGTCCCTGTTCCCGTGCAGCGACAACTTCACCCCACCAGTGATGGATCCACCGCAGACAGCTCCGCCAGCTGAGGGAGAAGAGGAGGCCCCGCCTGTCACGGAGTCGGAACTTGGCGCGGCGATTCTCCATATCCGCGCCAAGAAGACAGCTCCGGGCCCCGACGGTGTTCCGGCAAGAGTGGTGGCAATCGCTGCCACTCAAATGGAGGAGAGGTTTCGGGACCTTTTCAGCGCATGCCTTGCGTCTGGAAGGTTCCCGAAACCGTGAAAGGAGGGGCAGCTGTGCCTCCTTCGCAAGGAGGGCCGCCCAGCAGACTCCCCCTCGGCATACCGGCCCATCGTTCTGCTCGATGAGGTCGGCAAAATGTTCGAGGGGATAATCGCTGCCCGCCTAAAGTGCCATCTGCGCACTATCGGGCCGGACTTGTCGGACGCTCAGTTCGGTTTTCGGGCTGAGCGTTCGACGGTGGACGCACTGGCCTGCCTCAGGGGCCAGGTGAAGGAGGCGATGGAAGCGGGGGACGGACTGTTGGCGGTGTCATTCGACATAGCCAACGCCTTCAACTCCGTTCCCCACTCCACCATCCTAGAGGCGCTCCGATTTCACGGAGTGCCTCGATACATGTGCAGGCTGCTGGCCAACTACCTGAAGGATCGGGCGATCCTCCTAGTAAATAGGACTGGCCAAGTCCGGCGGTACGCCGTTGAAGCCGGCGTTCCACAGGGGTCAGTTATAGGACCTCTCCTCTGGAACGTCGGCTATGATTGGCTCCTGCGGGGAACTCTCCTCCGAGGCACGAGTGTCATCTGCTATGCGGATGACACTCTCCTCACCGCCCAGGGGGGGAATTTCAGGGAGGCGGTCAACTTGGCTTCGGCGGGCGGATCCTTGGTTGCGGGGAGGATCCGCCGCCTAGGTTTAACGGTGGCGCTGCACAAGACCGAGGCCGTGTTCTTTCACGGCCCTCGGCAGCGCCCCCCACCACCTGACGCCCACATCTTCGTGGAGGGCGTCAGAATTGAGGTGAAGCACGATGGATTCTCCTTACACTTGAAGCGTTTCAGGTATGCAGAGAATCCCCCGTGTCCCGTCAGTATTTGTGTGGTTAGACTTGTCGGAGCCATCCTGCGCACCACGCCATGCGCCATCACCGCGTCAGGGAAGAAGTGCTTGGTGCCCGACGCTGTGTCACCTGACCTATATATCCCGTTCCACTCGTCAAGCGTTTCCGACCGGATTCTACGCTTGACGAATGATACGGGACACAAGTCGTAGTCCGGCTTCTTCTTCGACCCCAGGGCGGCTTCCTTCGCGAGCTGGTCGGCTCTCTCGTTTCCCTCCAAACCTGCGTGGGCCTTGATCCAGAACAAGGAGACACTCTTGTTCTGGAGTTTGCAGCGTCGAATGGTGTCCCTTGTTTCCACGGCCAAGGGATGGGGGGAACTGACATTGATCACCGACTGGTTAGGTTAGGTTAGGTTAGGTTATCTCACAGAAGGAGGCTGCGGAGAGGTTGAGGGAGGTCGAGACCACTCTCCCGACCCGCAGCAGACGTACCGGGCGTCGGCGGAGGGCGGACAACGCCCTCTTCCAGCCCCCCTAAACGGGTCCAGAGGGACGGTGGACTTGGGGACGTCCGCTGCCCCCCCGTATAACTGGACCCGAGGCGGTGGCGCGTAGTGTTCCACGCGCGCCCCTATTGGCGTTGCGGAGGGAGTACACCTCACTCCCCCCGTAGACTTGAGGAGGCCCGCAGAGGCGGGCCGGTACTAGCCGAGGATCGTGGAAGGCGCACTAGTTCCCATGATCCCCGGTGCAAGCGTGGGAAAGGAACACCGAGGTGGTTTTTAGTCAGTGATGTTGGCGGTGTCTTTGGACATCTCCAACGCCTTCAACACCCTGCCCTGGAGTTGTATTCGGGAGGCACTGCGGTACCATGGGGTGCCTCCCTACCTCCGCCACATCGTTGGGGCTTATCTTTCGGAGAGGTGTGTCACCTACATGGGACGTGATGGCGGAAACCAGCGCCGCATGTCGTGCGGTGTTCCGCAGGGCTCGGTTGTAGGCCCGCTCCTGTGGAACATCGGGTACGACTGGGTGCTGAGGGGCGAGCTCAGTCCGGGGGTCGACCTGACGTGTTATGCGGATGACACGCTGGTCACTGCCCGGGGGAGCTCGCACAGGGAGGCAGCGTTGTTGGCGACGACTGCGGTCTCACAGGTGGTGAGCCGCATACGTCGCCTAGGCCTGGAGGTGGCCCTCAGCAAGTCGGAGGCCATGGTGTTTCATGGCCCCCGGCGGGCGCCGCCACCCGGCTCTCACATCGTGGTCGGGGGGGCTCGGATCGCTGTCGAGTCCACCACCACTTCCGACGGCTGGCGCCCAAGTTGCTGGGCGCTGCTGGAGCGCTGTCAACGCTGCTTCCCAATCTGGGGGGCCCGAGCGCCGCTTGTAGGCGGCTCTACGTGGGGATCGTGCGATCGATGGCCCTTTACGGGGCCCCGATCTGGGCGGCTGACCTGACGGCCGGTAGTATCGCAGTCCTGCGCAAGCCGCAGAGAGCGATGGCCGTCAGAGTCATCAGGGGGTATCGCACGATCTCCTACGAGGCGGCTTGTGCACTGGCCGGATCCCCGCCCTGGGACCTCGAGGCGAAAGTACTCGCGTCATCGTATCGGTGGCGCGAGGAAGCGAGGGCGCGGGGTGAGCAACCGATGCAGCGACACATAGAGCTGCATCGGTCTCAGCTTCGCGAGGTCCTGGTGGCGGAATGGCGGGACAGGCTTTCACGCCCTACCGCCGGCCTCGACATCATCGAGGCGGTCCGGCCGGTGCTCGAGCGCTGGCTCGGGAGGAGGCACGGCTCCCTGTCGTTTCGGGTGACGCAGGTGCTCTCGGGGCATGGTTGCTTCGGGAAGTATCTGTGTCGCATAAACAGGGAGCCGGACGCTCGGTGTCACCACTGCGTCGACTGCCGGGAGGACACGGCGCGGCATACGCTGGCAGAGGGTGCCGCTTGGGAGGAGCCGCGCCGTGCCCTCATCTCAGAAGTAGGCAGTGACCTCTCGCTGCCGGCCGTCGTTGAGTCGATGGTCGACAGCGAGGAGTCCTGGGACGCGGTGGTTTCCTACTGTGAGACAGTCGTCTCGCAGAAGGAGGCTGCGGAAAGGGAGAGGGAGATCTCGTCCACTCACCCGGCCCGCAGCAGGCGCACCGGGCGACGGCGGATAACGCCCTCTTCCAGCCCCCCAGGGTCAAAAAAAAAAAAAGGTAAATGGGTCCAGGGGTGACGGACTCGGGGACGTCCGTCACCAAACATCAGGACCCGAGGTGGCGGCGCGTAGTGGCGGGCCGGCACCAGTCGGGGGTTGCGGAAGATTTTTAAGTTCCCGCGACACCCGGCGTAGGTGTGAGTCGGAACACCGGGGTGGTTTTTAGTCAGTAAGAGTCTGACAGACCCCTCCACCCCGGAAAAAAAAAAAAAAAAAAAAAAAAAAAAGGTTAGGTTTTTTTTTTTTTTTTGGCAGGAGTGGGAAATCCTCATGGACGCCCAGGCTGCTTCACAGACGAACCAGTCTGGGCAGTGCCGGACTCTTACCGGCTAAAACCACACTCCTGCCTTACAAATATTCCACAGACATGGCGTCCGTGCCTTTGTTTGCTTACTTATATTTTGTCTCTTTAGCTCCACGTTCAAGTTTACTTAAAAGTATAATATTATAATACAATATGTGACTATCTAACATTATGTACGAGTATAGAAACAAATCTAATATTCTGAATAGTATTAAGTAGGTACAATACAATTATTATATTATTATGTATATTATATTATTATTATTTATGTTATTATTATATATTATTATTAATTACAACATACAATTGTTTTAAAACTACATTTGGTGAGCAATACAATTATTATACAATTATGTATATTATATTATAATTATTTTATTATTATATATTATTATTAATAACAACATACAATTATTTTAAAACTAAATTTGGTGAGCACATCACAGATTTTTTTTTTTTTTTTTTTTTTTTTTTCCTCAAGTGTGTGTCTATGTGGGTGTGGCTGTATGTATGAGCAGGACGAACAGCGTTGAACCATTGGCTTTCGCTACGGTTTGGACGACATTTGTCGCGAATGTTAAGAATGGTGTTCTGGTGGCCTTTTTCTCCATGATGGAATGGAGGTTGGACTGTTTAACAGGAATCTGGATTTCCAGTTCCAAGTCCATTCTTTCACGGCCGAATCTTGGGCACTCAGTAATCACGTGCCATACTGTCTCTTGGCAGTCAGGATCGCAGACGCATGAGGGACTGTCCTTGAGGTGGAAGCGATGGAGATAAGCCCCGAATCCTCCGTGTCCGGTTAGGATTTGGACATGGGTAGGTGTCAGTGCCGTGTCTTTGAGGACCCTCCTTGCCGCCTGGACGGTGGGAAAAAATACCCTAGTGACCGAGCCTGTACTAGAGGATTCGTAGCGCTGCTGCCATTTGTTGACCGTCTCCTCACGTATCTGCCTCCTGACGAACGATATTGGAACCCTGTCATAGTCAGGGGCTGTCTTCTTAGTAAGTGCCGCTCTCTTAGCCAACTCGTCTGCTCTTTCGTTTCCAGGAGTCCCCACGTGTGCTCTCAACCAGAACAGTCTCACATCTCTGTCCTCCTCTCGGATCTCGCGCACCAATCTATTTATGACGAGTGCTAGAGGGTGATTGACTGACGGGCTCTTCAGCAGATCGAGCGAAGATCTTGAGTCGCTTAATATGTTAACGGAGGCCATCCTGGACGTCTTCACCATCCTGACTGCTCTGTACAGCGCGTACATCTCTGACTGGAAGACAGTGTTGTGGGGCTCCAAGCGAAAGGTTGAGTACTTGGTCTCCCTGCCTTCGTTCCAACAAGTGAGGGCAGCTCCGACTTTTCCCTCTATTTTGCTGCCGTCTGTGTATACTTGGGGTCCAGTGACTTGGCGGTCACTCAGTGTTTCAGGGTCCATGTTCTCTAGGCACTCATACTCAGTTATTGTGAGCAACGATGGATGGGGGATCTTTAACGGCCCCACCTTGCGCTCGATTTCCCTTCCCGGCGGTAGGTACTCCTCGGAATGACCCTTTTTGATTTTAAAGAGGGTGGCAGCTTCAGTTACTCGAAGGTCTAGGGGTAGTTGGCCCGACAGAATTAGAGCCGACGTCAGAGATACCGTGCGGTATGCTTTGCAGATCTTTTGCGTGAATCCTCTCTGCAGCGAGTCTAACTGATTTCTTGTCGTCAGTTTCTCTGCTGCTGGGGCCCATGCGCTCGCTGCATACAGCACGATTGGCTCTATCACCGACACGTATATGGTCCTGATAATCTCGCTGTTTAGACCCCATGTTATTCTTGCTGCGCACGCTAGTTGTTTGTAGATTTCCGCGGCTTTCTTACAGGTTGCAGTCACGTGCGCGTTGAAGGTGAGTTTGTGGTCTATGATGAATCCCAACAGCTTTATCTTCTCCACTAGGTTCAGCCGAGTACCGGACATGTGATGAACCGGGGTGTCGTACTTAAGCCGCTTTGTTATCACCATTGCGTTGGTTTTATGAGCGGCGAAACGCAGCTTGTTTTGTGCACCCCATTCTGATACTGCGTGCAGCGTGCTGTCGGCTGTCCGCTGTAGGGCGCTGACCTCGCGAGACGAGAAAACCAGGACCACATCATCCGCGAACGCCTGACAGTATACCCCCATTGCTGCCATTTTTTCGAGGAGTGAATCCAGGATGAGGTTCCAGAACGTCGGACCGGCTATTGAGCCCTGGACGCATCCTTTTGTGGTGCCCTTTTCGCTGGAAGCTCTGGCGTAGTTTACCCTGACGTATCGGTCCTTCAGGTATGAGGTTACAAGAGTGTAGAGGTTAGTAGGATATTATTGGGCATTCTACTCCACCTTCCGTTCCATCGGCTCACTTCGTTCGCCTCGTCACTCTCGGTGGAGTAGAATGCCCAATAATATAATTGAAAAATACTGGTTCGGCGCCTATTCCACCCGCTGGAACGGAAGATGGAGTAGAAATCTTACATAGTGGAGTAAGATACTGGTTCGGCGCCTATTCCACCCGATGGAACGGAAGATGGAGTAGAAATCTTACATAGTGGAGTAAGATACTGGTTCGGCGCCTATTCCAGTTAGGCGCGGTTGCTAGTACATTTGTTCGAGTTAGCGACAATGAGTTATAAATGTCAATGTAATACATCAATTGACTCATTATTAATATAACCGTTTCAAGCAGTCGTCATGAAATTTGTAAAACAACCACAATCGTTACATGTAAACAAACTTTGTGTTAATTCTCAGGAGACTGGTTTTCGCCATGGAGAATTATTACCTAAATCAGTACGATGCATCATTTGCGGTCCGTCAAATTGTGGAAAAACGAATTTATTAATCGGTCTTCTTATACACGAGAATGGTTTAAGATTTCAAAATGTGTATGTTTATTCGAAAACCTTACAACAACCCAAGTATGTTTTTTTAGAAAAAGTCTTGCAACAAGTACCAGGCATTTCATTTCAGAAATATCATGAAAATGAGCAAGTATTGAGTGTTCAAACCGCAAAACCAAATTCTGTTATTATATTTGACGATGTTGCTTGTGAAAATCAAAGTAGTATGCGTGATTATTTTGCTATGGGGAGACACAAGTTCATCGATTGTTTTTATCTAAATCAGACGTATAGTAAAATCCCTAAGCAGTTAGTAAGAGACAACGCAAACCTAATCGTACTTTTCAAACAAGATGAAAGAAATATGAGACATGTTTATGAAGAACACGTCAACACTGACATGACATGGATTGAATTTCGTGAAATGTGTTCAAAAATATGGAGTATACCTTTCAATTATGTTGTAATTAATAAAGATTGTTCTAAAAACAAAGGATGTTATAGAAGTAAATTTGACACGTTTGTAGTCTTTGACTAAGAACAGGAATACATATATAAGACTATTACCTGTCTGACATTATTATTCACCTTACGACGCTAAACCAATTACGACCTATTTTACCAATATGGAAAAATCATTGAAACGACAAATTGTTGATGCGGCAGAAGCTGTAAAAATAAAAGTGCGAAAAATGAGAGATGCAGAGATTAACAATAAACAAGCACTGGAATCTGTTTTCAAACCTGTAACAGAACCTCTCAACCTAATTGCTAATGCTAGTAAGCAAACTCCTCTCCTGCGTGCTAGTGATGATTTTGCTGATGTTCCGTTTATTAACAAAACTTCACAGAAAGAAGGAACTGGTAGCGCAGGAAGTAATGATAATAATGGTGATGAAGACAAATATGAATCCGATATCAACAGTGACTCTTCTTATGAATCAGTAGTTGAAAAGAATGAAGATTGTGATATGTCATCCTGGTCACTATCTTCAGAAGCGTTGGTAGATATTCCATTTGGGGTTAGAGCAGACCGCGGGAAACTGATGTTAGGTTCTGCTTCCATAACGATCAACGATCAATACATAACCGTAGCTGGAAGTAAATACCGAAATACACCTGGTTTAAAACAGTTGTTGCTGAAGAAAGATGTAGACTTAAGCTTAGTTACAGATAGTGATATGCAAAATTATAAGTCGATGCTTCTTGATACAAATGCACATCGTCGGGACTATGAGCCAACTAAACCAATAAAAAGTAATAAAGGACAAAAATATTTGCAAGTTATTAAACCTCTTTTTAAACTGAAGAATACAGTTCAGGGAAAGGGTCTACCGTTATTAAAAAAGTGGAGAAAAAATGTAGATTTAGTGTACTGGGATAATCCTAATGAATTAGTGGAAAGATTGAAATTATTAATTGCATCTAGAGATGCTGGCAACACAGGATTAGATAATGAAATTATATCTATCATTGAAGAATTGCGTGAAAGTAAAGTTATAAATAAATAAATACTTAAAAATGTCTTTATTTTACTATCAGCCTCTCGATACAATACACCTTAAACATGAACGTAGACAAATTCGGACACTACATTCACAAAAGAATGCGTTTATCAGAGTTATTTGAGTTTAATGAGAATGCATTGTTAAAATCAGAGAACGGAGATTTTGATTTAAAAACATCAAGACTGAAAGGAATTAGATCTCCAGTAGAAGCAGACGAAGCTGTGAACAAGGATTATGTAGATCGAATGAATGCTAACACATTAAAAGAATTAAATAATCTGGCAGTGAACAAGGATTATGTAGATCGATTGAATGCTAACACATTAAAAGAATTAAATAATCTGGCAGTGAACAAGGATTATGTAGATCGATTGAATGCTAACATATTAAAAGAATTAAATAATCTGGTTGTGAACAAGGATTATGTAGATCGATTGAATGCTAACACGTTAAAAGAATTAAATAATCTGGTTGTGAACAAGGATTATGTAGATCGATTGAATGCTAATATGATTAAAGAATTTAATAATCTGATTGGTACATTGCGTTCTCAAATCATAAAAGATGCAAAGGGTACAGTTCAAGCTACTTTAAAAGCAGGGATACCTGAGGTTTCAACTCATTTGCAAAATAAGTTTTATACTAAAGCAGAGGTAGATAAATTACTTCTAAAAACTCCGTAATGGTTAAACAACAAATTGTAAATGAAATACATAAAGCCGCACGAAGAAATTTCCTTCGACGTTCTGTTATTCTGAAAGGAATCAGCGACTTATGGCAAGCAGACTTGATGGACATGCAAAACCTGAAAAAGTATAATAAAGGTTACAATTTCATCTTAGTGGTGATTGACTGCTTCTCAAAGTATGCCTGGGCTGAACCGTTAAAATCGAAAAATAAATTTGATGTTACTCATGCATTCGAACGTATACTGCTTAGTAGTCGTAAAAATCCTGTTAACTTACAAACTGATATGGGAACAGAATTTTATAACATCACTTTTCAAGCTCTTATGAAAAAGCACAATATTAACCATTACTCATCGTTTTCTACTAAAAAAGCATCAATTGTAGAGAGACTGATTAGAACTGTAAAAAATAAATTATATAAATATTTTAGTCTCAATGGAAACTATAAGTGGTTAGGTCTACCATTGGAAGATACATTGAAGAGATATAACAACACCAAGCATCGCACTATTCAATTTAAACCGGTTGATGTGAATAAATGTAATGAACAAGTAATCAAAGAAAATATTGAAAAAATTAAAAAACATGATTTAGTTCAGTGGAAGCCTAAATTCAAAGTTGGTGACTGTGTTCGTATAAGTAAATACAAACATAATTTTGAGAAAGGTTACACTCCTAATTGGTCAACTGAATTATTTATTATAAAAAAGGTAAATAAAACCTTACCAGTGACGTATCACATAGAAGATCAACGAAAGCAAAACATATTAGGAGCTTTTTACGAACAAGAACTGCAAAGATCTAACCATCCAGATGTTTATTTGATAGAAAAGGTTTTGAAAAAGAAAGGAAATAAATTGTATGTCAAATGGTTAGGTCTAAACAGTGCAGAAAACAGTTGGATTGAAAAAGCTGCAATAATGGACTAAGATATTATATAACCATTTTTAATTTGAAATCATATCATTATAATTTGAGTGATGCAAGGGGGTGGACTAGTTAACAACATAATTAATAATCTACCATTCGAACTTCATTTGCCAGGATATAATTATTGCGGACCAGGAACCAAACTTCACAAACGCTTAGCGCGAGGTGACCGAGGTGTGAATAAACTAGACGAAGCTTGCATGCAACACGACATTGCGTATACAAACCATACAGACTTAGCAAATCGTCACAAAGCCGATTTACAACTACTTAACATGGCTAAACAAAGACTTAAATCAAAAGATGCAGGGAAAGGTGAAAAACTAAGCTCTTGGCTAGTGAACAAAGTTATGAAAGTAAAACTAAAGTCTGGATCCGGCATTAAAACATTTAAAAGCTTAGTTTCAAAAATAAATTCAAAAATTAAGAAACTCAAATGCAAAGATAATAAGACTTTAATAAAAGCAGCTTACTTAACAGCAAAAAAGTTATATCCAAACATTCATCATCGAATTCGAGTACCTCGAGTAATACCCATACCAAAGACTGGAGGAGTTCTACCTTTAATTCCAATTTTCGCTGGTTTATCGGCTTTAGGAACTTTAGCTGGTGGTGCAGCTGGCATTGCAAAAACCGTCAATGATTACAAAGCAAGCAAACAAAATTTGCAAGAAACAGAACGACATAATAAAGCTATGGAGGCTTTAGTGTTGGGCAAGGGTTTATACATTAAGCCGTATAAAAGTGGTAAAGGATTGTTTATAACATCTTCAAAAAACTGAAAAATATGCTACCCAATCGCCCTCTAACTAATGTAGACATCCGAAAGTACTCAAGAGACATCCCACATTTTCGTGGGGTCTACATGAAGGATCGATTACCTCGAAAGCCGAAACGCATTGAATGTGGTATCGTTAACTTAGACGATTCTAAGAACGATGGAACGCATTGGGTAGCTTATGCTAAAGTACACAATCACTGTGAATACTTTGATAGCTATGGAAATTTAAAACCTCCGATGGAACTGATGCAATATTTCAAAAATTGTAATGTGTTTTATAACTACACAAGATATCAAAAATTTAACGCAGTCAATTGTGGTCATTTATGTTTAAATTATTTGTGGACTTTTTGGAATAAAAATGTAATATAAAATATATGCTTTTCTTTAATTTCAATCATTTGCAAGATGTCACTCACTTTGTCTATAACTGGAGACTCGTCAGTGTTAACTACATACTATCCTAATACTTTGCAACTAGATGGAGAGTATGAGTGTGCTTTATTACACTTTTCAACATTTAATTCTATTCCAAACATTGATAAAAGTAATAATAAGTTCTATTATGGTTTTAATGAAGTTATTGAAATACCGGAAGGCACTTATGAATTGCAAGATATCAGTGATTATTTAAAATCCGAAATAAAAGATGCAGCGATCAAACTGCGGTGCAATAATAATACTTTAAAAACTACTATATTCTGTTCAAAAGATATTAATTTTACCAAAGAAGACTCTTTTAGAAGACTATTAGGGTTTAACAAACAAATCTTGAAAGCAAATAAATGGCATGTGTCACAGTCTCCAGTCAACATTCTACCTACGACCGTAGTCAGGATTGAATGTGATATTGTAAGCGGTTCTTATGTAAACGGTGAACCAAGTCATATTATTCACGAATTTGCACTTAATGTGCCACCTGGATACAGGATCATAGAAATCCCGAAGAACGCAATATACTTTCCAATCAATCAAAACAACATAAGCTGCATACACATCAGACTGTTAGATATAAACAAACGATTAATCAATTTACGTGGTGAAGAAGTACAGGTATATCTGCATCTTAGAAGAAAAAAATGATTGACTACAATAAAAATGTGTCTCAACAAGTAAAGAATATCAGTTCTGCTCGAGCTACCTATCAAATAAGACCTCTCTCTAAGAAGAAAATAAAATTAACTAAAGACAATAAAGCATTCCTTAGAGCGATCGGATTGCTAAAATGAATATCTTAGACGTTTTATCCGCTCCAACTTATGATAATACTATAGAAGGAATCGAATTTCATTCCTACAAGCCCTATGTAACAAGTTTCAACAGGAACGATGAAATCCGCATACCTATCAACCAACAGGACTTGTACATATTACCATCAGCTAGCACCTTATATTTGGAAGGAACTGTTATCGTTAGCAAAAAAGATACGAAGGACAAAGCTACTAGTGTCAATTTCACGAACAATGCTCTACTCTACTTATTCCAAGACATTAGGTATGAGCTAAATGGAGTGGAGATTGATAAAATAAAAAATGCAGGTATAACAACAACCATGAAATCACTCATTTCGATGAACGAAAGTGAATCAAAAATGTCTAATGCCTGGGGCTGGAATATTGATGGCATAAAAAATATAAATGGAGGAAGATTTTCTGCTTCCATACCACTTCGTAACCTCCTCGGTTTTGCTGAAGATTTTAAAAAAGTCGTTATAAATAGTAGACATGAACTGATATTGTTACGAAGTAACACTAATTTAAACGCTGTAAAACTTAATACTGGCGAAGTAGTGGATGATGTTCAGATCAATAAAATAATATGGCGCGTACCGCATGTTAAAGTATCAGACAAAGAAAAAATTGGATTGTTAAAAGTATTAGAAAAGGATCGTCCACTTCAAATGATATACAGAAATTGGGATCTATACGAATATCCAGCTTTGCCTAAAACTACAAAACATACCTGGTCTATCAAAACTTCATCTCAAATAGAAAAACCAAGATACATTATTATTGGTCTACAGACAAATAGAAAAAACAATGCAAGTTCTGACATGTCTCAATTCGATCACTGTCATATTCGAGACGTTAGAGTGTATCTCAATTCAACCTATTTTCCATATGAAAACTTAAATGTGAGTTTTGCTAATAACAGAATCGCTTTATTATACGAGCAATACACCAGATTTCAACAGTCGTATTACGGACGTCGCTCGGAACCCATACTAAGCGAAAAACAATTTAGAGATTTAGCACCGCTGTTTGTAGTCGATTGCTCTAGACAAGCGGATAATCTAAAGACAGGTCCGGTTGTGGATGTAAGAGTAGAAATTGAGAGTGATTCAGAGATACCAGATCAAACATCAGCATACTGTCTCATTCTGAACGATTGCATTGTTGAATATAAACCATTAAGTAACATTGTTAAGAAGATATCATGAAGACAGATACCTGTATAGTGGAACTCCAAGGATTTAAAGATACTATAAATAATTTTATTGTTAAAGAATTGACCATTGCGAACCAAGACCATACACAGACGTTCTTGGTAAAACCACCATTTTCATTCCACTACCTAACACAAGAAGAAAAAAAGCAGGTGAGGTGGTTAGAAAGAAATCGAGGAATTTACTGGAGTGAGGGCTACATAGACTACAAAGAGTTTCAACGCGTTATTTTACCATATTTAGAAAATAAAAAAATTATTACAAAGGGTTTGGAAAAGATTAAGTGGATTAAAGATTTATGTGCAAACTGTGAAGTGATAGATATAGGTGAGAAGGGATGTCCTAATTTAGCAACATTAAAAAAAAAGTTCTGCAAAAATAAAACTGATTTTAATTGTGTGAACCATAAAATGAATTGTACTTTAACGAATGCGGTGTGTATTAGAAAATGGTATGTTGATAACAATATGAATGTATTTAATTTATTTTAATTGTTATTGTGTTAAACAGTTAATTAAAAAATGTCTTTGTACTTAAGTGTTTTATTTATAATCAGAGTAACCTACATAACAAACTTTAAATTAGCTGCAGCAAAAATTACATTTCTTATCAATTTTATTACAAATTTAAAATATACAATGATTAACGAATTATTCTAATAAAAAATATGGAAAGCAAATAGCCTTTAATTATTTAATTACACTAGAGCTAATTTAGAGTTCGATTATAAATAAGTAATACAAAATAAAACATAATTTAAATAATAAATGAATATATTTTTATTTACTTTTTTACATTACTTACAACTATTACAAACTAATTATAACTACCTACACAATAATAATAATAATAGTGTTAACTGTTTTCTAACGTACCTACATACTTAACTTACAAAATTGTGATGTATAAACATTATCCCAACTCGATTAAAAACAAAACTACATTTAAACTTACAAACTTTTTTTACGTAGGTACATTTTTTTTAATTTTACCAAACTTCTTATGCTTATAATTTATACATTCAAAAGTTACACAACATAAAAACCTAACATGATTAAACACTAAAGAATAAGAAAACAAAATAAATGTTATACATACCTAATAAGAATATGCTCTAATAACTATAATATTACATACATGATTTATTATTATTGATTATCACTAAATATAACTACTACTAGATACTTACAAAATAATGACACCAGCTAATAATAACCGTCCCCACAAAGTTTTTTTGATATTTTATTAATTAACGATTGCGTCTCCTCCATAACATGGTCCACCGATTCAGTCACTACATACTGCGCACTTAACATTATCACATCCTGATTGTCACTTGCAGATTCTTGTTCACTGATATCCAACACTTGTACCTGGATCAGTCGTAAACCTTTTTTCTTCTCATTGTTTATGACGAATGATTGACATGTAGGCAGAGATGACTTCTGTTTTAGACACTCCCGTCTTGTTCTAGGTTTCTTGTTGGCCGGTCCGCAGTCTCGTCTTGTTCTAGGCTCCTTGTTGATAGGTCTTTCTTGTTCAGGGAAATCTGGGATATGCCAGCTTAAACTCGGAGTCGGAAAACCTTGAGCGTATTGTGAGAAGTCGATAATATCTGGAGAATCACACATTATCAATGATCTGAAACAAACGAAATAATAATTAATTAAAATGACATAAACAACATGATGAAATAATGTTATATGTAGATGAGTAGTAGTACAATACTTACAATTCGTTTCGTTTTTATTTGATTTGATGTGACCGGTCCGGCTGACTGCCTGGTGATGTATGTGCATATCATATTATTATGAAATGCAAACTACTTAAAACCTTGCGATATGAATCAATTTCATGTTTCAACAAGTTCAAGCTGATGGGCGCGACATGAAGAGACATGCTCGCGCACCTGATCGGTGTTATATTGCACAAAGCAGTCAGCGCAATGCGCTTTGTCATCAGGAATGGAAATGAAACAGATTATTATTATGAACATAAATATATATTGTTTATTTAAGTAAATTAAACTAAGCATTATTATTACTTAACAGATATTATACTAAAATTAATTTTGAACTAATTAGTACAAGGGACACCAAAAATACAAAAAATTTAGAATTACATACACAACTATTTTACATTAATGAAACATTATTATGTCTTTATTTCATTTTAAATACATATTGTTTATTTAAGTAAATTAATATATAATACAGATATTTTACTAAAATTAATTTTCAACTAACTAGTACAAGGGACACCAAGAATACACAAATTTTAGAATTACATAGGTACACAACATTTCACACTATAAGAGTAACAAACATCCAGCTACCCATCCTCAAAAACTTTTTATAATTGTAAGTATGATAGTAGGCAGGTTGTAAGATTATCTAACTTTCCAATTAGAATAACATAGGTTTTAAAATCAATAAATACATGTTAGAAATGTAATATGTAACTACTGTAGGTTCCTAACAACTATAAAATTATGGTAATGCATCACATAAATATATTTGCATTACCCCAAGCTAAAGTAGATACTTTATCTGATGATAGCAATCGTTTATCATCATTGCTTGAAAGTGCTATTTTATTTACATTCTGTGTGAATATTTCATGTTTTATTGACCTAAACAATACATTTTTTTTGCGAATAACATTGCAATTGTATAAAACATTTTTATAATCAAACATACTTAAATTTTTCGTTACACATTTTTTTGTACCTTTAGCTTTTTTAATTGTTTTGTTTACGGTTTTAATACAATAAAGCTTTGAGCGCAGTCCTGCAAATTCTTTGATAACTTTGCCACCCATTTCGTCCTTAAACAGTCCTGGAATCTTCTTATTAATAATAGGCAAATGAAATTCATTGTTTAAGTCATAATTAGAGGTATCGAAATATTTTAAAAAATTGAGCTTGAAATCTTTATAAACGTTATTACTCTGTACATCATAGATTAGACTATCTGTGTCAGTATAGCACAATTCAATTGCATTACCATAAAACGGTTTCATGATAGAGTAGTGAAAATCGTACATATGCGTTTTAGATAATTCTAATACTGTGAACCCTATGTATATTGGTTTATTAAGTATAACACGCAAAGGCTTCATTTGGATTGCTACTAGATCATCAGAAAATACAGAGGCGCTGTGAAAATATGGACTGGCTATCAATTTCTCAGCACAATTAGTCTTTTTTGTTTTATTGTTTGAGTCACACCACTTGTTTACTAACTTAACGTCTATTCGATTTTCATTATTTTCTAAGGTTTTTCCAAAAATACTATTGTTTAATAATTTGAAAAAATCTTGTTCAAACGTTGACTCTGCTTTTTGACGTAACTGAGTGTTAATATCAATATATCGCTTTAAAAAACAACTTTGCTTAAACATAATTACTCGATGGATCCTTCTCAATATTAAACCGTATTGTAAGCATTTTTTTAAATGAACGTAATGAATTACATAGTGATATTTGTCAAACAAATTCGGTACTAGTTTTTTATTTTTACCACCAGGTGGTATGCATTTTTCTGGACAAAATGGAAAATCATTGTGTTCAATGTGCAAATTTTCCGGATATATTAAATCAACTTCAAGAATGTAACCGTTTTCCGCAGTATCACTGATGTCTGTCAAATTCGTTTGTAAACAATCTATTTCTTGTCTGTTCATAAATCTAAAACCAGAATAGGGTAGGGATTGACACATGCTGTAACCGTATAAATTGTTACAGTCTAAATAAATGATAAATGAATTTGGGCGGTTTGGATCGTAGGTATCTAAATATTTATGATTGGCTTTGGCATATCTTTTGGAACACATACAAACACCTCCACGAATACCTTGTTGTATCATTCTAAAAATTTCGACATCGCTAATTAATTCTAATTGAACTCCTGTTTTTAAAAGCATTGCATCAAAAGATAGACTTGGTGCTGTAAGATAGAACGCAGGATCGAGATTGTAATGGCGTTTACAAGTTTTTCGAAAATTTTCAAATACATCTGTTAGCAACAGAACGTCTGTTTTAAGATATAAATCGGTGTACATACCCATGTTTCGAATATTGAATACTGACCAAACGGAACGAGCGTGTTCAAAGTCTTCGTCAGTAATTGACTCATTAGTCAATGAGCTAAAAAAATTGTTTTTTGACGGCAAACATTTTTCTTCGTATCGATCCCATTGAGACATATAATCATAAGGATACACTCCTTTACGGGTGAGTAGGTTAAATTCTGTTTTATTAGGAAAATAAGATTGTAATTGTTTGAAGTCTTGTTTTTTCATGGTACTAACCAACTTTTCTAAACTAGTGCCTAAAAACTTGAAAGAATCTACAAACCGAACCTGAATGTTTTCATCCGGTGAAATCGGAATAAACTTTGTGAATGAAATATAGTTTTCTTTTGTTTTCGGTATCACTTTAATAGATCCAGGAGCTTCACCTAATTCTTTTATAAAAAGGTGACAATCGTATCCGGACAAATTATGAAAGAATACTGGTAAAAATTTTGGTAATCTGTATTGCAGGTTACAGTAACTATGAGCTGCGCCGCGATACTTTCCACTCAAGTGGCAATGATCACGAACCCTGTCGCCGAATAAGAAGTGATCACAAATATGACAATTCATCGCGTTTTCAAAGTTGTGAGCATTATCATCTGAGTATATCATAGGAACATTATTTTTTAAAATAGTATAAATTTTTTGTGCATCTTTATAAATAGACTTCACAAAATTAGATACACAATCCGAACCGCGATAAGAAACGTAACGATTGTGGCTTTCGTCTAGCGCACACGTAATATGGTAAGCGTAAGCTATAGGCACGTGTCGCTGTCGCGTTACAGTGCTCGCTTTAGTGGGATTAGGGTCACAAGATTCATACCGTTCTAGCATTGTTTCAAAATCTGCGTATATAACAAATGGTACAGTCTGCTTTCTGTTATAATTTTCAAACTGTATGAAAGAACCTTTTGGAGGCAGGTCCGTGGCGACACCTCCACAATTATGTGAACTAAGATCGTCGCATGAATTAAAAAACAGTAAACAAACGTCACAAAAGTACAATTTACTGTGGTGCTTTGTTATTTGATTCTTAACGAGTCGTGGTAAGTCTTTAATAAGACAGTAATGTGATAAATCATCATTTTCGAAATAAAGTAAACGAATCACCTTGTCGTTTAAGGTTTTTGGTTTGTAAAGAGGTCCTACAATGGTATTATTTTTCAAACCATAAATATAAATACAAATTTCAGGGTTATTACCCTCAAATCGCGTAACATCTGAGAAATTCATTGGGAATGATATATCCTTTACATTTAATACGTTACGAAAATCAGGGTAAGACGATACTCTTTCAGGATGACTTTTAGCTGGATATAAAGCAGCAACAACGGACCATAAAAAACAATACTCATCATTATTGCGGATATTAATACATGCTTTTTTCGATTTTATTGATACAGGCAATTCGACAAAACCTGAACCGCGCAAAGGTTGATATTTGTTAACATTGATTTCCAAATGGGAATTGTTTAAGAAGGTCCATCCACTATCGCGGTCCTGAAATTCTTCAATCTTTTTTGTTAAAGTATTTTTGACTTGAGCCAATAATGGATCCAATTCATAATTCTGATGCAAAGTAAAGTTTTTTGTGGCAAATGATTTCATCTCCTGAGAATCATTTTTAACCATTAAAAACAACGCGAAATATTCGAAGTTAACTTTTAAACAAGTGTGTTCTTTAAGAGACGAATCAATCAACATTTTAATTTTGTTCTCAATATTATTAAAAAATGAATCTAGAGAATAATTCTCAGACGGATCGACGATTCTATAAGAAGCTATACGATTACGAAATGCAGAATGGATTATTTCAACACCTTCGCAAAAATGCGAAATATTTTTGTTTTTATGATTAGTACTACGTAGATGACCTGTCCACTGACTGCGCTCAACAGAGGTGTTACAAACGGTACAGAAAGGCATTTTAGATAATTATTACGTCAGTTAATTTCGTATGCTAAAATAGGTTTAGATTTACATACTATTAGATTCTGCAATAATCAATACAATTAATTTGGTGTCCCCAACAATTAAAACTAAATTATTTTAAATTTATGCTATCGCTGTAAAAGACGGGCTCGGAATGATTAAACAATTCATGAGTTGACCTCATGAACATTTGCAGCCCGTCCCACTGGGGAGTATTTCGATCTAATTGTGCTTTTAAAGCGACCTGGGCTTTTTTCCACCGTTCTTCCTTGGGGGTGGAGGCAACTTCGTCTTTCGCGTATACCTTTACTTCTACGTAGAACTCTCCCTTTAGGTCTGCCGCTCGCCGTACTTTGCCGTTGGCAACACGGCTGATGAGCGATGAACCGAAGTCCCCGCTTGAGGTCGTCGTCTTCGGTTCGTCCTCCAGACCAAAGAGGTCCGAGCTCAAGCTGCGTCTTTTACTGTAAACAATTACACATATTTTCATTTATAATAATTTACATTTATTATCTATTATACACCTCTGTTGAATCTTATGGGGAATACAAAGCCTGATAAACGCGATAAACGTGGTATATATTTGTTATAATAATTTCAATAAGAATACCTAATGAAGTAACTGTTAACATTCCTGCATTGAATATAATCGGAAATTGATTTTACAGTTGTCTGCGTTACCAAGTTCCCTAACCATCATGTATCAGTGCACATAACATTTTAATTGATTTATCATACCAAAAAAACACCTAAACATACAAGCAGTAATATAAATTACCTTGACTTAGAGTTTGACGGGTGGGCGGTGCTTTCAGGTGTTTGGCGCTTCACCGCCTTTTTCTTAGCTTGCTTTTTCACCTCGACTACTGCAGCTGTGGACCGTGCAGGTGATTGATATTCCGATTCTGAGTCAGACCTGAAATAGAACACACTAAGATTAATTCTATAACCAACCTCAATAATTATGGAGAGGAAAGTTTCAATGGAATATAGCTCGCTAGAAGATGGTAGTAACCAGCCGGCAGGCAGAAACCAGGTCCGTAGCTGAGTAGGTACCGATTAAACATTAAAATATTCAGATGGAATATAGCTCGCTAGAAGATAACATGGATGGTATGATGGTGATAGTTACACCAGCCGGCAGGCAGAAACCAGGTCCGTAGCTGAGTACCGATTAATCATTAAAATATTCAGATGGAATATAGTTCGCTAGAAGATGACATGGGTGGTATGATGGCGACAGTTACACTAGCCGGCAGGCAGAAACCAGGTCCGAAGCTGAGTAGGTACCGATTACACATTAAAATATTCAATAAACTTAGTAGTACTTACTTACATTTTATATTTGTAGGATGACGTAATTATGTAACGAAAAAGATAAGTGGATCACTGGAAGACACTGGAGCGAATGTAATTATATGATCGAAATTGATTGGTTATATACCTAAAAAATATCATTTCAGCAATATTTACCTCATATCAAAATTAAACCTTAACTACATGTCCTCACAGGTGTATAACTAATTGATGATACTTACGACTTATTAAACCGTATTGATTGAAAACCCTTCTGTCAAATTGCAATTTTATCGTGAGAAACGAAATAGAAAACCAGCTTTAACGCTCACCGACAAAGGTGAAGCCGATACCAAGCTGTTACTTATAATAGGTATTATAATAATGTATGTGTGTTTGTTTGATAAACCGTATAATTAAACTCTGCATGCCAACATAAATCAAACTGAAATTAAAAAAATAAATCTGCAAGTTAAGATGAGCCGAAAGTAAAATATCCGGAATACATTTTTTTTCTTTTTTTTTTTTTTTTTGTGCAGACCATTATATGTAAACGAACCCATGTCATAAAGTAAGTTCACAGGTATGTTGCAGTAAACTTAAAATTGTTATAAAATCATCCAACGGCTAGAACGAATTTTTATAATCATTTCATGCAAATTTTCAGTACTGATATTAAGAATCATCTTTCAAACAATCCTAGATTGATAGAACTAACACATTATTATAAAACATATAAAATAATAAACAAACGAGAGAGAAATAGGAAATCCTATAAAAATCAAATTTTAATCAAAGACTGCAACATGCGCGGCGATCATCTTACAAAGTAATTGTTGAATACATGGAAATTACTCACTCACACATACACCTCACATAACAACGATAAAGTTCGAATTCAGCAAATTTACATAATGCAATTTTGCAGTCCGAGGTTTTAAAGACTCACTCACACCTATACTGTGAAAAATTTGTACGATCGTTTCCGACGCCGTCGTCAGGCGGTTTACAAAGAGTATAGTACAATAAATAGCCACGGGACGGCGCATGAACCGTTTCGAAGGCGAACGTATGAGTGTGTAAGCATCTTAATTAATCAAGCGCAACGCGGAGTAACAGCAGAGCAACCAGTAGTTGATTGTAGTAGTAGTTGGTTGATACAGCTAACACTACCTTACACGCTAGTAAGGTAGTGTTAGCTGTATGAATAAATTAAATTAACATTTGGTTGTCCTTGGTGCCCAATCTAGGGTCATGGAAATAGAATGAGCTTGTGCCTGTAGGTGCATGCTATTTCTTGCTCTGTGAAGAGACAAGAGTCAATCTGACCCAAATTTTAGTTTAATGTTTACGGTATCCTAAAGTTCAGATGTCCTTGGTGCCCAATCTGGGGTCATAGAAATAGAATGTACGTGTGCCTGTAGGTGCATGCTACTTCTTGCTTTGTGAAGAGACATGAGACAAACTGTCCTGAATTTTAGCTTACTAAAACCAGTAGTTGATTGTCTACGTGTATGAATAAATTAAATTAACATTTGGTTGTCCTTGGTGCCCAATCTGGGGTCATGGAAATAGAATGAGCTTGTGCCTGTAGGTGCATGCTATTTCTTGCTCTGTGAAGAGACAAGAGTCAATCTGACCCAAATTTTAGTTTAATGTTTACGGTATCCTAAAGTTCAGATGTCCTTGGTGCCCAATCTGGGGTCATAGAAATAGAATGTGTGTATGCCTGTAGGTGTATGCTATTTCTTGCTTTGTGAAGAGACATGAGACAAACCGTCCTGAATTTTAGCTTACTATGTTCGTGTATGTAGTTCAATTTGCAAACGAATTATGTGTGAAACTTGTTGTTATAAAACTTGTGAACTATATAATATAAAGTCGTGGTTTAGTGTTCAATCCGAGAATCTGCAGCAGTTGATCGAGGTAAGCCTATATTGCGTTTTAGAACTAAAATAGTGGAATAGGCGCCGAACCAGTATTTTACTCCACTATGAAAGATTTCTACTCCACCTTCCGTTCCATCGGGTGGAATAGGCGCCGAACCAGTATTTTACTCTACTATGTAAGATTTCTACTCCATCGGGTGGAATAGGCGCCGAACCAGTATTTTACACTACTATGTAAGATTTCTACTCCATCTTCCGTTCCATCGGGTGGAATAGGCGCCGAACCAGTATCAGTATTTTACTCTACTATGTAAGATTTCTACTCCATCTTCCGTTCCATCGGGTGGAATAGGCGCCGAACCAGTATTTTTCAATTATATTATTGGGCATTCTACTCCACCGAGAGTGACGAGGCGAACGAAGTGAGCCGATGGAACGGAAGGTGGAGTAGAATGCCCAATAATATCCTACTGAGGTTTTTTGGGCATTTTTTCCGTATCATCTGCATTTTGAGGGCGGGCCACCATGCATTGTCAAAAGCCCCCTCTATATCCAATGATACTAAAAGCACTATCTTTTTGGCCTTCAGTTCAGCCCGAATGTGCTCCATTAAGACATAGAGGGCGTCTTCGGTTCCTTTTTGTGGCATGAAACCATATTGGTTGGTGTTGAGTGTGGGAAGGAAGTGGTACTGCAGTCTGCCGACTACGAGCTTCTCGATGAACTTGCCCAACACCGAGAGCAGTCCTATTGGTCTGTATGACTTGGGGTGGGTGTAATCGTCTTTGCCCGGTTTACGGAGTATGCACACATGAGCTAATTTCCATTGCCTTGGGAAGTGTGGTAATGATAGGCACTTGTTTGCTAATGCCAGGAACACTTCCCTGTCGCAGTTTATCGCTGCTGTACAAATGTCAGCCGTCAAACCATCGGGACCCGGGGCTTTCTTTGGATTTTGGCCCTGAAGGACCATTTCCAGTTCTGCGGATGTAAACGGTGGATCGTCGGCCGACAGACCTTGTGTTTCAGCCGGGTTTATCTCCTCTGTTAGTCTCCGGACCGACGCATGGTGTTGTTGTTCGGCTTCCACTGAGTCATCAGGAAAGAGCGTTTTTGCCAGAAGATCCGCTGATTGTTCTGGGCTAAGTGTATCGCCCGCGATGTTCCTCAACAGCGTGTCTTCCTGCCTTTTTGCAGTCTTCCTTAAAACCCTGTAGATTCCATCCCACATGCTTTCCCGGTCCTGTGTCGAACAGAACTGCTTCCAATTTACAGTTACTGCCTCAGCTGCTCTTGTTGCGTATTCAAGTTTGGCCTGTACGTACTCGTTTATGGTGAAATTTCTTCGACTTGGGGCCGCGTTCCGGATTCTTCGCTTCTTTGTCAAAACTTCTCCTTTTAGTTGTTCGAGAGAAGTAGACCACCACGGGGGCCTCGGGTCAGTCTTTCTTTTTCCCAACTTTGGTATTGATGTCTTGCACGAACTGTGGATCAGATTGACGTATGTTGAAATCAGGCGTTCCAAATCCTCTGGGTTCGGGACTTCCGTTACTCTGTCGGGCGTTTTCCGACAGTTTTGCCTTGAAGTTTGTGCTAAAGTCTGACCACTTTGCCTTTTTGGTGTTATAGATGCGTGTAGAGATCGGTTTTAGTGGCTCTAACGCTTTTTCTAGGCGTAATGAAAACGTGATCGCGTTGTGGTCGGATGTTGTTGTGTTCCTATCCACACACCAGTCCTCGAGTCTACCCAGTAGCGACACACTGCACGCTGTGACGTCGACTATACTCTGGTATAGCCGGTCTCCCCTGTATGCTTCGAAGGTCGGGGTTTGGCCCGTATTGATAATCTGCAGGTCCTGTTCAGATAGGAAGGCGTTGTACGCTGCCCCGCGATGGTCTTCGCTGTTGCTTCCCCACCATTGGCTCCATGCGTTTACGTCGCCTCCCACAAGGATGTTAGATGTTTGTGATCTTGTAATTATCTCCTTGGTTTTGACAAGGTACGGGTCCAGATCTTGGTCACCCTCAAAGTAGACGGAGATCACTCCAAACTTTAACTGACCCGCCTTAATTAAGACGGCTGCCACGTTCTCAGTTACAATCTGGGGATCGTGGATGACCTCCAGACTGTTTCCGAACACCACGATTGCCGCCTTTACAGGTTTTTGCCGATTCAGGGTGCACTGGATGACCCTGTGTGCCTTGGTTTTGTTTCATTACACCTGTCCTTCCAACATAGGGTTCCTGGACAAGTGCAATTGAGACCCCCATTTGCTCAGCCGCGTGGTGAAGTTCAGCTGTTGCGAGTTTGGAGCGCTGCAGATTGGCCTGGATGAATTTCAGCCTACCTGTTGATCCTCTTGTGGTTTGAGAGGTGGCTGACCCACAATCTCCGTCGTTGCCCTTAGCAATAAGAGACGCGTGACCTAACTATATTGTCCCATTTCTTTCTTTCTTGACATTCTGTGCTGAAGGCTGAATGGACCGTGTCCGTTCCCTCTCTTCCAACCCTAATGCAGTTCACGCAGACGGGTGATCCGGCCGAAACTCTTACTGGGCAGTCTCTCCCAGTGTGTGCCCCACCACAGTAACCACAACTTTCCTTCTCTGCCTTGCAGAGGTTTCTGCTGTGCCCATAACCGAGGCACTTGGTGCACTGCACTAAGGGGGACTGGTCTTCTACCAGGCATCTTTGTATCCCCAAATGCACTTTTTCCGCAAGAGTAAATCGCATCCAAAGCTCTGGGGAGAGTTCAAAGACCGGGTGACATTCGTGCGGGTTTCGTGCGCGCTTTCGGTACCTCAATTTTATAATTTGACCTGCCTGTTCAAGGTCTTTCCACAGGTGTTTGTTCTGGGCCTGGAGGAGGTCTACCATCTCTTCATCGGTGTACAAGGAGATAACTCCTTTCACACAGACCAAGGGATTGTTGGGCATGGGCTCCTGAACCTTCAGCCCACTGTTAGATTGAACCTGGCCTTTGATGAGGGAAAGGTCTTCTTTGCTCGCACAGCTCACCACGATCTTTTGGTTCCGAGCTTTTCTTACCCTGTCGACCTTTGCTCCTGTCTTTTTGAGGTCCAGTGCTACCCTCACTCTCTCGATGACATTATCCCCCGTGTGGTTTGGGTCTGTCGAGGAAATTATGAGCGTGTGGTTTGGACGCTTTGGCGTTTGCGCCACCTGGGCGAAGGTTTTAGGGCCCTGTTGCAGTTTCTCTGGCTTTTTCAAGTCAGAGACTCCCTTTTCTATGGACGCAAGCGTCCGCTTGACCTCTTCCACCGCAAATTCAGTGTCAAGGCTCGGTGCTAATGATGCAGAATGTTGGGGCTCCTTATCCCGCAGCACTCTTATGTCGGACGACACTATTTCCAGCCTCTCTGACAAGGGTTGAAGGTGTTTGCTCAGGTCCAGCGGTGGTCTTTCCGGGGGTGTTTGAATTATGGGCCTGTCCAGTATGGTTTTTATCATTTCCCGAATTTTCTCCATTTCTTCGGTTAGTTTTTCTAGGTTTGCCTCGGTCTGTGCCTCGGGGAACAGAAGAGGGGCAATGGCAGGCGCCGGCAGTGTTTGGAGTTCTTGCTTCATTTTGTCCACCGCCTGGCGGAGCGTGTCTAGCTGGTTAGAGACGCTAGCCACGTTTTGCCCTAGCTTTGAGAGGCCTGCCGCTACAGTATCCCACTTTGGGTCCCCGGAGACAGGCGCATCCTCATTCCTGTTCCTTTCCTGTACTGACTGGATGGATTTCGTCAGTGCCTCGATTGCCCTCTTATTTTCGGCGATTTCCCTAAAGGGCTGCTCGGTTTCATACCCTAGCCAGTCTCTGATGTCTTTGGCTTCCTTAAGGGTTCCAGAAATGTCTTTTCGTGCTAGGCTCAGCTCGGTCGAAAGGCTGTGTTGTATCTTTTGGATTTCTTGAAGGTGAAACCTCTCCACTTTGACGAGTTCGTTAGCGTGTCGAGACCGCTCCTTTTCCAAGTTATATTTGTGCCTTGCTCGCGAGTCAGACAGGGACAAGACAATTTCGTACAGCCCCTGAAGGCTGTCATGACAGGTCGTCCTGTACTCCTTCTTCATATTTCCCGAGGACTCCAAAGCGTCCTTGCCATTTTGTAGGAGCTTGTTGGCCTCTCTTGTCGCCATGTCCATCTCCACGCCAGTCCCTCTCCTCGGTGTGCTGTAGAGGAGACTGATCCTTTTACGCGCCTGATGGTCGGTGATGGATGATGCCACCGAGCTTCCCTCGTCGGATAAAATTTGGCTTGGGGGGGATATACCCAGTTGCTGCCAGTCTATGACTTTTGACGTCACCATCTCTGCTGCCTCAGGTAGCTCTGGTAAGGAGCAGTTGTCGACGGATGACACCTGACTTCCCTGGGATGTTGTTTCACCAGCAGCGGGTTCCGACGCTGCCTTGGACGCCTCAGGCTTTTCCCATGAAGGAGAAGGTAACTCTTTTGTAAGCCGCTCGGATGTTGTGGATTTCGCAGCGTTCTTCAGGACTTTGGTCCGCAGTGATCGTGATTTCGGTGCGGCTTTAGCTTATTTCTATTTTACATTTTGTATTCATTTCTTATCTAGTTGTTCTTATATTCTATACTTATTCTGGTGTTACAGAGCAGGGAGCAGTTACTCATTTATATTTTATTCTAAGCTTATTTCTATTTTCACTTACGTTTATTTCCTTACTTATGTTTTATCTTAAAATATTATACAGCTATTTGTTGCTATGCTATTCTCTAATATAATCACTATATTATGAAAGCATATTTACTTATGCGGTTTTATTTCGTTCTATCACTCTTTTTGCAATATATTTACAGTAATCTAGGAATATTTCTGCATTTTTACTTGTTACTACGTCCCTTATATTATTTAAAGTTAATTTCGTGTCTAATTTATTCTCGACGTTAAAGCGGTGTTTTGCAAATTGTGGGCAGTCAAGTATTATGTGCGGAATGGTTTCGCTTGCTTCCGGGTCACAGATGCACGATGGATTCTCCTTGCACTTGAAACGGTTTAAGTACTCAGAGAATCCGCCGTGTCCCGTCATTATCTGTGTGTGTAGACCGTTTGTTCCTATCTTGCGAATTACACCGTAAGCTACCCTTACGTCCGGGAAAAATAACTTAGTAACGGATGCGGTGTCACTAGTTTCGTATCTTCGGTTCCATTCATCAAGCGTTGCCATACGTATGCTTCGCTTGATGAATGAGACCGGACACCGGTCGTAGTCCGGTTTTCTCTTGGAGATTTCAGCGGCCTCTTTTGCTAATTGGTCAGCTCTCTCGTTCCCCATTAGTCCTACGTGAGCTTTTATCCAGAATAACTTTACCACCTTGTTCTGGCGGGATGCAGATATTATATTGTCCCTAGCTTCTACAGCGAGTGGGTGGAGTGAGCCGGGGTTTATGATGGTTTGGAGAGCTGCCATTGAATCGCTGAAAACTCCAAAAGAAGATGCCTTGAGTTTACTTATCTCCCTAGTCGCCCTCGCTATTGCTAGGAGTTCAGCCTGGTAGACTGTGCAGTAATCAGATAGAGCAAGTTTGAGGGCTCTGGTCTCAACGTCACCATTCCATACGGACAATGATGCGCCAACCCCTCCTCCGATCTTACTCCCGTCCGTAAAGATGCGGACGTCAAAATTGCAGTTGTTGTCTAATTGTTCTTGGTTTACCAGGCTGTCGAATTGCAAGATATCGCGCGCCGTGGGATGGGGACCCGCCGTTGCGGCGGTCATTCGCTCGACCTCCCTGCCCCCCAGTGATGCCAGGGGGACTCCCCTCTTGGCTTCATATAGTGAAGCCGCCTCACGAACTCGGAGATCAAGGGGGAGCACCCCAGACAGCACCAACGCTGAGTTCAGGGAGACAGTGCGGTATGCTCTGCACATTTTCTGGGCGATTCCGCGTTGGACGGTCCCTAGCTGTTTGACAATGCCCAACTTTTGTGCGGCTGGTGCCCAGACGCTCGCGGCGTAAAGAATTATGGGCTCTACACATGCTATGTACATTAGCCGTATAACTTCCGGATGCAGCCCCCAACTGACCTTTGCGGCTCTACATAGCTGCTTGTAGATGCCGATCGCCTTTCTGCAAACCAGTGACACGTGGGTGTTGAACGTCAGCTTGTAGTCTAGGGTTATTCCCAGAAGCTTCATCTCCTTTGACATGCCAATGTCAATCCCCCCCATGCTCAGGCGTGGTGTGTCGTATTTTAGTTTTTTGGTTATAACCATAGCGGTGGTTTTGTGCGGGGCAAATTTCAGCTTATTCTCGACACCCCACGCCAGGACATGGTTGAGAGCGGCATTGGCACGTTCCTCAATCTCTAGTGCGGTCTCTCCATCGAAAACCAACAGGACATCGTCCGCAAACGCCTGGACGTAGTCTCCCCTGTTTTCTGCTGCTTTTAGAAGGGGATCTAAGACCAAATTCCAAAGGATTGGCCCTCCAATTGAGCCCTGGACACAGCCCTTGCTTGTGGCCTTACTATATACTTCCCCGCCGTACCTGACTGAAACTTTTCTGTCCCTGAGGTAGCTGTCAATGACCCGCCGAAGATTTACCGGACAGTTTTCCTCCGCCAGTCGAACTCTTATCGCTGGCCACCAGGCGCTGTCGAATGCTCCCTCTATGTCTAAGGATACGAGAGTAACAATCCTTTTCAAAGCAAGTTTTCGGTTTATGTGCTGCATAAGAGCATAGAGGGAGTCCTCGGTGCTCCTTTGCGGCATGAATCCATACTGACGCGTGCTCATCCTTGGCAAAAGATGGTATTTTAGGCGGGCCACTAACATCTTTTCGTATATCTTCCCCAGTATAGGCAAAAGCCCAATCGGCCTATACGATTTGGGAGATAGATAATTATCTTTACCAGGCTTCCTCAGTATAACTACCGTTGCCTCCTTCCAGGGAGTGGGGAAGTGATGGTGTTCCAAGCATTTATTCAGGAACCTCAGGAACAAGTCCAGGTCGTTGACCACGGCGTGACAGCAGATGTCGGCGGTGAGGCCATCAGAACCCGGCGCTTTCTTTGGGTTAAAGGACTCCATTGAATTTTTTAGTTCTGACCTCGTGAACGGTGGGTCGCAAGATACATCTTGTTCTCCACAGTTCACGCTTTCGGCCTTTGTTCGGATGGATCGGTGATGGGCATTGTCGCTTTCAGGGAGATCCTCCGGATAGAATGTTTCCGCTAGTAGTTCAACAGAACCCCTCGCATCCAGCACGTCACCGCATCTTTCAAGTGGCAAGTCCTCCTCTCTACGCTTCGTCCTACCTATCACCCTATAAATTCCCTCCCAGACCCCCTCCCTATCCTGCTTCCCACAGAATTCCTTCCAGCTCTCGGTCTGAGCTTTGGCCGCTTCTAACTCATACTCTTCCTTCTGTTTCAGATACTCTTCTATAACCTTTGACTTCCGGATTTCAGCGGCGCAGCGGATCCTGCGCTTCATTGTGGCGACGGTCCCCTTCATCTCGGCGAGTTTCTCGGACCACCACGGCAAGGTAAGTTCCTCCTGGACTTTTTTGTTTGGTATTGACTGCTTGCATGCTTCGGTTATTGCTTTTGTAAAATTTCTTGCTAATGTGTCAATTTTCTCTGTTTCTATAGTTTTGTCAATTTCAGCCGCAGTGAATTTAAAATCTATAGTTCTTGCCTTTCCTTACTTTTTCAACCTTGATCCATCCGTCCTTAGCGTTTACCGCCTTTCTCACCTTATCAAGGACCTCATCACCAGTCTCTGTCTCGTCCTTGGACGTGACCACAATCGAGTGCAGGGTACTACGCTTTGGCAGTGACCCTAGGCCCCTGGCTGCGGCCACGCTGGCGTACGTGTTTCCCTTCTCTATGCTATCCATCTGCTGGTCGATGGTTTCCTTGAGCTCCTCTATTTTCTTGTTGCTTTCTTCAAGGAGCTTTGTATGTTTTTCTAGACTATGTATGATTTTACATACGTCTATGTCTTGAGAGAGGGCTAGAGTGGTTGGCGTGGTTGGCTTCTCGGCTACTGATGTTTGTGCTGGCCCATCCCTGGTTATTTTTTGTTGTTTTTGCCCTTTTAGCTCCATTTCGGCTTCCTTGACCAATTGGTATAGCCGATCAGCAGCCTCCGTAATACCTGTCTTTATCTCCGTTTTGGTATTACGGGAGCTGCCAAGGTGCTGTTTAGCCTTGATTAAGCACGCTTTAGCTTCCGCTGTTCGGTCTGCGTACTTTGGTTTTGGCGGTGAGTCAAGAGACTTTCTTGTTGTTGTACCTGCTTTGGTCTCCTGCGACAAGGCGGGCTTTAGGTTAGTTTTTGCAGGGCCAGCCTGCGACGTCTTTACGTCTAAGGAATGGATGGGGCTGCTTCCCGTGGCTTCCCACTCCCCTATGCTGCGTCTAACACTTGGGGGGACAACTGCCCCCGTTTTCAATGGTGACTTATCACCATCGGTTGCTTTTAATGGCGTCCTAAATCCAAACATGTTGCAAGGTATGCGTCAATTAAAAGAAACGTCAATAGGGACGTATTAAGGTAAAGAGAAATAAAATTTAAATAACACACAAGCAACAAAAAATCAAAATAAAACACAGCAACGAGATAAAACCGCACAAAAGAAATCTTAAAAACTATAGTATAGCTGAAGCAAAAATTTCAAGCTATCTCTACTAAAGCTCTACCCAGGGTAAAATATGCTGGGTGGTAATAAGTGGCTCTAAAAAGATCCCAAAAGTCAATTTAAGATGTTAATAACAAATTTTTTGCTTTTTTCCAGAATGGCTCTATGTAGAGTCCATCCGGTGCAATCACTAGATAGAGCCCGCAGAGCCCGTTTCAAAAACTCCAAACACGGGGCACCCAGCTCTAAGGGTTCCGGAGCAATTGCAGTTTGAATATTCTGGTTACCATCCAAGATGGCGGCCTGAATGTGGTTAAGACCCTACTGCTCCGCAACCAGAAGACCGATTCACACCGTGCTTGGGCTTATTCCACTGTGCTCGACGAGATCTATACAGTGATATATCTTTCAGGCTGAAAAAGTTTTTGCTCCTGAAAATGCCTGAAATTCAGTTCAATAGCAAGACAAGAGTTTGCCTATCCCCACAAAGCAAATCCCGCCCTCCGTTGGGGAGATATGGATGTTTAAAGTTTTACAAAAATGGCGGCACAACTGTCACTGTCAATCTTTGACAGGTGATATCTCCACTTTGGAGAGTCGTAGGACACTCGAGTTTGGGCTTTTTTAACTTTCCGGGTTTCTGAAAAAATCCGACTCCGAATCGCCCGAAAGCGGTTTTGCGGGACAGAGTTTGTTCTCCTGAGCAACAATATAAAAACGGCAACTCTCTACGACCACCGTGTCCGGAGCAACAAAGGGTCAAAGTTTTCCAAAATGGCCGCCCAGCTGTCAAATGCCAACTTTAGTTGGCTGTAACTCCGCAACCGTTTGTCGGAGAGTGTTGCGGTTTTGAACTTAAGACCGAGCCTGACTTCGCCCGTATACTGAGAATGGTTTCAGTACTGAAAAATTTCAGGCCTGAAAAGCGCCTGAAAACAATTTTAAAATGTTTCTATCAGTATCCCGCTGACCACTGTGCAAATCCGGGGCTTCTACGACAAACAACTTCGGAGATATTTACAATTGTAAATTGTAACCAATAAAACCAAAATGGCTGAAAAAGCTATTTCCGTCAATTTCAAAGTTATTGGGCGCAAGTTTGGGCTTAAACTATTCAAAAATACATGTAGGAGTCAATCCTATTGTCAAAATTTAATTTTTTCTATTTGTTTCCATTTAATTTAAGAAAATAGCTAAAAATTTAATAACTTTAGAACCGGTAATCGAAAAATTTTGAAAAAAATATCTAAATTATCTGCAAATGACCTCCTATACGATAACAATACACAAAATAAAATATTTTTAATTTAACCTAAAGAATTTTAACTATATGCAATTTTTACAGTTTTTTATTTACTACATTAAAACTAATAAAGCTAAAAATCTGATATTTTCAGCATGTCTTCTTCTAATAAGTGCGCCACGGATAGCAGTTGTAGATTTTTGAATTTGTTATTTTTTCAGGAGAAATATGTGTTGAAACTTTGAATTTTCAATTAATTATATAGCCAAAAGTATATATCATAAAATTATTTTAACTTGCAAATTATGTTCTCCACCAAGGCCTCTTTAGTGATGCAAAATTTCCAGCAGCTCACGTGACTCGTTTTGGTTTTTCAGTCCACGTGCTTTTTTGTTTTTGCTGAATATCTCTGAAAGTTCTCGATCTAGGGGTCTTCTGATTTGTCCAATACGAAGCTAATGCTTTTTGTCTGTGTTTTCCAAAGAAAAAACCATGGGTCGTCGATCTTGTTTAATGGCAAATGCTGGAAATGTTCCACGTATTACAAACTTAACCTCTAAAAAGAGGGTTTTTCAGTAATAACACTGCACAGCACTGCAATCCAGTTTGTTATTTAGTTTGGTTATGTGGGGGAAAGAAAGAAAGAAAATAAATTTATTTGACCCAGGTAACAACAACTTTCCTCCACACGCCAACACTAAAATTTTTAAAATCCGAGCACTTTTTACCACTTTATCGATTTTTTATGTACGGAGCGACGTTAAAAACGATCCGACCACCGCGAGGGCTGGGGGTGAACTGGGTTAGGTTAGGTTAGGTTAGGTTTGTTGGCGGTCATCGAGGCGATCCGACCGGTGCTCGAGGAATGGCTCGAGAGGAGGCACGGCTCCCTGTCATTTAGGGCGACGCAGGTGTTCTCGGGGCATGGTTGTTTCGGGAAGTACCTGTGTCGCATAAACAGGGAGCCGGACGCTCGGTGTCATCACTGCGTCCATTGTCTGGAGGACACGGCGCGGCATACACTGGTAGAGTGTGCCGCATGGGAGGAGCCGCGCCGTGCCCTCGTGACAGAAGTGGGAACCGACCTGTCGCTGCCGGCCGTCGCTCGCGCGATGGTGGGAAGCGCAGAGTCGTGGGATGCGGTGATCTCCTTCTGTGAAACGGTCATCTCACTGAAGGAGGCTGCGGAGAGGTTGAGGGAGGTCGAGACCACTCTCCCGACCCGCAGCAGACGTACCGGGCGTCGGCGGAGGGCGGACAACGCCCTCTTCCAGCCCCCCTAAACGGGTCCAGAGGGACGGTGGACTTGGGGACGTCCGCTGCCCCCCCGTGTAACTGGACCCGAGGCGGTGGCGCGTAGTGTTCCACGCGCGCCCCTATTGGCGTTGCGGAGGGAGTACACCTCACTCCCCCCGCAGACTTGAGGAGGCCCGCAGAGGCGGGCCGGCACTAGCCGAGGATCGTGGAAGGCGCACTAGTTCCCATGATCCCCGGTGCAAGTGTGGGAAAGGAACACCGAGGTGGTTTTTAGTCAGTAAGAGTCTGACAGACCCCTCCGCCCGCCCCAGGGCGGAGGACATCCATGAGGATTTTCCACCCCGGCAACAAAAAAAAAAAAAAAAAAAAAGGTTTGTTGGCGGTACCCTGGGACCTAGAGGCGAGGGTCCTCGCGTCACTGTACCGGTGGCGTGAGGGAGTGCGGATGCGGGGCGGTGGACCGATGCAGCGAGAGATCGATCTGCGTCGGTCTCAGCTCCGCGAGGTCCTGGTGGCGGAGTGGCGGGAGAGGCTATTGCGCCCTTCGGCCGGCCTCGCTACCATCGAGGCGATCCGACCGGTGCTCGAGGAATGGCTCGAGAGGAGGCACGGCTCCCTGTCATTTAGGGCGACGCAGGTGTTCTCGGGGCATGGTTGTTTCGGGAAGTACCTGTGTCGCATAAACAGGGAGCCGGACGCTCGGTGTCATCACTGCGTCCATTGTCTGGAGGACACGGCGCGGCATACGCTGGTAGAGTGTGCCGCATGGGAGGAGCCGCGCCGTGCCCTCGTGACAGAAGTGGGAACCGACCTGTCGCTGCCGGCCGTCGCTCGCGCGATGGTGGGAAGCGCAGAGTCGTGGGATGCGGTGATCTCCTTCTGTGAAACGGTCATCTCACTGAAGGAGGCTGCGGAGAGGTTGAGGGAGGTCGAGACCACTCTCCCGACCCGCAGCAGACGTACCGGGCGTCGGCGGAGGGCGGACAACGCCCTCTTCCAGCCCCCCTAAGCGGGTCCAGAGGGACGGTGGACTTGGGGACGTCCGCTGCCCCCCCGTGTAACTGGACCCGAGGCGGTGGCGCGTAGTGTTCCACGCGCGCCCCTATTGGCGTTGCGGAGGGAGTACACCTCACTCCCCCCGCAGACTTGAGGAGGCCCGCAGAGGCGGGCCGGCACTAGCCGAGGATCGTGGAAGGCGCACTAGTTCCCATGATCCCCGGTGCAAGTGTGGGAAAGGAACACCGAGGTGGTTTTTAGTCAGTAAGAGTCTGACAGACCCCTCCGCCCGCCCCAGGGCGGAGGACATCCATGAGGATTTTCCACCCCGGCAACAAAAAAAAAAAAAAAAAGGTTTGTTGGCGGTGTCCTTGGACATCTCCAACGCCTTCAACACCCTGCCCTGGAGTTGTATTCGGGAGGCACTGCGGTACCATGGGGTGCCTCCCTACCTCCGCCACATCGTTGGGGCTTATTTGTCGGAGAGGTGTGTCACCTACATGGGACGTGATGGCGGAAACCAGCGCCGCATGTCGTGCGGTGTTCCACAGGGCTCGGTTGTAGGCCCGCTCCTGTGGAACATCGGGTACGACTGGGTGCTGAGGGGCGAGCTCAGTCCGGGGGTCGACCTGACGTGTTATGCGGATGACACGCTGGTCACTGCCCGGGGGAGCTCGCACAGGGAGGCAGCGTTGCTGGCGACGGCTGCGGTCTCACAAGTTGTGAGCCGCATACGTCGCCTAGGCCTGGAGGTGGCCCTCAGCAAATCGGAGGCCATGGTGTTTCATGGCCCCCGGCGGGCGCCGCCACCCGGCTCACACATCGTGGTCGGGGGGGCCCGGAGCGATGGCCGTCAGAGTCATCAGGGGGTATCGCACGATCTCCTACGAGGCGGCTTGTGCACTGGCCGGATCCCCGCCCTGGGACCTCGAGGCGAAAGTACTCGCGTCATCGTATCGGTGGCGCGAGGAAGCGAGGGCGCGGGGTGAGCAACCGATGCAGCGACACATAGAGCTGCATCGGTCTCAGCTTCGCGAGGTCCTGGTGGCGGAATGGCGGGACAGGCTTTCACGCCCTACCGCCGGCCTCGACATCATCGAGGCGGTCCGGCCGGTGCTCGAGCGCTGGCTCGGGAGGAGGCACGGCTCCCTGTCGTTTCGGGTGACGCAGGTGCTCTCGGGGCATGGTTGCTTCGGGAAGTATCTGTGTCGCATAAACAGGGAGCCGGACGCTCGGTGTCACCACTGCGTCGACTGCCGGGAGGACACGGCGCGGCATACGCTGGCAGAGTGTGCCGCTTGGGAGGAGCCGCGCCGTGCCCTCATCTCAGAAGTAGGCAGTGACCTCTCGCTGCCGGCCGTCGTTGAGTCGATGGTCGACAGCGAGGAGTCCTGGGACGCGGTGGTTTCCTACTGCGAGACAGTCGTCTCGCAGAAGGAGGCTGCGGAAAGGGAGAGGGAGATCTCGTCCACTCACCCGGACCGCAGCAGGCGCACCGGGCGTCGGCGGAGGGCGGATAACGCCCTCTTCCAGCCCCCCAAAATGGGTCCAGGGGCGACAGACTCGGGGACGTCCGTCGCCCCCCATACATCAGGACCCGAGGTGGCGGCGCGTAGTGTTCCACGCGCGCCCCTCTTAGACGTCACGGGGGGAGTCAAACACCTCACTCCCCCCCCTGACCCGAGGAGGCCCGCGATGGCGGGCCGGCACCAGTCGGGGGTTGCGGAAGATTCTTACGTTCCCGCGACCCCCGGCGTAGGTGTGAGTCGGAACACCGGGGTGGTTTTTAGTCAGTAAGAGTCTGACAGACCCCTCTGCCCGCCCCAGGGCGGAGGACATCCATGAGGATTTCCACCCCGGAAAAAAAAAAAAAAAAAAAAAAAGGTTAGGTTAGGTTGGCAATATCAACCACTCTGCTAGAGCTCAGGATCTCTTGCTCCAGAGCATGGCAGAGTGGTCGATTCACGTGGCTGTGGTCGCCGAACCGTATTTTGTCCCCCCCAGGGATAACTGGGTGGGAGACTTGGACGGTTTGGTGGCCATCATTGGCGGGGCTCTCGTCAACCCGTCCCGAGGTCACGGCTGGGTAGCCGCCCTCGCGGACGGCATTGGCACGGTTGGGGCGTATTTTTCGCCCAACAAGAGTCTCGCCGACTTCGAGAGGTTCCTTGTCGAGTTGGGTGCCATCGTGGGCCGACTCCACCCTCGCCCGGTGCTGTTGCTGGGGGATCTCAACGCCAAGTCTGCGGCGTGGGGATCCCCTGTGACCGATGCTAAGGGCGAGGCGCTGGAGGAGTGGGCGGTCACGACTGGCTTGACCGTCCTAAATCGGGGCTCGGTCCACACGTGCGTTCGGCAGCGGGGCGGTTCTATTGTGGTCGTCTCGTTCGCTAGCCCCGCTGTCGCAAGCCGTGTCCGTGACTGGCGTGTCGCTGTGGAGGTGGAGACGTTGTCGGATCACAGGTACATCCGCTTCGACGTCTCCGCCCAGACCGCCGGCGGCCGCGATCCACCGGCCCCGCGAACGGACGGTCCACGCTGGGCGCGTAAGCACATCGACAGGGAGCTTCTCGAGGAGGCCGCTATTGTCCAGGCCTGGAGCCGGGAGTCGGCAACGAACGGACCCGTCGACGTCGACCAGGAGGCGCTGTGGTTCCGCGGGGCGATGACGCAAATTTGCGACGCGTCCATGCCCCGGGTCCACGCACAGTCCGCAAGGCGCCAGGTGTATTGGTGGACCGCCGAGATCGCGCAGCTGCGCGTCGCGTGCGTGGCGGTCAGACGCCAGTACACCCGATACCGGAGGAGACGTCGTCGGGTCCCTGAAGAAGAGGCCGCGCTGTATGAAGTGTACCGCGCGGCTAAGGAGACTCTGTGGCTGGCCATCGGCGAGTCGAGGACGCGAGCTAGGGAGGAGATGTTGGAGACTCTAGACGGGGATCCGTGGGGGCGCCCTTATCGCGCGGTCCGAGGGAACTTCGAGCCGCGGCGCCCCCACTTACGGAGAGTCTCCAACCCGAGCTGCTGGAAGAGGTGGTTGCAGCCCTCTTCCCGGCAAGAGCGGAGCATACTCCGCCGCCGATGGCTCTGCCCACAGCCGCAGAGTCTACAGAGTTGGAGAACGCCATCAGCGTCCCAGAGGTGACACAGGCAGAGATGAGGGCAGCCGTGATGCGGCTCCGGGCCAAGAACGTGGCTCCGGGGCCCGACGGGATCCACGGCTGCGTGTTAGCCCTCGCTCTGAAGGAGCTTGAGCCCCAACTGAGAGGACTCTACACAGCGTGCCTGGAGCAGGGCCAGTTTCCCACTTTGTGGAAATCTGGTCGTCTGATCCTGCTCAGGAAGGCGGGGCGCCCTGCGGACTTGCCGTCCGCGTACCGGCCCATAGTGCTGCTAGACGAGGTGGGCAAGCTGTTTGAGCGGATAATCGCAGCCCGCCTCGTCGGCAACTTGTGCAGAGAGGGGCCGGACCTGGACGACAGCCAGTTCGGGTTTCGGCATGGGCGCTCCACAATCCACGCTGTGTCGCGGGTTAGAGTCCTGGCGGAGGAAGCAGTGTCTCGGGGCGGGGTGATGTTGGCGGTGTCCTTGGACATCTCCAACGGATGAGTGTGGCGAGCGTGGCGAGCGTAAGCTCAAAGCGCTCGCGGACGAAAGGGGAGGGGGCTGAGCGTGCGTCCAAGTTCTGGAAGAGGCACGCTCGCAAGGATGATGATGAAGAGCACGCGGGGTTCTCTTCCAGCGAAGAGAACGTACCCGCTAAGGTGTTGAAGGGCAGGAGAGGACGGGGTCGCGCTGCTGGTGGAGCGGGGTCGCGCGACTCTCTGGGGCGCTTTCTTAAGCGCCCCGACACGCCAGTGCCCAGCGCAGAGAATGACTCGGGGTCCAAGCAAGTGGCCCTCGAGCCCACGGTGGCGGACCTTGGCGGGGGCTCTACTGTGTCCCTGCTGGAAGCCAATAGAGCGGAGGCCAATGCTGCAAAGAGGTCGCAGCAAAAGACTGTCGCGGCTGACGAAGTCAGCGAGTTGGCCCGACAGGCCCGAGAGCGGCGCTCTGCTCGCATGGCTGACGGCGGGAGCGTATCGGCGGTGGCGCTTAGCCGCCAAGTGTTGGACGGCGTGGATGTTGTCTTGAGGGTTGCCACCAAGTCGGGCAATCTGAAGGGCACATTCACGCGTGCTCTTAAAGAGGCGGCAGAAGGCATAAGGGAGGCGGTTGAGGTCCTCCTTAACCGCACTAGCACGGAGGAGACGGCGAAGCTATGGGAGGAGAATGGCCGTCTCCGATCCGAGTTGGAGGACCTCAAGCGGCAGTTTGCCAACCAGAGGGCAGCTCCCGCGGCCGCCTCCTCGACTGAGGTGCCACTGTCGTCGAGACCATCGCCGGTACCATCTTCGATGCCTGCACTTGCGGATGCAGACATCGAAAAAATCGCGCGCATCTGCATGATGCAGTGTGGAGAGATGGTGGGTGCCCGACTGGAGGCGATAGAGGCGAGGCTCCTCCCGGCTCGAAACCTCCGCCCGCCACTCGCTGCGGACAAGCGGAGGAACCTCCTTCCTCAGCAGCCAGCGGCGGGCGCGGCGGCCGTGCCGAGCCGGTCCGGGAGGGGGGCCAACAACCCCGCGGAGGGTACGTCCGTGTCCGCCACCCGGGCGGCTGCGCCATCAGCAGCGCCACCGGCTGCACCGCCGGCGGCCGCGCCCGGGCCTACCACAGAGGCCTGGGCGACGCCGTCATGGGAAGAAGACGGCGCCTCCGACGCCCGCTAGAGCACCGGCACCGAAGAAAGTAAAGGGACCGCCTAAGGTCAGAGCCCCACGCTCCGCGGCTGTGGTTATAACGCTGCAGCCCGGAGCCGTCGAAAGGGGCATCACTTACAAGGCGGTCCTCACAACGGCGAAAGCGAATGTCGCGTTCCCCGACCTCGGCACACCGTCTGGCTTCAAAATGAGGCCAGCGATTACGGGAGCGCGGCTACTCGAGGTGTCGGGTGCCTCTAGCGGCGAAAAGGCGGACATCCTGGCCGCCAAGCTGAGGGAGGTCCTCAACCCGGAGGACGTCCGGGTGTCCAGGCCAATGAAGACCGTGGAGTTGCGTGTCGATGGCCTGGACGACTCGACGACCCCGGCTGAGGTCGTGGCGGCCATCGCCAAAGTTGGAGGATGTCCGCCCGAAGACATCCGGACGGGCGAGATACGCGCCGACGCTTCCGGGCTCGGCACGATTTGGGTGCGGTGCCCGGTGGCGGCGGCGAATAAAGTCGCTGACAGTGGGCGTTTGTTGGTGGGTTGCAGCGAGGATCAAGCTGCTGCAGCCCAGGGCCATGCGGTGCTACCGGTGCCTGGACATTGGGCATGTCAGGGCACGGTGCACCGCTGAAATTGACCGCAGCGAGCAGTGCTATCGCTGCGGCCAGGCCGGCCACAAGGCGGCCCAGTGCTCCGCGGCGCCAAACTGCAGCCTCTGTACAGCTGCAGGGAGGCCCGCCGGGCACAGAGCGGGTGGAAAGGCCTGTGGCGCGCCCGCCACCAGCAAGAAAAGAAAAAAGAGAGGGGCTGCCAAGGCTGCGGGGGGCTCTTTACCCCCTCCGCAGCCTGGCTGCCTTTCGGCCGACTCCCGGCCTAGGAATGGTGCGGAGGGAATGGATTGCGCATAACGGCGCTCTACCATTTCCTCCAGGGCAATATCAACCACTCTGCTAGAGCTCAGGATCTCTTGCTCCAGAGCATGGCAGAGTGGTCGATTCACGTGGCTGTGGTCGCCGAACCGTATTTTGTCCCCCCCAGGGATAACTGGGTGGGAGACTTGGACGGTTTGGTGGCCATCATTGGCGGGGCTCGAGTCAACCCGTCCCGAGGTCACGGCTGGGTAGCCGCCCTCGCGGACGGCATTGGCACGGTTGGGGCGTATTTTTCGCCCAACAAGAGTCTCGCCGACTTCGAGAGGTTCCTTGTCGAGTTGGGTGCCGTCGTGGGCCGACTCCACCCTCGCCCGGTGCTGTTGCTGGGGGATCTCAACGCCAAGTCTGCGGCGTGGGGATCCCCTGTGACCGATGCTAAGGGCGAGGCGCTGGAGGAGTGGGCGGTCACGACTGGCTTGACCGTCCTAAATCGGGGCTCGGTCCACACGTGCGTTCGGCAGCGGGGCGGTTCAATTGTGGACGTCTCGTTCGCTAGCCCCGCTGTCGCGAGCAGAGTCCGTGACTGGCGTGTCGCTGTGGAGGTGGAGACGTTGTCGGATCACAGGTACATCCGCTTCGACGTCTCCGCCCAGACCGCCGGCGGCCGCGGTCCACCGGCCCCGCGAACGGACGGTCCACGCTGGGCGCGTAAGGAAATCGACAGGGAGCTTCTCGAGGAGGCCGCTATTGTCCAGGCCTGGAGCCGGGAGTCGGCAACGAACGGACCCGTCGACGTCGACCAGGAGGCGCTGTGGTTCCGCGGGGCGATGACGCAAATTTGCGACGCGTCCATGCCCCGGGTCCACGCACAGTCCGCAAGGCGCCAGGTGTATTGGTGGACAGCCGAAATCGCACAGCTGCGCGTCGCGTGCGTGGCGGTTAGGCGCCAGTACACCCGATACCGGAGGAGACGTCGTCGGGTCCCTGACGAAGAAGCCGCGCTGTATGAGGTGTACCGCGCGGCTAAGGAGACTCTGTGGCTGGCCATCGGCGCGTCGAGGACGCGAGCCAGGGAGGAGATGTTGGAGACTCTAGACGGGGATCCGTGGGGGCGCCCTTATCGCGCGGTCCGAGGGAAACTTCGAGCCGCGGCGCCCCCACTTACGGAGAGTCTCCAACCCGAGCTGCTGGAAGAGGTGGTTGCAGCCCTCTTCCCGGCAAGAGCGGAGCATACTCCGCCGCCGATGGCTTTGCCCACAGCCGCAGAGTCTACAGAGGTGGAGAACGCCATCAGCGTCCCAGAGGTGACACAGGCAGAGCTGAGGGCAGCCGTGATGCGGCTCCGGGCCAAGAATGTGGCTCCGGGGCCCGACGGGATCCACGGCTGCGTGTTAGCCCTCGCTCTGAAGGAGCTTGAGCCCCAACTGAGAGGACTCTACACAGCGTGCCTTGAGCAGGGCCAGTTTCCCACGTTGTGGAAATCTGGTGGTCTGGTCCTTCTCAGGAAGGCGGGGCGCCCTGCGGACTCGCCGTCCGCGTACCGGCCCATAGTGCTGCTAGACGAGGTGGGCAAGCTGTTCGAGCGGATAATCGCAGCCCGCCTCGTCGGCCACTTGTGCAGAGAGGGGCCGGACCTGGACGACAGCCAGTTCGGGTTTCGGCATGGGCGCTCCACAATCCACGCTGTGTCGCGGGTTAGAGTCCTGGCGGAGGAAGCGGTGTCCCGGGGCGGGGTGATGTTGGCGGTGTCTTTGGACATCTCCAACGCCTTCAACACCCTGCCCTGGAGTTGTATTCGGGAGGCACTGCGGTACCATGGGGTGCCTCCCTACCTCCGCCACATCGTTGGGGCTTATTTGTCGGAGAGGTGTGTCACCTACATGGGACGTGATGGCGGAAACCAGCGCCGCATGTCGTGCGGTGTTCCACAGGGCTCGGTTGTAGGCCCGCTCCTGTGGAACATCGGGTACGACTGGGTGCTGAGGGGCGAGCTCAGTCCGGGGGTCGACGTGACGTGTTATGCGGATGACACGCTGGTCACTGCCCGGGGGAGCTCGCACAGGGAGGCAGCGTTGTTGGCGACGGCTGCGGTCTCACAGGTGGTGAGCCGCATACGTCGCCTAGGCCTGGAGGTGGCCCTCAGCAAGTCGGAGGCCATGGTGTTTCATGGCCCCCGGCGGGCGCCGCCACCCAGCTCACACATCGTGGTCGGGGGGGCTCGGATCGCTGTCGAGTCCACCATGAAGTATCTGGGATTGGTGCTCGACAGCCGGTGGGACTTCGGGCCCCATTTCCGACGGCTGGCGCCCAAGTTGCTGGGCGCTGCTGGGGCGCTGTCAACGCTGCTTCCCAATCTGGGGGGCCCGAGTGCCGCTTGTAGGCTTGATGGCCGTCAGAGTCATCAGGGGGTATCGCACGATCTCCTACGAGGCGGCTTGTGCACTGGCCGGATCCCCGCCCTGGGACCTCGAGGCGAAAGTACTCGCGTCATCGTATCGGTGGCGCGAGGAAGCGAGGGCGCGGGGTGAGCAACCGATGCAGCGACACATAGAGCTGCATCGGTCTCAGCTTCGCGAGGTCCTGGTGGCGGAATGGCGGGACAGGCTTTCACGCCCTACCGCCGGCCTCGACATCATCGAGGCGGTCCGGCCGGTGCTCGAGCGCTGGCTCGGGAGGAGGCACGGCTCCCTGTCGTTTCGGGTGACGCAGGTGCTCTCGGGGCATGGTTGCTTCGGGAAGTATCTGTGTCGCATAAACAGGGAGCCGGACGCTCGGTGTCACCACTGCGTCGACTGCCGGGAGGATACGGCGCGGCATACGCTGGCAGAGTGTGCCGCTTGGGAGGAGCCGCGCCGTGCCCTCATCTCAGAAGTAGGCAGTGACCTCTCGCTGCCGGCCGTCGTTGAGTCGATGGTCGACAGCGAGGAGTCCTGGGACGCGGTGGTTTCCTACTGTGAGACAGTCGTCTCGCAGAAGGAGGCTGCGGAAAGGGAGAGGGAGATCTCGTCCACTCACCCGGCCCGCAGCAGGCGCACCGGGCGTCGGCGGAGGGCGGATAACGCCCTCTTCCAGCCCCCTTAAATGGGTCCAGGGGCGACGGACTCGGGGACGTCCGTCGCCCCCCAAACATCAGGACCCGAGGTGGCGGCGCGTAGTGTTCCAGGCGCGCCCCTCTTAGACGTCACGGGGGGAGTCAAACACCTCACTCCCCCCCCTGACCCGAGGAGGCCCGCGATGGCGGGCCGGCACCAGTCGGGGGTTACGGAAGATTTTTACGTTCCCGCGACCCCCGGCGTAGGTGTGAGTCGGAACACCGGGGTGGTTTTTAGTCAGTAAGAGTCTGACAGACCCCTCCGCCCGCCCCAGGGCGGAGGACATCCATGAGGATTTTCCACCCCGGAAAAAAAAAAAAAAAAAAAAAAAAAAGCTTAGGTTAGGTTAGGTTGGGGGATCCCCCACAGTGCATACTTCCTCGTAGTATCCCCCGGGCAACGCCGTGTCTGACCACCGTAACGGAGTGGCAGACCGGCGGCTAAAGTGCGCTGTGATTCGTGGAAATTCATGCAGTCATCCGCGAATATGACGAACAATAAACCACTGCGTGACTCCTCAGGTCGTTTTAAATCGAATCGCTCCTCCCAGGGCGATTCAAACGGCCCTTCTCAGGGCCAAACCAACGGCCCTTCTCAGGGCCAACCCAACGGCCCTTCTCAGGGCCACGCCAGCGGCGCTTTAGCGTCGGAAGCTGACCGCGCATCATCTGCGGCCAGCTTATTTAGAAGGCCATACGAGTTGTCGGACTCCGACGACTCCAATATGGACACGTCGGCAGGTGAGAGTGACCGCTTCAAGCGGAAGAGGTCTTGGACTCCTTTCCATTTTCCCACCATATTAAGGCAGCTCCGACTTTTCCCTCAATCTTACTGCCGTCGGTGTATATTTGGGGACCGATTACTTGATGGGTTTCCAGGGTTTCAGGAGTCCAATCCTCTAGGCATGCATACTCTGTTATTGTGAGTTGCGCTGGGTGGGGATTTTGGGAATGGTGCAGGTTGCACTCCAGCTCGCGGCCTGGCGGTATGAACTCTCGGGAATGTCCCTTTTTGATCTTAAAGAGGGTTGCGGCCTCGATTACCCGGAGATCTAGGGGGAGTTGGCCTGACAGGATAAGTACCGATGTCAGAGACACCGTGCGGTATGCTTTGCAGATCTTCTGCGCGAAACCTCTCTGCAGTGAGTCAAACTGATTCCTTGTCATCAGTTTCTCGGCTGCAGGGGCCCACGCACTCGCAGCATACATCACGATAGGCTCTATCACCGACACGTATATTGTCCTGATTATCTCTCTGTTGAGACCCCAAGTCACCTTTGCGGCGCATGCCAGCTGCTTGTAGATGTCTGCAGCCTTTTTACAGGTCGCAGACACGTGCGCGTTGAAGGTGAGTTTAGAGTCTATTGTGAGACCTAGCAGCTTGACTTCTTCGACCAGGTTCAGCCGCGTGCCAGACATTTGGACGACCGGAACGTCGTACTTAAGCTTCCTCGTTAGCACCATCGCGTTGGTCTTGTGCGCGGCAAAACGCAGCTTGTTTTGGACGCCCCATTCCGATACTATGTCTAGCGTTGGCGTTGTCGTTGGCTGATTTCTGCAGGGGAGTGGCTGTGAAGTCCGAGAAGACTAGAACCACGTCGTCTGCAAAGGCTTGGCAGTATACCCCCATACTAGCCATCTTGTGTAGGAGTGAGTCTAGTATAAGGTTCCAAAACGTCTCTCGACCAGAGGGCAAGAGGCCACCCATGGTCACTACCCCACGCTCTGAGGCTGTAGTTATTACACTGCAGCCCGAAGCCGTAAGCAGGGGGGTGACCTACAAGTCGGTCCTGGCGGAGATGAAGCAGAAGCTTCAATTTAGCGAGTTTGGCACCCCGGCTGGTTTCGTCTTCAGGACGGCAGCCACGGGACTTTTACCGGCTAAAAACCACTCCTGCCTTTCTAAGTGTCCCCCTGACATGGTCAGAGACCTTTTTAAATTTATTTTTATATTTGTTTGTATTTTTTTTTTTTTTTTTTTTTGTATGCTTTGTCTGTATATACTTGTATATATTAAAAGCATACCTTTAAGTTTCCTTATTTCTTTCTATAACTCTTTTGGCTATTTCGATACTGTATTCCAACAAAATTTTTCGTAACTTTCCGTTTGTCATAATATTGTTAGCCATGTTTATCTCTGTCTCTATTTTAAACTCCGCATTTAATCGCTCCTCTCCAAACACAGGGCATTCCGTCAAAATGTGAGGGACCGTTTCTTGCACATCCGGCTCACAGATGCACGATGGGCTCGCCTTACACCTAAAGCGGTGCAGGTATTCGGAGAAACCACCGTGCCCCGTCAAGATCTGTGTGACCAGCCCAGTTGGCTTCAACTTTTTAATGACTTTGAAGGCATCAATCGCGTCTGGGAGGAAAATTTTTGTGATCGAGGCTGTTTCACCATTCCTGTATCTCCGGTTCCATTCGTCGAGCGACCCCATTCGGATCTGCCGCTTGACGAATGAAACCGGGCAAAGGTCATAGTCCGGCTTCTTTTTGGATCGGAGTGCAGCCTCTTTTGCAAGGTGGTCTGCGCGTTCATTGCCCTCCAGTCCGGCGTGAGCCTTAACCCAGAACAAGGAGACATCTTTGCTCTGGGCTAGGGCCGCGCACACGTTTGCTCTCGCCTCCACCGCCAGGGCGTGGAGGGAACCCTGATTCGTGACTTTTTGAAGTGCTGCCTTTGAGTCACTATAGATTCCGAAGGTTCCCTCTTTGCGCTTGAGAATTTCCCTTGTGGCTACGCATATGGCCAGAAGTTCCGCCTGGTAGACCGTGCAGCACGACGGCAAGCTAAGCTTTACGGACTTGGTCTCGGCCTCGCCGTCCCACAGTGACAGTGCTGCTCCGACCTTGCCCTCGATCTTGCTGCCGTCGGTGAAGAATCGAACCGCCTGTTTGTTGTGGGTGTCTACCCGGGACTGGTCCTCTAGACTCACGAACTCCATGGCCATATGTTTCGCCGGATGTGGCATCTCCGCAAATGCCACCACACGTTCCACTTCCCTGCCCGCAAATGCTGGCTGGGGCACCCCCCTCTTTGCCTCATACAGAGCAGCTGCTTCCTGTATTCGGAGGTCGAGGGGGAGTATCCCAGCCAGCACCAGAGACGCGTTCAGCGAGATCGTGCGGTAGGATTTGCAGAGCTTTTGGGCAAATCCTCGTTGGACGGTGTTAAGCATTTTTTGCACTCCAATCTTTTTGGTAGCCGGCGCCCAGGCGCTTGCCGCGTACATCACTACCGGCTCCACCGCTGCAGTGTAAATGCACCGTATGATCTCCGGGTGCAGACCCCAGCTCACTTTGGCCGCTCTTGACAGCTGTTTATAGATGTTGGCAGCTTTCCTGCACACGTTTGCGGCGTGAGTGTTGAAAGTGAGCTGGTGGTCGATTGTGAGCCCCAGTATTTTTATTTCCTTAGACATGCCAATGTCGACCCCGCCCATGCTCAGGAGTGGGACATCGTACTTAAGTTTCTTGGTTATGACCATTGCACATGTTTTGTGTGGTGCAAACCTTAACTTATTTCGGATGCCCCACTTCCGAACATACTCGAGGGCGGCATTGGCATGTCTCTGAACCTCCAATGCTGTGTCACCGTCAAAGATCATGATGACGTCGTCGGCGAATGCCTGGCAGTGATGCCCGCGCTCTTCCAGCCCCTTCAACAAAGGGTCCAGCAGTAAGTTCCAGAGGATCGGACCACCAATAGACCCCTGCACACACCCCTTGTTCGTATTCCTTTGGCACTCCGCTCCAGCGTACCTGACGCGAACGCTCCTACCAGTCAGGTAGCTGTCCAGCATCCGTCTGAGGTTTACCGGGCACCTTTCCTCAGCCAGTCTGGTCCGGATTGCCGGCCACCATGCGCTGTCGAAGGCTCCCTCTATGTCAAGTGAGACAACAGTGATCAGCTTCTTTTGGTTCAGCTTAGTTTTGATATGTTGAATCATGATATACAGGGAGTCCTCGGTGCTCTTCTGGGGCATGAAACCAAACTGACGAGTACTCAACCGCGGGATCAGATGCCACTTTATTCTTGCCACCAGCATTTTTTCTAGTATTTTGCCTAGGACTGGTAGGAGGCCAATCGGTCTGTAGGATTTCGGGGTGGTGTAACTGTCCTTTCCAGGCTTCCGGAGTATAACTACTGTGGCCACCTTCCATGCTCCGGGGAAGTGGCCCTGCTCGAGGCACTTGTTTGCCAGCGCAAGAAACATCCCCGGGTCCCGGGATATGGCTTGGGCGCAGATATCGGCTGTGAGACCGTCCACTCCGGGTGCCTTCCTAGGGTTAAAACTTTCCACTGTCGTTCTTAGCTCCAGTTGCGTAAACGGTGGGTCATGGTGTTCATCATGCGCCCACTCGTTTACACAACTGGCCGCTTCTCGAGTCCGACGGTGGTCATCGTTTTCATCCTCTTCAAGGTCCTCGGGGTAGAAGGTCTCCGCCAGCAGTGAAGCCGATTCATTGCCATCGAGTGGTACACCATCCTTCACCAAGGGTAAGTCCTCGTAACTTTTGGCGGTTCGTCCTATGACCCTGTAAATACCCTCCCATACTCCTTCCTTGTCCTGCTTTTCACAGAACGCCTTCCAGCTAGTGATCTGCGCCTTTTTGGCTTGAAGTTCATAACTTTCTTTTGCTTGCAGGTACCTCTCGACGACTCTCGCTCTCCGGACTGGTGCTGCGCATCGAATGCGGCGTCTCTTGGTGATTACGTCACTCATCATGTGAGCAAGCTCGTTGGACCACCACGGTATTGAAATTGTTTCATTGTTTTTAATTTTAGCCAAAGTTGTTTCACAAGTTTCGGTTATGGTATTTATATAATTGTTTATACTGTTTTCTAAATCTATTTTGTTACTAATTTTGTTTATTTCTACGGTGTCTAAATTAATATTCGCTTTTAATTGGCTAATTGCAAATTGGGGCCAATTTCATGAGAAATTGGCCCCAATTTGCTTTTCTAGTGTTATAAAGTCTAGTTGTTCTTTTAATGTTTTCCCCTTTTGATTTTTGTAGATGGAATATATTTATTTCTGAAGTAATATAAATAAGTATTAACACCTAATTCAACTAACTTATTATGTTGTTACTAAGAACTAACTAAGACTTATAATATCTATAATAATAATTATGTACAAGGGAAAATTATCAAAGGGCATCAAAAAATTCGTCCGCATCGCTGTCAACAGGAAAAGTGCCCAAAAGGCTGGCAGCATTGCCACGTTGTATGGCAATGCTGATTCTTTGCCCAAAAAATAGGCCAGCCCTCTGGTCACGTGAAGAGTCGACCAAGCGTTTGGCGATGTCTTGAAAAACCAAGTGGGCACTCGGACCCCATGGCCCTAGGGTTTCAACCCCAAACGGCTCGAACAAATACGTCCCGATAAGATTGGAGTATTTGCGCCGTTTGAGGTTTTCTGCACCTGCAGCAGCAGCTCCAGCACAGCCCGCCGTGCTGGGAAGATGGGATGGCGCAAGGGTGTCGACACACGTTGCATCCCACACCAAAGGCCTACCTACCTTCCAAGGCATTATGGTCATTCCGTCTGGTCTCTTCCCATCGTCGCGTGCCAAGCCATTGGGTTCTAGAACAGCTGGCACCCCGGCGGTGGCAAGAGCACGACGGATGATGTCATTGATGCTGGCGTGCCGTGCTATCCGACCTGCGCTTCTACTGCAGGATAGGCCATGGTGACCGAGGCAGTCGACACCTTCACCGCATTGGCAGCGATGCGGAGCCACGCAAGGAGCGCCCAGACGCAGACAGGTAGCGAGCCGGAAGGTGGTGTCACCCAGCATAGTCCCTATGTTGGGTGACGGTAATGCCTGAAGCCAGAGGCCCGATTCCCATTCACCAACAGCCAGCAGGCGGGCACGCTCAGCAGTATTGGTGGACGTATTAATAAGATTATTCCGTACCAACCTGCAGAGCGGCTCATCCCACTGCCTCTGGGAAAATGAGTTCACGGGCCGATCTGTATCCGGGCAAGCCGCTTTCCAGGCGTTCTCCGCATCGGTCAGGCACGGCACTTCATAGTCAACCAGGCAGGGGGCTAAAATTTTCCCGGTCAACTTTTCAGTGCTGTGGACAGACGACAGGAACGCCGGTAAGCTAATACTGGTAATTTTGCGAATTTTTTTTGTAGATTAATTTTGAATAAAATACCGTTGTGGTCCGAGCTTGTGATGCCTTCCTCAACACACCAGTCCTCCACCAGGTCCAGCATATCCGTAGAACACGCTGTTACGTCCACGAAGCTGGTGTATGATTTTCCACCCCTGATGGTGTCGAAAGTTGGCGTGTTCCCGACGTTCAGCACCTGCATGCACATTTCATCTAGTGTTCCCGACAATTCCTCACCCCTGCCATCTATAACCAAACTACCCCACCAGGTGCTCTTCGCATTTGCGTCGCCTCCCATGATGATATTTAAAGGGCCCATTTCCTCGCGAATCCGCATAAGCTGTTCCAGGTATGGTTGTATGGGTTGGTCTGGTTCGAAATAGAAAGAGACCAGGGCGATTTCCCAGGCGCTGGTTCGGATCCTCACCACCGTGATGTTATTGGTGGTGAGTTTTGGACACTGTGAGACGTCAAGGTCATGATCGAAGACGACTATTGCCGCCTTCACAGTTCCATTTCCTTGTTCCGCGCACTGGTAGACTCTCGCTCCCCGGTAGTCTCGCATCCTTTTAACCCCACCCACATATGGCTCTTGGAGCAGTGCAAATGCGACCCTCCGCTCACTGGCCACTACCATAAGCTCTTGGGTCGCAAGGTTCTTCCTCTGCAGATTCGCTTGGATCACCCGGTAGTTTTTGCGTGGACTAGGGTGAGTTCGGGAATCACTGCCTCGATTTATGTTTCCGTTGACAGCTGGCTGGACCTTAGCAGTACGCCACCGACAGGCGCGCCAGTGCATCCCATTTCACACGTATCGGGCACTCACTGTCGAAGGCGTTGTGGTCAGTCTTCTCTGCTTTGGCCAACAAGCAGTTATGGCACTTCGGCGCCTCCGCTGCCAGCCGTGACGGGCAGTCGGCCCGCATGTGCGGGTCGCCACAGTGGATGCAGAGGTCGGCGGGCTGCGTGCACAGTCTACGGCTGTGGCCGAAGCGCAGACAGCGAGTGCACTGCACCAGTGGGGACTGATCCTGCACTCGCACTCGCTGCAGGTCGATGTGCACGCGACCCGCCATCGTCAGCCTCTGCCATATTGAAGGGGACACCTGCAAGACGACGTGGCACATATGGGGGTTCCTCGTCTTACGACGGTACTTCACCCCCATCCTCAAATCTTCCACAGGTATGTCCCCGATCAGATGGGTGTTTTGCCGCTGCAGGGCCTGGGTGAACTCTACATCGGAGTGGCAGGAGAGGACATCCTTGACGATGACTAGCGGGTCCTTGTTCTTTACCTCTTCTACTACCAGACCACCCGTCTTTCTGATTCGGTCTGCCACTCTAGTCAGCTCTTCCCTGGTCCTGAAGCCGACCACCACTTTCTGGTCCCTCGCCTTTCGAAGCCGTTCGATCCTGGTGCCCTCGTTCCTGGCATCAACCGCCGTCCTGAGCTTCTCAATAACGACTTCACCGGTGTCCTGATCATTAAGGGATGATACGACCACCGAGTGAAGAGGCTCTTGGATGTTCTGCTTCGGTACGGCGGCGGCCATTTCTGCGAAGGTTGGACCTTGGCCTGCGACGTAGCGAGGGGCCTGCTGGAGATGTTCCGACAGAGCCTGGGTATGGTGTTGACACTCCTGCAATGCCTGTTTGTGCAGTTTGAGGCCTTCCACAAGGCTCTGCATCAGCTCCGTCGGCTCATCTGTGGTCAGCGTCAGTGGCGCGGCTATAGGCGTAGCCGCAGCTATGACCGTTGGTGCTGGTGCGACCGGGACTCTGTTCCGCTCTGACTCCTTCACTAGCTCATAGAGCCTATTTATGGACTTGAGCACCTCCTCCTTGATCTCCGTCTTGAGGTTGCGAGAGTTGCCCAAATGAAGCTTCGCTTTATTTAGGCAAGCTCTCGCTTCCGTAAGGATATTGGGGTGACCAGAATCAGCCTTCTTCGTCAGTTTTACGGCGTCCGTGGGTACTCGGCGCGTCTCCAAAGTGCTGGGAGCGGGTGGTGTGGCGTCACGATTTGCGGGGGCCGGGGACTTGGCCTGTGGCTCGGCTTTCCCGGCCTCCCATTCCCCGATGCTACGCCTCACACAGGGCAGCGAGGGTCCAGCCTTCTCTGTCAAACGCGGCGAACTTCTGGCGCCCGGTGAGCTCGCGTTTGCGCAATTTTTTGAAGTTCTATGTTCGCTAGACGCACGTGCGAGGTGTCAAAAGACGCGTCTCGGCGCGGGCTAGCGACCTACGAGGTTATTGGAATTTATCTGGAATAAAAATTTTGTGTTATTGCCGAAAAACGTGTTTTTCGACTGAAAAACCTGAAATTACACCACCAGACAGGACTCGGGTTCGCGGAACGCGCACAGGAATACAGGTAAGGCAGGTAAGTAACTATTGTAACTACTAGAAAAATGATTTTTGGAAGGAATTTCGAGATAAAAATTAATTAAGGGTTGAAAATTTGGAAGATTTTTCTAAGTCCCAGAACGGAAAATGATTCCCGTTTTTGTCAAAGATTATTAGTCAAATAGTAGGGCGGAGCCTATTAAAAATCAAAATAGCTGAAAACAGCTTCAAATTGCGTCACCGGGATGCAAAGTTATAAGGGTTTGATGATTTGACTATGAAACTACGTTCCTCCTAAGGTGGATTTCGTAGGTATTTAAAATAACAGATGTGGAAATTTTTTGAAGTTCTATGTTCGCTAGACGCATGTGCGAGGTGTCAAAAGACGCGTCTCGGCGCGGGCTAGCGATCTACGAGGTTATTGGAATTTATCTGCAATAAAAATTTTGTGTTTTTGCCGAAAAACGTGTTTTTCGACTGAAAAACCTGAAATTACACCACCAGACAGGACTCGGGTTCGCGGAACGCGCACAGGAATACAGGTAAGGCAGGTAAGTAACTATTGTAACTACTTGAAAAATGATTTTTGGAAGGAATTTCGAGATAAAAATTAATTAAGGGTTGAAAATTTGGAAGATTTTTCTAAGTCCCAGAACGGAAAATGATTCCCGTTTTTGTCAAAGATTATTAGTCAAATAGTAGGGCGGAGCCTATTAAAAATCAAAATAGCTGAAAACAGCTTCAAATTGCGTCACCGGGATGCAAAGTTATAAGGGTTTGATGATTTGACTATGAAACTACGTTCCTCCTAAGGTGGATTTCGTAGGTATTTAAAATAACAGATGTGGAAATTTTTTGAAGTTCTATGTTCGCTAGACGCACGTGCGAGGTGTCAAAAGACGCGTCTCGGCGCGGGCTAGCGATCTACGAGGTTATTGGAATTTATCTGGAATAAACATTTTGTGTTTTTGCCGAAAAACGTGTTTTTCGACTGAAAAACCTGAAATTACACCACCAGACAGGACTCGGGTTCGCGGAACGCGCACAGGAATACAGGTAAGTAACTATTGTAACTACTAGAAAAATGATTTTTGGAAGGAATTTCGAGATAAAAATTAATTAAGGGTTGAAAATTTGGAAGATTTTTCTAAGTCCCAGAACGGAAAATGATTCCCGTTTTTGTCAAAGATTATTAGTCAAATAGTAGGGCGGAGCCTATTAAAAATCAAAATAGCTGAAAACAGCTTCAAATTGCGTCACCGGGATGCAAAGTTATAAGGGTTTGATGATTTTGGTTAGGTTAGGTTAGGTTAGGTTAGGTTAGGTTTAGGCGGCTCTACGTGGGGATCGTGCGATCGATGGCCCTTTACGGGGCCCCGATCTGGGCGGCTGACCTGACGGCCGGTAGTATCGCAGTCTTGCGCAAGCCGCAGAGAGCGATGGCCGTCAGAGTCATCAGGGGGTATCGCACGATCTCCTACGAGGCGGCTTGTGCACTGGCCGGATCCCCGCCCTGGGACCTCGAGGCGAAAGTACTCGCGTCATCGTATCGGTGGCGCGAGGAAGCGAGGGCGCGGGGTGAGCAACCGATGCAGCGACACATAGAGCTGCATCGGTCTCAGCTTCGCGAGGTCCTGGTGGCGGAATGGCGGGACAGGCTTTCACGCCCTACCGCCGGCCTCGACATCATCGAGGCGGTCCGGCCGGTGCTCGAGCGCTGGCTCGGGAGGAGGCACGGCTCCCTGTCGTTTCGGGTGACGCAGGTGCTCTCGGGGCATGGTTGCTTCGGGAAGTATCTGTGTCGCATAAACAGGGAGCCGGACGCTCGGTGTCACCACTGCGTCGACTGCCGGGAGGACACGGCGCGGCATACGCTGGCAGAGTGTGCCGCTTGGGAGGAGCCGCGCCGTGCCCTCATCTCAGAAGTAGGCAGTGACCTCTCGCTGCCGGCCGTCGTTGAGTCGATGGTCGACAGCGAGGAGTCCTGGGACGCGGTGGTTTCCTACTGCGAGACAGTCGTCTCGCAGAAGGAGGCTGCGGAAAGGGAGAGGGAGATCTCGTCCACTCACCCGGCCCGCAGCAGGCGCACCGGGCGTCGGCGGAGGGCGGATAACGCCCTCTTCCAGCCCCCCTAAATGGGTCCAGGGGCGACGGACTCGGGGACGTCCGTCGCCCCCCATACATCAGGACCCGAGGTGGCGGCGCGTAGTGTTCCACGCGCGCCCCTCTTAGACGTCACGGGGGGAGTCAAACACCTCACTCCCCCCCCTGACCCGAGGAGGCCCGCAGCGGCGGGCCGGCACCAGTCGGGGGTTGCGGAAGATTTTTACGTTCCCGCGACCCCCGGCGTAGGTGTGAGTCGGAACACCGGGGTGGTTTTTAGTCAGTAAGAGTCTGACAGACCCCTCCGCCCGCCCCAGGGCGGCGGACATCCATGAGGATTTTCCACCCCGGGAAAAAAAAAAAAAAAAAAAAAAAGGTTAGGTTAGGTTAGGTTAGGTTAGGTTAGGTTAGGTTAGGTTAGGTTAGGTTAGGTTAGGTTTGAGGGGCGAGCTCAGTCCGGGGGTCGACGTGACGTGTTATGCGGATGACACGCTGGTCACTGCCCGGGGGAGCTCGCACAGGGAGGCAGCGTTGTTGGCGACGGCTGCGGTCTCACAGGTGGTGAGCCGCATACGTCGCCTAGGCCTGGAGGTGGCCCTCAGCAAGTCGGAGGCCATGGTGTTTCATGGCCCCCGGCGGGCGCCGCCACCCGGCTCACACATCGTGGTCGGGGGGGCTCGGATCGCTGTCGAGTCCACCATGAAGTATCTGGGATTGGTGCTCGACAGCCGGTGGGACTTCGGGCCCCATTTCCGACGGCTGGCGCCCAAGTTGCTGGGCGCTGCTGGGGCGCTGTCAACGCTGCTTCCCAATCTGGGGGGCCCGAGCGCCGCTTGTAGGCGGCTCTACGTGGGGATCGTGCGATCGATGGCCCTTTACGGGGCCCCGATCTGGGCGGCTGACCTGACGGCCGGTAGTATCGCAGTCTTGCGCAAGCCGCAGAGAGCGATGGCCGTCAGAGTCATCAGGGGGTATCGCACGATCTCCTACGAGGCGGCTTGTGCACTGGCCGGATCCCCGCCCTGGGACCTCGAGGCGAAAGTACTCGCGTCATCGTATCGGTGGCGCGAGGAAGCGAGGGCGCGGGGTGAGCAACCGATGCAGCGACACATAGAGCTGCATCGGTCTCAGCTTCGCGAGGTCCTGGTGGCGGAATGGCGGGACAGGCTTTCACGCCCTATCGCCGGCCTCGACATCATCGAGGCGGTCCGGCCGGTGCTCGAGCGCTGGCTCGGGAGGGCGCACGGCTCCCTGTCGTTTCGGGTGACGCAGGTGCTCTCGGGGCATGGTTGCTTCGGGAAGTATCTGTGTCGCATAAACAGGGAGCCGGACGCTCGGTGTCACCACTGCGTCGACTGCCGGGAGGATACGGCGCGGCATACGCTGGCAGAGTGTGCCGCTTGGGAGGAGCCGCGCCGTGCCCTCATCTCAGAAGTAGGCAGTGACCTCTCGCTGCCGGCCGTCGTTGAGTCGATGGTCGACAGCGAGGAGTCCTGGGACGCGGTGGTTTCCTACTGCGAGACGGTCGTCTCGCAGAAGGAGGCTGCGGAAAGGGAGAGGGAGATCTCGTCCACTCACCCGGCCCGCAGCAGGCGCACCGGGCGTCGGCGGAGGGCGGATAACGCCCTCTTCCAGCCCCCCTAAATGGGTCCAGGGGCGACGGACTCGGGGACGTCCGTCGCCCCCCAAACATCAGGACCCGAGGTGGCGGCGCGTAGTGTTCCACGCGCGCCCCTCTTAGACGTCACGGGGGGAGTCAAACACCTCACTCCCCCCCCTGACCCGAGGAGGCCCGCGATGGCGGGCCGGCACCAGTCGGGGGTTGCGGAAGATTTTTACGTTCCCGCGACCCCCGGCGTAGGTGTGAGTCGGAACACCGGGGTGGTTTTTAGTCAGTAAGAGTCTGACAGACCCCTCCGCCCGCCCCAGGGCGGAGGACATCCATGAGGATTTTCCACCCCGGAGAAAAAAAAAAAAAAAGGTGAGGTTAGGTTTTTTTTTTTTTTTTTTTTTTTTTTTTTTTTTTTTTTTTTTTTTGGCATGAGTGGGAAATCCTCATGGACGCCCGGACTGGCTCACAAACGAGCCAGCCTGGGCAGTGCCGGACTCTTACCGGCTAAAACCGCACTCCTGCCTTACAAATTCCTCGGACATTATCCGAGACGTTATTTACATTTACCTCATTCCAGCAAGTAGGTTTTACTATTTATAAAAAGTTCCATCGTATTTTTCTTTTACATTCTGATCTAGTACGATGTTTACTGGGTTTGACAGTTATCCTAGTTCGGACATTTTCAACGATCTTTGTTATGCTACTGTTATATATTATGTTCAAATATGAATACTAAGCATAAGTTCGTTTACTTATTCCTCCTAATGACCTTAGTGGCTATCTCTATACAAAACCCAATAAACTTAGCTTTAGTGCTCTTGCCGGTTATTAGGGCACTTAAGGTTCCTATCGTGACCTCGACACCTAATTCCTGTTCGATCTCGTACCTTTCCAGACAATAGGCGGGGCAGTCTGTTAACATGTGTAGGATCGTTTCCTGTTTATCAGGGTCACATATGCACGATGGGCTTTCCTTACACTTAAACCTACTCAAGTATTCGGAAAAGCCACCGTGCCCTGTCAGTAATTGTGTCAGTGTTCCAGTCGGTTTTAGCTCTTTTACATGTCTGAATGCTTGGATGGCGTCCGGGAAAAACAATTTAGTTACACTGGCTGTATCCTCGGATCTGTATCTCCGATTCCATTCCTCAAGCGTGTCCGCTCGGATCTGCCGCTTGACGAATGAAATCGGGCACTGTTCGTAGTCTGGCCTTGTTTTTGTTTTGAGGGCTGCTTCCTTTGCCAGTTGGTCGGCTCTCTCGTTACCCTCTAGTCCTACGTGAGCTTTGATCCAAAAAAGTTCAACTTTTTTGGACTGATCCTTGCACTGTCGCAGGTTTTCTCTTATTTCGACTGCGAGGGGATGGAGAGAGCGGTGGTTGGTGACCGTTTCTAATGACGACCTGGAGTCGCTGTAGATGCCGAAACTGTTTTGTGAGCTATGCAAAATTTCCTGTGTGGCCTTCCATACAGCCAGCAGTTCCGCCTGGTAGACGGTACAGTGGGGCGACAGCTTCAGTTTTTGGCTTTTGGTTTCTGCATCGTTGCTCCAATGGGACAATGATGCCCCGACCTTGCCCTCGATCTTGCTGCCGTCCGTGAATATCCTAACTGCTTGAGTGCAGTGGTTGTTTACTTGCTCCTGGTCCGCCAGGCATATGAACTGGAGGCTTGTATGTTTCGCTGGGTGGGGTGTTCTGTCGAATGCGGTACGTCGCTCAATCTCCCTGTCTCCTAGCTCTGCCCGGGGTACCCCTCTCCTTGCCTCGTATAGGGCTGCTGCCTCTTGTATTCGGAGGTCAAGGGGTAGTATCCCGGCTAACACCAGTGCCGAGTTTAAGGAGACTGTGCGATACGATTTGCATAGTTTCTGCGCAAATCCCCTTTGGACGGCGTTTAGCTGTTTGCGTATCATCAGTTTTCCGGCTGCTGGTGCCCACGCGCTTGCCGCATACATAATTGTCGGTTCAACTACTGCCGTGTAGATGGTACGTATTACCTCCGGATTTAGTCCCCAACTGATCTTGGCTGCGGTTAGGTTAGGTTAGGTTAGGTTAGGTTAGGTTAGGTTAGGTTAGGTTAGGTTAGGTTTTTTTTTTTTTTTTTTTTTTTTTTTTTTTATACTTCTACCTCCAACATGATCGGAGCCTATGCCTGTCTGATTTTCTTTTCATTCCAGTTCTCGCTTTTATGCCTCTCGTACTTTCATTCCTCATACTTGGTCTTTCTATCATTCATCCTCATTTGCGTCTTTTATGGATGGGATTCCCATCTTTGTCGTTAATCTGACTGTCTATCCATCTAACTTCTTTTCTTTATTTATTTATTTATTCGTCTTCAGGTGTTACAGTAAAACGGGTAGGTCAGTTCTTTATTACATGGCTTCTTTTACATTAATTCTTACTCTAAATTATTTCTATTTTACATTTTTGTATTCATTTCTTATCTAGTTGTTCTTATATTCTATACTTATTCTAGTGTGCAGAGCAGGGAGCAGTTTTTTGTTGCTTTACATACATACTCATTTATATTTTATTCTAAGCTTATTTCTATTTTGTCTTATGTTAATTTCCTTACTTATGTTTTACCTTAAAATATTATACAGCTATTTGTTGCTATGCTGGTCTCTAATATAATATACTATATTATGACAGCATATTTTCTTATTCTGTCTTGTTTCTCTTTATTACTTGTGATGCTATGTCTACACAATATTTAAGGAATGAGTCCCGTGTCTTGCCCGTCATTATTTCTGGTGCATTTTGGGCAACTATTTCGATGGCGAGTTGCTGCTCCGTTTCAAATCTGGTTTTCGCGTTAATAGGGCACTCAAACAGAATGTGCGGAACTGACTCCTCGACACCAGGCTCACAGGCGCACGATGGGCTCTCTTTACACTTGAAACGTTTCAAGTATGCAGAGAACCCACCATGCCCCGTCAAAATTTGTGTGGTTATACTCGTGTGAGTCATTTTCCGCACTATACCATACGCTGCCACTGCATCAGGGAAGAAGATTTTTGTACCCGAGGCCGTGTCACCTGATCGATATCTCCCGTTCCATTCGTCAAGCGTTTCCGACCGGATTTGTCGCTTGACGAATGATACGGGACACAGATCATAGTCCGGCCTCTTCTTCGACCCCAAGGCGGCCTCCTTCGCGAGCTGGTCGGCTCTTTCGTTTCCCTTCAACCCTACATGGGCCTTTATCCAAAACAAGGCGACACTTTTGTTCTGGAGCTTGCTGCGTCGTAAAGCGTCTCTAGTGTCCACGGCCAAGCGGTGAAGGGAACTTGTATTGATGACCGACTGGAGGGCCGCCATGGAGTCGCTGAAGATGCCGAACGAGGTTTCACGAGACTTGAGCACTTCCCCCGCCGCTCTTTGCAGGGCCAGGAGTTCAGCCTGGTAGACGGTGCAGTAAGACGGCAACGCAAGTTTGAGGGCCTTTGTCTCGGCGGTGCGATTCCACAGGGATACCGCTGCTCCGACTTTGCCCTCAATCTTGCTGCCGTCTGTAAAGATCCTCACAGCAAAATTGCTGTGGTTCTGGTATTGTTCTTCGTCTACCAGGCTTGCGAGCTCCAGGCTCATTTGCTCCGCAGGGTGTGGGGCCTCCAGCGCTGGGGCCACCCGCTCTACCTCCCTTCCCCCTAGCATGGGCCGGGGTACCCCTCTCTTGGCTCCGTATAATGCAGCTGCTTCTCGGATACGAAGGTCGAGTGGGAGTATCCCAGCCAGCACCAGGGCCGAGTTTAGGGAGACAGTGCGGTATGCTCTGCACATTTTTTGAGCGATTCCACGCTGGACAATCCCAAGCTGCTTAATAATTCCCAACTTTTTTGCGGCCGGTGCCCAGACGCTTGAGGCGTACAGGATTATGGGCTCTATGCATGCGACATACATTAACCGTATGACTTCTGGGTGCAGCCCCCAACTGACCTTTGCGGCTCTACAAAGCTGCTTGTAGATGCCGATCGCCTTTCTGCAGACTAGTGAGACGTGGGTGTTGAACGTCAGCTTGTGGTCGAGGGTTACTCCCAGAAGCTTCATCTCCTTTGACATGCCAATGTCGACCCCCCCCATGCTCAGGCGAGGTGTGTCGTATTTTAGTTTTTTTGTTATAACCATCGCGGTGGTTTTATGCGGGGCAAATTTCAACTTATTCTCGACACCCCAAGCCAGAACATGGTTGAGAGCGGCATTGGCACGTTCCTCAACCTCCAGTGCGGTATCTCCGTCAAACACCAACAGGACATCGTCCGCAAACGCCTGTACGTAGTCTCCCCTGTTCTCTGCAGCTTTGAGGAGGGGGTCCAAGACCAAATTCCATAGGATTGGGCCACCAATTGAGCCCTGAACACAACCCTTGCTTGTGCCCTTGCTGTATGTTTCCCCACCGTACCTGATTGAAATTTTTCGGTCCCTGAGGTAACTATCGATGACCCGCCGAAGATTAACCGGACAGTTTTCCTCCGCCAGACGGACTCTTATCGATGGCCACCAGGCGCTGTCGAATGCTCCCTCTATGTCCAAAGATATGAGCGTAACAATCCTTTTTAATGCCAGTTTTCCGTTGATGTACTGCATAAGAGCATAGAGGGAGTCCTCAGTGCTCCTTTGTGGCATGAATCCGTACTGACGGGTACTCATCCTTGGTAAAAGGTGGAACTTTAGACGTGCCACCAGCATCTTTTCGAAGATTTTTCCTAAAATAGGCAACAGTCCAATCGGTCTATAAGATTTGGGAGTGAGGTAATTGTCTTTTCCGGGCTTTCTAAGAATCACGACTGTTGCCTCCTTCCAGGCTGTGGGGAAGTGATGGTGGTCTAGGCACTTATTTAAGAGCTTTAAGAATACCTCCGGGTCGTTACCCACGGCATGACAACAAATGTCGGCGGTAAAGCCATCTGAACCCGGTGCCTTCTTCGGATTGAAGGATTCCATCGAATTCTTCAATTCTGCCAACGTAAACGGGGGGTCGCAAGGATCATTTTGTTCGCCCCAGTTTACGTTTTCGGCTCTAACTCGAATGGACCGGTGATGAGCGTTGTCGCATTCTACGGAGTCTTCTGGGTAAAATGTTTCCGCTAATAGCTTCACGGAGCCTTTTCCATCCAGCACTTCACCATTTCTTTCCAAAGGCAGGTCCTCCTCTCTACGCTTCGTCCTACCTATCACCCTATAAATTCCCTCCCAGACCCCCTCCCTATCCTGCTTCCCACAGAATTCCTTCCAGCTCTCGGTCTGAGCTTTGGCCGCTTCTAACTCATACTCTTCCTTCTGTTTCAGATACTCTTCTATAACCTTTGACTTCCGGATTTCAGCGGCGCAGCGGATCCTGCGCTTCATTGTGGCGACGGTCCCCTTCATCTCGGCGAGTTTCTCGGACCACCACGGCAAGGTAAGTTCCTCCTGGACTTTTTTGTTTGGTATTGACTGCTTGCATGCTTCTGTTATTGCTTTTGTAAAATTTCTTGCTAATGTGTCAATTTTCTCTGTTTCTATAGTTTTGTCAATTTCAGCCGCAGTGAATTTAAAATCTATTTTCAATTGGCCAAGCTTCTCATGAAAATTGGACCAATTGGCTTTTTTAGTATTGAATTTTCTAGTAGTCCTTTCTATTTTTACTCCTTTAGATTTTTGCAGGAGGATCCTAAACCTGATGCCGTTGTGGTCCGAGCTCGTGAGAGCTTCGTCAACCCTCCAGTCGTCCACCATGTCCAGGATGTCATTGGAGCAAGCGGTGACATCTACGTGACTGCTGTACCGCTTCCCTCCTCGGATTGTGTCAAAGGTCGGAATTTCCCCTCGGTTCAGAATATTTAGGTTTAGCTCACCGAGAGTTCCTGCCATCTCTTCCCCCCTATAATCGCCCGTTGGGCTACCCCACCATATGCTTTTTGCATTGGCGTCCCCTCCTACGATCAGTTTTCCGGAGCCGACTGCGAGCCTTATTTGTTTGAGTTCTCCTAGGTAAGGCTCAATGGGCTGGTCTGGTTCAAAATAGAAGGAGACAAGCGTGATCTCCCAGGCACTGGTCAGGATTCCCACCACAGTGATGTTATTTGTGGTGAGTTTCGGGTACTGTTTGACTGTGAGGTCGCTGTTAAATACGGCTATTGCCGATTTGACAGTCCCTTCTCCTATGCCAGTGTTTTGGAAGATCCTTACGCCCCTGTGACTCCTCATTTCTTTGGCTCCGGCCACGTACGGTTCCTGCAGAAGTGCCACCGCTATTCCGCGCTTTGTTGCCTCTATTAGTAGTTCATTGGTGGCAAGCTTCTTGCGTTGGAGGTTGGCCTGTATAATGCCATAATGGGTGTTTTCTGCTGGGGTGCCCTTAGCAATAAGCAACGGTTGATCTGGCCACGTCATCCCATTTCACTCGTACCGGACAGTCGTGGCTGAAGGCATTGTGTGGCGTACCGTGCTCCAACCTTGCCTTCGAGCAGTTTCGACAGGCGGGTGGTAAGTTCGCGAGCCAGTCCGGGCACTCTGCCCGCATGTGTGGGCCACCGCAGTGACTGCACAGGTCCGCGGGCTCTTGGCAGAACCGCTTGCCGTGTCCGAAGCCCAGACAGCGAGTACATTGGACCAGCGGGGTCTGATCTTCGACCCTTATACGCTGGAGATCAATGTGTACAGTCCCGATGTCAATTGCTCGTCGCCAGATGGTGGGCGAGACGCATACGATAACGTGGCCGATATGAGGGTTTCTTGTCCTTCTTCTGTACTTGACCACCACTCTGTTTTCCTCACTGTCGAGGCCGTTAAAGATACTCTGATTCTGATTTCTGAGGCCTTTAAGAACGTCTTCGTCGGTATTCATTACCAAGACGTTCTTCAAGATCAGGAGTGGGTCCTTATTTTTTACCTCCTCGACAGTGAGGGCAGATCCTTCTTTTCGGAGTCGCTCTTTTATCTTGGCTCTTTCCTGTTCTGATTCCAGTCCTATAATGACTTTTCGGTCCTTGCCTTTCCTTACTCTTTCAACCTTGATCCATCCGTCCTTAGCGTTTACCGCCTTTCTCACCTTATCAAGGACCTCATCACCAGTCTCTGTCTCGTCCTTGGACGTGACCACAATCGAGTGCAGGGTACTACGCTTTGGCAGTGACCCTAGGCCCCTGGCTGCGGCCACGCTGGCGTACGTGTTTCTCTTCTCTATGCTATCCATCTGGTGGTCGATAGTTTCCTTGAGCTCCTCTATTTTCTTGTTGCTTTCTTCAAGGAGCTTTGTATGTTTTTCTAGACTATGTATGATTTTGCATACGTCTATGTCTTGAGAGAGGGCTAGAGTGGTTGGCGTGGTTGGCTTCTCGGCTACTGACGTTTGTGCTGGCCCATCCCTGGTTATTTTTTGTTGTTTTTGCCCTTTTAGCTCCATTTCGGCTTCCTTGACCAATTGGTATAGCCGATCAGCAGCCTCCGTAATACCTGTCTTTATCTCCGTTTTGGTATTACGGGAGCTGCCAAGGTGCTGTTTAGCCTTGATTAAGCACGCTTTAGCTTCCGCTGTTCGGTCTGCGTACTTTGGTTTTGGCGGTGAGTCAAGAGACTTTCTTGTTGTTGTACCTGCTTTGGTCTCCTGCGACAAGGCGGGCTTTAGGTTAGTTTTTGCAGGGCCAGCCTGCGACGTCTTTACGTCTAAGGAATGGATGGGGCTGCTTCCCGTGGCTTCCCACTCCCCTATGCTGCGTCTAACACTTGGGGGGACAACTGCCCCCGTTTTCAATGGTGACTTATCACCATCGGTTGCCTTTAATGGCGTCCTAAATCCAAACATGTTGCAAGGTATGCGTCAATTAAAAGAAACGTCAATAGGGACGTAATAAGGTAAAGAGAAATAAAATTCAAATAACACACAAGCAACAAGAAATCAAAATAAAACACAGCAACGAGATAAAACCGCACAAAAGAAATCTTAAAAACTATAGTATAGCTGAAGCAAAAATTTCAAGCTATCTCTACTAAAGCTCTACCCAGGGTAAAATATGCTGGGTGGTAATAAGTGGCTCTAAAAAGATCCCAAAAGTCAATTTAAGATGTCAATAACCAATTTTTTGCTTTTTTCCAGAATGGCTCTATGTAGAGTCCATCCGGTGCAATCACTAGATAGAGCCCGCGGAGCCCGTTTCAAAAAGTCCAAACACGGGGCACCCAGCTCTAAGGGTTCCGGAGCAATTGCAGTTTGAATATTCTGGTTACCATCCAAGATGGCGGCCTGAATGTGGTTAAGACCCTACTGCTCCACAACCAGAAGACCGATTCACACCGTGCTTGGGCTTATTCCACTGTGCTCGACGAGATCTATATAGTGATATATCTTTCAGGCTGAAAAAGTTTTTGCTCCTGAAAATGCCTGAAATTCAGTTCAATAGCAAGACAAGAGTTTGCCTATCCCCACAAAGCAAATCCCGCCACTCTACGACCCTCCGTTGAGGAGATATGGATGTTTAAAGTTTTATAAAAATGGCGGCACAACTGTCACTGTCAATCTTTGACAGGTGATATCTCCACTTTGGAGAGTCGTAGGACACTCGAGTTTGGGCTTTTTTAACTTGCCCCAACTCACCCCTTCGTGCAGGGTGGTTTCCGGGTTTCTGAAAAAATCCGACTCCGAATCGCCCGAAAGCGGTTTTGCGGGACAGAGTTTGTCCTCCTGAGCAACAATATAAAAATGGCAACTCTCTACGACCACCGTGTCCGGAGCAACAAAGGGTCAAAGTTTTCCAAAATGGCCGCCCAGCTGTCAAATGCCGACTTTAGTTGGCTGCAACTCCGCAACCGTTTGTCGGAGAGTGTTGCGGTTTTGAACTTAAGGCCGAGCCTGACTTCGCCCGTATACTGAGAATGGTTTCAGTACTGAAAATTTTCAGGCCTGAAAAACGCCTGAAAACAATTTTAAAATGTTTCTATCAGTATCCCGCTGACCACTGTGCAAATCCGGGGCTTCTACGACAAACAACTTCGGAGATATTTACAATTGTAATTTATAGCCAATAAAACCAAAATGGCTGAAAAAGCTATTTCCGTCAATTCCAAAGTTATTGGGCGCAAGTTTGGGCTTAAACTATTCACAAAATACATGTAGGAGTCAATCCTATTGTCAAAATCTAATTTTTTCTATTTGTTTCCATTTAATTTAAGAAAATAGCTAAAAATTTAATAACTTTAGAACCGGTAATCGAAAAATTTTGAAAAAAATATCTAAATTATCTGCAAATGACCTCCTATACGATAACAATACACAAAATAAAATATTTTTAATTTAACCTAAAGAATTTTAACTATATGCAATTTTTACAGTTTTTTATTTACTACATTAAAACTAATAAAGCTAAAAATCTGATATTTTCAGGATGTCTTCTTCTAATGTGCGCGCCACGGATAGCAGTTGTAGATTTTCGAATTTGTTATTTTTTCAGGAGAAATATGTGTTGAAACTTTGAATTTTCAATTAATTATATAGCCAAAGGTATATATCATAAAATTATTTTTACTTGCAAATTATGTTCTCCACCAGGGCCTCTTTAGTGATGCAAAATTTCCAGCAGCTCACGTGACTCGTTTTGGTTTTTCAGTCCACGTGCTTTTTTGTTTTTGCTGAATATCTCTGAAAGTTCTCGATCTAGGGGTCTTCTGATTGGTCCAATACGAAGCTAATGCTTTTTGTCTGTGTTTTCCAAAGAAAAAACCATGGGTCGTCGATCTTGTTTAACGGCAAATGCTGGAAATGTTCCACGTATTACAAACTTAACCTCTAAAAAGAGGGTTTTTCAGTAATAACACTGCACAGCACTGCAATCCAGTTTGTTATTTAGTTTGGGAATGTGGGGGCAACTTTCCTCCACACGCCAACACTAAAATTTTTAAAATCCGAGCACTTTTTACCACTTTATCGATTTTTTATGTACGGAGCGACGTTAAAAACGATCCGACCACCGCGAAGGCTGGGGGGGAACTGGGTTAGGTTAGGTTAGGTTAGGTTAGGTTAGGTTAGGTTAGGTTAGGTTAGGTTAGGTTAGGTTAGGTTAGGTTAGGTTAGGTTAGGTTAGGTTAGGTTAGGTTAGGTTAGGTTAGGTTAGGTTAGGTTAGGTTAGGTTAGGTTAGGTTAGGTTAGGTTAGGTTAGGTTAGGTTAGGTTAGGTTAGGTTAGGTTAGGTTAGGTTAGGTTTTTTTTTTTTTTTTTTTTTTTTTTTTTTTTTTTTTTTTTTTTTTTGGCAGGAGTGGGAAATCCTCATGGACGCCCAGACTGACTCACTTATGACCCAGTCTGGGCAGTGCCGGACTCCTACCGGCTAAAACCACACTCCTGCCCTTGCTCAGTGTCCCTCTGACATAATCAGAGACCTTGTTTGGCAATGATTGTTTGTTTTAGTCGTTCTTCTTTCGTATGTCCCTACATTTTACATAACGAATTACTTCTCTAGACGTATTATTTTTGTGTTTTCTTTGTTTTTCCATGTTATGAGTCTACCTTTGCTAATTCCTAAAATTTAAAAATAAAATTTTACTATACCTATTTATTAATCTATGCTATCAACAGTATGGCTATGCTAATATATATACAATATATTGTATAGACATAGTTTCTTATCAAACTTTTTTATATTTATTACCTATCCTATAAATGTTTATTACTAGTTTGTTATACCTTTCCTTTATGCATTTTTTTATCATTTTTGGCACCTCAGACTCATTATTAATTCTGTTTTTGGGATAATGATAGATTGCCTGTGCACTCCGGAATTGTTCAGTGCCGCAAATGCTGCTTTCTAGAGTGTAGACCTCGTATTTCGCATCAATGAGCTTGTTTGGCCACAACGGTAAATTAATTTTGATGCTAGTTTTGATTATTTTAATTGTGTTGTTTATAATGTGTAAGCTGACTTCTGAATGAATTGTATGTTTGAAAGTGTATATGTGTAATGAAATTAATTTGGAGTCGACTTTTAATTGTGCCAATTTCTCATGAAGTTGGCTCCAATTTGCGTGTCTTGAGGTAAGATAATGTACGGTTTTAATATTAAATGTAATTTTAACTTTGTGAAAACTTATTTCGGAAAAAGTACCGTTGTGGTCCGATCGATTGTTACTTCCGGGAAGAACTGGCTGCACCTTAGCAATACGCCACCGATAGGCGTGCTAACGCATCCCATTTTAGGCGCATCGGGCACTCGTTGTCGAAGGCGCTATGACCAGTCTTCTCCATCTTTGCCAAAAAACAGTTGTGGCACTTAGGTACTTCCTCTGCCAGCCGTGACGGACAGTCGGCCCGCATGTGGGGGTCACCACAATGAATGCAGAGGTCTGCGGGCTGCGTGCACAGTTTTCGACTGTGGCCGAAGCGCAGACAGCGGGTGCACTGCACCAGTGGGGACTGATCCTGCACTCGCACCCGCTGTAGGTCGATGTGCACGCGACCCGCCATGGTCAGCCTCTGCCACACTGAGGGGGACACCTGCAGGATGATATGGCACATGTGGGGGTTCCTAGTCTTACGACGGTACTTCACCCCCATCCTCAAATCTTCCGCAGGTATGTCCCCGATCAGGTGGATGTTTTGCCGCTTTAGGGCCTGGGTAACCTCCACATCGGAGTGGCAGGAGAGGACATCCTTGATTATGACTAGGGGGTCTTTGTTTTTGACCTCTTCTACCACCAGACCGCCCGTCTTTCTAATCCGCTCTGTGACTCTATTTAGCTCTTCCCTGGTCCTGAAGCCGACCACAACTTTTTGATCCCTCACTTTGCGCAGCCGTTCCACTCGGGTCCCTTCATTCCTGGCATCCACCGCCGTCCTGAGCTTCTCAACAACCTCTTCACCGGTGTCCTGATCATTAACGGATGATACTACAACCGAGTGAAGAGGCTGTTGGATGTTCTGCTTAGGTACGACGGCAGCCATCTCTGCGAAGGTCGGACCTTGGCCTGCGACATAGCGAGGGGCCTGCTGGAGATGCTCCGACAGAGCCTGGGTGTGGTGTTGGCACTCCTGCAATGCCTGTTTGTGCTGTCTGAGGCCTTCCACAAGGCTCTGCATCAGCTCTGTCGGCTCGTCTGTGTTCAGCTTCAGTGGAGCGGCTGTCGATATGGCTGCAGCTATGACCGTAGGTGCTGGTGTGACTGGGACTTTACTCCGCTCTGACTCCTTTACCAACTCATAGAGCCGGTTAATTGCCTTCAGTACCTCCTCCTTGATCTCAGTCTTGAGGTTGCGAGAGTTGCCCAAATGAAGCTTCGCTTTATTTAGGCAAGCTCTCGCCTCCGCAACGAGATTGGGGTAACCAGACTCGGACTTTTTTGTCGGTTTTGCGCAATCCGTGGGTACTCGGCGAGTCTCCAAAGTGCTGGGAGCGGGTGGTGTGTCGTCACGCTTTGTGTGGGCCAGAGACTTGGCCTGAGGCTCGGCTTTCCCGGCCTCCCATTCCCCGATGCTACGCCTCACACAGGGCAGCGAGGGTCCAGCCTTCTCTGCCGAACGCGGCGAACCCCTGGCGCCCGGTGAGCTCGCGTTTGTCTTGGCCGGTGTGCGGAACATAGTGGCGGTCTGTGTGAAGGTGAGATTCATGAACTTAAAACGTCAGAGGACACTAGCGATACTTCTGCGTCCCTGTAAATGGGGGAAAGGCACAGAAGTAGCTTAAAGATTAAGTCTTCCACAGCCGAAAGACCGTGGGGTCAATATTCTAAATTAAAAAGGTAAAAAGATTAATTTGAAGGACTTATAAGTAGCTTGAAGGGCTAAATATCGAAAAATAATTTTTCGCCAAATTCAAAAGTTTACCTGGCAAGACACAAAAGGGTGGGTGGGAGGGCAATTTTTTGAAGTTCTATGTTCGCTAGACGCACGTGCGAGGTGTCAAAAGACGCGTCTCGGCGCGGGCTAGCGATCTACGAGGTTATTGGAATTTATCTGGAATAAAAATTTTGTGTTTTTGCCGAAAAGCGTGTTTTTCGACTGAAAAACCTGAAATTACACCACCAGACAGGACTCGGGTTCGCGGAACGCGCACAGGAATACAGGTAAGGCAGGTAAGTAACTATTGTAACTACTAGAAAAATGATTTTTGGAAGGAATTTCGAGATAAAAATTAATTAAGGGTTGAAAATTTGGAAGATTTTTCTAAGTCCCAGAACGGAAAACGATTCCCGTTTTTGTCAAAAATTATTAGTCAAATAGTAGGGCGAAGCCTATTAAAAATCAAAATAGCTGAAAACAGCTTCAAATTGCGTCACCGGGATGCAAAGTTATAAGGGTTTGATGATTTGGGTTAGGTTAGGTTAGGTTAGGTTAGGTTAGGTTAGGTTAGGTTAGGTTAGGTTAGGTTAGGTTAGGTTAGGTTAGGTTAGGTTAGGTTAGGTTAGGTTAGGTTAGGTTAGGTTAGGTTAGGTTAGGTTAGGTTAGGTTAGGTTAGGTTAGGTTAGGTTAGGTTAGGTTAGGTTAGGTTAGGTTAGGTTAGGTTAGGTTAGGTTAGGTTAGGTTAGGTTAGGTTAGGTTAGGTTAGGTTAGGTTAGGTTAGGTTAGGTTAGGTTAGGTTAGGTTAGGTTAGGTTAGGTTAGGTTAGGTTAGGTTAGGTTAGGTTAGGTTAGGTTAGGTTAGGTTAGGTTAGGTTAGGTTAGGTTAGGTTAGGTTAGGTT